>CM046880.1:526348089-527711537 GCA_025667525.1 Glebionis coronaria
GTGATAGATTTAGGTTCAATTTTAATTTCAAATTAAAGTTGATTAGTGTGCACAAAAGGATAGAATCACACAAAGCTAAATCCATAAGTCAACAACATGAAACATTCATTAAGGAAACAAGTACAAAGACAAATAAAACTAACTAATACATAGCTAGCTTATCATTAAATCTAGATAAGTGGTTTTCTTTGGCTTGTTGTTGCAAATCCTTATTAAAAGAACTCCATCATTCATATCCTAGGAGGAGGCATGGAGAACAAAGTAAGAAAGAAATCTTGCAAACCCCTATGTAGTCCATACATATCCATCCTTAGGTTATGGATGAGGAAGTGGTTGTAGAGACAACATGGACATCTAGGACCATGAGTTTGTTGAAACCCAAAGTAAGGATCACCCAAGAGGAGGGAAAGAGGGACACCTAAAATTGGGATGTTTGAGTTGGGTGGAGGAGGAGGATGCAAGTTCTCCAAGGGTGATGTGGGTGAAAGTGGAGGCATGTTCCCCAAAGGGGAAATGGGTGAGTGTGGAGGTAAATCCTCCAAGGTTGGTGAAATTGGTGAGTTGTGAGGGGTAAATGGTGAAGTCACCAAAATGTCATCAAAGTCATTCCCAAAAGGAATGCTTTGGATTGGTTGAGGTTGTGTGGTCACTTCCAAGGGTGCACTTGGAGTGAAGGGTGAAGAAAGCTCATTCATTCTAGAGTTGGATGAAGAGGAGGTAGAACCAATGGAGTGGTTAGTACCATGGGTGGATGAAGTCTTGCATGGTGCAAGAGGTGGGGAAGGTGATGAAGAAATAAGGATAGGAGCATTCTCATTCTTAGGTGTGTGGAATGGTGAGGAGTTAGGCTTAGCTACCTTAACCCTTATTTTGAGTGTTTTCCTTGGGGTGGAGGTCTTGGAAGTGTTTGAGGTTTTGGTACACACCATGGTTGATTAGGGTGGTTTAAGGTTTAGGGAAGTATGTTTGATGTGTGAAGAACATGGAAAACAAGGTGGGTTTAAATGGGTGAGGGGATGATCCAAACTAGTAATAGGTTAAAATCATTTTAGGTGAATAATGAATTTAGGTAACCTAGTTTAGGAAATGTGCAGTTTATTAATGAAAATCATGCAAGGTTTACACAAAATTAAGAAAACAGTGTAAAGCAAAGATGTTGTCGTGCACAGTGACCGGTGGTTCCTTATCTAGGACCGGAGGTACCTTATCGATAAGGAACCGCGAGTCGATATGGAACCGCGACCAGAAGGTTTTCAAAAAAGTCCCTTCCTAGTTTTTGATAAACCCAGATTTTTCCCAAAAGTTTCACAAGCTAAAGTTAACTACAGATCATAATCTAATAAGCTAACTATCATAAGGCATGCACAAAGATATGTAAAACACAAACATTATTGCATAAGCATCATAAAGGATCAAAATAAATAGTAATCCAAGCATGCAACACAAGTTAATAAACAACTAAACCAAAGTGTTAATAACCAAATGTTTAACCATCAAATCCAAACTTTGACATAACTTCAAAGTCTTCACCTCATTTTCTTTCCTAAACCCTTGATCATCTTTCCCAAATACTTGAACCCTTTTCTTGACTCCACTCTGTGTTCATGTAATTCTCCCCGGGTTCTAAGATTCTCACGATAAAGATGCTCCATACTAAGATCTTCAGGAACATCACTAGAAGGGTGAGGAGGAGGAGCTAAGTCTTCAAAATCATCCTCGAATTGATTTGAGGATGGATGGGACTTACTCGAAGAGTCAAAATGAGAACTAGGACCGATGCCATCACCATCACTTGGTGGCATATCGGTGTCCTCCTCATCCTGCTCTTGATGGTCGGATTTTCTCGAACCACGGTCACTTCTTGGCTTTCGTTGATACGCCTCTTGAATAGGCAACATAACCCGTTGAACCAGGTGAAAGCGAGAAAGATCGAGTTGAGGAAAATATTGACCAACACTTCTAAAGAGGCGAGTAAGAAGCATAGCATAAGGGAGCTTTGTTTTGGGTTTGGAGAGAGCATAATTTATACGTCGAGCGATGTAATATGCAAGATTGTACTTGGTGGAAGTAAACAGTCAATACAACATATGCCCCATGCAAGCCGGGATATGATCCCGGTTCCCACCAAGACAAAACACATTTTCCCTAAGGATGTTTGCCCATTGGAGCATGTAATCCTTAAGGTCGCTTGAGAGCACTTCATACCTATTCACATTTCGCACATTTGTATGAAGGCTTCTCACAACGTTTCCACTACGCTCTTTCGTGATGATTTCAAGGATGAAATTTAGATCAACTTCGGTGGTGTCATTTGGAGGTTTTTCGTTTGACTCCAAGAGAGCATCTAGTCTCCACTTATCCGTGAAACGACAAGTGCCTTCAAATGGCACACCAAGAATATCACCAAAGTCATCGAGGGAATATTGAATGATTTGACCATTCAAAAAGAAACGGATAAAGATTTGGTTGTTGATTTCAAGCATGGAGTAAGTACTAAAGAACTCAAGAAGGAACAAGGGATAAATTACCTCGTCTATGTAAAGCAAACAATCAAACCCAATAAGCTCTAACATAGAGTTGATATAATTATCTCCCGCTATTCTTGAATCTACAATCCTACCCTCATGGAAACAACGAGAGGAAAGGGATGGAAAAGCGTTTTGGAGTTGAGGGGAAACAAAGGTTTGAGAGATGTCGGGCATATAATCTCTAGTGAATTGATGATCTTTTTGATATTGAGAAGGCATGATTAAGTACCTAAATACAAGCACAAGACAATATTTTTCCAATCACTCATATGAAAAATAAAAAGGAAAATGAAAAATGAAAATGTGTTATATCAATTTCTTGACAAACAAAGGATTGAATCCATATAATTTTCATGTTCACAATGTGTCTATTCCATCATTAACCAAGAACACATGATCTATGCTAGATCAACAATGGATTAGAACATTGGTTTTTCAAAACAAGGTTTTTAGGTAAGCATTAACAATGTCATTACTTACTTGTTCATGGGTTCATCTCAAATCCATCATTCAACCAAAATCATTTAGCCTAAATTCGGATTTGTTCTACAAGTGGGTTTTAATGAAATCTTAATGAATTTCAACCTAAGGAATCATAGTAAGATTACCATGTCAACCCACATTCCTATTAAGGTTTTAATTCAATTTCAATTTTAAAAATCTCCAATTATGAAAGGATGAACCCTAGAACAAAATAGATGAAATTGAAAGAAAATACTTACAATTAATTGATGTTAGATGAAGGATGAGTGAAACCCACAACTTGGAATCAATTAATTTGAGTGATTGAAGGTTTTGGAAGCTTCAACAATGGTGGAAAAGGTAAAACCCGTCGGCTGTGTGTTTTTGGGAGAGAGAGAGTTTGGTTTGAAAAAGAATAAAAAACTCAAACTGGCGCTCTGACAAAAGTTACTTCCCGCGGTACCTTATCGATAAGGATTCGCGGGTTTGAGCCGCGGATATAAGGAACCGCCTACAGAGGCAGGTTTTTATCTCTGAAAAACGACAAATTTTGAAAATCCAGTTTTTCTATAATACTTAAAATTAAATCATGAGCCTTTTAGAATATCATTGGATCATCATAACACTAAGCAATATGCCTTAATGAAGGATTACGAGTTAAATCAAGATCGAAAAGAACCGAAACGGACAAACGACTACTCATAGCAAAACGACTAAGTGGAGAGAAGTCAAGAGAAGTGAATCAAGACTAGGATCAATGCTCAAGGGATTAATGACAATCTTCAAGTAGTTGTAACGAAGAGCTTGTGTCATATATAGTGGTTTAAGACGTGCCTTTCTGGCGAAACGATAAACGGCTTTGGTAATGGATAAGCACAAAGCAATTATTCAAGTATAGACTAAGATCACTTTCAATAATAGTCTTAGTCTAAACTAAAATATGAGCAAGTATTAATTCACTTTCTCTCCCACAAAGGGCCTACTAACCGTATGGGTGCAAACCATGGAAATCATGCTTGATACTTTAAGCTTCTACTAACTCACTCTACATCACCATAGTGAGTCAAGTATCCAAGCAATGAAGGTTTGAGAGGATAAAAGAAAAGAAACACAAACCACAAATAAATGTCAAGGCAAGGATGCCGAGAACAAGCACATAGTCAAGTAATGATCAAAAGAATGATCAAAGGGTGTGTGGAAGAACGAAAGCGTACCTTGGCCACAAAGAGCAATCCATGAAGGAATAAGTGCTATGCCCAATCAATGACTATGATGAGTACTAAGTCTTCAAGGACTAGTATCATTCCCAATCATCTTGGTATCATCCTTCAAAGATGTTAAAGATCAATGAAGATGATTCTTCTAAAAGTGCAAGTGCCTCAATCCATAACCAATTAATTGATTGATCTTCATGAGTACCTACACAAAGCAAGATGCAAACTAGTAGATACATTTCAAGAGTATATCTAAAATGCATAAAGGCTACTAATCTTAAGTGGGGTGCAATATTATCAATTAAAAGACCTATTTTCAAAGAAAACATAGTTTTGACCAAAGAGAAACTTTAGTACAACTAGACCTTCTAATTTGAGGAGACAATGGATCGATCCAAGTTTCAAAGTACAATATACTTCAAAGATCTTGAGTGACCATCGCTCTGATACCAATTGTAGAAACTAGAAGGGGGGGTTGAATAGTTTCTCTTCGATTGGTGACCAAGTTAAAATTACTTTCAATTTGGTTTGTATCAAAACTATCTTTTACTTGAGGCTAAGTTGCATAATGATTAGGTTCAATTGAAATGCACTAGCAAAGATAATAAACAAGTATAATGATAATGAAATAAGTAAAGAGTAAGGAAGGAGACAACCTAGTGGGAAGACACCAAGATTTATAGTGGTTCGACAACGAGGCTCTATCCTCGTTTCTACTCCACTCCTCGAGTACACCTACTCGAGATTTCCACTATATCCACAAGCTCCCTTCTCGGCGGAGAAAACCTTAAATCGTTTCTTACATTATTTTTCGACACTAAGCTAAATGTCGAGACCTAATCTTTAGCTAGGACCAATCTACACGACGTTTCCTACTTCATAATTTAACGACACAAGGCTAGATGTCGAGTTCTAATCGAAAGCTAGAACCAATCTTCACGACTCTTCACTTTGAAGCTAAGTGAGAACTTCATACAACACAACTACTAATCACTTTAAAGTTTAGTGAGAACTCACAAGACACAACCACATCACTTTATAGTTTAGTGAGAACTCCTAATCAAATCTATTACAACTCAACTAGACTTATCCAAGTACACACATGTAGCTTGGATTTACACAACACAAATCCAAGCAAACACATATGCAATGGATGTACACAACAAATCCAAGTATCCACAAATAGCTTGGATGAACACAACTAGTCCAAGTATTCATAAATACATTGGATTGACCTAAAACAAAAAGGGTATCATGATGAATATGACTAGCTCATAGATTCATCTTTATCACTACACTAGTGAGTGATCTTCTCATTGGACATGGTAAAGGAGGGGATCAAGAGGATAATCATATGTAAACATCCTTAACAATTTAAGTGATCATTTACTAATGATTATGCTATAGAAAATAGAAAGAGGGCTGAGAAAAACGTCCAAGAGGCGTGCTGGAAAATTAGATTTGACCCACTATTTAAAGGAGACAAAGTTACAACGGATCTATAACGGCTACTGTGCGCGGTACCTTATCTCACCCCCCGGTACCATATCGCTAAGGTACCGCGTAGGTACTTAAGGTACCGCCACTGTGGAAACCTTGGTTTCCGGATCTTTTAAGCAACTAGGAATGTACCATGTTCATATGATTAAATAATCAAAGCGGAATTAGAACATGACACATTAACAAAGTGTTTAGGCATGAATAACATGAATTAAAACAAAAGGGTTGCTCATTATATTAATAATAAACAACCACTAAACGTGTATACATTGAATCCCACGTCTAGTGCACACACGCTTTAGGTTTATATTGTGAATGAATTGATGAATAAAACCTAAGACCCTTGTTCCTTTTATAGTGTAAGGAACATAATCTACAAGAGATAATATCAAATAAACATCTAAATATTCTAGTTAGATAAACTATATATTGTGTATATCATAAATAATATACTCAATATATTCCCCAAATAGAATTCTCCATCAATCTGTAGACATCCATCAGCGTTGACTTTTGTTGACTGCGTTTTACTTATGTTGACTTCTGACAATGCTAAATTTGTTCTTGTCAACGCCTGAATTGCTCTTGTCAACGCTTGAACAAATGTCTTCATGTTTTCTTTGATTTTGATTTTCTGCCACATCAACTTTTTGACCCAACAATCTTCCCCTAGTTGATGTCGACAAAACTCTATGTGTATCTCTTGTAAGTTGTACATGATCTTCAAATTGCTTCCCCTCAAGTGTAGCTTATATGTCTTCCCCTTTTTGTCACATCAACAGGGAAGTAAACAATGTTTGCAATGTTGAAGATTCTCCAAATGTAGGCTCTGTGTAATGATCTTGAAGAACAATTAATATAATATTTTTGATGTAGAAGCAGAATAACCCAAACTTTGTATTTCTTTCACCCAATTGCTCACTAGTTGATAAACTCTTCCCCTAATTGTCGAAACGACTAGAGAAAAATGCAACTCTTTCACTGCAAAAGGGGGCTCAGTTTATTGGTAAGAACGGGAACTGAAACCAACAAAAATCGCACAACTATAAGCCAGTTGTTAACTATAACAATATATTTAGATCCAATGATAAAGGTGTATTGCTCACCCATCAGTTTTTGTTACATACGATACTGGTATCAGAGAGGGTGGCTCTCGATACTAGGAACTAACAAGGTGTTCGTGTCGAAGAATGAAGATCGAAGCTTAAAAATTCGTCTTTGTTTTTAAGTTCGGATCTCACTGTGCAGCCATGTTCAAACAGCCATAAATCCTTCGTAAACCGTTAGATCGTCGTGAAATTCGAACTGTAGGTTCTTGGCATATATATCTTGAATCTCACCGGACGGATCGAAGATCTGAGGTCTTATGAAGGAGATATACATCATCGAAGTTGGCTGTAGAGTATGAATGTGTAGGGTTCCTTTATTTGCGAATCCTAAATCTGATCGTGATGCTGGTGGTTTGATCGTCTGATGTTTATGGCTGCTGTATCAGATTCATGTTAGAAAACAAAGATCATGGCTGATTTGATCGACTCTCATGTCATCGTTTTTTTTGTTTGATTGATGTTATTCATAAACATTAGGGTTTCTTCTCAAATCCTACAATAATAATAGCAGAAGATGGTGAACAATAATATTGCAAACAATCAAGCAGCATGAATGAACATGTGAAGAATTTTTCCTTCACATGGAAGTACTGTTTGCAGTATACATTGTCGATCTGTTGATGGCTACATGAGAATGCTGCCAATAGAAGAAAGTGCAAGGTACACATCTGTTTTGGCTTTAAGATTGATCACGTGGGCTTTTTGTATTATTCAATTGTACGGTCCACGTTATACTATTCAAGAAAGGACGTGGGATTGAATTTTGGTATAAAAGCTGCTGCCAAAGAACGATATACATACAAGTAACAAGGACATCACGTGAGGTATTATTAACCTTCTTTGTTAAATTGTTTACTAGGGTAGTTGTGTGTACAATAGTCGATGGTTGCAAAGAAGAATGAAAAGAAAAGTAGAAGACATCACGTGATGTGGGAGCAAAGTATTCATGTGAAGTATTGAAAAATTTGTTTTAGCTTATGGTCCAATTGATGTGTGGTTTATACTGTGTTGATTGAAGTCACGAGGTGCAGCAAGATGTGTGGTCCCAATTAAACGTTACAAACTGAAATTGGTTTCTAAAGAAAGGCACGTGATGATTATTATAATAAAAGAACAAAGGATGCGATGGTCCAAGGTATGTTTACTTGTTCTTTTCACGTGGGATTCAAAGCATTTGGTGGACCCAGAATAACTGTAGCAGCTATAGGAGGATGCTTCAGTATTGCACATAAACAGTCAACAGCAAATTGTGTACCCACGTTTCATAATTTGTTTGTATGGTGGATCAAGCTTATATGGTATGTAGATATTCTCTATATGGGTTTTACTATATGCTTTATATTCTGAGATTTATTATTTGGACGTGAGATTTGGGGTATATAATTTGGTCACCTACGAGTATTAAGGAGTGAATCGTGGAAAGACTTTTTGTTCATGGTACTCGTGTAGCATTAAATAAAAAGTGATATGTGATGCTTGATCACGTGGGATCCAAGAAGGCAAATGTTTGTGCTAATGCAACATGGTGTGACAAGAAAGGGATGTGCTACCGTGGCCCTACTATGTTTGTTTGTGTTCACACGACCAAAAGATAAAAAGCAGTTTGTGTTTGTGTCAATTACAAGGATGCAATGGTACTGTTTGCAAAAAGATGATCTAAAGTAAAGAAAGCTATAGCAGACGTGACCAAGGAGGAGGTTGAAGTCATAGATGGTGTCAGTGGTTAATCGAGCCGCTGACAAGAATAAAGTACACACTGACAAGGAAGACGCTGACACGTTGTAATTTAGACGCTAATAACGTGTTGTCCTATATATGGTTTTCAAACGCTGACACGTATTGTCCGATATAGACAGTACATACTGATGATAAAGAATCTCCGACAGAACTGACTGTTAAAATTTAATGGCTCGTTTTTGAAGATTGTTTTTGATACAATAAAGTTTTATTTGATTATGTGACAAGGCTAACCTTGCGGTTACGTACCGACTTGGATTAGAAGCAGAACGCCGACAGAGGCAGCAGTTGCATAAAAGAAGAGGACGATATTGTACTTAGATGATTTTCATTGCAAATTGGAGGTTTCGATGAATACGATTGATTATTGCTTCTTTGGTGTTGGAGTTGTTTTTCGTAGGTTTGTATTTTATCATATCTCAAAACACTCTCCTCTCTTTTGAGATAACTTGCTTGTTCTTTTAATGGTTGGTGACGAAGACTTGTCTGAATCTAGCAATTAGGTGACATTGCTATCACTTGAAGGAGTTACATTATCGTGCTCAGTGTCTCACAAAAGGATGAGGATTTTTACAAGAGATCGAGGTCTGCTTATATTTAATCTCATCATATAAGTTCGACGTCACGTGAATAGTGCAAGATATAAGGTACAAGCTTGGGAGATTCCACTTCTTCAACAAATAGGTTATATTCGTTTTTCTTCATTCGTAATCTACAATTAGAGTCTACATGGTTCGTGATTCATTTACATGCACCACGTAAGGGGAAGCGTTTATTAGTTGTTTATCTTTAGAAGACCCCTATTGGATGAGACAAAAAGGGGAAGAAGATTCAAAGATCAAGGTATGCAACTTATTATTATGTGGTGATATGTCTTTACAAGAAATCTTACTTTAAGGGGAAGCTTGTTTCATTCGTGAAAGATCAAGATTTGAAGATTGGTTTTGTCATCATCAAATAGGGGAAGATTGTTGGGAATTAATTTGATGAGACAAAATAAGAATAATGAAACAAGAAGGACTTATATGCAATTATCAAGATTTACAAGAATATGGAGCCCTTTCATACAACAAGGAGGACTTATTAGCAAACGATGGAGGGACTTCTAGTGTAATTAGATTTCTTGTAAAGAGGGTTATGTGTAGTATATAAACACACACCCTGCATAGGTTTAATCATTCAGATATTCACAATGTAAACCTAAAGTGTCTTCGTGTTCTAGGCGAGGGATTCAATGTATAAACGCCTAGAGGTTACTTGTAATCGTTTAGTGCAAGTAGTCGTTTGGAATAAAGTAATCGTTGGAAGTAAACACGTTGTTTATGTGTCTTGTTCAATTCCGCTATGCTAAACACATATGAACAAGATGCATTCCTGGTAAGCTTAATCGATCCGTGAATAATGGTTTCCACAATCCTTGTTGATCCCAAACTTAGATCGATTTAGCTTTATGTATATGAGATTAGATCAAGTAATACACTTAGAGAAACCTTTGTATATGCTTATGATAATCTAAGTGTTATGCGGAATTAACACTTAAACAAGAACACACAATGATATAAACAAACTTTCACTTTGATTAATGATATCAAACTTGCTTACAATGAAAGTAGTTTACGAATGAAAACTTATATGAAACATTAACCTAAAGGTCTTCTTTTACAGACATAAGAAGCCTTGTACAATAATCTACGTATCAGCTATTCTAGGTAAAGATAAATATAGAAAATACATTGCTGTTCCTATCTTTACTAGAAGTAATCTAGAATACAATAAACGCGTAGAGTATATCTTCCCATCAGTGCTTGTCTTCAATGTGTCAACGCTTGACTTTATCTTGTCAACGCTTAAGCTGTCAGCGCTTGTTTTGTTCTTGTCAACGCTTGTTTTACTCTTGTCAGCGCTCAAGTGATCTGGCCTTAATTTATTCCCAACAATCCTCCCCTAATCTTGATATCCACTCTTATGATCAAGTTTCTGAATAAGCATTAAGGACTAGGAGGAATCTTACAAACCTTCTCATATTGGTAATGAATAAATCTGATCAAATCTTTTGCCACGTCACTTGAATAATCTATTTCCAGCTGAGTGTCCTTCATCTTCTCCAAAATAGCCTTGGATATGAAATACTGACCATCCACAAGTAGATACTCAGAAAACTTTGTAGAACTCAAATGGTAAACACCAGCAGCTGAATATAACCTCCATTGAAGACCACTGAGGTCATCTTCAAGATCCTTCTAAATAGCAGGATCCTCATCTTTTGGTCCACACATTCTTTTGAATATGGACCACAGTTTTATTCCATTAGCTGAAGTTGGTGCTTCAGCCTCATATTTGGTCTCCAGCAACCTCCAAAGGTCCACCAAGTCTTCTCTATCACAACTTACAAACAAAGATATGAGAGTGGTAAAAGTGTGTACCTCTTTTCCATATCTGCCAATCTTCCAAAACCCACATTCATCTTCTTCATAACTCACAATTGGGTTTCTGGAATCTAATGGTAACACTTGCACCATATCTGAAGCTTCTAATGATGAGAGCTTGAGGCTCTTTCTTATGACAGCTTCACTTGGATATAGTGGATCCATATTTTTGGGAAACTCAAGAGAAACTCCCTTTTCACTGGTCTGGGAATAAACATAGCTTTCTTGAGTTCCATTTCTTCTGCAAGTTCTTCTTTACTTTCATCAGAAAGAAGTCTGAGAGTATTTGCTTCCTGCACTCTCACCCAAATGGGATAAGCCTTGCATTCCAACTCATCAAATGTCAATGCCTTCAACTTCTGATAAGTCCATCCTACTCCATGACATCTGAGCAACATGCAGTATAGCTCCCTTCTATCCCTTTTCAATTCTGAGAGAATATTGATTGCCTTGTGTTTCAAAATTACCTGGCAATCCTTCTGAACTCTGAGGAGAATATCCAATCCCCATATTTGATCTGAAACAGTCAAGTCTGGATTCTCCATACATCTTTCTTCCCAAGCATGATACATTTGAACCACCTTTGGCATGTCAAAGTCAACCTGCAATTTCAATTCTCTCAATTTCTCCTCAGCCAACTCATCTCCATACTCAAGCCTTTCTGGTTCTATAATCATAACACTTGAGTCTGAGCTAGCTCCATCACTTCCTTCTTCTGAAGTCACAACAAATGGTGACTCTTTCACCTCCTTTTTATCCTGTTCCATGATTTGTGCAGCTAATCTTCTATCAAACTCAACTTGAGCTGCATCCTTTGGAACACTCTCTTCTACCACAATACCCTTACCCTTATCTAATGGTGCAATTGTTGGTAAGGTAGATGGTGATACCTGTGTAGAAACCTCCTTGATGATGGATGATGACTGGGATACATCACCCTCATGTGCAGGTCTGTCAACGCCCAATTTTGTTCTATCAGCGCTCAAAATATTTCTGTCAGCGTCCAATTTCTCCTTGTCAACGCCCAAATATCCTGCCTCAGCGCCTTTTGTAACCTCTTCCAGCATGGTTGTAAACGATAAATTCAAGTTGGTAGGAGAAACTAAGGACGTATCAAAACCTGTTTGTTTCTTCAAAGTTGTAAGGGCCTCAGCAACATCCAAGGATTGACCATCATGGCTGCCCTTATCACTCAGATTTATTGGATCTTCCTCCCCTTTGGAAGATTCCTCCACGCCCCTCCTTGCACTAGCACTCTCCAAAACAACAATCCTCTCCCTCAATTGCTTGAGTTCAAGGCCTTGTGAGCTGACAATTTGTACTAAGTCTGCATTTTGCTTTTGCAAGCTCATGCAGACTACCATCAATTCCATAAGAGTCATTGGTTCCAGACTGCCCTCTTCTAAAATGGGGATTTGACCTCCCAAGTCAGATTCATTGGGCATGGATGAGGACTTAATGATGGTGGGACTGTCTTGACCAGCATCTAAGCCAGAACCAATAGTCCCAGCCTCATCCATGTCACCAGCCACACTTGTGGTGGTGGTTCTCTCTGCTACATGGCTAGGACCACCAGAGGAGAACACTCCAGTAGTCCTTTGGCGTTTCATCAACCTATATTCAGGGGGTGTGGAAGATGGTGTGGAAGAATGGGTGGATGTGGGTTGGTTAAGGGGTGTTTGGGTTTGTGAAGGTTGTGTGTCAACGTTGGAAATAGGCACATCAACGCCAACATTTAATGTGTCAGCGTTGAAGGGATCTTGGTCAAGTTGCATATGATCAGGTGAAGGTAAGGGTTCAGGTATTGGGTCAAGTTGTGGTTGGGGGTCAATTTGTGGTTGGGGATCTGGTTGGGGTTGTGCTGCTGCAATAACAGCAAGCATAGCTTGGGTTAAGGGTAGGTCACGATGGGGTGGTGAGTTCATCTTCATAAAAATAGCTTTCTTTTGCTCAGGGATCTTATAAAAATCATTATGATCCCTTGTGCAGTATCCTTGGACATCAAAAACCATTTGTAAAAAACGGGGATAAGCTAAAGTCATTTTGTTCCCCTTATTTTTACACATGCCCTCAAAAATCATTTTTGAATAATTAAATTTTTGCCCTGTTGCAATGCACACAATAGCACTGGCAATAGATCTATTTATCTCATTGTGTGCAGTACATTTGGGACTCAAACATTGAAGGAGGACATGTATGAGGTACTTCCAGGCTGGGGGAAATTCCTGTTTATGATACTTGTTTAAGGTACCTTCATCAGGAAAAGGATATCCCAAAGCCCTTAGCCCTTGTTCTATTTCATTAATGGGAAGGGTGGCTATACCATTAGCATCATCAAGATGCAAGGCTTGGCGTACCAAAGCCTCAGTAACCACCCAAGGTCTCCCATGAACAATAGAAGTCAATGTAGTCACTCTATTAACTGTTGAGGTACTGACAATGTTCCAAAATTGTTTAATATGTGTGACTGGAACGAGTGGTGCATGAGAAATAGCATACCTAAGGGGGGATGCGTTCAAATACGCCACCATTTGTGTGTATTGGGGAAACAGAGTATCATCAGCTTCAAGATACGCGATCATGTTATGTTGACTTCTGAACCCCAATTCCAAATCTGATGGTCGAAACTTTGGTGCCATTGATGAAAGCTGTTAAAAATATGTTATGAAGATGAAGTTGATAAGAGAAAATTGTGTTAGACAAGAATTATAGATACCCTGTTTAAAAATAGGAGCCAAATTTATAGGAGAAGAACATGCATGTGATTGGCCCAAAAATAGGCAAGTATTTTCAAAAACACAATCATGAAAATATTGAAAAAGTATAAGTTTATCTCATGCATTAAATGAGAGGTAACAACTCCCAAAATTACGGCCTAAAAATATGTCAAAAAGTAACAACTAGGTAGGTCCCATTGAGTGTCAACGGTCAAAAATAACCTATCAACGCCCAACGGCTATAATCTTGTCAACGTTTGCCTATAGCCATGTCAGCGTCTAATTTGGTCACAACAACGCTTGGAAAATTCTTGTCGGCGTCTAAAATTAAAAATGTTTAAAAATGAAAAATGACCTTAACAAAGTAATTTATTCTAGAGAAGATAACCAAAAAGCTGATAATTATTATAGGGCGGAAAGCACTGTCCAGTTATGCACACTTGCTTAAGCAAGATAGACATAACAGTCCTCTAGTGTCCCTTTGCTAACCAAAACTCTTAACAACCAAGTTACCTTATAAAATTCCTTGTTACTCCCAGGTAAATCCCATAACAAAATTATTCCCAAGTCTCCCAACAGACCACAACCAATTCTAGGCCAAAAATGTCTTGGCAGCATGCATAGTATATCAACTTTGCATGCTACAGTGCCTCATGATTTAGTAAAACTAACTCATACTCACCTGTGGAAACAATCTAGAATTCTGATAAGAGTATCATATGGATACCCAAACATCCTAAAGGTTCCTAAAACCTCCCCTTAAACTATGATACATAAGTTTGCTAAAATCATGCATGAACATTAAAATTTATGTCAAGACAGGAATTAAAAATTCCAACCATCATCCATAAATAAAAACTTGTCCAAATGCTTCTCCATTGATTCATAAGCAACTCTTTATCCAATGGTATACTGCTAACACCATATGCACATTTAGATCGAAAACCACAAAACTAACATTGTTGCTGACAACGCCCCGATAACACATGACAACATTGAGGGAAGCTTTGTCAGCGTTAGGCAATTATATTGCTAACAACGTTGCAAAAACACTTATCAGCGTTCAAGCAACCTTTGTCAGTGTTAGAAAAATATAGTGGAAAATCTAAATCATCATAAGACCAATAACAATGCATCATCCTGTACATACTTTTACAAAAAGACTCCAAAACACATATTATGTGAGATTGACCATCCCAATACTTGGGTTACCAAGTATTGAAACCTCCCAGCATCAAAAGGTTTAGTTAGTAAATCTGACACATTTTCCTCAGTGTCAACCCTATCTGGTTGTATTAAACCTTTTTCAAAGCAATCTCTTATAAAATGGTGTCTAATTTCTATGTGTTTAGTTTTAGAATGATGTACAGGATTCTTAATGATGCATAAAGTGCTGTTATTGTCAACAAATATCTTGGTATGCATGAAATTATACCCATAATCCAACAGCTGGTTCTGAATCCACAAAACTTGTCCACAACAAGCAACTACAGCAACATACTCAGCTTCAGTTGTAGAATTAGCCACCACTGTTTGTTTCTTGCATTGCCAAGATATCAACCTGCTCCCAAGAAACTGACATCCACCAGTTGTGGATTTCCTATCAAATTTATCACCTCCATAATCACTATCTGAATATGCAATCAGCTCTAATGGTGAATCCTTTGGGTACCACAAACCAAGACTAGGATAGCATCTTAGGTACCTAAAGATCCTCTTCACAGCATAAAGGTGACACTCTTTGGGAGTCACTTGATGGCGTGCACAAGCACACACAGCAAACATAATGTCAGGTCTAGAGGCAGTAAGATACATCAAGGATCCAATCATGGATCTATAGTGCTGACATCAACATCTTTCCCATCTCCAATCTTTCCCCAAGGGTGTTCTCTATCCATAGGAGTAGTAGCCCTCTTTTCATGTGGAGAAAAGCCAAACTTCTTCAAGATCTCAGCCACATATTTATCCTGGGAGATGAAGATACCATCTTCTTTCTGCTGAACTTGTAAACCAAGAAAGAAGTTCATCTCCCCCATAGCACTCATCTTGAATTTGTCTGTCATAAGCTTGGAGAAATCCTCACTCATCTTTGGATCAGTAGACCCAAAAATGATATCATCAACATAGACCTGGACAAGCAACACATCATTGCCTTTCTTCTTTGTAAACAGTGTCTGATCTATGGTGCCCCTCTTGAATCCATTGTCTAACAAATAGGTAGACAAAGTACCATACCATGCTCTAGGGGATTGATGAAGGCCATACATAGCCTTTTTGACTCTATACACTTTATCTGGATTCTCTGGATCCTCAAAACCAGGAGGCTGCATCACATATACTTCCTCAACAATAGTTCCATAGAGGAAAGCACTCTTGACATCCATTTGATAGACTGTGAAGCCCATGCAGGATGCATAGGCTAGAAAAATCCTAATAGCTTCAATTCTTGCAACTGGTGCAAAGACCTCCTCATAGTCTATCCCCTCCTCTTTTTTATATCCCTGAGCCACTAACCTTACCTTGTTTCTGACCACAATGCCTCTTTCATCTCTCTTGTTCCTTAGAACCCATCTTGTCCCTATAGGTCTGACATATCTGGGACAATCAACCAGCTCCCAAACATCCTGAATTACAAATTGGTGAAGCTCATCCTGCATTGCTTCCACCCAACTTGGTTCTTTGAGAGCATCAAATATTTTCTTGGGTTCCTGTTGTGACAGAAAACAGGCAAACAAACATGCTTGCACAAGAGGGGTATCAACCTTCTTGTGTATATTGGCAATAAACCCACCAAGACCTTGATGAGATCTTCTAGTCTGAACTGGAGTATTAACATTACCAATGATTTTAGAAGGAGGATGATTCTTCATGACTGAAGTAAGTACTCCTCCCTCAAAAAGTCTGATATCTTCAACTTCATTCTCCATGTTGCCAATATCTTCTTCATCAGACTCTCTTATATCAACATAAGGATGACCTTCTTCATAAGAATTGGAAGGTTCACCTTGTTCAAAAATGGAAGAGAAAAGATGTGCAAAGGTGTTGTCAACGCCGGAATCTTGATTGTCAGCGCTTGGGCTAACAACGCTTGAACTGTTGTTGTCAACGTCTGAACCATCAACGTCTGAATTGGTCTTGTCAGCGCTAGATTTGCCTTTGTCAGCGCCTGAAGGACCATGCATGTTTGTATCTGGTGGTACTTGGAAACCACCATTATCTTTACCAGCAGCAGCAAAAGCATCTGTCCAAATGGGAATTGTGACATATTCTTGTATAGGAGATGCCTTTTCTACTTGTGATCCAACCTTTTCATGAACCTGTGTACCTGAAACATCAATAACTTGTTCCTCCACAACATTTGAAGCTACCTTCAGAATGTCTGGATTAGTGACAGGCATATAATTTAAAGTTCTAGATAAGGGTTCCAAGTCAAACAACCAATTAGGACCACTTTCAGGATCACTAGGTTTATTCTCTAAAAACCTAACATGTACTCTTTCAAGTATTCGTTTTTCCTGTTTAAGATAAACTCTATATCCCTTGCTCTGCACTGAGTACCCCATGAAGTAGCCTTCATCACCTTTTGCACTAAATTTACCTAAGGCATCACTAGTGTCCAAAACTACTACATGACAACCAAAAGGTCTGAGAAAACCAATATTAGGTTTTCTTCCCCAAAGCAACTCATAAGGTGTTTTATTCTGAATTTTGTTAACCAATGCTCTATTTTGAACATAACAAGCTGTATTAATAGCCTCAGCCCAAAAGGCTATAGGAAAATGAGCATCAGCCAACATTGTTCTGGCTGCTTCAATTAGGGTTCTATTTTTCCTCTCAGCAACCCCATTTTGTTGTGGGGTTCTAGCAATACTAAATTGCCTAGTAATTCCTTTCCTGGTACAGAAATCATCTAGCTTCTTATTCCTAAATTCACCACCATTATCACTCCTAAGCATTTTAACCTCATTGCCAGACCTCTTCTCAATCTGAGTGATAAAATCAATTAGAATATCAGTTGTGTCACTCTTCATAGCTAGAAAGAATGTCCAAGTAAACCTAGAAAAGTCATCTGTGATGACAAAGCAATATGACTTACCATTCAAACTTTCTATATTGGTTGGACCAAAGAGGTCCATGTGTAGCATATGAAGAGGTCTAGAACTAGTATGCACTTGTTTGGACTTGAATGAGACCTTGTGCTGCTTGCCTTTAAGACATGCAACACAAGAGTGGTCATTGTGGAAGGCCTTCTCAGGCAAACCATCAACCAAACCAAGTCTCACAAGCCTATTTATATTTTTAAAGTTTATGTGCCCTAGTCTCCTGTGCCACAAATTACTCTCATCTACTGAAGCTTTAGCAAAAAAACAAGACATATAATTATTCATTTTAATCCCATTCAAATTCACATTATATATGTCCTTATGCCTAGGTGTTCTATACTCAATATATTTCTCGTCAGGGATCTTAAAATCCTTGCTTAACACCAAACACTCAGTATCAGTAAACAGAACTTTATTTTGATTATCACAAACTTGTGATACACTAAAAAGGTTGTAATCAAGTTCTTTTACCAGAAAGATGTTCTCAAAACGCAAATTCTTGGTGAGAAGGGTTCCTTTGCCTGTGATAGTACCATATCCGCCTCCAAAGTATACCTTATCACCATCTTTAATGGGAGTGAAGTTCGTCAAAAAGTCTTCCTTCCCTGTCATGTGCCTTGAGCATCCACTATCCCAATATCCATAATCATTGACCTGTCTTTGAATGCCCTACACATAAAGAAAACAAATTAGTTTTCTTTGGGAACCCAAGTCTTAAAAGACTTGGATTCATCTGGTTGTTCAATAAGAACAGACTTAGTTCTCACAACAACCCCATTCTCATCCTTCTTAGGATGAAATACCCAGTTAACCCCAATAGGTTTTGTTATGACCTTTGAAATGTAATTAAATCTGTTGCAGGTCATTGAAATCCCATTATCATTAGGGTTTTGATCTTTCCTGGGTCTCCATGTTAAGCTTGAAGAAGCTTTAGACCTCTTACCCTGTGGTTGCAAATATTTAGGTCTGGACACGTTTCTGTCAGCGTTGGAATTAGTCTTGTCAACGTTGAAATTACCCTTGTCAGCATTGAACCTAGGGTTTGCTACAGAAACCCATTGCCTATTAGACCAGGTGTTTGTCTTTTGAAATGGTCTTTGTCCATGAGTGTTAGACCCTCTAGTAAAGAATGGGGCAGGTCTAATCACTTGTAGACTTTGCTGCACACAAGGTTTGGGTCTGACAACGTTTGACTTCCTAACAACGTTGACTTTGTTCCTGTCAGCGTTGAAATTGTTCCTGTCAGCGGTGACTTTGGGAGCATTGACACACTTGTATGCCAAGTGTTAAAAGCTACCACAAGTGTAACAAGCTTTTCTAGATACAATCTTAGGTCTAGAAGAGAAGAAGCCTGTTCCATTATTGCTTTTCTCTTGGGTGACCTAGTATTCCTATACATCTCTGCATATTTAATGCTAGGTTTTCTATCAGTGTTTGAGCCTAGGTCAACAACTTTACCAGTGACTGGGTTTGTAACCTTAATGGGAGTTGACTCATTGGGACTTTCACATAGCAAGCCACCCTTGACAAACAAAGTAGGGTTAGCTTTCTTCCATTCATTCAGGTCAGTCAACTTTTGTTGGTACTCTTCAACTAGAGTGACAACTCTTGGTGGAGGAATGAATTCCTCCTCTTGGAATTCTGGCAAACCAGTCCAAGATAGGTCCTTTTGCTGGACACCATAGAAGCCACCAGCTGGTGGTGGAACCAAAGAGTAATCATTCATCCCAATCTCAGTCATGTCCCTAGGATCCCTTTGTTTACCCACACAGTCTCCTAGGGTTTGAGTGGCTCTATCAAATCTGTGAATTTTAAGGCCAACATTGTCTTTATTCTTAATGGCCTCATCTAATTTAGCCTGTAACTCACCATTAACCCTTTCCATGATGTTTCTAATATCCATACTAGCATCTAACTCATGTTTTAAGATATTTATTTTATCTTTTAAGTCAAATTCCATTTTCTTGTATTCAGAAACGGTTTTCTCAGTTTGAGTGAGAGCTACTTGGTAATTAGATAGTTTGCACTTTTCAGTACTCACATCACTCATTAATCTTAACACTTCTTTGTTAAGTTTCTCAGTGTTTAACCTACAACCTTTACTACAAAAAGCATCATTGTATACCTCATTATCAGATGAAGAGGAGGAGTGTGCCATGAGAGCATATTCAACATGCTCTTCTTCTTCAACCTCATCAACCAAAGCTTTATCCTCTTCAACATTCTTAGCCAGAAAGCTCCAATCCCATCCCATACCATCAATTCCTTGAACTGCAACCATGGCTTTGGAATCCTGAGCTTTAACAACTTGACTTGAGGGTTTACCAGCATCAGATCTTCTAGGAGATCTGCATTCCCTCATGAAGTGCCCCATACGATGACAGCTGTAGCATTCAACTTTGGATTTATCAAATCCAGCTGTGTCTTTTGCATTGAAGGTCATCTTCTTCTTAAACCTTCTGTTCCACCTATTTGCTCTTATACTAGCAAGAGCCATGTTCCACTTGATGTCCATCTCTTCCAAGTGCTCATCACTTATCTGCTCAAGGTCCTCATATGTAATCACTGAACCATTGGGTGTAACACCCCCAAATTTATACAACTCAATACAGCGGAAGACTAGTTGGTGTTACGGGTTAGCACATTACTCACATCATAGACAACGCATAAAAATCGCGTCGTTTATTTATAAAGCATTTCCATTCATAAATATCAAAGTTACATAGGTCCCAAGTCATATTATTTCATACAAAGTTTTACAAAGCATTTGAATGGAAATAAGTATTTAGGTGCGGGCCATGAATTCTTGTTGTCTTCCCGAGAATTACCTTCAAGTACCTGAGATAAGACATCTTAAAATAAAAGGGTCAGCGATAACGCCGAGTGAATTCATAGAGTTCAATAAAATCTATCAATATAATATCAGTATAAAATTTATTACTGAAAATCATTTTGTACAAATCATTTTAATAGGCCATAAAATAGCCAAAGTCATTTTATACAAATCTTCGTCAAAATCATAATATAGGCATTTGCCTTAAAAATCATTATACGAGCCAATATCGTAAAAACATCATACAATACGTCTTATGACGCTGTAGGAAAATAAAAACCGTTATATGAATATGGTTATGAAAACCAAAACACAAACATAATATCAATAGTATGACCCTGTATTGCTAGTCAGGCAATACATCGTAATTTGGAGCGTCTAGTAGTATTTCGTTAGTTTTGGATTATTATAAGCCGCATGACATTGTTACCTTACTAAACCAACAACGGGTAGCTAACCCGATACCAATTTTGCCCATCTAAAGTAGCGTGTCGTCACAAAGGTCACGCTATGGAAATCTTCTCATACATAAATTCGCTTACCAATCAATGTGGCACGACGGGGATCAACCGTCAAGGCGCGAACTGGGGTGATCATCCCCAAATAGTACTATTAAATGCATAAGCGTCTACCAAATCCCGGTAGTTCACAATTCATGCTAATGGGACTTTTAGTGACATAACCTAACTTTAATAATCCATTTAATTTCATCTATCGGATCCTTTAATCATTTATCGGGTCATACAATCGAGTCATTCAATCATTCGGGTCCAAAATCAATAAACAAACAATCGGGACAAATGGTGTCCTATTTTATAAAAACTAACATGTTATCTCCCTCGCGGGTTTATAAAACATTTATAAAAACATTTAAAAGAGTGCGAGGCTATGAACTCACGTTGATGTGGGAAGGCGGGTTATCGGTAATTCGGGCGTACGGTACGTGCTTCAGTCACGGAAACTAGACAAATAATACTCGTCTTAGACTCATGTCCAATGACTTTATAAAAATAACAATTATGTATACATATGATGATTTTATATATATGATGATCAAGTGGGTTTACATATTCTCATTAACTCGTTTTAGTGTTTACGTTTTGGTATCTTTTTACTAGTTTACTAGTTTTACCTATTTACACGTTTTAAGTCCAATAAACTTATTATAAGTTCTTTAACTTGTATCAATCCATGTTATACTTATATTATCAGTATCTACACTTTACAAGTTGGGCCTAAATGAGTTAAGCCCAATAATAAGTTTATAAGTGTTTTAGTCCATTTTTGTTGTATTATTAGTCCAATAACGTTAATTTAGTCCGTTAACGTCCGTATGTCCTATAGTTCGGGTCTTATCGGTTTTTACTTGTTATACATGTTTATATATCAGTATATAAGTTTTATAAAGTTTACATTAGACGGTTCCAACCGTCTAAGTTTTATTTAACAAAAACGTTAATTTTTACGGTAATAGCCGAAAAGTCATAAAAATCATGTTTATAGTTTTATAACTTATAAAACTTAACAAGTTACCATTTTTATAATTTATACACTTATTTAACCTTTTACATATTTATATAAATAGAATCCATAAGTTAGTGGGTTTTAATTTATATTTTATATACTATTAAATTTTGAGTGCTTATATAATAGTATTATTCTTTAATTTCCAAAATCTGATTTTTATCTTCACTTTTACCAAAACTGCCATATCTAGAGTTCTATATGGAGATAGAAGCTCAAATTTTTATCACATAAACTACATGATATGTGATACATTTAACTCTTCTATAGCTACTGTTTAATCATCTTCTAAGTATTTTCTAAAAATCGTCCAAAACAGTGAACTCAGATTTGTATCTTAAACTTGTTTTGATCATATCTCACTCATTACAATGATTCCATTGCATGGCCAACTCTCACATGTGTACAAGACATATAGCTTACTGTAAATGGATTCTACTTCATCATTTTATCAGTCCATGACCTGTTTCTTTACTGTTTTATACAGCCATGTAAATTAAGCAAGATTTTAGCCTTGTTCTTTATAGTTTTTCACCTTTTTAATCATGTTTATCAACACCAAATCCCCACATAACATTTTTATCATCATATAATCATCATATACATATACAATAGGAAATGAAATACATGTTTACATAATCAAAATAACAAGAAGATGAGGAGGACAATCTTTATACCACCATGATGATGTAGGTTGTGATCAAAACATGGATTTTGATGGAGAAACTTGTGCATAGCCAAGACCATCTTCAAGACCATCAATCTTCATGATCACCTTGTGGAAGATCAGCCCCAAGACACCATGAATACTCCTCCTTGGATGTTATAAGTTGCACAAATCTTCATCTTTTTGAATGGAGATTAACATATGTTAATTAAAACATATGTTTGTGGTTACAAATTGTATGAATGTGGTGTTTTGGTTGAGAAAATGGGACGGCATAGGTGGAGAGGGAGAGAGAGTTTGTAGCTTGTTTGCATGTAAGAAATGAAAGGAGTGGTTTTGGTTTAGATGGTTTTGTGTAGGTGGAAGCTTACTTTGTAAGCTTAGCTTACACATGTAAGTGTTAAGCTAACACTTTGACACATCATATGATGTGTTGTAGCAAAATTTTGGCCGGTTTTCGGGGTGGGACAAGTGTCCCACTTGTCTCATCCTCATTTATTTACGGGTACTCCTCGATTCTAGTTTCCTCGATTTGCGTGCCCTCGGGTCGTTTTACGAAAAACGTTTTTATAAATTATGAATCAACGTCACAAAACGAATCCAATAAAAATTGTCTCATCAAAAACGGAGTTCGAAAACGTAAGTACGTAATCCTAGGATTTCCGGTTTAGTCGTAAAGGACGTTAAAATAAAATCGTAAGTCCTAATCGCTTCTCGTAAATTTGTGAGTTTATGAACCAACACAAATTTAAAACTCCAAAATAATATTCACGGATAAATTTATTTTCTGAAATGTCGGACTGTCACCAAAAACGGTGTATGTAAACGTAAGCACGTAACGTTGAATCCTCCGGTTTAGACGTAGTCGACGCTACTTCAAGACATAAATCCAAATTACTTCCCAAAAATAAGTGAGTTCATATTGTAACATTAAAATAATGTTTTCATATAAATATTGAGAATAAAATATCAACCATAAATTGACGGATTGTCACAGCATTTACCCCTAAACAGGATCTTTGTCCTTAAAGATCATCTTACTACTCGCTTCTTATAGAGTTAAAGCCATGTGGGTATTTCCTCCACATTCGGTCCTTTCTCACAAGTGCAATTCATTACAATACGCGAGTTTCATCAAACATAACTACGGGAATAAAATCAGGCTTAATGTTGACTTACTTTCTCTATCCATGATGTTCACGGGTTTTTGATGAATGCAACTTTTCGCCGATCTAAGCTCTACTATGAATAATCAGATTTTCACTTGATAGATATTCCATCAAGTTCGATATACGAAACATAATTCACGCAGTCTTTGAAGTCCTAGGGTAGATCCAGCTTATATGCCTTTCAAACCAATCTTTTATAGCATCTCAATGGTCCCATACAACGGGGACTTATATCCCATGATCTTTCAGATCATCAATTCATTTTTTTTCCATGGTTAAAATTTTTGGCATAACTTCACTACCCATCTAGCACTTCAAGATCTACATTTCATATTCATATAACCTCCTGCCCACTACCGGCAGTCAATAATCAAATCCTAATTTCAACAATCATTTCAGGTCTCGCGGGTTGGGTATTTTGCAAGGTTAGGTTCGCCATCATAGGAAACCTTAAACCTAAAAGACATGTCTAACTCACAATGGGTGTATGTCGGGTGTCTTCATCCCAACTCTTGCTTACAGATGCTCTAATATATATCCTCACAAGATTCGATCTTGATCCTAATACGATAATTATCGATGATAATCAAAGGAAAATGATTTTACAATTTATTACCAAAGGTCAATCATTACACATAAAACAGTACTTATAGTAATTTGTATCGTTACTTTACCTCGTCCCTTCGATTGGGGTGGTACACAGTACTCTCATCAAGATTCGTTCTCAATGACTTCTGAGCAAATCTCTAGAAATTCAATGCGAAGCGAGGATCTTGATAGAGATGATCGTTACAGGCACACCAAGTTTACACAACTCCTTTAAATACAAAAGAGTCAATTTCTTCATCAAGAATCTATCATTAACAGGAATTATATAAGCAGATTTGGTCAGTCTGTCGACGATGACCCAAATCGAATCAAATTCAGATGATGACCTTTGCAATAGCTAGACGTTTACTAATGTATGAGGCAATGTTTGCCTTCATAATTTGCCATTAGTACAACTTCTTCAGACACAGATACTTTTAGTCATCAATGACATAAATAGAATACTTATACTTACAAATTCCAACATAACTATATCTCACAATCCTTCCATATTTAGACAATCACAAGTGGCCTTTTATACATCTAACGCCATCGGCTTCTCAATTTTAATGGTTCACATTAGCTGTGAAACCCTTCACTATTTATATTATCCTTTTTACAAACATTGTTTATTTTTATATCGTTCGGCAATTTATTTTGCACCTTCATTATTAAGGAACACGTCCTAACTGGTTTTTTTTTCTACATAATGCGTCGGTATCTATATTCACTTCTCATGATGATATAATTATCATGTCCACAATTCACTCAGATATTCTTTCTATATTATGCGTCAGTAATTACGTTCACTTTCTCCTGATGAAATAAATATCATAACTGTATTTATTCAAAATTCTTTCTTCATATCTTTTATGTTTCAGTTTCGTCTCAACTATCATTTTTATCAGTTTTTCTCAATCCGGCGTCTAAAGCGTCGATAATTATTATATGTAAATTAACAATAATTATTTAATTTTAATGAAACGTAAACGTTAAAAGTTTAAATTTCTTAGTTCGACCAATTATATAAAATGTTCAAAATAAATTTGAATTTAATTAATTAGATTTTTGTTGATTTATCGAAAATATTTAATAAGATTCGTAAATGTTCGAAAAACCTTTGTTTATACTTTGGTCAAAGTTTTCTTAGTTTGAAAAGCAAAAATTGTCGTTTCGAATTTCAAGTAATAAGTTATATAGTTTCCTTAATTCTTCTTAGGTTGTCTAGAAGTATACACAAACATTTACCCCTAAACAGAAGTTTAGTTAAATGGTTTGTGTATATGGTAATAATCCCTTAAAATCCTTTGTTAAAACATTTGTCAAAATATATTTCCATTTCTTTTTGGTAAAATCCAAAGTCTTAAAAGGGCTCTTAATTTTTTTAAAGAGTCAATTTATATTCCATTATCTATTAATCACATAGTCAAATAATGTAAAGGTTTAAGTTTTTAATCACATATTAAATATTCAAGATACATGTTTCCACTACTCAGCCGACTCAGGGCATTCTATAAATAACTATTAACTCATTCTTATTCTTATAGACAAACATATAGTTCTTAATGATCACGAGCATGAATTTATCAAATTACAGCCTACACACGTGATTCACCAAGTTTATGAATGCTACATGTGTATTAGTCAATCCTAACGACATCACGTGAAACTCATAATGTTCATTACAAGTACCGGACGTAGTGATTGAAATACATAATCTTTTTCGCGGACGCGACGTTGATGATAACCATGCCGTGAATCAAATCTTTAAAAATACGCTAAAACCTTGTAAATGATCGAACAAATTTTCCATTTCGAGTTATGGATATCGTTTTCGATTGTCAATTTACTCAGTTCACAGTAATCTATAAATATAAGGAATGATAACACCATAGCTCTTCATGATGACAGGCTTGGTAGAATAAAATCTTTCTCCGACAACTCTCTCTCAGTTGTACGGTAATTCTTTCAATTCAGATGGTGCTGACGTACAGTGCACAAGCCATAGGTTCAGCACCGGGAATATAATCAATACCATATTCAACTTGCCTTAATGGCGAAAGTCTAGATAATTCACCAACAAATACCTCCTAAAGTTTCAGATAACGGAAACATCTTTTTAATAAATTTTCTTTAAGTTCTTTCTAGATTATAATATCTATGACTAATTCACAATCATTCACGGTATAATTTCAAGTCTAAATGCAGGATATGGTCATCCATCAAGAATTATTTAGATTACTTTTGATAATCAACATCTTATCCTTTAGGGGAATTCTACTCGAGTTCCCATCAATTAAGACAATGTCGTCATGTCATAATCAATCAATCCATTCTACTGGCACTATCAACTCTTCAGTTTTAGTGCTGTCGATAAGATGTGAACTTCTCAAAAGACTAATAACAACTCATAATCCTTCACAAATTCAAGGATATATGGAGACACAACTATCATTAAAAGAGTAAGGTCAACGCATAATCTACACGAGATAATTTCAAATCAGATACAGACGAAAACATTTAACGAATATGAATATATCCCATGTTTTCCTAATTCTGAGTACGCATTCGAAAGCTCCTCAGATCGTTACCCAGGTCATTCAAATGAAATCTAATCAAAAGAAATGATAGGAACGTCGATACATCCAGTCGGGTATCAACACTCGGTAATCAGATACTTTTCCTAAGAATCTCACTACGGGAGAATTGGACAAGAAGGGAATATCCATTGTCAAATAAGACAATTTCCACAGATGAGTAAATTCGACTCAGAAGAATAGGTGTTACAGGCACATATGTAGGTGTCCCTGACATTATGTCCTTATTTTTCACTTCTTGCAGATCTCATAAAATTTAATCTTTCACAACCTTTAAAGAGAATGTAGTGTTTATTAATCAGTTTTATGGTGACTACTAGTCAGCCTTGCATGGTCCATTCCAAATTGTATGTAGGCGCACAACTATATACAATTTTAGGATTAACGATGCAATACTCAGTTCGTCAAAATTTTATCATCATGTTCATAATAAAAACATTTTCATGCTTAATTCTTAAATAAGAATCAAAAATAAATTTACAAAGATTTTCTTTATTATGAAAACAATTAAGTTTTCCCAGGTGTTTTATAAACAACTTCATTTCGATAACGATTACTCATAAATCTCACTTCGAATAATCCTTATAGTGATGAAAAGTTAATTTTTCTCTAGGGATACTATTGTATCTTATAAAGCAATGAGTAATCTGCAAAAGAGTGATGAAGAGTGGTTCACCAAGAACTAACTACAATATATCAGGAAATGAGCTTAGCCAAATAATCATGAGGTTCATGACCTCGATGGCACTCAAAAAGAATAATCCACAACGTAACTCAGTTCGAGATGAGTACTTGTTCGATGGTTGCATCAGTAATGCGAGTATTAGGATGAAGCAAGAGAATATAGATAACATCAATACATGTAGAATTTAGCAATCAAAGGTAGTCTTTTCATTAATCACAAACAAGTCTAAATTGTACCGTAACGCATTACGTGTCACTATGTCATACAATTCCAAGAACTCATCCTACCAACTGATGTCTGAGTTAAGTTAGGGATTATTTTTAAAAGATACCACAATGAATACTAATCTACAAGAGTCATTAGGTGTTCCACATGTCCCGAAAGATCCATCGGTCTCAATTCAGAAGAAGATTTCTTCAATTTTTTTCTTGGACACTAGGCATCCTCGTCAGTGGACAATGGCCTAGGAACAACCCTTAACACGAATCAAAAATCAATTAAAACCTTATAATTCAATCACAAAACTTAACGACTTTATTAATAATCTCATATTCCATATGGGTTAAATTTTACTTTATTCAAGTTTCAACCAATTTATACTCAATGCGATATTCTACCTCATTCTTCAATACTTTCAATCTTATTCTTAGGCCTTAATAGGCAATAAAAGCTCGATATGAACAACACTTAATTTCCAATCCTATATCTCTTACAACAACAATTATCAAATGAGTCATTAATATAAAATGACTTGATCATTCAACTAGACTTCTCGGAAAGGTATTAGTGGCATGAGGCTTTTGGGTAACGGTTCCAATGACAGCCTTAAGTGCAACATTCACCCTTTCGATTTCAATTTAAGAATTGGATGACAACAAATCAGATGACATCTTTCTAGGTGGTAACGTTTTGTCAAACTTCATTCTATAAGGAAAGATCGTCATGACATCGATATCATATTTAATCTCGCCAATTCTTTTTCAATATCACAATCAACTAATATCTACATTTCTACGAATATTAACCATTTGTTGGGATCATAAATATCCACAACTTGGTTTGGATCTAGGATAGCTAGAATTCCTACGAGAATAGCTACGATTAATTTACTAGGGGATTTAGGGTTACTTGTGACAATCTACGTCGTATAAATACCTCGTATAAAAATCAAAATAATCATCAAACAATCATGTAATAAAATTACATCATATATATATATATATAATCCAAGTTATATATATTAAAATAACACTTCTCAGTCTGGCCTTTTCGGTAACTCGGGAATTCTTCGGCACCGTTATAGTCAAAAGATTTTTAGACATTTTTAGAAAAATGTTTTTAGATAAAAGATTTTGAAATGTTTTATTCAAAACCTTGTTTTTAAAAATCTTTCGTTCTCTATAACGAGAGCTCTGGTACCAAACTGTAACACACCCAAATTTATACAACTCAATACAGCGGAAGACTAGTTGGTGTTACGGGTTAGCACATTACTCACATCATAGACAACGCATAAAAATCGCGTCGTTTATTTATAAAGCATTTCCATTCATAAATATCAAAGTTACATAGGTCCCAAGTCATATTATTTCATACAAAGTTTTACAAAGCATTTGAATGGAAATAAGTATTTAGGTGCGGGCCATGAATTCTTGTTGTCTTCCCGAGAATTACCTTCAAGTACCTGAGATAAGACATGTTAAAATAAAAGGGTCAGCGATAACGCCGAGTGAATTCATAGAGTTTAATAAAATCCATCAATATAATATCAGTATAAAATTTATTACTGAAAATCATTTTGTACAAATTATTTTAATAGGCCATAAAATAGCCAAAGTCATTTTATACAAATCTTCGTCAAAATCATAATATAGGCATTTGCCTTAAAAATCATTATACGAGCCAATGTCGTAAAAACATCATACAATACGTCTTATGACGTTGTAGGAAAATAAAAACCGTTATATGAATATGGTTATGAAAACCAAAACACAAACATAATATCAATAGTATGACCCTGTATTGCTAGTCAGGCAATACATCGTAATTCGGAGCGTCTAGTAGTATTTCGTTAGTTTTGGATTATTATAAGCCGCATGACATTGTTACCTTACTAAACCAACAACGGGTAGCTAACCCGATACCAATTTTGCCCATCTAAAGTAGCGTGTCGTCACAAAGGTCACGCTATGGAAATCTTCTCATACATAAATTCGCTTACCAATCAATGTGTCACGACGGGGATCAACCGTCAAGGCGCGAACTGGGGTGATCGTCCCCAAATAGTACTATTAAATGCATAAGCGTCTACCAAATCCCAGTAGTTCACAATTCATGCTAATGGGACTTTTAGTGACATAACCTAACTTTAATAATCCATTTAATTTCATCTATCGGGTTCTTTAGTCATTTATCGGGTCATACAATCGAGTCATTCAATCATTCGGGTCCAAAATCAATAAACAAACAATCGGGACAAATGGTGTCCTATTTTATAAAAACTAACATGTTATCTCCCTCACGGGTTTATAAAACATTTATAAAAACATTTAAAAGAGTGCGAGGCTATGAACTCACGTTGATGTGGGAAGGCGGGTTATCGGCAATTCGGGCGTACGGTACGTGCTTCAATCACGGAAACCTAGACAAATAATACTCGTCTTAGACTCATGTCCAATGAATTTATAAAAATAACAATTATGTATACATATGATGATTTTATATATATGATGATCAAGTGGGTTTACATATTCTCATTAACTCGTTTTAGTGTTTACGTTTTGGTATCTTTTTACTAGTTTACTAGTTTTACCTATTTACGCGTTTTAAGTCCAATAAACTTATTATAAGTTCTTTAACTTGTATCAATCCATGTTATACTTATATTATCAGTATCTACACTTTACAAGTTGGTCCTAAATGGGTTAAGCCCAATAATAAGTTTATAAGTGTTTTAGTCCATTTTTGTTGTATTATTAGTCCAATAACGTTAATTTAGTCCGTTAACGTCCGTATGTCCTATAGTTCGGGTCTTATCGGTTTTTACTTTTTATACATGTTTATATATCAGTATATAAGTTTTATAAAGTTTACATTAGACGGTTCCAACCGTCTAAGTTTTATTTAACAAAAACGTTAATTTTTACGGTAATAGCCGAAAAGTCATAAAAATCATGTTTATAGTTTTATAACTTATAAAACTTAACAAGTTACCATTTTTATAATTTATACACTTATTTAACCTTTTACATATTTATATAAATAGAATCCATAAGTTAGTGGGTTTTAATTTATATTTTATACTATTAAATTTTGAGTGCTTATATAATAGTATTATTCTTTAGTTTCCAAAATCTGATTTTTATCTTCACTTTTACCAAAACTGCCATATCTAAAGTTCTATATGGAGCTAGAAGCTCAAATTTTTATCACATAAACTACATGATATGTGCTACATTTAACTCTACTATAGCTACTGTTGAATCATCTTCTAAGTATTTTCTAAAAATCGTCCAAAACAGTGAACTCAGATTTGTATCTTAAACTTGTTTTGATCATATCTCACTCATTACAATGATTCCATTGCATGACCAACTCTCACATGTGTACAAGACATATAGCTTACTGTAAATGGATTCTAATTCATCATTTTATCAGTACATGACCTGTTTCTTTACTGTTTTATACAGCCATGTAAATTAAGCAAGATTTTATCCTTGTACTTTAAAGTTTTTCACCTTTTTAATCATGTTTATCAACACCAAATCCCCACATAACATTTTTATCATCATATAATCATCATATACATATACAATAGGAAATGAAATACATGTTTACATAATAAAAATAACAAGAAGATGAGGAGGACAATCTTTATACCACCATGATGATGTAGGTTGTGATCAAAACATGGATTTTGATGGAGAAACTTGTGCATAGCCAAGACCATCTTCAAGACCATCAATCTTCATGATCACATTGTGGAAGATCAGCCCCAAGACACCATGAATACTCCTCCTTGGATGTTATAAGTTTCACCAATCTTCATCTTTTTGAATGGAGATTAACATATGTTAATTATAACATATGTTTGTGGTTACAAATTGTATGAATGTGGTGTTTTGGTTGAGCAAATGGGACGGCATAGGTGCAGAGGGAGAGAGAGTTTGTAGCTTGTTTGCATGTAAGAAATGAAAGGAGTGGTTTTGGTTTAGATGGTTTTGTGTAGGTGGAAGCTTACTTTGTAAGCTTAGCTTACACATGTAAGTGTTAAGCTAACACTTTGACACATCATATGATGTGTTGTAGCTAAATGTTGGCCGGTTTTGGGGGTGGGACAAGTGTCCCACTTGTCTCATCCCCATTTATTTACGGGTACTCCTTGATTCTAGTTTCCTCGATTTGCGTGCCCTCGGGTCGTTTTACGAAAAACGTTTTTATAAATTATGAATCAACGTCACAAAACGAATCCAATAAAAATTGTCTCATCAAAAACGGAGTTCGAAAACGTAAATACGTAATCCTAGGGTTTCCGGTTTAGTCGTAAAGGACGTTAAAATAAAATCGTAAGTCCTAATCTCTTCTCGTAAATTTGTGAGTTCATGAACCAACACAAATTTAAAACTCCAAAATAATATTCACGGATAAATTTATTTTCTGAAATGTCGGACTGTCACCAAAAACGGTGTATGTAAACGTAAGCACGTAACGTTGAATCCTCCGGTTTAGACGTAGTCGACGCTACTTCAAGACGTAAATCCAAATTACTTCCAAAAAATAAGTGAGTTCATATTGTAACATTAAAATAATGTTTTCATATAAATATTGAGAATAAAATATCAACCATAAATTGACGGATTGTCACATTGGGCAAAGAAGCAATATAAGCACATACAGTATCCAAATCTAAACCAGCAGGTTTAACTCTTGAGGAGTCACTCTTGAATGTGTCAACGTCTGAATAGGAGACGTTGACAGGACTTGTTCCAGCGCTGATATATGATGATCCAGTAACTAGATGCATGTAAGAGTCTTTCTTATTGAATTGACCTTCACTATGAGAGAAGAAGGCCATGTTGCTGGTGGTAGACTTGCCTCCATGCTCTAAAAGAGTTTCCTCTTCCAACAGCCTTAGTTTGTTGTAGATGTCATCAAACGAGGAACTTTTGTAGGTATTATTGGCAAGAATTAATCTTGCCTCAATCTTCCATGCCTCACCAAGACTTTTAAGAAAGGTAGCATTAATGTCAACATCACCAAGTTGTGTCCCCATGAAGGAAAACTTGCTTGTAATGTCAAGCAATCTGCTTCTCACACTACTTAGTTTCTCATTGGGTTGAGCTTTGAAGACAGCATAATCATGCATGAGTTGCTTTTTCTTTTCTTCCTTAGTGTCTGCATTGCCACCATATGCAACTTCAAGAGCTTCCCAAAGGGTTTTAGCAGATTCATAGCCTCTATATTTATGCTGGTTCTCTTGTCCCAAAGAGACTTTCAGAATATTTAGGGCTTTCATGTCGACCCTTTTCTTTGCTATGTCTTCAGCAGCCACAGCTCTACCATCTCCAGGTTTTTCTCTCTTATCCTCTTCAGAACATCCAGCAACAGCTGATCTTTGAGCAATAACATTAGCAATCTTTTGGGCTTTATCGAATGTGTTTCCATATTCGATAACCTCGTAGAGTGTGTAGTCATAGATTCCCAGATATTGCTCAAAGTTGAATTTCCACAAATCAAAGTTGGTTGCATCAAGCATGGGAATCTTGATGTTTGGTAAAGATGAGGAGGAGGAGGTTATTGCTTCAGACATGATGTTGTTAGGGTTTTTGAGAAAATTAGGGTTTTGGTAATTTTTAGGGTTCTTGTGTTCTATAAGATCAAAAGTTCCTCAACAAGCTCTGATACCACTTGTTGATCCCAAACTTAGATCTATTTAGCTTTATGTATACGAGATTAGATCAAGTAATACACTTAGGGAAACCTTTGTATATGCTTATGATAATCTAAGTGTTATGCGGAATTAACACTTAAACAAGAACACACAATGATATAAACAAACTTTCACTTTGATTAATGATATCAAACTTGCTTACAATGAAAGTAGTTTACGAATGAAAACTTATATGAAATATTAACCTAAAGGTCTTCTTTTATAGACATAAGAAGCCTTGTACAATAATCTACGTATCAGCTATTCTAGGTAAAGATAAATATAGAAAATACATTACTGTTCCTATCTTTACTAGAAGTAATCTAGAATACAATAAACGCGTAGAGTATATCTTCCCATCAGTGCTTGTCTTCAATGTGTCAACGCTTGACTTTATCTTGTCAACGCTTGAGCTGTCAGCGCTTGTTTTGTTCTTGTCAACGCTTGTTTTACTCCTGTCAGCGCTCAAGTGATCTGGCCTTAATTTATTCCCAACAGCCACTAGACTCCGCTCTGTTTTTTGTCTTTTAGTGGGGTGGGAATATCTGAGGTATTTGAACCCTTCAAAGGATATTCTAACAGCATTTGGAATATGCCATTTTCAAATTTTCATTTTCTATTTTAATAAAACATTTTCTAAAAATGAAAGTTTATTAAAAAGTCTTTTGTCTTATTAACAAAAGTGAGTTTTAAGGATAATCATTTTGATGATCACTAAGTATGATTAAGAAAGGTTAGTGATATGATTATTACCTTGATGATAGTGTTAGTTAAATAATTCATTTTGTGTTTTACACTAAATGTGTTGTATGGTTTGTTGTGATCAAAACTAAGAAAGATTAGTTAACACTAATAATGTTTTTAGGCATCACTTGCATTAACACTTTATTTTTAAGAAAATGTATTATTAAATTATATATTTGAAAATTTGAAAATGGAATATGCCATATGGTTTAAGAATATCCTTTGGGGATAAATATTCCACCAGATGTGACTGCACCACTAAAAAGACAAAAGTGAGTGGAGTCTACTCTGGAGGTTCCTCAAATGGCTATGCGGTTCCTTATCAATAAGGAACCGCGGGCACCTTTAAGGAACCGCACCCAGAAAGAGCCGATGGATCTTTGTCTTATAAATAGTGGACCATTCTCAGATTTTCTCTTCACCTCTTTTGCACATAAATTTCCAGATTTAATCCACCTTCTTAAATCAGTCAAATCCTTGGTTATTTGGTTGATTACTACTTGTTTAGAAGTGAATCTTTCTCCTCCCGTCTCTTCCTCTCAAGTGCAAAGAGAAGAACACTTTCATCCTTGAAGTGTTGTGTCTACCTCAAAGATCCATTGAAGATCAAACATTTATTTTTCATCCTTGTGTTATTGTTGTGAAGATCCAAGTAGTTGTGTCTATTTGTAAGTTGTGTATGTTGTGTCGTTAATACTTAGTCCTTAAAGTATATTGGTGTAGATTGGTCCTAGCTAAGATAGGGATCGACTTTTAGCTTAGAGTCGGAAATTGGATAAGCGACGTGTATGGTTTCTCCACCTTAAGGAGCTTGTTGATTAGTGAACTCTCGAATAAGGAGTACTTGAGGAGTGGAGTAGGAACGAGGAGTGAGCTTTGTGGCCGAACCACTATAAATCCTTGGTGTTTGGTTTGATCTTTCTTTTCCTTATCTCTTTACATTCTTTATTCATTACTTGCATATACTTGTGATTAGTAGTTTAGTTGCACTATCCCTTGTCCATATTGTGTATAAGAAGATTTCACATGTTTGCTCAAGTCTAAGTTTTTGAAAAGGATTTTTGAAAACCCATATTTAACAAGTAAATTTAAGAAACTATTCAACCCCCTTCTAGTTTCTACAATTGGTATCAAAGCCTGGTTTCTCAAGCGTTTTAAAAATATATTGTTATTTTAAAACTTGAATCGATCTATGGATTCCAACAAGTACTAGAAGGGCAATCTATGCAAATACCACCTCTTTTTGAAACCGATAGTTTTATTTATTGGAATAATAGATTTGAGACTTATGTGAAATCAAAAGATTTAGATCTTTGACATGTTATTACCAATGGTGACTTTTTGCCTTATCAATATAATGAAGTTTCTAAAAAGAAAAAACTAGTTACTTTTGATAATTCTAATACACCAAGAAGAAACTTGCTAAAAATAATGAGGCTAAAATGATGATTTATAATGCTTTACCTAAGAAAGAGTATGAAATGATTTTTATGTGTAAAACCACTAAAGATATTTAGAACAATCTTTTAGTAACCCACCAAGGTAATAGCCAAGTCAAAGAAAGCTAAATCGATCTTCTTGTTCAACAATATGAACAATTTGTCATCTTAGAAGATGAAACTATTAATAGTGCATTTGTTAGGTTTAATACTATTATTGCAAGTCTAAAAGCACTTGATGAAGGTTTTTCTAGCAAGAACAATGTTAGGAAGTTTCTTAGGGCGTTGCATCCAAAGTGGAGAGCTAAAGTCAAAGGACCTTACTATATTATCACTTGATGAACTTATTGGCAACTTAAAAGTTCATGAAATGGTAATTTTGAAGGACTAGGAAATGGTGAAAACCAAGAGTGAAAAAAGTATCTAGCACTAAAGGCCAAGAAAGTGCAAAGTGACCATGATAACTCCTCTTCGAATAGTGATGATGAGGAATATGGTATGGCGGTTAGAGACTTCAAGAAGTTCTTCAAACAGCAAGGTCAACACGTAAGACAACCAAGCAACGACAATAAATCCTTCTCCAAAAACCGATTTGTCAAGAATGACAAAGGTGATATGAAATGCTTTAGATGTGGTGACCCAAATCATTTCATCGGTGAATCACACGACGTTCGTTGGAGGTTCATGGAGCGATAGTGGTGACGAATGTGACGACGATGCTAAAGACGAGAAGTGTCTCATGGTTTATCCTTCCAAAGAGGTACATTCTAAAACCGAATACTTTAGAATTGATAGTTCCTCTCTAGATAAATTACAATTAGAAGGTCAATATAATAACCTATGCAAACTAAGTCTAAAATTCATTGAAAAGAACAAGTAGCTAAAATTAACTAGGACCAAGCTTGAAAATTAGATTAGTGAGCCAAGAGATAAATCAGATAAGCTTAAGAAAAATAAAGAAGTTGATTTAGGTTGTCTAAGTTGTGAAAGTCTTAGACAAGAAAATGAAAATCTCAAGAGCACCTCCAATAACCTGGAAAAGTTCATGAAAAGTACTAGTGCTCTTGACGATATGCTAAGTAGGCAAATTCATTCTAAGGAAAGATTTGGGTTGGGATTTAACACTATGAAGCATCTACTAGTGAACCAAAACAAGTAAGGTTTTCAGAAAACGTCCCACTGCCCGCGGTTCACCAAAATATGGGGCGGTTCCATATCAATATGGAACTGCATGTTGCAATAAGGAACCACGGTCATAAGATGATTTTGGTGAAAATCCTCAACTTTCTAAAAAGTCTATTTTAGGTAAAGGGCCAAAACATCTTGTTGTTAACAATGTTAAATTACCTATAATTGATAAAAAGGAACTTGATAAATTATACAAGCCTTTGAGTAAACCTTTAATGGGAATGTGAAATTTATCAAGACAACCATCTACTCCTCCAAGAGTACGAAATGATTCAAGGCCTAGAAGTAGAACACCAACACCTAAAAGAAATGATCACTCTAAGTCACGACCTAGGAGTAAAACACCAACACCTAGAAACAACAATAATTCTAGGTCTAGATCAAAGACTCCTATGAAAAATAATGGACATCACAACGCTCATATGAATTAAAATAATTTTCAACAATGTTTTTCTCCATGGGGCATGTGTACTCCATTCATGCATCCCAACCAAATGCAAGGGATGTTTGGAACTAACAACTTTGGACCCATGAGATATTTGGGACCAAATGTTTGATTTCATGTGTTGTTACCTAGATATGCTTGGAAATCGATTTGGATCCTAATGAGTGGATTAAGGATAGTGTTTGTTCTAAACGCATGACGGGTAATCGAGGTTTGTTCTTATCATACAAAGCATATAATGGAGGTAACGTCACTTTCTCTAGTAAGATACATGGTAATATCATTGGCAAAGGTACGATTTCTCTTGACTCCATGACCATTAAAAATGTTGAGCACGTAGATAACTTAGGGTTTAATTTACTAAGTATAGGTCAAATTTGTGACAATAAGTGTAAGGTCATCTTTTAGGAACATGATAGTGAAATCATAAAAGATGGAAAGATCATTGGAAAAAGGTGTTAGAAAGCATGGGCTTTATGTCATGAAGGTCAATAGGAAGTCAATGGAAAAATTATGTCTAGCGCTTTAGATGATAGTTCTACTCTTTGGCATAGGAGATTAGGTCACGCTAATATACATTTAATTCAATATTTAGTCTCTAAGGAGTTGGTAAGACATCTCCTCAAGATTAAGTTTGATAGTCACTTTTGTGATGCTTGCAAAGTTGGGAAGAAAGTTCACTCAAGTCACAAGGCCAATAATTTGGTATCGACCTCTCGGTGCCTAGAGCTCCTACATATGGATCTCTTTGGACCATCCGCCATACGGAGTTATAGAGGTAACCTTTATACCTTAGTTATAGTTGATGACTATTCTAGATTAACTTGGAATAGATTTTTGGCTACTAAGAATGAAGCTTTCAATCATTTTTGAAACCTTTAGTCGAAGGATCCAACATCAAATAGGATGTTCAATTTTCTCTATTAGGACGGATCATGGTTGGGAATTTGGTAACGAAGTGCAACTCGGTGCCTTTTGTGAAGCTCATGGTATTACCCATAACTTCTCGGATCCTCGCACTCCACAATCAAATGGGGTAGTTGAAAGGAGGAATAGGACTATCCAAGAGATGAGTAGGACCATGTTAAACGAGCAATCTTTGCCTCAAAAATTTTGGTGCAATGCCGTTGACACATCGACCTATATTCTCAACGGAATTATTATTCGACCTTTCCTAGGTATGACCCTTTATGAGATTCTTAAAGGTAAGAAACCCTCATTAGAATACTTTAAGGTGTTTAGAACCAAGTTCTTCATTCTCAACACCAAAGACTACCTTACTAAGTTCGAACCAAAGTCGTACAATGGTATCTTTTTAGGTTATTCTCAAACTAGTAAAGCCTACATAGTCCTAAATAGAACCTCGGGTGTAATATAAGAATCACTCAACGTGACATTTGATGAAACCCCTCCTTCATCTAAGACACCTCTTTTGGTAGATGATGACAGATGAAATAGACATAGTTAAAGCCAAATAGGTTAGAAAAATAGGAGTTGAAGACCTTAATGTTGGAAAGGGAGTAAACATTAGGGAGTCTAAGGATCATGCTCTCGAAAATGTCAAAGGCGACCTTAATCAAAGGACCCTTAGATCTCAATTCCAAGATCACAGTAACTTCTTTGTTTTGTCTCATTGATTGAACCAAAGAAAGTTAAAGAAGCTTTGATGGATGAGAGTTGGGTCATCGCCATGCAAGAAGAATTGAATCAATTCATTGAAAATGACGTTTGGGAACTTGTTCCTCCACCTAGAAGTACTACCATCATAGGAACTAAGTGGGTGTATAGAAATAAGTTAGATGAGAACGGTGTTGTGTCTCGTAACAAGGCTAGACTTGTAGCTCAATCAACAAGAAGGGATTGATTATGATGAGACATATGCACCGGTAGCAAGGTTAGAGTCCATTAGGATCCTTTTAGCTTATGATTGTGAATTAGATTTTAAGCTTCAACAAATGGATGTAAAGAGTGCGTTTCTTAACGGTTTGATCAATGAGGAGGTATATGTGGTTCAACCTCCTGGCTTCATTGATTTTGAGAAACTGGATCATGTTTACAAGCTTAAGAAAGCTTTTTATGGTCTTAAACAAGCACCCAAAGCTTGGTGTGATAGACTTAAAGCGTTTCTTGTAAAAAATGAGTATACCATGGGAATAGTAGACAATACACTCTTTACAAATAAGAAAGGTTCTCACCTCATAATCGTACAAATATATGTTGATGACATTATATTTGGTTCAACTTGTCAAAACTTGTATGATGACTTTGCCAAAATCATGCATGACGAGTTTGAAATGAGCATGATGGGAGAACTTAACTTCTATTTAGGACTCTAAATTAGACAAATGGACGATGGTATTTTCTTTAATAAATCTAAGTATGTTAAAGAAATGCTAAAGAAATTTGGATTAGAGGACTCTAGACCAATGAAGACCCCTATGGCCTCGGATATTAAACTCACCGTAGATGATGATAGTGAGTCGGTAGACAACACCAAATATAGAAGTATGATTGGTAGTTTGTTGTACCATATGGCAAGTCGACCGGATATCATGTTTAGTGTTTTCTTTTGTACTCGATTCCAAGAGGCTCCCAAAACCTCTCACCTTGAAGAGGTAAGCGTATCTTCTAATACATTAAAGGCACTATACATTTAGGATTATGGTATCATAAAGGGACCAGCGTAGAAACCATAGTATACGCGGACTCAGATCATGCGGGAGACTATGTGGACTGGAAAAGCACTAGTGGAGTTTGTACCTTCATGGGTTGTAGTTTAACTTCTTAGTTCTCCAAGAAACAAACCTCTCTTGCTTTATCCACCACGAAAGCCGAGTATGTGAGTGTCGGTAAAGCTTGTCAACAAGCTCTATGGATGAAGCAAGCGCTTGTTGATTACGGAATTACACTAAATGGTGTTCCCATCATGTGTGATAATAAGGGTGCAATAGACCTTAGCAAGAATGCCGTGCAACATTTGCGAACTAAGCACATAGAGATTCGCCACCATTTCCTTAGGAATAATGTTCAAAAGGGGAACATTTCGATTGAGAAGGTGCCCCCAGTAGAAAACTTAGCCGACATCTTCACTAAGCCACTTAAGAGGGAACCTTTTACTTATTTGCGTCTAGGTCTAGGTTTGATGGAACATATACCTTGATTGCGCTTTTTCTTAATCGAGTTTTTTTTTTCTGTTGAGTCTTTTCTCTCTTTGAGTTATTGAGTCTCTTAAACTCTTTTTTGAAAATTCCTCTTATCTTTTTCAAAAATCTCAAAGTTCTTTCAAAAATGGTCGAGAAATGTAATACTCGGCTTTTACCCCAAGTATAAAATCTTATCGTCCAAATCTTTTCGAATTGAATATTGGTTCAAAGTGCGACTCAATTGTTCTTGGTGGAAATGAAAATGATTTGGTTGATTATCTATTTTAAACTAATAGCAAATAAATGTAAATGTCGTTGAGTAAAGTAAAAGCTTTAAAGATTAAACTAAAGTAACGAGTGAAAAGTAAATGCTTGAAAACTTAAAGACTAGATTAGAAAAAAATACTTGAACACTTAATAAAACTAACACTTGGAAACTTTGTAAAAACAAGAAATTTAAACCATCGGAAAGTTGCCAAATCGGAATCTGATCGGAATATAGGTCAGAAAGAAGGCTGATCGGAATGAAAACAAGCAATGCTGGTCGGAATAATTAAGGCTTGTTGTCGGAATAAGGCAATCGGAATGCCCAATCGGAATAAAGAAAAAGATAGCAGTCGGAATGTTGGAAACTGGACAAATCGGAATACCACTAATACTCCCGTCGGAATAATGAAACCCACAATCGGAATATCAATAATAACCCCCAGATCGGAATATAGTAAAAATCATACAAACGGAATGAGCCAAAACCCTTACAATCGGAATACAATAAACCCTGATCCGATCTAGGTGATCGGAATAAAGATGCTCAAATCGGAATGGGTAAAACCCTAATCCGATCTATTGATCGGAATGAGGGGAGGGGGTGCAGGTCGGAATGCACCAATCGGAAAAGGGTTTAATACCTTTTCTGATTACAATTTTGATTCGAAAAATAAGCAAAGTAATAATCTAATTTGATAAGCTAATCACCAAAACTAGAACGAATCTATAATGAAAAGGACTCAATAAGCACAAATAACAACTTTTTCAACTTTAAAATAAGCAACTTTTAAATCAAACTATAAAAAGATGAACTTTTTAAGAAAACTTTTAAAAAGTAAATAAGCTAAACATAAAAACAAGCCAATAAGCACAAAGATCTTAAAGCTTATTCGAATGAAAACTTAAGTAGGAATAAAAAGATTAACTTTTAAGCACGAAAACATTAAGAACAACACGGATCAAATGTAATTCACACCAAAAGTAAACTAAAATCAAAGAAAGGTAGAAAGAGAAGAAAGATTAAAAGCTTAACTTGAACTTGATTAATGAAATCCAAATACAAAAGGCTTAATCTTGAAAGATTAAAAGAAAGAAAGATGAAAACTTAGTGAGAGAATGTTGAGAACTTTCTCTCTCTAAAACTAGAAAGAAAAATGAAAAATGAAACTAAAAACTAACTACCCTCCTAATGTGTATTAGGAGGGTATTTATAGGGAAAAATGGGAAGGAGTGCATGTGTTGCCTCTTCTTTCTTTCTTTCTTCACGTCTTCTCGACTCGATTTAATTCTTTGTCTTTTCTCGACGTCGTCTCGGGATTTGAACTTGTCTTAATTTTCTTCCTTATTTTAGACTTGAGTTCTTCGACTTCATTAAACTTCCGTGTTTAGACTTTTTCTTCGATAAATTTTCAGAATAGACCTTGGACTTCCGTTCTTTTTGCACTCTTGATCTTTTGACTTCGTCTTTTCTCGTTTTCCTTGATAAAAGCCCGTGAAAGCCCGTGTTTTCTTCCTTTTTCATCTTTTGGTCCTAAAACACAATAAAAACACAAACCACGCATAATTCCAACTTTTACGACATAAAATACACGTTTTGGTCTTGTTATTATTGGAAATAAGTGGTAAAAGGATAAGTGTTTTCACACTTATTAAATCCCCTACACTTGACCATTGCAATGCCCTCATGCAATGCATTAATTTTAAAGCACGGTTTACATTTTCCATCATAAATAACCCACCTTGGCCTTTATTAAATACTAAACATAAAAAGATAGAAGCAAGTAAAGAAATCAAATACTTACATTCGGTTTTGGTTGCAATGAACGTTTATCATCCTCAAGTTTCACGTTCCCCATACCAAGCTTAAAAACGAGATCATTGTTATTATAAGTTAGCAAACTAACACGAATTCATGTGGGCCAATTATTTACTTAGACTCCCTTATTCCTAGGTGTATCTCTTATATTTTATTTTTGTCTTGAATGATCACAAGGATGCATTGTTTGACTTATTTCGATAGTTATTTAGGTCGAAAATAAAGTGAACGATTTAATCAATAGTTAGCTAAAGGACAAAATCTTTTAAAACTGCTTCTCGGGACCTCATAAAGTTCATATCTTGGCATAACTCGCTTCACGATTTGAGACCTTTCTCGGACCGATATTTGGCAGCGACTTCATACTTCGAATCTTTGAGAGACGTTCTTGAAATAATGGTCTTCTCTTCATAATAGGAATTTCTTCACTTGAAGTTTTGAGAGATTCTTCATATTTGGACCACGACTTCTTTATTTTTCTCCAATCTTTATTTTAGACTTTGATATACAACGATCCGCCTCCTTTTAGGACTTGGATCTATTTATCCTCATACCTTGTTAGGGCCTTTTTGGATAGACTTCTCCATGATCTTTAGGGGAGTATTTGCTTTTCGTCGTGTGTCTCGATCCTTCATATTGATTTTCGATAAATGATTCTTCACATCATTTTTGGATCTTTAGCAACAAAATGTAGCCCTCATGCCTTGTTAGGGCCTTTTCGGACTCGCCAATCTTCGCATCCCGCTTCAGTAACTTATGCCTTGGCTATGAACTCTAATTAATACCGAGCAACTTTTAAACGATCTTGGGCTAGAAGCTAAGTAACTTTTCAAATCGTACAACCTTATTTATTGCAGATAAATTTAATAACAAGCGATGGGAGAATAGGCTCATAATTAACTCACATAAATTCACGAAAGAATACCAAACTTATAATTGACTCTATCATCTCTCGTCCTCCACAGTTTAAAATCTCAAGGAATGAGACTCGTGGATGCTTAGCCTATTAAATCAAGGTTTTGGGTTTTCGAGTCATCTATAGGATCTTGCAAACTCTTAGACTTTTTCAAGTTTAGAATTCGCATTTTAAAGTTCCCTTGATAAACAACTCTCTAGGATCAATTATAGGAACTTGCGAAAAGTTCTTGTTCTTAACCCATGAGAGTTAAGACTTTCGCGTTTTATAGCTCCCTGTATAAAAGCCTAGCAAAACTTGACTTAAACACGTTAAGGATACTAGCTAGAGTAAACTTAGATAAGTAAACTCGGGTTGAGTCAAAATATTCACGACTAAGAAAAATTTAAAACCACTTTATTGAAAATTTATTCTAGCAAGGAAAGAAAATAACCATAACAAAGGAAAATACAACTATACAACTAGGCCAAAATAGATTAAAATTTTTGAAAAATGTCGAAAAATCAAATTTTCCGGTTAAAATGAGGGCAAATTGCAAGGAAAAGACCACTTACTTCGATAGAAGTCCCCCTACACTTGATATAAACATTGTCCTAAATGTTTAAGCATGTGGGAGTAAACTCCCCTACACTTAGGACATTGTGCACTTTGTTTAAATCTTGCTAAGGAAAGGACAACTATAGTGAATTCAATGTGAACATATAAGATATGAAATATTGAATCACAAGAGTTTAGGATAGAACCGGGAAGATGGGAACACGGTATCACGGTTCGTCAAAAGTCATCAAGAGTGGAACGTTGAAGCTTTAATCCCTACACAGCACAAGAAACAAGACAACAAACACATACGGGGCTCCCCCTACACTTATTAGGAAAGCAGTAAAGGATAGATCACGGGTTGCCTCCCGAGAAGCGCTTGTTTTTGTTCACCGAGTCACGAGCCTGACTCGACCCAAATTTAGTTCATAGGAAACGTGGTGAGGGATTGAATCATCTCATGCGAGATGTCCTCACCAAAGTACAGCTTCAAACACTGGCCATTCACCTTGAAATTGGGCCCATTTGGCTGAGAAAGCTCAATGGTCCCATATGGAAAGACTTTGGGGACGGTGAATAGACCACACCAGCGGCTCTTCAACTTGCCAGAGAAGATCTTCAACCGAGAGTTAAATAGTAAGACTTGATCACCAACATGGAACTCTCGGTTCTTAATTCTTGCATCGTGGATGATCTTGGTCTTCTCCTTGTAGATCAGCTAGTTCTCATAAGCTTCATTCCTCAGTTCGTTTAGCTTGTTGAGTTGAATCTTGCGATGATCACCGGCTTTGTTGATGTCGAAGTTAGCCCACTTCAAGGCCCAGTACGCCTTGTGTTCCAGCTCGATAGGGAGGTGGCATGCTTTCCCGTACACAAGACGATAAGGTGTACAACCAATCGGGGTCTTATAAGTAGTACAGAAAGCCCACAGAGCATCATCTAACTTATCGGCCCACGCGGCACGATGCTCTCCCATAGTACGCTACAGAATTCGCTTCAATCCACGGTTGGAAATCTCGGCTTGACCATTGGTTTGAGGATGATAAGTGGTGGAAAGACGATGATTAACACCATACTTAGCCATGACTCTTGCAAATTGATCATTGCAAAAATGAGTCCCGCGGTCACTGATAATAGCACGAGGAACGCCAAATCGAGCAAAGAGCTGCTTCAAAAAGTTCACAACCACCCTCGCATCGTTCGTAGGGAGAGCCTTAGCTTTAACCCATTTAGAAACGTAGTCAACAGCGACGAGGATGTACTTGTTCCCTTTGGATGATGGAAATGGCACCATAATTTCGATGCCCCATACATCAAAGATTTCACATTCTTGTATGAAATTTTGAGGCATCTCATCTTTATGTGTGATCTTGCCTTGTCTTTGGCAAGCATCACAATGTTTAACCATATCGTGAGCGTCACGATAAATGGTGGGCCAATAGAATCCATAGTCGAATACTTTCTTCGCGGTGTAATTAGGACCAAAGTGACCACCGGTGGGTCCTTTATGGCAAGCGTCAAGGATTTGTACCGCTGCCGGCCCATCAACACATCGACGAATAACAAGATCCGCACATTGTTTGAAAAGGTAAGGTTCGTCCCAGAAATAATGTTCAATATCTTTAAAGAACTTTTTCTTTTGTTGGGACGTGAGCCCTTCCTTGAGAATCCCACCCGCTAAGTAGTTTGCAATGTCCGCAAACCACGGGGTGTCATCGAGATTAGAGCTGATAGACATTAAGGCCTCAAGGGGAAAAGAGTCATTGATCTCTTTCTTTGGATGATCCCTTTGATAAGGATCCTCAAGTCTACTGAGATGATCCGCGGCTAGGTTTTCAGCTCCCTTTTTGTCACGAATTTCAATGTTGAATTCTTGAAGGAGCAAAACCCAACGAAGAAGTCTTGGCTTAGAATCTTGCTTAGTCATCAAGTACTTCAACGCGGAATGATCGGTATACACGATGGTGGTAGAAAGGACAAGATAGGGGCGGAATTTTTCAAAAGCATAGACAACAACTAAAAGCTCTTTTTCGGTAGTGGTATAATGCAATTGAGCCCCCATCATTGTCTTGCTAGCATAGTGGATTGGTTGGAAGTGTTTGTTCACTCTTTGGCCCAAAACCGCTCCAATAGCAAAGTCGCTAGCATCACACATCAACTCAAAAGGTAGCTCCCAATTAGGGGTAACCAAGACCGGTGCCTTAGTTAGCTTATCCTTGAAAAGATTGAAGGCTTCAAGACACTCTTTGGAAAAAATGAAAGGAGTATCTTTTTCCAAGAGGTGGGTCATCGGGCGAGCGATTTAAGAAAAATCTTGGATGAATCGACGATAGAAGCCCGCATGACCGAGGAAACTTCTCACACCCTTCACGATTGAAGGTGGAGGCAATTTTGCAATAACATCGACTTTAGCACGGTCCACTTCAAGACCGGCTTTGGAGATTTTGTGTCTTAGCACGATGCCCTCTTTTACCATAAAATGGCATTTTTCCCAATTTAGAACAAGGTGAGTGTCTTCACACCGCTTAAGCATACGTTCTAAATTGGCAAGGCAAGCAGAGAAAGAATCGCCATAAACCGAGAAATCATCCATGAAGACTTCCATAGTTTCTTCAACCATGTCATGGAAGATAGCCATCATACACCTTTGGAATGTCCCAGGAGCATTGCATAAGCCGAAAGGCATTCTTTTGTAGGCAAATGTTCCATAAGGGAAAGTGAATGTGGTTTTCTCTTGGTCTTTGGGATCGATGGGAATTTGAAAATACCCGGAGAAACCGTCCAAAAAGCACTGATAGTCATTACCCGCTAGACGTTCAAGCATTTGGTCCATGAAAGGAAGGGGAAAATGATCCTTTCTCGTAGCATCATTGAGTTTGCGATAGTCTATACAAACTCTCCACCCTGTAACGAGATGAGTAGGAATCAACTCGTTGTTTTCATTGGGAACAACGGTGATTCCGCCTTTCTTAGGCACACAATGGACGGGACTAACCCACGGTGAGTCCGAGATAGGATAGATCATTCCCGCATCAAGAAGTTTGAAAACCTCTTTTTTAATTATGTCATGGATCTTAGGATTCACCCTTCGTTGGCTTTGAATAGTGGGTTTAAAGTCGTCCTCCATGAGAATTTTGTGTGTGCAGAAGTGAGGATCGATTCCACGAATATCAGAGATCTTCCAAGCAATCGCTTTCTTGTGATTCTTCAGCACGGCGATAAGTCGGGATTTTTCTTCTTCTTTCAGGTCCTTAGCGATGATGACCGGTAACGTCTTGTTGTCTTCAAGGAAAACGTACTCGAGATGAGACGGAATATCCTTAAGCTCTAAATCCAGAGGATTTTCGATGGACGGCGTAGTCAACTTCGGATCATCGGTAGAGATATCTTTAGGAGATGGTGGAGAAGTTTGGTCCACATTGAGAAGTTTCTCAATGGTACGAATGTCTTCATCCCAATTGGTGGGAGAACCATCATACTTAAGATTGAGAGGACCCAAGCTAGCTTCAAAATCATCCAAGTCACTTTCTTCAAATGGAGTCAATGACGGAGCAATTGAGGCAACGGTCTCAACATTGGGTAGAGAAGAAGAACCATTTTTACAAACGTCTTTGAAGTGTTCTTCACAAGCCTCATCGAGAACATCAATGAAATTAACACTCTCGTTTTCCGAAGGCTGCTTAGAAAGTTTACCCATGTTGAAGATGATTTTATCGTCACCAACTCTCATGATTAATTCGCCCGTGGCTACATCGATGAGAGTGCGACCGGTCCTCAGGAATGGACGTCCAATGATTAATGGAACACGGGGGTCCATCTCGTAGTCAACGACAACAAAATCCGCCGGGAAGGTGATTTGTCAACGCCAACAAAGATGTCTTCGGCTATCCCCACTGGATAAGCAACCGTACGGTTAGCTATTCCAAAGTCATTCGTGTGGGGACTAGCTCGGGGAGAGATAACTGCTTCCAAACACTTAATGGCATTATGTTAATACTGGCACCTAGATCGGCTAGGGCCATGCAATTCTCTACTCCCGGGAAGTTGCAAGGAATCAAGAAACGACCCGGATCACCAAGTTTGGTGGGCAATTTCCTTAAGAGCACTGCGGAGCAGTTCTCACTAAGTTGGTTCTGAGCGATGTCGAGGAGTTTCTCCTTATCACTGAGAAGATCTTTAAACATTTTAGCGTATTTGGGTATGTGAGCGAGAGCCTCAGCAAAGGAGATATTGAAATTCAGTTGTTTGAACATTTTAAGAAAGTTCGAAACCTGAATATCATCCTTGTTCTTCAATTTCTCTTTCCGCAACCTCGAAGGATAAGGTATATTCGGTTGAAATGAAGGCTTTGGGATAGAATTCACACTCACATCCGTGGGTGATGGAGGGGTAGAAGTAGAAGGTGGTGGAATTGGAGAAGTAGAAGTTGGAGGAATAGAAGATGGAGGATTCGGAGAAGGAGACTCGTTTTCCTTTGTCACAAGCACCAGTGTAGGTGTAGGAAGCTCGGGTTCCTTTAAACCTTTTCCACTACGAGTGATGATTGCTTTCATCTCCCCTCTTGGATTAGCAACGGTGTTACTCGGAAGAGAATCCGATCCAGAGGCTTGATTACTAGGGAAGAAACTAGCCATCATATTCCTCAAGTCATTCGTTTGACTTGCCAAAGTGTTTCGCATATCAGCTCGAAGATCGTTCCCTTGCTTCACCATATCTGCTTTTATGTTGGCCATTTCCCGCTGAAGATTTTGCACGATCTCATCGTTCGTCCTCATGTAGGTTTCAACATCTTGTTGTAAGGTTGTGGGTTGGTTGAGAGGAGGAGCATGGTAGGCGGGTGGTTGATAAGCAGGTTGTTGGTAAACCTTGTTGTTACTTTGAGGTGGATATGGGTTTCTTTGGTTTTGATATGGAGTTGGAGCACGAGGTTGGTTTTGATTGTTGCGATTAAGGTTGTTTGGGTTTTGTGGGGGGAAAACCACGTGGTGAAAGAAAGTTGTTTGAGCGATAGCTGAGCAAGTTGCGGTCACCTTGAGGACGTGCTTGATAGCTTCCTGTAGCATAGGTACCGTTGGCGGCATACACATTTTCCGGATTGTCGTGAGTCGAAGGAAAATCGGTGTATGAGTGAGATCCCACGCATATATCACAAGATTGGCTCAAAACATTAGCTTGGGCATTGAACTTTTTGGCATTGTTGGCAATTTGTAAAGCAAGCGATTCCACAAGCGAAGTAAGCTTATCAATTCTTTTGTCGGCATCACTAGTGCTAGCACTTGCTACATTAGTTCTAACACTCTTGGTTTGAACTCTAGATTTGTTCTCAATAATATCCCAAGCAGCATTAGAAGACTTAACCAAAATATTACCCCCCTGAGGCACTGTTTAGTGAATCTAGGTCATTCATGCTTAAACCATTGTAAAAAGTATTTATTTGATGTACTTTTGTTAAACCATGTTGTGGACACTTTCTTAAAAGTTCCTTAAAACGGTTCCAAGATTCACTAAAAGACTCACCGTACTTTTGTTCAAAGGTAATAATTTCATTCCGCAAAGCGGTAGTACGTGAGGGTGGGAAAAAGTAGTTGATAAACTTGGTCTCTAAATCCGTCCACATAAGAATACTTTGTGGCGGTTCCTTATCAAGCCAATTACGGGCTTGTCCCTCTAAAGAGAAAGGAAAAAGTTGCAAGTGAATCACTTCTTGTGATACCCCATTGTACTTAACCGTATTGGTAAGCTGAAGAAACCTTTTAATGTGGTCATGAGGATCATCAAGTGAGCGCCCCAAGAAGGGTTGAGCAGAGACCATTTGTATAAAGCCAGATTTGAGTTCAAAGTTGTTGGCTCCAATCTCAGGGATGCCAATTGCATCGGTGTTGCCTTCTACGTGCGATTGCAAAAGCTCGATCATTGGTTGATTGTCCATGGTGACAATTGGTTGAGTAATGACTTCGGCTTGAGCTACTCTCTTCTTACGAGCACGAGTACGCATGCACACCTACAAAAGGATTAGAAAAATAGAAAGGAAATATTTTTGGTTTTTATGGTTTTTCAATTTTTTTTTGTATTTTTGAAGATTTTATATTTTTTAGGATTTTTGAAAATTTTAAAGCAAGGAAAATAACGTTCAACGATGAACGGATCCCAAAATCCAACGCGTCTCTCACTAAAAACATTTAATCTTAACGAAAAGAGCCGGCAGCGGCGTCATTTAATACTCGGCTTTTACCCCAAGTATAAAATCTTATCGTCCGAATCTTTTCGAATTGACTATTGGTTCAAAGTGCGACTCAATTGTTCTTGGTGGAAATGAAAATGATTTGGTTGATTATCTATTTTAAACTAATAGCAAATAAATGTAAATGTCGTTGAGTAAAGTAAAAGCTTTAAAGATTAAACTAAAGTAACGAGTGAAAAGTAAATGCTTGAAAACTTAAAGACTAGATTAGAAAAAATACTTGAACACTTAATAAAACTAACACTTAGAAACTTTGTAAAAACAAGAAATTTAAACCATCGGAAAGTTGCCAAATCGGAATCTGATCGGAATATAGGTCGGAAAGAAGGCTGATCGGAATGCAAACAAGCAATACTGGTCGGAATAATTAAGGCTTGTTGTCGGAATAAGGCAATCAGAATGCCCAATCGGAATAAAGAAAAAGAGAGCAGTCGGAATGTTGGAAACTGGACAAATCGGAATACCACTAATACTCCCGTCGGAATAATGAAACCCACAATCGGAATATCAATAATAACCCCCAGATCGGAATATAGTAAAAATCATACAATCGGAATGAGCCAAAACCCTTACAATCGGAATACAATAAACCCTGATCCGATCTAGGTGATCAGAATAAAGATGCTCAAATCGGAATGGGTAAAACCCTAATACGATCTATTGATCGGAATGAGGGGAGGGGGTGCAGGTCGGAATGCACCAATCGGAAAAGGGTTAAATACCTTTTCCGATTACAATTTTGATTCGAAAAATAAGCAAAGTAATAAGCTAATTTGATAAGCTAATCACCAAAACTAGAACGAATCTATAATGAAAAGGACCCAATAAGCACAAATAACAACTTTTTCAACTTTAAAATAAGCAACTTTTAAATCAAACTATAAAAAGATGAACTTTTTAAGAAAACTTTTAAAAAGTAAATAAGCTAAACATAAAAACAAGCCAATAAGCACAAAGATCTTAAAGCTTATTCGAATGAAAACTTAAGTAGGAATAAAAAGATTAACTTTTAAGCATGAAAACATTAAGAACAACACGGATCAAATGTAATTCGCACCAAAAGTAAACTAAAATCAAAGAAAGGTAGAAAGAGAAGAAAGATTAAAAGCTTAACTTGAACTTGATTAATGAAATCCAAATACAAAAGGCTTAATCTTGAAAGATTAAAAGAAAGAAAGATGAAAACTTAGTGAGAGAAAGTTGAGAACTTTCTCTCTCTAAAAATAGAAAGAAAAATGAAAAATGAAACTAAACACTAAAAACTAACTACCCTCCTAATGTGTATTAGGAGGGTATTTATAGGGAAAAATGGGAAGGAGTGCATGTGTTGCCTCTTCTTTCTTTCTTTCTTTACGTCTTCTCGACTCGATCTAAATCTTTGTCTTTTCTCGACGTCGTCTCGGGATTTGAACTTGTCTTAATTTTCTTCCTTATCTTAGACTTGAGTTCTTCGACTTCATTAAACTTCCGTCTTTAGACTTTTTCTTCGATAAATCTTCAGAATAGACCTTGGACTTGCGTTCTTTTTGCACTCTTGATCTTTTGACTTCGTCTTTTCCTGTTTTCCTTGATAAAAGCCCGTGAAAGCCCGTGTTTTATTTCTTTTTTATCTTTTGGTCCTAAAACACAATAAAAACACAAACCACGCATAATTCCGACTTTTACGACATAAAATACACGTTTTGGTCTTGTTATTATTGGAAATAAGTGGTAAAAGGTTAAGTGTTTTCACACTTATTAAAATGTTTTTGCATTGTTAATTCAATCTAAAAACGTTTTTCATGGCATCTTGCTATTGATATCGAGCATACATAATTCATATGTATGAGTCTCTCAAATATAGCAAGAACAAAATTGATATATAGAGGATCATTGTGTCATGACCATGTATCTAGATTAACACACCTCCAAAATTGATTTTATTTTAAATCCATGTATTTTGGTCAAAATCATTTTTGTTGAGTTCTTATGTGTTTCTTAGTCTACTATTTCTTTTTAGCATGTATCTATGATGGGTTAGACTAGTGTTGGGAATAAAATGAGCCAAGAAACTTAGACGCTAACAAGAGTTAATTGGACGTTGATAACAAGAAATCAAGCGTTGACAGATCAAGCGTTGACAAGAAGAAATCAAGTGCTGATGAGAAGAAGTCCAAGAACTGATAGAATACTTAGTCTACACGTTTTGTATTTCTAGTAAAGATATGTTCGACATTGTATTTTATATATTTATCTTTACCTAGAATAGCTGATAGTTAGACTCTTGTGCAAGGCTCCTTAATCTATAAAAGGAGGACTTTAGGTTTTAGTTAGATATACGTTTTAACACTTTCATTGTACACAAGTTCGATCATCAATCAAAGTGAAAGTTTGGTTTATTATGTTTTCTGTGTTCTTGTTCTAAGTATTAATTCCGCATAATACTTAGATTGTTTCATAACACAAAGTTTCTCTAAGTGTTTAACTTGATTTAATCTCGTTTACACAAATCTAATCGATCTAAGTTTGGGATCAACCAGTGGTATCAAAGCTTGTTGAGGAACTTTGATCTAAAGAACACGAAACCCTAAAAACCCTAAATTGCCAAAAACCCTAATTTTTCAAGAACCCTAAAAACTAGACAAGATGTCTACTCTTGATATGACCTCGTCCTCTAGTCACAATCTAAAAATCCTCATGCCGGACCCTGACAACTTTGAGCTATGGATGTTCAATTTTGAGCAGTACCTTCAAATTCATGATCACACTCTATGGGAAATTATTGAATATGGAAACATATTCGATAAGGCTGCCAAGATTGCTGCTGCTATTACTTTAAGATCAGTTGAGGGTTCAACTAAAAAGGATCGAAAAGAAAGACCCACAAATGGGATAGCTGTCACAACTGAGGATATTGCAAAGAGAAGGAATGACATGAAAACTTTGAGTATTCTCAAACTTTCTTTGGGACCAGCCAATCAGCACAAGTATAGAGGTTTTGAGTCTGCCAAAGAGCTTTGGGCAGCTCTTCAAGTCAATTATGGTGGTAGTGATGATACTGCCTCAGAGAAGAAGAAGCAACTCTTGCATGAGTATGTTGTGTTCAAGGCTCTTTCCAATGAGAAGCTAAGTGGGGTGAGAAGCAGACTTCTAGACATCACAAGCAAATTGTCCTTCATGGGAACACTGTATGGTGATGCTGATATCATTACCACTTTCCTTAAAAGTCTTGGTGATGCATGGAAGATTGAAGCAAGGTCTATTATTGCTACCAATGCTCACAAAAGTTCCACTTTTGATGACGTCTACAATAAACTATAGATTATAGAGAATGAAATCCTCTTGGATCAAGGAAGCAAATCTACCTCTAGAAACATGGCTTTCTTCTCACATGGTGAAGGTCAATTTGATCAAAGAGAGTCATACATGCATCCTGTACTGGATCACCTTGTGTCAATGGTGGATCAGCCTTTGTCAGCGCCTCACATTCAGACGCTGACACATACAATGTTGACTCACCAAGAATTAAACATGCTGTTATTGATCTAGTTACAGTGTGTGCATACATTACTGCATTACCCAATGTTTCAATGATTACATATGAGGACCTTAAGCAAATCAGTGATGAGAATTTGAAGGAGATGGACATTAAGTGGAATATTGCACTTGCAAGCATAAGGGCCAATAGATGGAATAGGAGATTCAAGAAGAAGATGACCTTTAATGCTAAAGACACTGCTGGGTTTGATAAATCCAAGGTTGAGTGTTACAATTTCTATAGAATGGGTCACTTTATGAGAGAATGCAGATCTCCAAGAAGATCTGATGTTGGAAAGCCTTTAAGCTAAATCATCAAGGTTGAGGACACAAAGGCTATGGTTGCCATGCAAGAAATTGATGGTGTTGGCTGGGACTGGAGCTTTATGGCCAAGGATGTGAAAGAGAACAAGGCCTTGATCGCAGAGAAGGAAGAAGAAGAGCATGTTCACTATGCTCTCATGGCACATTCTTCATCTTCATCAGATAACAAGGTATATGATGATGCTTTATGTAGTAAAGGTTGTCGTTTAAACACTGAAAAACTTAACAAAGAAATTTTAAAGTTAAGATCAGATGTTTTTATGAAAAATGCAAGTTATCTAATTATCAACTAGCACTTATTCAAACTTAAAAGGTTGTGGCTGAATATAAGAAAATGGAGCTTGACCTAAAAGATAAAATTAACGTTTTGTCTCATGACCTCAATGTTAGTGTTGACCTTAGGGACATTTTGGAAAGATCCAAAGGAGTCATACAAGCTAAGTTAGACGAGGCCATTAAAAACAAAGATAATATAGGGCTTAAAATTCAAAGATTTGATAAAGCTTCTTAAACCCTAGAAAAATGTGTAAGTGAGCAAAGAGATTCTAGGGATATGACTGGGATTGGGATGAAAGAGTATGTTGATGTTCCACCACCTACTGGAAACTTTTATGGTATCCTTAGAAAGGATTTATCTTAGACTGGTATACCAGAACTCCAAGAAAAGGAATTCATTCCTCCACCAAGAGTTCTTACTCCAGTAGAGGAATATAAGCAGAAATTGACTGACTTGGAACAATGGAAAAAAGCCAATCCTACTTTGTTTGTTAAAGGAGGCATGCTTAGTGAAAGCCCAAATGAGTTTACACCCATAAAGGTGACCAACCCTTCTACTGGAAAACCTGTTGACCTTGGTTTATCTAGTAATAGAAAACCTAGTGTTGAGTATGCATAAATGAATAAGAAACCTAGGTCACCACAAAGCCAAGTTAGTGATAATGGGACAGGGTTCTTTTCATCTAGACCTAGGGTTATGTCTAGAAAAGCTTGTTATATTTGTGGGAGTTTTTCACATTTGGCGTATAAGTGTGTCAGTGCTTCAAAAGTCAACGTTGACAAAAAGTCAACCATGGTCAAACCCAGACCTTTTGTCCAACAAAGTCCACAAGTTACTAGACCTTCTCCATTCTTTAGTAAAGGTTCTAATACTCATGGACAAAGGCCTTTTCAAAAGACTAATACATGGTCTAACAGACAATGGGTTCCTGTAGCAAACCCTAGTTTTGGCGCTGATAAGTGTATTTCAGCACTGTCAAGAACAATTGTAACATTGACAGGAATGTTTCCAACGCTGTTAGATTAAGTAATAACAAATACTTGCCGCCAAAGGGAAAGGGGTCTAAAGCTTCATCTAGTTTGACACGGAGACCCAAACAAGACCAAAACCTTAATTCTGATGCGATTTCTATGACCTATAACAAATTTCATTATATTTCAGAGGTCATAACTAAACCAATTGGGGTTAACTGGGTGTTCAATCCTAAAAGGGATGAACAAGGGGTTGTTATAAGGACTAAATCTATTCTTGTTGAAAAACCAAATGAATCCAAGTCTGCTCATGCTTGGGTTCCCAAAGAAAACAAATTTGTTTTCTCTATGTGCAGGGTATTCAAAAACAGGTAAATGATTATGGCTATTGGGATAATGGATTCTCTAGGCACATGACGGGGAAGGAAGACTATTTGACCAACTTTACCCCCATTAAAGATGGTGACAAAGTGTACTTTGGAGGAGGATATGGTATAATTACTGGAAAAGGCACTCTTAAAACCAATAATTTGTGTTTTGAAAATGTATTTCTGGTAAAAGAACTTGATTATAATCTGTTTAGTGTATCACAAGTTTGTGATAACAAAAATAAGGTTCTTTTTATTGATACATAATGCTTGGTGTTAAACAAAGACTTTAAGATACCTAATGAGAAGTTTATTGATTATAGAACACCTAGGCATAAGGACATTTATAATTTGAATCTTAATGGAATTAGGATGAATAATAATTTTTCATGTCTATATGCTAAGGATTCAGTTGATGAAAGTAATCTATGGCACAGAAGGTTAGGGCACATAAATGTTAAGAACATAAACAGACTTGTGAGACATGGTTTAGTTGATGGTTTTCCTGAAAAGGCTTTCCACAATGATCATTCTTGTGTTGCATGACTTAAAGGCAAACAACACAATGTCTCATTTAAGTCTAAACTTGTGCATTCTAGTTCTAAACCACTTCACTTGTTACATATGGACTTATTTGGCCCAACTAATATAGAAAGTTTAAATGGTAAATCGTTTTGTTTTGTCATAATTGATGATTTTTCTAGATTTACTTGGACTTTCTTTTTGGCCTTAAAAAATGAAACTACCACAGTGTTGATTAACTTTATTACCCAAATTGAAAAGTAAACAGGGAATGAGGTTAAAATACTCAGAAGTGATAATGGTGGTGAGTTTAAAAACAAGTTGTTAGATGACTTATGTGTCAATAAAGGGATTACTAAGCAGTTTAGTGTAGCTAGAACCTCACAACAGAATGGGGTGGCTGAAAGGAAGAATAGAACACTCATAGAAGCTGCTAGGACAATGTTGGTTGATGCTCATTTTCCCATTGCTTTTTGGGTTGAGACTGTGAATACAGCCTGCTATGTTCAGAATAGGGCATTGATCAATAAAATCCACAATAAGACACCTTATGAGCTATTTTGGAATAGGAAACCTAATATTGGTTTTCTTAAACCCTTTGGATGTTATGTAGTGATTTTAGATACTAGTGATGCCTTAGGAAAGTTTAGTGCTAAAGGTGATGAAGGCTATTTTATGGGCTATTCAGTGCAGAGTAAAGGATATAGGGTTTACATTAAGAAAGAAAAACGTATAATTGAAAAGGTACATGTTAAATTTTTAGAAAGTAAACCTAGTGATCCTGAGAATGGACCAAATTGGTTCTTTGATTTAGAACCTTTGTCTAGGACCTTGAATTATATGCCTGTTAATAATCTAGACATTGTGAAAGTGGATTCAAATGTTGTAGAAGAACCTATTGTTGAAATTTCAGGTAAACATGTTGACAAGGAAGTGGAATCACATGTAGTCAAATCAGCTCCCATACTTGAGTATGTTATTATTCCTATATGGACAGATGGATTTGCTGCTGCTCCTGCTGTTGGAAAGGAAAAAGATGGTCCACAAGAAAAGCCAATTGATGAAAACAAGCATGAATCTTCAAGCGTTGACAAAGGCAATTCTGAAGCTGACAAGCCAAATTCAGGCGTTGACAGCTCAAACGTTGATAGGCCAAGTTCAGGCGTTGCCAACTCTTTTGACCACTTGTTCTCTTCCAGTGTATTGGGAATAAAATATAGCCAGTCCACTTGAGCGCCGACAAGAGGAAAACAAGCGTTGATAGGAAGAAAACAAACGCTAACAGATCAAGCGTTGACAAGAAGAATTCAAGCGTTGATAAGTTGAAGACAAGTACTGATGGAAAGATTTAGTCTACGCGTATATTGTTTCTAGTTTGTTTCTAGTAAAGATAAGTTCAACATTGTATTTTCTATAATTATCTTTACCTAGAATAGTTGATACGTAGACTCTTGTACAAGGCTTCTTATGTCTATAAAAGAAGACCTTTAGGTTATTGTTCAATATAAGTTTTCATACGTTAAACACTTTCATTGTAAGCAAGTTTGTTATTATCAATCAAGTGAAAGTTTGTTTACATCTTTGTGTGTTCTTGTTTAAGTGTTAATTCCGCATAACACTTAGATTACTTTATACATATACAAAGGTTACTCTACGTGTATAACTTGATCTAATCTTGTATACACAAGCTTAATCGATCTAAGTTTGGGATCAACAAGTGGTTACAGAGCTTGTTGAGAAACTTTTGATCTTAAAGAACACAAGAACCCTAAAATCACAAAAACCCTAATTTTCACAAAACCCTAAAAATATCATGTCCAATCCAGAAGTAAACCCCTCCTCCTCAAACCCTAGCATCAAGAATTGCTTGATGCAAACAACTTTGAGCTATGGAAGTTCAACTTTGAGCAATATCTGGGAATCTATGACTACACTCTCTAGGAGATTATTGAATATGGAAACACATTCAATAAAGCTGAAAAGATTGCTAATGCCATTGCTGCAAGAACTGCTGTTGCTGGATGTCCAGAAGCAGATAAGAAAGAAAAACCTGGTGATGGTAGAGCTGTGTCTGCTGAAGACATAGCAAAGAGAAGGGTTGATATGAAAACCCTAAACATTCTGAAACTCTCTTTGGGACAAGAGAACCAGCATAAATACAGAGGTTATGACTCTGCAAAAGACCTTTGGGCAGCTCTTGAAGTTGCATATGGTGGAAATGATGATACTAAGGAAGAGAAGAAGAAGCAACTCATGCATGAGTATGCTGTTTTCAAGGCTCAACCTAATGAGAAGCTTAGCAGTGTGAGAAGCAGACTGCTTGACATTACAAGCAAGTTGTCCTTCATGGGGACACAAGTTGGTGATGTTGACATTATTGCCACTTTTCTTAAAAGCCTTGGTGATGCGTGGAAGATTGAGGCAAGATCTATTCTTGCCAATAACACTCACAAAAGTTCTACTTTTGATGATATCTACAACAAACTGAGGCTGTTGGAGGATGAAACTCTTTTGGAGCATGGTAGTAAGCCTACTAATAGCAACATGGCCTTCTTCTCAGATAGTGAAGGCCAATTTGATCAGAAGGACTCTTACATGCACCCAGTTACTGGATCAACATGTGTCATCGCTGGAACATATCCTGTCAACGCCTCACATTCAGACGCTGACACATACAAAATTGATTCTCCAAGAGTTAAGCCTGTTGGTTTGGATCTGGATACTGTGTGTGCATACATTGCTTCTTTGCCCAATGGTTCAGTGATTAGATATGAGGACCTTGAGCAAATAAGTGATGAGCACTTGGAGGAGATGGATATTAAGTGGAACATGGCTCTTGCTAGTATAAGAGCAAACAGGTGGAATAGAAGGTTTAAGAAGAAGATGACCTTTAATGCAAAGGACACTGCTGGATTTGATAAATCCAAGGTTGAGTGCTACAATTGTCATCGTATGGGGCACTTCATGAGCGAATGCAGATCTCCAAGAAGATCTGATGCTGGCAAACCCTCAAGCCAAATTATTAAGGCTCAGGATCCTAAGGCCATGATTGCAGTGCAAGAAATTGATGGTATTGGATGGGATTGGAGCTATTTGGCTAAGGATGGGGAAGAGGATAAAGCTTTGGTTGCTGAGATAGAAGAAGAAGAGCATGTTCAATATGCTCTCATGGCACACTCCTCCTCTTCATCAGATAATGAGGTATACGATGATGCTTTCTGTAGCAAGGGTTGTAGGTTAAATACTGAGAAACTTAACAAAGAGGTTTTAAGATTGTTAAGTGATGTGAGTACTGAGAGATGCAAGTTGTCTAACTACCAAATTGCTCTCACTCAAACTGAAAAGACAGTTGAGGAGTACAAGAAAATGGAATTTGATCTAAAAGATAAAATTAATATCTTAAAACATGATTTAGATGCTAGTAATGATATTAGAAACATCATGGAAAGGGTCAATGATGATATACAGGCTAAGTTAGATGCGGCCATCAAGAATAAGGATAATGTTGACCTTAAAATTCAGAGATTTGATAAGGCCTCACAAACCCTAGGAGAATATGTTAATAAACAAAGGGATCCTAAGGACATGACTGGGGTTGGGATGAAAGACTATACTGTGGTTCCACCACCAGCTGGGGACTTCTATGGTATCCAAAGAAAGGACTTATCTTGGACTGGTTTACCAAAACTCCAAGAGGAGGAATTTATTCCTCCACCAAGAGTCATTACCCCAGTTGAAGAGTATAGACAAAAGTTGACTGACTTGAATGAATGGAAGAAAGCCAACCCTACCTTGTTTGTTAAGGGTGGCTTGTTATGTGAAAGTCCAAATGAGTCAACCCCTATTAAGGTAACAAATCCAATCACTGGTAAGACTGTTGACCTTGGCTCAAACACTGTTAGAAAACCTAGCATCAAGTATGTAGAAATGTATAGGAATACAGGTCACCTAAAAGCCAAGTTAGTAATGATGGAACAGGCTTTTTTCTCTTCTAGACCTAGGGTTGTGTCTAGAAAAGCATGTTACACTTGTGGTAGCTTTTCACATTTAGCATATAAGTGTGTCAACGCTTCCAAGGTCAACGCTGTTAAAAAGTCAAACGTTTTCAGACCCAAATTTGTGTGGAGCAAAGTCCACAAGTTGTTAGACCAGCCCCTTTCTTCACTAGAGGGTCTAACACTCATGGACAAAGACCATTTCAAAAGACCAATACTTGGTTTAATAGGCAGTGGGTTTCTGTAGCAAACCCTAGGTTCAACGCTGACAAGGGTAATTTCAGCGTTAACAAGACCAAATCCAACGCTGACAGAAACGTTGCAGACCTAAATATTTGCAACCACAGGGTAAGGGGTCTAAAGCTTCTTCAAGCTTGACATGGAGACCTAAGCAAGATCAAAACCCTAATTTTAATGGACTTTCTATGACCTGCAACAGATTTAATTATATTTCAAAGGTCATTACAAAACCTATTGGGGTTAACTGGGTATTTCATCCAAAGAGGGATGAACAAGGGGTTGTTATGAGAACTAAGTCTGTTCTTGTTGAACAACCAGATGAATCCAAGTCTGCTAAGGCTTGGGTTCCCAAAGAAAACTAACTTGTTTTCTTTATGTGCAGGGCATTCAAAAACAGGTCAATGATTATGGATATTGGGACAGTGGATGCTTCAGGCACATGACAGGGAAGGAAGATTATTTAACTAACTTCACTCCAATTAAGGATGGTGATAAGGTTTAATTTGGAGGCGGATATGGCACTATCACAGGCAAAGGAACACTTCTCACCAAGAACTTGCGTTTTGAAAACGTGTTTCTGGCAAAGGAACTTGATTACAATCTTTTTAGTGTATCACAAGTTTGTGATAACAAAAATAAAGTTCTGTTTACTGATACTGAATGCTTGGTGTTAAGCAAGGATTATAAAATCCCAGATGAGAAATACATTGACCATAGAACACCTAGGCATAAAGACATTTATAATGTGAATCTTAATGGGATTAGGATGAATAATAATATGTCATGTTTTTATGCTAAAGCTTCAGTAGATGGGAGTAATCTATGGCATAAGAGACTAGGGCACATAAACTTTAAGAATATAAACAGGCTTGTGAGACTTGGCTTGGTTGATGGTTTTCCTGAAAAGGCTTTCCACAATGACCACTCTTGTGTTGCATGCCTTAAAGGCAAGCATCATAAGGTCTCATTTAAGTCTAAACAGGTGCACTCTAGTTCTAGACCACTTCACTTGCTGCATATGGACCTATTTGGTCCAACTAATATAGAGAGTTTGAATGGTAAATCATACTGCTTTGTCATCACAGATGACTTTTCTAGGTTTACTTGGACTTTCTTTTTAGATATGAAAAGTGACATTGTTGACACTTTAATTGACTTTATTACTCAAATAGAGAAGAAAACTGGTAATGAAGTTAAAATGCTTAGGAGTGATAATGGTGGTGAGTTTAGAAATAAAATGTTAGATGATTTTTGTGCCAAGAAAGGGATTACTAGGCAGTTTAGTATTGCCAGAACCCCACAGCAAAATGGGGTTGCTGAGAGAAAGAATAGAACCCTAATTGAAGCAGCCAGGACTATGTTGGCTGATGCTCACTTTCCCATAGCTTTTTGGGCTGAGGCTGTGAATACAACTTGTTATGTTCAGAATAGAGCATTGGTCAACAAGATACAGAACAAAACACCTTATGAGTTACTTTGGGGAAGAAAACGTAATAATGGTTTTCTTAAACCTTTTGGCTCTCATGTAGTTGTCCTTGATACTAGTGATGCCTTAGGTAAATTTAGTGCAAAAGGTGATGAAGGTTATTTCATGGGTTATTCAGTGCAGAGCAAGGGATATAGGGTTTACCTTAAGAAGGAAAAACGTATACTTGAAAGAGTACATGTTAGGTTTTTAGAGAATAAACCTAGTGATCCTGAAAGTGGTCCAAATTGGTTGTTTGACTTGGAACCTCTATCTAGGACTTTAAATTATATGCCTGTTACTAATCCAGACATTGTGAAGGTAACTTCAAATGTTGTGGAAGAACAAGTTGTTGATGTTTCAGGTACACAGGTTCATGAAGAGGTTGGATCACCAGCAGAAAAGTCATCCCCCATACAAGAGTATGTCACTATTCCCATATGGACAGATGCTTTTGTTGTTGCTGCTGCTGCTGGAAAGGAAACTGGTGGTCCCCAAGTACCACCAATTAACAATATGCATGGTCCTTCAGGCGCTGACAAAGGCAAATCTGGCGCTGACACGACAAATTCAGGCGTTGATGGCTCAAACGTTGACAACACCATTTCAGGCGTTGATAACCCAAACGCTGACAACCAAGGTTCAGGCGTTGACAACACTTTTGAGCATCTTTTCTCTTCTGATTTTGAACAAGGTGAACCTTCCAATTTACATGAAGAGATTCATCCTAATACTAATGGAAGAGAGTCTGAAGAAGATATCGGCAACATGGATAATGAGATTGAAGACAACACTTTTTGAGGGAGGAGTTCTCACTTCTATAATGAAGAATCATCCTCCTTCTCAAATTATTGGGGATGTCATGACTCCTGTTCAGACTAGAAGATCTCATCAGAATCTTGGTGGATTCATTGCCAATATACACAAGAAGGTTGATACCCCTCTTATTCAAGCATGTTTGTTTGCCTGTTTTCTGTCACAACAGTAACCCAAGAAGATTTTTTATGCTCTCAAAGAACCAAGTTGGGTGGAAGCAATGCAGGATGAGCTTCACCAATTTGCAATTCAGGATGTTTGGGAGCTGGTTGATTGTCCTAGATATGTCAGACCTATAGGGACAAGATGGGTTCTAAGAAACAAGAGAGATGAAAGAGGCATTGTGGTAAAAAAACAAGGCACGTTTAGTGGCTCAGGGATATACACAAGAGCAAGGGATAGACTATGAGGAGGTCTTTGCACCAGTTGCAAGGATTGAAGCTATAAGGAAATTTCTAGCCTATGCTTCCTGCATGGGCTTCACTGTCTATCAAATGGATGTGAAGAGTGCCTTCCTCTATGGAACAATTGTTGAGGAGGTGTATGTGATGCAGCCTCCTTGTTTTGAAGATCCAGATAATCCAGACAAGGTGTATAGAGTCAAGAAGGCTATGTATGGACTTCATCAAGCCCCAAGAGCATGGTATGGTACATTGTCCACTTATTTGGTGGAAAATGGATTCAAGAGGGGCACCATAAACCAGACATTATTTACCAAGAAGGCTGGTAAGGATGTCTTGCTTGTTCAGCTTTATGTTGATGATATCATTTTTGGATCTACTAATCCAAAGATTAGTGAGGACTTTTCCAAGCTTATGACAGACAAGTTCAAGATGAGTGCAATGGGGGAGATGAACATCTTTCTAGGGTTACAAATTCAGCAGAAAGAAGATGGTATCTTCATCTCTCAGGATAAGTATGTAGTAGAGATCTTGAAGAAGTTTGGCTTTTCTCCACATGAAAAGAGGGCTACTACTCCTATGGATAGAGAACACCATTGGGGAAAAGTTGGTGATGGAAAAGATGTGGATGTCAGGCACTATAGATCAATGATCGGTTCATTGATGTATCTCACAGCCTCCAGACCTGACATCATGTTTGCTGTGTGTGCATGTGCACGCCATCAAGTGACTCCCAAAGAATGTCACCTTTATGCTGTCAAGAGAATCTTTAGGTACATAAGATGTTTTCCAGATCTTGGCTTGTGGTACCCAAAAGATACACCTTTGGAGCTTATTGCATATTCAGACAGTGACTATGGAGGCGATAAGTTTGATAGAAAATCCACAACTGGTGGATGTCAGTTTCTTGGGAGCAGGTTGATATCTTGGCAATGCAAGAAACAAACAGTGGTGGCCAATTCTACAACTGAAGCAGAGTATGTTGCTGCAGCTGCTTGTTATGGACAATTCTTATGGATTCAGAACCAGCTGTTGGAATATGGGTATAATTTCATGCATACCAAGATATTTGTTGACAATAACATCACTTTATGCATTATTAAGAATCCTGTACATCATTCTAAAACTAAACACATAGAAATTAGACATCATTTTATAAGAGATTGTTTTGAAAAGGGTCTAATACAACAAGATAGGGTTGACACAGAAGAAAATGTGTCTGATTTATTAACTAAACCTTTTAATGCTGGAAGGTTCCAATACTTGGTAACAAGTATTGGAATGATCAATCTCGCTTAAATATGTGTTTTGGGGTCTCATTGTAAAAGTATGTACAGGATAATGCATTGTTATTGGTCTTTTTGAGGATTTAGATTTTCCACTATATTTTTCTAACACTGACAAAGGTTACTTTAACGCTGATAAGTGTTATTGTGACGTTGTCAGCAATATATTTGTCTAACGCTGACAAAGGTTTCCTTAACGCTGACAAGTGTTATCGGGGCGTTGTCAGCAACAATGTTAGTTTTGTGGTTTTTAATCTAAATGTGCAGGTGGTGTTAGCATTATACCATTGGATACAGAGTTGCTTATGGATCATTGGAGAATCATTTGAGCATGTTTTTATTTATGGATGATGGTTGGAATTTTCTATTCCTATCTTGACATAAATTTTTTATGTTCATGCATATTTTTGGGCAACATATGTATCATAGTTTAAGGGGAGGTTTTAGGAACCTTTAAGACTTTTGGGTATCCTTATGACACTCTTATCACAATTCTAGATTGTGTCCACAGGTGAGTATGACTTAGTTTTACTAAATCATGAGGCACTTTAGCATGCAAAGTTGATATACTATGCATGCTGCCAAGACATTTTTGGCCTAGAATTGGTTGTGGTATGTTGGGAGACTTGGGAATGATTTTATCATGGATTTTACCTGGGAGTAACAAGGAATTTTATGAGATAACTTAGTTGTTAAGTGTTTTGGTTAGCAAGGGACACTAGAGGACTGTTATGTCTATCTTGCATAAGCAAGTGTGCATAACTGGACAGTGCTTGCCGCCCTATAATAATTATCAACTTATAGGTTATCTTCACTAGGATAAATTACTTTGTTAAGGTCCTTTTTCATTTTTAATATTTTTATTTTTGGACGCTGACAAGTATTTTTCCAAGCGTTGTTGTGAACAATTTAGACGCTGACATGGCTTTGGCAAATATTTTTGACCGTTGACACTCATTGGGACCTACCCAGTTGTTATTTTTTGACGAATTTTGGGGCCGTAATTTTGGGAGTAGAAAACTTTCAATTAATGCATGAGATAACTTATTTTCTTTTCAATATTTTCATGATTGTATTTTGAAAATAGTTGCCTCATTTTTGACCAATCATATGCATCTTTCTCTCCTATATATTTGGCTCCTATTTTTAAACAGGGTACCTATCATTCTTGTCTAACAAAATTTTCTCCTATACTTCATCTTTATCAATCATTCAAACAACTTTCAACAATGGCACCAAAATTTAAACCAAGTGATTTGGTATTGGGATTCAGGAGTCAACACAACATGATAGCATATTTGGACGCTGATGATACTCTGTTTCCCCAATACACACAGATGGTGGCGTATTTGAATGCATCTCCTATTAGGTATGCTCTTTCTCATGCTCTTCTCATCTCTGTCACACATATTAAGCAGTTTTGGAACAGTGTTAGTTCCTCAACAGTTAATAGAGTGACTACATTATCATCTATTGTTCATGGGCGTACATGGGTGGTTACTGAAGCCTTGGTTCCCCAGGCTTTGCATCTTGATGATGCAGATGGTATAACCACCCTTCCCATTCATGAAATAGAACAAGGACTAAGGGCTTTGGGTTATCCTTTCCCTGATGAGGGAACTTTAAACAAATATCATAAACAGGAGTTTCCCCCAGCCTGGAAGTACCTAATACATGTCCTCTTACAATGTTTGAGTCCCAAGTGTACTACACACAATAAGATTAATAGATCCATTGCTAGTGCTATTGTGTGCATTGCTACTGGGCAAAAGTTTAATTATTCAAAAATGATTTTTAAGGGCATGTGTAAAAACAAAGGGAGTAAAATGACTAGCTTATCCCAGATTTTTACAAATGGTTTTTGATGTGCAAAATTACTGCACAAGGGATCATGATGATTTTTATGAGATCCCTGTGCAAAAGAAAGCTATTTTTACAAAGATGAACTCACCCCCTCACTGTGACTTACCTCTCACCCAAGCTATGCTTGCTGTTATTGCAGCATCACAACCCCAACCAGACCCACAACCCCAACTTGACCCAATACCTGAACCTTTATCTTCACCTCAACACATGCAAATTGACCAAGAACCCTTTGACGCTGACACATTAAATGTTGGCGTTGACACACCTAATCCAGACGTTGACACCATTCCTTCACAGTCCCAAACACCCCTTAACCAACCCACATCCACCCAATCTACATCATCTTCTACCCCACCACAATATACGTTGCAAAAACACCAAAGGACTACTGGAGTGTTCTCCTCTAGTGTTCCTAGCCATGTAGCAGAGAGAACCACCACCACAAGTGTGGTTGGTGCTATGGACGAGGGTGGGACTATTGGTTCTGGCTTAGATGCAGGCCAAGACAGTCCTAACATCTTTAAGACCTCATCCATGCCCCATGAATCTAACTTGGGAGGTCAAATACCCATTTTAGAGGCGGGCAGATTGGAACCAATGATATTAATGGAATTGACGGCTGTCTGCATTAGCTTGCAAAAGCAAAATGTAGACTTGGTACACATTGTCAGTACACAAGGCCTTGAACTCAAGCAATTGAGGGAGAGGATTGTTATTTTGGAGAATGCTAGCACAAGGCGTGGGATGGAGGAATCTTCCAAAGGGGAGGATGAGCAGATAAATGTGAGTGATAAGGGCTCACATGATGGTGAATCTTTGGGTGTTGATGAAGCCCTAACTAGTTTGAAGAAGCAACCAGGTTTTGTTAGATCTCTGGTAACTCCTACAAATTTAGACTTGTCTTTTACAGCTACGTTGGAGCAAATTACAAGAGGCGCTGAGACAGGTAATTTGGGCGTTGACAAGCAAAATTTGAACGCTGATACATCAAGCGCTAACATGAGTAAATTGGGCGCTGACAAAGCAAATTTGAGCGTTGATAGACCTGCAGATGAGGTTGATGTATTCCAGTCATCATCTATCATCAAAGAAGTTTCTTCACAAGTATTACCATCATCCTTACCCACCATTGATCCATTAGATAAGGGTAAAGGAAAAATGGTAGAAGTAGCAGTTCCAAAGGATGCAGCACAGGTTGAGTTTGATAGAAGGTTGGCTGCACAAATTGTGGAACAAGAAAGAAAGAAGGTTGGTGAATCACCTTTTGTTGTCACTTCAGAAGAACAAGAAGAAAGTGATGAAGCTAGTTCAGACTCAAGTGTGATGAGAATAGAACAACCAGAAAGACTTGAGTATGGTGATGATTTGGCAAGAGAGAAGCTGAATGAGTTGAAATTGCAAGTAGATTTTGATATGCCAGAAGTTGTTCAGATGTACCATGCTTGGGAAGATAGGTGTATGGCGAATCCACATTTGACTATTTTAGACCAGATATGGGGTTTAGAGATTCTTCTAAGAGTACAAAAAGACTGCAAGGTAATTCTGAAACACAAAGCTAGCAATATTCTCTCAATGTTGAAAAGGGATAGAAGGGAGTTGTACTACATGCTACTCAGATGTCATGGAATAGGATGGACTTATAAGAAATTGATTGGATTGTCATTTGAAGAGTTGGAGTTCAAGGCTTATCCCATTTGGGCAAGAGTGCAGGAAAAAAACACTCTAAGACTTCTTTCTGATGAAAGGAAAGAAGAACTTGCAGAAGAAATGGAACTTAAGAAGGAAATGATTGTTCCAAGACCTTTGAAGAAGGGAGTCCCTCTTGAGTTTCCTACATATATGGATAGATTGGTGCCTAGTGAAGCTGTTATAAGAAGGAGCATCAAGCTCTCACCGTTGGAAGCTTCAGATATGGTACAAGTGTTACCTCTTGATTCCAGAAACCCTATTATAAGCTATGAAGAAGATGAATGTGGGTTTTGGAAGATTGGTAGGTATGGGAAAGAGGTTCATACTTTTACCACACTTATATCTCTCTTTGCAAGTTTTGATAGAGAAGACTTGATAGACCTTTGGAGGTTGTTAGAGACCAAGTATGAGACTGAAGCTCCTACTTCAGTCAATGCAATAAAACTATGGTCAACATTCAAGAGAATGTGTGGACCAAGAGATGAAGATCCTGCTGTTTGGAAGGATCTTGAAGATGACCTCAGTGGTCTTCAATGGCGTTTGTATTCAGCTGCTGGTGTATATTACTTGAGTTCTACAAAGTTTGCTGAGTATCTACTTGTAGATGGTCAGTATTCCATGTCCAAAGAAGTTTTGGAGAAGATGAAGACAACACGGCTGGAGATTGATTATTCAAGTGACGTGGCCAAAGATTTGATCAGACATATTTATTACCAATATGATAAGTGTTGTAAGATTCCTCCGAGTTCTTAATGTTTATTCAGAAACTTGATTACTAGAGTAGATATCAAGTTTAGGGGAGGATTGTTGGGAATAAAATATAGCCAGTCCACTTGAGCGCTGACAAGAGGAAAACAAGCGTTGATAGGAAGAAAACAAACGCTGACAGATCAAGCGTTGACAAGAAGAAGTCAAGCGTTGATAGGTTGAAGACAAGCACTGATGGAAAGATTTAGTCTACGCGTATATTGTTTCTATTTTATTTCTAGTAAAGATAAGTTCAACATTGTATTTTCTATAATTATCTTTACCTAGAATAGTTGATACGTAGACTCTTGTACAAGGCTTCTTATCTCTATAAAAGAAGAACTTTAGGTTATTGTTCAATATAAGTTTTCATACGTTAAACACTTTCATTGTAAGCAAGTTTGTTATTATCAATCAAGTGAAAGTTTGTTTACATCTTTGCGTGTTCTTGTTTAAGTGTTAATTCCGCATAACACTTAGATTACTTTATACATATACAAAGGTTTCTCTACGTGTATAACTTGATCTAATCTCGTATACACAAGCTTAATCGATCTAAGTTTAGGATCACCACAATGTTTTTGAACAAGGTGAACCTTCAACAGTTCATGAAGAGGTTCATTCTGGTGATGATGGAGGAAAATTTGAAGATGATATTGGAAACATGAAGACTGAGATTGAAGACAACACACTTATTGAAGGAGGGACACTTACATCTACTATCAGAAATCATCCTCCTTCTCTAATCATTGGTGATGTGTTGTCTCCTGTTCAAACAAGAAGGTCTCATCAGAATCAAGGAGGTTTTATTGCCAATATCCACAAGAAGGTTGATACCCCTCTTGTACATGCATGTTTGTTTGCTTGTTTTCTGTCACAACAGGAAACCAAGAAGATATTTGATGCTCTCAAAGAACCAAGTTGGGTGGAAGCAATATAGGATGAGCTTCACCAATTTGCCATTCAAGATGTTTGGGAGTTAGTGAACTGTCCTAGATATGTAAGACCTATAGGGACAAGATGGGTTCTTAGAAATAAGAAGGATGAAAGAGGGATTGTGATCAGAAACATGGCACGTTTAGTTGCTCAAGGCTATACACAAGATGAAGGGATAGACTGTGAAGAGGTTTTTGCACCTGTTGCAAGGATTGAAGAAATAAGGATTTTCCTAGCCTATGCTTCTTGCATGGGCTTCACAATTTATCAAACGGATGTGAAGAGTGCTTTTCTTTATGGCACAATTGTAGAGGAGGTTTATGTAATGCAGCCTTATGGTTTTGAATATTCAGAACATCCAGACAAGGTGTATAGGGTGAAGAAAGCAATGTATGGACTTCATCAAGCCCAAGAGCTTGGTATGGCACATTGTCCACCTATCTGGTGGAAAATGGATTCAAGAGGGGCACCATAGATCAGACTTTATTTACCAAGAAGATTGGTAAGGACTTTCTACTTGTTCAGGTCTATGTGGATGATATCATCTTTGGATCTTCAATTCTAAAGACGAGTGAAGATTTTTAAAGCTCATGACATACAAATTCAAGATGAGTGCAATGGGAGAGATGAACTTCTTTCTAAGGTTACAAGTTCAACAGAAAGAATATGGTATCTTTATCTCTCAAGACAAATATGTAGCAGAAATCTTGAAGAAGTTTGGCTTTTCCCCACATGAAAAACGGGCTAGCACACCTATGGATAGGGAACACCCTTGGGGAAAGATTGGAGATGGAAAAGAAGTGGATGTCAGGCATTATAGGTCAATGATTGGATCATTGATGTATCTCACAACTTTTAGACCTGACATCATGTTTGTTGTGTATGCATGTGCACGCCATCAAGTGACTCCCAAAGAGTGTCATCTTCATGCTGTCAAGAGGATCTTTAGATATCTTTGGTGCTATCCCACCTTTGGATTATGGTATCCAAAGGATTCTCCATTGGAACTTATTGGTTATTTAGACAGTGATTATGGAGTTGACAAGTTTGATAGGAAATCCACAACTGGTGGATGCCAATTTATTGGGAGTAGATTGATATCTTGGCAATGCAAGAAACAAACAGTGGTGGCCAACTCTACAACTAAAGCAGAATATGTTGCTGCAACTGCTTGTTGTGGACAAGTCTTGTGGATTCAAAATCAACTGTCGGATTATGGGTATAATTTTATGCATACCAAGATTTTTGTAGACAATAACAATACTTTATGCATTATTAAGAATCTTGTACATCATTCTAAAACAAAACACATAGAAATTATAAAATCATTTTATAAGAGATTGTTTTGAAAAAGGTTTAATTCAACCAAATAGTGTTGACACAAAAGAAAATGTGGCAGATTTATTAACTAAACCTTTTGATGCTAAGAGGTTTCAATACTTGGTAACAAGTATTGGAATGATCAATCTCACCTAAAATGTGTTTTTGGAACTTATTGTAAAAGTATGTACAGATCATGCACTGTTATTGGTCTTTGTACAAAATTAGGTTTTCCACTTTATTTGTCTAACGCTGACAAAGGTTCTTTTAACGCTGATAAGTGTTAAGATGGACGTTGACAGCACCATGTTAGTTTTGTGGTTTTTGATCTAATTATGCAGGCATTATGAGCATTTTACAAATGGATACAGAGTTGCTTATGGATCTTTGGAGCTTACTAGGAGTGTGTTCAAGTTTATGGATGATGGTTGGAATGTTTACATTCCTATCTTGACATAAATTTTTATTGCATATTTTACTTTTAGCAACTTGTATATCATAGTTTAAGGGGAGGTTTAGGAAACCTTTAGGACTTTTTGGGTATTCTTATAATACTCTTATCACAATTCTAGATTGTGTCCACTGGGGGAGTACGAGTTAGTTGATATACTTTGCACGCTGCTAAGACTTTTTTACCTAGAATTGGTTATGGTCGGTTGGGAGACTTGGGTATGTTTTTATTGGGCTTACCTGGGAAGTTACAAGGGATTTTATGAGATAACTTCATTGTTAAGAACTTTGGTTAGCAAGGGACACTTGAGGGCAATTATGTCTATCTTGCTTAAGCAAGTGTGCATGATTGGACAGTGCTTGCCGCCGTATAGTGATTTTCAGTCTATAAGTTATCTTCACTAGGATAAATTACTTTCTTAAGGTCCTTTTTCTTTTTAATTATTTTTATTTTTGGACGCTGACATTTTTCTTTCCAAACGCTGTTAAGACAAATTTTGACGTTCACATGGCAATTTCCAACGTTGACAAGAATATAGCCGTTGGGCGCTGATAAGTTATTTTTGACCGTTGATAAACATTGGGTCCTACCCAGTTGTTATTTTTGACGAAAATATGGGCCGTAATTTTAGGAGTTGGTAACTTTTTATTAATGCTAGAGATAAGTTATATATTTTCAAGATTTTCATGATTATATTTTGAATATAACTGCCTCATGTTTTGATCAATCACATGTTTTCACCTCTCCTATATATTTGGCTCATTTCTTTTAAACAGGGTAACTGCTTATTCTTGTCTAACTATATTTTCTCACAACCTTCATCTTCCATAACTTTTATCACAACTTTCTTAAATCATTAATGGCGCCTAAGTTTAAACCAACAGATTTGTAATTGGGGTTCAGGAGTCAACATAACATGGTAGCTTATTTACAAGATGATAATACTCTGTTTCCCCAATATACTCAGATGGTTGAGTATTTGAATGCATCCCCCTTAAGGTATGCACTTTCTCATGCTCCTCTTATCCCTGTCACACACATTAAATAGTTTTAGAACACTGTTACTTCCTCAACAGTTAATGAAGTGACTACATTGACTGCTATTGTCCATGGGGTTCCATGGGTGGTTACTGAAGCTTTGGTTCGCCAAGCTTTGCATCTTAATGATGCAGATGGTATAACCACCCTACCCATTGTAGAGCTAGAGCAAGGACTCCAAGCCTTGGGTTATCCTTTGCCTGAAGAAGGCCATTTAAATAAATATACAAAACAAGACTTTTCCCCGGCTTAGAAGTACTTAATACATGTCATTCTTTAATGTTTGAGTTCCAAATGTACTGCACACAATGAAATCAACCGATCTATTAGGAGTGCCATTGTGTGTATTGCAACTGGGCAAAAATATAATTTTTCAAAAATGTTTTTTGATGGCATGTGTCATAACAAGGGTAACAAGATGACTCTTGCTTACCCAAGGTTTTTTGCAAATGGTCTTTGATTTACAAGCATACTGCAATAGGGATCACAATGATTTTTATACGATCCCTGTTCAAAAGAAAGCAATTTTTAGGAAGATGAACTCTGAACCTTATAGAGACCTACCCCTCACCCAAGACATGCTTGTTGTTATTGTAGCAGCGAACCCTCTACCGGACCCACAACCTCAACCAGACCCACCACCACCATCACCCCAACAAATGGAAGTTAACCAAGAACCATTCATTGCTGACACTTTAAATGTTGGCGTTGACACTCAAAATCCAAACGCTGACACCCTTTTACCACAAACCCAAACACCCCTTAACCTTCAACCAGACTCTCAATCCACTTCATCTTCTACACCACCAGAGTATAGGTTGATTAAACGCCAAAGGACTTCTAGAGTGTTCTCCTCTTGTGGTCCTAGCCATGTTGCAGAGAGAACCACCACCATAAGTGTGGTTGGTGACATGGGTGGGGCTAGGGCTATTCGTTCTATCTTAGATGCAGGCCAAGACAGTGCTAAAATCACTAAGACCCCATCCATGCCCCATGAATCTACTTTTGGAGGTCAAATTCCCATTCTAGAGGAGGGCAAATTGGAACCTTACACACTTTTGGAATTGACGGCTGTCTGCATCAGCTTGCAAAAGCAAAATGCAGACCTTGTACATACTGTCAACACACAAGGCCTTGAACTCAAGCAATTGAGGGAGATGATTGTTATTTTGGAAGGTGCTAACACTAGGCGTAAAGAGGAGGATTCTTCAAAAGGGGAGGATGAACAGGTACATGTGAGTGACAAAGGCTAACATGAAGGTGATTCTTTGGGTATAGCTGAGGCTCTAACAGATTTGAAGAGTCAACCAGGTTTTGATGCTTCATTGGTTACCCCTACAAATTTGTCTTTTACTGAAATGTTAGAGCAGTTCACAAAGCCAAGCGCTGACAAGAGTAAATTAAGCGTTGACATTCAGGTTTTGGACGCTGATAAACCTGCAGATATGGTTGATGTATCCCAGTCATCAGCTATCATCAAGGAGGTGTCTACACAGGTATCATCAATTTGTTTACCCACTATTGATGTATTGGATAAAGGTAAAGGGATTATGGTAGAAGCAGAAGTTCCCAAGGATGCAGCCCAAGTACATTTTGATTCCATTTTTGCTGCACAACTTGAGGAAAAGGAGAGGATGAAGGAGACTGCTATTGAGAATAAGGAAGGAAGTGATGATGAGAGTACAAATTCAAGTGTTATGATCATTTAAGATCCAGAATAGCTTGAATATGGTGATGAGTTAGCTAAGGAAAGGCTTGAGGAGTTGAAAATGCAGGTAGATTATGATATGCCTGAAGTGGTGCAGATGTACTTTGCATGGGAGAATAAGGTTATGGAGAATCCAAACATGACCATTTCAGATCAAATTTGGGGTTTGGAGATTCTCTTAAGAGTTCAAAGAGATTGCAAGGTAATTTTGAAGTATAAGGGTAGCAAGGTTCTTTCACAGACTAAGAAGGATATAATGGAGCTTTACTATATGCTTCTCAAATGTCATCAAGGGGGTTGGACTTTCAAGAAGTTGCAGGATTTGTCCTTTAATAAGTTGGAGTTTCGTGCTTATCCCATATGGGCGCGTATTCAAGAGGAGAATACTATCAGACTTCTTTCTGATGAAAGAAAGGAAGAACTTGTAGAAGAGATGCAGATCCAAAAGGCTTTAATTGCACCAAGGCCTGTGAAGAAGGGACTTCCAATTGAGTTCCCAAAGAATTTGGATAGATTGAATCCTAGTGAAGCAGTTATTATAAGCAATTATAAGCTTCACATATTATAGAGGTGTTACCTTTTGATTCCAGAAACCCTATAGTTCATTATGAAGAAGATGTAAGTGGGTCTGGATGATTGGTAGATATGGAAAGAAGGTACATACTTTCACTACTCTTATCTCTTTGTTTGCAAGCCTGGATAGGGAAGACTTGGTAGATCTTTGGGGATTGATGAAGACCAAGTATGAGGCTGAAGCACCAACTTCAGTTAATGGAATAAAGATTTGGTCCACATTCAAGAGGATGTGTGAGCCAAATGATGCAGATCCAATATGGTTGGATCTGGATGATATTAGTGGACTTCAATGGTGTCTAGATTCAGCAGCTGGTGTTTATCATCTGAGTACTACAAAGTTTTCTGAATATCTTCTTGTGATGTCCAAGGAAGTTTTGAAGAAAATGGTGTCAACACAGCTGGAAATGGATTACACAAGTGATATTAGCAAAGATCTAGTTAGGTTTATTTATTTCCTAATTAAAAGGTGATTTGTATTTCTAAGAATCCTCCTTGTACTTAGTTTTTATTCAGAAACTTGATTACTAGAGTAGATGTAACACCCCCAAATTTATACAACTCAATACAACGGAAGACTAGTTGGTGTTACGGGATAGCACATTACTCACATCATAGACAACGCTTAAAAGTCGCGTCGTTTTAATAATAAAGCATTTCCATTCATAAATATCAAAGTTACATAGGTCCCAAGTCATTGTATTTAATACAGGTTTTACAAAACATTTGAATGGAAATAAGTATTTAGGTGCGGGCCATGAATTCTTGTTGTCTTCCCGAGAATTACCTTTAAGTACCTGAGATAAAACATGTTAAAAGAAAAGGTCAGCGATAACGCCGAGTGAATTCATAGAGTTTAATGAAATCCATCAATATAACATCGGTATAAAATTATTACCGAAAATCATTTTGTACAAATCTTTACAATAGGCCATAAAATAGCCAAAGTCATTTTTATACAAATCCTTATCGAAAATCATAATATAGGCATTTGCCTTAAAAATCATTATACGAGCCAATGTCGTAAAAACATCATACAATACGTTTTATAACGTTGTATAGATTAAATAAAAACCGTTATATGAATATGGTTATATAAAACCAAAACACGAACATAATATCAATAGTATGACCCCGTATTGCTAGTCAGGCAATACATCGTAATTCGGTGCGTATAGCAGTATTTTGTTAACTGGATTATTATAAGCCACATGACATTGTTACCTTACTACAACAAACAACGGGTAGCTAGCCCGAAACTCATTTGCCCATCTAAATTAGCGTGTCGTCACAAAGGTCACGCTATGTAAATCTTCTCATACATAAATTCGCTTACCAATCAATGTGGCACGACGGGGATCAACCGTCAAGGCGCAAACTGGGGTGATCGTCCCCAAATAGTACTATTATATGCATAAGCGTCTACCAAATCCCGGTAGTTCACAATTCATGCTAATGGACTTTTAGTGACATAACCTAACTTTAATAATCCATTTTATTTCATATATCGGGTCATTTAATCACTCATTGGGTCATACAATCATTCAGGTCCAAATCAATAAACAAACAATCGGGACAACTAGTGTCCTAATTCATAAAAACTAACATGTTATCTCCCTCGCGGGTTTATAAAACATTTCATAAAAACATTTAAAAGAGTGCGAGGCTATGAACTCACGTTGATGTGGGAAGGCGGGTTATCGGCAATTCGGACGTACGGTACGTCCTTCAATCACGGAAACCTAGACAAATAATACTCGTCTTAGAATCTTGTCCAATGACTTTATAAAAATAACAATTATGTATACATATGATGATTTTATACATATGATGATGATCAAGCGGGTTTATACATCTTTACTCATTTAGTGTTATGTGTTGATAACTTTTATACTAGTTTACTAGTTTTACCTATTTACATGTTTTAAGTCCAATAAGCTTATTATAAGTTCTTTAACTTGTATTATCAGTATTTATACTTTACATGTTGGGCCCAAATGGGTTAAGCCCAATAAATAAGTTTATAAGTGTTTTAGCCCATTTTGTTGTATTATTAGTCCAATAACGTTAACTTAGCCCGTTAATGTCCGTATGTTATATAGTTCGGGTTTTATCGGTTTTTAATTGTTATATATGTTTATATATCAGTATATGAGTTTATAAAAGTTTACATTAGACGGGTCCAACCGTCTATGTTTTATTTAACAAAAACGTTAAATTTACGGTAATAGCCGAAAAAGTCGTAAAAATCATCTTTATAGTTTTATAACTTATAAAACTTATCAAACTACCATTTTTATAAAATGTCCATTTATTTATCCTTATACATATTTATATAAATGTATTATATAAGTTAGTGGGTTTTAATTCACATTTTATACTATTTTTATTTGAGTGCTTATATAATACTATTATACTTTAATTTCCCAAAATCTGATTTTTATTTTCATGTTCACCAAAACTTCCATATCTAGAGTTCTATATGGATATAGAAGCTCAAATGTTTTTGGCATAAACTACATGATATGTGCTCCATTTAACTCTACTATGGCTACTGTTGAATCAGCCTCTAAGTATTTTATAAAAATCATCCAAAACAGTATACTCAGATTTGCACTCTAAACTTGTTTTTATCATATCTCACTCATCCTAATGATTCCATTGCATGGCCAACTCTCACATGTGTACAAGACATATTACTTACTGTATATCCATTAATCTGTGCCATTTTATCAGTTCATCACATGGTTCTTTACTGTTTTATACAGCCTACTAAATTAAGCAAGATTAACCAATTTTACATATAGTTTTTCATCTTTTTACCCATGATTATCAACACCAAATCCCCACACAATATTTTTATCATCATATCTCATCATACATATATACATTTAAGAAGAAAATACATGATTACATAATCAAAATTAACAAAAGGATGGGGAGAACAATCTTTATACCACCATGATGATGTAGGTTATGATCAAGACATGGATTTTGATGGAGAAACTTGTGATAAACCAAGACCATATACAAGACCACCATTCTTCAAGAACTCCTTGTGGAAAATCAACCCTTGACTCCTTTGAAAACTTCTTTCTAGATGTTAAAATCACCTCCAATCTTCATCTTTTCAAAGGGTTATCAACATATGTTGAATATAGATGAAGTTTATGGTTAAATTGATGATGATGATGGGTGATTTGGGGTGGTGTTTGGACGTTCACCATGAGAGACAAAGGATGAGAGAGTGGTTTGCATGTGGTGTGTGTGAAAAATGGTTTATAGCTAGTAGTTTAAGCAAGCTAAGGACAAGTGTCCTTAGTTAGCTTATTATGTTGACACCAAGGTGTTTGTATGGCTTATACTTGCCATCCCATGTGTGGGGGTGGGGCAAGTTTATCTTGTCTCATCTCCATTTAATTATGGGTACTCCTCGATTCTAGTTTCCTCAATTTGCGTGCCCTCGGGTCCTTTTACGAAAAACGTTTTTATAAATTATGAATCAACGGCACAAAACGAATCTAATAAAAATTGTCTCATCAAAAACGGAGTTCGAAAACGTAATTACGTAATCCTAAGGTTTCCTGTTTAGTCGTAAAGGACGTTAAATTATTCATGTAAGTCCTAATCTCTTCTCGTAAATTTGTGAGTTTATGAACCAACTCAAAATTAAAATCCCAAAATAATATTCACGGATAAATTTATTTTCTGAAATGTCAGATTGTCACCAAAGACGGTGTATGTAAACGTAAGCATGTAACGTAGAATCCTCCGGTTTAGACGTAGTCGATGCTACTTCAAGACGTAAATCCAAATTTCTTCCCAGAAATGAGTGAGTTCATAATATAACATTAAATCTTCCCAGAAATGAGTGAGTTCATAATATAACATTAAAATAATGTTTTTAAATAATACTTGAGAATAAAATATCAACCATAAATTTACAGATTGTCACAGTATTTACCCCTAAACAGGATCTTTTTCCTCAAAGATCATCTTATCTTACTACTCGCTTCTTATAGAGTTAACGCCATGTGGGTATTTCCTCCACATTCGGTCTTTTCTCTCAAGTGTAATTCATTACAATATGCGAGTTTCATCAAACATAACTACGGGAATAAGATCAGGCTTAATGTTGACTTACTTTCTCTATCCATGATGTTTACGGGTTTTTGATGAATGCAACTTTTCGCCGATCTAAACATTACTAAGAAACATTCAAATTCTCACTTGATAGACATTTCATCAAGTTCGATATACGAAACATAATTCACGCAGCTCTTGAAGTCCTAAGGTAGATCCAGCTTATATGCCTTTCAAACCAAGCTTTTACAGCATCTCAATGGTCCCATACGACGGGGACTTATATCCCATGATCTTTCAGATCTTCAATTCATTTTCCATGGTTAAAATTTTTGGCATAACTTCGCTACCCATCTGTCACTTCAAGATCTACATTTCATACTCACATAACCTCATGCCCACTACCGGCGGTCAATAATCAAATCCTAATTTCAACAATCATTTCAGGTCTCGCGGGTCGAGTATTTTATAAGGTTAGGTTTATCATCATAGGAAACCTTAAACCTAAAAGACATGTCCAACTCACAATGGGTGTATGTCGGGTGTCTTCATCTCAACTCCTGCTTACAGATGATCTAACATATATCCTCACAAGATTCGATCTCGATCCTAATACGATAGTTTTCAATGATAATCTCTCCAAAGGAAAATGATTACACGGTTTATTACCAAAGGTCAATCATACAAGCATAAACCATCACTTATAGTATTTTTTATCATTACTTTACCTCGTCCCTTCGATTGGGGTGGTACACAGTACTCTCATCAAGATTCGTTCCCAATGACTTCTGAGCAAATCTCTAGAAATTCGATGCGAAACGAGGATCTCGATAGAGATTATCGATACAGGCACACCATGTTTACATAACTCCTTTAAATACAAAAGAGTCAATTTATTCATCAAGAATCTATCATTAACAGGAATGATATTAGTAGATTTGGTCAGTCTGTCGACGATGACCCAAATCGAATCAAATTCAGATGATGACCTTTGCAATAGCTAGACGTTTACTAATGTATGAGGCAATGTCTGCCTTCATAATTTGTCATCAGTAAAACTTCTTCAGACAAAGATACATTAAATCAGAAATGACAGGAATAGAATACTTATACTTACTAGACTCCAACATAACTATATCTCAAAATCTTCATATTTATACAACCACAAGTGGCCTTTAAAACATTTAACGCTATTGGCTTCTCAATTTTAATGGTTCACATTAGCCGCGAACCCCTTTTATTATCTATATTATCCTTTTTACAAACATCCGCTATTTTTAAATTGTTCGGCAATTTATTTTGCACCGTCATTACAAAGGAACGTGTCCTAATTGGTTCTTTATATTTTCTACATAATGTGTCAGTAATTACGTTCACTTTTCTTCATATTTTCTAAGTTTCAGTTTCGTCTCAACTATTATTTTTATCAGTTTTGCTCAATCCGACATTTTAAAAGCGTCGATAATTATCACAAGTAAATTAATAAAAATTATTAAATTTTTATGAAACGTAAACGTTAAAAGTTTTAAATTTCTTAGTTCGACCAATTATAAAAATGTTCAAAATAAATTTGAATTTAATTAACAAGATTTTTGTTGATTTATCGAAAATATTAATAAGATTCGTAAATATTTGAAAAATCTTTGTTTATATTTTGGTCAAAGTTTTCTTAGTTGAAAAGCAAACATTGTCGTTTTAAATTTCAAGTTATGGTTTAAATGGTTTCCTCAATCCCTCTTAGGTTGTCTAGCAGTACACACAAATATTTACCCCTAAACAGGAGTTTAGTTAAATGTTCTGGGTATAAGAGAATAATCCCTCAAAAGTTCTTTTGATAAAACATTTGTCAAAACATTTTTGCACTTTCTTTTTGGTAAAACCTAAAGTTTCAAATGGCTCAAATTTTTAAAGAGTCAATATATTCCATTATCTATTAATCACACGGTCAATTAATATAAAGGATTAAGTCTTAAATCACATATTAATTATTCAAGGTACAGGTTTTCATTGTTCGGCCAATTCAGGGCAGTTTATAAATAATTATTAACTCATTCTTATTCTTATAAACAAACAGATGGTCCTTAATGATCACAAGCATGAATTTATCAAATTACAGCCTACACACGTGATTCACCAAATTTATGAATGCTACATGTGTATTAGTCAATCCAAACGACATCATGTGAAACTTATAATGTTCATTACAAGTTCTGGATGTAGAGATTGGAATAGATAATCTTCTTCGCGGACGCGAAGTTGATGATAACCATGCCGTGGATCAAATATTTAGAACATACGCTAGAACCTTGTAAATGATCGAACAAATCTATCATCTTGGGTAGTGGATATAGATTTTTAATCGTCAATTTACCTAGTTCACGGTAATCAATAAATATAAGAAATAATAACACCATAGCTCTTCATGATGACGAGCTCGGTAGAATAAAAGCTTTCTCCGACAACTCTCTCAGTTGCACGGTAATTCTTTTAATTCAGATGGTGCTGACGTACAGTGCACACGCCACAGGTGCAGCACCGAGAATATAATCAATACCAAATTCAACTTGCCTTAATGGCGAAAGTCTAGGTAATTTACCAGCAAATACTTCCTAAAATTTCAGATAATAGAAACATCTTTTAGTACATTTACTTTAAATTCTTTCTAGGTTATAATATCTATGACTAATTCACAACCATTCATGGTATAATTTCAAGTCTAAATGCAGGATATGGTCATCCATCAAGAATTATTTAGATCACTTTTGATAATCAACATCTTATTATTTAGGGGAATTCTATTCGAGTTCCCATCAATTAAGACAATGTCGTCATGTCATAATCAATCAATCTATTCTACTGGCACTATCAACTTTCCAGTTTCATTACCGTTGATAAGATGTAAACTTCTCAAAAGACTAATAGCAACTCATAATTCTTCACAAATTCAAGGATATATGAAGACACAACTTCCATTAAAAGAGTAAGGTCAACGCATAATCTACGCGAGAGAATTTCAAATCAGATACAGACGAAAACATTTAATGAATATGAATATATTCCATGTTTTCATAATTTGAGTACGCATTCGAAAGTTCCTCGGATCGTTACCCAGGTCATTCAAATGAAATCAAATCAAAAGAAATGATAGGAACGTCGATACATCCAGTCGGGTATCAACACTCGGTAATCAGATACTTTTCCTAAGAATCTCACTATGGGAGAATTGGACAAGAAGGGAATATCAATTGTCAAATAAGACAAGTTCCACAGATGAGTAAATTTGACTCAGAAGAATAAATAGTACGGGCACATATGTAGGTGTCCCTAACACTATGTCCCTATTTTTCACTTCTCGCAGATCTCATAAAATTTAATCTTTCACAATCTTTGAAGAAAATGTAATGTTTATTAACAATTTTATGGTGACTACTAATCAGCCTTGCATGGTCCATTCCAAATTGTATGTAGGCGCGCAACTATATACAATTTCAATATTAACGATGCAATACTCAGTTCATCAAAATCTTATCATCATGTTTATAATAAAAACATTTTCATGCTTAATTCTTAAATAAGAATCAAAAATAAATTTACAAAGATTTTCTTTGTTATGAAAATAGGTTTTCCAAGGTATTTCATAATCAACTTTATTTAAATAATGATTATTTATAGGTCTCATTTTAAATAATCCTTATAGTGATGGAAATTCAATCTTTCTCAAGGGATACTGTTTTATCTTGTAAAAACAATGAGTGATCTGCAAAAGAGTGATGAAAAGTTGTTCACCAAGAACTAACTACAATATAATAGGAAATGATCTTAGCCAATTAATCATGAGGTTCATGACCTCGATGACACTAAAAAAGAATAATACACAACGTAACTCAAATCAAGATGAGTACTTGTTCAATGGTTGCATCACTAATGCGAACATTAGAATGAAGCAATAAAAGATAGATAACATCGATACATGTAGGATGTAGCAATCAAAGGTAGTCTTTTCATTAATCACAAACGAGTCAAAATTGTACCGTAACACATTACGTGTCACTATGTCATACAATTCCATGAACTCATCCTACCAACTGATGTCTTAGTTGAGTTAGGGATTATTTTTAAAAGATACCACAATGAATACTAATCTACAAGAGTCATGGGGGTTCCACCTGTCCCAGAAGATCCATCGGTCCCAATTCAGAAGAAGATCTCTTCAATTTATTTCTTGGACACTGGGCATCCTCGTTAGTGGACAATGGCCTAGGAACAACCCTTAACACGAACCAACAAACTTTTAAAACCTTATAATTCAATCACAGAACTTAACGACCTCTATTAACAATCTCATATTCAATACGGGTTAAATTTTACTTTATTCAAGTTTCAATCAACTTATACTTAATGCCATATCCTACCTCATTCTCCAATACTTCAACTTTATTCTTAGGCCTTAAAAGGGCAATAAAAGCTCGATATCAACAACGCTTAATTTCCAATCCTATAACTCCTTTATCAATAATTATCAAATGAGTCACTAGTATGAAATGACTTGATCATTCAACTAGACTTCTCGGAAAGGTACTAGTGGCATGAGGCTTTTGGGTAATGGTTCCAATGACAGCCTCAAGTGCAACATTCACCCTTTCGATTTCAATTTAAGAGTTGGATGACAACGAATCAGATGACATCTTTCTAGGTGGTAACATTTTGTCAAACTCCACTCTATAAGGAAAGATCGTCATGACATCGATATCAGATTTAATCTTGCCAATTCTTCTTCAATATCACAATCAACTAATATCAACATTTCTACGAATATCAACCATTTGTTGAGATCATAAATATCCACAACTTGGTTTAGATCTAGGATAGCTAGAATTCCTACGAGAATAGCTTAGATTCATTTGCTAGGGGATTTAGGGTTCCTTGTGACAATCTACGTCGTATAAATACCTCGTATAAATATCAAAATAATCATCAAGCAATCATGTAATAAAATTACATCATATATATATATATATATATATATATATATATATATATATATATATATATATATATATATATATATATATATATATATATATATATATATATATATATAATCCAAGTTATATATATATTAAAATAACACTTCTCAGTCTGGTCTTGTCGGTAACTCGGGAATTCTTCGGCACCGTTATAGTCAAAAGATTTTTAGACATTTTTAGAAAAATGTTTGTAGTTAAAAGATTTTGAAATGTTTTATTCAAAACCTTAATTTAAAAATCTTTCGTTCTCTATAACGAGAGCTATGGTACCAAACTGTAACACCCCCAAATTTATACAACTCAATACAGCGGAAGACTAGTTGGTGTTACGGGATAGCACATTACTCACATCATAGACAACGCTTAAAAGTCACGTCGTTTTAATAATAAAGCATTTCCATTCATAAATATCAAAGTTACATAGGTCCTAAGTCATTGTATTTAATACAGGTTTTACAAAACATTTGAATGGAAATAAGTATTTAGGTGCGGGCCATGAATTCTTGTTGTCTTCCCGAGAATTACCTTGAAGTACATGAGATAAAACATGTTAAAAGAAAAGGTCAGCGATAACGCCGAGTGAATTCATAGAGTTTAATGAAATCCATCAATATAACATCGGTATAAAATTATTACCGAAAATCATTTTGTACAAATCTTTGCAATAAGCCATAAAATAGCCAAAGTCATTTTTATACAAATCCTTATCGAAAATCATAATATAGGCATTTGCCTTAAAAATCATTATACGATCCAATGTCGGAAAAACATCATACAATACGTTTTATAACCTTGTATAGATTAAATGAAAACTGTTATATGAATATGGTTATATAAAACCAAAACACGAACATAATATCAATAGTATGACCCCGTATTGCTAGTCAGGCAATACATCGTAATTCGGTACGTATAGCAGTATTTTGTTAACTGGATTATTATAAGCCGTATGACATTGTTACCTTACTACAACAAACAACAGGTAGCTAGCCCGAAACTCATTTGCCCATCTAAATTAGCGTGTCGTCACAAAGGTCACGCTATGTTAATCTTCTCATACATAAATTCGCTTACCAATCAATGTGGCACGACGGGGATCAACCGTCAAGGCGCGAACTGGGGTGATCGTCCCCAAATAGTACTATTATATGCATAAGCGTCTACCAAATCCCGGTAGTTCACAATTCATGCTAATGGGACTTTTAGTGACATAACCTAACTTTAATAATCCATTTTATTTCATCTATCGGGACATTTAATCACTCATCGGGTCATACAATCATTCGGGTCCAAATCAATAAACAAACAATCGGGACAACTAGTGTCCTAATTCATAAAAACTAACATGTTATCTCCCTCGCGGGTTTATAAAACATTTCATAAAAACATTTAAAAGAGTGCGAGGCTATGAACTCACGTTGATGTGGGAAGGCGGGTTATCGGCAATTCGGACGTACGGTACGTGCTTCAATCACGGAAACCTAGACAAATAATACTCGTCTTAGACTCTTGTCCAATGACTTTTTAAAAATAACAATTATGTATACATATGATGATTTTATATATATGATGATGATCAAGCGGGTTTATACATCTTTACTTATTTAGTGTTATGTGTTGATAACTTTTATACTAGTTTACTAGTTTTACCTATTTACATGTTTTAAGTCCAATAAGCTTATTATAAGTTCTTTAACTTGTATTATCAGTATTTATACTTTACATGTTGGGCCCAAATGGGTTAAGCCCAATAAATAAGTTTATAAGTGTTTTAGCCCATTTTGTTGTATTATTAGTCCAATAACGTTAACTTAGCCCGTTAATGTCCGTATGTTATATAGTTCGGGTTTTTATCGGTTTTTAATTGTTATATATGTTTATATATCAGTATATGAGTTTATAAAAGTTTACATTAGACGGGTCCAACCGTCTAAGTTTTATTTAACAAAAACGTTAAATTTACGGTAATAGCCGAAAAAGTCGTAAAAATCATGTTTATAGTTTTATAACTTATAAAACTTATCAAACTACCAGTTTTATAAAATGTCCATTTATTTATCCTTATACATATTTATATAAATTTATTATATAAGTTAGTGGGTTTTAATTCACATTTTATACTATTTTTATTTGAGTGCTTATATAATACTATTATACTTTAATTTCCCAAAATCTGATTTTTATTTTCATGTTCACCAAAACTGCCATATCTAGAGTTCTATATGGAGATAGAAGCTCAAATTTTTGTGGCATAAACTACATGATATGTGCTCCATTTAACTCTTCTATGGCTACTGTTGAATCAGCCTCTTAAGTATTTTATAAAAATCGTCCAAAACAGTATACTCAGATTTGCACTCTAAACTTGTTTTTATCATATCTCACTCATCCTAATGATTCCATTGCATGGCCAACTCTCACATGTGTACAAGACATATTACTTACTGTATATCCATTAATCTATGCCATTTTATCAGTTCATCACATGGTTCTTTACTGTTTTATACAGCCTACTAAATTAAGCAAGATTAACCACTTTTACATATAGTTTTTCATCTTTTTACCCATGATTATCAACACCAAATCCCCACACAATATTTTTATCATCATATATCATCATACATATATACATTTAAGAAGAAAATACATGATTACATAATCAAAATTAACAAAAGGATGGGGAGAACAATCTTTATACCACCATGATGATGTAGGTTATGATCAAGACATGGATTTTGATGGAGAAACTTGTGATAGACCAAGACCATCTTCAAGACCACCATTCTTCAAGAACTCCTTGTGGAAAATCAACCCTTGACTCCTTTGAAAACTTCTTTCTAGATGTAAAAATCACCTCCACTCTTCATCTTTTCAAAGGGTTATCAACATATGTTGAATATAGATGAAGTTTATGGTTAAATTGATGATGATGATGGGTGATTTGGGGAGGTGTTTGGACGTTCACCATGAGAGAGGAAGGATGAGAGAGTGGTTTGCATGTGGTGTGTGTGAAAAATGGTTTGTAGCTAGTAGTTTTGATATGGTGAAGTGGTTTGTAAGCAAGCTATGGACAATTGTCCTTAGTTAGCTTATTAAGTTGACACCAAGGTGTTTGTATGGCTTATACTTGCCATCCTATGTGTGGGGGTGGGGCAAGTTTATCTTGTCTCATCCCCATTTAATTACGGGTACTCCTCGATTCTAGTTTCCTCAATTTGCGTGCCCTCGGGTCGTTTTACGAAAAATGTTTTTATAAATTATGAATCAACGGCACAAAAATAATCTAATAAAAATTGTCTCATAAAAAACGGAGTTCGAAAACGTAATTACGTAATCCTAAGGTTTCTGGTTTAGTCGTAAAGGACGCTAAATTATTCACGTAAGTCCTAATCTCTTCTCGTAAATTTGTGAGTTTATGAACCAACTCAAAATTAAAATCCCAAAATAATATTCACAAATAAATTTATTTTCTGAAATGTCGGACTGTCACCAAAGACGGTGTATGTAAACGTAAGCACGTAACGTAGAATCCTCCGGTTTAGACGTAGTCGATGCTACTTCAAGACGTAAATCTAAATTTCTTCCCAGAAATGAGTGAGTTCATAATATAACATTAAAATAATGTAATTTCTTCCCAGAAATGAGTGAGTTCATAATATAACATTTAAATAATGTTTTTAAATAATACTTGAGAATAAAATATCAACCATAAATTGACGGATTGTCACAGTAGATATTAAGTTTCGGGGAGGATTCTTGGGAATAAAATGAGCCAAGACACTTAGACGCTGACAAGAGTTAATTGGACGTTGATAAGAAGAAATCAAGCGTTGACAGATCAAGCGTTGACAAGAAGAAATCAAGCGCTGATGAGAAGAAGTCCAAGCACTGATAGAATACTTAGTCTACACGTTTTGTATTTCTAGTAAAGATATGTTCGACATTGTATTTTCTACATTTATCTTTACCTAGAATAGCTGATAGTTAGACTCTTGTGCAAGGCTCCTTAATCTATAAAAGGAGGCCTTTAGGTTTTAGTTTGATATACGTTTTAACACTTTCATTGTACACAAGTTCGATCATCAATTAAAGTGAAAGTTTGGTTTATTCTGTTTTGTGTGTTCTTGTTCTAAGTATTAATTCCGCATAATAAATAGATTGTTTCATAACACAAAGTTTCTCTAAGTGTTTAACTTGATTTAATCTCGTTTACACAAAGCTAATCGATCTAAGTTTGGGATCAACAACTAGAAAATTAGGATTTGCTGAATTGGAAAATTCCCCTCATCCTCTAAAACTCGCCTTCATATATATATGGAACCGCAGGTAGAGATAAGAACCGCAGACAGAGACTTCAATATTCGAGCTTTCTGAAACTCCAAATTTAATCCAACACTTTTTGGAATCTTTATTTCAAACCTTTGACCACCCAAAATTATCTTGTGCTTTCTTAACTTAACCCTAAGCATTTTGCATCCTTTCTCAAATCAAAATGTCTTATTCACCAAATGAAAGTCTTGATTCTCCTCCATTTTCCCCAATCTCTTTCAATCCAAATTCACCAAAGAACACTCAAAATCATATTTAATATTGATTATGAAACTTCTTCTTTTTCCCTGTATATCAATATTCTAGCTCTGCCACTCGGTGGGAACCACTGTCACCATAATTTATGTGAGTTGTATTGGTGTTTTTATACAATGTGAAGGAGGATAGATAATAGTGAGAGTGCTTATTAGGATGACTACATGGTTGTTTAGGAAAAAGAGTGATAGGGGAAAAGGAAGAGAAAAGGAAGGACGCACGTCTTATTAGGATGAATTTCGTCAATACATACTAGTGATCGAAAAATAACTCATTCATTTGTATACATCTTGTCTTCTCCAATGCACCACAACATATACACGTATCAAAATATACTTGTGTAGTTACTTAACAGTCCCATCATAAAAGAGTTGCATTATTTGCCAACATCATCCATATATATATTGAAATGTTCCAACATTACTTCTTCTATTTGGCCTCGTTTATCTACCTTCTACTTGACTTAGTGTTACGTCATTCAATGATGATGGCCGAGTTGAGGCACAATTGTTTTCACTATGTGGAATAAAGAAGCCATGCTGTTTAGGATTCAGTAGTAAACTCTCTCCACCCAACATGGAAACCACAAATGGTGTGGCTGGTCTATCTTCTGCACGTTGTTAGAAACATAATAAACCAACATGTATTGATCGTATTACATCAGATACCGTCCACAGGTTACCTAATGATTCATCTATTAGATCAAGGGACTTGCCTTCGTTGTAAATTCTCCATGCCTAAATGAATCCATGTAACCAAAAATTAGTTCACTTTAAGAAAGGTATATGTGTACTCTTCAATGTAACTAGGGATTTATTATTATATCTTGACTCTAACCATGAGACAACTACCTTTGAAATCAAAACCACATACGCTTGATATGAATACTAAGTAGAGAATTGCTACATCCACTAACAATTCACAAACAAAAATACACAAAGAAGATATGGCATATTTTGATTTGGTTAATCAAAGAGAAAAAAGAAAAATATTTGAAAATCAATTAATCAAAATATGTGATGAGATGGCAATTATACATGATCTCATCGTTCTTTTCGGGCTTTAAATGCATTAAAATTTCATAAAATACCATATATATGCTATTGTTTGTTTACTTGTGTATTTTAGGTATGGATATCGTGGAAAAGACAAAAGATCATAAGAAACAAGGAAAAACAAACACGAGAAACGAAGCCGCACAATGAACCGGGCCCTAGTTTGTGAATTATCAAAGAATAACCATTGAAGACTTGAAGATGTACAAGATTGAGCCCTCATTTATGAAGAAATGACACTTAATACCCTTGTATATTCATAATTACAAGTTTGGTCCCTTAAGTTTGTCAAAAATTACAAAAAGGCCCTCCAAGTTTGAAGAATTGGAAAGATTAGCCGTTCAACAATTCCAAAATGTCAAGAATGGTCCTTCATAAATTCCAAGCTCCAAATAAGCCCTTGAAGTTCAAGAATATTACACTTCTAGTCCTTTTAAAATGGATTAAATATCAAAAGGACTAAAGTTGTAAATATGCCAAAGTGTTAAAAGCCCTAAAATCCCTTTTAGAAATTTTTTGTGGCCAAAACCTAAATTCTGAAACTTCAATAACAAAGGAAACGAGTTTGTTTGGAAAATAAACTTGTTATTCATACTTTTCCAAAGGCTGAGGACCATTTGTGCCATTTCCAAAGTTTAAACTAAAACAAACACGCGCCAAACACAAATCCTCCACTAAAATTGGATCAAACGTGGCACTGTCCACACGTATAAACCCATAAATAACTTTTTACCAGCAAAGGGGTTTTTATAATTAGCTACACCAAAATACAATTCACCCTCACACGAACCAATCCCATGCTTGAACTCACACACCCACTCACGCTATGGCCCCCACACACAAACTCGTCCACCAATAAAAACTCACCCTCCTCTCCAAGCAAAGATACGTAGCCAAATCAACGTCTCACACTCATTACTTGGCCCCAAAGCTAAAATGAACATTCAGGATTGAATTGGACAGCTCACAACCTCAGCACGCCATCAAGCACTCAAGGGTATTTTGGAGACTTCATAGCTAGGGTTTTGATGTATTTTTCCCTTCTAGAATCATCTTAGTCATCTATATAAGGAGGCCTCAACATGTGAGAGCCCCTTTGTTCCAGATTTTAGCTAATTTCTTTATAATTCCTTTATATGAAATAAAAGTTAGTTTTCTGAAAATTTTGAATTCTCTTTTGTGTTTTATGAAAGTTTGGTGTTTGATTAGCTAAGATCGGAGTTCCATTTGATAGATTTTGAGGAAAGGTTTTAAGGTTTAAAAAACTTATTTTCAAAAATCAAGGTATAATCTGTTTTGGTTAACTTTTGTGTTTGTTGTTTTTAGTAGCTATTGAAAGCTGGTGCTTGTTCTTGCTAGCACCTCAACTCAAACATTCCAAGGCTTGGATGTGAGTCTTGGAGGTTTGCATCTCTTCTTCCCTTTTATATTTCTGAATATTGCATGATTTGTGGTGAATTTGATTATTTGTTTGTGAATATTTGAAATTGTTGTTGGATCTTGTTTTCTGAGGATTGTGTGTTGATATTAAGTTGATTGAAGCTTGATTTATGGGTTAAATCTGAATAAGCCTTTGAAAAATTGTGAAAACAACTTATTAAGGGGAGTTTGGATTAACTACATAAGCAGCTTTTGAGGTGATTTCAGTAGGTTTTTGTTGGTGTATTGTGGTGGTACTTGTTTAACTGGCGCACTTGGCCATTTATCTACATATTTTGTGGTTTGAAACACCTAAATCCAACAAAGGGCTTTAAAATCTGTTTTACTTGGTATTTTTGGCTAAAATTTTGGGGACACCTAGATATAAGGGTAGACTAGGGTTAACAAGTGCTAAGTTTTAGTTAACACAACCAAAGAAAGGGATTTAAGGGTTTAAAATTGGATTGGTGGTCAATTAGAACAGCAAAAGGATTTTGAAAAGTGCCTTTGTTCATCAGTAACTGATTGTGCTTAAATCTGCTTCTAATCTTTGATCCAGTGTTTGAAACAAGTTTTATTGTGCTTATTGGACTTTATTATAGCTTGTGTATGCATATGGATCAATTTGGTTGGCTTATTCATGCTAAAACTGCTTTTTAGTTCATAACTGCTTATTGTGAGGTCTGTGCTATATCTGGTGACTGTTTGCTTATTCTGGGCTTATTGAGTGAACTAATTTGTGATTTCTTGATTGATATTGACTCCTTACAACTCACTAGTTGTAAGGGTGCCTTTGTTTTCCATTGAAGCCAACTGGATCTCTCTAAATTTGCAAGTCAAATAGTCAAAGCACTGGGAACTCCTTTCCCCTGCTGCTAGCCACTGCTAGTGTTATTTTACATTGTGCTTATCAATAAGCTGTTCTAGCTTATTTAAGCCTGCAACAACTTTAATTTTGTAATAGGTGTTAGTTATTTGACCAATTTGTTCATACTGGAGCATTTGAGGGGTTGACTTTGAGCTTTGACTAGAAAACCAATAACTTTGACTTTTACATAAGTGCTTATAAGCTTATTCAGCTTATTTGGCTTGGCTTATTGAACTTTTCTTTATTGATTTGTCTTAATTAAGTCATTTAGAGTCTTTTGCAACTTATTTCAAGGTCTGAGGTGGTCTAGAACTCCAAGTCGACTATTTTGTCTTTTAGTGAAAACTTACTTTGCTTATTTCTGACTTATTGGTTGAGCTTATTTGAAAGTTATTTTCACAGATCTCTTAGGCATCTCAAAAGAAGGCTATGTGTCAAATTAGAGCTTATGGCATTGGCTTATAGCTTAATGGGTCAAAAAGCCCAATAAGAATAAGTTGTTATACCATTAAGCTGTGATAAGCTCACTTTCAGCTTTTGGGCCTTCAGACTTTTGTGTTTAGAATTTAATTTTAAGCTAGATTTGTGATTTTCATCTTATTTGGTTAAGTTTCATTTTATTGGGCCCAAAAGCCCATTTTCATAGCCTGTTTTTGAATTTAGCCCAATTGGGGGCCCATTATGGGTATTATGGTAATTTCACTTTAATTTTCTGATTACTTAGGTTAAAATAAACTAGTTTGTAAGCTTTTATAATTTTTCTAATTTTTGGATTTTTAATAATATTTTATTATTAAATTTCATTTTTCACATTTTTGCAACTTTTATAATTTTCTTAGGTCAAATACATTAATATATGATTTTTAAGACTCTTAGATTAATTTTAGCATCATTTTCTTAATTTTTAGAATTATTTTAATATTTTTAATCATTTAAAAATAGTTTTCCTTAGTTTAAAAATTCATAAAAATAGTTTTTAGTCTTTTTAAGACATTTTAGAGTTTTACAAAGTGAAAAATCTTTATTTGGGCTTTTTAATAATTAATTGGATTTTTAGGGCTTTAATTAGCATTTAAAAATTAATATTTAATTATTTAAAAGGTTTGAAAAAGTTTTGATCATTTGTAAACTCTTAGTTTATTTTATTCGATTTTTGGTAATTTTTTAGGTATTTTAAGAATTAATTTTTATTTTAGCACTTTTTATGGTTTTTTAATTTAGTCATCGTAGTAATAATTTTCACGTATCCGTCATTCTATTTTCTCGTCCCTTCTTTCTCATATTAATCTCAAATCATTAACAAGTTTTTCACACACATATACCTCCTTGGGAAATGAACTTTCACCTTTGGGTCATTAGTACACGATTTTCCTAAATCGTCGTATTTAATACTTATCGCTCATATACGCTCTTTTTCCTAAAAGACGTATTTTATCACAATCATTTTGGCGTCGCTGCCGGGGAGATGTGTCGTGATTAATTTGTCATTTTGTTTTTAATATTAACCATAAATAGTATTTGTATTAGTAGAACTCTACTAATACGTATTATCGGTTATTTTTTCGTTTTTCTTGTGAAATTATTATTACTATATTGTATTAAATATCACAACAAATACAAAATATCTCCAAAAGTGTGAAAGCACAACCTTAATTGGGATTTAATCTCCTAATTATTGTATTCGAATCTCAAACAAAAAGAAAAAGGCAAAAATAGAAAAATACTTTCGTGAAGCTCGATTTTTAAAAATACAAACTATAAGGTGGGTATAAGGAGGGTATTATAAAATATACCCTAAAGAAAAAAGCTCTTAAGTGCTTCGCGCCGCCTCGTTTCTCCGCTTGCTTGTGAGTATTTTGAGATTGAAAGCTAATCGAGGGTTTTGCCGCCCAAAGTATTATTACGTATCATATATATTTGCTTGGTTTTTTTGTGATTAAACCCTCTTGAACAATTTGGTTTTCACCAGAGTTCTAAAGTCACTCGAAGGCGTTCACTCCACGTGATCGTTTTCATTCTTTCGAGGCTTCTTTAATCAAGAGTTTGATTCGAGGAGAGATTTCGTAGAATGTTGTCTACGAATACACACAAAATCCAAAAAAGATTAAAAACAATAAAAAACAAAAAAAATTGAAAATCCACAAAACACCCAAAAGAATCTTCTTTGCTCACCTCCCATTCTTCGTCAAGTTTATGCTAACTCGTAATCAAGCAAAATGAGCTCGTAAACGTCGTCAAAGTCAAGGAAATCAAGAGCCTTTGATTGAAGAACAAACTCCTATTGTCGAACCCGTTGTAGAACCAATAGTCGCCATGGCTAATCGTACTATGATGGAGTTGCTTCAAGCACCCACCAAGGGTTTTGGAGAAGCTATTGTGATTCCCGCCATCCTTGCGGAGAATTTCGAGATTAAGACGGGTTTAATGTCGATGTTGCAAGCAAATAAGTTTAGAGTAATGAAAAAGACAACCCGCATTACCACATAAGTAATTTTAATCGTCTCACCGTAACAAGCAAGTTTAAGGATGTTCCACATGACGCCATTAAAATGATGTTGTTTCCATACTCGTTGGATGGACCCGCAAAAAATTGGCTTGAGAAAGAACCGCCAAATTCGATTTTGACATGGGTTGATCTCGTCTCTAAGTTTGTGAACCAATTTTTTCCACCATCTAAAACAACACATTTGAAAAATGAGATTTCAAGGTTTACACAACGTAATAATGAAAGTTTTTCAATGCCATGGGAACGATTTAAGGAAATACATGAATGTCCACACCATGATTTTTCAGAATTGCATCAAATAGATACTTTTTACAATGGTCTTAATGATCATGAACGAGATTATTTGAATGCCGCCGCGGGTGGTAATTTTTTATGCAAAACGACCGATGAGGCTTTAAAGATTATCGAGAATAGATATAAGGTTTATAACCCTCGTAACACACAGAGTGTTGCCAATAAAGGTTCGTTATCGTCGTCATCGTCTCGTAACATTAATGCCTTACATGATGAAGCAAATGAGGAAAATCGGTTTTTTGATAGGTTTTCGACGCTTATGACACATTAGAAAGCACAAGATGCTTTGGATTCCGCATCGGCTAAAGCGGTTGTAAAGAGTTGTTTATCTTGTGGTGGAGCTCATGATCTTTTCGAGTGCATTACCGCCGGTGGTAACACTTCGAGTGCTTATGTAGAAATGAGAACTTACAACCAACACGGCCAAGGTTCCCGCCCAAATCAAGCTCCACCAAATCAAAATGCTAACAACTATCGAAACAACAATAAAAATGGTGGTTATCAAGGGATGTCACGTAATTACAACAAAGTGAATTATCAAAGTGGGAATGGGCACGTTTCAAATCAAAACTAAGACCATGATTTTCAAAACAATACTCAAGGTTTTCAAAATGCTCACACTAAAAATCTTAATGGAGAATTTTTGGATTATGCAAAAGCAAACGATGCTAAGTTTGATAACATGCAACGTGAGATGATTAGCTTAAGATCCGAGTTAAAAACGAGCTTAAAAACGAACTTGCTAATGAATTTAAGACTCATGCTAATAAAATGGAAGGAAACGTTCAACGTCTTCATCAAAATCAACAAAAGATGGAACAAGGACAACATGATATTAAGCAAGAGTGGTTAAAAGCGGATGCTAGGCAATCAAAATTTGAAGACCGAATGGCAAAAATGTTTGAAGCAATCATGTGTAAACCCTCTTCCTCGGGTGGTCTTCCTAGTGATACCATTGCAAACCCGAAGGAGAAATTAAGGTTATTACTACTCGTAGTGGTAAAACTTTCAAGGAACCAATCTCTCGTCCAAGTACTTCTACGGAGAAGGAAATCGAGAAAGGGACCGAGGTGATGGTCGAAAAGGAGCATATCACAAGCCCACGAAGTACCGCTCATACCACACCTACGGTTGAACCAATACCTATCATGAAACCCGAGATTCCAAGGCCGTTGCCTAATGTCCAACCCACACCACCCTTACCTTACCCTTCGAGACAAAACAAAGAGAAATTGCAAGAACATAACAAACAAAAAATCGAGCTTTTTATAAAAATGTTTCAATAATTTCATTTGATGTAAGTTTAGCCAACGCGTTGTTATACATGCCTCATTTCGCTTCCACTTTTAAAAGTATGATGAACGATAAGGAAAAGCTTTCAAAGCTTGCTAATTGTTCTTCGGTTTATCTTAACCGCATACCGGAAAAAGTTGGTGACCCCCGAAAGTTTCTCATTCCTTACAAGATATGAAAGAATGCCTCGCCTTGGCCGATCTTGGTGCAAGCATTAATTTGATGCCATTTTCCATTTTGAAATCGCTTTCGTTCCGGCTCTTACTCTTTCGAACATGTCTATCGAGATGGCCGATCCTTCTACGATTTTAGCATGTGGAGTAGCCGAGGATGTTTTCGTAAAAGTGGGGAAGTTCTACTATCCCGTTGATTTTATAGTAGTTGACATCCCCGCAGATCCTCAAGTTCCTCTAATTTTAGGTCGTCCATTTTTAGACACCTCGAGATCGCTTATCGACGTTCATGAAAGAACTATTACTTTGAGATTCAACGAAGAGGAACTTGTTATAAACGCTACTCAAAACTCGACACCTTCTAATGTTTATGCAATCGCTACCATCAATCACATCGACTTAGTTGATGTGGTTTGCGATGAGTTTTCACAAGAAGTGTTGGCTTTTTTCGATAGCTCGTCAAGTGGCAATCCCACTATTTTGGATCTGATTCTTGCTAATTCTACACCAAATCTCACTTCATTCCAAGGAGGCGATTTTACTTCAAATGAAATCGACAATGAAGATGAGGTTATTATTGGTAATGATACTTCTATTCCACCATTTCTTCTGCCGATATAAGTTATGAGTGTTGAGCAAAAATCTTAGATCGAGGAACCGCCTATCCTTGAATTGAAAGATCTTCCATCTCACCTTGAATACGCATTCTTGGAAGGTGATGACAAGTTGCTGGTTATTATTGCACAAGATCTTGCTAATGATGAAAAACCGCACTTTTGAAAATTCTTAAAGCTCATAAAGGGGCAATTGCGTGGAAAATTTCCGACATTAAGGGTATTGACCCAAAATTTTGTACTCACAAGATTTTAATGGAGGAGGACTACAAACTCGCAATTTAAAGTCAAAGAAGGGTAAACCCCAAAATTAACGATGTCATCAAAAAGGAAGTCTTAAAACTCCTTGACGCGGGAATGATTTATCCTATCTCCATAGCCCATGGGTGAGCCCAATCCATTGTGTCCCTATAAAGGGAGGAATGACCGTTGCACCCAATGAAAACAACGAGTTAATTCCCACTCGTGTTGTGACCGGTTGGAGGGTGTGTATTGACTACCGAAAGTTAAATGACGCCACTCGTAAATACCACTTTCCTTTGCCCTTCATGGATCAAATGTTGGAGCGACTCGTGGGAAATGAATTCTATTGCTTTTTTGATGGTTTTTCCGGTTACTTTCAAATCCCTATCGACCCTCTTGATCAAGACAAAACTACGTTTACGTGTCCTTTTGGAACGTTTACTTATCGTAGAATGCCTTTCGGACTTTACAATGCACCGGGTACGTTTCAACGATGTATGATGGATATTTTTCATGATATGATCGAGAAGTCGATGGAAGTGTTTATGGATGACTTTTCGGTGTTTGGCAATTCATTCACGTCGTGTTTATCTAATCTCAAGCAAATGTTAAAACGTTGTGAAGAAACCAACCTTGTGCTTAATTGGGAAAAATTTCATTTTATGTGTAAACAAGGAATCGTCTTAGGGCACAAGGTATCGAAAGCGGGGATTGAGGTCGATAAAGCTAAGATAGACGTCATCGCCAAGTTACCTCATCCCAAAACCGTCAAGGGAGTTAGGAGTTTCATAGACCACGCGGGCTTTTATCGTCATTTCATCAGACTTTTCGAAAATCTATCGACCTATGACACACCTTCTCGAGAAGGATGCTCCATTTAACTTTAATAAGGATTGTGTTAGAGCTTTCAAAACTCTTAAAAGGAAACTTACCGAAGCTCCTATTCTTGTTGCTCCTAATTGGGAATTACCCTTTGAAATCATGTGCGATGCAAGTGATTATGCTATAGGGGCCGTCTTAGGGCAACGTTATGAAAAGCACTTCCGTCCTATCTATTATGCTAGTAAGACGATGACTGAGGCTCAACTTAAGTACACCACAACGGAAAAGGAATTCCTTGCCGTGGTTTATGCTTTTGAGAAATTCCGACCTTATCTCTTCTTAACTAAAAGCATCGTGTATACGGACCATTCGGCTATCAAGTATCTCTTAGCTAAGCAAGATGCTAAGACGAGATTGCTTCGTTGGATGCTCCTCCTCCAAGAATTTGATGTCACCGTGCTTGACAAAAAAGGAGCCGAGAATCTAGCGGCCGATCATCTGTCTCGTCTAGAAGATCCTCACAAAGATGTTTTCGAGAACAAGGAAATTACCGAAACATTTCCTCTCGAGACTCTCGGTGTAGTGAATTCTAAAGACACCACCCCATGGTTTTCGGACATTTCAAATTACCATACGGGGAACTTCATAATCAAGGGTATGACGACACAAAAAAGAGAAATTTCTTTCGTGACGTCAAGTTCTATTTTTAGGACGACCCTTATCTCTTTCGGGTTTGTGCGGATCAACTCGTTCGACGTTGTGTTTTTGGTACCGAAGCTTCTAACATCCTTAGAGCTTGTCACGAGGGACCCACGGGTGGTTACCATGGTGTTAATCTCACGGCTAAGAAAGTGTTCGATGCCGGCTTATTTTGGCCTACGATCTATCGTGATGCACACACACTTGTGAATTCGTGTGATTCTTTCCAACGTCAAGGAAAATCGTCTCAACGTGATGAAATGCCACAAAACATAATTCAAGTGTGTGAGATTTTCGACATTTGGGGTATAGACTCTATGGGGCCGTTCCCATAGTCTCATGGAAACAAGTATATCCTCGTCGCCGTCGACTACCTTTCAAAGTGGGTGGAAGCTAAGGCTTACCTACTAATGATGCTCGTGTGGTAGTGAAGTTTTTGAAGCAACTATTCTCTCGGTTTGGAACCCCTCGTGCTATTATAAGCTATCGTGGAACCCATTTTTGTAATGACCAATTCGAGAAGGTCTTAAAGAAATATGGAGTTACTCATCGTCTTTCTACGGCTTATCACCCGCAAACAAGTGGGCAAGTCGAGGTTTCAAACCGAGATTTGAAGAGGATTTTAGAGAGGTCGATTGGAGAAACCGTGCTTCATGGTCCGACAAACTCGATGACGCTTTATGGGCCTTTAGGACCGCTTATAAGACACCTATCGGCTGTACTCCATATAATTTGGTTTATGGAAAGAATTGTCATTTGCCCATTGAATGGGAGCATAAGGCATATTGGGCCCTTAAACATGTAAACTATGATTTGAAGACCGCGGGAGATCACCGGAAAATACAATTGAATGAATTGGATGAATTAAGAGACAATGCTTAGGAAAATTCATTGATTTTTAAAGAAAAGACTAAAACGTTACATGATGCAAAGATTAAAAACCGGGGTTTTAACGTTGGTGATGAAGTGTTACTTATTAACTCTCGATTAAAGATATTTTCTGGGAAATTGAAATCTCGTTCGTCGGGTCCGTTCACCATAACACAAGTGTTTCCTTATGGGACCATCAAACTAGCTCAAAATGATGGTCCTAACTTCAAGGTGAATGGACATATAGGCTCAAGCACTACTTCTGTGGGTAAGTTCCTTTGTTGGACGACTTTGACCAATTCACCTTCCCCAATGATAATTAGCATTGAGGGGATCGAGTCGAGATTATGACTCGGTAATATAAAACGAGGTGCCTCGTGGGGGAGATCCCATGCTTATCCTTTTTATGTTTTCTAATTGAATAAGGAGAGGGGATTTGTACCCTTCCAACTCGTTGTCTCGTGGTTGTTTGTGAATGTGTTATCTAGATCATCATCATCGCCACAATTGAAGACTCTCGTGTTCGTTTACGTGAGCCTCGATCGTTTGCTTGAAGAAAGTTCTCACGAATCCATGACATATCCTTTATTGTTCTAACAATTATCTTTTGGCATAATTCATAAACGGCTTTAGATATATTGTTAATCACCCTTTCCATGCTAGATCCTAAGCATTCGACTCTTCGTCTCTAGTATGGGGGTGATCCACCATTAAACTCGAAACATTGAGAACAAGGTTTAATTTTAGTATTGGGGGGGTGAATATCTACTTGCCTTGCTACGCCCTCATGTTTTCCAATTTTCAATGTTTTGTTTTGTTTTGTTTCTAATAAGGCTAAAAATGGCCAAATTTTAAAATTTTTCTTGGTTTTCATAAGTGTTTTTAAGACACGAATGTATATTTTCCGATGGGTAAAATAAGAGTTAAATTTTGACTTGATGGGCATTTGGATCCCTTTACATTCCTTAACCCGCTCCAATCAAGTTTTGCTAGACTTTTATATAGGGAACTTTAAAACACGGAAGTCTTAGCTCATTCGGGTTAAGAACAAGAACTTTTCGCAAGTTCCTATAATTGATTCTAGAAAGTCACTTATCAAGGGAACTATAAAATGTATTCTCTAAACTTGAAAAAGTCCAAGAAAGTGCAAGATCCTATAGGTGACTTGAAAACCCAAAACTTCGTTTTGATATAGTCTTAATGAAAGCTAATCCAAATTTGGCTTAATTTTGACTTGCATGGCTAACTATTCACGAGTCTCTTTAATTAGAGGTATTTAAAAAGTGAAGAACGAGAAATGAAAGAGTTAGACAAGTGATCTTGCTAAACGTAGAACATGAAAATGTTCTTTCAAAAAATCATATGTTTTTAATTGTGGCTTTTTCTCCCACAATATCAATGCATTAGGAATAAAAATAATTGCAATAAGTAAGGTCGTACGATTTGAAAGGTTACTTAGCTTCTAGCATAAGATCGTTTAAAAGTTGCTTGGGGTTGAATAGAGTTCATAGCCAAGGCATAACTTATTGATGCGGGATACGAAGATTGGTGAACATCAAAAAAGGCCCTAACAAGGCATGAGGAGCTCTATTTTGTTGCTAAAGATCCAAGATGATGTGAATTATCATTATTCCAAAATCAATATGAAGGATCGAGACACACGACGAAAAGCAATTACTCCCCTAAAGATCATGGAGAAAGTCTATCCAAAAAGACCCTAACAAGGTATGAGGATAAATATATCCAAGTCCTAAAAGGAGGCGGATCGTTGTATATCAAAATCCAAATTAAATATTGAAGAAAAATGATGAAGTCGTGGTCCAAGTATGAAGAATCTCTCAAAAACGTCAAGTGAAGAAATTCCAGAATATGAAGAGAAGACTATAATTTCAAGAACGTCTTCCCAAGATTTGAAGTATGAAGTACATGCCAAATATCGGTCCGAGAAAGGTCTCAAATCGTGAACCGAGTTATGCCAAGATATGAACTTACGGAGATACTCGAGAAGCCGTTTTAAAGGATATTTTCCTTCGGCTAACTGTCGATTAAATCGTGCTACTTTATTTTCGGACTAATAAATACTCAAATAAGTCAATATGAATCACTTGTGATCCATGAGAAATAGTTAAAAAAATTCTAGAAACCCATTTCTTTTCATGATAACTAGGATTGCGGGGAGAAAAAGTATTACACAATTTGGACGTATGAGTAGTGTTAGCATTGTGACTTGTACCAACAATGATCTCGTTTTTGCACTTAGCATGGAATGTATGACAATCAAGGATAGAGAACTTTACTCTATGAGACATTCACTTGTTTCTATTCATTGACCCTAAAAGTCACACACGTGATGAAAATCATACATTATGCCTTTACACATCCTCGTAGTATTGTTACAAGTTTTTACATTTCAATAAAGGGTAATAAAATTGAATTTTGGAGATGGTTAGATACTTTATTCTAGCATTGCGTGAGGGCACGGCAATGGCTTAGTATGGGGGAGTGATGAGATGGAAATTATACATGATCTCATCATTCTTTTCGGGCTTTAAATGCATTAAAATGTTATAAAATACCATATATATGCTTGTGTTTGTTTAATTGTGTATTTTAGGTGTGGATATCGTGAAAAAGACAAAATATCACAAGAAACAAGGAAAAACGAACACGAGAAACGAAGCCGCACAATGAACCGGGCCCTAGTTTGTTATTTATCAAAGAATAACCCTTGAAGACTTGAAGATGTACAATATTGAGCCCTAATTTATGAAGAAATGACACTTAATACTCTTTTATATTCATAATTACAAGTTTGGTCCCTTAAGTTTGTGAAAAACTATAAAAAGGTCCTCCAAGTTTGAAGAATTGGCAAGATTAGCCCTTTAACAATTCCAAAATGTCAAGAATGGTCCTTCATAAAGTCCAAGCTCCAAAGAAGCCCTTGAAGTTCAAGAATATTACACTTCTAGTCCTTTTAAAATTGGTTAAATATCAAAAGGACTAAAGTTGTAAATATGGCAAAGTGTTAAAAGCCCTAAAATCCCTTTTGGAAATTTTTTGTGGCCAAAACCTAAATTCTGAAACTTCAATAACAAAGGAAACGAGTTTGTTTGGAAAATAAACTTGTTATTCATACTTTTCCAAAGGCTGAGGACCATTTGTGCCATTTCCAAAGTTTAAACTAAAACAAACACGCGCCAAACATAAATCCTCCACTAAAATCGGATCAAACGTGGAACTGTTTACACGTATGAACCCAGAAATAACTTTTTACCAGCAAAGGGGTTTTTACAATTAACTACACCAAAATACAATTCACCCTCACACGAACCAATCCCATGCCTTAACTCATACACCCACTCACCCTATGGCCCCACACACAAACCCGTCCACCAATAAAAACTCACCCTCCACTCCAAGCGAAGACACGTGGCCAAATAAACGTCTCACACTCATTACTTGGCCCCAAAGATAAAATGAACATTCAGGATTGAATTTGACAGCTCACAACCTCAACAGATCATCAAGCACTCAAGGGTATTTTGGAGACTTCTTAGCTAGGGTTTTGATGTATTTTTCCCTTCTAGAATCATCTTAGTCGTCTATATAAGGAGGCCTCAACATGTGAGAGCCCATTTGTTCCAGATTTTAGCTAATTTCTTTATAATTGTTTTTTATGAAATAAAAGTTAGTTTTCTGAAAATTTTGAATTCTCTTTTGTGTTTTATGAAAGTTTGGTGTTTGATTAGCTAAGATCTAAGTTCAATTAATCTGTTTGATTGATTTTGAGGAACGATTTTAAGGTTTAAAACACTTGTTTTCAAAAATCAAGGTATAATCTGTTTTGGTTAACTTTTGTGTTTGTTGTTCTTAGCAGCTATTGGAAGCTAGTGCTTGTTCTTGCTAGCACCTCAGCTCAAACATTCCATGGCTTGGATGTGAGTCTTGGAGGTTTGCATCTCTTCTTCCCTTTATATTTCTGAATATTGTATGATTTGTGGTGAATTTAATTATTTGTCTGTGAATCTGTGATATTGTTGTGGGATCTTGTTTTCTGAGGATTGTGTGTTGATATTAAGTTGATTGAAGCTTGATATATGGGTTAAATCTGAATAAGCCTTTGAAAAATTGTGAAAACAGCTTATTAAGGGGTGTTTGGGTTAACTGCATAAGTAGGTTTTGAGGTGATTTGAGTAGGTTTTTGTTGGTTTATTGTGGTGGTACTTGTTTAACTGATGCACTTGGCCATTTATCTGCATATTTTGTGGTTTGAAACACCTAAATCCAATAAAGGGCTTTAAAATCTGTTTTACTCGATATTTTTGGCTAAATTTTTGGGGACACCTAGATCTAAGGGTAGACTAGGGTTAACAAGTGCTAAGTTTGAGTTAACACAACCAGGGAAAGGGATTTAAGGGTTTAAAATTGGAGTGGTGGTCAATTAGATCAGCAAAAGGATTTTGAAAAGTGCCTATGTTCATCAGTAATTGATTGTGCTTGAATCTGCTTCTAATCTTTGATCCAGTGTTTTAAACAAGTTTTATTGTGCTTATTGGACATTATTATAGCTTGTGTATGCATATGGTTCAATTTGGTTGGCTTATTCATGCTAAAACTGCTTTTTAGTTCATAACTGCTTATTGTCAGGTCTGTGCTATATCTGGTGACTGTTTGCTTATTCTGGGCTTATTAAGTGAACCTAATTGTGATTTCTTGATTGATATTGACTCCTTACAACTCACTGGTTGTAAGGGTGCCTTTGTTTTCCATTGAATCCAACTGGATCTCTCTAAATTTGTAAATCAAATAATCAAAGCAGTGGGAACTCCTTTCCACTGCTGCTAGCCACTGCTAGTGTTATTTTACATTGTGCTTATCAGTAAGCTGTTCTAGCTTATTTAAACTTGCAACAACTTTAATTTTGTAATAGGTGTTACTTATTTGACCCATTTTTCATACTGGAGCATTTGAGGGGTTGACTTTGAGCTTTGACTAGAAAACCAATAACTTTGACTTTTACATAAGTGTTTATAAACTTATTTAGCTTATTTGGCTAGGCTTTTTGAACTTTTCTTAGTTGATTTGTCTTAATTAAGTCATTTAGAGTCTTTTGCAACTTATTTCAAGGTTTGAGGTGGTCTAGAACCCCAAGGAGACTATTTTGTCTTTTAGTGAAAACTTACTTTGCTTATTTCTGACTTATTGGTTAAGCTTATTTGAAATTTCTTTTCACAGATCTCTTAGGAATCTCAAAAGAAGGTTGTGTGTCAAATTAGAGCTTATGGCATTGGCTTATAGCTTAATGGGCCAAAAAGGCCAATAAGAATAAGTTGTTATATCATTAAGCTGTGATAAGCTCACTTTCAGCTTTTGGGCCTTCAAACTTTTGTGTTTAGAATTGAATTTTAAGCTAGACTGGTGATTTTCGGCTTATTTGGTTAAGTTTCATTTTATTGGGCCCAAAAGCCCATTTTCATAGGCTGTTTTTGATTTTAGCCCATTTGGGGGCCCATTATGGGTATTTTGGTAATTTCACTTTCATTTTATGATTATTTAGGTTAAAATAAACTATTTTACAAGTTTTTAGAATATTTTATAATTTTTGGATTTTCAATAATATTTTAATATTATTTTATTATTAAATTTCATTTTTCACATTTTTGCAACTGTTATAATTTTCTTAGGTCAAATACATTAAAATAGGATTTTTAAAACTCTTAGATTAATTTTAGCATCATTTTTATAATTTTTAGAATTATTTTAATATTTTAACAGTTTTTAATCATTTAAAAATAGTTTTCCTTAGTTTAAAAATTCATAAAAATAGTTTTTAGTCTTTTAAGACATTTTAGAGTTTTAAAAAGTGAAAAATATTTATTTGGGCTTATTTTAGCACTTTTTACGGTTTTTTAATTTAGTTATCGTAGTAATAATTTTCACGTATCCGTCATTCTATTTTCTCATTCCTTCTTTCTTATATTAATCTCAAATCATTAACAAGTTTTTCACACACATATAACTCCTTGGGAAACGAACTTTCACCTTTGGGTCATTAGTACACGGTTTTCCTAAATCGTCGTATTTAATACTTATCGCTCATATACGCTCGTTTTCTTGAAAGACGTATTTTACCACAATCAATATGTCACCTCCTCTTTGAGGATTTTGTGAGTTGTTAATGGATGTAACAATTCTGTACCGAGTATGAGTAGAAATTGGGTTATGTTTGAATATCTATGGAGAGATATAGACACAAAAATGGTGTGAATAGATGTTTAGGGAGTTTCACAAGCTATAATTTTTTTTGAAAGGCTCACATTTCATTTTTCAAATCTTGGTTTTTGACCGTTTGACCGATTAGTCCATAAGGTTTGAACCTATCGCTACATAGATTCAAACGAGGCAAAGCCCTCCTTTTTTAGAAGATTAGCGTTGCCATTTGTTTGCACCTAGCATGATGAATTGAACTAGAAACCTTACACATTTTAGTGGTATTGGTTAGAAGGTTTTTACCTTTAGGCAAACCTTGAGCAGTTTAAAGATTTTTACACATTATGTATGCATATTAGATTCCCATCAGTGTGGATCATATTCAACAAACTTACATGTCCAATAAGGTTGTCATGGTGGTCTTCAGGAGCAAAACTTCCATTTTTCTTCCCGCTAACAATTTCCAACACCAAAACCCCAAAGCTGAATATATCGGACTTGATTGAGAAGAGACCATTTGCTGCATACTCGGGAGATATATAGCCCCTGAGTAGAATTATGACCATGAAATTTTGTAGAGAATTGACAAATCTACATTAAATATGGCAAAAATTAAAGAGCACTAAATATTCTTACAAAGTCCCAACCACTCTCTTGGTATTTGCTTCACTCTCATGTCCTTTAAACATTCTAGCCAAGCTAAACTCTGATATCTTTGGATTCATTTCGTGATCCAGCAATATGTTGCCTGCTTTCAAATCCCTGTGAATAACTCTAAGTCATGAATCTTGATGCAGATAAAGAAGACCTCGTGTAATCCCATTGATGATGTGGAAACGTTGTGGCCAATCAAGTAGGGACTTCCTTAGATCATCTGCTCACAGATGAAAAATCTGAGTTTTATAAATCCAACTTTCAGTAATATATGATAAGTATGGCTATTATGTGTGTTTAAAAACGAGCCGAACCAAATATGAACGAACCTAGGCTTTTGTTAGGTATGTATTATTGAGATTATAAATCTGACTTGGTTTATTTGATAAGCATCATTACAATATATAACCTATAAAGATTATTCTAGAAACAAAAGATAACATGGGCTTAGCCTATTAACTAAATACAAAGCCCAAAGGATATACTAACATTCGTCTAACATCTAACACTCCCGTGCAGTTTGAGCGGGAGGGCATCGAACGCTCAAGCTGGCACGAAACTCTTCAAATAACGCAGTTGGTAAACCTTTGGTGAAAATGTCAGCATACTGATATCTAGAGGGCACATGAAGCACACGAACCTGACCTCGAGTAACCATTTCTCGAACAAAAATAATATCTATCTCAATATGTTTAGTTCGCTGATGTTGAACCGGATTAGCTGTTAAGTAGATGGCACTGACATTGTCACAATAGACAAGTGTGGCTGAAAATAATGGAGTATGAAGCTCGCGGAGGAGGTTACGAAGCCAAGCTGTTTCAGCAACAGCATTGGCCACGCCTCGGTATTCCGCCTCGGCACTCGATCGAGAGAGGGTATGCTGGCGTTTGGATGACCAAGATAGAAGATTATCTCCCAAGAAAACACAGTAACCAGAAGTAGAACGTCGAGTAGTAGGGCAACCAGCCCAATCAGTATCAGAATAAGCAACCAAAGACCCAGTAGACGAAGCATAGAGTTGGAGACCAAAGTCCAATGTGCCACAAACATAACGAAGAACTCGCTTGAGAGCAGCAAAATGAGGCTCTCGAGGATCATGCATATGAAGACACACCTGTTGTACTGCATAAGAAATGTCTGGGCGTGTAAAAGTCAAGTATTGAAGACCACCTGCAAGACTACGATATAATGTTGGATCAGAAATAGGATCCCCGTCTGACCCAAGTTTGGATTCTGTATCAACTGGAGTTCGAGTAGAATTACATGTAGTCATCTGTGCCCTGTCTAAAAGCTCCAAAGCATATTTCTTCTGAGAGAGAAACATGCCTTTGGAGTCCCGTGTTACAGATATCCCCAAAAAATAATTAAGAGGCCCCAAATCAGTCATCTCAAACTCCGTATGCAAAGAAGTAATAATACGATGCAGTAAAGTTGTAGAAGAAGCCGTCAGTACAATATCATCAACATAGATCAACAAATAAGCAACCTCAGCACCATGCCTATAAATAAATAGTGATGAGTCGCATCGACTCGAGGAAAAACCAACTCGAAGAGCATAACCTGCAAACCGTTGAAACCAAGCACGAGGTGCTTGTTTCAATCCATATAAAGATCTTTGTAAACGACAAACATGATGAGGAAATCGATTGTCCACAAAACCCGGTGGCTGGTACATATATACCGTCTCTGAGAGATCACCGTTAAGAAACGCATTCTTAACATCTAGTTGATGAATTGGCCAATTTCGAGATAAAGCAAGACTGAGGACAGTACGAATAGTAGCCGATTTAACAACCGGACTAAAAGTCTCATCACAATCAACACCAAACTGCTGACTACGCCCATTAGCCACTAAACGAGCCTTATACCTGCTCAAAGAACCATCGGCATGATATTTGTGCCGAAACAACCACATAGACCGAACCACGTTAACATTAGGTGGTCGCGGAACAAGAACCCAAGTACTGTTTTTAATTAACGCATTATATTCATCATTCATAGCATTTCTCCAGTTTGGGTCATATAAGGCAACAAAAGGAGACTTGGGTAAAGGAGAGATATGAGAGACATGACCTTGAAAGCGTGGATTGGGCTTGACCGTGCCAACTTGGGCACGTGTGACCATAGGATGAGTTCGTGTTGGGGGATTATGGGTGGTAGGTGGGGTCGTGGGAGGTAAAACAATTTGTGGAATTGGTTGGGTTACGGGTGTATTGGATTGTGTTGGCGTAGATTGGGTTGAAATTGGTGAGGGGTTCGAAGATGTTGTTGAACCGATTGGTGTGTTAGGGGTGTTGAGCTCGTGAGGAGTCGGGCTATTAGTGGTAGTAGGCTCGGTATGAGTCGGGTGGTGCTGAATAATATGTCGGATGATAGGAGAGGGTGTGTAATCTAGAAACTTGTAGGAGGAAGGGTTTGAGGGTGTCAGGGTGCTATACGGGAATTGAAGTTCATCAAATGTAACATGGCGAGAAATTATTATTTTGTTAGTGGAAAGGTCAAGGCATCGATATCCGCGGTGATAAGCAGGATATCCTAAAAAGATACAAGGAGTAGCACGTGGTGCAAGTTTATGAGGTGAATCGAGATGTGGGTAACGAAGGCAACCAAAAGTACGTAAGCATGAGTAATCGGTTTGTTTGTTAAATAATTTTATACATGGTATTTCATTTTGGATGGTAGAAGATAGGAGAAGGTTCAGTAAATAGGCGGCCATGTGTAATGCCTCAACCCAAAAAGTAGGTGGAAGGTGGGCTTGGAAGAGAAGGGTACGGATAACATTATTGATGGTGCGTATCATCCGCTCTGACTTTCCATTTTGTTGGGAGGTTCTTGGACAAGAGAATCGAAATTGAATGCCATTTTGGGCAAACAGGTTAAGGAGGTTGGTGTTATCAAACTCACCACCATGTTCACACTGAAAAGCCGTAATATCACACTTAAATTGATTATTTACGTAAGAACGAAAATGTAAGAATCTTTGAAACACTTCAGATTTAGTACGTAAAGGATAAATCCACACATAGTGAGAGTAATGATCAAGAAATAGCACATAATATTTAAAACCACTAGTACTAACAATAGGAGAAGTCCAAATATCTGAGTGAACAATCTCAAAATTGTGAGTAACAACTGATTTGAACTAGAAAATGGAAGTCTCACATGTTTGCCAAGCTGGCAAGCGTGACAAATATGAGGAAATTTCTCTTTATTACAAGAAATAAACTGGCGGGAAACTAAAGAACGTAACACTTCATCCCCAGGATGTCCGAGGCGTTGGTTCCATGTAGAAGGACTAATATAAAGCAAAGCATGAGAAGTTTGAGAAGGTTGGGTGACTGGGTAGAGATCTCCTGAACTATCACATCTGAGGAGGATATGACGGGTCAAGAAATCTTTTACTGAGAAACCAAAAGCATCGAATTCGACAGTACAATTATTATCTCTAGTAAATTGACGGACGGAAATAAGATTTTTGATGATATTAGGGGTGACCAGGACATTATGTAAGTGTAAAGGACGATTAAGAGTGGATAAAATGCTATGACCAGTGTTGGTTACTGGTATGGTTTTTCCATCGCCAACACAAACAGATGGATATAAACATTTATTATAAACAGTATTTAAGTTACTTTTATGTGAATTGAGATGAGATGATGCACCTGTATCCATATTCCATGTTGGATCTCGAATAGTCATAGTATTAAAAGCACTTGGAAGCACATACGGAGCCGCGCCTAAGATACCACGCCTAAACATATATCGGTGAGTTGACTGCTTTGTCATCTAGCGATACAAAACCAAACAAGATTAGAAAAAAAATGTATATCACTGCTTTTCCCTTTCTTTTTGTCAACCGCTTACAACAAACCCATAAATGAGATATAATGTTGACTACTCTGCCTCTTTTCTGTCTTCACGTTGGCAACCACCACAAACAATTAATGATGAAAGAATGTATATATGAATTGTAGGGAATCACAATCTTCCAGTGTCACGTAAAAGAACTTTCTTTTTTTTTTTCAACCGGTATGAGATAAAGAGGAAGAAGATAATTTGGGGAGAAAAATTATGAGAGGATCGGTACTGATCTTGATACCATATTGAGATTATAAATCTGACTTGGTTTATTTTATAAGCATCATTACAATATATAACCTATGAAGATTATTCTAGAAACAAAAGATAACATGGGCTTAGCCTATTAACTAAATACAAAGCCCAAAGGCTATACTAACATTCGTCTAACATCTAACATGTATTCATACACAAGCATCGTCTCCCCCCTTGAATGCAATATCCTAAAAGCTTAACCAGATTTCGATGTTGAAGTTTGGCGATGCAGATAACCTCGTTCTCGAATTCATCAAGTCCTTGACATGAGGACTTTGAAAGCCGTTTTACAACAATTTCTTCTCCTTCATCTAACACACCCTACAAATAGCATAATTAGTGCATATATGTGTGTGCATGTGAAATCAAAGGTAACTAATATTTTGTTTAGCCGTTTCAAACAGTACAGTTCCTATAATTAAAAGGAGTATGTTGTTAATTGGGGGGAGGGGGGTCATCTAATTTTGAGTGTTACCTTGTACACATGACCAAACCCGCCTTCACCCAGCTTGTTGGGGACAGAAAAGTTATTGGTTGCCTTACACATTCTTGATAAGATGAATATAGGCAGATCTACACTTCCATTCTTGTTTCCATTGTTGGGATTTTTGTCTAGGAACTTTACTGTTCTACCTATAACACAAGAACTTATTCAGAATTTTCATGGTAAGTTAATAATATCAGTGATACCATTCAAAAACATATTTAGCAATCTAGTTTAGTTTAACTTGCCTTTCGTGTCTGCATCTGATATTCTCTTCCTCTTTCTCCTCATGTAGAGTGCCACTATGAGGCCAAAAAAAATGAACCCGACTGCTATTGATAAACTAACTTCGATACTACTCGTTTCTTTATGCGGAGGCTGGATCTTAGCTCTAAAAGATATTATGATGTTCAAAAACACAACTTTATTAAACTCTATGTAATTCATGGTAAGGAGTGCTAACTTAAGGTACGAGTTCCAGTTTGTTGATTTGTAAATTCCATAAGGAATGAAAATGACACTCTAAACTTGCTTTATAGAAGGAAAAAATTAGCATCCAAACAAATTTAAGATTGTTAGACCCACTAAATACGAAGTGCATCATTTTGGTAATGTAAAGGCTTACCTAATAATTCAGAGGCTGCCAATCTTACATACAGATCTTGCCCATTCTATGGGTACACACGAGTGTCAATCAAATAATCAATCCATAGCAAGCATTCAAATCCACCTTGAGTGATGTTTGGATTTGCATAGGCAGTACATGAGCAATTAGTCATGCAAGCTACCTCACAATCCTGTAGGCTCATGTTGTGATTATAGACAGTAGTCTATGTGTCTAGTAATTTCATGCTCGAGAACTTCAGAAATCCCTCTCCAGGTCCACAATCTAATGGTCTACTCCGTCGACATCCACTATTCCAGTTATCAGGACTCAGTTCTTCTGGGTTTTAAGTTCAAACCCTTTCAAGCACCCACAGTTAGGATAAGCGGCAGTACTGCAACTTCCATATGGTCCAAAGAGTCCATATTTGTCACAGTTATCCAGGGGTGTGGTGAGATCTTGCATCTATTCTTCCTTGCGCATATTTAAATGACATATATTAAGCTTGCCATCAGGAGTTGCTATGAACCTCTCCAAGAATGTGGTGCTATTGAATGTAAACTTGAAATACATTTCCTTGTCATTGACAACCAGATCAACTTTGTATACATAAATTGGGCTATGCTTATAGTTTGGCCAGCCAACAAACTCAATGCCATTAAATGGCCCAATCCTTGCATCCATAGTAGAATTTTTCCAAATATACACTTGGATATATTTACCCTTATTCATTAAAAATCTGACTATGTACTCACCTAGAGATAGATCTTCCTCACTCCTCCATGATGTCAGGTACATCTCTCTTCCTGTTATCAGGTCCTTTCCGAATTTCATTCCTGATATAAAGGTGTCTCTAAGGTAATCAAAACTTTACCAAATGACATTGTTTCTATCAGTTATTACCATATTTCCACTATCCAAGAGTTGTGCTGCAGGATTGACATTTGTGCCTGATGCATACGAGTTAGATGACTAGAAGACCATATCGCCACCAATAAGAGACATGATACCTTGGCTATCCAATTTAACGATGCCCAAGTGGTTGGTAAGTGGAGTTTCACGGTTAGCAACCCATTAACTGTATGACGTGATGTGTTCTTATACCATATCCCCAGGTATCGATTCTTTGAATTTCCTGGGCTAAAGAAGCCCAACTCGAATCTTCCGTTTCCTGAAACAATGGTTTCACTGTCTGCGATGTTTTGAAAAACAGTTATTGTGTCTAATGAACTGGAAGATGATAGTATTAGAAAGAAGAATGTAATATATGGGAGTATTATTATTGAATGTAGTGAACTTTGAATTGCCAGTTTCCAACAAATTAATGGTCCCTTTTTGTGATTTAAATAAATGTGCTTCATTGACTAGTGTTTTAATTTTTATCATTCTTCCAAGATTATACACTTGGTAAAGACTAGTTCACCGAAGACCAAATAATTCTTACTAATCACTTTCTTAAGTGCAAATAAATTATTAATTTTATTAAACCCAATGCATCAAGGAAATTAAATTTTGGGAGAATGGGTTGTATGTTGATCTATTTCGGGCTAACCAGCAATTTCAAGTACTATTAACCAAAACCACGGCAAACATAAACTTGTGAAACAAATATCATAGGCAGTTATATATATGGCCGGATTTCATTCACCCGTTGTGTTTTTATCACCTTATTTATGAGAGCTAGTCGATAAACATCAGTTTATCTGTTATAGCCAATGTGGCACATGGGGTGCATGTGTGCAGCTAAGCTGAACACATGCGTTACATGTGTATTCTCCCATTTGGTTATAACAGATACTGTAACTAACTTTCCCATCCCATCTCTCCTTTAAATAGTTTTTAATCTTCATTTGTTCAATTAGCTTTGAAATTGTAATTTCGTTTCCTCTCTTAAATTACATAATCTTGTAAACGTTCAGTTTCAAGTAATCAAAGCCAAGAGCATAGTTCATTCTTGTTTCTTATTTCCAAGATTCTGTTATGTTCTTGAACAACTTCGAGACTATCCTGGTTGTTCAGTCCGTTTGTTATACTTTTTTGGTTGTTATCATTTAGTTACTTAACAATTGGTATTAGAGAACTTTCTTGTGAAAGATCTCGTTGTCATTGTTCGTGATCTAGTTTTTTGGGAGGTTTCTTGTTCAAACCGATTTTCGCGGGAAATTCTGTTTAGAATTTTGTTACAATCATGGCACCAACAACAAGGCTTACAAGTACAAGCAATAATGAAGAAAACAATGGTTATGATCGCTGAGAAGCCATGAATTACCGAATTGTACAACTAACGGATCAATTGGCAGGGTTGATTTTGCAAAATGCTGGTGGTGCAAGGAATAACTACCAATTTACAAGAATGACTAAACTTGAATTTCCACGCTTCACCAGTGAGGATGTCAAAGGATGGATCTACATATGTGAGCAATTCTTTCTTCTTGATAACATTACGGAAAATCAGAAAGTTAGATTAGTTGCTGTTCATTTGACAAACACAGCATTACTATGGCATAAGCAATATATTAGACTGTATGGGGAAAATGTGGGGTGGTAGGTGTACAAGTCTGCAATCTTACAACGATTTGGTACAACTTTTGATGACCCCATAAGTCAGATAAGAAACATCAAGTATGAATCTAGTGCCAGAGAGTATCAAGATCGTTTTGATACATTGTTTAGTAGATGTGATATTGTGGAAGAACATGCTGTAAGTTGTTACTTGGGGGGATTACCTACTGAGCTTGAAATGGGTGTTAGAATGTCTGACCCTAAGACTTTGGCTGAGGCTTATAAGTTTACTAATTTTCAAGAAGCTACTTTCCAAGATATTAAGAATAACAAGTCATTCGGTGGAAATTTTGCTACTGGGTCAAGAGTGGGAAATTCTGTGGGTAGTTCTGTTACTACCAAGTTACCTTTGTTGTCTTTGCCTACTCCAAATAGTGCTTGGAAAAGTAAACCTACCACCCTAGTTAATGCTGCTATGACGAAACAGCTTACACAAAAAAAGTACTTGGAAAAAAGGGCTCAAAATTTATGTTTCTATTGTGATCAGAAGTTTACTTCAGGGCATAAGTGTAGTGGTCAGTTATTTTCTTTAGTCTTGTTGGTTGGGGAAGATGAAGATTGTGAAGAGGAGTACCATGAGCGTTTGGGTGAAGAAATGGTACAAATGGTAGAACCACAGGGGTTAACCCAAGTGTCTCTAAATGCTTTGGATGGTGCAAATTCTTTTCAAACATTAAGGATTACTGGAAAAGTGGGAAAACATTCAGTGCACATATTGGTTGATTGTGGGGCTACTCACATATTGATTGATTGGTTGATTCAGTGCCAAACAGGTAGGGTGTAAGATGTAACACCCCCAAATTTATACACCTCAATACAGCGGAAGACTAGTTGGTGTTACGGGATAGCACATTACTCACATCATAGACAACGCATAAAAATCGCGTCGTTTAATAATAAAGCATTTTCATTCATAAATATCAAAGTTACATAGGTCCCAAGTCATTGTATTTAATACAGGTTTTACAAAACAATTGAATGGAAATTATAATTTAAGTGTGGGCCATGAATTCTTGTTGTCTTCCCGAGAATTACCTTCAAGTACCTGAGACAAAACATGTTAAAAGAAAAGGTCAGCGATAACGCCGAGTGAATTCATAGAGTTTAATAAAATCCATCAATATAACTTTGGTATAAAATTATTATCAAAAATCATTTTGTACAAATCTTTGTAATAGGCCTTAAAATAGCCAAAGTCATTTTATACAAATCCTTATCGAAAATCATAATATAGGCATTTCCCTTAAAAATCAGTATACGAGCCAATGTCGTAAAAACATCATACAATACGTCTTATGACGTTGTATAAAGTCAAATAAAAACCGTTATATGAATATGGTTACGAAAACCAAAACACGAACATAATATCAATAGTATGACCCTGTATTGCTAGTCAGGCAATATATCGTAATACGGAGCGTCTAGTAGTATTTTGTTAGTTTGGATTATTATAAGCCGCATGACATTGTTACCTTACTAAACCAACAACGGGTAGCTAACCCGATACTCAATTTGCCCATCTAAAGTAGCGTGTCGTCACAAAGGTCACGCTAAGGAAATCTTCTCATACATAAATTCGCTTACCAATCAATGTGGCACGATGGGGATCAACCGTCAAGGCGCAAACTGGGGTGATTGTCCCCAAATAGTACTATTATATGCATAAGCGTCTACCAAATCCCGGTAGTTCACAATTCATGCTAATGGGACTTTTAGTGACATAACCTAACTTTAATAATCCATTTAATTTCATCTATCGGGTCCTTTAATCATTTATCGGGTCATACAATCGGGTCATACAATCATTCGGGTCCAAATCAATAAACAAACAATCGGGACAAATGGTGTCCTATTTTATAAAAACTAACATGTTATCTCCCTCGCGGGTTTATAAAACATTTCATAGAAACATTTAAAAGAGTGCGAGGCTATGAACTCACGTTGATGTGGGAAAGCGGGTTATCGGCAATTCGGACGTACGGTACGTGCTCCAATCACGGAAACCTAGACAAATAATACTTGTCTTAGACTCATGTCCAATGACTTTATAAAAATAACAATTATGTATACATATGATGATTTTATATATATGATGATCAAGTGGGTTTATATATTCTCATTCGCTCATTTTAGTGTTATGTGTCGGTAATTTTTATACTAGTTTTCTAGTTTTACCTATTTACGTGTTTTAGGTCCAATAAGCCTATTATAAGTTTATTAACTTGTATTAATCCATTACTTGTATTATCAGTATTTATACTTTACATGTTGGGCCCAAATGGGTTAAGCCCAATAAATAAGTTTATAAGTGTTTTAGTCCATTTTGTTGTTTTATTAGTCCAATAATGTTAATTTAGCCCGTTAATGTACGTATGTTATATAGTTCGGGTTTTATCGGTTTTTACTTGTATTAGTTACTTATATATCAGTATATGACTTTTAAAAACTTTACATTAGACGGGTTTGATCGTCTAAGTTTTAATTGGCGAAAAACGTTAATTTTACGGTAATAGCCGAAAAAGTCGTAAAAATCAAGTTTATAGTTTTTATTACTTATAAGTATTATTCCATTACCATTTTTATAATTCATACACTTATTTAACCTTTTACATATTTATATAGATAAAATCCATAAGTTAGTGGGTTTTTATTTTACATTTTATACAATATAATTTTGAGTGCTTATATAATAATAATAAACATTAATTCTCAAAATCTAATTTTTATTTTCATCTTCACCAAAACTGCCATATCTAGAGTTCTATATGGAGATAGAAGCTCAAATTTTTATCACATAAACTACATGATATGTGCTCCATTTAACTCTCTATAGCTACTGTTGTATCATCTCTAAGTATTTTCTAAAAATCGTCCAAAACAGTGAACTCAGATTGGTACTCTAAACTTGTTTTGATCATATCTCACTCATTACAATGATTCCATTGCATGGCCAACTCTCACATGTGTAAAAGACCCATAGCTTACTGTATATCAATATATTCAAGTCATTTTACCAGTTTACCATATGATTCTTTACTGTTTTATACAGCCATCATTTTTAAGCAAGATTTTAGCCTTGTTTCTTATAATTTTTCACCTTTTTAATCATATTCATCCACACCAAATCCCCACACAATACTTTTATCATCATATAATCATCATATACATATACAATAGGAAATAAAATACATGATTACATAATCAAAATAACAAGAAGATGGGGAGAACAATCTTTATACCACCATGATGATGTAGGTTGTGATTAAAACATGGATTTTGATAGAGAAACTTGTGATGAACCAAGACCATCTTCAAGACCACCATTCTTCATGAACACCTTGTGGAAAATCAGCCCTAATACTCCATAGAAACTCCTCCTTGGATGTTAAAACTTGCACCAATCTTCCTCTTTTTGAATGGAGATTAACATATGTAAGTTATAACATATGTTTGTGGTTAAATTTGGATCAAATGGGGTGTTTATGGGGAGTATGGGACGAAATAATAGAGAGAGGAAGAGAGGATTTAGTTGTTTGCATGTTAGAAATGAGTTAGCTAGTTTTAGTTTAGTGGTTTTTGTTGGTGGAAGGCTTACATTGTAAGCTAAGACACGTGTTAGCTTATTCTTTACAACTTGACACATCAAGTGTATTGTGTAGCTAGTTAGGCCGGTTTGAGTGGGGGTGGGACAAGTGTCCCACTTGTCTCATCCCCATTTATTTACGGGTACTCCTCGATTCTAGTTTCCTCGATTTACGTGCCCTCGTGTCGTTTTACGAAAAACGTTTTTATAAATTATGAATCAACGGCACAAAACGAATCCAATAAAAATTGTCTCATCAAAAACGGAGTTCGAAAAACTAAATACGTAATCCTAGGGTTTCCGGTTTAGTCGTAAAGGACGTTAAATTAAAATCGTAAGCCCTAATCTCTTCTCGTAAATTTGTGAGTTTATGAACCAACTCAAATTTAAAACTCCAAAATAATATTCATAGACAAATTTATTTTCTGAAATGTCGGAATGTCACCAAAGACGGTGTATGTAAACGTAAGCATGTAACGTAGAATCCTCCGGTTTAGACGTAGTCGACGCTACTTCAAGACGTAAATCCAAATTACTTCCCAAAAATAAGTGAGTTTATATTGTAACATTAAAATAATGTTTTTAAATAAATATTGAGAATAAAATATCAACCATAAATTGACGGATTGTCACAACATTTACCCCTAAACAGGATCTTTGTCCTCAAAGATCATCTTACTACTCGCTTCTTATAGAGTTAAAGCCATGTGGGTATTTCCTCCATATTCGGTCTTTTCTCACAAGTGTATTTCATTACAATACGCGAGTTTCATCAAACATAACTACGGGAATAAGATCAGGCTTAATGTTGACTTACTTTCTCTATCCATGATATTCACGGGTTTTTGATGAATGCAACTTTCCGCCGATCTAAGCTTTACTAAGAAACAATCAGATTCTCACTTGATAGACATTTTATCAAGTTCGATTTACGAAACATATTTCACGCAGCTCTTGAAGTCCTAGGGTAGATCCAACTTATATGCCTTTCAAACCAATCTTTTACATCATCTCAATGGTCCCATACAACGGGGACTTATATCCCATGATTTTTCAGATCATTAATTCATTTTTCCAAGGTTAAAATTTTTTGGCATAACTTTGCTACCCATCTGGCACTTCAAGATCTACATTTCATATTCACATAACCTCCTGCCCACTATCGGCAGTCAACAATCAAATCCTAATTTCAACAATCATTTCAGATCTCGCGGGTCGGGTATTTTGTAAGGCTAGGTTCGCCATCATAGGAAACCTTAAACCTAAAAGACATGTCCAACTCACAATGGGTGTATGTCGCGTGTCTTCATCTCAACTCTTGCTTACAGATGCTCTAATTTCTAAATCTTAACAAGATTCGATCTTGATCCTAGTACGATAATTATCAATGATAATCTCTCCAAAGGAAAACGATTATACGGTCTATTACCAAAGGTCAATCATACAAACATAAAGCAGCACTTATATTACTTTGCATCGTTACTTTACCTCGTCCCTTCGATTGGGGTGGTACATAGTACTCTCATCCAGATTCGTTCTTAATGACTTCTGAGCAATTCTCTAGAAATTCAATGCCAAGCGAGGATCTTGATAAAGATGTTCGATACAGGCACACTATGTTTACATAACTCCTTTGCAATTATCATTAACGGGAATGATATCAGCAGATTTGGTCAGTCTGTCGACGATAACCCAAATCGAATCAAATTCAGATGATGACTTTGCAATAGCTAGACGTTTACTAATGTATGAGGCGATGTCTGCCTTCATAATTTTCCATTAGTACAACTTCTTCAGACAAAGATACTTTTAGTCAGAAATGACATAAATAGAATACTTATACTTACAAGTTCCCAACATAACTAAATCTCACAATCCTCTATATTTAGACAATCACAAGTGGTCTTTAAAAGATTTAACGCTATCGGCTTCTCAATTCTAATGGTTTACATTAGCCGCGAACCTCTTTTATAATCTATATTATTCCTTTTTACAAACATCAGTTATTTCTAAAATGTTCAGCAATTTATTTTGCACCTTCATTATTAAGGAACATGTCATAATTGATTCTTTATCCTTTTCTACATAACGTGTCAGTATTTATATTCATTAAAAATTTCTTTCTTCACATTTTCTAAGTTTTAGTTTCTTCTCAACTATCATTTTTATCCGTTTTGCTCAATCCGACGTTTTAAAGCGTCGCTAATTATTACAACTAGTTTAAATAATAAATATTCAATTTTTATGAAATGTAAACGTAAAAATTTTAAATTTCTTAGTTCGACCAATTATATAAAATGTTCAAAATAAATTTGAATTTAATTAACAAGATTTTTGTTGATTTATCGAAAATATTTAATAAGATTCGTAAATGTTCGAAAAACCTTTGTTTATACTTTGGTCAAAGTTTTCTTAGTTTGAAAAGTAAAAATTATCGTTTCAGATTTCAAGTCATGGTTTAAATGGTTTCCTCAATCCCTCTTAGGTTATCTTGAGGTATACACAAACATTTACCCCTAAACAGAAGTTTAGTTAAATGGGTTGTGTATAAGGGAATAATCCCTTAAAAATCCTTTGTTGAAGTATTTGTCAAAACATATTTGCATTTTCTTTTTAGTATAACTCAAAGTTTTAAATGACTTCTAAATTTTGAAGAGTCAATATATATATATATATATCTTACCATTATTAATCAAACAGTCACTTTATGTAAAGGATTAAGTCTTAAGTCTTATGTTAAATATTCAACGTACAAGTTTTAATTGTTCGGCCAATTCAGGGCAATCTATAATTAATTATTAACTTCCATCTTATTCTTATAAACAAACATATAGTCCTTAATGATCACGAGCATGAATTTATCAAATTACAGCCTACACACGTTATTCACCAATATATGAATGCTACATGTGCATCGGTCAATCCAAACGACATCACGTGAAACTCATAATGTTCATTACAAGTTCTGGATGTAATGATTGGAATAGATAATCTCCTTCGCGGACGCGAAGTTGAAAATAACCATGTCGTGAATCAAATCTTTAAAACATATGCTAGAACCTTGTAAATGATCGAATAAATCTTCCATTTCGAGTTATGGATATCGTTTTCGATTGTCAATTTACTCAGTTCACAGTAATCTATAAATATAAGGAATGATAACACCATAGCTCTTCATGATGACGAGCTTGGTGGAATAAAATCTTTTTCCGACAACCTTCTCAGTTGTACGATAATTCCTTTAATTCATATGGTGCTGACGTACAGTGCACACGCCACAGGTGCAGCACTGGGGATATAATCAATACCAATTTCAACTTGCCTTAATGGCGAAAGTCTATGTAATTTACCAACAAATACCTCCTAAAGTTCAGATAACATAAACATCTTTTAATACATTCATTTTTTTTCTAGATTATAATATTTATAACTAATTCACAACCATTCACGGTATAACTTTAAGTCTAAATGCAGGATATGGTCATCCATCAAGAATTATTTAGATCATTTTTTATAATCAACATCTTATCATTTAGGGGAATTCTACTCGAGTTCCCATCAATTAAGGCAATGTCGTCATGTCATAATCAATCAATCCATTCTACTGGCATTATCAACTTTCCAGTTTCATTACCGTTGATAAGATGTGAACTTCTCAAAAGACTAATAATAACTCATAATCTTTCACAAATTCAAGGATATCTGGATGCATAACAAATCATATAAGAGTAGGATCAACGCATGATCTATGCGAGAGAATTTCAAATCAGATACAGACGAAAACATTTAACGAATATGAATATATCCCGTGTTTTCATAATTTGAGTACGCATTCGAAAGCTCCTCGGATCGTTACCCAGGTCATTCAAATGAAATCAAATCAAAAGAAATGATAGGAACGTCGATACATACAGTCGGGTATCAACACTCGGTAATCAGATAACTTTCCTAAGAATCTCACTACGGGAGAATTGGACAAGAATGAATTGTCAATTGTCAAATAAGACAATTTCCACAGATGAGTAAATTCGACTCAGAAGAATAGATGCTACAGGCACATATGTAGGTGTCCCTAACACTATGTCCTTATTTTTCACTTCTTGCAGATCTCATAAATTTTTAATCTTTCACAATCTTCAAAGAAAATGTAGTGTTTATTCATTAGTTTTATGGTGACTACTAATCAGCCTTGCATGGTCCATTCCAAATTGTATGTAAGCGCGCAACTATATACAATTTCAAGATTAACGATGCAATACTCAGTTCGTCAAAATTTTATCATCATGTTTATAATAAAAACATTTTCATGCTTAATTCTTAAATAAAAATCAAAAATAAATTTATAAAGATGTTCTTTGTTATGGAAACAATTAAGTTTTCTAAGGTGTTTTATAAACAACTTCATTTCGATAACGATTACTTATAAATCTCACTTTGAATAATCTTTATAGTGATGAAAATTCAATTTTTCTCAATGGATATTGTTTTATCTTATTAAAACAATGAGTGATCTGCAAAAGAGTGATGAAAGCTTGTTCACCAAGAACTAACTACAATATGATAGGAAATGAGCTTTAGCCAAATAATCATGAGGTTCATGATCTCGATGGCACTCAAAAGAATAATCCACAACGTAACTCAAATCAAGATGAGTACTTGTTCAATGGTTGCACCACTATTGCGAACATTAGGATGAAGCAATAAAAGATAGATAACATCGATACATGTAGAATTTAGCAATCAATGGTAGTCTTTTCATTAATCACAAACAAGTCAAATTGTACCGTAACACATTATGTGTCACTATGTCATACAATTCCAAGATCTCATCCTACCAACTGATGTCTCAGTTAAGTTAGGGATTATTTTTAAAAGATGCCACAGTGAATACTAATCTACAAGAGTTATAGGGGTTCCACCTGTCCCGGAAGATCCATCGGTCCCAATTCAGAAGAAGATTTCTTCACTTTATTTATTGGACACTGGGCATCCTCGTTAGTGGACAATGGCCTAGGAACAACCCTTAACACAAACCTACAATCAATTAAAACCTTATAATTCAATCACAAAACTTAACGACTTCCTCTTAACAATCTCATATTCAATACGGGTTAAATTTTACTTAATTCAAGTTTCAATCAACTTATACTCAATTCGATATCCTACCTCATATTCCAATACTTTCAACCTTATTTATAAACCTTAATAGGGTAATAAAAGCTTGATATGATCAACACTTAATTCCAATCCTATAGCTCTTACAACAACAATTATCAAATGAGTCACTAGTATGAAATGACTTGGTCATTCAACTAGACTTCTCGGAAAGGTACTAGTGGCATGAGGCTTTTGGGTAATAGTTCCAGTGACAGCCTCAAGTGCAACATTCACCCTTTCGATTTCAATTTAAGAATTGGATGACAACGAATCATATGACATCTTTCTAGGTGGTAATGTTTTGTCAAACTCCACTCTATAAGAAAAGATCGTCATGACATCGATATCAGTTTTAATCTCGCCAATTCTTTTTCAATATCACAATCAACTAATATTAACGTTTCTACGAATATCAACCATTTGTTGGGATCAGAAATATCCACAACTTGGTTTAGATCTAGGATAGCTAGAATTCCTACGAGAATAGATTTGATTAATTTACTAGGGGATTTAGGGTTTCTTGTGACAATCTACGTCGTATAAATACCTCGTATAAATATCAAAATAATCATCAAACAATCATGTAATAAAAATACATCATATATATATATAATCCAAGTTATATATATATTAAAATAACACTTCTCAGTCTGTCCTTGTCGGTAACTCGGGAATTCTTCGACACCGTTATAGTCAAAAGATTTTTAGACATTTTTAGAAAAATGTTTATAGTTAAAAGATTTTGAAATGTTTTATTCAAAACCTTGGTTTTAAAAAAAATCTTTCGTTCTCTATAACGAGAGCTCTGATACCAAACTGTAACACCCCCAAATTTATACACCTCAATACAACGGAAGACTAGTTGGTGTTACGGGATAGCACATTACTAACATCATAGACAACGCATAAAAATCGCGTCGTTTAATAATAAAGCATTTCCATTCATAAATATCAAAGTTACATAGGTCCCAAGTCATTGTATTTAATACAGGTTTTACAAAACAATTGAATGGAAATTATAATTTAAGTGCGGGCCATGAATTCTTGTTGTCTTCCCGAGAATTACCTTCAAATACCTGAGACAAAACATGTTAAAAGAAAAGGTCAGCGATAACGCCGAGTGAATTCATAGAGTTTAATAAAATCCATCAATATAACTTTGGTATAAAATTATTATCAAAAATCATTTTGTACAAATCATTGTAATAGGCCTTAAAATAGCCAAAGTCATTTTATACAAATCCTTATCGAAAATCATAATATAGGCATTTGCCTTAAAAATCATTATACGAGCCAATGTCGTAAAAATATCATACAATACGTCTTATGACGTTGTATAAAGTCAAATAAAAACCGTTATATGAATATGGTTACGAAAACCAAAACACGAACATAATATCAATAGTATGACCCTGTATTGCTAGTCAGGCAATATATCGTAATACAGAGCGTCTAGTAGTATTTTGTTAGTTTGGATTATTATAAGCCGCATGACATTGTTACCTTACTAAACCAACAACGGGTAGCTAACCCGATACTCAATTTGCCCATCTAAAGTAGCGTGTCGTCACAAAGGTCACGCTAAGGAAATCTTCTCATACATAAATTCGCTTACCAATCAATGTGGCACGACGGGGATCAACCGTCAAGGCGCGAACTGGGGTGATCGTCCCCAAATAGTACTATTATATGCATAAGTGTCTACCAAATCCCGGTAGTTCACAATTCATGCTAATGGGACTTTTACTGACATAACATAACTTTAATAATCCATTTAATTTCATCTATCGGGTCCTTTAATCATTTATCGGGTCATACAATCGGGTCATACAATCATTCGGGTCCAAATCAATAAACAAACAATCGGGACAAATGGTGTCCTATTTTATAAAAACTAACATGTTATCTCCCTCGCGGGTTTATAAAACATTTCATAAAAACATTTAAAAGAGTGCGAGGCTATGAACTCACGTTGATGTGGGAAAGCGGGTTATCGGCAATTCGGACGTACGGTACGTGCTTCAATCACGGAAACCTAGACAAATAATACTTGTCTTAGACTCATGTCCAATGACTTTATAAAAATAACAATTATGTATACATATGATGATTTTATATATATGATGATCAAGTGGGTTTATATATTCTCATTCGCTCATTTTAGTGTTATGTGTCGGTAATTTTTATACTAGTTTTCTAGTTTTACCTATTTACGTGTTTTAGGTCCAATAAGCCTATTATAAGTTTATTAACTTGTATTAATCCATTTCATACTTGTATTATTAGTATTTATACTTTAAATGTTGGCCCCAAATGGGTTAAGCCCAATAAATAAGTTTATAAGTGTTTTAGTTCATTTTGTTGTTTTATTAGTCCAATAATGTTAATTTAGCCCGTTAATGTCTGTATGTTATATAGTTCGGGTTTTATCGGTTTTTACTTGTATTAGTTACTTATATATCAGTATATGAATTTTAAAAACTTTACATTAGATGGGTTTGATCGTCTAAGTTTTAATTGGCGAAAAACGTTAATTTTACGGTAATAGCCAAAAAAGTCGTAAAAATCAGGTTTATAGTTTTTATTACTTATAAGTATTATTCCATTACCATTTTTATAATTCATACACTTATTTAACTTTTTACATATTTATATAGATAAAATCCATAAGTTAGTGGGTTTTTATTTTACATTTTATACAATATAATTTTGAGTGCTTATATAATAATAATAAACATTAATTCTCAAAATTTGATTTTTATTTTCATCTTCATCAAAACTGCCATATCTAGAGTTCTATATGGAGATAGAAGCTCAAATTTTTATCACATAAACTAAATGATATATTCTCCATTTAACTCTTCTATAGCTACTGTTGAATCATCCTCTAAGTATTTTCTAAAAATCGTCCAAAACAGTGAGCTCAGATTGGTACTCTAAACTTGTTTTGATAATATCTCACTCATTACAATGATTCCATTGCATGGCCAACTCTCACATGTGTACAAGACCCATAGCTTACTGTATATCAATCTATTCAAGTCATTTTACCAGTTTACCATATGATTCTTTACTGTTTTATACAGCCATCATTTTTAAGCAAGATTTTAGCCTTGTTTCTTATAGTTTTTCACCTTTTTAATCATATTCATCAACACCAAATCCCCACACAATACTTTTATCATCATATAATCATCATATACATATACAATAGGAAATAAAATACATGATTACATAATCAAAATAACAAGAAGATGGGGAGAACAATCTTTATACCACCATGATGATGTAGGTTGTGATCAAAACATGGATTTTGATGGAGAAACTTGTGATGAACCAAGACCATCTTCAAGACCACCATTCTTCATGAACACCTTGTGGAAAATCAGCCCTAATACTCCATAGAAACTCCTCCTTGGATGTTAAAACTTGCACCAATCTTCCTCTTTTTGAATGGAGGATAACATATGTAAGTTATAACATATGTTTGTGGTTAAATTTGGATCAAATGGGGTGTTTATGGGGAGTATGGGACGAAATAGAGAGAGGAAGAGAGGATTTAGTTGTTTGCATGTTAGAAATGAGTTAGCTAGTTTTAGTTTAGTGATTTTTGTTGGTGGAAGGCTTACATTGTAAGCTAAGACAAGTGTTAGCTTATTCTTTACAACTTGACACATCAAGTGTATTGTGTAGCTAGTTAGGCCGATTTGAGTGGGGGTGGGACAAGTGTCCCACTTGTCTCATCCCCATTTATTTACGGGTACTCCTCGATTCTAGTTTCCTCGATTTGCGTGCCCTCGGGTCGTTTTACGAAAAACGTTTTTATAAATTATGAATCAACGGCACAAAACGAATCCAATAAAAATTATCTCATCAAAAACGGAGTTCGAAAACGTAAATACGTAATCCTAGGGTTTCCGGTTTAGTCGTAAAGGACGTTAAATTAAAATCGTAAGCCCTAATCTCTTCTCGTAAATTTGTGAGTTTATGAACCAACTCAAATTTAAAACTCCAAAATAATATTCATGGACAAATTTATTTTCTGAAATGTCGGAATGTCACCAAAGACGGTGTATGTAAACGTAAGCATGTAACGTAGAATCCTCCGGTTTAGACGTAGTCGACGCTACTTCAAGACGTAAATCCAAATTACTTCCCAAAATAAGTGAGTTCATATTGTAACATTAAAATAATGATTTCAAATAAATATTGAGAATAAAATATCAACCATAAATTGACGAATTGTCACAGACCAACACTTGTCCATTATCTATAACTGTAGGAGGAGGGAAGAAACTGATAAGTGATACTGAGTGCAAGGGTTTTGAATGGCAATTGGGGGAAACATTTCATACGGATGTCATGATTATGCCATTAGGTGGATGTGAAATGGTGCTTGGAATACAGTGGTTAGCAACATTGGGTGATATCATATGTAATTTTAGTCAGTTAAGTATGGAGTTCATGTATAGGAATAAAAGGATGACTTTAAGGGATTCTCCTAAGCCTCAGATGCAATGGTTGGATGGAAAAAATCAGGGCAGACAGTTTGTAGAGTCATCTAAAGCTGAGCTGTTGATGTTTTGTGTTTACCCAAACACTTGTTTTCAATTATCTAGTGTAGAAGGTGGGAAACTGGCTCCTGCATTGGCTAAGGTGGTAAGTGAGTTTGAAGATGTGTTTGCAGTACCTTTTGAGTTGCCTCCTCAGAGAAGTCATGACCATAAAATACCATTGGTTTCAGGTGCTCCACCAATCAACATTAGGCCTTATAGACATCCACCAATGCAAAAAGATGCTATAGAGGCCATGGTGAAGGAATTGTTGGATTCAGGGGTGATTAAGCCTAGTAATAGTCCATTTGCTTCTCCTATACTAATGGTAAAGAAGAAAGACAATACATGGAGGATGTGTGTGGATTATAAGAAACTCAATAAGTATACCATTAAGGACAAGTTCCCTATTCCTATCATAGAAGAGTTAATAGAAGATAACATGGTGCTACCATCTTTTCCAAGTTGGACTTAAGGTCTGGATATCATCAAATCAGGATGCATAAGGATGACATTCCCAAGACAACTTTCAAAACTCATCAGGGTCATTATGAGTTTCTGGTTATGCCCTTTGAATTTACTAATGCACCATCTACATTTCAATCACTAATGAATGAGGTATTCCAATCCTATTTGAGGAAGTTCACACTAGTTTTCTTTGATGATATACTGGTTTATAGCAAAAGTTTGGAGGAACACGTTCAACATTTGTTTGTTGTCTTAGTAACTATGAGGCATAATAAATTGTTTGCTAAACAATCTAAGTGTGTGTTTGGCACAAATCAAGTGGAGTATTTGGGTCATGTGATTTCTGCACAAGGGGTAGCCACAAATCCTAGTAAAGTCAAAGATATGCAAGAATGGCCTACTCCAACAACTGTCAAATAGCTAAGGGGATTCCTTGGTCTCACAGGTTATTACAGAAGGTTCATTCAAGGATTTTCTACTATTAGTAGACCCTTGAATAGGTTACTTAAGAAAGGTGGTTACAAATGGACTAGTGAAGCCCAATCAGCTTTTGAGAGACTTAAAGATGCTATGATCAAAGCTCCAGTTTTGGCTATTCCCGACTTCAATACCCCATTTATAGTGGAACTAATGCTTCTGGGGTAGGAATTGGGGTACTGTTGCAACAAAATAGTCACCCAATTGCTTATTTAAATAAAACCTTATCTATTAAGCACCAAAGTTTGTCCACTTATGAAAAGGAATTTTTAGCTATCTTATTGGCTCTTGAGAAATGGAGGGGTTATTTGCTGGATAGGCACTTTATTATCAAGACAGGTCATTTTAGATTGAATTATTTGTTGGATCAAAGAATCAAAACCCCTACTCAGATGAAGTAATTGCCTAAACTCATGGGTTTTAACTATGAAGTAGTGTACAAAAAGGGTTGTGACAATGCTGTAGCTGATGCTATTTTAAGATTACATACTTCTGAGTTGTATAGTATGGTGACTACCTTGGTAACTACTGATTTGGCCAAGAAAATTGAAGAAACTTGGGTCACTGATGACAAGCTCAAAAGACTGATAGAAGAATTGCAGACACAATCAGGGAGTAAGAAACACTATGTATGGGCTAATAGTCAGTTGTTGAGAAAAGGTAAAGTGGTAGTAGGTGATAATGCTCAACTCAAGACTGATCTATTGAAACATTTACATGGAGGGTCTATTGGTGGATATTAAGGGATCAAGGTCACTACCCACAAGATATGTTCCACAGTCTATTGGAAGGGACTCATAAAAGAGGTTAAAAAGTTTGTACAAGAATGTGTGGTTTGTCAGAGGAATAAACCAGATCTTTCAGCTTATCCTGGTCTTTTACAACCATTACCTATACCCCAGAATATATGGAAAAGTGTGTCTATGGATTTCATTGAGGGACTACCAAAGTCACAAGGGAAGAATGTGATTATGGTTATAGTGGAAAGACTAAACAAATATGCTCATTTTGTGTCCTTATCTCATCCTTTTAATGCTAATCAAGTGGTTCATGCCTTCATTAACAATGTCTACAAACTCCATGGTATGCCATAGTCAATTGTGTCAGACAGAGATAAGATTTTTCTAAGTACCTTTTAGAAAGAGCTTTTCAAAATTTTGCAAGTCCAATTGTTGATGTCCACAGCCTACCATCCTTAAACTGATGGCCAAACTAAGGTGGTGAATAGGTGTTTGGAAGGGTACTTGAGGTGTATGACAGAAGAACACCCAAAAGAATGGTGTAAATGGTTGTCCTTAGCTGAGCTGTGGTATAATTCCAATTTTCACACATCCACACAGATGAATCCATTTGAGTTGGTCTATGGTATTGTTCCACCAGTACATGTGACATACTTGGGTGGGTTTAAGTAAGGTGGAAGCTGTTGGCAAAAGTTTGGAGGACATAGAAGAAGTGTTACAAATAGTGAAGTTTCATCTATCAAAAGCCCAGAATAAGATGAAACAACAAGCAGACAAAGGAAGATCAGAAAGGACTTTTGATGTTGGTGATTGGGTGTTATTGAAATTGCAGCCACACAGGCAAGTTACAGTAAGGATGGGGAAACAACACAAGCTCTCACCTAAGTACTTTGGTCCTTTCATAGTTAGTGCTAAGATTGGACAAGTGGCCTATCAGTTGGAACTTAACTCTCAAGCCCATATACATAATGTGTTCCATGTCTCTCATTTGAAGAAGTATAAGGGAGTACCACCTAATCCACAGGATGTTGCAATTCCAATGTGCAATACAGAAGGAAGATTGCCAGCTCAACCATTGGCTTTGTTGGAAAGGAAGGTCCTAAGAAGAACAATGTAGTGGCTGTCTATGGGTTGATTCAGTGGACTAATGGTACTAAAGATGGTGCTACTTAGGAGCCCTTAGACAAGGTCATGAAGGACTACCCAGACTATGATTTCTAAATTCTTGGGGACAAGAATTTTGTAAGGAGGATGGATTGATAAACATCAGTTTATCTGTTATAGCCAATGTGGCACATGGGGTGCATGTGTGCAGCTAAGCTGAACACATGAGTTACATGTCTATTTCTCCCATTTGGTTATAACATAATTTGTAACTAACTTTCTCATCCCATCTCTCCTTTAAATAGTTTTGTTGGAAAGTGAGTTAAACTTTAGGGTTTGTTTAGTAAATTTGTTTTAGGTAATTTGTTTGGCTTGTACTACAAACTTTGTTATTTTTAGTATGTTTTTGTTTGGTAAGTTTTAGGTCATTGGTTCCCTATAAATAGAGGCCAATGTCATTAGTTTTCTTTGTAGATTTCGAATTGTAACTTTGGGTATTGAATAAAAGCTTCCGCTTCATTTGTTCGTTATTTGTGTGTTTGTTTCGTTTGTTTGATTTATCCAACTAGTGGTATCAGAGCTTGATCAATCTGTTAGGAAGATGAAGAAGAGAAAGAAAGAAAAGGTTTCGTTTGAAGGTCGATTGTTTTTCGAGTCGAGTTTGAAGGATCGACAAAGTGGTTTTAGAATAAAATTAAACTTCAACATTATTATGATCTGTAGGATAACAATTTGTCTTGTTCGATTGTAGTATTGGCTTAGGTATATTCGTTTATGGTGGAGGTTTTGCAAGTATTGGTTTTGGGCTTATATTAGGTCCATTATATTGAGGCTGCTTTGGTTTTTGAGCTATCATTAGACTTTATGATAGTATTGATTTGTTTTGTTCAATTTTTATGGTCGCTTGGTGATAGAATATTGGAGATAGTATTTGGTTAGGATCAGTTTTTTCTTTGTTTGAAGATTAGTTTAGAGTTGGTAGTTCGGTATTTAGATGTGGATTTGTTTGATTTCGGATAAAAATTTATTGATTACGGTGGAGTCTTCGGCAGTTTTGCATTTGAAAATTTGTTGATAATCGGGTCGTTTGGAATTTGCTAATTTGGAAAATTTGGGATCTTTGTTTGTCGTCGGGCTTTTGAAGTTGGTTGCTCGAATCTGATAGTCTTTGGTGAAGATCGTTTGGGGCGATTTGTTTGTTTGTTTGACCGTTTTCAGGTTCGGTCGTTAGTTTGGTTGATCGTTTTTAGATTCGGTCATTTGTTTGGTTGACCGTTTTCAGATCCAGTCATTTGTTTGTTTGGATCTTTTATTCGATCATTTGTTTGTTTGTTTGGACCGTAAATCTTATTTCATAAGTGGGTCATACATATTATCCGTATCATATTTGGTGCATTTAAATTTGTGCACGTCCGTCAAATTATTTATTAATATGAATTTGTTTGATACGGATAATACATTTGTTCGTTGTTGAATAACATATTAAGAGTTACTCGTTCGTTCGTTTGGAATTCCGAATTAAGACAGAATGTTCGTTTGGTTTGAAGTTTTGAATAGAGTTTAAGTCACGGTGGAGATTATTAGAAAAGTGACTTAACAAAAATACGTGTGAAACTCAGATTACACAACCAACCTTCCCTTTATTTTTATTAACAGCCTCAGTCAATCATTTCAAATGTGAATCCTGGGTTTGTGATCAATACTTACAAACAGAAAGAAAGAAACAATGATTAAGTGATCTTAATAGCAAGATCAAGGATCAAGAACAATAACTGCCAAACTAACAATCGTGGAACGATTATGAGAGAGACTAACAAGATGAGAACATAACAACTACTAACAACTATGTGAAAACGATATATTTCTAGCTAGCAACTAAGTCTTCAGCCCACTTTGTGTAACTTGTCAAACCAAGCCCTCACACTTATTAAAAGCTGCAAAATAAAATAAACAAAAACCGAACATTGAAGAAACAAAGAAAATGTTACCTTTCTTACCCTTGATGAATACCTCACTTGTCAACTTACATTTTAATACCCCCTCTTAAGTTGACTTGTGATATAGGTCAACAAGATTCAACTTATCACAAAAGAACTTGTGATCTTTTATAGACAATCCCTTAGTAAACAATCTTAAATGTTTTGATCAAACCTGTAGACACTTTTTCCCTTAGAAAATATAAGTCAATTTCAAAATGTTTTGTCCTCTCATGGAAGACAGGATTAGCATCAATTAGAATAGCAGAGCTGCTATCACAATTGATAGGAGCTGGCAAACAAATATCAACTTTAAGATCCTTCATGATCTTTAAAATCCACATTATCTCACAAGCAACACTATTCATGGTTCTATATTCAGCTTCAGCTGAAGATTTATCTAAAACAGATTGCTTTTTACTATTCCAGGAAACAAGGTTATTTCCTAGATACACAGTATAACCAGTTACAGATTTTCTAGTAACCTTACACTTAGCCCAGTCAAAATCAACAAATGCAATAAGACTTAAATCATTATTTTTCATGAATGTGATACCTGTTCCAGGAGAACCTTTAAGATATCTAAGAACATGAAAAGCAAGTTTTAAGTGAGACTTATATGGATCATGCATGAATTGACTAAGACAGTGAACTGCATAAGCTATGTCAGGTCTAGTTAAAGTGAGGTAAATCAACTTCCCAACAATCTTTTGATAACAAGTTGTATTATCAAGAGGAATATCACGTTCTACAGCAATCTGATCCTTCCTCTTTTTAGAAGAATCAGGTATAGGAGCTTTAGCTGGCTTACATGCCAACATACCATACTCAGCAAGTAACTCAAGACAATATTTTCTTTGTTGAGTACTAAACCATCATTACTATTAAGAAATTCAATCCCTAAGAAATACTTAAGCTTTCCAAGATCTTTAATTTTAAATTTAGAGCTCAAGTACTTCTTAAAATCATTAATGACACATTTATTATTACTAGTTATGATGATATCATCAACATAAACCAATAAAGCAACAAATGGATCATTCTCAGTTTTAGTGAAAAGAGAGACATCACTTTTACTTTGTATAAATCCATTTTCTACAAGCACACTTGTCAATTTTTCATTCCACTTTCTTGGTGCTTGTTTAAGACCATACAAAGATTTTGTTAGTCTACAAACTTTGTTATCATTAGACCCATATCCTTAAGGAAGAGTCATGTAAATCTCTTCATCTAACTCTCCATAGAGAAAAGCATTATTGGCATCTAATTGATAAACAGGCCAAGAATAATGAACAACAACAGAAAGAAGACACCTAACAGTAACAATTTTCACTACTGGTGAAAAAGTTTCTTCATTGTCTATGCCCTCTTTCTGGCTAAACCCATTAGCAACAACTCTAGCCTTAAATCTTTCAACCTCACCACTAGACTTATACTTAACTTTCCCCAAACACTTGCAAGCAACATCTTTTCTACCTGGTGGTAAATCAACTATTAGCCAAGTATTATTTATGTTAAGAGCATCCATTTCTTCATTCATAGCTTCAATCCATCTAGTATTTTTAACAGCTTCTGAATATGATTTGGGCTCATGTATCTTGTTCAAATTATTAGCAAAGACAAAATTGTGTATAGACAAATTGGCATAACTAATCACAGTATTTAGGTCATATTTATATCTTTTATCCATTTCATAATTGTCAAACTTGGCAGGCAACTTAACAGCCCTACTAGACCTTCTTACCTATGATCTTTCTGGATTACTAGTATTATCAGACTCAAATATTTGTTTGAACTCCACAAAGTCATCACCCTCGGAATCATAATCATCATCATCTAAGATGTCATATCCCTTAATACTTCCTACATTACTACCTAGCTCATTCTGGCTGCTATCTTTTTGGTCTATACTAGACTCTTTGACAACCCCCATAGAATGTCTGGCAACAGTGGGAGATGTATCACTAGGTACATCTACTAAGTCAGGAGTCACACAACTATCTTTATCACCTTCATTGTCTCTCTTATCATCATAGGGTTCATTTGACACATTTTCTACTAGGTCAAAAAAGTTTTGACTGTTAACACCATTTTCCTCAAAAACCAAATCTTTAACTAACACATCATTTTTAAAAGGATAAACAGTCTCATAGAATTTAACATCTTTAGAAAAGAAAAAAGTTTTACTTTCAAAATTATAAAGCTTATAACCTTTTTAGTATTAGAATAATCCAAAAAGACACATTTACCAGACCTAGCAGAAAACTTATCTGAGCTATTTAAAACAGTAGCAAAACACAAACATCCAAAGCTTTTTAGCAAAGAAAGACTAGGAGACACTTTGTAAATCATTTCATAGGGACTTTTTCCAGAAAGCACAGAGGTAGGAAGCCTGTTAATTAAGTACATGTTAATTAAGTACACAGATGTTAAAATACAATCAGACCAAATGTTTAAAGGAATGCCCTCCTGAAACATGAGGGCTCTAGCAACATTAAGAAGATGCCTATGTTTTCTTTCAACTACACCATTTTCCTGTAGTGTATATACACAAGAGGTATGATGAATAATACTATTTGATATAACAAATTTTTCAAACATATGATTGACAAATTCAGTGCCGTTATCACATCTAAACACTTTAACAGAAGTATCAAATTGAGTTTTAATAAGATTGTAAAATTCAACCACTTTTCCAAACACCTCATCTTTCCCCTTAAGTAAATACAACCAAACAGCTCTAGTGTAGTCATCAACAAAGGTAAGAAAACACCTAAATCCTTCCCTACTTTTAACCTTATAAGGACCCCAAACATCTAAGTGAACAATATCACCTAAATGTTTAGTCTTATGATCACTAAGAGGGAAAGGTTCTCTAGTATGCTTAGCCTTGTGACACACATCACAAGGCTGAATGATTGTAGTAAATTACACCCTTTAGGTAAAAGGCGTAAAAGCGGTAAGTATTAAGTGTCGATTTAGGAAAATCAAGCATTAATAACCTAATGAAGTTCAAAGTTCATTTCCCAAGGAGGTATATGTGTGTGAATAACTCGTAATGATTTTGGATAACTATTGAGAAAGAAGGGATGAGAAAAGAGAATGACGGATACGTTAAAATTATACTACGACGACAAAACGAAAAACCGTAAAAAGTGACAAAATAAAAATAAATTCTAAAAATTCCCAAAACTTTACCAAATCAATAAAAATAAACTAAGAGTTTACAAATGATCAAAACTTTTTCAAACATTTTAATTAATTATTAATTTTTAAATACTAATTAAAGCCCTAAAATCCAAATAATTAATAAAAAGCCCAAATAAAGATTTTTCACTTCGTAAAACTCTAAAATGACTTAACAAGACTAAAAACTATTTTTATGAAATTTTAAACTAAAGAAAATTATTTTTAAATGATTAAAAACTATTAAAATATGAAAATAATTCTAAAAATTAATAAAATTATGAGAAAATTAATCTAAGAGTTTTAAAAATCCTAACTTAATGTATTTGACCTAAGAAAAATGTAAAAGTTGCAAAAATATTATAAATGAAATTTAATAATAAAATAATATTAAAATAATATTAAAAATCCAAAAATTATAAAAATTTCTAAAAACTTGCAAACTAGTTTATTTTAACCTAAATAAACAGAAAATGAAACTGAAATTACCAGAATACCCCTATTGGGCCCCCAAATGGGCTAGAAACAAAAACAGATTATGAAAATGGGCTTTTTGGCCCAAAAAGTTCAAACTCAACCAAATAAGCTAAAAATCACTAGTCCTGCTTAAAATTCAATTCTAAACACAAACGTCTGAAGGCCCAAAAGCTTAATGTGAGCTTATCACAGCTTAATTGAACAACAGCTTATTCTTAATGGGCTTTTTGGCCCATTAAACTATAAGCCAATGCCATAAGCTCTAAATTGACACACAACCTTCTTTTGAGATGCCTAAGAGATCTGTGAAAATAAATTTTGAAAAAGCATAACCAATAATCCAGAAATAAGCCAAGTACAAATCCACTAAAAGACAAAATAGTCGACTTAGAGTTCTAGACCACCTCAGACCTTGATTCAACTTGCAAAAGACTCTAAATGACATAAATAAGCTAAATAAATCAAGAAAAGTTCAATAAGCTAAACCAAATAAGCAAGATAATCTGATAAGCACTTATGTAAAAGTCAATGTAGTTGGTTTTCTAGTCAAACCTTAAAGTCAACCACCCAAATGCTCCAGAATGAATAATTGGGTCAAATGATGAGCACCTATTACAAATTTAAATTTGTTGAAGGTTAAAATAAGCTAGAACAGCTTATTGATAAGCAAAACCAAAAATAACACTAGCAGTGGCTAGCAGCAGGGGAAAGGAGTTCCCACTGCTTTGACTATTTGACTTGAAGATTTAGAGAGTTCCAGTTGGATTCAATGGATAACAAAGGCACCCTTACAACCAGTGAGTTGTAAGGAGTCAATATCAAGAAAGAAATCACAAATCCACTCAGCCAATTAGCACAGATTAAGCAAACAGTCACCAAATATGACATAGACTGGTAAATAAGTAGATTATGAAGAAATAAGCAGTTTAAGCATGAATAAGCCAACCAAAATGAACCATATGCATACACAAGCTATAATAAACTCCAATAAGCACAAATAAACTTGTTTTAAACACTGATTTAAAGATTTGAGGCAAATCAAAGCTTATACATATTGCTGATGAACAAAGTGATATCCAAAACCCTATTGCTGATCAAAATGACCACAGATCCAATTTCAACACCTTAAATCCCTTACCCTGGTTGTATTAACTAAGATTTAGCACTTATTAACCCTAGTCTACCCTTAGATTTAGGTTTCCCTAAAATTTCAGTAAAAAACAACAAGTATAACAGATTTTATAGCCTCTTTATGGATTATGGTGATTAGAACCTCAAAACTTGCAGATAAATTGCTAAACACACATATAAAACATGAACAAACACAATACACCAAATAACAACCACTCAAGTCAACCCAAAACCTGTTTATGTAGTTAACCCAAACACCCCTTAATAAACTAATTCAACAATTTTTCAAAGGATATGTGTGATTCAACCCACAAACCAGGCTCAAATTGACTTAGTAACAACAAATAAATCTCAAAACACAAGATCCAACCACAATAACACAGATTCACATACCAGATCTCAGAATCAACAATATAGCATAAAATTTCAGAAAAGTACAAAGAGTTTAGAGATGTGCACCTCCAAAACATACATCCATGCTTTCGGATGTGTGAGCTTAGGTGCTAGCTAAACAAGCACCAACTTCCTTGTACCTGCTAAGATTCAACAAACACAAGGTTGAACTATAAACAATGAAAAATGATTTTTTGAAAACAAGAGTTTTAAACCATAAAACCTTTCCTCAAAAACCAACAAATAGATTAATGGAACTCATACTTTAGCTTATCAAACACCAAACTTTTATAAAACATAAAAGGAAATCACAATTTTCAGAAAATCCAACTTTTATTTCATAAAAAAGAATTACAAAGATTTAAGCAAAAATTTGGAACAAAGGGCTACTTACAGGTTGAGGCTCCTTTAATAGACTACTTATGACGATTCTAGAATGCAAAATACATGAGAAACCCTAGCTATGAAATCTCAAATATGCCCTTGAGTGCTTGATGGCGTTTCATGTTTGTGAGTTATCCAATTTGATCTTGGGCGTTCATTTTTGCTTTGGGGCTAAGTAAGGGGTGTGGAACGTTGATCATGCCACGTGGTATTGCTTGGAGAGGAGGGTGTCACATGATTGGTGCAGGGCAGCCTTGGGTGGGGTACTTGAGTGAGTGGGTGTGAAGTTTTAAGCGTGGGATGTGTTCATGTGTGTGTCAATCAAGCGTGGGTGTGGGTAATTTTGATTTACCCTTTGTTTAAGTGGAAGGTAAAAATGGGTTCATAAGAGTAAATAGTAACTCTTTTGATCCGATATTAGGGGAAGGGTAATGTGTTTGGCGCAAAAACTTGTTTGAATGTATGGTTTGGGCAACTTTGGTCCTCAGTCTTAAGAAAAAGTTGTAAACAAAATATTTTCTCCTTGCAAACCCGTTTACCTTTATAAATGAAGTTTCTGAATTTAGATATTGGCCATAAAAAGTTTAGGAAAAGGGTTTTAGGGCTTTTATAGCTTTGGTCTAATTACAATTTTAGTCCTTTTGTGTTTTAAATCATAAACCAAGGACCAAATGTGTAATATTCTTAAACTTCAAGGGTCTTCATTGGATCTTTGACTTCATGAGGGACATTGTTGACAGTTTAGATTTGTTGAGGGACTAAACTTGCCAAATCTTCAAAGATGAAGGACCTTTTTTGTCATTTTGACAAACTTAAGGGAGCAAACTTGTAATTATGAATATAAAAGGGTATTAAGTGTCATTTCTTCATAGATGAGGGATCATTCTTGTACATATTCAAGTCTTCAAGGGTTTTTCTTTGATAAATCACAAACTAGGGCGTGGTTCATTTTGTGGCTTCGTTTCTCGTGTTCGTTTTTCCTTGTTTCTTGTGATCTTTTGTCTTTTTCACGATATCCATACCTAAAATACACAAGTAAACAAACAAAAGAATATATATGGTATTTTTATGACATTTTATGCATTTAAAGCCCGAAAGAAAGATGAGATCAAGTATAAATGCCATCTCATCACTCCCCCATACTAAACCATTGCTGTGCCCTTACGCAATGCTAGAATAAAGTATCTAAGCATCTCCAAACCTCAATTTTATTACCCTTTATTGAAAAGTAAAACTTGCTACAATACTATGAAGATGTGTTAAAGACATAATGTATGATTTTCATCATGTGTGTGACTTTTAGGGTCAATGAATAGAAACAAGTGAATGTCTCATAGAGTAAAGTTTGTCATCCTTTATTGTCATACATTCATGCTAAGTGAAAAAACGAGATCATTGTTGGTACAAGTCATAATGCTAACACTACTCATACGTCCAAATTGTGTAATACTTTTTCTCCCCGCAATCCTAGTTATTAAGAAAAGAAAAGGGTTTCTAGAACTTTTTAACTATTTGTCATGGATCACAAGTGACTCATATTGACTTATTTGAGTATTTATTAGTCCGAAAATAAAGTAGCACGAATGAAAAAATCATTTAAAACGGCTTCTCGTGTATCTCCTTAAATTCATATCTTGGCATAACTCGTTTCACGATTTGAGACCTTTCTCGGACCGATATTTGGCATGTACTTCATAATTTAAATCTTCGGATGACGTACTTGAAATTATGTTCTTCTCTTCATATTTTGGAATTTCTTCACTTGACGTTTTTGAGAGATTCTTCATACTTGGACCACGACTTCATCATTTTTCTTCAATCTTTATTTTGGATTTTGATATACAACGATCCGCCTCCTTTTAGGACTTGGATATATTCATCCTCATACCTTGTAAGGGTCTTTTTGGATAGACTTTCTCAATGATCTTTAGGGGAGTAATTGCTTTTTGTCGTGTGTCTTGATCTTTCATATTTATTTTGGAATAATGATACATCACATCATCTTGGATATTTAGCAACAAAATAGAGCTCCTCATGCCTTGTTAGTGCCTTTTTGGATCTTCACCAATCTTCGCATCTCGCTTCTATAAGTTATGCCTTGGCTATGAACTCTATTCAACCCCGAGCAAGTTTTAAACGATCTTGTGCTAGAAGCTAAGTAACCTTTCAAATCGTACGACCTTACTTATTGCAATTATTTTATTCCTAATGCATTGATCTTATAGGAGAAAAAGCCACAATTAAAAACATATGAGTTTTTGAAAGAACATTTTCATGTTCTACGTTTAGCATGATCACTTGTCTAATTCTATCACTTCTCGTTCTTCACTATTTAAAGACCTCTAATTAAAGAGACTCGTGAATACTTAGCCATGCAAGTCAAAGTTAAGCCAAATTTGGATTAGCTTTCATTAAGACTATATCAAATCGAAGTTTTGGGTTTTCAAGCCACCTATAGGATCTTGCACTTTCTTGGACTTTTTCAAGTTTTAGAGAAGGAATTTTAAAGTTCCCTTGATAAGTGACTTTCTAGGATCAATTATAGGAACTTCCGAAAAGTTCTTGTTCTTAACCTGAATGAGCTAAGACTTTTGCATTTTAAAGTTCCCTATATAAAAGTCTAGAAAAACTTGATTCGAGCGGGTTAAGGAATTTAAAGGGCTCCAAATGCCCATCAAGTCAAAAATTAACTCTTATTCTACCCATCGGAAAATATACATTCGTGTCTTAAAAACACATATGAAAACTACGAAATTTTTTAAAATTTGGCCATTTTTAGTGTAACACCCCATTTTGATAATGGAATGTCACGCGTAATTATGGCGTGTCATCAAAGCATACAAGGATAAATGTATAAAACATTACATGACCATAGGGATAACCGGAATCAAACATCGATTCCCAAACATAAGCCCAAAACATAATAAAGCAAAGGAAATGAATAAAAGACTAAACAAGCATAAGTATATGAAGGCAAAAAGGAAAAGAAGTCTCTAGCAGCTTCCATCCTTTGCACGTCCTCCAAATGCTCGAGTCTTTCCTAGGGTACCTGCCGTTTTGGGACATGGAAAGGAAAGCAACGGCTAAGCAAAACGCTCAGTGCACGGATATAGACATAGTATGAATGACTAAAACATAATAAAGACTTAATAGCAGCGGAAATGTATAAGTCCTGGAAAACCTGGAACATGTTCATAAAACTGGTTTTATAGTTTGAAAAGCCTTATGTTTATCTTATTAAATCTGTTTAACATATTTTACCATTAGCCAATATAGGTCATGAAAATCCACCGTGCATGAATACTTGGAGGGGTGACCTCATCATACAAATTAGAGGGGCTGCCTCTAATTTAATATACTGGTTTTTGGGTAGGAGGGATCAGCTCCTTGTGAAGGATGCAAGGCACACACCACATTCACCATGAAATCCTGACTAAAAATATGTAACTAGGATGCACCCATACGCCCCACATGATAAATATAATATAAATGGCCAAAAGCTGAAGGGACGCCACGAGCAATCACTCCGCCGTGGTGAAGTCATAACATCAGTGCCTCTAATGTTATGGTTATGGTACCTCCATAACTAGGTGAAACTGGTCATGCATGTAAATGGCTATAGGTAATCTTAATTAAACATAAGCAATCAAACACGTAACTTATACTACGGGAAAACAGTTGGCTGCATACGGGGAATCCTAATAAGGAAAGAATGTCCATACTGAAAGGATGGGAATCCGTACCTTATGTCCAGTGAACGAAGAAGATGAACTGAGAGGAATCCTACTTCCGTATCACTAGTGCTACATAAATACATACATGAATAAGTATCTACTTACTAAATACGTAGCTGGTTTTATGTCATGTCTTAGCTTATTTTATATGTTCTTACGATGTTTTACTGTTTTAAAGCCTTAATCTGTGTTTATCTTACATTCTGTTTAATCTGATTAAGTATTTCTGGTATTTCGTGTATTATTATACTTACTGTGTAATAATAAGTAACTTTCCAAAAATAGCAGGTTTCCTAAAATAGAAAGTTTCCAAAAAAAGAAAGTTGCCAAAAATAGAAAGTTTCCAAAAATAGAAAGTTTCCAAAAATAGAAAGTTTCCAAAAATAGAAAGTTTTCAAAAATAGAAAGTTTCCAAAAATAGAATTACTGCTTAAAATAGATAAGTTTCTAAAAATAGAAAGTTTCCATAAATAGATCAGCTGCCTTAGGTAAATAAGTTTCCATAAATAGATTAGCTGCCTGAAATAAATAAGTTTTTATAAATAGAAGGTTTCCATAAATAGATTAGCTGCCTTATTTAATTAAGTTTCTAAAAATAGAAAGTTTCCATAATTAGAAATAAGCTGGTTAAATAAGCTAAGTATATAAGCCTAAGTGTTTTCATGATTATTTTCTAAGTCATATGATATAATGTATAGTTTAATAATTATTTCATGTAATTAATTAAACTATAGGTTAAATTATTTAATTAAAGTATAACATGTTTTTAATTAAATAAGTTAAATACTTAAGTTAAAATATGTATTATTATATATTAATAACATAACCTAAGTCATGTTAATTAATTAATTATATCCATGGTTTTAAAATAATTAATTAATTATAAGTCTTAAATATACAAATACTTAGGTTAATTAATTTCATGATTATTAATAATAAAATAACCTAAGTCATGCTATTAAATTAATCATATCATTTTATTAGTTTAATTTTTAACATAAGATCATAAACATAAAAAAAACTAAACATACACCATGAACCGGATCCAAACTAAAAACAATGAACCAGACATGAAATCGACACCGTACCCCGAACCAACTCGAGGTACCCCTTGTCTTGGGGCTGCCGTGGGACCCACACACACCAACCAAGACCGTATGGTCTTGGTGGTGGTCGGTTTGGCCAAACCGAAACCCCTTCGGGTTCGGTGCAGCCTGCGGCCAAAAACAAACACCCCTTAAAACATACCTTTTGATTTTATTAATCCCAAATCATGTTAGATCCATGTTTAATTATTAGGTTTTTGTAAAAACATAACATGTTCTTGATTTATAAAAGGATTAAATCAAAAGAAAAGGTTTAAAAAGGGTTTACCGAATTCGTGGATCAAAAAGGATGAAGAACAAACACGATCACCAAGCAAAATTCTAAGATCCAAGATCACAAACCACCTCCTTGTGGTGTCTTAGGGTGGCGGCACAAAGAGAAGAGAGAGGAGGGTTTTAGGGTTTTCTAAAATCTTTTGTAAAACTAAAAATGAGTAGTGTAAGAAGATATATAACCCCTTTTAGTAAAAATTGATGGGCTAAGCCCATCCTCCCTCCTAAATTTCGTGGTAATGGGGCCCACAAGGGGTAACCCGAATGTTTTCCGTGTCTAAAATATTGGTGTGATCTCGTGTGTTCTCGTGTTCGTGTTTTACGTGTTCTCGTTAAATATTAACCGTGACTTAATATATTTATTTGTGTTCGTAATATATATACGTAATTAATATTAGCTCGTGATTAAATTACGTTCATGATTTCATGATCGCATGTTCGTGATTATTTATTTTCAAATAATTATTGCGTGCTCATGCGTAGTAAATACTTATCGTGTTCTAACACGTACGTAATACGTAAAACCCTAACACGTAATCGTAAACATGCTATATTAGGAAAGTTTTAATCTAGTACGTACGATCTTAAGGGTACTATTCATGGTAAAAGCATGCGGGTATTACAACTCTTCCCCCTAAAAAGAATAATTCGTCCCCGAATTATTGATAATATAACTGAAAGAGAAACATACCTGAATCAAACTGAGAGGGTATGTAAGGTAAATGAACGTACAGGTGACCTGGTAGAAGGAACGCGGAACGTGACATGTCTTGAAAGGACATGGAACGTGTCGTGACTGAAAGGACATATCTAATTGATAAGAGAAAAACGTATAGGAAGTCTGGATGAACTTGTCCATTTCCAAGTGGCCTCCCTCTTGGAATGGTTCCTTCAGAAGATCTTGACACAAATGATAAATCTTGTTCCTCCTGACCTTGACTTGGAATACGAAGAAATTCTTGGTTATCAACGGAAGGTAGATCCCCTAAATTCGATCGAGGAAAATAAGAGTTAACGTGCTAGGGTAACTGAAACGTTATGATGCAAGACAATATGACTTAACTCATAATTAGAAACGATGCGCGAGATATAAAGAAACGTAGAACGTGAAAATTTTTGAACGTGATACGTGAAAAATTTTGAACGTGCTACGTGGAGATATGGCGAATGTAGTATGAGTAAACATATCGTGATCCATGATACGTGTAACATATCTTGATCATGATATGAGGAACGTGGAATGAACATGACATGTGAAACATATCGTGAACATAAAATATAATGGCGGTAACGGCAAACGCTACCAGGTGAGACATAGAATATGACTAGAAACGTCTATCTGAGGATAGGTAGTTATACTAAACTTGGGTCTGGTCTCCCAAGTTCTTGCAAAACTTCCCAGAATAAGAAAAATGAACTTAACATCGTAAGCCGAGATACCATAGTGTCATGAACGCGAGCGCGAAAGCAAGTCGTGGAATGAAGACGTGAATTAAATAAGGAGCACAATTGCGAATCTTTGTCTGACCTGATAACTGAGGGATTGCCAAGTTATCGGATGAGCCTTGGTTGGAACATGTCCGATCAATCTGTTGGTTCCGAAATCCTTGCGGATGTAAGGATTTTGCAGACTTGATCAAACTGTTTGCAATAACTCAAATAGCATCATGTTTCTTCTGAGTTTGCGTTAATCTGGTAACCAAAATCCGTGGAGATCTTGTCACATTTCAATTCACAATTTCAGATGATGAAAACATCCCAGTTTGTTGGTGTCCTATCTTAACCTGTTGGTATGTCAGGTACCTAGATATGAACGTAACTGTATCTTGCTTCGTAGAACTTGATATATAGGAGTTTGCGAAACTCTGAGTCTCTGAATCTAGACTTCTCCTCGCGTAAGATTTTCTAGAACACCTAATGTAGTGTAGGGTTCTCTCCTTTATGCATAAGCTGAGTCATGGTAAGATTAACCATAGAAACCCATGTGATTCAGTGTGTTACTGTAACACCCCACTTGGATAAGTGGACCGTTACGTGTATTTATGGCGTGTCATCAAAGCATAAGGTAAATGTCCTAAAACATTAACTGACCATAAAGGAAATACCGGAATAAAACATCATCAATCCAAAGATAATCCCAAAACAAGAAAAGTAAAAATACTGAAGGAAAGGACTAAACAATGTCCAAATAAGCAGAATAATGTAAGAAGTGCATAAAGTAAGAAGTCCGGATAGATTTTATTCAATGCACATGCTCTCAAAATCCTAAGAGCGTCCTGGTGTACCTGCCGTTAGAACATGAAAGAACTACGGCTGAGCATAACGCTCAGTGAACGGATATAAAGCATGATAAGGAATTACTGAAATGAAACAAATGATAAAATACTGGAGCTGTAAGACTGATACGTAAAGTTGCAGCGGAAACCTGAGTATAATCTGTAAAGTCTGATTTATAAATAATAAAGCTGAACTGTTATCTGTTAAATCTGAAAACATCTGAAAACATGCATTTACTGTGTTTTAATTGCCAGAGCTTATATAGGTGATGTGCTTTAACAACGGTGCATGAATAACTGGAGGGGTGACCTCGTCATGCTGTAGAGGGGTGACCTCTAAATAACTGTAGAGGGGTGACCTCTAAATAACTGTAGAGGGGTGACCTCTAAATACTGTGCTGGGTGGAGGGATCAGCTCCAATGTGAAGGATGTAGAGCACACACCACATTCACCTTGATAACTTGTAAACTGATAAGCCTAGGATGCATCCATACGCCCCACTAAACATACTGATAGAATGGCCAAACTGAACATGAGTGGGACGATGCAGGATATCACTCTCCTGTATGTGAGTCACGACACCGGTGCCTCTAGTGCCATGGTTACGGTACCTCCGTAACTAGTACATAAACTGGTCATGCTTGTATATAATGCTCAGACAATTAATTTAGTTATTAACATGATTACTGATAAGCTTAAACACATACTGGGGAAAACAGTTGGCTGCAGACGGGGAATCCTAATCATACATAGGAAAGGAAGTCATTACTGAAAGGACGGAAAAATCCGTACCATCAATCAAAACGAAAGAGACAAATAATAGTAGAGAGGTAGGAATATCCGTACCTTAAGCAATCCAAACGCTTACTTGACAACTCGACTTATTCCCGTCTTAAATTATCTACATGAATTAAGAAACCATTTATCGTCTAGCAATTAGCTAATGACTACTCATTACATAATATTCATTAATTTTTATTTTAATTAATACTTTGAAATTTAAGTATGACAATAGTTAAAAAAAATCTCTACTTCGCTTCTCGTTTACGACTACATCAACTCTCCTTGAATTATTATAAAATAGATACAAGATATATATTTTAATAGTTTTTAGGAGTCATAGATACAAAAGATACAGAATGACCCATTTAGTATCAGTATCTCTCTTTATTGCATTCTTTTTTTATAGTAGTAGTGATCTTTTTATTAAATACATTAGATATATTGTTTGTTCTGAAACATGCATATACAGTGGTATCTCATTATGTAACACAACTTTATTTATCCGTACTAATTTTATAAAATTCAAATTCTCAAAATTTGGGTTTTACAACTCTTCCCCTCTAAAAAAAATAATTCGTCATCGAATTAGAGACACGATAATGCTACGGTTTTACAATTCTTCCCCTCTAAAAAATGAAAATTCATCCTCGAATTACAGGTAATAAGCTGATGAAGTATATGAAAACTAAAAGGATACCTAAGCTAAAAAGACATATAAGCTGAAGGATAATTCGTCTTCTAATTAAGACATAATGATGCTGATAGGTATAAACATGACATGACTGAAGTGATCATGTAACGTGACATGGCTGAAGAGGACATGGAACGTATCCTGACTGAAAGAACTTAACTAGATTTGTTGAAGGAAAAGTGATGAGAGGTCCGGATGGATTCCTCCGTTTCGAGTAGCTTCCCGCTCGAAACGATTCCTTCAAGGGTATAAACTTAATGAAAATCTTGGTCCTGATGACCCTGTCCTGACGATGCTGAATAGTTTCTGGTTCCATATTTAAGATATATTTTCTGAATCTGATAGAATGAATAAGCTATGGTATGTAGGAATACATGAAAAAAATAAGTACAATAACATGAAGCGATGACTTTTATATCTCTGAGCAAAGCTGCTGGGAACATTTAGGACGAACTACGTGAACAATTGTGAACGTGCTACGTGAGCAATTGTGAACGTGGTTCGCGATCATCTGATGAATGTTGGGCATGGAATATTGTGATCGTGATATGCGAAACATATTGTGAACGTGATACTAGACATATCATGAACGTATGCTGACTGAGAAAAGAATGCCAAACGGTACGGCCTGAGACGTAAAACGTCTGCATGGATATGGAAAAGTTGTGCTAATCTTGAGTCTCGTTTCTTAAGCTTTCTGTAACCAAATCCAATATAATAACTGGAGCATATATACTGGGATGGAGCGCGAACCTGAACGTGAACGATTTTCATGAATGCGAACGTGAGCATAAATCATGGGATAGCACAAAACATGAACTGAAATAGGATCGCACTGTGAAAGAGACGTAGACATGAAAGTGAAAATAAACGTGAACGTGAATGCGGACGTACACGTGATCGTGAACATGAACGTGAGCGCGATTCGCGAATGCTAATTTCTATCTGACAAGATTGTTGATGGAATACCTTGAATTCGTATAATTTACTGCTAAATTTTCTGCAGGTCCGCTACTGCGTAATCCTTTCGGATGAGAGAAAATGTGCATGTTGATTACATGGTTGACGATGACTCAGATAGTATCATACCTTTTTTTCTGAGTCTGTAACTGATAACAGTTTCATGGAATTTCGTCTCATTTCTGCTCAGAATTTCTGCTGATAGTAATAACTCGATAGCATTACGGAGTTCTATCTTAAACCTGCTGGCATGTCAGGCATTAGATATGAACATAGCTGCCTCAACGTGTTATACTGTTTCTATCAAAGTCCTGCCTGGAATTTTGGTACATTCAGGTGGAACCTGAAAGGATATTCACGAAAAGGTTTGAGTCCCGATAACTAGACCTTTAGTAGCGTAGGGTCTTGTGGAATACATAATTCGATGTATGCGTAATCTTAGTCATGGCAGGCTGATCGTAAGGACTGTCAGGAATTTCTGCGGTAGTAGTCAATTGAGTTCTAGAAAATTGTACTTCATTCACAGGCGTCAGTCGGGACCATAAGGTGATGGCCTTCACCTGCGCAGGATTTGTCTGAAATTTCTTCCTGCTGAAATATGGTTGCTCATAAATGCCACTTTGTTCAAGTGAGATTTATATTTGGAAAGTTGTGTATAAGAATAACTCCTATTGAAGATTCTGTACAACTGTGAGAAGATGATTCTCGTGTTCTTCTCTAGCATTAGGTAGATCAGAATGTGATCAATGAATATACTGATGATATTGCCTGAGAGTCATAAAAAAATTTTATTCATAATTTCATAATATAGCTGGGGCATTAGGGAGCTCAGATGTATAAAATCAAAATTTTAGAGAGGCTGTAATATGTGCAACAACAGTCTGGAAAGCATCATGTTCTTTCTCTCACCACTGCTGGTGGTATGGTCGCGAATTGTTCTAGAAAATATTTAAGACATCGTAGAAGGTCAGATAGACCTGATATTTATGGAATGAACATTGATTAAGAATGGTGATCTTGAAAAAATTTTCAGTTATCGATACATGATCTTGTGATACTGGCCTTCTTCTTGATAGACAGAAACGGTGCTCTTCCTGGTGGTGCGCCAGGGCGAATAAAGCCTCGTTCTATAACTCTAGCAGTAAATGTTGCAACTCTTTTAACTCAGCTAAAGTCCTGTAATAAAGGGTTCTGAAACATGTTCTATCCTTGAGACAGACTCCATGTTAAACTTTGTCTCGTGGTTAAGAAGGAATTTCTGGAAAACCTTCTGGAAACTTAGGAATAATCTGTTGATCATAAATTTAAGGAACTTCAGAAGCGGATTTATATCTGGTAGCTAAAAAGGTCTTCGTAGCTTTGGAATAATAAGTCACTTACTGCAAAGCATAACAACTTGTACTGATTTTCTGGCAGAAGATAAAATGGCTATATTTGGGATTTAGTAAGACGGATCTCGTCGTTAACTGAAAATAAGTCTTTAATAAATATGGTGATACTGTTGAGTCCACTCTGGCTGAGATGTAGGTAACTACCCGATTTAAGATAAAGCTGACATAGGAACACGTGAAGTAAACATGGTGACATTTCACTGAATGTGTTCATCTGTAACCTCACAGAATGAACATTGCGTGTCTAACCTGAATAATACCAAGTGGCGGTAACTGAATTGTAAGGGTCTGATTTTATGTGTGGCATAACAAAACGGCATACCCTTTTGGAGGGTACCCTGAATTATTGAGGACCCGGTTTAGAAGACAATACTGATATTATGAGTCTTGACTCGTGTCATGAGAAGATATTCGTATGACGTGTACCATGATACGTGTTTTTCGAAATGATACCTGAGACCCATGTCTTGACTGATGTCTTGTCATGTGTTTTAGTGGATGAATCTGGTCAAGGCTGAAAATTTTTGGTAACTGCTAGGATTGGCGGACCGGTTATACTACTGACCTCTTGTATTTCTGGTCACGTCCGGGCCGGAGTTCTGATGGTTACTGACTGATTAATTATAAGTACGATGGTTATCACTACTGCTTTGTCTATCACTTTATGATGGTCATTATCATGACCGTGATTCATGTAACTATTCTGCTGAGTGGCCGGCTGGGTTCCGGTTCCCACTCTTCTGAATGAACGGTTAGTTGAGTGAAGTGTGACATTTAGCTGCGAAAGTAAAAGCCTGGAATAGAATGGTAGTGTCAGATGGTAGAAGTTTATTCTCGTCAGAAAATTCAAATTTATAGTTTTCGTCCTTGTTCTACAGAGTCTTCATAGTATGAACAACATCAGCATCTTGAGAAATCTCCAAAGTATCAGCAGCATCAGCATTTGTGAGGTCTTCAAAGTGTTAGCAGCAATCAGCATCTGGTAAAATCTTCAACTCACGAGCAGCAATAGCACGTGGTAAAATATCAACAAGTGGCAACGCCTGAGATGATTGAGGATCGATTAGCAATATCCATGGAGTAGGGTACCTGGAGTACACCTGGACTACTGTACATGAAGTACAAAATGAATACTGCACATGGAGCATATCTGAGGCACTATACGTGGAGTACACATGAAATACTATACATGGAGTATAACTGAGACATTGTACATGCGGTACATATGGAATACTGTACATGGCACTGGTGGAAATTTTATGGGATGATCGATACCGGTGTCGCTTGTCTGACATGATTACAGACATAAATTGATTTAAAAGGTAGTAACTGATCTGAAATAAGTAACATGATAGACTAACAATTCATGCGTTGACTTACTGCTGGTTATATCGAGGCTGGAAAGTATGATATAATCGAAGTCCCAACAGTGGTTAGCATGAAGCATGATTTATGAAGGCCAATCATGATTAATCATGAAAATAGGTTTTACTGAAATTCTTGTGTATCTTAACATGAAAACATCATTACTTTGCTGAAAACATAATCCTCGTAAGGAGACATGAAACTGAATCATCATGAAGACGACATCAACGTGAGGGTATGAAAATTTGACTGTTACAAGGAACATAAAAAGTCTAATCAACTGAGGTGTAATATCAACTGATGTGGACGACTATGGTTCAATCCACATAATTCAAAGAAGAAAAACATGTGACTAAGTATGGGCTATTCTGGTTCGATCCATACTTGTCAAAATTTTATGAGAACTGTTATGTATAGAAATTTATAATCTGGGATTAAATATGGTTGGTTGTAGTCCAATCCATACTTGTCAAAATTTTATGAGATGTCCTGATATGACAAAGATGAACAACTATGGATCGGTTCACAAAACATCATTCGACTGAATAGCATGAAAATTTGACCTGAAAAATGGTGAGCGTTTTTTGCTGGTTCACCAAGTAATATTTGACTGAAGCATGAATCTGCCTGAGTAAGGATAAACGCCTATGGTCGGTTTACCAATACAAAATATGAACGACAAGGGTGAACGCCTATGGGTCGCTTCACCAAAACAAAGTTCGCAGAAAGCACATGCGACTAAATATGGTCAGTCCTATACCAACCTTTTACTTAGTCAAAAACTTTAAGAAAACTGACTGATAACTGAAGGAAACTGACTGATAAATGCATGAGAAACATGAAAGATAACAACGCCAAAATCTGGGAAGTTCCTGGTGACTACCCACTAGTCACAGGTCAAGTTTTAGAGCCTACAGGTCGAACCTTGCGCTCTGATACCATAATTGTAACACCCCACTTGGATAAGTGGACCGTTACGTGTATTTATGGCGTGTCATCAAAGCATAAGGTAAATGTCCTAAAACATTAACTGACCATAAAGGAAATACCGGAATCAAACATCGACAATCCAAAGATAAGCCCAAAACAAGAAAAGTAAAAATACTGAAGGAAGGACTAAACAATGTCCAAATAAGCAGAATAATGTAAGAAGTGCATAAAGTAAGAAGTCCGGATAGCTTTCATTCAATGCACATGCTCTCAAAATCCTAAGAGTGTCCTGGTGTACCTGTCGTTAGAACATGAAAGAACTACGGCTGAGCATAACGCTCAGTGAACGGATATAAAGCATGATAAGGAATTACTGAAATGAAACAGATGATAAAATACTGGAGCTATAAGACTGATACGTAAAGTTGCAGCGGAAACCTGAGTATAATCTGTAAAGTCTGATTTATAAATAATAAAGCTGAACTGTTATCTGTTAAATCTGAAAACATCTGAAAACATGCATTTACTATGTTTTAATTGCCAGAGCTTATATAGGTCATGTGCTGTAACAACGGTGCATGAATAACTGGAGGGGTGACCTCGTCATGCTGTAGAGGGGTGACCTCTAAATAACTGTAGAGGGGTGACCTCTAAATAATTGTAGAGGGGTGACCTCTAAATACTGTGCTGGGTGGAGGGATCAGCTCCAATGTGAAGGATGTAGAGCACACACCACATTCACCTTGATAACTTGTAAACTGATAAGCCTAGGATGCATCCATACGCCCCACTAAACATACTGATAGAATGGCCAAACTGAACATGAGTGGGACGATGCAGGATATCACTCTCCTGCATGTGAGTCACGACACCGGTGCCTCTAGTGCCATGGTTACGGTACCTCCGTAACTAGTACATAAACTGGTCATGCTTGTATATAATGCTCAGACAATTAATTTAGTTATTAACATGATTACTGATAAGCTTAAACACATACTGGGGAAAACAGTTGGCTGCAGACGGGGAATCCTAATCATACATAGGAAAGGAAGTCCTTACTGAAAGGACGGAAAAATCCGTACCATCAATCAAAACGAAAGAGACAAATAATAGTAGAGAGGTAGGAATATCCGTACCTTAAGCAATCCAAACGCTTACTTGACAACTCGACTTATTCCCGTCTTAAATTATCTACATGAATTAAGAAACCATTTATCGTCTAGCAATTAGCTAACGACTACTCATTACATAATATTCATTAATTTTTATTTTAATTAATACTTTGAAATTTAAGTATGACAATAGTTAAAAAAATATCTACTTCGCTTCTCGTTTATGACTACATCAACTCTCCTTGAATTATTATACAATAGATACAAGATATATATTTTAATAGTTTTTAGGAGTCATAGATACAAAAGATACAGAATGACCCATTTAGTATCAGTATCTCTCTTTATTGCATTCTTTTTTTAGAGTAGTAGTGATCTTTTTATTAAATACATTAGATATATTGTTTGTTCTAAAACATGAATATACAGTGGTATCTCATTATGTAATACAACTTTATTTATCCGTACTAATTTTATAAAATTCAAATTCTCAAAATTTGGGTTTTACAGTTACTGTAATCAAACAGAATTGATATTGGAAAAATTTTCGAGGGTAAAATTTCTCTTGTCATAGAATTTGCAACATAGTGCAGATATGGTCTTTCTATTCTTCTCTGGGCTTAAAGGAAATCAGGTTATCCTCAATGAAAACACTGATGAATTTGCTATAAGTTCATGGAAACTCATTCTTATAATGTCGTTGGAGCATTGATGAGACTAATTCAAAATTATAAATCTAGCATGACCGAGTCGTGTACGAATAGCAGTCATGGACATGTCCTGCTCTTTCACCCGTCACTGTTGGCAGCATGATCATGAGTTCAATCTTGGAAAAGTGATTAATACTATAAGGTCGATTGGACATGTTGTCAATACGTGGAGGAGAATAACGGTCATGAATGGTGATTTGTTTACGCCGACGGTAGTCGACACATAATCTCATGGTACCGTCCTTCTCCTTGTAGGTTCTTCTAGAATGTAGGGGAAGATTTTGGAATAATCAACTGGCTATGCGTAAAAGACTTAAGTGGTCGTGTCTTACTGACAGCTAGAAAATTTTAGCGACCATGGCTAACAACGCACATGCTTGTAAGCATAGATAATTTGTACAAATTTTCCAGATGGAAAATCAAGCTGAATTGTATTCAGGAGCCTGAACATTAATGTACATAATTATGAATCGTAGCATGGTGTGCTATTCATAGTACATAATTAGGATAAAATTCATCTCGTGTTTGTCCGAGGAAATGCGTTAGCAGCTTGGATCTCATCATTAAGCTGAAGGAAAACCTTCGTATACGTGGGAATACGAAAGGTGTCCTTCATGGTCATGAATATATGAACCATGGTGAAAGAAATGAAAGTGACATCGGCAACGTGACAGTTCTCACTGATGCGCTAATAATGGTATAGAAATTCTTGTGGTCTGATTAATACATGGCACAACAAAAATAGATATACCCTTGGAGGGTACCATGAATTTCTTAGAAATGTTCCATAGTTAGACGTGAGTCATGTGTCTTGACTCGTGTCTTAGAACTATAAGCATGACATATGTCTTGACTGGTGTCTTGACATGTGTCTTCAGGAGGTATACGTGAGACATGTGTCTTGACTGGTGTCTTGACATGTGTCTTCAAAGGTATACGTGAGACATGTGTCTTGACTGATGTCTTGACATGTGTCTCGAGACGTAAAACAATAGAACTACAATATTAGGTTATTATGCCAGAATTGGCGGATTGGTTGGACTACTGATCATTTGTATGTCTAATCACGTCCGCGGCCGGAGCCTCGGTTGCGATTTGTAGGATAGTTTCTGTCATAGTAGTGGTTACTATCGTCCTGTCTGTCAGTTCCATGACGGTCATTCTCATGACCGTGATTCATGTAACTATTCAGCTGAGTGGCCGGCTGGTACCGGTTTGCACTCATCTGGCTGAAATGACAGCTGAATGACGTGTGACATGTAACTAAGAATTAGGGACAATGATTGATAAAATCGTCTGATGGTGAAGTATCTTCTCGTCCAATAGCTTTGCTCTGACGCCTTTGTCTTCGTCTCGTAGGATCTCCAGGTTGTGAACAGCATCCGCATCTCGTAGCGTCTCCGAACGTCAGCAGCATCAACCTTTAGTAACATCTCCAAGTTATGAGCGGCATCAGCAATCTTGTAAAATATCATCAGTTGAAAATACGCCTGAGGTGATTCAGAATCGACTAGCGAATACTCGCGACGTATTGCAAGTGAAATACACATGGATTAAGGTACGTGTAATACACATGAAATACGGTACGTGGAGTACATGTGGAATGTTCATGAAATGATCGGTATTGGGGTCGATCATTTGTCATGATTTAAGGAAAGTATACCGGTTAAACGGTTAGGAAAACCATCATGATAACTTGGCAGTATTAGCATAGACATCATTCTGGTTATAACGGAAACGTTAAATGTGGTTACACAAAATTCAACGATGATTTGCCTGACAGCATGATCAATGAAAACCAACCATGACTATCATGAAAGCATGATTCAATGAAATCTAACAATGTCTTGCAGGACAACGTAAATAACAAAAGAGGCGTAAAACATAATCAACATGAAGACGGAATTATCATGAAGAAACATGAAACCATCTATCAGGAAGAAGTGTATAACATAATCAGCATGAAACTGAAGTTAACCATGATAGTATGAAAACATACTTGACATAAAAACATAATAACTTATGAGGGGACATGAAAAAAATTTTATGCCAATTTAAATCATGAGAAAAATTTTATGCATGAAAAACAGTGCATGAATGCGTAATGTAGTTTATAAAACCTTTATATGTGCGAGGGAACGCCTATGGGTCGGTTCCAAAACAAAAGACATGGCGAGGGGACGCCAATGGGTCGGTCCCAAAGTTAAAAGTTTCGATAAAAGCACATGTGACTAAATAGGGCCAGTCCTGTACCAACCATTACTTAGTCATAATCCCTGCAACAATGATACATGAAACATAAATAAATGAAACTCATCTGTCAAAACTTATCAGAAAATTTTTTTATGTGACTAGTTATGAACTACTGGGGTTCAGTCCACATAGCCACAGTTCACGAGGAACATTATGAATGAAACAATGACACATAACTAAATATGAATGACGGTTGTCCATCCATATTAGTAAAACAATATCGATGAAAACATCAAGGTTAAAACCTCAAGGTGCTGAAAACATCATGGTTAAAACAACAATGCGCTGAAAACATCAATACGTGGAATAACAAACGTTGGCTTAGGAAGCTCTTGGTGACTACCCACTAGTCACAGGTCGATTTTTAGAGCCTACAGGTCGAAGCCTTGGCTCTGATACCATAATTGTAACACCCCATTTTGATAATGAAATGTCACGCGTAATTATGGCGTGTCATCAAAGCATACAAGGATAAATGTATAAAACATTACATTACCATAGGGATAACCGGAATCAAACATCGGTTCCCAAACATAAGCCCAAAACATAATAAAGCAAAGGAAATGAATAAAAGACTAAACAAGCATAAGTATATGAAGGCAAAAAGGAAAAGAAGTCTCTAGCAGCTTCCATCCTATGCACGTCCTCCAAATGCTCGAGTCTTTCCTAGGGTACCTACCGTTTTGGGACATGGAAAGGAAAGTAACGGCTGAGCAAAACGCTCAGTGAACGGATATAGACATAGTATGAATGACTAAAACATAATAAAGACTTAATAGCAGCGGAAATGTATAAGTCCTGGAAAACCTGGAACATGTTCAAAAAACTGGTTTTATAGTTTGAAAAGCCTTATGTTTATCTTATGAAAACTGTTTAACATATTTTACCATTAGCCAATATAGGTCATGAAAATGCACCGTGCATGAATACTTGGATGGGTGACCTCATCATGCAAATTAGAGAGGCTGCCTCTAATTTAATATATTGGTTTTAGGGTAGGAGGGATCAGCTCCTTGTGAAGGATGCAAGGCACACACCACATTCACCATGAAATCCTGACTGAAAACATGTAACTAGGATGCACCCATACGCCCCACATGATAAATATAATATAAATGGCCAAAAGCTGAAGGGACGCCACGAGCAATCACTCCGCCGTGGTGAAGTCATAACATCAGTGCCTCTAATGTTATGGTTATGGTACCTCCATAACTAGGTGAAACTGGTCATGCATGTATAAGGCTATAGGTAATCTTAATTAAACATAAGCAATCAAACACGTAACTTATACTACGGGAAAACAGTTGGCTGCATACGGGGAATCCTAATAAGGAAAGAATGTCCATACTGAAAGGACGGGAATCCGTACCTTATGTCCAGTGAACGAAGAAGATGAACTGAGAGGAATCCTACTTCCGTATCACTAGTGCTACATAAATACATACATGAATAAGTATCTGCTTACTAAATACGTAGCTGGTTTTATGTCATGTCTTAGCTTATTTTATATGTTCTTACCATGTTTTACTGTTTTAAAGCCTTAAACTGTGTTTATCTTACATTCTGTTTAATCTGATTAAGTATTTCTGGTATTTCATGTATTATTATACTTACTGTGTAATAATAAGTAACTTTCCAAAAATAGCAGGTTTCCTAAAATAGAAAGTTTCCAAAAATAGAAAGTTACCAATAATAGAAAGTTTCCAAAAATAGAAAGTTTCCAAAAATAGAAAGTTTCCAAAAATAGAAAGTTTCTAAAAATAGAATTACTGCTTAAAATAGATAAGTTTCTAAAAATAGAAAGTTTGCATAAATAGATCAGCTGCCTTAATTAAATAAGTTTCCATAAATAGATTAGCTGCCTGAAATAAATAAGTTTCTAAAAATAGAAGGTTTCCATAAATAGATTAGCTGCCTTATTTAATTACATTTCTAAAAATAGAAAGTTTCCATAATTAGAAATAAGCTGGTTAAATAAGCTAAGTATATAAGCCTAAGTGTTTTCATGATTATTTTCTAAGTCATATGATATAATGTATAGTTTAATAATTATTTCATGTAATTAAATTAAAGTATAGGTTAAAATATTTAATTAAAGTATAACATGTTTTTAATTAAATAAGTTAAATACTTAAGTTAAAATATGTATTATTATATATTAATAATATAACCTAAGTCATGTTAATTAATTAATTATATTCATGGTTTTAAAATAATTAATTAATTATAAGTCTTAAATATACAAATACTTAGGTTAATTAATTTCATGATTATTAATAATTAAATAACCTAAGTCATGCTATTAAATTAATCATATCATTTTATTAATTTAATTTTTAACATAAGATCATAAACATTAAAAAAACTAAACATACACCACGAACCGGATCCAAACTATAAACAATGAACCGGACATGAAATCGACACCGTACCCCAAACCAACTCGGGGTATCCCTTGTCTTGGGGCTGCCGTGGGACCCACACACACCAACCAAGACCGTATGGTCTTGGTGGTGGTCGGTTTGGCCAAACCGAAACCCCTTCGTGTTCGGTGCAGCATGCGGCCAAAAACAAACACCCCTTAAAACATACCTTTTGATTTTATCAATCCCAAATCATGTTAGATCCATGTTTAATTATTAGGTTTTCGTAAAAACATAACATGTTCTTGATTTATAAAAAGATTAAATCAAAAGAAAAGGTTTAAAAAGGGTTTACCGAATTCGTGGATCAAAAGGATGAAGAACAAACACGATCACCAAGCAAAATTCCAAGATCCAAGATCCCAAACCACCTCCTTGTGGTGTTTTAGGATGGCGGCACAAAGAGAAGAGAGAGGAGGGTTTTAGGGTTTTCTAAAATCTTCTGTAAAACTAAAAATGAGTAGTGTAAGAAGATATTTAACCCCTTTTAGTAAAAATTGATGGGCTAAGCCCATCCTCCCTCCTAAATTTTGTGGTAATGGGGCCCACAAGGGGTAACCCGAATGTTTTCCGTGTCTAAAATATTGGTGTGATCTCGTGTGTTCTCGTGTTCGTGTTTTACGTGTTCTCGTTAAATATTAACCGTGACTTAATATATTTATTTGTGTTCGTAATATATATACGTAATTAATATTAGCTCGTGATTAAATTACGTTCATGATTTCATGATCGCATGTTCGTGATTATTTATTGTCAAATAATTATTGCGTGCTCATGCGTAGTAAATACTTATCGTGTTCTAACACGTACGTAATACGTAAAATCCTAACACGTAATCGTAAACATGCTATATTAGGAAAGTTTTAATCTAGTACGTACGATTTTAAGGGTACTATTCATGGTAAAAGCATGCGGGTTTTACATTTAGCCTTATTAGCAACCAAACAAAACAAAACGTTGAAAGTTGGAAGACGTGAGGGCGTAGCAAGGCAAGTATCTATTCACCCCCATACTAAAATTAAACATTGTCTTCAATGTTTCGAGTCTAAAGGTGGAGTACCCCCATACTAGAGACGAAGAGTCGAATGCTTAGGATCTAGCATGGAAAGGGTGATCAACAATATATCTAAAGCCGTTTATGAATTAGGCTAAAAGATAACTGTTAGAACAATAAAGGATATGTCATGGATTCGTGAAAAACTTCTTCAAGCAAACGATCGAGGCTCACGCAAATGAACACGAGAGTCTTCAATCGTGGCGATGATGATCTAGATAACACATCCACAAACAACCATGAGACAACGAGTTGGAAGGGCAAAAATCCCCTCTCATTAACTACATTAGAAAGCGATAATATGTACAATGGATAAGCATGGGATCTCCCCCACGAGGCACCTCGTTTTTGATTACCAAGTCATGAGCTCGACTCGATCCCCTCTAAATGTGGTCATTTAGGGAAAATCTTGGTATGGTCAACTTTTGGTGGGGCTTACATGATAAACAAAGCCCAAAAAGCAACCGGTATTAAGGACTAAGTCCTTTGATGATGAAAAATACCGGGATCAAAGATGGCGTCCTCGTTTTCATTGGATAAACAAACCAACGCCACTTCAATACGTGCCAAAAACTCAAATAGTTTGAAGAAAAGATATGAGAAGTAGAAGGGTGGGACAATTGGTAAGACAAACTTTTGAGCTACTCGAGGTAGACACGCACCAAGCAGATAGATATAGTTTCCATTTATTGCATCGGTGGAAGACCGAGATTTCCATTTACATGAAATTCCGGGATCGAATATCTCGTCCTCGGTGGAGAAAGGTGAGGGAACATAAGGGGCTTCCCCCATACTAAAACCACACAAAGCATTGTCAAAAGGAGTAGACGAGCTTGTAGTACTCAAATCACGTGGTGATGACGGAGTTAGATTTGTAGAAAAATCTTTTAAATCACATTCAAAATCTTTTACTTTTTTTTATCTTTTAGACTCTCCTTATGAAACCCTTTTTGATTATGTTGAAAACATTTGGTGTTTCTAAAACGATGTTAGGCACACTAAAAATTCTCACATTTAAGTTGCGTTTTGGTGGTGGTAAGTTCTCAAAACGTTTATCAATAAAGAAAACCTCCCCATCGGGGTCAACATATTCGTCATCCGAAAGACCTTCCGTAAGAACCGGTAACTTATCAACACTTTTCAAGAATGAATGTTCGAGGTGAGGCGAAAGATTTTTCAATTCAAGTATTGATGGTTCCTTTTTTTGTAGGTTTAACACTCATAACCTCCACCGGCGGAGGAAATGGTAAATCGTTTATGTTGACAATTCCTAAAACTCTTTGTGAAAACTCTTTGCAAACGACATTGGTTGAATCACCATGGTTCAAAGTTGCAATAGAATAGACATGAGAAAGATTGGAGTTTTGGGTTGCATTAATGATAAGTTCTTCCTCATTGAAACGTAGGGTGATTTTTCTTGCATGAACATCAATAAGTTCTCTCGATGTATCCAAAAATGAACGACCCAAAATGAGAGGAACTTTAGGATCCGTAGGAATGTCTACAACGATAAAGTCCACGGGATAGTAAAACTTTCCAACTTTTACGAAAACGTCCTCGGATACTCCACATGCTAAAATCATAGAATGATCGGCCATCTCGATAGACATGTTTGAAGGAGTAAGAGCCGGAAGTGATAGCGATTTAAATATCTCAAGAGGCATCAAATTAATACTAGCGCCAAGATCGGTCAAGGCGTAGCATTCCTCCATATCTTGAATACCACACGGAATCAAAAATTTACCGGGATCACCGACTTTTGGGGTATGCGGCTAAGAAAAACCGATGAACAACTAGACGATTGTTGTAAATTCTCTTTGTTATTCAACATACTTTTGAAGTTTGCGGCAAATCGAGGCATCATGATTAAAGCGTCGGCAAAACTTATATTAAAATGCAAATCACGAAACATTTTCATAAAAACCTCGAATTGATAGTTGTTACGTTCTTGTGCCTTTTCCTTGTTTCGTCTCGAAGGGTAAGGTAAGGGTGGTGTGGGTTGGGGCAAAGGCAACCGCCTTGGAATATCGGGTTCCATAATTGGTATTGGTTCAACCGTAGGTGTGGTATGAGCGGTACTTCGTGGGCTTGTGATATGCTCCTTTTCGACCATCACCTCGGGCTCTTTCTCGATTTCCTTCTCCGTAGAAGTACTTGGACGAGAGATTGGTTCCTTGAAAGTTTTACCACCACGAGTAGTAATAAACTTCATTTCTCCCTTCGGGTTTGCAATGGTGTCACTAGGAAGACCACCCGAGGAAGAAGGTTTACACATGATTGCTTCAAACATTTTTGCCATTCGATCTTCAAATTTTGATTGCCTTAAATCTGCTTTTAACAACTCTTGCTTAATCTCATGTTGACCTTGTTCCATCTTTTGTTGATTTTGTTGAAGACTTTGAACGTTTCCTTCCATTTTATTAGCATGAGTTTTCAATTCATTAGCAAGTTTGTTTTTAAGCTCATTTTTTAACTTGGATCTTAAGCTAATCATATCACGTTGCATATTATCAAACTTAGCATCGTTTGCTTTTGCATAATCCAAAATTTCTCCATTAAGATATTTAGTGTGAGCATTTTGAAAACCTTGTGTAGTGTTTTGAAAATCACGGTTTTGGTTTTGATTTTGAACTTGCCCATTCCCACTTTGTAATTCCATTTGTTGTAATTACGTGAATTGCCTTGATAACCACCATTTTGATTGTTGTTTCGATAGTTGTTAGCATTTTGATTTTGGGGAGCTTGATTTGGGCGGGAACCTTGGCCGTTTTGGTTGTAAGTTCCCGTTGCTACATAAGCACTCGAAGTGTTACCACCGGCGGTAATGCACTCGGAAAGATCATGAGCTCCACCACAAGATAAACAACTCTTTTCAACCGTTTTAACCGATGCAGAATTCAAAGCATCTTGTGCTTTACAATGTGTCATAAGCGTCGAAAACCTATCGAAAAACCGATTTTCCTCATTAGCTTCATCATGTAAGGCATTCATGTTACGAGACGTTGACGATGACGATGACGATGAACCCATATTGGCAACACTCGGTGTGTTACGAGGGTTATAAACCTTAGACCTATTCTCAATGATTTTTAAAGCCTCGTCGGTCATTTTGCACAAACAATTACCACCCGCGGCGGCATTCAAATAATCTCGTTCATGATCATTAAGCCCATTATAAAAACTATCGATTTGATGCAATTCCAAAAAATCATGGTGTGGACATTCATGTAACATTTCCTTAAATCGTTCCCATTCCATTGAAAAATTTTCATTACTACGTTGTGTAAACCTTGAAATCTCTTTTTTCAAATATGTTGTTTTAGATGGTGGAAAAAATTGGTTCACAAACTTAGAAACGAGATCACCCCATGTCAAAATCGAATTTGGCGGTTCTTTCTCGAGCCAAATTTTTGCGGGTCCATCCAACGAGTATGGAAACAACATCATCTTAATGGCGTCATGTGGAACATCCTTAAACTTGCTTGTTGCGGTGAGACGATTGAAATTCCTTATTTGATAATGCAGGTTGTCTTTTTCGTGACCTCGAAACTTGTTTGCTTGTAACATCGACATTAAACCCGTCTTAATCTCGAAATTCTCCGCAAGGATGGCGGGAGTCACAATAGCTTCTCCAAAACCCTCGGTGGGTGCTTGAAGCAACTCCATCATAGTACGATTAGCCATGGTGACTATTGGTTCTACAACGGGTTCGACAATTGGAGTTTCTTCCTCAATTAAATTGCCTTGGTTTTAACGACGTTTGCGAGCTCGTTTTGCTTGATTGCGAGTTTGCATAAACGTGACGTAGAATGTGAAGTGAGCAAAGAAGATTCTTTTGGGTGTTTTGTGGATTTTCAATTTTTTGTGTTTTTGATTGTTTTTAATTTTTTTTTGGATTTTGTGTGTATTCGTAGACAACAATCTACCAAATCTCTCCTCGAATCAAACTCTTGATTAAAGAAGCCTCAAAAGAATAAAAACGATCACGTGGAGTGAACGCCTTCGATTGACTTTAGAACTTTGGTGAAAACCAAATTGTTCAAGAGGGTTTAATCACAAAGAAACCAATCAAATATATATGATACGTAATGATACTTTGGGTGGCAAAACCCTCGATTAGCCTTCAATCTCAAATACTTACAAGCAAGCGGAGAAACGAGGCGGCGCGAAGCACTTAAGAGCCTTTTTCTTTAGTAGAGTTCAACTAATACAAATACTTCTATGGTTAGATATTAAAAACAAAATGAAAAAATTAATCACGACTCACCTCCCCGGCAGCGGCGCCAAAATGATTGTAGTAAATTACACTCTTTAGGAAAAAGGCGTAAAAGCGGTAAGTATTAAGTGTCGATTTAGGAAAATCAAGCACTAATGACCCAATGAAGTTCAAAGTTCGTTTCCCAAGGAGGTATATGTGTGTGAATAACTCGTAATGATTTTGGATTAATATTGAGAAAGAAGGGATGAGAAAAGAGAATGGATACGTTAAAATTATACTACGCCGACAAAACGAAAAACCGTAAAAAGTGACAAAATAAAAATAAATTCTAAAAATTCCCAAAAAATTACCAAACATCAATAAAATAAACATAGAGTTTACAAATGATCAAAAAATTTTCAAACCTTTTAATTAGTTAATTATTAATTTTTAAATGCTAATTAAAGCCCTAAAAATCCAAATAATTAATAAAAACCCAAATAAAGATTTTTTACTTTGTAAAACTTTAAAATGACTTACCAAGACTAAAAACTATTTTTATGAAATTTTAAAATAAGAAAACTATTTTTAAATGATTAAAAACTATTAACATATTAAAACAATTCTAAAAATTAATAAAATGATGAGAAAATTAATCTAAGAGTTTTAAAAATCCTAACATAATGTATTTGACCTAAGAAAAATGTAAAAGTTGCAAAAATATTAAAAATGAAATTTAATACTAAAATAATATTAAAAATCCAAAAATTATAAAAATTTCTAAAAACTTGCAAACTAGTTTATTTTAACCTAAATAAACAGAAAATGAAAGTGAAATTACCAAAATACCCCTATTGGGCCTCCAAATGGGCTAGAAACAAAAATAGATTATGAAAATGGGCTTTTTGGCCCAAATAGTTCAAACTCAACCAAATAAGCTGAAAATCAGAAGTCCAGCTTAAAATTTAGTTCTAAACACAAAATTCTGAAGGCCCAAAAGCTGAATGTGAGCTTATCACAGCTTAATTGAACAACAGCTTATTCTTAATGAGCTTTTTGGCCCATTAAGTTATAAGCCAATGCCATAAGCTCTAATTTGACACACAACCTTCTTTTGACATGCCTAAGAGATTTGTGAAAAGAAATTTTGAAAAAGCACAACCAATAAGCCAGAAATAAGCCAAGTACAAATCAACTAAAAGACAAAATAGTCGACTTAGAGTTCTAGACCACCTCAGACCTTGATTCAACTTGCAAAAGACTATAAATGACTTAAATAAGCCAAATCAATCAAGAAAAGTTCAATAAGCTAAGCCAAATAAGCAGAATAAGCTGATAAGCACTTATGTAAAAGTCAATGGAGTTGGTTTTCTAGTCAAACCTTAAAGTCAACCACCCAAATGCTCCAGAATGAACAATTGGGTCAAATGATGAGCACCTATTACAAATTTAAAGTTGTTGAAGGTTAAAATAAGCTAGAACAGCTTATTGATAAGCAAAACCAAAAATAACACTAGCAGTGGCTAGCAGCAGGGGAAAGGAGTTCCCACTACTTTGACTATTTGACTTGAAGATTTAGAGAGTTCTAGTTAGATTCAATGGATAACAAAGGAAACTTTACAACCAGTAAGGAGTCAATATCAAGCAAGAAATTATAAATCCACTCAGCCAATTAGCACAGATTAAGCAAACAGTCACCAGATATGACACAGACTTGTAAATAAGCAGATTATGAAGAAATAAACAATTTAAGCATGAATAAGCCAACCAAAATGAACCATATGCATACACAAGCTATAATAAACTCCAATAAGCACAAATAAACTTGTTTTAAACATTGATTCAAAGATTTGAGGCAAATCAAAGCTTATGCAGATTGCTGATGAACAAAGTGATATCCAAAACCCTTTTGCTGATCAAAATGACCACAAATCCAATTTCAACACCTTAAATCCGTTACCCTGGTTGTATTAACTAAGATTTAGCACTTGTTAACCCTAGTCTACCCTTAGATCTAGGTGTCCCCAAAATTTCAGTAAAAAACAACACGTATAACAGATATTATAGCCTCTTTATGGATTATGGTGATTAGAACCTCAAAACTTGCAGATAAATGGCTAAAGACATATATAAAACATGAACAAACACAATACACCAAATAAAAACCACTCAAGTTAACCCAAAACCTGTTTATTCAGTTAACCCAAACACCCCTTAATAAACTGATTCAACAATTTTTCAAAGGATATGTGTGATTCAACCCACAAACCAGGCTCAAATCAACTTAGTATCAACAAACAAACCTCAAAACACAAAATCCAACCACAATAACACAGATTCAAAGACCAGATCTCAGAATCAACAATATAGCATAAAATTTCAGAAAAGTACAAAGAATTCAGAGATGTGCACCTCCAAAACATACATCTATGCTTTAAAACTCTTATTGATAAGCAAAACCAAAAATAACACCAGCTTCCTTGTACCTACTAAGATTCAACAAACACAAGGATGAACAATACACAATGAAAACTGACTTTTCAAAAACAAGAGTTTTAAACCATAAAACCTTTCCTCAAAAACCAACAAACAGATTAATGGAACTCAGACTTAAGCTTATCAAACCCTAAACTTTTATAAAACATAAAAGGAAATCAAAATTTTCAGAAAATCTAACTTTTATTTCATAAAAAGTAATTACAAAGATTTAAGCTAAAATCTGGAACAAAGGGCTACTCACGGGTTGAGGCTCCTTTTATAGACTGCTTAGGACGATTCTAGAATGCAAAATACATGAGAAAACCCTAGCTATGATATCTCAAATATGCCCTTGAGTGCTTGATGGTGTTTGATGTTTATGAGCTGTCCAATTTGATCTTGGGTGTTCATTTTTGCTTTGGGTCCAAGTAAGGGGTGTGGAACGTTGATCATGCCACGTGGTATTGCTTGGAGAGGAGGGTGTCACATGATTGGTGTAGGGCAGCCTAGGGTGGGGTCCTTGGGTGAGTGGGTGTGAAGTTTTAAGCGTGGGATGTGTTCATGTGTGTGTCAATCAAGCGTGGGTGTGGGTAAATTTGATTTACCCTTTGCTTAAGTGGAAGGTAAAACTGGGTTCATAAAAGTGAATAGTAACTCTTTTGATCCGATATTAGGGGAAGGGTAATGTGTTTGGCGCAAAAACTGGTTTGAATGTTTGGTTTGGGCAACTTTGGTCCTCAATCTTTGGAAAAAGTTGTAAACAAAGTATTTTCTCCTTGAAAACCCGTTTTACTTTATAAATGAAGTTTCTGAATTTAGATATTGGCCACAAAAATTTTTTGAAAAGGGTTTTATGGCTTTTATAACTTTGGTCTAATTATAATTTCAATCCTTTTGTGTTTTAAATCATAAAACAAGGACCAAATGTGTAATATTCTTAAACTTCAAGGGTCTTCATTGGATCTTTGACTTCATGAGGGACCATTGTTGACAATTTAGATTTGTTGAGGGACTAAACTTGCCAAATCTTCAAAGATGAAGGACCTTTTTGTCATCCTGACAAACTTAAGGGACCAAACTTGTAATTATGAATATACAAGGGTATTAAGTGTCATTTATTCATAGATGAGGGATCATTCTTGTACATCTTCAAGTCTTCAAGGATTTTTCTTTGATAAATCTAAAACTAGGGCCCTGTTCATTTTACGGCTTCATTTCTCGTGTTCGTTTTTCCTTGTTTCTTGTGATCTTTTGTATTTTTCATGATATCCATACCTAAAATACAAAAGTAAACAAACACAAGCATATATATGGTATTTTTATGACATTTTATGCATTTAAAGCCCGAAAAGAACGATGAGATCATGTATAAATGCCATCTCATCACTGAGTATCATTAAGACCATCTATCTGAAGTGTATCCTTTAACACACTCAAGACTTGATCACATGGATGACCAAGCCTATTGTGCCAGATGCACTTAGATAACATACAAGAAGTAATTCTACTATTAAAGATTTTCCTACCTGAATCGAACATATACAAGCCATTGTTCTCACTACCAGTCCCCATGAGGAACTTTTGAAGAGAATCCTGGAAAAAAAACACTTAGATTTAGTGAATGAAACTATAAAATTGTTATCCTTAGCAATTTTATGAACAAATATAAGACTGACTTTGTATCCGGGTACCACCAACACATTTTTCAAAACAATTTTATCTGTAAGTTTATAATTTCTAACAAATTTAACCATTTCAATAGTTCCATTAGGGTGAGACACAGTTATACTCAAATGAGAGACATTTATAACATCAGTTAAATGATCAAAAGAAAAAGTCATGTGTTGAGAGGCACCAAAATCAAATATCCAGCCAACATAAGTACTATAAGTACTAATGTTAGAATTGTAATTAAAGAATTTATAAGTAACAAAACTAATCACATGATTAGAGAAAGCAATAATACCAGCAATAGCAGACTGCAACTCACTATTGTCAGGCTTAGAACCAATCAAAGCCATCAATATGTTAATCTGATCTTGAGTAAAAGGCATAGAGTTTCCTGTACTTAGATAATTTTTAACAGAAGCAGAAGAAGTATTAACTCCACTAGGAGTTCTTTTCTTGAATCCTGGTGGATATCCATTAATCTTAAAACACCTATCAATGGTGTGACCAGACATATTACAATGCTTACAAACCAAATTGTTTTTTCTGGTAGACCCTCTCCCTTGAGAAGTTCTGTTGTTAGTCCAATTGGATGGTCTAGCAACAAAAGCAGAGGAGTTGGGCCTAACAGAAGGACTATGAACCAGATTATTCTTATGAGACTCCACCCTAGATAGGGTAGTAAAAGTAGATTTCACATCTGGTAAAAGATCAGAAGTCAATAATTGAGTTCTTATAACATTGTAAGTGTCATCCAGTCCCATAAGGAACTGCATTAATCTCAACAAACTATTATGCCCCTTTAACTGAGGAGCACCATCACAAGTACAATTAGGCAAGTTAACCAGGGAGTCAAATTGCCTCCATAATCTATTGTAATTGTGATAGTACTCAGACAAAGAGGACCCAGATTGAGTAAGAGAGCATATCTTAAAATGCAAATTATATATCACAGAACCATCTATTTTATCATATGTTTCCTTAAACTCATCCCACACATATTTAGCATTTTTAGAAAAAATTTGCCCTTGATAGAATTCAGATGAAATACAACCAAGAATCCAAGATAACACAACAGCATAACATCTATCCTTTGTTCCTGAAGAACCTCATCTTCTTTATCTTTTTCACAAGTACCATCAATAAATCCCAATTTATTTTTAGTATGTAAAGCAAGTTCAAAAGCAGCAGCCCAAACCTTATAATTTTCTGGACCACTAAGTTTAGTAGTCACAATGGGACGACCATTAGTGTCAGTTGGGTGTAAGTAAAGAGGGCCATTAGTATGAATGACAGTTTCAGTATTATCATCAGTATCAGTATCACTAACACCTTTATCACCCTTATCACCTTTCTTGTCATCAGACGTGATGAAATATCAAGAAAGAGAACAAACAATCAAAGAGACAGAAACAAAAAACCCCTTGTAACTCCTCTACACACAACTACCACGAAGTCACACAAGAAAACACAATCAACAATTCACCAATCACTATCTAAAGCCCTTCAACACCTAATCACCCACTAAAACAGCCTAAACAAAACCTAAAGACAAAGGAGAGAGAGGTATTACAAAGCACGCCCAACTACAAGCCACAAACAATAACCAATAACCAGTGAGATCAAGCAGATCACAAACCACCACAATGCACAGCGGAAAAACAACCTCAAAGATTAGTTATAACTAGATAACTAATCAAACAATAAACTAATACCTTCAATCAAAACACCCCAATTTCTGATTTTAGGGTTTTTTGATAAAACTTACCAAAGAAGAAATTAAACTCAATTAATTTCTCTAGAACCCAAAGAAACCCCAGAACACCAAAAATCAAAAAACCCCCAAACTTTAGAAATCCCTAAAAATTTTGAAAGATTAGAAAACTTCAATTAAGTGACAAATTATCACGATTAACCACCAGATTAATCAAGATCTTTAACGAAATCAGATTTAAGACACAAAACAGATATCAAGAACCAAAGGCTTTGATACCATATACGATTTTATAACAAAAACACGTTTGAAACTCAAATTACACAACCAACCTCCCCTTTATTTTTATTAACAGCCTCAGGCAATCATTTCAAATGTGAATCCTGGGTTTGTGATCAATACTTACAAACAGAAAGAAACAATGATTCAGTGATCTTAATAGCAAGATCAAGGATCAAGAACAACAACTTCCAAACTAACAATGGTGGAACGATTATGACAGAGACTAACAAGATGAAAACATAACAACTACTAACAACTATGTGAAAACGATATATTTATAGCTGGCAACTAGGTCTTCAGCCCACTTTGGGTAACTTGTCAAACCAAGCCCTCACACTTAATAAAAGCTGCAAAATAAAATAAACAAAAACCAAACATTGAAAATACAAAGAAAATGTTACCTTTCTTACCTTTTATGAATACCTCACTTGTCAACTTACATTTTAATACATAGGCAGTGCATGAGCAATTATTCTTGCAAGCCACCTCACAATCCTGTAGGTTCATGAGCAATTACTCTCTGTGTTTGGTAATTTCATGCTCGAGAACTTCAGAAATCCCTCTCCAGGTCCACAATCTAATGGTCTACTGCGTCGACATCCACTAGTCCAGTTATCAGGACTCAGTTCTTCTGGGTTTTTTAGTTCAAACCCTTTCAAGCACCCACAGTTAGGATAAGCAACAGTACTGCAACTTCCATATGGTCCACAGAGTCCATACATGTCACAATTATCCTGGGGCAAGGTGAGATCTTGCTGCCATTCTTCGTTGCGCATATTTAAATGCCATATATTAAGCTTGCCATCAGGAGTTGCTATGAACCTCAACGAGAATGTGGTGCTATTGTACGTTAACTTGAAATACATCTCCTCATCATTGACAACCATATCAATTTTGTAAACATAAACTAGGTTAGGCTTATAGTTTGGCTGGCCAGCAAACTCAATGCCATTATACGGCCCAATCCTTGTATCAATAGAAGAATTTTTCCAAATATATGATTGGACATATTTACCCTTAATCATTAAATATATGACAGTATATTCACCTGGGGACGAATCGTCTGCACTCCTCCATGATGTCAGGTACTTCTCTCTTCATGTTAAGAGGTTTTTGCCGATTTTCATTCCTGATACGAGGGTATCTCCAGGGTACTCAAAACTTTGCCAAATCACCTCCTTAAGTGCGAATAAATCATTTTTATTAAACCTATCTGGACCAGTACACATAATGCATCAAGGAAATTAAATTTTTGGGAGAATTGGTTGTATATTGATCTGTTTCGGGCTAACCAGCAATTTCAAGTACTATTAACCAAAACCACGGCAAACATAAACTTGTGAAACAAATATCATGGGCAGTTATAATATGGCCGGATTTCATTCAGCCGTTGTGTTTTTTACACATTATTTATGAGAGCTAGTATGATAGGCATTAGTGTAGTGATATGGACCTATTATAGATGGTCAATCTCCTAAGAAATAAGATACGAGAAGAGATGGATAGGGCCCTTAGAGCGGGCAAGACTCCAAGAATACTAGAGAGAAAATACTTGAAACTAAGTTTCTTTTTCATTCATTTCATATCCTCATAATACAAACCATGTAGACTTATATAGAAATACAAATGCGTTCTATCCTAATTTATTGGTGTAAGACAAAAACGTGGGACACTAAATGTAAACATGAGACCAGTTCATGAAGTAGTGGCCAACTTGTTATTCCTTAAAATATGCATGCAGGTTGTTCTTTGTACTTCATCTTCTCATGCACATATCAATACTCCCATCCTAAAAAACCGGCCTTGTCCACAAGCCCAAGGTTTCCATGATAGCCGATAAATATCCCCCACGGAGGGTCCTTTTTTGCGAGACCAGTTCCATGTTTCAGTTGAAAATAAAGGAATCCATACGCGTTACATTGGTGAATGATGTGATACTTGTCCGTGGATTTAAAACAAAAACCATTAAACGTGTCGGCTAGCATCATGGTCTCATGCAAACACTTTGCAGCGAGTGTTTGTAGTGGTCGAAAAAGAGCTTGTAGCAAAGGCTCAGGTGTAAGTGTACGTATCGATGTAGTAGTCGTAGACCCTGGGAGTGATGGAAAACTTTGAGAGATGGTTTCACTAATTACATTGTCTTCAAAGAGATGGTTGGGACCTTCAAATGCCATGGTGAGTTTAGGGGTGTTCGATGGTGGTGTGATAATTGGTTGTGCGCTTGTTGATGTCGTAGTGATGGTTGATGTGGTAGTATCCCATCGGTTGGCAAGGTGTTTCCAACGGTTGGAGATCTCGAGGGTATGTGGATCATTGTCTAAGCTAGCTATGGTATCAGCTAAAGTAACCATAGATACTTTTGGGGGCCTGATTTGTAAGCCATGGACCGTGTGGTTTGGTGGTGGGTTTTTGTCGTCTATTGTATTGGATGAGTCGGGTATTTGGAGGGTTGTGAGGAGATTGTTGTTCTGTTTGAAGTGATGTGCCAACTGATGCACAAGAATGTCTTTTTTTATTTGAGTTAGCAGTGGTGATTTTAAGGATTTGTTGTAAGGTTTCATTCAAGGTAAATAAGGCTTCTTCAAGAGCAGGGGAATCATGTTTTGGAGGCATGAATAACGAGAATGAAAGCACCAAATTGATATGGACCGATTATAGATGGTCAATCTCCTAAGAAAGAAGATACGAAAAGAGATGGATAGGGCCCTTAGAGCGGGCAATACTCCAAGAATACTAGAGAGAAAAGACTTGAAACTAAGTTTCTTTTTCATTCATTTCATATCCTCATAATACAAACCATGCGACTTATATAGAAATACAAATGCGTACTATCCTAATTTATTGGTGCAAGACAAAAACGTGGGACACTAAATGTAAACATGAGATCAGTTCATGAAGTAGTGGCCAACTTGTTATTCCTTAAAATATGCATGCAAAACTGCTATAAGCTAAACATGTGCATAAATGATGGACACACTGGTTGTTCTTTGTACTTTATCTTCTCAACATATCATGTAGTCATTTGTAAGAGGGTCATTTCTTAATTAGCGACCGTTTCTAGTAAGTAGTATGTTGTCGATCTATTGGAAATTTGGAAGAATGATGTTATAGTTCCAATATAAGTCGAAAGCTTCTAACAGGACTGAACTGCAGATGCCTTTTTAACTTCATTAGGCTAATTTTGGATGAGATCTGAAAAAGAATATTAGAAGCAGTAAGGAAAATGAAGACCAAAGCAACTTTATTGAATCATTCAATCTCAACAACAGATCGTGACAAATTGACAATCTATTTTTTGACGAAAAAGACTTCCTTTTTCCACGACCGTGTCTAATGGGTAAAATATTGATGAGGTATATATAAAACAATATACCTAAAACCCCTAATGGACTCGAACCCACAAGCCGGGCAGGCCACATTTATCCACTAATAGAATGGACCTCAGTGTATAGCCAGAATTTTCCACAAATCAATCAATAGCAGAGTTTCGTCTTATGTGGTAAAGGTCAAGTTTATAGAAAAAATTTCCAGAATCAAAATTTCCATTAATACATCGTTAGTAATTGTGCATGCCCCTTGTTTCTATGTCTGCAACTTCGGCAGACCGTCATCTCGTTTCTAAAAGGTTTGATTTTGCATTGCTTGTATCACTTATCAGTGAACATAGGAAATCACAACATCAGTGACATCTGAAGGTAATCACAGCACAGACAATACATATCTATAGTATTCCATGCGTGTAGTTACATAGATACACATAAAATAGAGACATACATAGATAGAGACATAAGCCATGCTCATACAACTGTATGAGGTGACATGTTCTTATACCATACCGATCCTTTGAAGTTCCGGGGATAAAGAAGCCCAACTCGAATCTTTTGTTTCCTGAAACAATGGTTTCACCGTCTATTATGTTTTGAAAAACAGCTATGGTGTCTAGTGAACTGCAAGATGATAGCATTAGAAAAAATAAGGTAATATACATAACTATTTTCAATTGCCGATAAATAAATATTGATACTGAGATACCAGAGTTACATAGTAGTAAACTGAATAAGCATGAGAACAAAAGTAAATGTTGAATTGATTTATAAATAATCATGATTGAATTAATTAATTCTAGGATTGAAGTAGTAGATCATGATGAAGAAATCAAAATGAAAAAATTTAGACATTCATGGACGCATGGTTGTTTAAAAAAAGGAGGGAAAAAAGACAAAGAGGAACACCTGTGTTTTTAGGATGAGTTTAATTTGTACTATTTAGAGGCTATACGCCTATACATACTAGTGACCGAAAAACATCTCGTTCATTTGTATACGTAATTTATTCTCCAATATATACACGTATAAAAAATACTTATGTTGTTTCTTGACAATCACCCAAACAAGAGTTGTATTATCTGCCAACATCATCCATATACTGAAATGTTCCATTACTTCTTCCATTTGGCCTCATTTATCTACCTTCTACTTGACTCAGTGTTACGTCATTCAATGATGATGGCCGAGTTGAGGCAGAATTGTTTTCACTGTGTGGAATAAAGAAGCCAGGTTGTTTAGGAGTAGGTAGCGAACTTTCTCCACCCAACATGGAAACCACAAATGGTGTGGCTGGTCTATCTTCTGCTCGTTGTTGCACACATAATAAACCAACATGTATTGATCGCATTACTTCAGGTACCGTCCACAGGTTACCCAATGATTCATCTATTAGATCAAGGGACTTGCCTTCGTTGTAAAGTCTCCATGCCTAAATGAATCCATGTAACCGAAAATTAGTTCACTTTTAAGGAAGTTATATGTGTACTCTTCAATGTAACTAGAGATTTATAATTATATCTTGACTCTAACCATGAGACAACTACATGTAACTACCTTTGAAATCAAAACCACATACGTTTGATATGGATACTGAGTATTAGTAGAAATTGGGTTATGTGTGAATATCTATGGAGAGAGATAGACACAAAAATGGCGCTAATAGATGTTTAGGGAGTTTCACAAGCTATTTAATTTTTTTGAGAGGCTCACATTTCTTTTTGCAAATCTTGGTTTTTGACTGAATAACCGGTTAGTCCATAAGGTTTGAACCTACCGCTACATAGATTCAAACCAGGCAAACCCTCCCTTTTCAGAAGATTAGTGTGGCCCTTTGTTTGCACCTAGCATGATGAATTGAACTAGAAACCTTACACATTTTAGTGGTATTGGTTAGAAGGTTTTTACCTCTAGGCAAACCTTGAGCGGTTAAAAGAATTTATACACATCATGTATGCATAATAGATTCTCATCAGTGTGGATCATATTCAACCAACTTACATGTCCAATAAGGTTGTCGTGGTGGTCTTCATGAGCAAAACTTCCATTTTTCTTCCCGCTAACAATTTCCAACACCAAAACCCCAAAGCTGAATATATCGGACTTGATTGAGAAGAGACCGTTGGCTGCATACTCGGGAGATATATAACCCCTGAGAAGAATTATGACCATGAAAATCTGTAGAGAACAGACAAATCTACATTACATCTTAAAAAAAGAGCACGAAATATCCTTACAAAGTCCCAACCACTCTCTTGGTATTTGCTTCACTCTCATGCCCTTTAAACATTCTAGCCAAACCAAAGTCTGATATCTTTGGATTCATGTCGTGATCCAGCAGAATGTTGCCTGCTTTCAAATCCCTGTGAACAACTCTAAGTCGCGAATCTTGATGCAGATAAAGAAGACCTCGTGCAATCCCATTGATAATATGGAAGCGTTGTGGCCAATCAAGTAGTGACTTCCTTAGATGATCTGCTCACAGATGAAGAGTATTAGTTTATAAGTCAGTCATACTTCTAGTAATATATGATAAGTATTGTTATTATGGGTGTTTAAAAATGAGCCGAACCAAATATAAACCAGTCGAGGCTCTTGTTAGCCATGTATTCATAAACAAGCATCGTCTCCTCCCCTTGAATGCAATATCCTAAAAGCTTTACCAGATTTCGGTGCTGAAGTTTGGCAATGCAAATAACCTCGTTCTCAAATTCGTTAAGTCCTTGACGAGAGGATTTTGAAAGCCGCTTTACAGCAATTTCTTGTCCTTCTTCTAATACACCCTGAAAATTACCGTAATAATACATGTGAATTAAAAAAGTAACTAATATTTTTTACAGTCGTTTCATACAGTACAGATCCATTAATTAAGAAGACAAGTATAGCGTTAACTTCGCGTGAAGGGAGGGGCTGGGAGGGGGGGGGGGGGGGGGGGGGGGGGGGGGGGGGTTCATATAACTGTAGCATTACCTTGTAAACTGGACCGAACCCGCCTTCACCCAGCTTGTTGGTGACAGAAAAGTTATTGGTTGCCTTAGAAATTCTTGATAAGCTAAATATAGGCAGCTCTACAGTTCCATTATTGTTACCATTTTTGTGATCTTTATCTAGGACCCTTATTGATCTACCTATATATAACACAAAAACTTGCTTAAAATTTTGAGTGTAAGGTATTAGTATCACAGATACCATTCAAAAACAGATTTAGAAATCTAGTTAAGTTTAACTTGCCTTTTCTTTCTGCATCTGACATTCTTTTCCTCTTTCTCCTAATGTAGAGTGCCAGTATGAAGCCCAAAAGAATCAACCCGGCTGATATAGACAAACTAAGTTCAATAACTACTTGTTTCTTTCTGTGGACGCTGGATCGTAGCTCTAAGAGATATTACAAAGTTAAAAAAGAATCATAACATAATTAAACTTAAAGTAATTCATGGCAACATACGAGCTCCGGTTGGTTAACCTTATCAAATGAAAATGACACTTCAATCTTGATTTATAGAAGTAAAAATATAGCATCGAAACAAATTAAAGACTTACCTAATAATTCAGAGGCCGCCAATCTAACATACAGATCTTGCCCATTCTGTGGGTAGACACGAGTGTCAATCAAATCACCAAACCATAGCAAGCATTCAAATCCACCTGGAGTGATGTTTGGATTTGCATAGGCAGTACATGAGCAATTGGTCATGCAAGCTACCTCACAATCCCGTAGGCTCATGTTGTGATTATAGACAGAAGTCTGTGTGTCTGGTAATTTCATGCTCGAGAACTTCAGAAATCCCTCTCCAGGTCCGCAATCTAATGGTCTACTCCGTCGACATCCACTAGTCCAGTTATCAGGACTCAGTTCTTCTGGGTTTTTAAGTTCAAACCCTTTCAAGCACCCACAGTTAGGATAAGCGGTAGTACTGCAACTTCCATAGGGTCCACAGAGTCCATATTTGTCACAATTATCCAGGGGTGAGGTTAGATCTTGCATCCATTCTTCGTTGCGCATATTTAAATGCCATATATTAAGCTTGCCATCAGGAGTTGCTATGAACCTCTCCAAGAATGTGGTGCTATTGAATGTAAACTTGAAATACATTTCCTTGTCATTGACAACCAGATCAACTTTGTATACATAAACTGGGCTATGCTTATAGTTTGGCCAGCCAGCAAACTCAATGCCATTAAACGGCCCAATCCTTGTATCCATAGTAGAATTTTTCCAAATATATGCTTGGATATATTTACCCTTATTCATTAGAAATCTGACTGTGTACTCACCTGGAGATGGATCTTCTTCACTCCTCCATGAGGTCATGTACATCTCTCTTCCTGTTATCAGGTCCTTCCCGAGTTTCATTCCTGATATGAAGGTGTCTCCAGGGTAATCAAAACTTTGCCAAATGACATTGTTTCCATCAGTTATTACCATATTTCCACTATCCAAGAGTTGTGCCGCTGGATTGACATTTGTGCCTGATGCAGATGAGTTAGATGACCAGAAGACCGTATCGCCACCAATAAGAGACATGATACCTTGGCTGTCCAATTTAACCATGCCCAAGTGGTTGGTAAGTGGAGTTTCACGGTTAGCAACCCATGCAACTGTATGAGGTGATGTGTTCTTATACCATATCCCCAGGTATCGATTCTTTGAATTTCCTGGGCTAAAGAAGCCTAACTCGAATCTTTCGTTTCCTGAAACAATGGTTTCACCGTCTGTGATGTTTTGAAAAACAGCTATGGTGTCTAATGAACTGGAAGATGATAGTATTAGAAAGAAGAAGGTAATATATGGGAGTATCATTATTATTGAATGTACTGAACTTTGCTTTGCCAGTTTCCCACAACTTAATGGTATTTTTTGTGATTTAAATAAGTGTGCTTGATTGACTAGTGTTTTAATTTTTATCATTCTTCCAAGATTATTCTACACTTGGTAAAGACTAGTTCAGCGAAGACCAAATAATTCTTACTAATCACCTCCTTAAGTGCGAATAAATTATCATTTTTATTAAACCTATCTGGACCAGTACACATACTGCATCAAGGAAATTAAATTTTTGGGAGAATGGGTTTCTGTTTCCGGCTAACCAGCAATTTCAAGTACTATTAACCAAAACCACGGCAAACATAAACTTGTGAAACAAATATCATGGGCAGTTATATATATGGCCGGATTTCATTCACCCATTGTGTTTTTAACACATTATTTATGAGAGCTAGTATGATAGGCATTAGTGTAGTCATTTGTAAGCGGGTCATTTCTTAATTAGCGACCGTTTCTAGTAAGTAGTATGTCCATCTATTGGAAATTTGGAAGAATGATGTTATAGTTCCAATATAAGTCAAAAGCTTCTAACAGGACTGAAATGCAGATGCCTTTTTAATTTCATTAGGCTAATTTTGGATAACATCTGCAAAAAGAATATTAGAAGCAGTTAGGAAAATGAAGACCAAACCAACTTTATTGAATCATTCAATCTCAACAACAGATCGTGACAAATTGACAATCTATTTTTTGACAAAAAAGACTTCCTTCTTCCACGACCGTGTCTAATGGGTAAAATGTTTATTGATGAGGTATATATAAAACAAGGGTTTTGTTAACCACCACCCTCGGGTGTTTTTTAAACATTCTATAATTAAAAAATTAATAATTAATTAACCTCAAATGTGTTAGAAATTTAGGGTCGTGATAATCGGTGATTGCCGGATAGTTCTTGAATCGTGTCAAACACTTTCCTAATACAAAATTTCGACCCTATTTGTGCCTTGGGTTACACGAAATTTGTACGGGGATAAGACAAGAACAACACTCTATTTCTAGGCACAAGATAATAGAGCAAAACATGGACAATGTGTATGTTATGAGCTTGAGACCAAAATTCTGTTTATATATGTATATAAACTTCAAAATGAACGTTGTGATCCAAAAAGAAATGTTCCTTCGTGAAAAGACATAATAATTCCTGTTTCTGCAACAGTTTTGTAACAGTTTTGCAACAAAATAACCGTTGCTAACTGTCATCAACACAAGTGTATGGATCATTTAGTGACCCACGAATCTGTCACTATATGCCCTTTAGTGGCCCACAGATTCTGTCACAAATAGGCCCATTTACTACTATAGATTCACAACTTTTCCATTCTTTTGTATCCGAAATCAAGTTAACAAGTTTATACAAGCGTGTACTCCACACCTCCGAACTTGTATTATAACTTAACTTGAAATCCCTTTGGTCTCGGGTAAATCACCATTACACCAAAATGATTGATGACACTAAAATCACCAACAATCCTCCCCCATTTTAGTGTAATCTTTGATTTCCCGTTAATCAAAACAAATTAAACTCATGCATAAATGAAAATATCTTTCGATTTGAATTTTCATCTTAGTATACTACACATTCAAAATATTCGAATATCAGAGTGTCACTAAGGATTGAACTCTTTCTATTCATAATGAATACCTCAAGATAATATACACACAAGTTTATCAATCCAATGTTTACTTGACGCTATACAAGCCATGCGCCCTTATCCCATTCATGAGCATATAGGAAGCCAAAGTACAAGCTTCTTGAAGCGGCAAAACTTCACACTCACATAGGTAGTTCTTTTATTCATGCCCTGCTTTGCACTTTTTCAAAAGAATTATTAAGAAGATAAACTTCAGCCTCTTTATCCTTGCAGGTCCGAACACATACCTTGGGACAATATAACATGTGTTCCAATCTCTAAGTGTGAGCTTTCCACATTGAATTCAGCCTTTAGCATTGCGCTAGAGGGGAATTGGGTGTCTCACCATTAGAGATCTAATGGACTTTTCATCCCTATTACCGACTTTGTGCACCAAGTCTTTAATCAACCACTTTACTAAGTGGTACATTCTTAATAGTTTAGTTACACTATTATAATGCATAGAACATAATAGTATTTACTTTTAAACATAAATCAATGTTTATTAACGAGTCATTCAACCATTATTTTTCTATAAAACATGAAAACAACGAATCATGATGCAATAGTTGAACACGTTGGCCAACGTTTTTCTTTGATCCAAGACTACCTTTACAGTGAGTAAAATCCATCACTTATAAAATTTAGTCTTCTCGATCATTTATCCGCCCTAATTGCATCAACTTGTCGTTACCATATCACATGTTCATATGAACAAATGTTAAACAAGATCCTTTAACTGTTCCTTTTAAAACCAAGAAACAATTCCTTCAAAATTATAACAAATTTTAATCCATATTGATGGTTCCATCACAAAATGATCCATGCAATATTCCAACCGTTTTTTTACCAAACCATAATTCATGGTTAATTCAAGTACATGAGTACTTCGTCTAACAGCCAACATATCATTTGATATAATGACAATGCTATTTCAAAACTATTACACAAAGGAACTTTATTAACATCTTAGACTTTAGGCCACTCAAGAACAAATTACCCTTGCCCTTGAAGCATCATGAAACAAGAACTATTTCAAGATAAAGCCAAAATATATTAATACTAAGTACTAGTAGTAATGACATGATTTTTAAGTAGAAAACTTCCACTCATCAATGCATACATTGTTCCTTTTTCATTGAACTATGAAACGTTTGATAACTTCATACGACACGTTATAGTTCCATCATTCAATTTCAAAGCCGCATAACTTAGCCATTCATGAAATCTACCAAATACTCCTTACTTAAAGATTATGGATCATGATCATGACAAATGATCACACATTCACAGATATCAAAATTAAGGAACAACAATCGCTTATCCATGAGAAGTTTGACATAAACAACTGAAAATTTCAAACACTTGTTTTCATTCGGAAACATTTCTAAATTGGCCAAATGAACAACCGAAAACTTTCGGTTACCGCCATATAGAACTATGTCAAACTAGTTGCCTTTTCAATTCACATAAACTACCAGTTATCCATATTCTTTTTAAGATACATAAAGAGAAACTAACTGATATCTATTATCATTTTTCATCAAAACAAACTGTTTATTGTAACCAACCAAACTGGTTTCCTTCATACATTATTAAATCACGCATGTCTTTCAATTTACATGAAAGCAAATGTTCCAAATTACTATTCACGTAAACATAATCAATATATTAGCGAATACAATTCTCATTCAGTATCTAACTCCGTTAGGGACAAAATCGTATCAACAATCCAACACTTACGTCAATCACGTTGAAATATTGGTTAATCAATAAACAAATAGACACAAGTAATTACAGTGACTATATATAACTTTCTCAAATATAGACATGAATTTGATCACAAGATTTAACCATGTTTTATCACAAGCATGAATAAATATATAAGCCACATATACTCATTGTCATGCGGTTTATATGTTAAAAAAAATAAGGGATTAGAAAATGCGTACTCTTATTAATATGATTAAACCAACGTTGCATGTTTCATCATATGAATCACCAATTCCCATATCGAATTAGATGCGCCAGTGGCATCTTTATCCCTGTCCCTCTTTAGTGTCCAAAATACAAGTCACATGTCTTTAACAAAAACATGTTCCATCATCATATGATATATACGAATCTAATCTTTATGTGATCCCTATTCCTTGATCACTTCCGTAGATTCATCAATCAAGATTATCACAGAATATTGTATTAGTTTGTTAGAAATTTAGGGTCGTGGGTGATTGCCGGATAGTTCTTGAATCGTGTCAAACACTTTCCTAATACAAAATTTCGACCCTATTTGTGCCTTGGGTTACACGAAATTTGTACGGGGATAAGACAAGAACAACACTCTATTTCTAGGCACAAGATAATAGAGCAAAACATGGACAATGTGTATGTTATGATCTTGAGACCAAAATTCTGTTTATATATGTATATAAACTTCAAAATGAACGTTGTGATCCAAAAAGAAATGTTCCTTCATGAAAAGACATAATAATTCCTGTTTCTGCAACAGTTTTGTAACAGTTTTGCAACAAAATAACCGTTGCTAACTGTCATCAACACAAGTGTATGGATCATTTAGTGACCCACGAATCTGTCACTATATGCCCTTTAGTGGCCCACAGATTCTGTCACAAATAGGCCCATTTACTACTATAGATTCACAACTTTTCCATTCTTTTGTATCCGAAATCAAGTTAACAAGTTTATACAAGCGTGTACTCCACACCTCCGAACTTGTATTATAACTTAACTTGAAATCCCTTTGGTCTCGGGTAAATCACCATTACACCAAAATGATTGATGACACTAAAATCACCAACAAAATGTACCATATTTAACATAGTTAATATTAATATATACCATATTAATTCATACTTACCTTTTTTTTTAGAAAGGCAACAATAAATTAAAACAGAAAAAAAACGATACAAACAAACGACATACCTCCTCTCCAAACAAGACGATTAAAGAGAAGGTACCCGGAAAGAAAACAAACAATTACAAACCAATGACAGAGGATACAAAATAAACCTATCCAAGTACCCTATTTAGACTAAACAAAGCACACCCATTATCACCTATGCCATGTGACCACAAAGCCAAAATCCCCCAAATATATACTCAATCCCACATGGAGCTGCAATATGACACCACACCAAAATGGAAAGAGGTACATAATTGGAATTAAGGATTATAGCAAAGGCCCCATGTAAACTAAAAAAAACAACACATGCAGACATGAGCACAATACTTGCAGACCAGAACTCAAATACACCATTCTCACGCTGCAACTTTTGATTGCAGAAGCTAAAACCAAAAAATGCATTAGGACAGAAGATACAAACCAGAATGCAGCGATCATAGAGAGTAGCACCATCGAACCCGTTGCAGACCCAATCACTCTGACCCGAAATGAACAGAAACTGGACCAGCAGAGAACACGGGCTGAGATAAAAATCTTACTGTAACCGACACTTTATGGGATCATACATCCATTGTTGCCAATCAATATCTTTATATTTGTTAGATCTTCGCGTAACCCACTCGAAACTTTTAAATTGAATATCTTGCACAATTTTATTAGTACGTGTAACTTTAGTGCTAAACACGCGAGCATTTCTTTCCTTCCAAATGAAGTATCCGGTTGTCCAAAGTACCGCTTGCCAAATACGAGATAAAACAGCGGGGACATTTACGTTTCCCAATAATGCAAACAGCTCGTCAATTGAGAACGTGTTAACGTTTCCCAACTTCCACCATTTAAAAACCTTTTCCCAAACGCTCATAGCAAGATCACAAGTGACCAAGCTATGTGCACATGATTCCACTACGTTATTACAGCTTGGACAAAGAGTCGAATCCAAGTCAATACCTCTTCTATCGAGCTCTACACGGACCGGAAGTCTACCTTTACGCGCCCTCCAAACGAAGATGTTGACTTTATTAGGCACCAACTTGTTCCAAATCATTTCTTGCCCACCACTCTCGCTTTGTATAATATTTTCTTCGACCAATCTTGTTAGCACTTTGACTTTGAATTCGCCATCTTCAGCGAGCGCCCATCTCCATCTATCCCTGCGATTATTAGACACGATAACATTTTGCAAAAGCCTCATTAGATCGTCAAACTCCCTACACACTCGACCCCTAATACTTCTCACCCACTCATATTTCCAACACCAGACACCATCTACCCAAGCCCCCTTATCCATCACACTACCCTCGCTTCTACTATCCAAGTGATAAAGTCTAGGAAATGTGTCGCAAAGCCTTCGATTATCTACCCACCTATCTAACCAAAACCTAATGTCTCTTCCATCCCCTAAAACCCCTACAAACGAAGAAGAAAACTCGATCCCCAAACTGTCCAAATCTTCACCCAGCTTCATGATGTCATGCCAAACCCCCCTCGCCCTCGCTCCCACGTCGTTATTACTCCCCAACCCCCCGCAATCCCCATAAATACTTTTAATAACCCTAACCCATAAACCTTTGCCCTCCTTCCTAAATCTCCAACACCACTTTCCTAATAAAGCCAAGTTTTTTGCCCTTAAACTACCTATGTTTAACCCCCCAACCCCATGTGAAGCAATAACCGAATCCCATTTTACCCACGACAGCTTTTTTCCCCCACCCACCCCACCCCAAAAGAAATTTTTTCTAATTCTCTTAAGATTTTTTATGACACTCAAAGGCACTCGAAACATCGAAAAGTAGTACAATGGCAAGCTACCAAGAACCGACTTTATCAAAGTTAGACGACCCCCGAACGATATTGTTTTTGCTTTCCAATCGGCCAACCGCTTTTTGAATTTTTCGACCACGGGATTCCATGCTTTTATGCGCTTCATATTTTCCCCAATCGGTAACCCTAAGTACGTGAATGGAAATTCTCCGACACCACATCCCATCCAACTTGCCATATCGGCCAAATCTATCTCGTTGACTCCTATTCCATAGAGTTTACTTTTGTTGTAATTCACCCGTAACCCGCACTACAACAATCCAGCCCTTCCCCATCGGGGTTTTCCCCAGCGACAGCGTGTCGCTGGAGAATCGACGCTAAACGACAAAATCTGTCTGACGTGACAAACTTGTATCCGCATATTGGAGATGAGAAACCATAACATTATTTCTCCCTACTTTGACCCCTCTGTAAACGCCATTTGTCACAGCCTCATTCATAATCGCGTTTAAACTCTGCGTCGCCAAAATGAATAAAAAAGGAGATAAAGTATCACCCTGCCTTACACCCCTTTCTAAACCAAATTCATCAGATGGAGATCCATTAACAAGTATAGATAAAGAAGCGGATTTTAAACAAACCTCAACCCATTTGCACCATTTCTCCCCAAACCCCATTCTTTTCATAATATTTAATAAAAAAACTCCAGTTTATAATATCATATGCTTTTTCAAAGTCGATTTTGAATATTAGAGCTTTCTCCTTCTTTTTTCTCAAAAACTCTATGGTCGCGTTTGCAATAAGCACTCCATCCAGAATGTATCGTCCTTTAATGAACGCATTTTGTTCTCCCCCCCACTACATACCCCACAACTCGCTTCACCCTCTCTGCCACCATTTTAGCAATGACTTTGTAGTAGGACCCGATTAGACTAATAGGACGATAGTCCCTGAGCCCAATAGGATCTGTTACTTTAGGAATGATTGTAACAAAAGAAGCGTTGCACCCCTTTGAGATTTCCATCTTCTCCCAAGACCATCTGATCGCCGTCATCAGATCCTCTTTAATAATAACCCACATCTTTCTAATAAACTTGAAATTAAACCCATCGGGCCCTGGGGCTTTATCTCCCCCACAACCATAAATAGCTTCCCACACCTCCCTTTCGCTAAAGTTTTGTTCCAACGATTTAGCATCATCTGTCGAAATCTTTTCGATTCTGTCGCAGCAAAAAACTGGCCTTAGTACCCCATTTTCAGAAAACAAAGTCTTGTAATGCCTAACCGTCTCTGCTTTGATTATCTTAGGATCCTCACACCAGACCCCGTTCACCATTAGACCTCTTAGATTACACTTATTATTCCTCCTTTTTACATACGAATGGAAGAATTTGGAGTTTTCATCCCCCTCTATATCCCACTTGATTCGAGATTTTTGTCGCATCATATAACCATATTCCCTTTCTTTTTCCTCCCACCTCTTTCTAGACTCCATCCAAGCCTCTCTCTCAGTATCACTTAACGGCCTCTTTTCCGCTTCTAGCTCCCATCTCATAGCTTCATGTGTTAAATTTGCTATTCTATCCTTATACCCGCCAAACCTCTCCTTATTCCACCCTTTAAGACTAGCCTTAACATTCTTCAGTTTATCCCGAATATGTGTTAGAATCATGCATTTATGGAAATAATTAGTTCAATAGTGGAAACTTAAAAAACACCCCTAGGTGTTTGTTAGCAAAACCCATAAAACAATATACCTAAAAAACCTAATGGCTCCAACCCGCAAGCCGGGCCATGCCATATTTATCCACTATTAGAATGGACCTAAGTGTATAGCCAAAATTTTCCACAAATCAATAAATATCAGAGTTTCCGTCTTATGTGGTAAAGGTCAAGTTTATAGACAAAATTTCTATTAATACATCGTTAGTAATTCTGCATGCCCCTTGTCTGCAACTTCGGCAGACCGTCATCTCGTTTCTAAAAGGTTTGAATTTACATTGCTTGTTATCACTTATCAGTGAACATAGGAAATCACAACGTAGGTGACATCTGAAGGTAATCACAGCACAGACAATACATATCTATAGTATTCCATGCGTGTAGTTACATAATACACATAATATAGACATACACAGATAGAGACATACGCCATGCCCATACAACTGTATGAGGTGACATGTTCTTATACCATACCGATCCTTTGAAGTTCCGGGGATAAAGAAGCCCAACTCGAATGTTTTGTAATTGTTTCCTGAAACAATGGTTTCACCGTCTATATGTTTTGAAAAACAGTTATGGTGTCTAGTGAACTGCAAGATGATAACATTAGAAAAGATAAGGTAATATATGGGAGTCACATAACTATTTTCAATTGCCGATATATAAATATGGATACTGAGATACCGGAGTTACATAGTAGTAAACTGAATAAGCATGAGAACAAAAGTAAATGTTGAATTGATTTAAAAGTAATCACGATTAAAATAATTAATTCTAGCATTGAAGTAGTAGATCATGATGAAAAAAAGGAGGGAAAAAAAGACAAAGAGGAACACCTGTGTTTTTAGGATGAGTTTAATTTGTACTATTTAGAGGCAATACATACTAGTGACCGAAAAACATCTCGTCCATTTGTATACGTAATTTATTCGCCAATATATACACGTATCAATAATACTTGTGTAGTTTCTTGACAATCACCCAAACAAGAGTTGCATTATCTGCCAGCATCATCCATATATTGAAATGTTCCATTACTTCTTCCATTTGGCCTCATTTATCTACCTTCTACTTGACTCAGTGTTACGTCATTCAATGATGATGGCCGAGTTGAGGCAGAATTGTTTTCACTGTGTGGAATAAAGAAGCCAGGTTGTTTAGGGGTAGGTAGCGAACTTTCTCCACCCAACATGGAAACCACAAATGGTGTGGCTGGTCTATCTTCTGCTCGTTGTTGCACACACAATAGACCGACGTGTATTGATCGCATTACTTCAGATACCGACCACAGTTCACCTAATGATGCATCTATTAGGTCCAGGGACTTGCCATCCTTGTAAAGTCTCCATGCCTAAATCAATCCATGTAACAGAAAGTTAGTTCACTTTTTAGAAAGGTATATGTGTACTACTCTTCAATGTAACCAGAAATTTATAATTATATCTTGACTCTAACCATGAGACAACTACATGTATTACCTTTGAAATCAAAACTACATATATACGTTTGATATGAATACTCGAAGAAAACAGATACGAAGTATTTCAGTAGAAATTGGGTTATGTGTGAATACAATGGTGCGAATAGAAGTTTAGGGAGCTTCACTAGCTAGCTATATAATGGCTCACATTTCTTTTTCAAACCATGGGTTTTGACTGTTTGACCGATTAATACATAAGGTTTGAACCTACCGCTACATGGATTCAAACCGGCCAAAGGCCTCCTCCCTTTTAAGGAGTTGACGTGACCACTTAAAGGTTGTTTGCACCTAGCATGATGAATTAAACTAGAAACTTTACACATTTGAGTGGTATTGGTTAGAAGGTTTTATTTTAGGGCTAATTCTTGAAATGCCCCAAAATGTTACCTTTTTCCCTTTTTGCACCCACCAAATGAAAATTTCTCAAAATACCTTATGCAACTTATGCGACTTATGCAACTTATGCGACTTTTTCAAAAATAGAAAAAAAAATCAAAAATTTTCCAAAATTTTACCATTTTTGGAAAAGTCACATACATTGCATAAGTCGCATAAGTTGCATAAGGTATTTTGAGAAATTTTCATTTGGTGGGTGCAAAAAGGTAAACAAAGTAACATTTTGGGGAATTTCAAGAATTAGCCCTTAATTTTACCTCTAGGCAAACCTTGAGCTATTAAAAGAATTTATATATTATTAAAACCCTTGCATAATGTGATATTCAAAGTTTATGGACTAATGTTGCTATTGTTGTTATTTCAGGGACTAAAGTGGAAACATGGTGTTTGAAGTTTATATACGTTGGCTGGTTGATGGAGTTGGGCTTGAAGGCCCAATGTGTTGTAAGAAGACCGTTGCCTCATTTGTGTATATTACCCTAACTCATTCTGAGTTAGGGTTAAGATAGATGAGTGTGTTTTTCTCTCAGCCCTTCATGGCGACATAATGTTCTATCTTCATTCCTGGATTGATTCATCTTTTGTTTTTTTTTAATCTTTGTAAAAACTATTATCAGGTTAGATAATAGATCCATACCAGTTGAGACTGTGGTGGATTTTATCTTTAAAACTCTCTCTAGTTCCTTTGATTGTTTGAAGTGAATAAAAGTGTTGTTAGATCATCTAGCCTTATTTTTCTACATGGTATCAGAGCCAGGTTATCAAATCTAACTCTGTTATTGTGAAAAGTTTTTTTTGAGAAAATACTTTTCTGTTTATATTTTTTGATACAAAGTTATGAATTGATTTTTCTGGTCGATCTGCTATTGGAATAGCGTTATACTCTCTCGATTTACAAAACGCCTAATTTTTTGAAAAAAATTAGGGTTTGACTTTTTTGGGGATCTTTTGATTCAAAGGTTCCGGTGACTAATTGGTGGTGTTTTTGAGACTCTTGTGGTATTATCTGTCTCATAAGTGGTAAACCCCTATTTTTTAAAAAAATTTAGGGTTTACTGTTTGTGAATGGATCTTGAGGTTCTTGGTGTTTGTGATTCATTGGTGGCTGTTTTTTCTCTTGCTGGATTTGATTTTCCCTATTTTTTTCCCTTGAAGGAAAAAATTAGGGTTTGTCAATTGGAGGTTCTGATATCATCTAGACTAAGTGAATCTAGATATATCATATCAATCGTGCTTTGTTTGGTCTCACTGTAACACCTCTCACTCTCTCTCTCTTTTGTTTTCTAGTTGATTTATCTGCATTATTTGTTTATTGTTTGCTCTTAGGTTGGTTGTTTTTTTATTTTTGACCTATTATACTTGGATCCTCACTCATTGCTTGCCCTTGACCTGCCACCCTTGAGTGGTTTGAAAGCCTGGGAACTCAGTTTGCAGTGTTGTGAGTTCTTTTATTACCTTTTTGACCCTTCACCATGACTGATCATGTTGATGAGTCAGTTCATGGTGATGATGAGACTTTAAGTATGACTGACCCTGTCACACTCATTAGCAATTTGGACTTGAGTGACCTTTTACATTTGCACCCCAATGATACTGCTGTGTTAACTGTTGTGAGTGTTAAACTTAAAGGTACTGAAAATTATCAAGTTTGGGCTAATGCTATGTTGTTCGCTTTGGAAGGTAAAAACAAAATTAGTTTTATTGATGGTTCTTATAAAAGGTCTATAACTGATGAAGTTTTGGGAAAACAATGGGATAGAGTTAATGTTATGGTTCTTGGGTGGATTTTAAACTCAATCTCTGAGGAACTATTCCTTGGTCAAATTTTTTCAAAAAAGGCTAAGAATGTTTGGAATGAGTTAAAAGAAACTTACCATAAAGTTGATGGGTCTGTCATTTTCAATTTACATCACAAGATTAACACTCTTAACCAAAATGAGTCTAATTTGTCTGATTATTACCACAAATTGAATGCTTATTGGAAACAGTATGATGCTATGATTGAGTTGCCTAATTGTGTGTGTTCTGCTTCGGGTGAATTTAAAAGACATAATCAGTTGTTAAAAATTATGCAATTCTTGATGGGTTTGGATGATTCTTACATGAGCATTAGAAGCTCTATTCTCTCTAGAGAAACCTTGCCTGATGTTAAAGGTGCCTATGCCATAATTTCCAGTGAGGAATCTCATAGGTTAGCATCTGGTACTCTTGCTGGTTCCTCTCAGAGGACTCAGACATCAACATTTTTTTCTAATGGGTCTGTTAGAAACAATACTCAAAGAAATCAGACCAATAATCAAGGTAACTATAATAGTGGTAACTTTAGACCCAACTTTGGCAACAATGGAGGTTTCAGACCTAACACTCCCACCACTGGATTTAGACCTAATGTTCCTAACAACTATGTGTTTAGACCTTATGGTAATAGAAACTCTGAAGTGGTTTGTGAGAATTGTGGGTATAATGGCCACACTATTGATAGGTGCTTCAAAATCATTGGTTACCCTCCTGACTTTGGTAAGAAAAAAGGGGGTCAAGGTAACAAGGGTAAAAATGTTTCTAACAATTTTGTTGGAACATCCTCTTCATCTGGATTCAGTGATGAGCAACTTGCTACCTTACTTTCTATGTTTAAAGAGAACAAGGGAACCACTAGTGACTCTGGAAATGTTCATGCCAATATGGCAGGTACCTACTTTAACAATAGTAAGATTTTTAATAATAACTTTGAGAAGTTTTTTTTGTTCTAACACAAACATCAAGTCTAAAATTGGGTATAATGGGAAGATTGTTGATTCAGGGGCTAATCAACATATGACCAATGATGATTCTAAATTGGAAAATGTTTTTGATATTTCTCACCTTAACATTAAGGTGGCTCATCCCAATGGGACTGAAGCTATCATCTCTAAAATTGGAAATCTAAAACTTTCTAATGGACTTGTGTTGTTTGATGTGCTTGTTATTCCTGATTATTGTGTGACTTTGGTGTCTGTTCACAAATTAGCTAAGGATAACAAAATTTTAGTTGTCTTTGATGAAAACAAATGCTTCTTTGTAAATCTGGATTTCAATTTCAAAAAAATCTTGGGGACTGGTAGACAATGTGGTGGTTTGTACTATTTAGATGTAGAAGGTAACAAGTGTGTTAATGATTCCAATGTGATTGCTTGCTCCTTGTCTAAACATGATTGGCATTGTAGATTGGGTCACCCTGCTGACCCGGCTCTGAATGTACTAAAAAACTCTTTGAAAATTAGTTCTATTGATCAAAATGATTTTTGTGAAATATGTCAAAGGGCTAAACAGGCTAGAGAACCATTTCCCTTAAGTGACCATAAAAGAAAAACTCTTGGTGAATTAGTACATCAGGATGTGTGGGGACCTTATAGGGTGACCAGTCATACTGGTCATAGGTTTTTCTTGACCATTGTGGATGATTACACAAGAGCTGTTTGGGTTTATTTGTTAAAAACCAAAGATGAAGTTGGCAAATCTATTGAGATTTCTTATAATCTTTTAAGAAACCAATTTGAAAGAGAAGTTAAAATTTTCAGAAGTGACAATGGGACTGAATTTGTTAATCATAGCTTTCAAACAATCTGTAACACCAAAGGGATTCTACATCAAACCTCTTGTGCATATACTCCACAACAAAATGGGATGGTTGAAAGGAAACATAGGCATCTTCTTAATGTGACAAGATGCCTTATGTTTCAGGGGGAGAATACCCTTAAGGTTTTGGACTGAATGCATTCTAACTGCTACTTATCTTATCAACAGATTGCCCTATTATGTGCTAAATGGTAGATCTCCATATGGGATGATGTATAACACACCTCCTAATCTCTCTCATATTAGGACCTTTGGTTGTCTTTGTTTTGTTACTGTCTTGAATAGTCATGATAAACTCACCAGTAGATCTGAAAAATGTGTTATGATGGGTTTTTCTAATTTGCAAAAAGGTTACAAACTTTATAGTCTTGATAGACATCAGTTCTTTGTTTCTAGAGATGTCAAGTTTTTTGAGTCCATTTTTCCTTTAAAGATATTGTTTTAAATAAAAAGAATAAGAATCAAGATGTTGATGTTTCTCAAAACAGTAAAGTTTTGACCTTTTTTGATTTGAAAAATCCTGAGCTTCCTGATGATGATGAGAGAGTTACAAATAATCATAATGGTGACAGTAAGTCACCAAGTGCTAGTAACCCAGACTTGGGTCTAGGTGACAGTGGACACATTGCTTCTAGCAATGATACCATAGATGCCATTCCAAGTGTTGAGGCTGCCACACTTGATGAGATACATGTATCTGAAGGAAATTTATAAATTCACCCAAGTCTTCCTTTGCATGGACATAACTTGGGTGGTATTTCTAATACTAATGCTCAGGATGACCAGGGTGTGAGAAGGTCTTCTAGACCTTCTGTTTTTCCTAAAAATTACAATGATTTTGTTTTTAATTCCAAGGTCAAGTATGGGATTGAAAAATTTGTTGGATATTCCAAAATTAAAGGAGATGTGTTATGCTTTGTTACTCAGTTAAATAAGAGTAGTGAACCTAGGAATTTTTTGAAGCTTGTCAAAGTCTTGAGTGGGTTGATGCTATGAATGTTGAATTTGCTGCTTTGCTTGAAAATGACACTTGGGACTTGGTTGAATTGCCTGTTGATAGGACTGCCTTAAATTCTAAGTGGGTTTGGAAACTTAAGTTCAAATCCAGTGGTGAGATAGAAAGGTATAAGGTCAGACTTGTTGCCATGGGTTGTGGTCAAAAAGAGGACATAGATTATGAGGAAACCTTCTCACCTGTTGTTAAAATGGTGACTGTTGGATGCCTTATTAGCTTAGCTGTTAATCAATCTTGGCCCTTATAGCAACTTGACATTAACAATGCTTTCTTATATGGTGAATTGGATGAGACTGTTTACATGAAACCCCCTCAAGGTTTTTACTCTGGTAATCCTAAGCTTGTTTGTAGGCTTAAGAAGTCCATTTATGGACTTAAACAATCTCCTAGACAGTAGAATGCTAAACTCACATCTGTACTCATTAAAAATGGGTTTATGCAAAGCAAGTCTGACTACTCTCTTTATACTAAGCATTGTGATAAGTGTTTCATTGTTGTGCTTGTTTATGTGGATGATATTATTGTTACTAGAAACAACAAAAAAGAAATAGACAACTTCAAAATGTTTTTGAAAAGTAATTTTAAGATTAAAGATGGAAAAATTGCAATATTTTTTGGGAATTGAAGTTGTTGATACCCAAGATGGAATATGTTTGAATCAAAGGAAGTATGTCCTTGATCTTTTGTCTGAATATGGTATGCTTGCTTGCAAACCTTCCAAGACACCATTGATATCTAAGTTGTCCATTACCAATGAATCATCTGATAATGATCCCTTGTTAGAAAATATTGTGGATTATCAGAAGCTTATGGGTAAGCCTATCTATCTGACCAATACCAGACCTGACATTTCTTATGTTGTTCACTGTCTTAGTCAATTCATGCACTCACCCTTAAGGTCTCATTTAAAGATTGCTTTTAAGATTCTCAAATACTTAAACGGTGCACCAGGTTTGGGTATTCATGTTAAGAAACATCCAGGTGTGACTCTTAAAGACTTCTAAGATGCTGATTGGGCTAAGTGCATTGTTACTAGAAAGTCTGTTACTGGCTATTTTGTTTTCCTGAATGATAACATTGTATCATGGAAGAGTAAGAAACAAATCACTCTCTCTAAGTCATCAGCTGAGGCTGAGTATAGAGCTCTAGCCTCAGTGACTAGTGAAGTCATTTGGATCCTAAAGATTTTAAAAGATTTGGGTTGTAGTGATCTTTTGCCTGTGGATCTACACTGTGACAGCAATTCAGCAATTAAGATTGCTTCCAATCCTGTATTCCATGAGAGAACTAAACACCTTGAGATTGACCTTCACTTTGTGAGGGAAAAAATCTTGAGTGGGGTGGTTAGAACTCAAAAGGTGGAATCTGTAAATCAAATTGCAGACATCCTTACCAAAGGATTGGATACACCTCAACACGAATACCTTGTGAAAAAACTTGGGATGCTTGATCTGTATAGAATATCAGATTAAGGGGGGATGTTAAAACCCTTGCATAATCTGATATTCAAAGTTTATGGAATAATGTTGCGATTGTTGTTATTTCAGGGACTAAAGTGGAAACTTGGTGTTTGAAGTTTATATACGTTGGTTGGTTGATGGACTTGGGTTTGAAGGCCCAATGGGTTGTAAGAAGACCGTTGCCTCATTTGTGTATATTACCCTAACTCATTATGAGTTAGGAATAAGATAGATGAGTATGTTTTTCTCTCAGCCGATCATGCCGACATAATGTTATATCTTCATTCCTGGGTTGATTCATCTTTTGTTTTTTTTAATCTTTGTAAAAACTATTATCAGGTTAGATAATAGATCCATACCAGTTGAGACTGTGGTGGATTTTATCTTTAAAACTCTCTCTTCTTTCTTTGATTGTTTGAAGTGAATAAAAGTGTTGTTAGATCATCTAGCCTTATTTTTCTACATATATCTCATGTATGCATAGTATATTGTCATCGGTGGATCATATTAAACAAACTTACATGTCCAATAAGGTTGTCATGGTGGTCTTCATGAGCAAAACTTCCATTTTTCTTCCCGCTAACAATTTCCAACACCAAAACCCCAAAGCTGAATATGTCGGACTTGATTGAGAAGAGACCACTGGCTGCATACTCGGGAGATATATAGCCCCTGTGAAGAATTATGACCATGAAAATCTGTAGAGAACAGACAAATCTACATTACATCTGACAAAAAGAGCACGAAATATTCTTACAAAGTCCCAACCACTCTCTTGGTATTTGCTTCACTCTCATGTCCTTTAAACATTCTAGCCAAGCCAAAGTCTGATATCTTTGGATTCATGTCGTGATCCAGCAAAATGTTGCCTGCTTTCAAATCCCTATGAACAACTCTAAGTCGCGAATCTTGATGCAGATAAAGAAGACCTCGTGCAATCCCATTGATAATATGGAAGCGTTGTGGCCAATCAAGTAGTGACTTTCTTAGATGATCTGCTCACAGATGAAAAATAGTACTTTATAAATCATACTGGAGTAATAAGTATGGCTATTATGGGTATTTAAAAATGAGCCGAACCAAATATAAACCAGTCCAGGCTTTTGTTAGGCATGTATTCATAAACAAGCATCGTCTCCTCCCCTTGAATACAATATCCTAAAAGCTTTACCAGATTTCGGTGCTGAAGTTTAGCAATGCAGATAACCTCGTTCTCAAATTCGTCAAGTCCTTGACGAGAGGATTTTGAAAGCCGCTTTACAGCAATTTCTTGTCCTTCTTCTAGTACACCCTGCAAATTACAATAATTAGTGCATATATATGTGTGTACATGTGAATTCTAAAATTAACTAATATTGTACAGATCCATTAATTAAGAAGACAAGTATATAAGTTAACTTCGGGAAAAGGGAGGGGCCGGGGGTCATATAACTGTGAGCATTACCTTGTAAACAGGACCAAACCCGCCTTCACCAAGCTTGTTGCTGACAGAAAAGTTATTGGTTGCCTTAGAAATTCTTGATAAGCTAAATATAGGCAGCTCTACTGTTCCATTCTTGTTACCATTGTTGTGATCTTTGTCTAGGACCCTTACTGCTCTACCTATAACACAAGAATTTACTTAAAGTTTTGAGTGTAAGGTATTTATATCATTGATACCATTCGAAAACAGATTTAGCAATCTAGTTTAGTTTAATTTTCCTTTGCTTTTTGAATCTGACATACCTTTCCTCTTTTTCCTGATGTAGAGTGCCAGTATGAAGCCCAAAAGAATCAACCCGGCTGATATAGACAAACTAACTTCAATAACTACTTGTTTCTTTCTGTGGACGCTGGATCGTAGTTCTTAGAGATATTTACAAAGTTAAAAAATTCGTAACATTATCAAACTTGAACAAGTAATTCATGGTAAGGACTTAGGAGTACAAACTTAACATACGAGCTCCGGTTCGTTTAGTTTGTAAAATCTTAAGGAATGCAAATGACACTTTAAACTTGATTTATAGAAGGAAAAAAAATAGCATCGAAACAAACTAAAGACTTACCTAATAATTCAGAGGCCGCCAATCTAACATACAGATCTTGCCCATTCTGTGGGTACACACGAGTGTCAATCAAATCACCAGACCATAGCAAGCATCCAACTCCACCTGGAGTGATGTTTGGATTTGCATAGGCGGTGCATGAGCAATTACTTTTGCAAGCCGCCTCACAATCCTGTAGGCTCATGTTGCGATTATAGACAGCAGTCTGTGTGTCTGGTAATTTCATGCTCGAGAACTTCAGAAATCCCTCTCCAGGTCCACAATCTAATGGTCTACTGCGTCGACATCCATTAGTCCAGTTATCAGGACTCAGTTCTTCTGGGTTTTTTAGTTCAAACCCTTTCAAGCATCCACAGTTAGGATAAGCAACAGTACTGCAACTTCCATATGGTCCACAGAGTCCATATTTGTCACAATTATCCAGGGGCAAGGTGAGATCTTGCTGCCATTCTTCGTTGCGCATATTTAAATGCCATATATTAAGCTTGCCATCAGGAGTTGCTATGAACCTCAACGAGAATGTGGTGCTATTGTACGTCAACTTGAAATACATCTCCTCGTCATTGACAACCATATCAACTTTGTAAACATAAACTGGGTTAGGCTTATAGTTTGGCTGGCCAGCAAACTCAATGCCATTATACGGCCCAATCCTCGCATCAATAGCAGAATTTTTCCAAATATATGATTGGACATATTTACCCTTATTCATTGAATATCTGACTGTATATTCACCTGGGGATGGATCGTCTGCACTCCTCCATGATGTCAGGTACTTCTCTTTTCCTGTTAAGAGGTTTTTGCCGATTTTCATTCCGGATACGAGGGTGTCTCCAGGGTAATCGAAACTTTGCCAAATGACACCGTTTCCATCATTTATTACCATATTGCCACTATCCAAGAGTTGTGCCTTGGGATTGACATTTGTGACTGATGCAGATGTATTCGATGACCAAAAGACCGTATCGCCACCAATAACAGACATGATACCTTGGCTGTCCAATCTAACCATGCCCAAGTTGTTGGTAAGTGGAGTTTCGCGGTTAGCAACCCATATAACTGTATGAGGTGAAGTGTTTTTATACCAAATCCCCAGGTATCTATTCTTCGAACTTCCTGGGCTAAAGAAGCCCAACTCGAATCTTTGGTTTCCTGAAACAATGGTTTCACCATCCGTGATGTTTTGTAAAACTGTTATGGTGTCTAATGAACTGCAAGATGATAGCATGAGAAAGAAGGTAATATATGGGAGTATCATTATTATTGAATGTACTGAACTTTTGAATTGCAAGTTTCCCACAACTTAATGGTATTTTTTGTGATTTAAATAAGTGACCTTCATTGACTGGTGTTTTAGTTTTTATTATTAGACTTGGTAAAGGAGAGAAGACCAATTAACTCTTGCTAACCACCTTCTTAAGTACGAATAAATTATCAATTTTATTAAAGTGCATACCAAGTCCAAATCATCTCTGTATGCTCCCACATAGCCTGTCTGGACCAGTACACATAATGCATCAAGGATATTAAATTTTGGGAGAATGGGTTGTATATTGATCCGTTTTGGGCTAACCAACAAACATAAACTTGTGAAACAGTTATCATATGCAGTTATATGCTCAGATTCCATTCACCTGCTGTGTTGTTAACACGCCTTATTTATGATGGCTAATATGATAGGCATCAGTGTAATCAATTGATAGTGGGTCATTTCTTAGCGACCATTTGTAGTCGTATGTCTATCAGAAGAATGACGCTATATATAGTTCCAATAAAAGTCGGAAAATTTTAACATAAGAAGTATACAATGAACTTCAGATGCCGTTTACCCTAAGTAGAACTAATGATGGATTAGATTCTGTAGAAAAAAAATTAGATTGAGCAGTAAGAAATTAAAGACCAAAGCGGTTTTATTGAATCATTCAGTCTGACCAAGGTGACAAACTGATAATCTACTTTTTGAGAGTAAAGACTTCATTTTTCCACCTCAAATTATGGGTTAATTCTCTAGTCAAAATATATATGATCATTTATCCACTAAAGACTTCTATGTATAGGCAAAATTTTCCACATATCAATTAATATCAGAGTTGACAGTCGTTTTTCCGGAATATTTTTATTCTGTTTTATGAGGAAGTCAAGTTTATAGACAAAAGTGGCAGCATCAAAATTACCCATTATGTGTGAATTGGTCTACCTTGGAGTTAAAGTCTTCATTCATACATCTTTAATAATTACCCATCATGTCCCTTTTTTCTCTATGGCCTGCTAACTTCAGCAGACCGTCATCTATGTTCTGGATTAAAAGGTTTGCCAAGCATGCTTGTTACCACTTATTAATCCACATAGAAAATTACAACACCAATGACTAGATTATCTATTAAACCAATCTCTGCCGCCAGCATTTCAGGGAACATATTAAAGATGACCATTCCACGCGTTAGATACACAGGGACATATATACACAGATGAGGCATAAGATCTTTCGAAACAAGAGGAAAACTTAATAAAATTGATATAAAAACTAGTATCACACAATATAGTGAAAATCCAAGTGCCTAAACCACAAAAGTACAAGACCAAACTAAAACTAGAACAGGCCCATTGACCTTAATAAGAACTACTTTGCAATATTGATTTCTCGAAGGTGTACACATTTGGGAAATTGTAAGTACGTGTGTGCAAATTCAAGTTGAAGATTAGTATTTGGTATATTGATAGAGTGGTGATAATTAGTGATATTACCAATCATTAAACTTCCATTATACAAGGTTCGAGTGCCAAATTTAGTCGTTGGTCGGAACTGCTTGATTTGTTAAAATAAGTTAAAATTAAAAGCCTTAATTTATTAATCAAGTGAGACTATGAGATGCACCACTTGATAAAAACTACATGTAATAACATGAAATGCTAAAATTGAAAGTAGTTACATAGATGCATACAAACACACATTTTGTTTATATCAAATGATAAGTACACAACGATCCGATATATATACATTCTTTGTAGCATAAATAGACATATAAAAATGATCTTTAGCACTATTAAACCAAAGCTTCTTATTATCTACCGTCTATCTGAGATAACGTTACTCCATTAACCGAAGGTAGTGAATGAAGACGTGAAGTGGAATAGATTTCACTTCCTTGAATAAAGAAGCCAGATTGTTTGGGAGAAGGTAGAGAACCTTCTCCACCCAACATGGCAACAACTGACGTTGTGCAAGGTTATCATCTGCTCGTTGTTGCACACACAATAGGCCAACGTGTACTGATCTCAACACCTCAGAAACAGAGTAGGAGTTACCTAAACATTCATCAATAAAATCAAGAGACTTTCTTTCTTTGCAAAGTCTCCATGCCTAAATGAATCCAAATAAAAAACACAAATTAGCTCAAATAAAAAAGGTTGTACATCTGTACCATATCTTTTTTACGTATTTCTATGCTCATACTTGATCACACATGGGTGTTTATGGAGATTCAGTAGCCATATCGTATTGATAATTTGCATTTGCATATTTATATCTACATGGCTAACAATTGCATACATATAAATGTATATTTATATATTTTCATCATTGAATGATTATATTTATCACACTTACATGTCCAAGAAGATGGTCATGGTGCTTTTCATGAACAAAACCTCTATTTTTCTTCCCACTCACGATCTCTAACACTAAAACCCCAAAGCTGAATATATCTGACTTTACCGAGAAGAGACCGTTCACTGCATACTCTTGAGAAATGTATCCTCTGGGTAGAACAAAAGACCATGGAACTAAATACACATTATATATCTAAAATGCATTATTAAACAATACAAACTTCAGGGATTCTTACAAGGTTCCCACTACTCTCTTGGTATTTGCTTCACTCTCGTGTTCTTTAAACATTCTGGCCAAACCAAAGTCAGATATCTTTGGACGCATCTGATGATCAAGTAAAATGTTCCCGGCTTTTAAATCCCTATGTACAACTTTAAGCCGGGAATCTTGGTGAAGATAAAGAAGACCTCGAGCAATTCCGTTAATTATGTGGAACCGTTGTGGCCAATCAAGTAATGACTTCCTTAATACATCTGCACAGATTGCAACAACATAGTTTATTATTAAAAATTATATGCCGTTGCAATTAAAATCATTATAATTTTATTTTACAAGATTGAAAGAGCTGAGAGGGCAACCAAATATGAAACTGTCCAGACTTTTATTAGGCATGTATTCATAAAGTAACATTGCCTCATCGCCTTCAATGCAATATCCCAAGAGTTTTACAAGATTCCGATGTTGAAGTTTAGCAATACAGATGACTTCATTCTCAAATTCAAGCCCCTGCCGAGAGGACTTTGAGAGCCGCTTCACAGCAATCTCTTGTCCTTCTTCTAGCACACCCTGGATACTAACATATTTAGTACATGTTTTTCGTTGAATGTAACATTTATAGAAATATTTTATCAATTATAACTCGGTTCGCCCAAATTGTTCTTATTTATACCTTGTAGACAGGACCAAACCCACCTTCTCCCAGCTTGTTGTCATCTGAAAAGTTATCGGTAGCCCTAGAAACTTTAGATAGGCTAAAAAACGGAACGTCTATATTTCCCTTCTGGCTGCTACCTTCGTGATCTCTATCAAGAATTGTTACAGTCCTACCTAAAAATTATATTCGTGGTTTTCATATGTCGATCATAAGGTAATATTTACTTGATATATTATACCATACATCTAATATATAAAGAAATTAAGATCGATATCACTTGCCTTCTCTTTCTGCATCTGATCTCTTCTTCCTTTTACTCCAACTGCAGAGTGTTAATATCACGCCCAAAAAAATCATCCCAGCTGATATTGACAAACTAATTTTAATAACTACTCGTTTTTTTCTGTGGAAGCTGGAACGGAGATCTAGGAAATTAAAGCAAACAAAAAATTGTCAGATTTACAGCAATAAACCCCCCTATGCATTTGTTGCTATATTCCTATGAAGTATGAACCTTCTAGTTTGTAAATCATATTTATCCAACATAAATAAGAGTTGACACTAAACTTTAAAAGATTGAATAAGAGGATGGAACCAAACATCAGAATGCATAGAAAATTGCATTAGTATTAGTTATATATGTACCGGCTTACCTGATAATTCAGAGGATGCCAGTCTAACATAAAGATCTTGCCCGTTTTGTGGGTACACTCGAACATCAACCAAATCACCAAACCATTGCAAACATCCAACTCCACCTTGATGTTTGGATTTGCATACGCAGTGCAAGAGCAATTACGCTTACAAGCGTTCTCACATTCCTGGAGGTCCATTTTCCTATTATAAACGGCATTTTGCGTGTCTGGCAATTTCATGCTTGTAAATTTTAGGAATCCCTCTTCAGGCCCACAATCCAAGGCTCTACTCCGTTGACATCCACTAGTCCCATTATATGGATTCAGTTCTTGTGGGTTTTTAAGCTCAAATCCTTTCAAGCAGAAACAATTAGGATTTGTAGAAGTACTACATATTCCATATGGGCCACATAGTCCATAGTTTTCACAATAATCCAGGGGAAAGTTGATATCCTGCATCCATTCTTGGCATCGTAAATTTAGCTGAGAAACCTCAAGCTTGCCAGCAGGAGTTGCTACCATTCTTAACCAGAATCTAGTCCTATTAGAAGTAAACATGTAATACATCTCCTTCTCATTCACAACAATATCAAGCTTGTACAGAACAACAGGGTCAGGTTTGTAATTTGGTTGGCCAGAAAATGCCATACCATTATACGGCCCAATCCTTGTTACAATAACAGAACTTTTTCTAATATATACTTGAATGTATTTACCCTTAACAATGGAAAACCGGAGTCTACATGAAGAAAAACAAGATCTAATGATTCAAAGTACTTTTATTAACATAGAAAATTGATAACCAAATGAGAGAGTTTATAAATCAAATCCACCACAGTTTATAACTGGTGTGGATCTATTATCTATATTGATAATAGTTTTACAAAGCAGATAAATATAAATCAACAAGATGAAATAACCCTGAAACGAAGAATGATATGTGTGGTCGCCATTGATGGCTGCACAAGAAAAACACACATACAAATTTAACCATAACTCATAATGAGTTAGGGTAAATATAATAAAACAATGGTCTTTCTTCTTTAACCCATTGGGCCTTCAAGCCCAATTCCAATAACATCCAACGTTTATATAAACGAGCTTCACACTTGAGTCCCTGAAATAACCAAAACATCAACATTAGTCCCGATAACTCAAATATCAGATTAAAACAACGATTTTAACATCCCCTTAATCTGATATTCTATATAAATCAATCATCCCAAGTTTTTTAACCTGGAATTCATGTTGTGGTATATTCAATCCTTTGGTAAGGATGTCTGCAATTTGGTTTGCAGACTCCACCTTTTGAGTTCTAACCACCCCATTCAAGATTTTTTCCCTCACAAAGTGAAGGTCAATCTCAAGGTGTTTAGTTCTCTCATGGAATACAGGATTGGCAGCAATCTTAATGCTGAATTGCTATCACAATGTAGATCCACAGGCAAAAGATCACTATAACTCAAATCTTTTAAAATCTTTAGGATCCAAATGACTTCAATAGTCACAGCTGCAATAGCTCTATACTCAGCCTCAGCTGAGGATTTAGAGAGAGTGATTTGTTTCTTACTTTTCCATGAGACAAGGTTATCATTCATGAAAACACAATAACCAGTAACTGACTTTCTAGTAACAATGCATTTAGCCCAATCAGCATCTGAGAAAGCTTTAAGGGTCACACTTGGGTGTTTTTTAACATGAATACCTAGACCAGGTGAACCCTTCAAGTATCTAAGAATTTTAAAAGCAATCTTTAAATGAGACCTTAAGGGTGAGTGCATGAATTGACTAAGACAATGAACAACATAGGAGATGTCAGGTCTGGTATTGGTAAGATATATAAGCTTACCCATAAGCTTCTGATAGTCCACAATATTTTCCAACAAAGGATCAGTATCAGTATCAGATGGTTCATTGGTAATGAACAATTTTGACACCAAGGGTGTCTTGGAAGGTTTGCAAGCAAGCATTCCATATTCAGACAAAAGGTCAAGGACATACTTTCTTTGATTTAAACAGACTCCATCATTGGTATCAACAACTTCAATCTCAAAAAGTATTGCAATTTTCCCAGATCTTTAATTCTAAAATTGCTTTTAAAAAACATTTTGAAGTTGTCTATTTCTTTCTTGTTATTACCAGTAACAATAATGTCATCCACATAAACAAGAACAGCTATGAAACATTTATCACAATGCTTAGTATAAAGAGAGTAATCAGATTTGCTTTGCACAAAACCATGTTGAATCAAAACAGATGTGAGTTTAGCATTCCACTGTCTAGGAGACTGCTTTAATCCATAAATGGACTTCTTAAGTCTACAAACAAGTTTAGGATTACCAGAGTAAAATCCTTGAGGGGGTTTCATGTAAACAGTCTCATCTAATTCACCATACAAGAAAGCATTGTTAATGCCCAATTGGTATAAAGGCCAAGATTGATTAACAGCTAGGTTAATGAGGCATCTAAGAGTCACCATTTTAACAACAGGAGAGAAAGTTTCCTCATAATCTATCCCTTCCTTTTGACCACACCCCATGGCAACAAGCCTGACCTTATACCTTTCAATCTCACCACTGGATTTGAACTTAAGTTTCCAAACCCACTTAGAATTTAAGGCAGTCCTACCAACAGGCAATTCAACTAAGTCCCATGTGTCATTTTCAAGCAAAGCAATAAATTCAACAATCATAGCATCAATCCACTTAGGACTTTGACAAGCTTCAAAAAATTCCTAGGTTCACTACTCTTATTTAACTGAGTAACAAAGCACAACACATCTCCTTTAATGTTGGAATACCCAACAAATTTATCAATCCCATACTTAACCTTGAAATTAACAACAACATCATTATAATTTTTTGGAAAAACAGAAGGTCTAGAAGACCTCCTCAAACCCTGGTCATCTTGAGCATTAGTATTAGAAATACCACCCAAGTTCTGTCCATGCAAGGGAAGACTTGGGTGGATTTCCAAATTTCCTTCAAATACTTGAATTTCATCAAGTGTGGCAGCCTCAATGTCACTTGGACTGGCATCTGTGGTATCATTGCTAGAAGCAATGTGTCCACTGTCACCTAGACCCAAGTTTGGGCTACTAGCACTTGGTGACTTACTGTCACCATTATGATCATTTCTAACTCTCTCCTCATCATCAGGAAGCTCAGGATTTTCCAAATCAAAAAAGGTCAAAACTTTATTATTTTGAAAAACATCAACATCTTGATTCTTATTCTTTTTATTCAAAACAGTATCTTTAAAAGGGAAAATGGACTCAAGAAACTTAACATCTCTAGAAACAAAGAACTGATGTATATCAAGACTATAAAGTTTGTAACCCTTTTGCAAATTAGAAAAATCCATCATAACATATTTTTCAGATCTACTGGTGAGTTTATCATGACTATTCAAGATAGTAGCAAAACAAATACATCCAAAGGTCCTAATATGAGAGAGATTAGAAGGTGTGTTATACATCATCTCATATGGAGATCTACCATTTAGGACTGAAGAGGGTAATCTGTTGATAAGATAAGTAGTAGTTAGAATGCATTCAGTCTAAAACCTTAAGGGTATTCCCCCCTAAAACATAAGGCATCTTGTCACATTAAGAAGGTGCCTATGTTTCCTTTCAACCACCCCATTTTGTTGTGGAGTATATGCACAAGATGTTTGATGTAAAATCCCTTTGGTGTGACAGAAGGTTTGAAAGCTATGATTGACAAATTCAGTCCCATTGTCACTTCTGAAAATTTTAACTTCTCTTTCAAATTGATTTTTTAAAAGGTTACAAAAAATCTCAATAGATTTGCCAACTTCATCTTTGGTTTTTAACAAATAGACCCAAACAGCTTAATAACTAGATTTTAGTTATAAAAATTTGTTCTTTGTCGTATGTCTAATCGAATTGATTTCCGGTTCAAAGTGCGACTCAATTGTTTTTGGTTAAAAAATATTTTTCGTTGTTGTAATTAAAAAAGTGCAAAACTTTAAAGTAAATGGCAGGTAAATAAATCTAAAACTAATTAAAACTTAAATAGTGCAATATTAAGACTTTAGAAGAAAATTAATTAAATGACAGAAAATTAAAGCGAGACGAAAAGTTAAAAGGCTAATTAAAAAGTAAACTAAAGGCAAGCTTAAACTTAAACTAAAGCAAGTAAACAAAAAGTGAGACTAAGTAAAAAAGCGGGAAAAATAAAGTTTAAAACTTAAAAACATAAACTTAAAATAAACTAAAAATAGCTCATTCGGAAAACATCTTCATTCGGAATAATCACTCGTTCGGAATGTCACCTTCACTCGGAATAATTAATCTTCGTTCGGAATGTTTGCCTCATGCGGAATAATCAAAACAAAACACTTATGCGGAATATAGACTGATTCGGAATAACAAGAACAAAAGCTTTATTCGGAATAAATAAAGGAAACGATGGTTCGGAATAATCAACTCATCCCAAATGTTGCTTGGTTCGAAATATAACCCTTCATCCGGAATGATTGCTCATCCGGAATAAACTGTTGATTCGGAATGACGGCTCGTTCGGAATATAACCCTTCATCCGGAATGATTGCTCATCCGGTATATTGGTTTGATTCGGAATATGAAGCTTGGTTTGGAATAATCAACAGAAAGCCTTCGTTCGGAATGTAGAGCTTATCCGGAATAATTAGAACTAAGGTTCATTCGGAATAAGGTGCTGGTATGGAATAATTAAGGAAAGAAGCTTGGTTCGGAATAACTTAAAACAAACGTTCATGCGGAATAAAACTCTTCATGCGGAATAATAAAATTGACTCGGAATCTGGGCAAAGAAAAATACGAAGAACAAGGAAGAATGAATAGGTATGAATCTAATCAAAACTAACCAATATCAACCTAAAGATTAAACCAAAATAACCACTAATAATTAACTAACAATAATCAAACAAACCAAATCAATAAAACTAACAATAGTAACCAAAATAATCAAAACCCACTTAATCAAATCTATCAAAAACACATAAGCACAACCAAAAGCATAAACAAAGATTAAACCATAAAAAGAAAGGAAGGATGATAGATTAACAATAAAAACTTGATAATAATAAGATTCAACAATAAAGATTAAAGATTGAACTTACAAATTTAAAGTGCAAGACAAAGTAATTAAATGGCAAGAAAGTAAATGACTTGAAAATTAAAGATGGAAGAGCCAATTTGTCAAATTAGCCAACAACATGAAAAATGAAGCTAATGACTCTATTTATAGGGGAGAAGGAGAGGTTGGAAGCTTCCTCCTCTCTTTCTTTCTTTCTTTTTAGCCCTTGGTCTTTTCGTCTTCTAAATTCTTCGATTTTTTCAACTTTTGTCTCGTGATTAATTAAACTCGTCTTGTAATTTCTTCATAAATTAGACTTGAGTTCTTTGGCTTTATTAAACTTCCGTCTTTGGACTTTTTATTCGATAAATCTTCAGAATAGGCCTTGGACTTCCGTTCTTTTTGCACTCTTGATTTCTTGACTTCGTCTTTTGTCTTTTTCTTCGATAAAAGCCCGTGAAAGCCCGTGTTTTCTTCCCTTTTTACATTTTGATCCTAAAATCACAACAAAAACACAAACCACGCATAATTCCGACATTTACAACATAAAATACACGTTATGGTCTTGTTTTCATAATAATTAAGTGGTAAAAGGATGGGTGTTTTCACACCTATCAAATCCCCTACACTTGACCATTGCAATGTCCTCATGCAATGCATTAATTACAAAGCAAGATTACACTTTTCATCACAATCAATCCACATTGTCCTTTATTAAAGATATAGAAAATAACAAAACAAGTAAAGAAATCAAAAACTTACCTTAAGGTTTTGGAATGTCATGAATGATTATCATCCTCAAGTTTCACGTTCCCCATACCAAGCTTAAAAACAAGATCATTGTTATTATAAGTTAGCAAACTAACATGAACTTATGTGGGCTAATTATTTACTTAGACTCCCTTATTCCTAGGTGTATCTATTATATTTTATTATTGTCTTAAATGATCACGAGGATGCATTGTTGACTTATTTCGATAGTTATTAAGGCTGAAAATAAAGTAGGACGATTTAATCAATAGTTAGCTAGAGGACAAAATCTTTTAAAACTGCTTCTCGGGACCTCATAAAGTTCTGATCTTGGCATAACTCGCTTCACGATTTGAGACCTTTCTCGGACCGATATTTGGCATTGACTTCATACTTCAAATCTTGAGAGACGTTCATGAAATAATGGTCGTCTCTTCATAATAGGAATTTCTTCACTTGAAGTTTTGAGAGATTCTTCATACTTGGACCACGACTTCTTCATTTTTCTCCAATCTTTATTTGGGATTTTGATATACAACGATCCCCCTCCTTTTAGGAATTGGATCTATTTATCCTCATACCTTGTTAGGGCCTTTTTGGATAGACTTCTCCATGATCTTTACGGGAGTATTTGCTTTTCGTCGTGTGTCTCGATCCTTCATATTGATTTTTGATAAATGAATCTTCACATCACTTTGGATCTTTAGCAACAAAATGTAGCCCTCATGCCTTGTTAGGGCCTTTTCGGACTCGCCAATCTTCGCATCCTGCTTCAATAAGTTATGCCTTGGCTGTGAACTCTAATTAATACCGAGCAACTTTTAAACGATCTTGGGCTAGAAGCTAAGTAACTTTTCAAATCGTACGACCTTACTTATTGCAGATAAATTTATTAACAAGCGATGAGAGAATAGGCTTATAATCAACTCACATAAATTCACGAAAGAATATCAAACTTATAATTGACTCTATCATCTCTCGTCCTCCACAGTTTAAAATCTCAAAGAATGAGACTCGTGGATGCTTAGCCAATTAAATCAAAGTTTTGGGTTTTCGAGTCATCTATAGGATCTTGCAAACTCTTAGACTTTTTCAAGTTTTAGAATCCGCATTTTAAAGTTCCCTTGATAAACGACTCTCTAGGATCAATTATAGGAACTTGCGAAAAGTTCTTGTTCTTAACCCGTGAGAGTTAAGACTTTCGCGTTTTAAAGCTCCCTAAATAAAAGCCTAGCAAAACTTGACTTAAACACGTTAAGGATACTAGCTAGAGTAAACTTAGATAAGTAAACTCGGGTTGAGTCAAAAGATTCACAACATTGAAAATTAAAACCACTTTATTAAAATTTATTCTAGTAAAGAAAGAAAATAACTATACAAAGGTAAAAATACTAGGCCAAAATAGATTAAAAATTTTGAAAAATGTCGAAAAATCAATTTTCCGGTTAAAATAAGGACAAATACAAGGAAAAGGCCACTTAACTTCGATAGAAGTCCCCCCTACACTTGATATAAACATTGTCCTTAATGTTTAAGCATGTGGGAGTAAACTCCCCTACACTTAGGACCTTGTGCATGTTATTTAAATCTTGCTAAGGAAAAGACAACTAACGAGATTCCTATTTTAATAATGGAAAATATAAAATAGTGAATCGAAAAGAGTTTAGGATAGAACCGGGAAGACGGAAACACGGAATCACGGGTCGTCAAAAGTCATCAAGAGTGTGTCTTTGAAGCTTTAATCCCTGCACATAATAAGAAAGAAAACAAGAAACACCAACGGGGCTCCCCCTACACTTATGGTGAAAACAGATAAAGATAGATACTCGGGTTGCCTCCTGAAGAGCGCTTGTTTATATTAACTGAGTCACGAGCCTGACTCGTCCCCAAATTAAATGGTCCATGGGGAAGCCTCAAATGTAATACCGGGATCAAAGACCTTGTCCTCGTTCCCGGAAGACATCAACAAAAGGGAGGCAGGAGGATAATTCTTAAATGGGAGAAAAGTCCTTTCAACATACGAAAAGTATGTGAAGTCGTGAGCCACGGGAGGTGGGGTGGGTAAAGGAATCACATTGTCATCCTCCAAAGACAATGGATGTTCAGAAAGCGGCTTTGACGTAAGGTTATCAATTATAAAATAAATGTCACCTCCCGGGTCAAAGCACTCATCCTCCGTAATGGTGTCTAAAGGAGTGGATGATAGGTGCTCGGAAGGGGGACTTGGGACAACGTCATCAAGTAGCGAATTATCAAAAAGGATATCCCCCTTCGTGTCATCATCATCAATACCCGAAGGTATTGTGTGAATGTCGATTTCTTCTAGCAATGGGTCATTATCTTCAACGGGAGGAATAGATGGAGGTAAAGACTTGGAAAGAGGAGGAGAAGTCAACTCTTCGATTTGAGCAATAAGAAGATGTACTTTCCGTAATCTGTCGCGAAGAATCACGTCTTCCACCTCATCTACAAGAGCAAGTTCATCGGTGAACTTCTCGTAAGCCGGAGAGAATAAATCGTCATCGCCCGCATCTCCCGGTGGAGATTGAGAAATTTCAAAAGTGAAATTCTCATAGCGCGGAGAAAAATCGGTATCATTAGGATCGACCTCTTCCGTAAGAGCAACGTCGTCCTCAGACTCCATAGCAGTCGGTATGTCACAAACCTCATCATCAAAGAATTTATCGAGACCAAAATCACTAATCTCAAGCAATGAATCACCATCCTTAGACGCATTTGGAATATCGAGAGTAGGAGTGGCAACTTCAGAAGATTGGTTGAGAGCGTAGACATCATCGTCGTCATCATCATCATAATAGACGGGACCGTTCCAGTTAGGAGTGATATAGTCGGTTAACTCCTCCTTGATAACCTCCACATCTTTAAGAAGCTCATGAAGCAACTGTTGTTGTTCATCTCCCCGAGTTTGTTCAGTTGAACCGATTCTATCCCACGCTGTAATTAAACATTTTGGTGTAGTAAAGAAGGGAAAACGACCAAATTGGCTCAAAAAGGTGTTGGTGGATTTCAAGATTTGTTCACCATTAAGCAAAGGTTGCCTTTCCTGATGCAAGTCAGCTCGGAGTTGAGCTAAACTTTCTAGAACATCTTTCAAAGTAGTGACTTGTTGGTCAAGACTAATTTGCTGAGAGGATTGATGATTGAGGGTGTGATGTGGGGCTCAAAGTTATACACACTGGGATGATAGCACGGAATTTTCTCAAAGATGTTCATCGGTTGACAAGAAGAAGCATCGTGAGGGCCCCCACAAATATAGCACCACGGGTATGGAGAAAAACCCGGTGCATTTTGAGGATAAGGATTGTCATAGACGGGAGAGGGTGAGAAAGTATTGTAAAAGGCGAAGTACTAATTTGTTGAATTGCAAAATGGACAAAATCCAAATTGTGTATTGTCGATATCAAAAGCACACCGCTCGCAAGTACACCATTGACATGTTTGAAAACCATGCCATGGTCTCCCACACCGTACGCAAGACGAATCCATGAAGAAATAAAAATTAGAGGGATAGAGAAAAGAATTAAACATATAAAAGATAAAGAGGAATATTTTTGGTGCAAAACTTTCGAAAAAGAAATGCTTTAAATGATTTTTCAATGTTTTTGGATTTTTGAAAAAAAAAATTGGCAAGAAAAATAACGTTCACGAGTGAACGGATCCCAAAATCCAACGCGTCTCTCACAAAAAACCGTTAATCTTCACGAAAAGAGCCGGCAGCGGCGCCATTTAATAACTAGATTTTCGTTATAAAAATTTGTTCTTTGTCGTATGTCTAATCGAATTGATTTCCGGTTCAAAGTGCGACTCAATTGTTTTTGGTTAAAAACTATTTGTCGTTGTTGTAAATAAAAAAGTGCAAAACTTTAAAGTAAATTACAAGTAAATAAATCTAAAACTAATTAAAACTTAAATAGTGCAATATTAAGACTTTAGAAGAAAATTAATTAAATGACAGAAAATTAAAGCGAGACGAAAAGTTAAAAGGAAAACTTAAAAGTAAACTAAAGGCAAGCTTAAACTTAAACTAAAGCATGTAAACTAAAAATGCGACTAAGTAAAAAAGCGGGAAAAATAAAGTTTAAAACTTAAAAACATAAACTTAAAATAAACTAAAAATAGCTCATTCGGAAAACATCTTCATTCGGAATAATCACTCGTTCGGAATGTCACCTTCACTCGGAATAATTAATCTTCGTTCGGAATGTTTGCCTCATGCGGAATAATAAAAAAAACACTTATGCGGAATATAGACTGATTCGGAATAACAAGAACAAAAGCTTTATTCGGAATAAATAAAGGAAACGGTGGTTCGGAATAATCAACTCATCAGGAATGTTGCTTGGTTCGGAATATAACCCTTCATCCGGAATGATTTCTCATCCGGAATAAACTGTTGATTCGGAATGACGGCTCGTTCGGAATATAACCCTTCACCGGAATGATTGCTCATCCGGAATATTGGTTTGATTCGGAATATGAAGCTTGGTTCGGAATAATCAACAGAAAGCCTTCGTTCGGAATGTAGAGCTCATCCGGAATAACTAGAACTAAGGTTCATTCGGAATAAGGTGCTGGTACGGAATAATTAAGGAAAGAAGCTTGGTTCGGAATAACTTAAAACAAATGTTCATTCAGAATAAAACTCTTCATGCGGAATAATAAAATTGATTCGGAATCTGGGCAAAGAAAAATACGAAGAACAAGGAAGAATGAATAGGTACGAATCTAATCAAAACTAACCAATATCAACCTAAAGATTAAACCAAAATAACCACTAATAATTAACTAACAATAATCAAACAAACCAAATCAATAAAACTAACAATAGTAACCAAAATAATCAAAACCCACTTAATCAAATCTATAAAAACACATAAGCATAACCAAAAGCATAAACAAAGATTAAACCATAAAAAGAAAGGAAGGATGAGAGATTAACAATAAAAACTTGATAATAATAAGATTCAACAATAAAAAGTAAAGATTGAACTTACAAATTTAAAGTGCAAGACAAAGTAATTAAATGGCAAGAAAGTAAATGACTTGAAAATTAAAGATGAAAGAGCTAATTTCTCAAATTAGCCAACAACATGAAAAATGAAGCTGATGACTCTATTTATAGGGGAGGAGGAGAGGTTGGAAGCTTCCTCCTCTCTTTCTTTCTTTATTTTTAGCCCTTGGTCTTTTCGTCTTCTAAATTCTTCGACTTTTTCGACTTTTGTCTCGGGATTAATTAAACTCGTCATGTAATTTCTTCATAAATTAGACTTGAGTTCTTTGGATTTATTAAACTTTCGTCTTTGGACTTTTTCTTCGATAAATCTTCAGAATAGGCCTTGGACTTCCGTTATTTTTGCACTCTTGATTTCTTGACTTCGTCTTTTGTCTTTTTCTTCGATAAAAGCCCGTGAAAGCCCGTGTTTTCTTCCCTTTTTACATTTTCATCCTAAAATCACAAAAAAAACACAAACTACGCATAATTCCGACATTTACGACATAAAATACACGTTATGGTCTTGTTTTCATTATAATTAAGTGGTAAAAGGATGGGTGTTTTCACACCTATCACAGCTCTTGTGTAATCATCCACAATGTTCAAAAAATACCTATGACCAGTATGACTGGTCACCCTATAAGGTCCCCACAGATCCAAATGTACTAACTCACCAAGATTTTTTGTTTTGTGGTCTTATAATGGAAATGGTTCTCTAGTTTGTTTAGCTCTTTGGCAGATTTCACAAAACTCATTTTGATCAACAGAACTAATTTTCAAAGAGTTTTTTAGTACATTCAAAGCTGGGTCAGCAGGGTGACCTAATCTATAATGTCAATCATGTTTAGACAAAGAGCAAGCAATCACATGGGAATCATTAACACACTTGTTACCTTCTACATCTAAATAGTATAAACCACCACATTGTCTACCAGTCCCCAAGATTTTTTTGAGATTGAAATCCCGATTCACAAAGAAACATTTGTTCTCATCAAAGACAACTAAAATTTTGTTATCCTTAGCTAATTTGTGAACATACACCAAAGTGACACAATAATCAGGAATAACAAGCAAATCAAACAACACAAGTCCATTAGAAAGTTTTGGATTTCCAATTTTAGAGATGATAACTTCAGTCCTATTGGGATGAGCCACCTTAATGTTAAGGTGAGAACTATCAAAAACATTTTCTAATTCAGAATCATCATTGGTCATGTGTTGATTAGCCCCAGAATCAACAACCTTCCCATTATACCCAAGTTTAAACTTGATGTTGATGTGAGAACAAAAAAACTTCTCAAATTTATTATTAGAAATCTTACTATTGTTAAAGTAAATACCTGCCATATTGGCATGAACATTTCCAGAGTCACTAGTGGATCCCTTGTTCTCTTTAAACATAGAGAGTAAGGTAGCAAGTTGCTCATCACTGAAGTCAGATGAAGAGGATGTTCCAACAGAATTGTTGGAAACATTTTTACCCTTGTTACCTTGACCCCCCTTTTTCTTACCAAATTCAGGAGGGTAACCAATAATTTTGAAGCACCTATCAATAGTGTGGCCATTATACCCACAATTTTCACACACAATTTCAGAGTTACTATTATCATAAGGTCTAAACACAGAATTGTTAGGAACATTAGGTCTAAATCCAGTGGTGGGAGTGTTAGGTGTGAAACCTCCATTGTTGCCAGGGTTAGGTCTAAAGTTACCACTGTTGAAACTGCCATGGTTATTGGTCTGATTTCTTTGAGTATTGTTTCTAGCAGACCCATTAGAAAAGAAAGTTGATGTCTGAGTCCTCTGAGAGGAACCAGCAAGAGTACCAGATGCTAATCTGTGAGATTCCTCACTAGAAATTATAGCATATGCACCTTTAACATCAGGCAAGGTTTCCCTAGAGAGAATAGAGCTTCTAATGCTCATGTAAGAATCATCCAAACCCATCAAGAATTGCATAAGTTTTAACAACTGATTATGTTTTTTAAATTCACTAGAAGCAGAACATACACAATTAGGCAACTCGATCATAGCATCATACTGTTTCCAATAAGCATTCAATTTGTGGTAATAATCAGACAAATTAGCCCTATTTTGCTTTAGTGTGTTGATCTTGTGATGAAGATTCAAAATGACAGACCCATCAACTTTATGGTAAGTTTCTTTTAATTCATTCCAAACAAGCTTAGCTCTTTCTAAAAGAATTTGACCAAGGAATAATTCCTCAGAGATTGAGTTCAAAATCCACCCAAGAACCACAGCATTGACTCTATCCCAATGTTTTCCCAAACCTTCATCGGTTATGGGTCTTTTACAAGAACCATCAATAAAACCAATTTTGATTTTACCTTCCAAAGCTAACAACATAGAATTGGCCCAAACCTGGTAATTTTCAGTACCTTTAAGTTTAACACTCACAACAGTCAACACAGCAGTATCATTGGGGTGTAAATGTAAAGGGTTACTCAAATCCAACTTGCTAATGAGTGTGACTGGATCAGTCACACTCAATGTATCGTCATCACCATGAACAGACTCATCAACATGATCAGTCATGGTGAAGGGTCAAAAAAGGTATTAAAAGAACTCACATCACTACAAACTAAGTTTCCAGGCTTCCAAACCACTCAAGGGTGGCAGGTCAAGGGCAAGCAATGAGGGAGGATCCAGTAATAATAGGTCAGAAATAAAAAAGACAACCAACCCAAGAACAAAAAAAATAAATAACGCAGATAGATCAAATAGCAAATAAGGAAGAAAGTTTGAGAGGTGTTACAGTGATACCCAACAAAGCACGATCGAACTGATATATCTAGATTCACTTAGTCTAGATGATATCAGAACCTCCAATGACAAATCCTATTTTTTTCCTTCAAGGGAAAAAATAGGGAAAATCAAACCAGCAAGCAAATCAGCCACCAACGTAGTGAAAGATCACCAAGAACCTCAATATCCACCCACAAACAGTAAACCTTAATTTTTTGAAAAATTAGGGGTTTTCCACTTATGAGGCAGATAATATCACAAGAGTCCCAAAAATGCCAACAATGAGTCACCGGAACCTTTGAATCGAAAGATCCCCAAAAAAGGTCAAACCCTAAATTTTTTCAAAAATTGGGGGTTTTGTAAATCGAGAGAGTATAAAGCTATTTCAATAGCAGAATCAAGGAGAAATCAGTTTATAAAGCCAGTATTAAAGAGAAATCAAAAATGTTTTACAAAACAATTTTTTACACAATAGCAAAGTCAGATTCGTAAACCTGGCTCTGATACCATGAAGAAAAACAAGATCTAATGATTCAAAGTACTTTTATTAACATAGAAAACTGATAACCAAATGAGAGAGTTTATAAATCAAATCCACCACAGTTTATAACTGGTGTGGATCTATTATATATATTGATAATAGTTTTACAAAGCAGATAAATATAAATCAATAAGATGAAATAGCTCTGAAACGAAGAATGATATGTGTGGTCGCCATTGATGGATGCACAAGAAAAACACACATACAAACTTAACCCTAACTCAGAATGAGTTAGGGTAAATATAACAAAAAACATGCAACGATATTTTCTTCTTTAACCCATTGGGCCTTCAAGCCCAAGTCCAATAACATCCAACATGTATATAAACGAGCTTCACACTTGAGTCCCTGAAATAACCAAAACATCAACATTAGTCCCTATAACTCAAATATCAGATTAAAACAAGGATTTTAACAGTACACTCACCTGGGGAAGGATCATCTGTGCTCCTCCAAGATGTCGGATAATTTTCTCTTCCTGTTACAAAGTTCTTGCCCAACTTCATTCCTGGCATGTAGGTATCTCCAGGGTGATCAAAACTTTGCCAAATGTAATTTTGCTTGTTGAGAAAATTCTCAACCGTAATAACAAAATTTCCCGTATCTAAGAGTTTTGCTATGGGGTTCACAATTGTGCCAGATGCTGAGGAATTGGATGACCAAGTGATGGAACCACTGCCATTGACAAGGGACAGGTTTCCATTACTGTCCAATTTAAGGACTCCTGAGGTATCGATAAATGGAGTTTCACGGTTAGCAACCCATACTACCATGTGAGGGGATTTGGTCTTATACCATATCCCTAGGTATCGATTTTTGAAGTGTCTGGGCTAATTAAAGAAACCTAACTCAAATCTTTGGTTGTCTTAAATAATGGTCTCACCATCATAAATTCTCTGATTCATGACTATGGTGTCTAATGATCTACAAGTCATTAGCATTAGAAAAAATATAATCGAAGGGAGTAACATTATGGTTTTGGATATTACAAATGCTCTAATTCTTTGAATTGCTTCTTCCTCAGGAGTACTTGAGTACTCTTATGGGCTAAGCAAGACTAACTTTATGGACTTCGTCGATTTCTTTTTACTCGTTTTACCCAGAACAAAACTTTTTTGGTCAATGTGATGTACACTGATTGTTTCCTATGCACACAGACTTCATAAGTCAAGTAATTATGTTTTTTGAATGAGCAAATTATAATCCTTCTTAAGGCCAAACCTAATAACACATCATCTTAGTACATTTAACATCTAACCTAAACGTATCTGTTAGAAATTCACTTTATGTGACGACATTTAAGAATTTCCATTAGTTATCATAGTCACACACGCTTAGACTAGACTAGGAACGTTGTATAGTTTAAGTAGCGTGTGTGACTATATATACCCCTCCTAGGCCTCCAAGGAGGGGTGGTGCTTGTGTTATCTTTTCATTTTTAATTTAACTCTTTTCTTTCTTTTCACACACAACCACTTTCTCTCTCAACTCAACAATGGCTTCCATTTACCACCATGTTAGACCACTGGATCATATAAAGTAAATCCACAATTGGCATCAGAGCCTCGGTTCCATCCTTGGATCATTATTGTTTTCGTTTTGGTGGTCTAAATTTTTTTTCTTTGGTCCAAATCTAATTTTTTTTTTGTCTCGGTTTGTTGTGTTTTTTTATCACTATCACATGTTCACATGGTCACAGTTTGTGTTTTCATTTAATATTCACAAGTTTTTGTCACGTTCACATGTTCGTATATCCATTCTTATCATGTCAAAAGTTGTCATCTTTAAGTCCCTGGTTAACATGTAACGGTCAAAAGTCAAACCTGCTTAAGTTCATGGTTTTAAGTCCCTGCTAATGATTTTGTGACTGGATTTTGTGTGCTATCACCTTCTGGGAAATTTTTTTTCTGGTAATCTTTTGAAGATGAAGATTTAATTACCCAGAAAAATATTCACATTCACATTTCCAGATTTTCAGGAACAAGGACATCTTGTGGATAAGATTCCTGCTTCATGGTACATCGCATTGAGTGCGATGGTACCACTGCGATGGCTCCATTGCGATGGGCACCATTGCGATGGGTACCATCGCGATGGGACATCATGATGCGATGGGTCCAAGTTTTAGACTGCGATGTCTCGCTGCGATGGGTAGCATCTTGTTACGATGGGGGTACTTGACTACGATGGCAATTTTTTTTAGACTTTGATGGGTTTAAAAAGATTGACTGCGATGGACTTAATTATTTTAGACTGCGATGGACTCAGGCTACGATGGCAATCTTTTTTTGACTTCGATGGGTTTAAAACATTGATTGCGATGGCTTATTGTTATTATCTTGCGATGGATTTTTTGAAGAAAAAATTGCGATAAAAAGACTGGTCTGCATGACTCGTTTGAAACATGAACCGAGACCATTTCAATCACAACAAACCCATACAGTGAATGACTTGACCGAAACCAACACAACCAAGTCAACTCGGTAATTACCGAGTTGACTCAGTTAAATCACTGAGTCTAATTTCACACTCCCACCTTTTAACTCCCCATCAACACCATAACTAACCTAAACCCTTCGTCTCCTAATCCCTTCGCATCTAGACTCGAACGAAAACATAAATATGATCTCAGATAGTTATTTCGTGTGTTTCAATAAATCATGATCTTTTGAAGTTCAAATACACGAAATACTAAAATCATCATAGATCTATTTTTTTAAGGAAAACCCTCATTTAATTTTCGAAATGAAACAAGATTTATAACAAAATAGTTATGATCTATTTGTTTCTTTCGTTAATTATCGACATACAATTAACACAACTTACCCGAGACCTTTATTCATTTAAAGATCTTGATGCTACGATCGATAATGACTGTTGGGATTGCTGTTATTTGTTGGTTGGGATTAGATAGATTAAGATGGAGATGTATTTGTTGATGGATGATTGATCTGGTGGAGGGGCGGAGGTTACGATGAAGGGGTGTGAGAGAGGATTTTTTGGGAAGAGGAGTTTGGTGGGGGCGGAAATAACAATGTGCCTGATTAGGGTTAAACTGTGCGCTTGTTTAGGGTTTGGTGAGTATTTAATACACCTAATCTTACTTGGACCGGGTATAAGGATGGATGATGGGCCACACTAAATTGTGATGGGTCAGGATCAGTCCTATTAAACAGTGGATCGAGTGATTTATTTAGATTTGGGCTGGATGAAATATTCACGTATGGGCTGATTTTGCAAATGTGTTGCACAAAATGATGGCTAGTGTAATTTTACAAAGAAATTTTACAAAAGGATAATTTGTTTCACAATTTGCTTTATATGATCCGGTGGTCTAACATGGTGGTAAATGGAAGCCACTGTTGAGTTGAGAGAGAAAGTGGTTGTGTGTGAAAAGAAAGAAAAGAGTTTAATTAAAAATGAAAAGATAACACAAGCAACACCCCTCCTTGGAAGCCTAGGAGGGGTATATATAGTCACACACGCTACTTAAACTATACAACCTTCCTAGTCTAGTCTAAGCGTGTGTGACTATGATAACTAATGGGAATTCTTAAATGTCGTCACATAAAGTGAATTTCCAACAATCTTCCCCCATGGGACGACGTGTAGAATTCCTTACAATATTCTTCCTAACAAGTACATAATGATTAAGAACAAGAGCTTTCATGAAGCGTCCAATGCTGATGAAGTCTTCTGAGGCCTTCGTCTTTAAAACGACTCATCTTTAAAGTAACTTGTAGAAGAAATACTGTAACGGCACGAGCTAAGTAACCCATACACTTCTAGTTAAGGAGAAGCTTCTTAATTAACTTCCCCCTAATTCATGCCACATAAACTTGATGTAAAAGCTTTTATATAGCTTCCCCCTAAACCGACAATCCTCGTAAGCAACTTCAAAGCTTTCAATAAAGCTTAGAATGATTAAGCGCACAACGGAATCTAACAAGCAAATTCCATCATATAACATGATAACGTTGCTAAGAGGGATTGAAAGTTTGGGGCACACCAATTAGATCAACAACTTCTCTTCTCACGCTTGAATGATTCTTCTGAATTTTTCTTCCCCTGAGAGTTCAAGTTATGCATACCAGAAAGAATCAAGACATTTCTTCTCCCACATAGTTGAAGAAAGTAAATCAATCCCAATTATGAAGCTCAAATACTGAAGTAGACACTCTATCCCATTCATGAAGTTGACATCGTAACACCAGAGTCAATTAAGTCCCGGAAATGCACATATCTTCTTCCGGAGATGCACCAGAGTCAATTAAGTCCCGGGAATGCATATAGGATAATGATGATGAATATTTGCAACAACCAAACAATTAAACATCGAATCAGTAGTGTACTGTTTAGAGATTGATAACGCCACGAGTTAAAACACTGATTTTCTCTGCGGCTATGACAAATGTCATCCCGGAATGTCTTCAAATCAAAAGAAGGTATGAAGTTCATCACGTGTACTCGTTGTGTGTTCAATGTGTCTTCTTCTTCCCCCTTGATGGTTTCGAAACTCGGAACCATCAATAAATCGTACGCACATGAACCTGAAATCTCGTGAGAATAATAAATAAGCAGAATTATATATTTTGTGAGAATCAGCTGTTGATCGAAAATCTCTACTCATAAACTCTTCCATGGCCAACTTTACCAACCCACGTGAAAGCAATTTGAAGTGACCACTGATTAAATGAACCAGATACATCAAACGTGAAACTGAATAAAAATCCTTCGATCTTGTGACTTAAGCTTGCACTATTGTTGAATGAAGAACGGTGGAGAAATATCTAAGTACCCAATGCATCACTGAAGAAGTCTATAGGCACAACACCTCTTGAAATTATCCACGTCGACTAAGCGCGTGACACTGAGTACAACAATGTAACCCCTTTAAGTGATAGTTATCCGAGTCATCAACCATCCACCCCGAACCCGGAAACCAGATAAACAAGTCTTCATTCTAATATGAAGCACGAGCAAGTTATCTTTGAAAGCTAAAATAAGTTCACGCCTTCGAAAAATCCGTCTTCAACTTCCCATAATTAATACCCGATCAAACGAAATCTGTAGCCACTAAAAAATCGCCCATTTTTTCTTGGTCTCGTCTCAAATAAATTCTCGTCACGTTGTCTCGTCTTTTTGTCGCGTCACATTGATCACTTTGTCACGTCACTTAATCATATCACTTTTGTCTCGTCACAATGTCACGTTTATATCCCGACCATATAACCGATGGCTTATAGATAAATTCTAGTCTGTAACCCGTTCTTCAAAGAAAGGGAAGTTTATCTCGCAACGATAACTTACCCTCAAAACGAGAAATTAAATTTTCTCGGATACGAGCTTCCATTAAAACTATTCAAAGGTTTTAAGCTTGTGTATATGGCTCATAGACAAATCACAGTCTGTGACCCGTTCTTCAGAGAAAGGGAAGTTTATCTCGCAACGATAACTTACCCTCAAAACGAGAAATTAAAGTTTCTCGGACACGAGCTTCCGTTAAAACTATTCAAAGGTTTTAAGCTCGTGTATAAGGCTCACATTCAAATCACAGTCTGTGCCGCGTGCTTCAAAGAAAGGAAAGTTTATCGCCGATGATAAACTTATCCTAACAACGAGAAATTAATTTTTCTCGGGCATGAGCTTATCTCAAAAAACATTCCAAGTTTTTTAAGCTCATGCACAATGACTTACAGTTAAATGTCAGACTGTAACTCGAACTTCAAATAAAGGAAATATTATCTTTTATGATAACTTATCCTCATAACGAGAAATTAACATTTCTCGGTCATGAGCTTGTATTAAAACATTCGAAGTTTTAAGCTCAGAAAGGAAAGTGTATCTTTTAAATAAGAGAACTTTTCCTCATAACGAGAAATTAACCTTTCTCGGTCATGAGCTTTCCCTTAAAACAGTCAAAGTTTTCAAGCTCATGAAAACGACTTCTAAGTAAATGTCAGCTTAGGACTCGTCCTTCAGATAAAAGGAAAGTTTATCTCCGATGGTAACTTATCCTTACAACGAGAAGTTTACAACTTCTCGGACTTGAGCTTTCCTAAGATATTCCAAATCTTAAGCTCAAGTAATTGGTTTTCAAAACTTTGAACACAATTTTTCAAGAATTTCTCAAAAGGTTTTTCTAAATCTTTCAAAATTGTGTGTTCAAAAACGTTTTGATAAAAAGAGCATGTCTTCTGGAATCGATAATATTTACGAACCTAGAAATGTCATTCAATAATGACACGGGGTTGTTAATAAAGTTCGAGCAGAAGTTTAAAAGATTTAAAACATGCTCTATATGGTTTGCTATTATTTCCGATAGTAACCCGCTTTTCACATTGAAGTCAAGCATTTCACCGGAAAGCTTTGACTCTAAAATCCGAAGTTATCAACTCTACAATCCGAAGTTCGTTGCAATTGATATCTACATACTAGACGATGCGACTACTCAAACGACGACTACAACTCTTTAAGTAGAACACGGGTCAACAATTGAGGGGGAGCAATTGTCAAGCGTTCAGACTCTTCGATGCCGAAAGTGCCAATGTTCACATGTTGGTGTCAAGACAACGATATCAATTGTCCATGTGGTGTAAAGGAGAAGATAATTTCAGAAGTTACTAGGAAGACCAACATTCGTGAACAAGAACCATGTGCTTCTTTCATATGATGTTCTCCATCATTCAGGTCCAACCTCGTAATTCGCTAATCTTGTGAATTCATTATCATATATGATCTTTGCACGTGATAAATACCTTACACTTGTGTTTAAAAGGTACTTAATTTACGTTTCAGCACACCCTTCTTAATTTGAGGGGGAGCTTGTGTAATTCATGAAGGTAATTGGATTTTCATTTTTCTTCCAAAATTGTCTTAAAATGCTATTAAATCAATTGATATTAAAAACATCGATTGAGTTAATATTTTTAATATGGGGGAGAAAATGTGATTTAATATGGGAAATGATCAATCACAAATGGTTTGACTTAACGTGCTAGCTCATCCCGACATGTACGAAATGTTTTCGAATATCGTGGCATATGTTAAGGGGGAGCAAAATAGATTTTATATTCAAATGGATTTCATGGTGACATTACTTACCCATACCCTATCTATTTCACGACGATGACGATTGTGGTGACATAAGGATGGTATGATAGGTTAAAGTCCAATGATTCTTCCATATCCGGAGGAATCTTCCCAAGGACATTCCATAGCTAGAAATAGTAGTCCTTAGGAAAGATGGAGAAAGATTGTGAACGTAGCTGAATGCCGACCAAGTACTTAAGTTAGCACTAGAACAATCACAACAAGGTGCTAGTTATGACGTATTGGTAAGCATTGAAGGGGTTGAAGAATGAAAAAGAATTGTAAAGATAAAGGGTGTAAAGAAAGTAGCCCTCCTTACAAATTAGGCAGAAACCGGGTCAATTCATATGCTATTGAGATCATTTTTAATGATGCTCGATATTGAAGATAGACATCATAGATCCAGTGATGCAATGCACAACCCATCCCAGCTAACTCAAATATCTCTTAAAAGATATTTGTTTTAATCACACGGAGACAACACATTATCTATTGATTTATTCACTCCGAATAAATTGGTATTGAAAAGGTGGCAATCCTCTCCAGCCTCCGATCACTAAAATCCAAAATGCACGATTGAGTCTAGAGCCATTTGAGATCATCAAATATCTCATTAGGACACATTTTCATTATTCCTTGCTTGTTCACACAATGTGAAAAGTAAGAAAGATATCAAGAGTCCTACGCAAAATTTTCATGATCTTTCCTGAACATCCGAGTAATACGAAAGTATTTACAATGAAGATGAAAATCCTTCTTGAGCGAACATAAAAAAGCTCATGGTAGGTAACTTGTGCGATTCTTTATGAATCAAACTTGTGATAACTGGAAAGCAACAGTTGTTTAATTCTTAATTGAATTTAAACACGTTCCAGGCCTCTACGCAATATCTAAGTGATCTTGCCAGAACACTCAGAGTGATACCCTAGTGTTCACAGTGATGAGTGGAAATCCTTCTAGTGTTAACCTCAAACAGCACTTGGTAGGTAACTTGCAAGATTCTATATGAATCAAGCTCGTGACAACTGGAAAGCAACGATGGTGCGGTTCTTAATTGAACTTCACTTGTTCCAGGAACATGAATTGACGGCTTCAAATCATGCGGATAATTTTATCCAAATGATTCACTCTTTACGTTCGCAGTCAGCTTTGGACGGTCGAGTAAAGAGAACGGGTTTACCCGCGAAATCTTGTCAAGGAGGTTCTTTACTGAAACTACCTGCCACAAGTACGATATTTAATATCGTCCAACGGTCTTCACCGACCGGAGGTAAAATGCTACCGAATTAGAATGAAATGTTCAAGGCCATTTCATCCGTGTATATGGTTTGTTGCTAACTGTCTTATGCAGCATAACAAGAAGGTGGCATTGCGGTGTACAATCCATAAGAAGTCGTCACCACATGCTTATACTACATACAATTAGTACTTCAACAAATTAAAGAAAGTCTGAAGGTCAAGTCTTCCGCTGTATCAAACTCTGAAGCTTTCAAGAATTTAAAAAAAGGTATAAGTATGTGGAACATGAAGTCACGAAGAGGCGAATGTCACAAGTGACGAATGCACAAGGTCAAGGCAAGAAAACATGCTCAAGACTTAAGTCAAATATCACATCAAGCATATTCACAAGAACAAGATCGAAGACTCAAGCATAGATGCTAGGTTTAAGATTTTGTAAAAAGATGTGACCTCCCTTAGGGGGAGATTGTTGGAAATACGTTTTTCCCAATAAAGTCTCGGTCATATCTTAGTTAGCATAGATCACGAGATATAGAATATTTAGAACTTTGTTTCTTGGAGCGACCTCCCTTAGGGGAAGATTGTTGGAAATACGTTTTTACGTATTTATGAAGGATCGGTCGCTCCAACGATATATTAATGTAATGGGCTCGTGATCTAGTTATTATCATATAGTCCATATAGCACACATGTAGGGTGGGTTATATATATACCCCTCCTAACATGTTAAGAGGGCTGGTGATTCACATTTTCATTAATCATATTTTCACTTTCTCTTAAAAAAAAATTATCCTATAAATTATATATAACTGAAACAAATTATCCTGACCTTTAAATCATATAAAGTCATTATTACATTAACTAATTAATTTCATTGATCAAGGTATAAAGCTTTTTTACTAAAATATCCTTGAAAAATTGTCCCGTGTTCTTCGTCGTTTTCGTTTATCGCATTACCCAAAAAGGATCTGATCAATCAAAATTAGCTTCTTCTTTGGGGTTGAATCTTGGCATTGTGGGTCAAGCACTCAACTACTCAGGCGTGTAGTCATGAACCGAATCACAGGTTAGTCAAAAGGTGTTCAAAGTTGACTAAATGAATCAGAAGTAGTTTCTTCGTCTTATAATTATAGTCTACTAAACAAAAACACGTAATTTAATAAAAATATCAGTTGTTTTAAATTTTTTCTTTTATTTTTTACATAATGACAATTTTACTATTAAAAAATTAATTTATAAATTATTTATTATTTGTAATAATACTTTCGAGTTTGAAACGTTCAAAAATAGGAACATGAATTATAATTATAAGACGGAGGAGTAATATTCTTGTTTGAACGAATAAAAAAAGTAAATTACTAAGGGTAAGCAAAAATTGTGTTTTAGAAAATAAATGCGGATCATTCCTGTTTGGAAAAATATTAGACTAATATACAAACTGTTAAATTCCAAAAAAAGTTATTTTACACATCTTTTTTGTATATACATAAAATAAATATATAAAATTTTATATTTATAATTGTGTGAATGTTAGTTACATAAATAATTAATTTTTTTTTAAAAAAAACTACATATATAATAGTTGCAAATAAAAGTTCACGCTTATAACATATTATTTCTCCATAATTTCAAGTCTCGTTTTATTACACATAATATTCTCACACTATCATTTTGGGAGAGTGCATAAAGCATATAAAACATAACAACTGTATGTATTCAAATCCTTTTCCATATACATATGATAACATGCATATGTAATAACTAACGTTTTCTTGCTATTTTTCAACCAACACCCAGAGATGCAGTAGATTCAGACAAACGTTCCATATCACTCTTTCCTTTATACCTCGTTATTATCTACCTGCTATTAGGGTTAACGATACTCCATTAACTGATGGTGGGGAAGGAATGGTTGAGGCGGAGCTGTTTTCACCTCCTTGAATAAAGAAACCTGGCTGTTTAGGAGAAGGCAACAAACCTTCACCACCCAACATGGAAACCACAGACAGTGTGTTTGGTCTATCTTCTGCTCGCTGTTGCACACATAAGAGACCAATGTGTATTGACCGCAGAACTTCAGAAATAGACCATGACTCAACTAATGTAGGTTCAACTATTTCAAGAGATCTGCCTTCTTTGTAAAGTCTCCATGCCTAGATGCGTCCATGGCAAACTTAGTTAGTTCAGTTTTACTGTATTTATTAAGAAGTAAGCTGCTAAACATGAAGGGCTTTAAAGGAAATTAGCTAAAAGATGAAGGGGGAGCATTTACATTGGAATGAAAGGTGTTATATTCCTGAAGGGCTGAATGTGTCAAATGATGAAACTCAAGGACAGCTGTGCAAGTTGGTGTATATATTCACCTACCTAACTCGTTTTCATTCATTCATTCTGTTTCTGGTTATTATCTTGTGTGTGTAAAAAGTGTGAAAGTTGTTACATTGTGTTCTTGATCGTGTTGATCAAAGTTACTTCAGTTTTCTTTCTGTATTGTAAAGATTGTGGCTTTCTAGCCGTATCATTGATATATACTCTAAAAGTGAGCCAAGGGGAGGTTGGCTGGGTTCACTCATAAGTTTGTGTTGTTGATTCTGAGTTGGTTTATAAGTTTTTTACATGGTATCAGAGCCTGGTTGCTCTGAATCGTGATTGAAATCTTTTTTATAAAAATTAGGGTTTTCAAAAATTGGGGGTTTTGATCTATTTGCGTAGATCTTGATCTCCTGGTGGGTTGTTTGTTATTGGTTATATCAATTATTGTTTTTTTCCCAACTTAATTGGTTCTTTTGAAATTAGGGTTTGTAAATTTTTGGGGGTTTTTGGTTAAAACGATTTCTTGGTATGATTAATGAACTGTGGGTTCGTTAATTGGGGTTAATTGTTGTTTTTTGCTGGTTAATTAGAAAAACCCTAAATTCAGATATTAGGGTTTGTTCTAATCTTGGTAAGTTTTGTTGTCTTTATTCTTTTGGTTGGTTGTTCTTGCTCTTGTGCAGGTTATTATTCCGCTGCGTTGACTTTTAGATCTTCTTGATCTATTGTGGTTGTGGTGTTGGTTTCTCTGAATAGTCTTTATTCAGAGTTCTTGCTTGGTTTTGCTGCGCGTGCTACGTAACACCTCTCTCTCCTTCTTCTTAGGTTTAGGTTTTTTTTTTTTTGTTTATAGAGGGGTTCTTTAGGTGTTGATGGGATTAGTTAGTCACTGGTGTTGATTGATTGAGGTTTTTTGTATGGTAGTTGTTTGATTGGTTGTAGAGGAGTTACAAGGTGGTTTTTGTGGTTCTCTTTGTTCTGTTATTTGTTTTTTGGTTTTTTTTTCTGGTCATTGCTCTTGACCTACCACCTAATTGAGTGGTTTGGAAGCCTGAGAACTGCATTTTTTTGACCTGTTGAGTGTGTTCTTCATTGTTTGGTTTATTTTTTGTCTTTCTCTATGACTGGGTCTGGTCCTAGTTCTCCTAAGGGTGGGGGAGCTGAAGTGGTTAAATTTGATGTTTATGATCCACTTTACTTACACCCTCAAGATATTGGTTCTCAATTGATTACTTTTAAACTTGAGGGTACTGAAAATTATAAGGTTTGGTCTGCTGCTGTTAAACTTGCTTTGCAAACTAGAAACAAACTTGGATTTATTAATGGTAATTGTGTGCAAGATACTAATGATGGGCATGCTAGAGATCAGTGGGATAGGTGTAATGCTGTTGTGCTTTCTTGGTTACTTGGTTGTGTCTCACCTGATTTATATAAAGGACAAGTTTTTTCTAAATATGCTCAAAATGTTTGGGATGAATTGGAAGAAACTTATAATAAACAAGATGGTTCTGTCATATATAATCTTCATCATAAGATATATACTTTAACTCAATCTGGTATGTCTTTGTCTGAATATTATCATGAATGTAATTCTTTGTGGAGACAATTTGATGCACTTGTTGAGTTACCTGATTGTACTTGTGATGGGTCTGAAGCCCTTAAAGAACATGATCAGCTTCTCAGACTGATGCAGTTCTTGATGGGGCTTGATGATTGTTATAATGTTGTGAGAAGCCAGATTCTCACTTCTGATCCTATACCAGATTTGAGAACTGCTTTTGCTACTTTGTCCAGGGATGAATCACATAGAAATGGGTCTAAAAATAATAAGACTAGTCCTTCTGCTTTTGTTGTTAAGTCTGGTGGGAATTCCAATAATTGGAATTCAAACAGAAATAATAGTAATGGAAATTCTAATACTGGGAATTCTAACAGAAATAATAATAATTGGAGTGGTAATAGGACTGGGTCTAATGGGTATAGAAATGGTAATCTTTTGTGTACTCATTGTAACATGAAGGGTCATACAGTTGACAGGTGTTTTGAGCTAATTGGGTATCCTCCTAACTTTAAAAGGAATAATAATAATACAGCTCAAAACAATGTTCATAATGTTAGTGTTAATGATAACAGTTGTAATCAGGGTAAGAATATATCTCATAATCTTACTCCTGATCAATACCAAAGACTCATAAAATTGCTCAATGGAGATAACTCAATGGGGTCTGCAACCATTGCAGGTACCTTTAGAGTGAATAATTGTGTTATTAGTTTTTTAGCTTGTAGGTTTTTCAACTACAATTCCAACATTAGTACTTATTGTACTTATGTTGGATGGATTATTGATTCAGGAGCTAGTCAGCATATAACCTTTTCTGAAAAATTGTTATTTGATGTTATTGATGTGTCTTCTTTGCACATAACTGTTGCTCATCCTAATGGGACTTTAGAATATGTGAAAAAAATTGGATGTTTTAAAATTAATAATTTGGTGATTAAAGATGTGCTGGTTGTTCCTGGATATAAAGTGAGTCTTTTGTCTGTTCAGAAACTGTCTAAAGATAATAAAGTTAATGTGAGTTTTAATGAAAATTGTTGTGTGATTCAGGATTTAGCTCACAATGTCCTAATGGGGACTGGTAGTGAAAAAGATGGTTTATATTTTCTTGATGAAGGTAGGCCTGTGTTTAATAAAAATGTTAGAAATTGTAATATGGCTAGTTCTATTTGGCATAATAGATTAGGGCATCCAGCAGATCAAGTGCTAGATGTTCTAAGAAAAGATAATTCAGAGATTAAACTTAAAGGTTTGGAACCTTGTGATGTTTGTCATAAGGCTAAACAAACTAGAGAGTCTTTTTCTTTGAGTGATCATAAAACCAAACAGCTTGGTGATATTGTTCATCTTGATGTTTGGGGACCATATAGAGTTGCTAGTAGAGAAGGATTTAGGTTCTTTTTAACTGTGGTTGATGACTATACTAGGTCTGTATGGGTTTTTTTATTAAAGAGTAAAACTGAAGTGTTTTCATGTGTGGAAAGTTTTGTCAAGCTTATTGATAATCAGTTTAATAAAAATATTAAGATTTTCAGAAGTGATAATGGAACTGAGTTTGTTAATAACAGGTTTTCTGAATTTGTTAAACTTAATGGTATTGTTCATCAAACCACTTGTGCTTATACTCCACAACAAAATGGTGTTGTGGAAAGAAAACATAGACATTTACTCAATACAGCTAGAGCCCTCATGTTTCAGGGGGGCATTCCATTAAACATGTGGTCTGAATGTGTTCTAACTGCTACTTATTTAATTAACAGGTTACCTACTGCTGTTTTATCTGGTAAAAGTCCTTATGAAATGGTTTATGAGTCTAAACCAAGTATTCTCCATTTAAAAGTTTTTGGCTGTTTGTGTTTTTCAAATGTGTTAAATGTTTCTGATAAATTTGAGTCTAGGTCTGAAAAATGTGTTTTTGTTGGGTATGCTTTTGATAAGAAAGCATATAAACTGTTTAGTTTAGAAAGTAAAAAGTTTTTGTTTTCAAGAGATGTAAAATTTTATGAAACAGTTTTTCCTTTCAAAAATGATGTTATAAGTAAAGAGTTTGTGTTTTCTGAAAATGGTGTTAATGATTTAAATTTTTTTAACATAAACAGTCAAGTGCCTAGTGAATCTGATGATGATAATGGAGATAGTATAGGTAGTAAGCATAGGCTTGTACCTGAAACTAATGATAAACCTAGTGACAGCACTGTAGAATCTGGTAATAGCAAAGAAGGTGTTCATACTACTGATACAGATAATATTTCTGAGGTAGATAGATCATCTAATACTAATACTGATTCTAGTAGGAAGGACACTAGTGTTGAGTATGCAACAGAAGAGGTTTCTGAGGGTATACCAAACATTAGTAATGATGATGATAATTCCTCTGAGGATGAAGGCATTGAGTCTTTTGGAAATATGTTTAATTGGTCACCAGAACCAGCAGCAGAGAACACTGTTAGGAGAACAAGTAGAAAAACTACTTTTCCTTCTAAGTATAAGGATTTTGTGCTGAATAAGAATGTTAAATATAGTATTAATGAAGTTGTTAGTTATGCCAATTTAAGCATTGATAATTTTGTGTTCACCACTAATCTGAATAAAATTCATGAGCCTACTCAATATTCAGAAGCTATCAAAGATAGCAGATGGATTGAGGCCATGAATCTGGAAATGGAAGCCTTAAACAGGAATAATACATGGATTATTACTGATCTACCTGAGGGTAGAAAGGCTATTCCATGTAAATGGATATGGAAGGTTAAATATAAATCTAGTGGTGATGTTGAGAGATTTAAAGCAAGATTAGTTGCTAAAGGCTTTAATCAAAGAGAAGGAATAGACTATGATGAAACTTTTTCACCAGTGGTTAAAATTGTTACTGTAAGATGTGTTTTAAGTCTTGCTGTTAGCAATAACTGGCCATTATTTCAATTGGATGTTAATAATGCTTTCTTATATGGTGAACTGGATGAAGAAGTGTATATGAAAATTCCTGAAGGTTATGGTGATGAGAATGATAACAAAGTTTGTAAGTTGGTTAAGTCTTTGTATGGGTTAAAACAAGCTCCTAGAAAATGGAATGAGAAACTTGTTTCTGTTCTTACTGAAAATGGTTTTATACAAAGTCCTAATGATTTCTCTTTGTTCATTAAGAATAGTAACAATGTTTTCTTAGTTTTGCTTGTGTATGTGGATGACATTGTTATCACTGGAAATAACCTTGATGAAGTTAATAAATTTAAACAGTTTTTAAGTACCAAGTTTCTTATTAAAGATCTTGGAAAACTTAAATATTTCTTAGGCATTGAGGTTATAGACATTGATAATGGTATTTGTCTAACACAAAGGAAATATTGCACAGAGTTGTTGTCAGAATTTGGTATGTTAGGATGTAAACCATGTGGTGCTCCTATTGAAGTTAATCCAGATAGTAAAAAGCTTAACAAGAAATTTGGTGAGGATAAAAAACTAACTGAGATTACTTCATATCAAAAACTTGTTGGAAAACTGATATATTTGACTATGACTAGACCTGATATTGCTTATGCAGTACATTGTCTTAGTCAAGTCATGCATAGTCCTATGACTTCTCATCTAAGACTTGCATTCAGAGTGCTTAGATACTTGAAAGGTGAACCTGGGTTAGGTATCACTTTCAAGAAAGGTGATTGTAGTAAACTGAATGTGTTTGTGGACTCAGATTGGGCAAAATGTAAGATAACCAGAAGGTCTTTGACTGGTTATTGTGTTTTTCTGGGGAACAATTTAGTTTCTTGGAAGAGTAAGAAACAAAGTGTTGTTTCAAGATCCTCCACAGAAGCTGAGTATAGAGCTATGTGTAATGTTTGCTGTGAAGTTATGTGGATTCATAAAGTGCTTAATGATATGAAAGTGAATGTTGTTTTACCTGTTGATATGAACTGTGACAACAGTTCTGCTATTCAAATCTCTTTGAATCCTGTACTTCATGAAAGGAGTAAGCATTTTGAAATTGATCTATATTTCTTAAGAGAGAAAATATCTGCAGGATATATAAAACCTATAAAAGTTAAATCTGAACATAATACTGCAGATATTTTTACTAAAGGGTTGCTTATAACAGATCATAAGAAGTTTTGTAGTATGCTTGGGTTGTTTAATGCTTTTGCAGGTTAACAGCTTAAGGGGGAGTATTAAGAAGTAAGCTGCTAAACATGAAGGGCTTTAAAGGAAATTAGCTAAAAGATGAAGGGGGAGCATTTACATTGGAATGAAAGGTGTTATATTCCTGAAGGGCTGAATGTGTCAAATGATGAAACTCAAGGACAGCTGTGCAAGTTGGTGTATATATTCACCTACCTAACTCGTTTTCATTCATTCATTCTGTTTCTGGTTATTATCTTGTGTGTGTAAAAAGTGTGAAAGTTGTTACATTGTGTTCTTGATCGTGTTGATCAAAGTTACTTCAGTTTTCTTTCTGTATTGTAAAGATTGTGGCTTTCTAGCCGTATCATTGATATATACTCTAAAAGTGAGCCAAGGGGAGGTTGGCTGGGTTCACTCATAAGTTTGTGTTGTTGATTCTGAGTTGGTTTATAAGTTTTTTACAGTATTCATTAGAGATTATTATCAAAACACTTACATGCCCAAGAAGGTTATCATTCTCATCATCAGCAACAAAACCTCTATTTTTCTTCCCGCTCACAATCTCCAGCACTAAAACACCAAAGCTGAAAATATCTGATTTTACTGAGAATATACCATTTACAGCATACTCTGGAGATATGTAGCCCCTGAACAGAAGATAGGATCATGCAAATGTATAAGCTAGACCATTGTAGAATATATTGCGAAGTACTGAACAATTCAAAGCTGAAGTGTCTTACAAAGTTCCCACAACTCTCTTGGTATTTGCTTCACTTTCATGTTCTGAAAACATTCTAGCCAAGCCGAAATCTGATATTTTCGGATTCATGTCATGATCGAGCAAAATATTTCCTGCTTTTAAATCTCTATGTACAATTCTATGTCGTGAATCTTGATGCAGATAAAGAAGACCTCGAGCAATTCCATGGATAATCTGGAAGCGTAGTGGCCAATCAAGTGGTGACTCACTTGACTCATCTGTTCAGATTGTTAAAACGTAGTCTATATATTATTGTATATCTTACGGTTCATATGAATACATTTTATAGGATTAAGAGAGAGCCAAACCAAATATAAAACTGTCCAGACTTTTGTTAGGCATGTATTCATAGATTAACAATGTTTCATCTCCTTGCATGCAATATCCTAAGAGCTTCACAAGATTCCGATGCTGAAGTTTAGCAATGCAAATAACTTCATTCTCGAATTCGTCAAGTCCTTGTTGTGAGGACTTTGAGAGCCGCTTCACAGCAATTTCTTGTCCTTCTACTAGCACACCCTAGAGGCTAACACTGTTAGTACATGCAATATTAACATTAAATTATGTTTTGTTTATTATGTCCTTATGTTTTGTAATCCATGTTTTGGGAGTGTGGTTGGGTTGTTTAGGATGGTGTTGGGTTGCCATTGTTATCATGATGGTTTCTTCGCAAAGGTATACGAGTGTAATTGTTAGAAGTACTCGATCTTCTAGGCGTGTTGTTCAGATTCCTTGCTAGGTGTTTGTAACATCAAGCATAAAAAAAAATCCCATCTTCCACGAGGTACGGAGGGTGTGAGATGTATACAACCTTACCCCTACCTAAAGGTAGAGAGGTCCTTTGTTCTTTTTGCGAGTAGTGTGGATGGAACCCTAGTCTCTGTCTACAAAGGAGAGGTTTTTCTAACTGCTTGTTTTTGTAATATTAAACTTAATGCTGGTTATTTTTATTTATGTATAAAAATCTCTTTGCCATTGAAAATAATAATAATAAGAGCTTCTAAATCATCATATCATATACCTTGTAGACTGGACCAAACCCGCCTTCTCCCAGTTTGTTGTCGACCGAAAAGTTATTGGTGGCCCTAGAAACTTCTGATAAGCTAAACAACGGCACCTCTATATCTCCTTTCTCGCGGCTGCATATATTCTCTTTATCAAGGATCAGCACAGGTCTACCTAGAAAATATGACAATGAGACAACGATCTTACTTTAAAATAATTATGATCATAAGTTTTACTTACATTGTATCTATAGCTATTTAGATCGATAGTCCTTACCTGCTCGTTGTGCATCAGATCTGTTCTTCCTTTTACTCCAAAAGTAGAGTGCCATTATTAGGGCCAACAAAATCAACCCAGCTGATATAGATAAAGTTACAGTAATAACTACTTGTTTCTTTTTGTGGATTCTCGAGTTGACAGCTAAAATAAATAAATAAAATGAATTCAAATTTTGCTTAAGAAAAAAAATAAACCTCATATATTCAAAAGTGTTAAATCTATACGTTGAGCATTAAGAGAAAGAAACCTTTTCCTGAAATTCATGATAAATTATTAAATGTATAAAATTACCTTGCAAATCAGAGGCTGCCAGTCTAACATAAAGATCTTGTCCGTTTTGAGGGTATACACGGACGTCATGCAACTCCCCAAACCACAGCAAGCATCCGACTCCAGTGACGTTTGGATTTGCATAGGCAGTACAAGAGCAATTACTCTTGCAAGCCACCTCACAATCTTGTACACTCATATTGCCACTAAAAACTGCATTTTGTGTGTCTGGCAATTTCATGCTTGAAAGTCTTAGAAAACCGTCTCCAGGCCCACAATCTAAGGCTGTACTTCGTCTACATCCACTAGTATAATTATCAGGACTCGACTGATCTCGGATATTTGGTTCAAACCCTTTCAAGCACCCACATTTTGGATAAGCTACAGTATTGCAGCTTCCATATGGACCACAAAGTCTATAGGTGTCACAATTATCCAAGGGTAGGCTGAGATCCTGCGACCACTCTTTATTACGCATATTTATATGCCAGAGCTCATGCTTCCCACTAGGAGTTATCACGGTCCTAAATGCGTAGGCGGTGCTATTGAAATTAAACCTAAAATACATCTCCTTCTCATTGATAACCATATCAATTTTGTAAGAATAAAATTGGTTAGGTTTATACTTTGGCTGTCCAGCGAATTGTAAGCCATTATATGGACCAAGCCTAGCTTGAATAACAGACCTTTTACTTATATATTCTTGCTGATATTTACCGTTAGCCATTAAGATTGAGATATCATACTCGCCTGGCGAAGGATCGTCTGCACTCTTCCATGATCTTAGGTATTTCCCTTTTCCTGTTATGAGGTTCTTCCCCAGTTTCATTCCTGGTAGGTAGGTATCTCCAGGGTAATCAAAGCTTTGCCAAAGGACAGTGTTGTCATCCTTAATTACCAGATTACCATCATCCATGAGTTGTGCCACGGGATTGGCACTTGAGCTAGATGCTGAGGAGTTGGATGACCAAATAATGTTACCACCACCATTGACAATCAAAAGGGTACCTTGCCTTTCAAATTTGACAATACCTAAGGTATTGTTAACAGGATTTATCGGGTTAGCAACCCATGCAACCGTACGAGGAGACGTGTCCTTATACCATATTCCCAGGTATCTATTATTAGAACTCCCTGGGATAAAGAAGCCAAGCTCAAATAGTTCGTTCCTCGAAACTATTGTCTCACCGTCTGAGATGTTTTGATTCACAACTAGGGTGTCTAATGAATTGCATGTTGTTAAGATTAAGAAAAAAAAGGTAATGGAAGGGAGGAACATTCTTTTAAAACTTAGGACTAGGAAAGAAAGACAAAGACAGGGAATGCTAGGGTTGGGTGATAGCATTATAGATAAGTAATGGGATTGAGGGTCGGGACAATATAACCAAGTGTAAAAATATTTTTAACCGTAATATATATAAGATAGTCAAAAAACGAAAAGTAAAAACATATTTCGATAGACCGGGTGTATTTTATACTTATTTGAAAAAAAAATCAATGTTTTTTTTCTTCAAAAATTAGCATTACATAAAAAAAATCTATAAATGTCTCGGCACACCTCTTACTTCCGTCCCTGTGGAGAGCACCTTCCTTGCACTCCGTAGGACAATATATTATTAGTCGAGTTACTTATTCTATAAATCTTGATTACTCTTTTATGGATTAGAAATGTGAAAGTTCGTCGAGGTGAGCGGAGGAATTATTTTACTACGTAGTTGCTTATTCCTTAAATCTAGATTCTCTTTTATGGATAAAAAAAAAAAAGAGTGAAACTAGGTCCGGGATTATGGGGGAATCTATTTGGTCAATGAAATGCTCTCCGTTTTAAAATAATTTTCACATGACAAAAATACATGTTTAAAAAGAATTTTTTTTAGCTTATTTGTAATAACACTTTTATCTTCTATGCTTTTTGACTTAAATTATTGTCTATCATTAACTTTTTAAATTTTTATTTCTTATTGTGACTTTTAATAATTTTGTTTGTATTATATAATATTTGGCGAAAAAAATGAATTAATTAGTTTTTAAATCTATATTTATTATTATAATTTACATAAAATAATATTTGACACAACTAAAAGTATTTAAGATCACAATTGTAAAAAATAAAAATTTTAAAAATATAATTTTAAACCTGATAAAGTAATAATTAATTAATTTGGGCTTTTTTAAAAAATAAACAATTCAAATAAAACATTTAAAAAGAAAACAAACTACTAAATTACATAAAAATTATAATTTTTTTTTAAAAAGCTAGAATTTTATAAACAAAAGAACCAAAAAACAAAACTCACCTTAAAGAAACTCAAAAGGGTAAGACACCATATACTAAAAGAAAACAAAAACAGCAAAAATAATTAGAAAAATATGTGCCAAAGCCCGACAGGCCAGCAAGACCACCTCGACTTCACCTTTGTTACGGCTAGATATAAAACTAACTAATTGATATATTTTTATCATTATTTCTATTATTGTCATTATTATATTATATAATGTTTTGTGTTAATATTAGAAAATAATTGGGTTGCCTAGGGAACTGAAGCTGCTCGATATAAATATAAATGTAACACTAGCAGCCGTAATTTGTTAATAATATTTGAACATGCTAAATTTTTGGCCGGCGAGAAGTACTCTTTAATAATGAGGCGAGGGTATCTCTATAAGTGGCAACTTTCTATTAAAATAAATTTCTAATTGTTTAAACACAAAGATAAGATTATTTTATGAATAGTTTATGCATTTTTTTTAACAGGCTTAATGCTTTTAGACTTAAGAAAAAAAAAACGAATTTGGTCAATATCCCTCCTCCTAATTCACATCTTGATCATGTGGAAAAAATATGACGGACTTAATTATACACACACATGCACAACTGTTTAACTCCACTACGTGGCTGCTATGTGTTCATCTGAAAATATTTTAATAATGATAAAATGTTTACAATAAACCTTATCACTTATTTTTCTGTTTCTTCTTCAATTTCTTCTCTTTCTTATGTTTGTAACTCAGAAATTAAGCAATTAACACAAATGGGTAGCAATTGGGACCGTGTATCTTGTACAGTGCTATACAGGTTTAAGATGATTTGTTTGATTGATCTTGTTAAAGTAGATCTAGTTACACCGCCCATCTCATTTACTCATATCGGTACCAAAATTCACTCCTCTTATTTACGTAAATCACCACCGAAATTCACTCATCTCAGCACCTCTCGCATCTCACCACTCGCTGCCGTCGTCGCCCACCAACACCACTCGTTGTTCATTATGATGTTGAATATGGAGTAGTAGTTTATGTTTGTTTAGGTGGTATGTGATCTTTGATATCAGTGATTGGAATTGTGATTATCATTGTTTATATGAAGTGATGAAACTTGGTATTGTTAAGTATATAGACCGAAAGGATGCTTATTGATTCATGTTTCACCATTCCACTTAATATATCTATTTAACAAAGTATATTAGCCGAATGGACTCTTTGTGGATTTCTACACTTATTGCATCTTTGACTGACGTTATTTGTGATTCGTGTGACTTGATATATATAAAGTGATAATCATTATGCTAAATATGTCATTATCCCGGTGATCATTGTTTAGCTAAACATTTATTTAATAACTTGCTTGAATCATCTCTTAATTGCTTCATTCGCAATAGTCGAAATATACACGTTTATGGTTAATTTGACACGTGACAATCTAATTGACCTTAGTACCTTAAGTACAATATGTGAAAACTTTCGTTCCCATGTAATTAACTGGACTTACCTTATTATAAATGAAAGAGTATACTTGCCCGTGTTGTGTTTTAAGTCATTCGTTTGGTAAAATCTAGTAATATAAATTTAAAACTTTTAGAACATACATCAGTAAGTTTGATATCGTGTGTTGTCCTTTGATTTTATCTGTTTCAGACGTATCCGTTTATTGTTTAGTTTCATAACTCTTTATGACTTTATCATGATTAAGGAGATCGTATGGGGCTCGGTGAATTTATTGTCATAATTCACTTAACACATCACATTTTTCTTTATCTCAGGTACATCATTCACTGAGTGTTTCCGTACTGAATGCTCGAGTCTTTCTTACTCAGGATGAGAATCTTTAAGGCAACTGATTGAGTGACTATCCACTCACTTAGTTTTTAATGTTCACGAATATTTACAGTTAGACTAATTGTTATTTATATCTATCAGTGAGATCATTAGGTACTGAATTACAAACAAGGATTTAGAAACTATAACCATGTTAGAGATATGAACCTAGCCACAATGTTAGGAAAATTCAAGTATGAAGAAAGGTTAATATATAATCTCTATGCAACAACCAGCCTCGTATCAAACTATCTTTTTCTTTAACTTTGTGGTTCAAGATTTTAAAGACGGTCCAATAGATGAAAAAGACATAAAAAGAGAAGAGTATTTAGATGACATCACTAAAGAATTTAGGAAAAAAGGATCTTTTGGCCAATTCCAAGAAATTCATAAAACCCTCTAAGGCTCGGTAGTGCAAGATCCATGGACAAAAAAGAATGTTTTGAATGTGATAAAACTAATTATTTTGCCAAAGAATTTTTTTCAAAAACATCATCGCAATCTTATCAATCCTCACAACCAAAAAATTGTCACTTTAGCTCAATAATTTCGGATAGTCAAACTAAATAAAAAATTCATAAAGACTAGAAAGGAAAATATAAGATCAAAGCTAAAACTTGCACTTCTAACAAGTGATATGTGGTATTCTATCTATTAAGGATTATTTCTCTGAATTAAACTTTATGCAAAAGGAAACAATGAATACGGTCTTCAATTTCTGAATTCAAAATTAAATCTCTATGTTTTAGGAAAGTATTAAACCCTTATTTGTCGACTTGAAAATCATTGTTGCATAAACAATCAACCAAATTCAAATGAAATACTTGAAACACGACGGATCCGAATTTTGCAATCCAATAATACAAATTGCACAATTTTTCTAAATTTCTGAAGAAAAGTCTTACAAAAGCAGAATAATTTTGGGTATCAAAGATTTCTTTCAATTTTAAATATCAAATTTGTTATGAAATGTAAAGTGAGAGATTGAGGAGGAAGAAGACGATTATTATTATGTAGTGTTACAAATAAGTACAATGTGTCCCTTATTTATAGGTACATGGAATGTAACATTATAGCTAATTAACTACTAAATTCATGGCTAGTCAAAACTCATTTAAGGTGAATATACATATATTATAAATATATTTATAACACTCCTTTTTGGATATTCACCGTTTGTAATACGCTATAATGTGTGTTATTAAAAACCCTTACTTAGAAAAACCTAATGGGATATAAACTTAATGAAGGAAAAAAGAGTGCAACGCGCATAATGCTCCTCCTCAAATTAATGTATATCTTTCAAGCGTCAAAGGATGATCTTCCAAACATGTTGCTAGAAAACTTATGTCGGCAAAGATTTTGTAATAAAGTCCACTTGATCAGTGATGTATAAGGTTATGTCCTACAAAGATGAAAAAATACGTGTAGCTTCCAACCCAACGTCAAATACATTAGTTAGAAAATACACATTGATGATACAAATATTAAAACAGAAATATACAATCTCATGACGCATATTAATTGTAAAATTGACATAAAAACTTTAGTTGCACTTCTGGTACTTGAGGACCAAAAATTTTCTTTGAAACATGTGCAAAAAACAAGATTATATGCATCCAAATGATTTTTCATCTGTTTAAGAATTTATTCTGCTAGATCAAATAAGTTATTTAAAACTTTATCAAATGATATCAGATTTTGAAATTACTAGACATGCTTGAGGCATTATGGATCCTTCATAGAATATTAAAGCTCTAGAAAACGTATATAAGACAAACTAAATACTTTTTAGATTGACTCTCTCATATAATATCAATAATATATTTACATCCACCTCGAGACAATATGATTCTTAATAGCAGTATCATGCTTTTGTGAATTTATTTATACCACAATTCATGTCTTAAAGCATGTAATTTTAGAGCTCTTAATTCGGTTACGCACACAACCCGTGTATATCCAATTGCTTTTACACATTCATGTGTATGGACTTCATGTCCTAATATATTCTCTTATTTTTAATTGACTGCATCTTTCCATGATGGTCAATCATTTTGTTGAGCTCACTTATGAATAATAGTTAATTCATGATCCTCATCATACATAATAATAAGCACTATATTGTATGTAAATAAATTATCGACGTCATGTTGTTTTGATTTCATATGAATCTAGACATGATAAAATTTATTGAGATCTTATTGGTTAATTTAATGTTCTTTTAAGAACATTTATCTCTAGTGTCTCTTTGTGAGACTATCATAGGGCATTTTATACCCCGAAGAACCATCTTGGTTTTATGCTCCATAGTTTACATCGAGGATTTTATTTGAAATCGATTAGTCTAGCATGCTTGAGGAATGTCATAATTAAGTATTGTCCTTGAGGGATAAAGTAGGAGAATGAGTAGTTTAAACTTTGTTATTGGCCAATGTATATGTATGGCTATTAGATTATCATTGAATAATAAATTCATAAAATTTAAGGATCAATAAAATATGGTAATTTATTCTGAATTTGTAGCTACTTATCTCCTCCTGAAGGAATTACCCCTTCATTTATATCTCGTATATTTTCATTTAGGTGGAGTAATGCACAAAAAATGGTATAGGTTTGGTTTATAAACAAAACCAATTATGAAATGGAGGAATTATAAAAATATATTGAGATGATGCTAATTTTGTTTTTGTGTATATGATAGTATGACTCCATACAATAACATAATATTTTCTCTCATTATCATTGGATAATGTAGAAGTAATTCATTTCATATTCACAAAGAATTACTTACTCTGGAATGTTGTTATGCTCGCATTTTAATATGTCGAGCTATTAGTCATGCAAACATGAAGTTGCAATTTTTATTACCATTTAGACGATGCATCAATTTATAGAATTCTAAATGGTTCATACAATGGATATGTATGTAAACGTATATCCACTTGTTTTCTTTCCAGAAAATTGAGGGACTGAGTCGTCAATCTAGTTGATAGATGAATAGTCAACTTTCTTTTAGAGATAAAACATAAGATTGAAGATCTAATCAATTTATAGTTTTGACATCATTAATGATTCGTGATGGTATAACGAGTCATGCCAAAGAGATTATAATTATAGGCCATAATCTTATGTTATGGCTAGTGATAATATTTCACTAATTTATCTATAATGTATGTCGAGGAAAATGCAATATAATGAATAATTTATATGAAATTTCGTGCCTCGTGACAATTTGATATTTTCTTTTAAGAGCAACAATGTGTTAGCATAGATCCTTACATCTATGAATATAGTGTGTAATATTTTTGAAAGTCCCTAATCAATGCTAGAAACCCTAAACTTAACTAATCAACACAAGGTATTACTTTTCAAACGTAATCTTATTATTGTATAATAAAGAATTACAAGTGTTATGGATGATACCGTTTGATGACAATGTGTTGTGCACACTTTGAACAACTATAAATTCTAACTTATGAATACAGTCGCAGCTGTTTGATTCTATAAGTTCTAAGCAATAATGTTATGAATATACTCAAAGTGTTGAACATTAATGCATGGATACTCATCCTATTTATAGTGTTACGAGATTGACCTAAATAGTACTTGATGGTGACTACACAAGCTTTCACAAGTTCCCACATCAGTCACATGATGTTCTTCTATTCTTGGTAGTCTTCCATTATGCTTTAAGGAAACAGTTGTCAAAACAGTTTCCTTTTTCTTCATAGTCTCGAACACACAAATGGCATGTCCAAAGTGTGATGAGTGTTAACAGGGTATTGCCACCCCTGTTAACCCTCAACCCCTCAGAGTCCTTGATACATCTTGGATGTTATCCATCACAGCCAATGAGTATGTCTTCAAGTAATCTTTGACTTCCTTGACAATGTCTCTGACATGGACTCCTCTAAGGTTGCTCATAGAGACTTGGATCTCTGTAAGTCTTGTGATACTTGCCTGCCTCCTAGGCACAGGCAAGGGACTATCTAACAGCTTAATTATGTTTAAATCTATGATCAGGGAATCTAACAAGTTTAGATTCCCAACAATCTCCCCCTATTTAAACATAAATATTGCTAGATCTAACTAAGTTAAGGTAAGTGAGTTAACAGCTTCTTCTTACTCATAACAGATCTAAACAAACATACCTCATGATTTTATTAATACTTAAAGGAAATTACAAGTGCATTACAAAAGTAAAATAAAAAGTGAAGGAAAAATTGGGCTGTGAACATCTTCAATAGTCATCATTTTTAATCCTTTCTTCAGCTTCAGCCAAGTCCAATCTGTTATCCAGTTCTTCCTGCAAAGTCTTTGCAAACTTTTTGGAATACTCTGTGTTGATCTTGAGTGACTTCTTGTGACAAAGCAGCTGAATTGTTGAAGCTAAGCACAACTCATCTTCTCTTTGAAATGCATACTGTCAAGCCCTGTTCATGAATGCCATTCCTCTTTCAGGCTCTGTGTATGTCTGACCATCAACAGGGCGAACTATACCATTGGGTAGGATCAAATCCCTGTGCATGCCATCCACTTGAACATCATCTGTGACAAAAGTTTCTTTAACAAGTTGAGAAACTCTTCTTCTTTTGTTATCAGTCTTTGGGGGTTCTTGTTCAAAAAGCTGTGGTGAGGGATCAATCTTGAGTTTGGCAGCTGTTTCTTTGATCCAGGTAAACTTGGCCTTAATAGTCTTAAGCAGAAGAAAATTAGCCTGTCCAGTTCTTTTGGCAGCTAAGGCTTCAAGTTCGAACCATTCAGATAGCCCAAGTGTCTTTAGCCTGAAGTTGTCAAACACATTCATATTTACCTGTTGGTTATCCCTCCATAAGATCATCTGTGGGGTGTTTGTGGATTTATGAATGGTGTATTTGAACTTGGTTATCTTGCCAGGTGCATATTTGTTGTTAACGCAGGCATCATAATCAACTTTGACTTTTCTAAGAGCCTCAGCGCGTTTAACTTCCATTTCCCTCAACCTTTGTTTTTGCTTTTCTCTTTCAGGTGGAGTCATCTTCCTTAGAGCAGCTTCATTCAATTCTTTGGCTGTCTTGAGTTCACTTAATCTCTTGAATTCCTCAGCCTGTTTCTCTATTTCTTCAGGAGTTAAAGGAATCTCATTTGAAGGTGTAAAGGTTGAAAATTGGGAAAGGTCTGTGGTGGATCCTCCTGTCTCTAGCATCGCAGCTATCTTCTTTAGTTTGGTGTCTGTGTCAACCAAAACTATCTCCTTTCCTTTCTTCGAGACAGAGGACTCCACACTTATGTTTTTCAAAACATCAGCTCATTTGATAAATGCTGTCTGAGCCTGAGTTTGAATTGCTTTGGGGAGGGAGCTAACAGTGAACTTTAGTTTCTTGGCAGCTGGTTCACCATCATCCCCAGACTCACTGGTGTTAACCAAAGCCAGGGACTTTGATGAGTCAGCTCCATCTTGATTCTGTTGCTCCCCCTGAGTGTTATCCTCATCATCAGGTATGTTGATAGGTGTGATGACTTGGAGAGGAACAGGTGTAATGGTGTTGTCAGCTGATGATGAGCCTTGTTTAGCAGATTCAAGGTTAAGTGTTATTTCTTTCTCCCCCTCACGTTCATCCTAGCGATGCAGACGTTTGGATGAACGTGTTTGAAAATGCCTTGCAATCTGTTCAACAGAGGCAGCCATAGCACGTTGCCTTTTCCTTGAAGCCCTGGCAATCTTCACAGAAGGTTGCCGTTTGCATTAGTATTGGCCTGAACTCGACTGACAATGAAGTTTGCATGACGGTATTGCCTGTTGCGAACAGCATCAAATTATATGTGCATAGTTAGCTCACGTTCATGAAATAAGGCAGGGACCTCTAAGTCAATGACATCCTTCATTCTTGTGGAAAGGTGACTAAGTCCTTGTGCTACACCTTTTCTTGCACCATCCTTGATGGGTTCAGTAACCGCCTCAGCAACAGCCTTTTGTATGATCCCTGGAAATGTGAAAGTGAAGTTGTGCATTTCAGACTTGATCACATCCAGCTTCCTTGATAAGCGTTCAATGTCAGATTGATGATGAACAGGCTGAATATTATGTATATTGAGGCTTTGTTGAGCATAATCATCCCCCCTTGGTAAAAGATCAAAGTTAGTTTGGGCAGGATGATCAAACATTAGAAACTCAGCTGTTGGATCATAGGCTGGGCGTTGGAAGACTGTTGTTGTTGAGGTAGCAGAATTTGGAGTAACAACAGCGTCCTTGGGAGGAGGAGTATTATTTCCAGCTAGGGTGGACACAGCTATTTCCTTGGGAGAGAGACAGATTGCTGATCTTCCTCATCTTCTTCATCCTCCTCCTCAAACATCCCTACAGGGATTTCATCTTCAGGCATTGACTCAAGGTCAGAGACATCATCCTCTAATGACAGCATGTCTTCATCAATATTTAGTAGAGGCTCATCGTCATTAGGTTGGTCTTGAGTAATTGTATCAGCCTCCTTCTCTTGTTGTACCTGGGATTCAGTGACTGGCTGTACAATTTCAGCCTGCAAATTGTTATAATTAGTAACAGGGAAAAAGATAAGGGGAATGATCGTCATTTCGCTGTCCTAGAGAGGCTGAGGGTGATTACTCAGCCACTCCAAAGGATAAATCCTTGGGATTCTTTTAAGTGTGAAAAATATATGGTTAATGATCGCCATTCGCTGCCCCTAGGAAAGCTGAGTGTGATTATTCAGCCCCCCCCCCCCAAAAAGGTTAAAACCTTTGGGACTCTTTTGATTGTGAAACATATGTTGTTTATGGATCACCATTCGCTGCCCCTAGGAAAGATGAGGGTGATCATTCAGCCCCCCAAAAGGTTAAGAAACCTTTGGGACTCTTTTAAGAGTGAAACATATGTGGTTTAAGGTCGCCTGTTACGCTGTCACTAGGAAAGCTAAGGGTGATGATTCAGCTCCCCCTGAAAAGGATAAATCCTTTGGGATTCTTTTAAGGAGGAAACCAAGAGGCTGTGTGAAGTACAGCTGATCAAGGTTGAGACATAAGTGTATCCAGGTTGTTGTTAGCCTGAATACTGTCTAGAGGGTGCAGGGTCATCGGGGTGCTTTATAAACACAAATGAATCATTCCCCGGTGCAAAGACAAAGTGTACAGAAGTCTTAAAGAGTTCTAAGTGCATAGACAGACTTCTATGGGTCGAGGATTACCCTAACTTCACCACTCTCTCCTACAGACAATTGAGAGTGGCTGCTTGTGAACCTCTAAAAATGTACACTGATTACCTGTGAGATATCAGCTGGATTAGGCTGGTTTCCTATTGTCTCAGCTGACTTTGAGACACTAGACCCCTGTTGTTGGTCAGCAGAAGTATCTAATTCCACATGAGTATCTGGAACAGAGGAGGTGTCAATCTTCTTTCCCTTGGCCTTAGTAACAGTTTTGGTGTGGGAAGAAAAGGGGATTTTCTTCTTCTTAGGCTGTTGGCCAGAAGAAGCCTTGGACTTCGTAGTGTGCTGCCGAGAGGTCAAAGACTTAGACTTGCCAGACACACTAGAAGTATTCACCTTCTCAGAAGAAGGGAGCAAGGACTTCTCAGCTGTTGGTTGTTTGTTGGCAACGTTTATCATATGAGAGGTGACAGGGACATCTTCAGCTCCTATTTCTTTGTAGATGGCACCTGTGATGCGGTAGGGCTTTAGAGCAGTCAACGCAGAGTTGTGGTATTTGTCTCCCAACAGACTTTTAAAGATCAGCGACAAGAAGCGAACATATCAGATATTCTTTTCCCTGACTTGATTTCTTCCCTTCAGCTGTTCTACAAGGTTGGAGAAGAGAATGCTTCCAACATCAACATCAGCTCCCCAGATTAGCCCATATGCTATAGCTTGATGGTTAAAGGACATCTGATCTTGGGATCCTTGCATTCCTCCTAGGGATTTAACAATGTGGGTGAAGAGGACACGCCACATGGGTGTAAAGTACTTAATCTTCAAAGGAGATTTTGAGAGGACCTCAGCGGGTGTAAGGGCAGGGTTTACATCATGGAAGGGTTTGAGTGTGGCCAGGGCATCTTTAACAGCCTTTTTATCAACAACCTTAAGGCATTCATCTCCATGTTTCAATCCAGTCACACTCGAGAAATCTTTAAGGGAGAAAGCAAATGGGTGTTCATTGCATGAAAGACTAAAGGTTATTGTATCATCTACCACTTCAGCAGAGTACCAGAATTCCCTAAGGTATTCTTGGTAGAAGGTGGTTGGGGATTTGGTGAACGCTTCACTTAGGTCACAATTTTACATGAAGTTTACCAGATCTGAGTATGTGTCGTTAGGAGCCTTGATCCATCCAATGGAGTTGTTGGAGGCGAGGATGCTTTCGTTGATCTCGAAGTTAACGTTTGCTGCTTTGGGAACGGAAAACGCCATGGATTCAAGGTCGAAGGTGAAAGAAAATGGAGGATGGTTTAAGAGAGAGAAGAACTTAGAGAGAGAAAAGATTTGTGAAATGAGAATGGTGGTGGGTGAGAAGAGAAGAGAGACAATATATATATTCAAACTAAGTAAACAGTTATTCAACCGCATTAAATGCAAAGTGAGAAAATGACTGCTCAAGTGGGTCCCTTGACCTTTCAAAACTTATTTGTCTCCTCGTTATTCGAAAAATAAATGATTAAATATTTGAGAATGTTTTTTTGCATTTACTTGGAAAGTAACTACCTAGTTTCATGTGAAAAACATTTAATATAGCATCAATCATTTAATGAACACATTTAATATCAAGCCACGGGCTTTGAGATATTGAGCATCCCTAGCTCAGCAACTAGCCTATTGAACGAAGGTTCAGCCAAAGGCTTTGTGAAGATATCAGCTAGTTGCAGCTCTGTGGGAACAAAATGCAGCTCAATATCTTCCTTCATTATATGATCCCTGATAAAATGATACCTGATATCAATGTGTGTGGTACGAGAGTGAAGAACAGGGTTGTTGGATATGGCAATGGCGCTGGTGTTGTCACAAAAGATTGTCACTTTGTCATATAAAATTTCATAGTCAGCCAATTGACTTTTCATCTAGAGCACCTGAGCACAACAGTTGGCTGCAGCGACATATTCTGCTTCAGCTGAAGACATAGCCACAGAGTTTTGCTTCTTAGCACTCCATCCAACCAATTTTCCTCCTAAGATTTGACAGCTGCCTGAAGTGCTTTTCCTGTCAATACAGCATCCAACATAGGCCGAATCTGAATAGGCCTTGAGATCAAAGCCTGATTCCTTTGGATACCATAGACCTAGGGATGGTGTTCCTTTGAGATACCTGAAAATTTTATTAACAACCACTAGATGGGATTCTTTTGGGTTAGCTTGGTACCTTGCACAGAGACATGTGGAGAATTGGATATCAGGACGACTAGCTGTCAGATACATGCGTGACCCAATCATGCCTCTATATAAAGTCTCATTGACAGAGACCCCTGACTCATCAGGGCCCAAGTTGTTGGGTGGAAGCATGGGGCATTTCACTGATGCACAATCAGCTAAGTCATATTTTTTAAGTAAATCCTTAACATACTTTTCTTGACAAATTGAAATTCCCTTAGGACATTGTTTAATTTGAAAACCCAAAAAGTAAGTTAATTCACCCATCATACTCATCTCATATTTCTTGGTCATTAATTTAGCAAAACGTTTACTAAGATTGACATTTGTTGACCCAAAGATGATATCATCCACATAAATCTGCACAATGATGAAATCACTCTTATCCTTGAAGGTAAAGAGTGTTTTATCAATAGAACCCTTGACAAATTTATTTTCAGTTAAGAAATTAGAAAGAGTTTCATACCATGCTCTTGGAGCTTGTTTCAGCCCATACATGGCTTTGTGTAGTCTGTACACATGGTTGGGAAACTCGTTGTTCTCAAATCCTTCAGGTTGTGCAACATACACTTCCTCAGCCAAATCACCATTGAGGAATGCACTCTTTACATCCATCTGATACACAGTGAAGTTCATATAGGCAACATAAGCAAGGAAGATTCTGATGGCTTCAAGTCTTGCAACTGGAGCAAATGTTTCATCATAATCAATTCCTTCAGTCTGAGAAAACCCCTGTGCCACCAGTCTGGCCTTGTTTCTGATGATGTTCCCAAATTCATCCATCTTATTTCTATAGATCCATTTAGTGCTTGTGATATTCTTTCCTGGTGGAGCTGGCACTAGTGTCCATACTTTGTTCCTTTTGAACTGATTGATTTCTTCTTGCATAGCAGCTACCCATCCTTCTTCTACCAGAGCCTCAGCTACTCTTTTAGGTTCAATTTGTGAGAGAAATTCGGCAAAGAGACATTCATTGGCTGAGGCAGACTCCGAGTCATGGATTCGCTGTCTAGTTGTGACCCCTGCATTAGGTTCCCCAATAATGTTGACAAGAAGAATGTGTTGATCTCTTGACCACTTATTTTGAGGAGCTGGGGACTCAAGGACAGGAAGACTTGTGGGCACAGCTGGTACAATTTGAGTTTCATCCTGCTGACTAGGAGGGCTTTCTTCAAAGACTACTTCAGTGTCAGAGTCTTCTTCATCCATATAAAGAGGTACAACTTCATTATCAGCAGGAGATTCTTCAGGGATTTGAAGAATTGGTGAGTCATCAATAGCATTAGAAGAAGAAGGACTACCAGAGGTATGTGGTTCTTCTTCATCAAGTTCCTGAGAGGTAGGAACTTCTATGTTGTGAGTAGACAGAGGGTCAAAGGCAGGAACATAAGGGGTGAGAGTGTTGGAGTGATGATGGAGATGACTGGTAGGTCTTGGTTCTGAGAACTCATCACATGGGAAAGACATATTTTCATTAAAATCAATTTCATCACCCTCTGTTCATGTTCTCTGTATGACTTCATCATCTTCATTGAATCTGACATGAAAGGTTTCTTCTACTTCTTGTCTTCTGATGTTGAATACTCTGAAGGCTTTGGTTGTTGGAGAGTATCCCAGGAAGAAACCATCATCAGCCTTTTCATCAAACTTTCCAAGTTTATCCCTGTAGTTGTAAATGAACACAGGGCATCCAAACACATGAAAATAGCTGACATCTGGAGATCTTTTTCTGAAAACTTCATAGGAAGTTTTACCATGTCTTTTGACAATGATTAATCTGTTTTGTGTGTAGCAGGCAGTGTGAACAACTTCTCCCCAAAATTGCTTTGGTAAGGCTGCTCCATTCAACATAGTTCTGGCTGCTTCAATCAAAGTCCTGTTTCTTCTTTCAGCCACACCATTTTGTTCAGGAGTGCTAGCTGAAGAGAAGTTCTGTGAAATCCCTTTTTCATCACAAAAAGATTCAAGTTGATGATTCTTGAATTCAGTACCATTATCACTTCTTAGAGCTTTGACTTTAACATCATTCATATTTTCAACCTGTCTGATGAAGGACATGATGGTATCAACTGCATCACTTTTCCTTCTGAGGAAGAACACCCAAGTATATCTTGAAAATTCATCAACTATGACAAAGGTGTATTTTTTGTGATTAATGGTCTGAGGTTTGACAGGCCCAAACAAATCCATGTGAAGGAGATGTAAGCACTTATCAATAGAGAATGATTGCCTAGTCTTGAATGAAGACACGTGATGCTTTCCTTTGACACAGGCAGAACAAGTCTTGTCTTTAGAAAACATCACTGAAGGTTGACCAGCAACCAAGTTTTGTGTGGCTATCTTGTTGATGTTCTTGAAGTTGAGATGAGACAGTCTTTTGTGCCACAGCCAATTGACACTTTCAGAGGCTTTAGCAAGAAAACAATTTGAGCTGTCTTCAGAGCAAACAGCCATGTTGATGACATAAACATCTCTCATTCTAGGTGCAATAAGCACAACATCATCGTTTTTGTTGAATATGCTTCCCTGAGTCTTAGTAAACAGCACCTTATAGTCAGCATCACACAATTGGCTGATGCTAATAAGATTATGTTTAAGACCATTAACATATGCAACCCTGGTAAACGTAATCCTATTGCAGTTCGCTGAGCCATATCCTTCTATGTCACCTGAAGAGTTATCTCCAAACACCACTTTAGGACCTGGCTCCTTTGAGTATCTATGCAGGTATTGTTGAATCCCTGTCATGTGTCTAGAACAACCACTGTCTAGATACCATACCAATTCCTTGAGATATTTCTGCATAGATACATAGAAACAGGTTAGTTCCTATGGTGAACCCACTTTCCAGTGGGTTCCCTGAATTGCTGATTAGCAACTCTTGTGTTCCTGTAGAACTTCTGGCGTTGGGAGGGACAATTCACTGTTTCATGGGTATAACTTCCACAAATATCACACCCAGGGAAGTCACCACACTCGTCTGAGTGATGGTCTGTGAACCCACAGAATTTACAGGGAGGATAAGGTCTGTAGTTTACCTGTTGTCTTTTGGAACCCTGTGGTCTATCCCTAGAGGGTGTCTGAGCTCTTTTAGCTGCCATGTGTCTATCATGATCTAAGGTCGTGTGGTGAGAATTTTTACAAACATTGCAATAAGGTTTTATTAACCTTTCCCCTTTGGGTTCACCTAGGACCGACTTAGGTTCATGAGAAGTAGAGCATTCAGCGGAAGGCATAATGTGTTGTTTCAAGAGTTCTACTTCTTTCATCAGAGACAACAGGCGATCTTCAGTGGTAGGGTCAACCTTATTCACAGCTTTAGTAGCAACAAGCTTAAAAGCTACTTGTTTACCAGTTTGTTTAGCAGGCACATGAAAAACTTTAGCTGGAGGTTTCTCAATATCTGTTCTAAGTTCACCCTTAGCAGCTCGAGAGGAACTGCTAGGTTCAACTCCAGAGAGTTTGGTCAAAGGTGGTAACTCAGCCACATCTTCAGAGACAGGGTCATTAGTCAAAGTGGTATCTGACATATGAATTGTCTCTGTAGATTTGAAGACAATGTCTTTGGGTTTGGTGAGAATTCTCAGCTTATTTTTCTTAGCAGATATATCCCTTTTAATGTCAGCAGGCACTTCATCATTAAGCAATTGATCTATAGTGAACCTAGCACACAACCATTTTTCAATAACCTTGTTTAATTCAGAAAATTGATCATTTAAAGCAATGTTTTTCAAGGTTAACCTAGCGACTTCATTTTGTAGGGATATTTTCTCTAAATTAACCCGCTTGAGAGTTTTACATTCAGATTTATCATTTAGCAATTCAGTTTTAACAGAGTGAAACTTATCAAGTAGATTCTTTCTTTGTTCCTCAACAAAGTGTAAATCAACAATGGTGTAATCAAGGACATGCTTGCGTTCATCACTATCAGACATAGATAAAAGCCTGTGTACCTTTTTCATTGTGATGTCGACCCATTGTCATGATCTTGCATCACCTTTTCCAACAGCTGGTTCATCCTCAGCTATAGCCATGAAAGCCCTGACTCTAGTGGTATCTTCCTCATCTGAAGTCAGTGGCTCATCATTCCAATCATAAGCTTTAGCAACCAACCCTTTCTCTGTCTTTTTATCACCACTCTTCTTCTTGGACAGAGCTTCAAGCTTCAAGTTCATTTGTTCTAACTCAGCTTTAAGTGCCTTGTACTTGTTTTTGTAATACTTCTTCTCAGTGTCTGATGAATTGTATTGGTGAGATGAGTTGTTATGTTGTTTGAACTTGTAAGGTTTGGATGAAGATGATGGATAGGAGGGTGAGGATGTATTGGTGGAAGGACAGTCTTTTTGGAAATGTCCAAGCTTTCCACAGGCAAAGCAAGTTTCTTTTGACCTGTCAGTTGGTTTACTAGCTGATCCTATTCTCTCTGATCTTTTGAAGAATCTTCTTTGGTTGGCTAGCAAGGCTCTTTCATGAAACTCTGCATTAAGGTCTGTCAAGAACTCTTGGCTGCTGTGGGTATCTTCTTCAACATCAGAGTCGTTGTCATGAGGATGTGTTGCATAGATCAAGGCTTTAGAAGATGCTCCTTGGACTACAAATCTTTCAGTCTCTGACTTGTAAATAGTATCGATCAGCCCTTCTTCATAATTATATTTTCCATAAAGCTGAGCAAGGGTGTCATTCTTGATTGAGTTGTTAGCTCTCTGAGTCTGATTCATACTCAGCCACTTTCTTGGAAGGCTGTTGACAAATGTGGCATTGATCTCAGCTTGACCAATAGTGACATCATTCATTGCTAGGTCATTGAGAAGAATCTTTAGCCTTGTATAGGTTTGCTGAACCTTTTCACCTTCAAGTGACTTGAAGACATTGAACTGAAGTATGAGTGCCTGAATCTTTGTCTCTCTTGTTTCAGAGGGTCCTTCATGGCCAAGGATGAGGTCTGTCCACATTTGTTTGGCTGTGGGACACTGAATGACAGACTTCATGATGTGTTTGGGAAGACAGGATATGATGATGCTTTTGAGACGTTTATCTTAGTTTGCCAATTTTCTATCAGCTGGAGTCCATTGTTTGAGAGGTTTGGGAAGAGGGTTTTCTTTAGTGGAGGTAAGCGCCATGGGAATATAAGGACCATTTTCTAAAATTTCTAGAAGAAAAGGTTCAAGTCCATCGAGATACACAAGAAATTGACTCTTCCAACTGGCAAAATCTTCTTCATCAAAGACTGGTACACTTGTGACATGTGATCCACCTCTTGAGTCAAGAAGTTGGGGTAGATCATCGTCATTGGCAGGAGGGTTGAGTCTTGGTGAAGATGGTGTTGTGGAAGGTGATTGTGGTAGGTTAGAAGTTTCTGGCATGGTGGATCTTGATTATAAAATTGAGAACGATGTTTCTTGAAGGTTTTAATATCAAACACTGCTCTGATACCAATTGAAAGTCCCTAATCAATGCTAGAAACCCTAAACTTAACTAATCAACACAAGGTATTACTTTTCAAACGTAATCTTATTATTGTATAATAAAGAATTACAAGTGTTATGGATAACACCGTTTGATGACAATGTGTTGTGCACACTTTGAACAACTATAAATCCTAACTTATGAATACAGTCACAGCTGTTTGATTCTATAAGTTCTAAGCAATAATGTTATGAATATACTCAAAGTGTTGAACATTAATGCATGGATACACATCCTATTTATAGTGTTACGAGATTGACCTAAATAGTACTTGATGGTGACTACACAAGCTTTCACAAGTTCCCACATCAGTCACATGATGTTCTTCTATTCTTGGTAGTCTTCCATTATGCTTAAGGAAACAGGTGTCAAAACAGTTTCCTTTTTCTTCATAGTCTCGAACACACAAATGGCATGTCCAAAGTGTGTTGAGTGTTAACAGGGTATTGCCACCCATTTTAACCTCAACCCCTCAGAGTCTCCCTGATACATCTTGGCTGTTATCCATCACAGCCAATGAGTATTTCTTCAAGTAATCTTTGACTTCCTTGACAATGTCTCTGACATGGACTCCTCTGAGGTTGCTCACAGAGACTTGGATCTCTGTAAGTCTTGTGATACTTGCCTGCCTCCTAGGCACAGGCAAGGGACTATCTAACAGCTTAATTATGTTTAAATCTATGATCAGGGAATCTAACAAGTTTAGATTCCCAACAATTTTTGACACACTTGTATTTTTCATACATCACATTATATTTTCCATAAATCATATTTTCGTCTGCTCCTTTTTATTTTGCCACTATTAGTGGTTTGTCATTTTCATATTACTTCGACCATATCATTTACCATGATAAATGGTTTTTGAAACATCATCCTATTCACTTGAGGGAATGAATATCTCGATGTTGTTCATATTATCACATTCTCATGAGAGAATGAAGATCCTTAAATTGATCATTTCATCACATTTACTTGAGGAAATAGAGATTTATATACAGATTATTATATTATCACAATGGATACATTTTAAATTCATTATTTTCTTGCTTATTAAAAAAAGACATGTATATGAGTAAGGAGACATGAACAAGACTAAAAAATCTTTGGCTATTGCTACTATATGAGCAAGTTGTAAAAAAAATTATAATTGATAATTTCCAATTAAACAGGATTTTGATAATATCATACCCTCATTCGAAAATACTACATGATTGAAAATACAAATACATAATAACACATGTAAAATATTATAAAAAACACTACTAAACAAGTAATGAAGCATTTGGCTTTTTTAATATGACATTATTATTGTAAGATTTATTTGCTTAAATGACTCGCATATTGAAGAAAAATATAACTCATATCGTTCACTGTATAGTTGGCAAATTTTTTTATATATAATGATGAAAACATTATTATCTTAGGTATAAATTAGAGTAACTTATAAACAAATAATATGAAAATACACCATAATCATAAAAATTATGTTAAAAGTATGAAAAATGATTTCAAAAAGTATGAATCACACAATAATTCATTCTTTTAAGTTAATATTCCGGTTTTCTTTCAGCCAAAACGGGTATACTTTATAGAAAGAATTGAGTTGATGCTACTAATTATTTTTCGGGATCATATAAAGATTTAGGTTCTTTAATCCTTGAATCATAACTTGATGTTATGTTATGTTGATGCTTTTAATAAAATCCTAATTCATCTTAACGTTCACAATATTATAACAGTAAGAATGAGGTAATGTTATCGTGATTCACTCAAGGAAATCGTCATAAAACTTGACATTCCTTACAAAATATAACAATACCTTAGAATTTGAGGTTGTAATTATTTATTTTTTTCAAAATAATACTTGAAGTTTAGATCATTTTGAAAAAGATCATATGAGGAAAACATTAAAATAAACGTAACTTGAGGTTATGCACTTATGCATATTAATTGTGTAAGAAATTGTAAATATTATCGAATCGTATAGAACACGAGGTTCTTTAAAAATTCAATCATAACACGAGGTTATGATGTTTCGACTTTAAGAGACTCATAAGAGATCAAGTCCTTAAAAAATATAAATTTAAGTGATATATTTATTTTTTTGCGAGAATCATGATTAAAATAATAACTTGAGGTTATTGTATTTTGATTATATTCATCGTAGTATAACTTGAGGTTGTAAATAAGTGTAATCACATTATGAGATTATGATACATCTTGATTCTTTTTTATATATAAGTAATTACAATAGAATTTAAGATTCATACTCTTTTGACATAACATGAGGTTGTAATATTTTGATTTACTTCTTGTAAGCACAATATAATACTTATTGTTCTTGTAAACTACAATATAATTTTATTTAAATAAGAACAATATAAACAAATCAAGTTTACAAGTAACATAACCGAGTATCAAAAAATTTGAAGTGAAATAGAATCAATATGTATTAAAATGGAGGTAGTCACTAATCTTAAAAACCAACGTATAGACGTACAATAAGAAAAATATATCATTTAATGTAATAATAAGTGTGAAAATATTTATCCTTTCACCACTTAAAACAAGTAAAAACGAGACCAAAACGTGTATTTAATGTCGTTATAGTCGGAATTACGTGTGGTTTGTGTTTTTATTGTGTCTTAGGACAAAAATATGAAAAAGGAAGAAAACATGGGCTTACACGGGCTTTTATCGAGAAAAAGACAAAAGACGAAGTCAAAAGATCAAAAGTGCAAAAAGAACCGAAGTCAAAGGCTTATTCTGAAGATTTATCGAAGAAAAAGACTAAAGACGGAAGTTTAACGAAGTCGAAGAACCAAGTCTATAAAAGAAGAAAATTAGAAGACGAAGTTCATTTTATCATTCGACAAATCCCTAGACAAAGTCGAGAAAGACGAGTTATTTAAAAAGACGAGAAGACAAGAGAAAGAAGGAAGCATCAACACCAACTTCCCTTCCCCTATATATAGTCTCCTAATCTTTCATTTTAGTAGTTAGTTCATTTTGAGTTTTTCATAATAGGTAATTATGAGTAGGTCTTTACTTTCTCTCTCTAGTTTTCTTTCAAATTTGTTTAATCTTTCATCTTTAAATCTTGTATTTGAATCTTAATCTTCTTTAATTCAAGCTTATTATATATTTCTCATTCTTCCTTTCTTAATCTTAATCTTGTGGTTGATTTTATTAATCATCTAGTTTATTTAATTTTGTTGATTGTTTGATTGATTTACTTATTTGATTGTTCTTATTGATTTGATGTGTTTGATGTTTTAGCTTATTGTGCTTATTGCTTATTTAGTGTTTAGCTTATTTTTAATTAAGTGGTTTTAATAGTTTAAATCTTTTAAAAGTTGATTTTAAATATTTTGCTTATTTGGTGTTTTTAGAGTTTTTAATTTGTGACTTATTAGCTTTTTCTTAAAATTAGTTTGGTTAAAGTTTTGGTTAAGTGCTTATTGGTTTTTGCTTATTTTGTTTTATCCGGGTTTTAAAACCCTCTTTCCGAACGGTTAGTTTAAATTTTCTTCCGACTTACTTGCAAACTGATTATTCCGAATTATATCTAGTTCTTATACATTCCGGATTAGATATAGGGTGTGGATTCCGGATTGTGTGTTAAATATAGATTCCGGATTAAGTTCTCTACTGATTCCGGATTATATATATTTGCATATTCCGGATTACGTGCAAATATCCATTCCGGATTAGGTGCAAATCTTCATTCCAGATTACTATCCGGAATATACATTCCGGATTAGGTGCAAGGTTGGTTATTCCGAACTATGTACAAAGCATTGATTCCGAATTAGAAGTTAACTCATATTCCGGATTACGTGTATAGCAGTATTCCGACTTACGTTGAGAACCTAGATTCCGGATAAGGTCTTGATTTCATATTCCGAACTAAGTGCATCTTGGGTATTCCGAATTGTGCTTGAATTTTATTATTCCGACTTAGGTACTTGACTTGGTATTTTTTTCCGAATTATATTTTTAGCTTGATTCCCGAATTGTTTTCAAAACTTTATTTTTTCCGCCATTTTTACCAAGTTTTATCAATTGTTTTATTTAGTTTTAATTTCAAATTTACATTTTATTAAGTTTTAAATTTGCTTTATTTCTTTTATATTTTGTCATTTACTTTTAAAGTTTTAATTTTTATTATAAAATAGATAATTAACGACATTTTATTTCTTTAACCAAGAACAACTGAGTCACACGTTCAACCATAGTCAATTTGAATCGAGCCGAGACAATTTCACCTATTTAAAATTCAGTTATTAATATGACGCCGCTGCCGGCTCTTTTCGTAAAGATTAACGTTTTTTTGTGAGAGACGCTTGGATTTGGGATCCGTTCACTTTTAAACGTTATTTTGTTTAATTTTCTAAAAAATTTCAAAAATCTAAAAAAAAAGAAAAAAATCTAAAATATTCAAAAATCCAAAACAATAAAAAATTTCAAAAATCCAAAAACATTTACAAAAAAAATCATAAAACGCATTTATTTTTCAAAAAGTTTTGCACCAAAAATATTTTCTTTTCACTTTAACTTTTCTTCTTCTATTTCTTTGTTATATTTTTCTTTTGTAGGTGTATGCGTACCCGCTCATGCAAAAGGAAATCCATTCAAACCGCTACTATTGAGCCTCCTGTTGTCAAAACAGCGGAGAACCGTCCAATGATCGAGCTCTTGCAATCACACGTCGAAGGCAACAATGATGCAATTGTGGTGCCGGCTATTGACGGCAACAACTTTGAGCTTAAAACCGGGTTTATTCAAATGGTTTCCTCAACACCTTTCTTGGGTCGCACTCATGATGATCCTCACGATCACATTGATGACGTATAGTCTCCAGCCAGGTCATGAACCTGACCCACGGGTACTACCCGCATCCGTCCTATTACTAATGGGTTGGATTAATATCATTTAAGGCTTATGGGCTTCGAATGAATAGTAGCCGCATACACATATGCGGCCCACGGCCCGGCACGGCCGGTACATGGTTAGACAAAATCATAATCTTATTATGATTAGGATTTACCCCAAAATAGAGGATATAAACTCACGATAATTAGAAGATAACAATCAAGCTAATTGTGGCAGTTATCCTTTGCTTGGGGCCGAAGCATCGGTGGCAGCCCATTAGGGTTTCACCGCCTATATAAGGAACCCCCAAGGGTTCCACAAAGATATTACATTCTACACACTCTCAACTCTCATCCGATTCTTAAACCCTAACCGATTACTTACTCTTACGCCGGAGTCTAATCGTGGGATACGTTCCCACGGTAAGCCTAACGCGTGTTGTTTTAGTGTGCAGGATCCCAACCAAATATTTCACTTGGTGCAGGAGCCGGAACCCAGCCAACCCGAATTAAGCCTAACTCGGGTCTAGCAAGGATCATCCAACTTTTGTATCAACAAGTTGGCGTCATCCGTGGGACCAATACACTAAGCTAGAGAAAATCTCATCTCGATCTCTTTCAATGACGAAAGGATATCGGCAAGGAAATCCCAGGAACACGAATCCTGCAAATCGGAAGTCCATAGGGGACGGGATACTCATTCCCACCCAGTCCCCTAGCAACCAAACAGTTGGACCGAATAACCGAATCATTTTTCAGTCCATGGGTGTGATAGGCACGTCCGCTATCACCCCACCACCTACCTCGACCTTGGACAACCCTGATTCAGGGAGTGCGCCTAAGCCTCCTAACAAGGAGCCGCGCAGGCCATCGACTGAAGAAGAAGTGGAAGTCGAACCACTTAGTGAGGAAGAACTCGCTCGAGTTCTCACGCAGAACTTCGAGAGGATCGTCCCAGGAATCGCGTCCCGGTTAAGCCTAGGAAGGAACCTCCAATCCAGGCTCAACTTTGGCAGGGACGCATCCGGCACCTCTCCTCAGACTCAAAAGAAGAAGAGGGCACGACCCCAGGAACGAAACCTCTTTGAGGAAACCCCTCAACCTCGGAATGTGTTCGAACGCATAGGGGATCGTGTTATGCAGGAACTACTACAATCTCGTGAAGAAGGAGATAGATCCGATGACTCAGCCGAACGGCTCGACTTGGAATTAACCAGAAACAATCGCCGGACAAGCATGTGGGATAGGATGAATACCGGGAAGAAGGCTCCTAGCTCTTCTCATAGAGAGGATCCTTTACCAAGAGGTGGGGTACCACCCCCTTCCCCCGGTCCATCAGGAGAAGACTCGGACGACCATCCACCCAAGTGTCACCGACCTAAGCGTACTCCTCTGCCACCATCGGACGATGAGGGGTACTACGGTGGTCCTTACTACCATGAGGTGGAAGGAGGTGATCCCTCTCGCCCATGGTGTCACCGTAGTCTCACCCGACCATGGTGTGATCCTAGGGAAGATCCTTTTACTCTCCGCATACGGAATACTCCGAGGATAAGAAGCGTCGCATGCCAGCGTGCGTAAAGAATTATGATGGATCTGGTGATTCAGATGATCACCTTTAGATATTTGACACACAGGCGAAAATCGAACGATGGCCCATGCCTATATGGTGCCAAATGTTCAATTCAACCTTGATTGGCAATGCCCGTGATTCGTTTGAGGGACTTCCTCCCCGAAGCATTGATAGCTTCACTGAGCTGCGCACAGCGTTCAAAAACAATTATACTCAGCGAAAGAAGTATAATAGGGATCCGGTCTCATTAGCAACTGTCAAGCAACGGCCTGGAGAGTCTACGGAGGATTTCACGACACGCTTTAATGATGAGTGCACGCGCACAAAAACGATGCCGGAGCTCCTAAAAATTTCCGATTACATGCATGCCATAACGCACAAGGAATTGATTAGGCGCCTCAATGACAAACGACCGGAGAAGTATGACGACCTTATGGAAAGGGTTAGTAACTTCATAGAAGGAGAAACCGCGGTAGCTGTGGCCTATCCTTCAAAGGGAAACCACAAATATCGATCGAACGACCAGTCCAGGAGACAGTCGGGTGGTCAAAGCAACCAAGGCAGTGGAAGGAGCTCGGACTACAAGAACCAAAACAAAGGAGGGCGGTCGGAGGACAAATTTACCCCTCTAAAGATGTCTTACCGGGAGATCTTGCTGACAGAAGGAGCCAACTTCCCAAGAGCTCCCCCAATGACGACTCTGGTGGACCGTCGACAAGGGAATCACTTTTGCGAATTCCACAACGACAAGGGTCACAGCACGGAGGAATTTATCCAGCTTAAGAAGCACATTGAGTCACTGATCAAGTCAGGAAAACTCAAACATTTGGTCAAGTATTGGAAGGACGGAAAGGATAACAAGAAGCACGACAAGAAGGATCCCCAAAAGGACAAACCTTCGACTATATACATGATCCAATCCTGGCAGCGCCGCACAAAGCAGAAAATCAGTCAAAAATTTTCATGCGGCAGAGAAATCTCATCCCCTCCCATTACCGCAAGCAACGTGTCCGATGCGCCTCTCACGATTGAGATAAGCATTGGAACATACAATGTTCGCCGTATGTATGTGGATGGGGGGTCATCGGCGAAAGTACTGTACGAACACTGTTTCGTACAACTATGACCAGACATAAGAAGCCAATTAGTACCGGCCACGTCGCCGCTCATCGGCTTTAGTGGAGACACCATCTGGCCAATAGGACAGCTGCGTCTGTTAGTAACCATTGGGAATGAAGAGCATTCCACCACGGTGTGGATGAACTTCATGGTGATACGCTCATACTCTCCATACAATGGGATCATTGGAAGACCAGGCATCCTGACCATACGTGCAGTACCCTCCACAGCTCACGGAATGATCAAATTCCCTGTTGAAGGAGGAATTGTCACCATCTATAACTCAATCATACCAGCATCCGAATGTCATGCCGTGGAAACACCAGTCCTACCGGTACCCGTCAAGGAAGGATCACCACCCCCCAACTGGAAGGTGGCAATCCATCCCGATTATCCGGAACAAGGGGTGTCCATAGGAGGAACGCTCTCGGATAGTGGCAAGAGGGCCATGTGCTCTCTTCTGAAAGCAAACTTAGATGTATTCACATGGGAGCCCAAGCACATGACGGGTGTGCCGCGTGTGATAGCAGAACATAAACTTCAAATCCGCCAGGGATATCCTCCTGTTAAGCAAAAGAAGTATGGTCAAGCACCAGAACGCAACCAAGTAATACTGGACGAAGTAAGGAAATTAGTGGACGTAGGAATTATGCGCGAGGTATACTACCATGAGTGGTTATCCAACCCAATCATGGTCAAGAAGCATGATGGGAGCTGGCGCATGTGTGTGGACTTCACGGACCCGAACAAAGCCTGTCCACAGGACTGCTATCCGTTACCAGAGATTGAGTGGAAGGTGGAATCCCTATGTGGGTATCCCTTCAAGTGCTTCTTAGACGCATACAAAGGGTATCACCAGATCCAGATGGCAGAATAGGATGCGGAGAAGACGACGTTTCATACTAGCCAGGGCGTATACTGTTATACAAAAATGCCATTCGAACTAAAGAACGCCGGGGCAACATATCAGCGACTCGTTGATAAAGCTTTCGACTCACAGATAGGCCGCAACCTCGAGGTCTACGTTGACGATCTAGTCATCAAAAGTCATACGGAGGAGGCACTGCTCCGCGACATCCAAGAGACGTTTGACACATTGAGGAGGATTAATATGAAACTGAATCCAAAAAAATGCACGTTTGGGGAAACTGAAGGGATATTCCTTGGATACATGATCGATCCAAACAGGATCAAACCTTGCCCGGAAAAGACAGACGCGGTGATACAGTTACCATCTCCTCAAACGCGAAAAGAGGTACAATCATTAAATAGAAAGTTGGCCGGGCTAAATAGGTTCTTGTCGAAGTCCACGGAGAAGTCACTCCCCCTATTCAAAACACTCAAGAAGTGCATAAAGAAGGGAGTTTTCCGTTGGACAAAGGAAGCTGAGGAAGCTTTTAGTCAGCTTAAGCAGCACCTCGCAACTCTTCCCATGCTAGTGGCCCCCTGACCCAAGGAAGAGCTCATCATGTATTTGTCGGCTACACACGGAGAAATAAGCGCAGTACTTATGACGGATAGGGACATAGTCCAGACTCCGGTCTACTTCATAAGTAGAACACTACAAGGGCCGGAGTTGAACTATTCTTCTATGGAGAAATTGGTTTTAGCATTAGTATTCGCCACAAAATGGTTACGCCGGTACTTTCAGGCGCACCTAATTGTGGTTATTACTGATCAACCAATAAAACAAATCATCTAAAAACCAGATGTGGCCAGCAGGCTACAGAAGTAGAGCATCCTGTTAGGAGAGCATAACATCTCCTATAGACCGAGGACCACGGTCAAAGGCCAGATCTTGGCAGATTTATTGATAGAGAAGCCAGATGAGGACGAACCAATAATACAACGAGAGTAAGCTCCAGCAGAACCATGGGTATTTTTCACTGACGGATCCTCGTGCATGGACGGATCAGGGGCTGGTCTCATCCTTACGAATCCGGAAGGAATGGAGTTTACATACGCCCTGCGCTTTGAATTCACAGCTACTAATAATGAGGCAGAATATGAAGCGTTGATTGCGGGTTTAAAAATCGCTGCTAGAATGGGAGTCCGCAACCTTGAGGCTTACGTGGACTCACGACTTGTCGCGAACCACCTTCTAGGGGGTTACGTAGCTAAGGAATATAACATGGTTCGATACTTGGAAAAATTCAAGTCACTCATCGCTACTTTCAGCAAGTTTTCTATCAAACAGGTACCAAGGGGTGAAAACAAGAAGGCGAATGCTCTTAGCAAGATTGCGTCTACAAGTTTCGCCCACTTATCCAAGCAAGTCTTGGTAGAAATACTAAAGGAAAAATCTATAACAGAAGGGGAAGTCGCAGCTATAGTTGAGGAAGATGGACCTACATGGATGACCCCGATCATCAACTATTTAACTGATGAAACTCTTCCGGATGAGGAAGAGGCCGCACAGCGTATCAGAAGGAAGTCGCAGCACTTTGAGCTTCGAGAAGGTATTCTTTACAAGCGTTCTTTCTTACAGCCGTGGTTGCGGTGTGTTGGGCCACGCCAGGCAACTTATGTGATCAGTGAGATACATGAAGGGTCATGCGGTATGCACGCAGGTCTTCGATCTGTAGTGGCACGATCTCTACACACATGATATTATTGGCCTACTATGCATAGGGATGCACACGACATGATTCGTAAATGCAGTGATTGCCAAGTGCACAGACCAGTACCACGACATCCACAACAAGAGCTGACACCCATTACGTCCCCATGGCCATTCTACAAGTGGGGGATTGACATTGCAAAAGTTGGATGATCCTTGCTAGACCCGAATTAGGCTTAATTCGGGTTGGCTGGGTTCCGGCTCCTGCACCAAGTGAAATATTTGGTTGGGATCCTGCACACTAAAACAACACGCGTTAGGCTTACCGTGGGAATGTATCCCACGATTAGAATCCAGCGTGAGAGTAAGTAATCGGTTAGGGTTTAAGAATCGGATGAGAGTTGAGAGTGTGTAGAATGTAATACCTTTGTGGAACCCTTGGGGGTTCCTTATATAGGTGGTGAAACCCTAATGGGCTGCCACCGATGCTTCGGCCCCAAGCAAAGGATATTTGCCACAATTAGCTTGATTGTTATCTTCTAATTATGGTGAGTGTATAGCCTCTATTTTGGGGTAAATCCTTACCATAATAAGATTATGATTCTGTCTAACCCTGTACCGGTCGTGCTGGGTCATGGGCCACATATCTGTATGCGGCTACTATTCATTCGAAGCCCATAAGCCTTAAATGATATTAATCCAACCTATTAGTAACAGGCCGAATGCGGGTAGTACCCGTGGGCCGGGTTCATGACCCGGCTGGGGACTATACATTATCATGTCCCCCCAGTCTAGTTGTTACAGCCATAGGCGTAACCTCTAGACTAATCATTGTCCTGTAGACTTTATTGTTGCAGATACAACCGCACTCCAAAATAAGCCAACCGGGACAACTTTAATGAGCGCATTAATGGTAGTCATTAGTCGGACGTATGCCTGCAAAAGTGCACCAGAAAGGCCCACCCTTGAGCCACGTAAAACTGGCAAGAAGTGACCCGTGGGTCCCTTCTAACGTTTCAGAAGTGTTAGAAATCCCATCCGTTAGATGGGCGTAGTGGTTGACACGTGGCGAACATCCATGCTACCTCGTAAATCGAGGCAACCCTATAAAAGGGTTAGTGGGTGCTACTGTTTACACACACAGTTTGTATCCTTTTCCGTCATTGTTATATTCGAGCTCATTCCTCCACACATTCTCTTTTTATCCCACGGATTTTCTCCAAGATCTTTGGCCAGCGTGAGCTGTGCTATGAGAAATATTGCTCGCCGAGAGGAACTGGTGGAAAAGCATGAGAAGTCTATCACATCCCAGTGGGCAGCTTTAGTTGTAGCGGAGTCAACAGTCAAGGAACAAGCCCACCACGCCAATGCACGCGAGGAACGCATTGCTGAGCTGGAGGCCCTCCTAGCTGCATCCAATAAGAAGGTATATGCTTCTATTGATACTTATTTGTTCTCATAAAAACCTGTATTGCCTTGTAGTAATTCCAAGTATTATTTATAGGTATCCGCAGCCGAAGCCGCGACTAAAGCCGTGACAGTACAAGCCTTCACCATTGCTCAAGAACGCGACACGCTTAAGGATGAACTTACCCATGCGCAGACTACTTTAGAAGAGCGAGCTGCGGTAGCTAAGGGAGAACTGAGCAGGATGGCAACGGACTGCGCCGAAGTGCTATGCCCTCCCTTGCTCACAGCCATAGCTGGGCGTAGATGGATGGTTGGCCAAGGAATGCGGCTTGCCGTGAGAAAGGTAACGGAGGTTCCTTACTTGTTGCAGGCTTTTACAGATGTTGTATCGGACGACATTGACCGTGGTAGGCACGAGGGTTTGATTAAGGTTGCGGAGCTGATAAGCAAGAAGGAAGACATTACCCAACACGCCTACCATAACCCTCTAGCTGAAGATAAAAAGACCGCCTCAATGGCCGCCCTTGGGGAAATCCAACACCTACTCCTAGATGACTTGGAGTAGCTGAAGGATGCTCCCAATGAGGTGATAATGTCCAAGCTTACAACCGATCCCATCCAACTGACCCTGCCCACCTACGACTCTGTTTCGAGGGTGACGAAAGGTGAGAAGCTTTTAGCCGAGGCGTTGGATACTAATATGACCAGGGCACAGGGTGGCAAAGAATTCGGGTCTAGCAAGGATCATTCAACTTTTGTATCAACACACATCAAGAGGTTCGTACACTTATCGAATACTGTAAAATACAATGGGGTTTCACAAGAGGCAATTCGTTTGCTCCTCTTTCCTTTCTCTCTCGAGGGACAAGCCCGGACTTTGCTTGATAAGGAACCACCCCAAAGTATTGCAACATGGACGGACCTAGAGACAAAATTCATAAATTATTTCTTTCCACCCTCACGTACTACTGCTTTGCGGAATGACATCATTAATTTTGAACAAAATTACGGTGAGACATTTAGTGAATCTTGGGATTGTTTTAAGGAACTTTTGAGAAAGTGTCCACAACACGGTTTTACTAAGTTACATCAAATTAATACTTTTTACAATGGATTAAGTTTGAGTAACCAAGATTCACTAAATAGTGCCTCGGGGGGGGGGGGGGGGGGGGGGGGGGTAATATTCTTGTGAAAACTATGAATGAGGATTGGGCAATCATTAAGAACAAAAACAAATTCCAAACCCAGAGTGTTAGGGCTACTATGGCTAGTACTAGTACTAGTGAGACCGACAAGAAAATTGACGCGCTTACTTCAATCATGACAGACCTTGCTTTACATGTTAAGAACAATGTGCAAGTAAATGCCCTGAGTGAGTCATGTGAGACTTGTGGTGGACCACATTCATACCTAAATTGTGACAAAGTTCATGACCCCTCTCAACAAGAAGTGTATGCTTATAACACTAATGAGATGGTGCATTTTAAACCAAATGTGGATGCTAATAATCTTTCTTATAGGTCTACTAATTATTTGGCTCCTCCCGGTTTTCAACCTCATGCTAGACCCCCTCCTCAATTGACCAATGCCCAATACCCACCAAGGAACCAAGGCCAACAAAGGAATAATTATCAAGGGAATTCTTCCAACAATCAAAGGAATTTTAGTCCAAATCAAGGGAATTTCAATGGTCAAAATCAAGGGAATTTAAATGGGCCAAACCAAGGGTTTCAAAATAACAACTTTAACCAAGGTTTTCATAACAACAATGATTTTCAACCACAATTTCACAACCAAGATTTTCCTAATCAAGGGTTTAATAATCAAGGGTTTAATAATCAAGGGTATAATCAAATGAACATGCATAATCCTCAAATGGACTTGGTTCTACAAAAATTGACCGAACATGAGCGAACAATGAAAGCGCTACAAGAGTCGACCAGAGAGATACAAGAATAAACCGATAGGAAGTTTATGCAAATACTTCAAACCCTTCGTCCCCAAGGTGCCCTCCCTTCTAACACCGTGACCAATCCTAGGGACAACGTTAATGTCATCACTACTAGGAGCGGTAAGACCACCAAAGAACCTTATTATTCCCCACCTAACCAAGGACCCGAGATTCCTTCTACATCTACCCACCGTCCTTCACCTTCTACTTGTGAGATACCACCCGTTATGCCTTCGTCTACACATTCGATTCCCAAACCCATTCCTTCACCTTCCATTTCTACCTCTCCTCCACCCAAGGATGTGAGTGAGAAATCCACTCCAAAGCCTTCATCTCAACCCAATATACCTTATCCCTCAAGGTTGAGGAAAGAGAAATTGAAGAATAAGGATGATATTCAAGTTTCGAACTTCCTAAAAATGTTCAAATAATTGAATTTTAATATCACCTTTGCCGAGGCTCTCGCTCACATGCCTAAGTATGCTAAAATGTTTAAGGATCTTTTAAGTGATAAGGAAAAATTGCTCGATATTGCCAATACCCAATTGAACGAGAATTGTTACGCGGTTCTTTTGAGAAAACTTCCGGTTAAGTTAGGAGATCATGGTCGATTCCTTATTCCTTGCAATTTTCCGGGTGTAGAGAATTGTATGGCTTTGGCGGTTCTCGTTGCGAGTATCAATCTTATGCCATTGTCCGTATGGAAGCAATTATCTCTACCCAAGCTAGTCCCCACTCGTATGACTTTGGAATTAGCTAACCGTTCAGTTGCTTATCCGGTGGGGATAGCCGAGGATGTGTTCTTTGAAGTCGAAAAATTCACTTTCTCTGTTGATTTCATTGTCGTCGACTATGAAATGGATCCCGTGTTCCCTTAAATGTTGGCCGACCCTTCTTGAGAACCGGGCGTACATTGATTGATGTAGCCGCGGGTGAGCTTATCATGAGGGTCGGGGATGATAAAATCGTCTTTAACATGGGTAAACTTTCCAAACGTCCCGATGAGCCCGAATCCTTGAATTTCATCGATGTGCTCGACGAAGCATGTGAAGAACATTTTCACGAGGCTTGTAAGCGCGGTACTTCTCCTTTACCTCATGTTGAGAACGTAGCTTCTATTGCTCCATCATTGACTCCATTTGGAGAAATTGACTTTCTTTTAAAAGAATTTGAAGCAAGTTTAGGGGATGTGGACTTAAATTATGACGATTCTCCCTCCGATTGGGAAGAAGACATTCGTACCATTGAGAAACTTCTCAATGAGGACCATATTTCTCCACCTACTCCTAAGGAAGTTACAAACGATGATCCTAATTTGACTAAGCCTTCCACCGAAAATCCAACTGATTTAGAGCTTAAGGATTTACCGTCTCATTTAGAATACATTTTCCTAGAAGACAATAAGAATTTACCCGTCATCATTGCAAAGGACTTAAAAGAGGATGAAAAATCTCGACTTATCGATGTGCTTAAAAATCATAAGAAAGCAATTGCTTGGAAAATCTCCGACATCCGCGGAATTGATCCTAACTTTTGCACTCATAAAATTCTCATGGAAGATGACTTTAAACCCGCAATCCAAAGCCAAATAAGGGTTAATCCAAAAATTCATGACTTCATCAAGAAAGAAGTTATCAAACATCTAGATTCCGGAATGATTTACCCTATTTCGGATTCGCCATGGGTTAGTCCCGTCCATTGTGTGCCTAAGAAAGGCGGAATAACCGTTGTTCCCAATAAAAACAACGAGTTTATTCCTACTCGACTTGTCACGGGTTGGCGAGTTTGCATAGACTATCACAAGCTCAATGATGCCACTCGTAAGGATCATTTTCCTCTTCCTTTCATGGATCAAATGCTCGAGCGTTTAGCGGTTAATGACTACTATTGCTTCTTAGACGGTTTCTCTAGGTATTTTCAAATTCCTATCAATCCAAAAGACCAAAAGAAAACCACATTCACTTGTCCTTATGGAACATTTGCTTACAAAAGAATGCCTTTCGGCTTATGCAATGCTCCCAGGACCTTCCAAATGTGTATGGTGGCTATATTCCATGACATGGTTGAAGAAACTATGGAAGTCTTTATGGACGATTTCTCGGTCTATGGTGATTTATTTCTCTTCTTGCCTTGCCAATTTAGAACGTATGCTTAAAAGGTGTGAAGACACTCGTCTCGTTCTTAATTAGGAAAAATGCCATTTTATGGTAAAAGAAGGCATTGTCCTCGGTAACAAAATTTCAAAAGCCGGTATCGAAGTCGACCGTGCTAAAGTTGACGTCATTGCTAAGTTGCCTCCACCTACCACCGTCAAAGGAGTTAGGAGTTTTTTTAGGTCATGTGGGATTTTATCATCGTTTCATTCAAGATTTCTCTAAGATAGCTCGACCAATGACTCATCTCTTAGAAAAGGATGCTCCTTTCATCTTTTCTCAAGAATGTATTGACTCTTTCGAACTTCTTAAAGGTAAATTAACTAAGGCACCGGTCTTAGTCTCTCTAAATTGGGAGTTACCTTTCGAGCTCATGTGCGATGCTAGTGATTTCGCGGTAGGAGCGGTTTTAGGTCAACGAGTGAACAAACACTTCCAACCAATCCATTATGCAAGCAAGACAATGACGGGGGCTCAATTGCATTATACCACTACCGAAAAAGATCTTTTAGCCTTAGTGTATGCTTTTCAGAAATTCCGCCCCTATCTTATGCTTTCCACCACCATCGTTTACACCGACCATTCTGCCTTGAAATACTTGTTGACCAAGAAAGATGCTAAACCGAGACTCCTTCGTTGGGTTTTTCTCCTCCAAGAATTTAAAATCAAAATTCGTGATAAAAAGGGAGCAGAAAACCTAGCCGCGGATCCTCTTAGTAGACTTGAGGATCATTATCAAGGGGAACTTCCAAATCAAGATATTAATGAATACTTTCCCCATGAGGCCTTAATGTGTATTAATTCCAATCTTGATGACACCCCATGGTTTGCAGACATTGCAAACTATTTGGCGGGTGGTGTTCTTATGGAAGGGTTAACATCCCAACAAAAGAAAAAAATTCTTTAAGGATATTAAGCAATATTATTGGGACGACCCTTATCTTTTCAAGCAATGTGCGGATCTTGTCATTCGTAGGTGTGTTGATGGGCCAACGACTTTACTAATTCTTTAAGCTTGCCACAAAGGACCCACCGGTGGTCACTTTGGTTCTAATTATACCGCGAAGAAAGTTTTCGACTCTGGATTCTATTGGCCCACCATTTATCATGACGCTCATGAAATGGGTAAGCATTGTGATGCTTTCCAAAGAAAAGGCAAGATCACACATAAAGATGAGATGCCTTAAAATTTCATCCAAGAATGTGAAATTTTTGACGTCTGGGGTATCGACTTTATGGGGCCATTTCCATCATCCAAAAGGAACAAGTACATCCTCATAGCCGTTGACTACGTATCCAAATGGGTTGAAGCAAAGGCTTTACCTACGAACGATGCAATGGTGGTTGTGAACTTTTTGAAACAATTGTTTGCTAGATTCGGCGTTCCTCGTGCTATCATTAGTGATCGCGGTACTCATTTTTGCAATGATCAATTTGTACGAGTCATGGCTAAGTATGGTGTCCATCACCGTCTTTCCACCGCGTATCATCCACAAACTAATGGTCAAGCCGAGATTTCCAACCGTGGACTTAAGCGAATCTTAGAGCGTACCGTGGGAGAGCATCGTGCCTCATGGACCGATAAGTTAGATGATGCTTTGTGGGCTTTCCGTACCGCTTATAAGAAACCAATAGGTTGTACTCCTTATCGCCTTGTGTACGGAAAGGCGTGCCACCTCCCCATTGAGTTGGAGCATAAGGCTTATTGGGCCTTGAAATGGGCTAATTTTGACATAAACAAAGCTTGTGATCTTAGGAAAATCCAACTCAATGAACTTAATGAACTTAGGAATGAGACTTATGAGAATTCGTTGATCTATAAGGAGAAGAATAAGCTCATTCATGATTCTAGGATTAAGAACCGAGAGTTTCATATAGGTGATCAAGTTTTACTCTTTAACTCTCGGTTGAAAATCTTTTCAGGAAAACATAAGAGCCGTTGGTCTGGTCCATTCACCGTCGCCAAAATCTTCCCTTATGGCACCATTGAGTTATCTTAACCAAATGGGCCCAACTTTAAGGTGAATGGCCAACGTGTTAAGTTGTACTTTGGAGAGGATATCTCTCATGAGATGATTCCATCCCTCTCCATGTTTCCCTTGAATTAGTTCTGGGTCGAGTCAGGCTCGTGACTCGGTTAACAAAAACAAGCGCTTCTCGGGAGGCAACCCGATGATCTATCCTTTTTATTTGTTTTTCATAATAAGTGTAGAGGGAGCCACGTAGGTGTTTGTTGTCTTGTTTCTTATGTTGTGCACGGATTAAGGATTTCAAAGATCCACTTTTGATGATATTTGACGACCCGTGATCCCGTGATCCCGTCTTCCCGGTTCTATCCTATAATTTTGTGATTCAATATTTTATCGATAAATGTTGAAATAGGAATCACTTTAGTTGTCTCTTCCTTAGCAAGAATTAAACTACATGCACAATGTCCTAAGTGTAGGGGAGTTTACTTCCACATGCTTAGACATTGAGGACAATGTTTATATCATGTGTAGGGGAGACTTCTATCGAAGTTAAGTGGGATTTTCCATGAATATGTCCTTATTTTAACCGGAAAATTTAATTTTTCAAAGTTTTTCAAATTTTTGATCTATTTTGGCCTAGTAGTATTTTTCTTTTATTTTCTTTCCTTTTGTCATCGCATCGTATGTATATATTCTATTTAAAAAATAAAGTCAAAAGAGAAAATAATAAATAAATAAAATGGTTTTAACAAGTTTAGATGTCCTTGATATATTAGGCCCGTCGTGAATATTTTGTCTCAACCCGAGTTTACTTATCCAAGTTTACTCTAGCTAGTATCCTTAACCATATGGACCTTAATTGGTTTATTAGGCTAAGCATCCACGAGTCTCATTACTTGAGATTTTAAATTGTGGAGAACGAGAGATGATAGAGTTTGTAGAAACTAGAAGGGAGGTTGAATAGTTTCTCTTTATTGGTGACCAAATTAAAGTTACTTTCAATTTGGTTTGTATCAAAACAATCTTTTGCTTAAAGCTAAGTTGCATAATGATTAGGTTCAATTCAAAATGCACTAGCAAAGATAATAGGTAAGTATAATGATAATGAAATAAGTAAAGAGTAAGGAAGGAAACAACCTAGTGGGGAGACACCAAGATTTATAGTGGTTCGACAACGAGGCTCTATCCTCGTTTCTACTCCACTCCTCGAGTACGCCTACTCTAGATTTTCACTATATCCACTAGCTCCCTTCTCGGCGGAGAAAACCTTACATCGTTGCTTACATTATTTTCCGACACTAAGCTAAATGTCGAGACCTAATCTTTAGCTAGGACCAATCTACACAACATTGCCTACTTCACAATTTTAACGACACAAGGCTAGATGTCGAGTTCTAATCTCAAGGTAGAACCAATCTTCACGACGTTGCCTACTTCACCATTTTACGACACAAGGCTAGATGTCGAGTTCTAATCCAAAGCTAGAACCAATCTTCACGACTCTTCACTTTGAAGCTAAGTGAGAACTTCACACAACACAACTACTAATCACTTTCAAGTTAAGTGAGAACTCACATGACACAACCACATTACTTTATAGTTTAGTGAGAACTACTAATCAATTTATTACAACTCAACTAGACATATCCAAGTACACATGTAACTTGGATCTACACAACATAAATCCAAGCAAACACATATGCAATGGATGTACACAACAAATCCAAGTATTCACAAATAACTTGGATGAACACAACTAGTCCAAGTATTCATAAATACAATGGATTAACCTAAAACAAAAAGGGTATCATGATGAATATGACTAGTTCATAGATTCATCTTTATCACAACACTAGTGAGTGAGTGATCTTCTCATTGGACAAGGTAAAGGAGGGGATCAAGAGGATAATCATATGTAAACATCCTTAACACTTTAAGTGATCATTTACTAATGATTATGCTATAGAAAAGAGAAAGGGGGCTGAGAAAAACGTGCAAGAGGCTTATTGGAAAATGAGATTTGACCCACTATTTAAAGGAGACAACGTATAACGGATATATAACGGCTATCTGGGCGCGGTACCTTATCTAGCCCGACGATTCCATATCGCTAAGGAACCGTCTAGCTACTTAAGGTTCCGCCCCTAGAGTACGCTCCGTTTTTTGTCTTTTAGTGGGGTAGGAATATCTGAGGTATTTGAAGCCTTCAAAGGATATTCTAATAGCATATGGAGTATGCTATTTTCAAATTTTCATTTTCCATTTTAATAAAACATTTTCTAAAAAAGAAAGTTTATTAAAAAGTCTTTTGTCATATTAACAAAAGTGAGTTTTAAGGATAATCATTTTGATGATCACTAAGTATGATTAAGAAAGGTTAGTGATATGATTATTACCTTGATGATAGTGTTAGTTAAAAAATTCGTTTTGTGTTTTATACTGAATGTGTTGTATAGTTTGTTGTGATCAAAACTAAGAAAGATTAGTTAACACTAATAATGTTTTTAGGCATTACTTGCATTAACAATCTCCCCCTTTTTGATTACGACAAACGATAAACTCATTTACATAGAAACACAAAATATTGAATTATTAACGAGTTTATCACTATCATTTCTCCCCTTTTGTCGTAGCAAAAAGGTTAGCACAAGTCTTTGAAGAACATCGAACTTTGCTAGTAGCTCCCCCTTGGTGGTTGCTCCCCCTTGCTTGGGGCACCAAGTATATGAGCTAAGGTGACATGCTACACAAAGGTTAGTAGAAAGGAAAGAAACACCAATGTATATATGATCACTACCTACTAAGTAACTTGAGAGGGAGAGAGAGAAGAAATCTCAAATTAGAAGCAAGTATTTTGCTAAGTATGTCCAAAAAGGTAATTGACAAAATCAAACTTCAATCCAATGAAGATGATAAGCTTGTCAAGGGGTTAAAGTTTAGAATTGATGGAATCACCCATAAGCAATTGTAAAAATTAACCATGATCAACTCAAAATAGAACTAAAGGGATAACACACAAAGGTTACATAATAGAAAAGACACAACAAAGTAGATAGTCATACACACAATATGAGTATCTAAAGCAAAAGATATGGAAAATAAACCACAAAGCATAAGCCATTCTAATAGTGATAATTTTCCAAGATTGCTAGAAAATAAAAGACTCTAAAGTAACTAAAATAAGACGACGATGCATCATCGAAGTTTTGTCCACCGGAATGAAAACTTGAATAGGAGGTCGAGCGAGGAGGAATTCAAGAAAATTTAACTTCTCATACACATGAGCAAGTTCAATTTGTTGAAATCGACAACAAGCACACGAGGATCCATGATGCAACACAAAATCAGTTGATGGGGGTATGGCATCAAACCTAGGGTTTGGTGGTGGAGGGGTAATGGGTTTGGAAATGTTTTCACAATGCCTTGTGAGGTTTGGGAAGGTTGAAAGATCATTGAGTTGAGGGGTATTGAAGGATTGTGGTGGTGGGGGAACATTTTCTTTAGCTTCGGTGATGGGGTTAATGGTATAAGTCTCATTCCAATACTTGATTAGAGAGAAGGTAGGGTTTTTGGGTGGTTTGGAAGAAGATGGTTCATTCTTCTTGATCCAAATAGTTCGAACCGAGATTTTCGGTTTCTTTGAAAGCTTGGATGAGGAAGCTTTGGGTGAGTGAGGTTGTGAAAATGAAATGTCAAGGTTATGAAAGGATGAGTTAGGCATTGTTAAGGTGTGAGAACAAAATCTCAAGGTTGGGAAGGTGTGAGAATGAAATCTCAAGGTTGTGTGAGAATGAATTCTCAAGGTTGGGAAGGTGTGAGAATGAAATCTCAAGGTTGGGGTATAAGTAAAATGTAATCAAGGTAAAAATTTGAATACAAAAAATGGAGTGTCAAGGAATGTTTAGTCAATTTGAGTAAACAAGGAATCTTGACAGGGTATAGGGTTTTAAAAGTTTTGACCAAAAAATCGTCAAAAATTGATTTCTGTCCGCGGTACCTTAAAGGGACCGGAGGTTCCTTATCACATAAGGAACCGCGCGACTTTTAGTGAGCCGCATCCAGTGGACATGAAACCATGTTTTTCTAGGGTTTTGGGAAAAACTAATACTTTTTAAAAAGTTGCAAATCTTGGAATTTTACCTCTATTAGCACCAAATTATGCTAGGGTTGCATAAAGCAACACATTCACAAAGAATGTCTTGACAAAGGGTGACAAAATATTTGAATATCATTTTGAACCAATTTTAGTCAAGTTTTTAGAGGTTGTGATAGATTTAGGTTTAATTTTAATTTCAAATTAAAGTTGATTAATGTGCACATAAGAGTAGAAACACATAAAGCTAAATCCATAGAACAACTTCATGAAACACTCATGAAGGAAGCAAGTACAATGAAAAAAAAACTAACTAATACATAGCTATCTTAACATTAAATCTAGATGAGTAGTCTTCTTTGGCTTGGTTTTGTTGAAAACTGTTTATTTAGAAAACTCATCATTCATCTCGTAGGAGGAGGCATGGAGAACAAGGTAAGCAAGAACTCTTACAACCTCCTATGTAGTACAAACATCTCCATCCTAAGGTTATGGATGATGTAGTGGTTGTAGAGGCAACATGGACAATTAGGACCATGAGTCTCTTGAAATCCATAGTAAGGATCACCCAAAAGAAGGGAAAGTGGGACACCCAAAATTGGAATGTTTGAGTTGGGTGGAGGTGGAGGAGGCATGTTCTCCAAGGGTGATGTGGGTGAGAGTTGAGGCATGTTCCCTAAAGGGGAAATGGGTGAGTGTGGAGGTATGTTCTCAAAGGTTGGTGAAATGGGTGAGTTAGGAGGGGTAAATGGTGAAGTCACCAAGGTGTCATCAAAGTCATTCACAAAAGGAATGCTTTGGATTGGTTGGGGTTGTGTAGTAACATCAAGGGTGCACTTGGAGTGAAGGGTGAAGAGAGCTAATTCATTCTTGAGTTTAATGAAGAGGAGGTAGAACCAATGGAGTGGTTAGTACCATGGGTGGATGTTGTCTTGCATGGTGCAAGGGGTGGTGAAGGTGATGAGGAAATGAGGATTGGAACCATCTCATTTTTGGGTGTGTGAAAGGCTTATGAGTTAGGCTTGGGTACCTTAATCCTAATCTTAAGTGTTTTCCTTGGGGTGTTTGAGGTTTTTGTAGAAAGCATGGTTGACATGGATAGTTTAAGGGTTAGGGAGGGATGTTTTGATGTGTGAAGAACATGACTAACAAGGTGGGTTTAAATGGGTGTGGGGATGATCCAAACTAGTAATGGGTTAAAATCATTTTATGTGAATAATGAATTTAGGTAACCTAGTTTAGGAAATATGCAGGTTTTTGCAAAGAATCATGCAAAGTTTACACAGATTGAAGAAAATAGTGTAAAGCAAAAGATTCTGTCGGACACAGTGGCGGTGGTTCCTTATCTAGGACCGGCGGTTCCTTATCGATAAGGATCCGCGGGTTGATATGGAACCGCGACCAGAGGTCTTTCAAAAGTTTCACCTCCCAAATTTTGGTTAACCCAGATTTTTACCAAAGGATTCACAAGCCAAAGTTAACTACTGACCAAAATCTAAGAAGCTAACTATCATAAGGCATGCACAAAGCTATGTAAATCACAAACATGATGGCATAAACAATATTTAGGATCAAAATAAATAACAATCAAAACATGTAGCATAAGTTAATACACATCCAAGATAAAAAAAATTGTTCAACATTACATGTTTACCAACATGTATTCTTTGAAATACTTCAAAGCTTTCACCTTCTCTTCTTGCCCAATCCCTTGATCATATTCCCCAAATACTTGAATCTCTTCCTTGACTCAACCCGGTGTTCATGCAATTCACCTCTAGTCCTAAGATTTTCACGGTAGAGATGCTCCATGTTGAGATCTTACGGTACTTCACTAGAGGAGTAATGAGGTGGGGGAGCTAAGTCTTCAAGCCCATCCACGAATGAGCTTAAGGATGGATGGGAATTACTCGAAGAGTTGAAATGAGAACTAGTACCGATGCCATCACCATCACATGTTGGCATTCGGGTGTCCTCATCATCCATCTCTTGATGATCGGATTTTCGTGAACCTCGGTCACTTCTAGGATTTCGTTCATATACCTCTTGAATAGGTAACATAACCCGTTGAACCGAGTGAAAGCGAGAAAGATCGAGATGAGGGAAATCTTAACCAACCCTTCTAAAAAGGCGAGTAAGAAGCATATCATAGGGAAGGTTTGTTTTGGGTTTGGAAAGAGCATAATTTATACGTCGAGCGATGTAGAATGCTAAATTGTACTCGGTTGATGTAAAGATGTAAAACAACATATGCACCATACAAGCCGGGATATGATCTCCGTTTCCACCAAGACAAAACACATTCTCCCTAAGGATGTTAGCCCATTGGACCATGAAATCCTTAAGGTCGCTTGAGAGCACTTCATAGCGATTCACATTTCGCACATTAGTATGAAGGCTTCTCATAACGTTTCCATCACGCTCTTTCGAGATGATATCAAGGATGAAATTTAGATCAACTTCGGTGATGTCATTTGAAGGTTTATCGTAGGACTCCACGAGAGCATCAAGTCTCCATTTGTCCGTAAAACGACAAGTGCCTCTATATGGCACACCAAGAATATCACCAAAATCATCGAGGGAATATTGAATTATTTGATCATTCAACATGAAACGAATAAAGATTTGGCCATTGATTTCAAGCATGCAGTAAGTGCTAAAGAATTCAAGAAGAAACAAGGGATAAATTTCTTCGTCTATGAAGAGAAAGCAATCAAATCCAATATGCTCAAACATAGAGTAGATATATCTATACCCCATTATTCTTGTATCTACAACCCTACCCTCATGGAAATTTCGAGTTGAAAGAGATGGAAAAGAGTTTTGAAGTTGAGTGGAAGCATAGGTATGGGTAATGTTTGGCATATAGTTTCTAGTGAGTTGATGATCTTTTTGATATTGTGAAGGCATGATTAGTACCTAAATACAAACAAGAAAAATATATTTCTAATCACTCATATGAAAAATCAAAATAAAAAATAAAAAATATGAGAATGTGTTATATCAATTTCTCGACAAACAAAGGATTGAATCCATATCATTCTCATGTTCACAATGCATCTATTCCATCATTAACCAAGAACACATGATCTATGTTGGATCAACAATGGATTAGAACATTGGTTTTTCAAAACAAGGTTTTTAGGTAAGCATTAACAATGTCATTACCTACTTGTTCATGGGTTCATCTCAAATCCATCTTTTAATCAAAATAATTAATCAAAATTCGGATTTGTTCTACAAGTGGGTTTTAGTGAAATCTTAATGAATATGAACCTAAGGAATCTTAGTAAATAACCATGTCAACCCACAATCCTATTAAGGTTTTAATTCAATTTCAATTTTAAAAATCCCCAATTATGAAAGGATGAAGCCTAGAACAAAATAGATGAAATTGAAAGAAAATACTTACAATTAATTGATGTTAGATGAAGGATGAGTGAAACACACAACTTGGAATCAATTAATTTAAGTGATTGAAGGTTTTTGAAGCTTCAACAATGGTGGAAAAAATGAAACCCGTCGGCTGTGTGTTTTTGGGAGAGAGAGATAGTGGTTTGAAAAGGAATAAAATAATCAAAATGGCGCTCTGACTCAAGTTGCTGCCCGCGGTTCCTTATCGATAAGGTACCGCGGTTTGAATCGCCAGAGATAAAGAACCGCCTACAGAGGCTGATTTTTATCAATGAAAAACGCCAAATTTTAAAAACCAAGTTTTTCTAAAACACTTAAAAATATATCATGAGCCTTTTAGAATATCATTGGATCATCATAACACTAAGCAATATGCCTTAACGAAGGATTACGAGTTAAATCGAGATCGAAAAGAACTGAAACGGACAAACGACTACTCGTAGCAAAACGGCAAAGTGGAGAGAAGTCAAGGGAAGTGAATCAAGACTAGGATTAATGCTCAAGGGAATAATGACAATCTTCAGATAATGTAAACGAAGAGCTTATGTCATATATAGTGGTTTAATACGTGCCTTTCCGGCGAAGTGTTAAACGACTTTGGTAATGAACAAACACAAAGCAAATATTGAAGCATAGACAAGATCACTTTCAATAATAGTCTTAGTCTAAACCAAGATATGAGCAAGGCATTGATTCACTTTCTCTCCCACTAAGGGCCTACTAACTGTATGGGTGCAAACCATGATATCATGCTTGATACTTTAAGCTACTAATAACTCACTCTACATCACCATAGTGAGTCAAGTATCCAAGCAATGAAGGTTTGAGAGGATAAGAGGAAAGAATCACAAACCACAAACAAATGTCAAGGCAAGGATGCCAAGAGCAAGCACATAGTCATGTAATGATCAAAGAATGGTCAAAGGGCGTGTGGAAGAACGAAAACGTACCTTGGCCACAAGAGCATTCCAATCCATCACTGCAAGCCTCAAGAGTGACTAAGATGAATACTAAGTCTTCAATGACTAGTTATATTCCCAATCATCATTCAAAGATATTGAAGATCAATGAAGATGAGTCTTCTACAAGTGCAAGTAGCTCAATCCGCAATCAATTTAATGATTTATCTTCATGAGTACCTACACAAGACAAGATGCAATCTAGTAGATACATTTCAAGAGTAGATCTAAAATGTATAAATGCTACTAATCTAAGTGGGATGTATTATTACCTATTAAAAAGACCTATTTTCAAAGAAAACATAGTTTTGACCAAAGAGAAACTTTAGTACAACTTGACCTTCTAATTTGAGGAGACAATGGATCGATCCAAGTTTCAAAGTACAATATACTTCAAAGATCTTGAGTGACGATCGCTCTGATATCAATTGTAGAAACTAGAAGGGGGGGGGGGGGGGGTTGAATAGTTTCTCTTTATTGGTGACCAAATTAAAGTTACTTTCAATTTGGTTTGTATCAAAACTATCTTTTGCTTGAAGCTAAGTTGCATAATGATTAGGTTCAATTCAAAATGCACTAGCAAAGATAATAGGTAAGTATAATGATAATGAAATAAGTAAAGAGTAAGGAAGGAAACAACCTAGTGGGGAGACACCAAGATTTATAGTGGTTCGACAACGAGGCTCTATCCTCGTTTCTACTCCACTCCTCGAGTACACCTACTCGAGATTTCCACTATATCCACAAGCTCCCTTCTCGGCGGAGAAAACCTTACATCGTTGCTTACATTATTTTTCGACACTAAGCTAAATGTCGAGACCTAATCTTTAGCTAGGACCAATCTACACAACGTTGCCTACTTCACAATTTTAACGACACAAGGCTACATGTCGAGTTCCAATATCAAGGTAGAACCAATCTTCAAGACGTTGCCTACTTCACCATTTTACGACACAAGGCTAGATGTCGAGTTCTAATCCAAAGCTAGAACCAATCTTCACGACTCTTCACTTTGAAGCTAAGTGAGAACTTCACACAACACAACTACTAATCACTTTCAAGTTAAGTGAGAACTCACAAGACACAACCACATCACTTTATAGTTTAGTGAGAACTACTAATCAATTTATTACAACTCAACTAGACATATCCAAGTACACATGTAACTTGGATCTACACAACATAAATCCAAGCAAACACATATGCAATGGATGTACACAACAAATCCAAGTATTCACAAATAACTTGGATGAAGACAACTAGTCCAAGTATTCATAAATACAATGAATTAACCTAAAACAAAAAGGGTATCATGATGAATATGACTAGTTCATAGATTCATCTTTATCACAACACTAGTGAGTGAGTGATCTTCTCATTGGACAAGGTAAAGGAGGGGATCAAGAGGATAATCATATGTAAACATCCTTAACACTTTAAGTGATCATTTACTAATGATTATGCTATAGAAAAGAGAAAGGGAGTTGAGAAAAACGTCTAAGAGGCTTATTGGAAAATGAGATTTGACCCACTATTTAAAGGAGACAAAGTATAATGGATATATAACGGCTATCTGGGCGCGGCACTTTATCTAGCCTGGCGGTTCCATATCGCTAAGGAACCGCCTAGCTACTTAAGGTTCCGCCCCTAGAGTACGCTCTGTTTTTTGTCTTTTAGTGGGGTAGGAATATCTGAGGTATTTGAAGCCTTCAAAGGATATTCTAATAGCATATGGAATATGCTATTTTCAAATCTTCATTTTCCATTTTAGTAAAACATTTTCTAAAAAGGAAAGTTTATTAAAAAGTCTTTTGTCATATTAACAAAAGTGAGTTTTAAGGATAATCATTTTGATGATCACTAAGTATGATTAAGAAAGGTTAGTGATATGATTATTACCTTGATGATAGTGTTAGTTAAATAATTCATTTTGTGTTTTATACTGAATGTGTTGTATAGTTTGTTGTGATCAAAACAAAGAAAGATTAGTTAACACTAATAATGTTTTTAGGCATTACTTGCATTAACAGAGTTGATAATAAGTTTAAGGGTTAATTCTTGCTTATATGAGTTTTTGTGGCTCTTTCTTCCCGCTAGTATATTTAATTGCTTAATAAATGAGGATTTTTGCGGTTTAGATTCGATATTTTAACTCTTAGCCAAATCTTTTATCTCCTTGTAATTAAAGCATGAACACATTGAGGATGCCAGCCTTGTGGACTTCCGACTAAGGTGGCTCATAACCACTAAGTAGGAGGTATTCAGACCATGGGACCGCAGAATTTGGCCTAATATATATATATATATATATATATATATATATATATATATATATATATATATATATATATATATATATATATATATATATATATATATATATATATATATATATATATATATATATATATATATATATATATATATATCATAAATAAAGAAAAAATAAGATTAAAACATGACTTCAAGGAGCCTTAGGGTGCGGGGCATGTAGCACGAACCTTGTCATTAGAGCCTTAGGGTGTATGGCATGGTAAGTTTTGAATAAAAATTGATAAATAATCAATTCCTTTGTTTATGGTTTAAGGAGCCTTAGGGTGTGGATCATAGATGAGGAGCACTTTTACATCTTAAAGAGAATAAAGGCTATATGATGTGAATTTGCTAAACTCCACATAAAGTCTACAAGACTTTGGAGGAAATAATAATAAGTAGTATTATTGGCCAAATTTCGGATCCAGGAATTTATTCCCCAAATCGTGTTATATTATTCTTGATGCGGGCTTACTTTAGTGACAACGTTTTTGAGGACGAGGTTAGGTTCTGAGTGTCGGGTTTGCACCGTTTTGCCTTCATTTTGGACTAATGATTATTTAATAAGTCAACTGAGCCTACGGGTGAATGATAATATTTAAAATCTAGAGATACAACTTAAGAATTGGAGAAGGAGTATTACACAATTGCCTTATATAAATGGTTTTAACTTGAGAACTTATGGTTAACAATGATCTTGTTTTTATGCTTGGTATGGGGAACGTGAAACTTGAGGGTGATTAATATTCATGACACCAAAGCCCTAATTTAAGTCTTAGATTTCTTTACAAGTTTCTTCCATCAAACAATTTCAAAGTTAATAAACTGAAGGAAATTGTTATATCTTTTATAAGTTTGATCTTTTCATCGGTGTTAAGTTTCTTTAATCATAGTAGTAGTAGTATATTATAATAAAGGCCGAGATGGGTTAATTATGATGGAGAATGTAAACTTTGCTTTGAAATTAATGCATTGCATGAGGGCATTGCAATGGTCAAGTGTATGGGATTTAATAAGTGTGAAAACACTTATCCTTTCACCACTTAAAACAAGTAAAAACGAGGCCAAAACGTGTATTTAATGTCGTAGAAGTCGGAATTACGCGTGGTTTGTGTTTTTATTGTGTTTTAGGACAAAAAAATATGAAAAAAGAAGAAAACACGGGCTTACACGGGCTTTTATCGAGAAAAAGACAAAAGACGAAGTCAAAAGATCAAAAGTGCAAAAAGAACGGAAGTCAAAGGCTTATTCTGAGGAATTATCGAAGAAAAAGACTAAAGATGGAAGTTTAACGAAGTCGAAGAACCAAGTCTATAAAGAAGAAAATTAGAAGACGAAGTTCATTTTATCATTCGACAAATCCTGAGACAAAGTCGAGAAAGACGAGTTATTTAAAAAGACGAGAAGACAAAAGAAAGAAGGAAGCATCAACACCAACTTCCCCTCCCCTATATATAGTCTCCTAATCTTTCATTTTAGTAGTTAGTTCATTTTTTGTTTTTCATAATAGGTAAATAGGAGTAGGTGTTTACTTTCTCTCTAGTTTTCTTTCAAATTTGCTTAATCTTTCATATTTAAATCTTGTATTTGAATCTTAATCTTCTTTAATTCAAGATTATTATATATTTCTCATTCTTTCTTTCTTAATCTTAATCTTGTGGTGGATTTGATTAATCATGTAGTTTGCTTAATTTTGTTGACTGTTTGATTGATTTACTTATTTGATTGTTCTTATTGATTTGATGTGTTTGATGTTTTATTGCTTATTTAGTGTTTAGCTTATTTTTAATAAGTGGTTTTAATAGTTTAAATCTTTTAAAAGTTGATTTTAAATATTTTGCTTATTTGGTGTTTTTAGAGTTTTTAATTTGTGGCTTATTAGCTTTTTCTTAAAATTAGTTTGGTTAAAGTTTTGGTTAAGTGCTTATTGGTTTTTGCTTATTTTGTTTAATCCGGGTTTTAAAACCCTCTTTCCGAACTGTTAGTTTAAATTTTATTCCGACTTACTTGCAAACTCATTATTCCGAATTATATCTAGTTCTTATACATTCCGGATTAGATATAGGGTGTGGATTTCGGATTGTGTGTTAAATATAGATTCCGGATTAAATTTCCTAGTGATTATGGATTATATATATTTTCATATTCCAGATTACGTGCAAACATCCATTCTGGATTAGGTGCAAATCTTCATTCCGGATTACTATCCGTAATATACATTCCGGATTAGGTGCAAGGTTGGTTATTCCGAACTATGTACAAAGTGTTGATTCCAAACTAGAAGTTAACTCATATTCCGGATTACGTGTATAGCAGTATTCCGACTTACGTTGAGAACCTAGATTCCGGATAAGGTCTTGATTTCATATTCCGAACTAAGTGCATCTTGGGTATTCCGAATTGTGCTTGAATTTTATTATTCCGACTTAGGTCCTTGACTTTGTGTTTTTTTCCGAATTATATTTTTAGCTTGATTCCCGAATTATTTTCAAAACTTTATTTTTCCCGTCATTTTTACCAAGTTTTATCTTAAGTTGTTTTATTTAGTTTTAATTTCAAATTTACATTTTATTAAGTTTTAAATTTGCTTTATTTCTTTTATATTTTGTCATTTACTTTTAAAGTTTTAATTTTTATTTTAAAATAGATAATCAACGACATTTTTTTTAACCAAGAACAACTGAATCACACTTTCAACCATAGTCAATTCGAATCGAGTCAAGACAATTTCACCTATTTAAAATTAAGTTATTATGCAACACCCCCAATTTCGGCCATAGCAGCAGAAGGGTCTTTGGGTGTTACTTACATGATTCAAGCTCATAATCATAGAAAAAGGCTCAAATAGAGTCGTTTTGATAAAAACATCTATTCATTCAATCAACGATAAAATTTTACTCATGGTCCCAGATAATTTAAAGTTTACAAAACACAATAAATGATAAAAGTTCTTTGAATTGATATGTTTTAGAAAAGCGGGCCAAAGTTATTTCAAATAAGCAAGCTTTAGGAAACCGCCTTCCTCGAGTACCTCCCCTATGGACCTGAGATAAAACATGCTAAAAAGTAAACAAAATTTTCTGAGTGAATCTATAGAGTTAATAGTATATAAATCGAACATAAGTATTTAGAATAAACCTTCAACGGTTAACAATAATGTTGTACGAATATAATTATCGTGTTACTCCATAAGTCTCATGATATTGAACGTTAACATATTATATTTCAGCCCACAACACACCTAGCCAAGTGTGTATATTTCTCTTATACAATGCATCTGATGTTTCATTACTAGTGTTTCATTACACCATGCGATAGCTAATCGCAATCGGACTGGGCGTCACCCCGATAGATCTATCCATAGTATTAGCATTCACTCAAATCGAGTAATTAACAATGCATGATAAGTGGGTCCTTGAGGCTATAACAAACTTATGTAAATAACTTTCACCTAATCCCTTGTGTTTCATTTTAAAATCAATAGGGTTTAGCATAACTTCTGGTTGCACCCATTAATGGGTTTAGAACAACTTCTTGTTGTACCCTTCAATTTCAATAAATACTTTTCAATTAAATAGAGCTTCCGCAACTTCTAGTTGCACCCGTTCATGGGTTTAGCGCAACCTATAGTTGTACTCTTTATATTTAATATATAAGCTTGTTATACCCTCGCAGGTTCCTAAAACAATCAAAGATTTTAAAAGCGAGGCTATAGACTCACCTTAGCACAAGAGTGGTAATGAGACGATCGCCGACGATTAGTGATGCCCGTTAAACACGAAAACCACAACCTACCAAATAAGGCGCGCTCGTTAATAAATGACAAAAATAAAAATTACAAAACCATGACAATCCCGAAAGAATAATAATACAAGTGATACTTCTATACCCTTCTACATCTTTACTTTATTAAACTATACCCTCGATAAAAATCTGCCGGCACATACCAAATGTACAAGCTCATTTACCTTACTTAAACAACTCTGTTTTCGACGAAACTTGGTGACAAACTCACACATAATTTGATTAAGACTCAGTTCAAATTTCATCCAAAAATATTACACCTAAGGCCTTCTGCCGGACACATCTTTGAGTTACAAAAACCGGACAGTTTTACGCCTTCGACTCATAAAACCATTTTGACCTCTCTAAACAACTCCGTTGTCAAAACCGACACTCGGGTTTGAAAATCGACTCACAACCTAAGGTTTAGAGACTTACAACAGCCCTTGACTCTTTTTAAAACTCATTCTATATTCCCCGAGATTTGATCCAAATATCGACAACAACTTCGAATTGTGTCGATACTCGTCTCCCGGTACACGAATAATCAAACTATTGTAACTTCACACTCGTTTGGAGTTAAAAGCTCTAATTTATATCAAATCGAAGCTAATGAAATTCTGTACAACAATATCTTATTAGTTTAACAAATATTTAAACTTAGGACACCCAAAACCTGCCTTAAACTCACTGCCTTAAATTACCTAATAAAAACTCATACCAAATCACACTTTCAAACAATTTTAACTATTTTTCTACTAATCCTAATCCCCTAATATCAACCTCCTTCAACCCTAACACTTGAATGATTCATAAAAACATGAACCCAAATCAAAAATCAAACTTTCAATATCGAAATAACATGATATTAACTAGATCATTACATGCATAATAATAATACAACCTTTAACAATTGTTGTTCATACCAAAAATTAAAACTTGTTGCATGTATGTAACATTTGTACAAAAAGGAGCATCTTTGAAAAACTAAGATGGGACTTTGATTGGATTTTAACAAATCAAACTAGAAATCACAAATTTGGAGGGTGTTTGTTCTTGGTTTTGGACGGCAAAGAAAGGGAAGAACAAAGATATGTGTGTTTTTTTATAAAAAATGATTTAGAGGAAAGTTAGGTGTAAAGATTTGTTTAGTATTAGTAGTTGAGGGTAGATTTTGCCAATTAGATATTCTTGTGGACTAAAAAGCAATTAAGTAATTTAAGGATAGAAAATGATTGTTAGTCAAATTTGAAAATATTTATGGAACTCGGGTTTCGTAAAAATACTTTTCAAAAGTTAAAACGCATTAAAAATATGATAATATAGTTTCGACACGGCTTAAAACGTAATTAAATCGAAAACGTCGAAAATATTAAATATCGAAACAAACGATAATAAAACGGAAATTTTTGGGCATCCGTCGGTATCGCGATCACTAGTAGTTCTCGTCACTCGTTAAATCGTAAAGTACGAGAAATAAAATAGATACAATAAAATCATTCTTACGATAATTTGAGAATATAATATCGATACTTAACGTATTCCTTGCCGGTTTTCATCTAAACGACATTCTTACGCTAAGTTTCAAGTCATAACATTCCTGGTTAGCCGATAATTCACAATTCTCATTAAGTAAATACATAATATGTAATAGTCGAGATTAAAATAACGACCTAAAACTGACGGATTGTCACATTTAATAAGAATTATACAAAATAAAAACCTTTCATGATATTTAAATTGTATTCCAAATAGGCATAACGGCACAACATGGTCAATGGCATTTAATTTGTAGTTCAACGGTATTTTAAGTTATGTATCTGTTTTATCAATTGTATATTAAAATAAATTAAAATAACAATTTATAATTACTTGTTGTGTGATTCATATGCAATTGTCATAAAAAGTTTTACATGAAAAACTAATTGCGCAATTCAACATCTTGTGATTAATATTTCTAAGTTATTTTATTTTTTAACAAAAAATTCGCTATACAACTTATTAACATTTTCTAGAGTATCATACTACTTGAAACGTGAGAATTGTTAATCAGTCAAAAAGCAACGAAAAAAATATAGCATAAATGACTATTATAAATAATAATAAAAATAAAAGTGGTAGAACTTGAAGTTCTATAAAAATTACATAACAATTATAAGAAGTTATGTTTTGATTCTCTTGAGGGAATCATAATAAAACTTGAGGTTTTTATTATTAATTTTCTCTTTTGTTATAAAATAACATAACATGAGGTTATATATTTAATCATAGAACATGAGGTTCTTTGTATTTTTTTCTCTTTAACATAACATGAGATTATGTCATTTGATTTGTTTTCATGTACCTATAATAGAACATATCTTATTTATGAAAACTACAAGAGACTTCAATACTAGAGAAACAAAAAAAAATAAAAAAATAACAAAATGTATTCTCTTTATGTAATCACAAGAGAACATGCGATGCTCATGTATATTACAATAGAGATATATCAAGAATCTCGTTCTTAGTTTTGCTTAGAGCAAAAGTCGTGCTGATAACTTGTTATGAAATGTAGAGTGAGAGATTGAGGAGGAAGAAGATGATTCTTATTATGTAGTGTTACAAATGAGTACAATGTGTCCCTTATTTATAAGGTACATGAAATGTAACATCATAACTAATTAACTACAAAATTCATGGCTAGTCAGAACTCATTTAAGGTGAAAATACATATATCATAAATATATTTATAACAAAAGTTGATTTAAGTAATTTTTTTACCTTTTGAAGGTGGTTATCGGTTATAAATTTAGCCGAATGTCTTTAATGCTCAATAACAAACAATTTCAGCTAGAAAAATGACTCGAAACCTCTCTTTAAAAGATAAAAATATCTTACATTGCACGTAAAAGTAACTTCGCTATCTCCACAAATGAAAAGGTGTGAATTGGCTATAATACCCTGATCACAGATGCCTTTATGTTAATATCCTCACACGAAGAATAGTTTCAACAATTCTCCTCGCCTAGTGGGGCACTAATTGAAGTTGGTGGGATCCGAGACTCTAATAACCATTGATCCTTTATTCACAAAATCTCTTTGATTAACTTATAAAATTTTTGCTTAAAATACAATAGATTTGCATTTTCCCTACTGTTACATGATTGAAGCATAAAATAATTGAAATCTTACTCGATTTTGCTTCTTTCTATACATTAGACGATTATGAAGATTGGTGAATTTTGTTATTGTTAGAGAGAGGATTTGCGACATAAACCACTCAAAACAGGGATTTCGGTTTTATTTCTTTTGATTTTATTTTTCAAATGACACCTTCAGGTTGTCGTTAATAAAAATGTTTTTATTTCAATTCAATTTAAGAAATGAAATCATCTAATCAGAATCAAATATTTATTGTGCATTCGGATTTTTGGGGCTTGTATATATGTTTGAGGATTGGCATCCAATTATAATGATTCAAATATGACTTTGTAATTAGAACACTCTCTTAACGACAATCTTAAAGGTTGTCATTAGCAAAATATATACGATAGTTACTACTTTTGGAAATAAATTCATGGTTCTTTTAACTAGCCATGTATATAACATATACAAAAATAAGATTTAGTAAAATCTTGCATACTAGTCTTTCCTTTTTGCCTTGTTATCTGCCTTCTATTAGGCTTAACGTTACTCCATTATCTGATGGTGGTGAAGGAATAGTTGAGGTGGAGCCGTTTTCACCTCCTTGAATAAAGAAACCAGGCTGTTTAGGAGAAGGCAACAAACCTTCTCCACCCAGCATGGAAACCACAGACAGTGTGTTTGGCCTATCTTCTGCTCGCTGTTGCACACATAAGAGACCAATGTGTATTGACCGCAACACTTCCGAAACAGACCATGACTCACCTAATGTAGTATCAATCATTTCAAGAGATTTGCCTTCTTTGTAAAGTCTCCATGCCTAGACGAGTTCGGATAAATGGTAAACAGAAGTTAGTTCAATTTAATTATCAGTAATTATTATTATAAAACACTTACATGTCCAAGCAGGTTATCATGGTGATCTTCGTTAACAAAACCTCTATTTTTCTTCCCGCTCACAATCTCCAAGACTAATACACCAAAGCTGAAAATATCTGACTTCACCGAAAATAAACCATTTACAGCATACTCTGGAGATATGTAGCCCCTGAGCAGAAGATAGAACAATGCAATTAAACACGGTCGACAAATAGAATATTTTTTTTTGAACGGCACTTTGGTGCAGCGGAGTATCTTCCGTGCCACCGAGGCACCAAGTCTCTCAACCCGAGTTCGAATCATCTCACGAAGAGAATATCAACCCCATGCTAGCCATCCAGTTTTCCATTAAGGGGCTTCAAGGCATTGCGATGGGATTCAAACCCGGCTACCAATTCTAGGAAAATAGAATATATTGAAGTATCCAATAATACAATTTGAAGGATTCTTACAAAGTTCCCACAACTCTCTTGGTATTCGCTTCACTTTCATGCTCTTTAAACATTCTAGCCAATCCAAAATCTGATATCTTAGGATTCATGTGATGATCGAGCAAAATGTTGCCTGCTTTTAAATCCCTGTGTACAACTCTATGCCGGGAATCTTGATGCAGATAAAGTAGACCTCGAGCAATTCCATGGATAATGTGGAAACGTAGTGGCCAATCAAGTGATGACTTACTTGATCCATCTGCTCAAAGTGTAAAAAAATAGTCTTCATATTGTTTCAATTTCAAATTGCATAATATAACTATTTTTTATAAGATTGAAAGAGAGCCCAACCAAATATGAAACTGTCCAGGCTTTTGTTAGGCATGTATTCATAAATTAACATGGTCTCATCTCCTTGTATACAATATCCTAATAGCTTCACAAGATTCCGATGTTGAAGTTTAGCAATGCAAATAACTTCATTCTCGAATTCGTCTAGTCCTTGTCGTGAGGACTTCGATAGCCGCTTCACTGCAATCTCTTGTCCTTCTTCTAACACACCCTGGAGGCTAACATGATTAGTAGATGCAATTTGATTGGCATAAACATAAAATTTATATTATGATTGATTTTTTCCTACTCCATTATGAGCTTCTAATTCATATGATTTTGACATTTACCTTGTAAACTGGACCAAACCCACCTTCTCCCAGCTTGTTGTCCACTGAAAAATTGTTGGTGGCCTTCGAAACTTTTGATAAGCTAAACAACGGCACATCTATTATTTCTCCCTTCTGCCTGCTACCTTTGTTATCTTTTTCACGGATAGTCACGGATCTACCTAGAATAGGTGCAATGAGATGAGGATCTTATCATAACAAATATCAACCATGAGTTGCTAAATTATATCAATAGAATTTAGATTGATATTCCTTGCCTGCTCGTTCTGCATCTGATATATTCTTCCTTCTATTCCATGTGTAGAGTGCCAATATCAGGCCCAATAAACTCAAACCGGCTGATATTGATAGAACAACTTTAATAACTACTCGTTTCCTTCCTTGCAGACTCGAATGAAGAGCTATAGTAAAGCAAAGAAATAGAATTGTGTTACAAAAATATATGATACCAATAAACAACATATATTCATTCAGTTTCTTTAGATACGAACATTTAGCTTTAAAAGAAACAAACATCTATATAAAATGCATAATTTAGTAAACATGAATCGAATTACCTAATAACTCAGAGGCTGCTAATCTAACATAAACATCTTGTCCGTTTTGTGGGTACACACGAACGTCAGTCAATTCCCCAAACCATCGCAAGCATCCGACTCCACCTGGAGTGACGTTTGGATTTGCATAGGCGGTACAAGAGCAATTATTCTTGCAAGCCACCTCACAATCTTGTACACTCATATTGCCACTAAACACAGCATTCTCTGTGTCCGGCAATTTCATGCTTGAAAGTCTTAGAAATCCCTCTCTGGGCCCACAATCTAAAGCTGTACTCCGTCTACATCCACTCGTATAATTATCAGGACTCAACTGATCTCGAGTATTTGGTTCAAACCCTTTCAAGCACCCACATTTTGGATAAGCTACTGTATTGCAGCTTCCATATGGACCACAGAGTCTATAAGTGTCACAATTATCCAAGGGTAACGTGAGATCCTGCGTCCACTCTTTATTACGTACATTTATATGCCAGAACTCATGCCTCCCACCAGGAGTTATTATGTTCCTAAATGCGTAGGCGGTGCTATAGAAATTAAACCTAAAATACATCTCATTCTCATTCTCAATCATATCAATTTTGTAAGAATAAAATTGGTTAGGTTTATAGTTTGGTTGTCCAGCGAACTGTACACCATTATACGGACCAAGCCTAGCTTGAATAACAGACCTTCTGCTAATATATTCTTGCTGATATTTACCCTTAGCCATTAAGATTGAGACAGTATACTCACCTGGCGAAGGATCGTCTGCACTCTTCCATGATCTTAGGTATGTCTCTCTTCCTGTTATGAGGTTCTTCCCAACTTTCATTCCTGGTAGGTAGGTATCTCCAGGGTAATCAAAGCTTTGCCAAAGGACACTATTGTCAGCCTTAATTACCAGATTACCATCATCCATGAGTTGTGCTACGGGATTGGCACTTGTGCTAGATACTGTGGAGTTGGATGACCAAATAATGGTACCACCACCATTGACAATCAAAAGGCTACCTTGCCTTTCAAATTTGACAATACCTAAGGTATTGTTAACAGGATTTATCGGGTTAGCAACCCATGCGATCGTACGAGGAGATGCGTCCTTATACCATATTCCCAGGTATCGATTATTAGAACTCCCTGGGCTAAAGAAGCCAAGCTCAAATATTTCATTCCCTGAAACAATTGTCTCACCATCAGAGATTTTCTGATTCACAACTAGGGTGTCTAATGCATTACAAGTTTTTAGGATTAGAAAGAAGAAGGTAAATGAAGGGAGTAACATTATTGTTTAACTGAAGATTCATAACATTATGATTGCTCTTATATGGATTATAAAAGTGACACTTCATTGGGGGGGAATTTAATAATAAACAAAAAAAAAAAACGGACTTGGTCAATTGAAAAGTATGCTAAGGGTTTGGAAAATTATAAAACAATACATAATCTACACTTATCAATTATAATCATGTAACACATAATTCTTCACACTCAGGAAGTTTGGGTGTTACAAATGACTTCTTCACCAATAAGTTTCTTCACACCTAAAGAGTGAAATTTGGCTTTATAAGTGCGAAAACTAAAAAATCTTATGTAATATATATATAACAAATCACACTTGTAAATGTAATCAATTTTTACATATTAAAAGTGTGAAGAAAAGAGGCAATATATTGGATTATATTCATTTGTAGTGTGAGTAGAATAATCATTTTTTTAAGGCAAATGCCAAATAGTCTTTGTACATAGGGTGTTCGGGATTAATATATCCAGTTTATGAATAACATATGTGATCGTTCTTAATAATAACCGATCCGCAACTTAACTAACTTCATAAAGCATAATCAGCTCTAAAGTTTAGACTAAAAAAAAGTTTGTGATCTTTCTTAAAATTAATGTCTCAACGTATACGACGGTTACGTGTACATGTAGAAAACTAAATCTTGTAGACCAGCACACCCAAATTATCTATAGAGAAAGTAAACCTTGTGACCCATACACTCAAATTATTAATAGACAAAGTAAACTTTGTTGACCAGTACACTCAAAAAAATTAATAGACCAAGTAAACCTTGACGACTTATCCACTATATTTTTTAGTTTTATTTGGTTCATTTATCATACGTAAGAACAATAGTTTTGTGTTTTTTTCCAATCCCGTAAAATAAACTTGTGAATTTGCCAGACTCGATTAAACTTGGATTATGTGAAAAAGGCACTCTATACGGGGTGTCGTAAAAACAAAATTTACGTCGGGTTTTGGTTTTTATTTATAGAAGGATTTGAACATGTATACGTAATGATTTATTTGTAAACATGCAAACATATACGCAGAGGGAACCATGACAGAAGATAACATATTCATTTGAAATAAAATAAACAATAATATAAATATAACTTTTAGCAATCAAGGGTATTTAAAAATATTGAAATTTATTTTTATAACAAAAACAACATTACATCATAAACATCTATGGGTGCCTCAGGACTCGTCACTATATATATGAGAAACGTTTTTCGCAAAGTTTATATTTTTATGACTAGTATTCCTTTTAAACACTACAGACTTCTAAATTAAAGAAAACTACGTAAATTTACGATACAGATCTATTTTCAATTTTTCATAAATATCCTATTAATGGTTTTGTTGGAAATATTGTTTATGTTTATGACAAGTTCATAAGCTTGAGGGGGTATTTATGTATCTTTTTTATAACGTTATAGCCGTTAGGCTTTGTTTTGTTGTTTGTGAATTGTGCAGGGACCAAAGGTGCACGTTTTGTTTTTGGATTGTTGACTGGAGCATCTCTTGTTGACTAGGGTTAAATAATTGAGATACGCAACTTTGGTTCATTGAACACACACACACAAAACACAACCACTCTCTCATCACAACCACCCTTCTCATCTTTTCATCCTTACTCATCCATCATCACACTTTCCATTAATCCTAAATAGATTCATACGATCTAAATGTAGACGTATGGATCATAGTTAGTTTAGTTGTTTAAGTTTCTATTTTGTTCTTGATGTATGTTTTGAGATAGCATCCATTTGGGGACTATCTGCTTTGGTTTGTATGTTGAACAGCATCCGTTTGGGGACTGTTCTTGATTAGTTAATAAAGTTTTTGGGAAACTTCTGGTGTTTGACTTTATAAATTTAACATGGTATCAGAGCTTTAGGCTCTGTTTTTTGGGATAAAGTTTTTTCTTAAAAATCTTGTTTTTGGTCTACGTTGTTATTGATCTATAATTTTTTTTTTAAAATTAGGATTTCAACTTTTTTTGGGGGTTTCTCAAATTCTGGCTTGGGAACTACTTTTTTGAGCGTTAATCGTTGATTAACGTGGTTAATTTATTCTTTCTTTGGTTTAATTCGAAAAACCCTAAATTCAGAAATTAGGGTTTCTCGATTGGTAAGTTTTAATACTATATTTTTGTTATCTAACTCTTCCTGCAGCTGTTTCTTTTCATTGGAGGTTGGATCTATTAGTTTCTGAAAATTTAAAACTAGGGTTTGTGAAACCCTAATTTTTTAATTTTTGGGGCTTTTTGGTTTGGTGTCTCCAGTGTTGTTGTTGGTTTAAAATTAGGGTTTGTGAAACCCTAATTGTTGGCTATTGAGTTCTGGTTGTTTGTCCCTGGTGGATTTGGTATTGTTTTTCACTTGTGTCTCTTGACTAAGTGAATCAAGAGCACACGTGGTGTTTCTGCTTCCGCTTTATTAGCACTGTAAGTTACTTGTTTCTTCTTGATCATTGATCTAGTGAGGTGGGTGCAAACGGGTTCGGTTAACACCTTGACCCTCCAGCATGACTGGTGTGGATACCTGCTCTGGCCAACCCCAGTCCACAAGCTAGTATTGGTGATTTTTGAGATTCAAGTTCTCTCTCTCCTCTTTATTTGCTGATTTATTTGTTTGTTCTTTGATTGTGTGCCTTCTGTGTTGTTTACTTGCTTTTCATTATGACTACTCCTGCTCCTACTCCTATGTTGATTAGTTCTTTAGATGTTGGTAATCCTTTGCATTTGCAACCTATTGATCATAATCTTGGGACTCTTGTTAGTATTAAGCTTACTGGTTGTGACAATTATAGACTTTGGGCTAATGCTGTCAAAATTGCTTTACAAGCTAGAAATAAAATGGGATTTGTTGATGGTACTTGTGTTAAAACTGCTTATGCTAATAGTGAGGCTCTTTCTAATCAATGGGATAGGTGCAATGCTGTGGTTTTATCTTGGTTGTTAAGTTGTATATCTGAAGATCTTTATTTAAGTCAAGTGTATTCTGAAAATGCTGTTGAGGTTTGGAATGAACTTAGGGAGACTTATGATAAACTTGATGGTTCAATTCTGTTTAATTTGATTCAGAAAATCAATAATTTTAAACAAAATGGTTTGTCTGTGTCTGAATACTATCACAAATTGAACTCTCTATGGAGAGAGTTTGATATTCTTACCAAGTTTTCTCCTTGTATTTGCATAGCTAGAGCTGAGTCTAGTAAACACCAACAATTAATGAAGTTAATGCAGTTTTTAATAGGTTTGGATGAAGTGTATCAACCTATAAGAAGTTCTTTGTTGACCTAACCTGTTTTACCTGATGTTAAGGATGCTTTTGTTATTGTGTGTAGAGAAGAGTCCCATAGGGGTCTTAACTCTAATTCTGGGGTCCCAAAACCCCAGGTTTCATCCTTTGCTGCTAAAGCTAATGATTTTCCCAAAAATCAAAATCAAAATAGATCTTCTAACAACAGAAATTCAAATCAGTTTATTAATGGTAACAATGGGGGAAACAGAAATCAGTCAAATTAGTTTTCAAATCAGTTTTCCAATAGCAACAACAGCAATGGGGGAAACCGAAATCAATACAACTCTTTGTTATGTACTAATTGCAATATGAAAGGTCATACTGTTGACAGATGTTTTGAGTTAATTGGATATCCTCCTGGATATAAAAAGAATTCTAATACTGGTAACAATAGGACTCCTTTTAAAGTGAATAATAATAACAGAGTTGGTTCCAGTAACAGTGTTGATACTCAGAATTCTAACACCACTTTACCCTTTACCAATGACCAAATTGCCAAACTCATGAATCTGATCAGTGAAAAAGAGAATTGTGGTGTTCAAGATAACATGGCAGGTACTAAGTTTAGTTTCTTTAATAGAAATGTGTTTTTTAACAACCACTTCTATAAGTTTTTTGTTGCTAAGATCAATTATAATGGGATTAAAGTCAATTTTGGTTGGATAATTGACTCTGGTGCTAGTCAACACATCACTAATTCCACTAAAAACATGACACATGTGATTGATATTTCTGACTTAAACATTACTGTTGGACATCCTAATGGGACTGTTGCTAAAATCACTTGTATTGGTAACCTTAAACTTACTAGTAATGTGGTCTTATTTGATGTTTTGGTTATACCTGGTTACACTGTTAGTCTCTTGTCTGTTAACAAGTTGATCAAAGATAGCAAGCTTCATGTTGGTTTTACTGAACATAATTGTATTATTCAGGATTTGAAAAAGGAAAATATTCTGGGGTTTGGTAATGAGTGTGATGGCTTATACTTGTTTGATTCTGAATGTAAGTTACCTCAAATTAAGAGTAATTTATTTGTTGCCTGTTTTCATGTTTCCAAAAATGTTTGGCACAATCGTCTTGTTCATCCTTCTGATAATGTGTTTCATGTCCTAAAAGACGTTCTTAAAATAAGTAAACCTGAACACATTACTCCTTGTGATATTTGTCATTTTTCTAAGCAGACTAGAGAACCCTTTCCCTTGAGTAATCATACGTCTAAAATGGTGGGTGATCTCATCCATCTAGACTTATGGGGACCTTACCGGGTTACCTCTAAGGAAGGGTTTAGGTACTTTCTTACCATTGTTGATGACTTTTCTAGAGCTGTTTAGGTTTATTTAATTAAATCTAAGGATGAAGTGTTTAAATACTTTGAAGATTTTGTTAATCTCATCTTCAACCAATTTCAAAAGAGGGTTAAAATCATAAGGTCTGATAATGGAACTGAGTTCATAAACAGTAAAATGGACATTTTTTTGAAAGAAAAAGGCATTGTGCACCAAACCTCTTGTGCTTATTCTCCTTAGCAAAATGGGATTGCTGAGAGAAAGCACAGACATCTTCTTAATGTGGCTAGAACCCTTTTGTTTCAGAGTGGTATTCCCTTATATCTTTGGACTGAGTGTATTTTAACTGCTACCTACTTGATTAACAGGCTTCCATCTTCTGTTCTTGCTGGTAAATCTTCTTTTAGTATGCTATATGATAGGGAACCATCCCTTTCCCATCTGAGATGTTTTGGATGTTTATGTTTTGCTAGTGTTTTGAACAATCATGATAAGTTTTCCCATAAATCTGAAAAATGCATTTTAATTGGTTACTCAAGTACAAAAAAGGCTTACAAAGTTTCGAGTTTAGAAAATAGAAGTTTCTTTTTTTCAAGAGATGTTAAGTTTTATGAAAATGTTTTTCCTTATAAAATGAATTCCAAGAATAAAGTTTTGAATAAAGAGTTTGACAATAAAACCTTTTTTGACTTTTTTGATTCTGAAAACCAAAATATCTCAAGACCCAATGATGAAGGAAAGGGACCATCTGATGATGCAGGAACGATAATTATGGATCACTCTTCAACTGATACTGCAGAGGAGCAGTCAGTTGAGAATGATAACCATACTGCATCATCAATGGATGAAAATCTATTCATTTCTGAGGGAAATTTTCAAAACCATGTTCCCATCTTTGATTCCAGCAATAGGACAGATGATGATAATCCTCTTATTAATCCTAGAAGGTCTAATAGAGTGCCTAAATTGCCTGATAAGTTGAACGATTTTGTTTTGGATGATAAAGTTAAGTATGGGTTAAACAGATATGCTAACCATACTAAACTGTCAGAAGTTAATAGATGTTTCATCTCTAATCTCAATAGGACTGCTGAACCTACTTGCTTTCTTGATGCTGTTAAAAATGTTAATTGGGTGCATGCTATGAACAATAAGATGGAGGCCTTGTATTTTAATGACACCTGGACCCTTACTACTCTGCCCATTAATAGGAAAGCCATACCCTCCAAATGGGTTTATAAAATCAAATATAAACCCGATGGTGAAATTGAAACATATAAAGCCAGATTAGTGGCTAAGGGTTGTGGGCAGAGAGAGGGGATTGATTATGATGAAATTTTCAGTCCAGTCGTTAAAATGAGTACTATTAGGTGTGTCCTAAATCTTGCTGTGCAAAACACTTGGAATATTTTTCAAATGGATATTAACAATGCTTTCTTATATGGTGATCTTACTGAAGATGTTTATATGTTACCTCCCCCTGGTTTCTTTGACAAAAGTGAAAAGAGAGTTTGCAAACTAAAAAAGGCTTTATATGGTCTTAAACAGGCTCCTAGACAATGGAATATAAAGCTTGTTGAGTTTTTTAGTAATGCTGGTTTTGTTCAAAGTAAAAATGATCACTCCCTGTTCACTAAGAACAAAGATGGGATCTTTCTTGTTTTGCTTGTTTATGTGGATGATATCATTGTGACTGGAAACAATGATAGTGAAATTGATAGGTTTAAAATGCTGCTTAGTCAGAGTTTTAAAATCAAAGATTTGGGTGATCTAAGGTACTTTCTTGGTATAGAAGTTTTAAAACTTGACAATGGCTTGTGTCTGAACCAAAGAAAGTACTGTATTGAGCTTCTTCATGAGTACGGTTTACTTGGTTGCAAACCTGTATGTACTCCCATGACTGAAAATGGCATTTTGGCTCATAAAGAAAGTATTGATGATAAATTTCTTTCCAATATCACCAGTTATCAAAAGATTGTTGGAAAACTTATTTACCTTTGCAATACCAGACCTGATATATCATACTCTGTTCATTGCCTTAGTCAACATATGCATGCTCCTCTTCAGTCTCACTTTGAGGCTGCTCTTAGGGTGCTCAAATATTTAAAAAATGCTCCTGGTGCTGGTTTGACTTACTCTAAGTCTAATTCCAAAACCATTAAAGTGTTTTCTGACTCTGATTGGGCTAAGTGTAAAATGACAAGAAGGTCTGTTTCTGGGTACTGTGTTTTCATATGTAATAACTAGGTGTCTTGGAAAAGCAAAAAGCAAGCTACCCTATCCAGATCCTCTGTTGAGGCTGAATACAGGGCAATGGCATCTGCTGTATGTGAAGTCATGTGGCTTAACAAAATTCTATTGGACCTTAATGTCCCCTCTTCCATTCCTGCTTGCTTGTTCTGTGACAATAGCTCGGCTATTCAGATTGCAGCTAATCCTGTTATGCATGAAAAAACCAAGCACTTTGATATTGATGTTCATTTGGTAAGGGAAAAAGTTGCATCTGGTCTTATTAAGACTATGAAGGTCTCTTCTGAGAATCAAGTTGCTGACATTCTTACTAAAGGCCTTGGAAATCATCAGCATAAAACCTTATGCTCCAGATTATGTTTAAAGAATTTCTTTGGCTTATGCTCTTGAGGAAGGGTGTTAGAAATATTGTTTATGTTTATGACAAGTTCATAAGCTTGAGGGGGTATTTATGTATCTTTTTTATAACGTTATAGCCGTTAGGCTTTGTTTTGTTGTTTGTGAATTGTGCAGGGACCAAAGGTGCACGTTTTGTTTTTGGATTGTTGACTGGAGCGTCTCTTGTTGACTAGGGTTAAATAATTGAGATACGCAGCTTTGGTTCATTGAACACACACACACAAAACACAACCACTCTCTCATCACAACCACCCTTCTCATCTTTTCATCCTTACTCATCCATCATCACACTTTCCATTAATCCTAAATAGATCCATACGATCTAAATGTAGACGTATGGATCATAGTTAGTTTAGTTGTTTAAGTTTCTATTTTGTTCTTGATGTATGTTTTGAGATAGCATCCATTTGGGGACTATCTGCTTTGGTTTGTATGTTGAACAGCATCCGTTTGGGGACTATTCTTGATTAGTTAATAAAGTTTTTGGGAAACTTCTGGTGTTTGACTTTATAAATTTAACAGGTTTTAATTCCAAAAAAGAAGGTTTCTTGTGTATGTATGTCCACAAGCAGAAAAGAATGCTGAAACTAAAGAGCGGTAAAATTAAACTGCTTTGGTCATAAAATAGCCGCAAAATTTTTAAACGTATCGATTTGTTACTTAAACTAAAAATTATTTTACCCTTTCTAGTAACAAACTGTCATCTTTTGTTCTAATATGCACACTATATATTTTACTTGCTACAGGTTTAACCAGCTAAAAATGAAAGTTTTAGTAATTGTTGTTTTAAATGTTGTTTTATATTTAGTTTAATTCTTGCCTTTTTCTCCAAGAACTCATATTCATTTTTGTGATTTCAATTTTTTTCCTCATCCTCTCAAATTAAATGCTTCTTCCTACATTTAATTCGATATTATAGTCGTGATGGCCAGAATTTGGTGGATGTGAGGACATATATTCTGTCGGTGATTTTGTGTAACTAATATAATTTAAATGTAATGGATCAACTTATTTGACCAATATATAATCGTCATAAGCATTCATCAAATCGAAGTTGTACGGAGTGCACACTAATGTGACATTATTGTGATTATCATACGTGGGTGAAGCCCTCATACGACGGGGCTCCGGGGGTAGCGCCCCTAAGGTCCAAGGGGCGGCAGCCCCTGGCAGGGTCCAAGGGGTATTTTTACGCACTCAAAAATAAAATTACTCGAAATTATGGACCGGTTTTTACCCGTTAGTTAAACCGAATTAGCAGTTAAAATTAATTGCTATGCCAGTTATAACTGTCGTTTTGGTTCATTTTGTCTTATATTGTATATCTTTTCTGGTTCTGTTTCATAACAACAAAAACACAATTACAGTTCGCAATCTGAGTTTTATCCGATTGGAGATCTCGGTACAATCATCAAAATACTTTGATTTGAGTGAGACACGACTCTCCGATTACTGTGATCCATCAAATTTCTAACATCTTCCAGGATTTTGCAAGTTGATTTTTTTTAACGACGAGTTAGTAATTAGTGATTCGAGCTCAAAGTGACATACAATTGGATAGTATGCAAGACTCAAATCTTCTCCTTTAATGATAAACCCCACTTAAGCATATATTTAATCCGGGCCTTTAATTGTCCTTAACGAGACTCGAACTTGAGACTTTTCTGTCCAGCTGAAAAATGGAATGGAATAGTCTAAACTTTTTAAACATAAATTTCTGAAGTTATTTTTGGCGATCACTAGCTCGGTTAGCATTTTCGAGTTGATTGAGGATGGTGTAAGCCATTGTGTGTGTTTTGAGAGTTTTTTTTTTTTTGATAAATGTGTTTTGAGAGTTTTGAAGGTGTTATGAAGGTGCATTTTTTTCTCATTCCGTGAGTCAACTGTTTGTTAAGTGTAAGGTTTGGTTATTCACATTCTTGCTGTGCCGTTAGTCAACCACTTACGCTTCAAGATGTGAACTCTTTGACATTTGGAAATAATGAAGAACTAATATGCATGTTGACTACAACTTACATCATTATAAGTTTTTATAACAGTTGGCTTAAACGAAACTAAAATGAGTTTCGCTTGACCTTTAACCAATTTTTTACGTGCAAGTGGTCTATGACATTTCGAATACTGAGTTGGCTGTAAAATAAGTTTTGCTTTGTTATTGGACGAAATATAGGAAATAGATTGCCGAAGATAAATAGTTGGGGTATTTTTTAAAATGGATCTAAAACATTTCGCAGATCTAAAAATGGCCTCTAAGATGTTTTGAAAATGGTCCCAAGACGACCAAGGCAACTCAAGCAACCGAGGTAATCTATTTTCCATGCGTGACAAATGTTGATTTAAAATAGGAAGGCAACCGAGGGAACATATCCTTCCCGCGTGACACGTGTCTCCCTGCGTGACACGTGTCTCAATATGGTGATAATTTCTTCGATTGCATCGGTTGTCACAGTTACTTTGGATATTTTGAGGAACTCAAAAAGTGTTGACTAAATAAGAACTGCCAAATATTTGAGGCATTTTAGGCTAAATAGTTTAAACTGGATGCAACAAATAAAATTTTACATTAGCTAGATTTGTATGTCTTGTAAAACGACATAGACTTAATCAAAAAAGTTGTCACTTCAAATAACTCAAGTAAAAGAACAATTTAAAAAATGTATATATCCAAGAATGCATAAAATCAGTTAAAAAATTAAATGGAAACAACTTTTTTAATCTTGTATAGTTTTGCGATTTAAAGCAAGACACATGTATAGAATAAATTGGTACAGAACCGAAGAGATTCAAGATGAACAATTCTTAGTTATTATGTTATATTCTTACAATAAGAAGGAGACCCTATTTATAGATACAACATTACAGGGTGTGAAAAAGGAATAGGAGAAGAATTAGGCTATATCATCGGGATACACATAATAATCTAATTATACAGCTAATATACCTAATATACGGTGTATATTTACCATATATTCAACACTCCCCCTCAAGTTGGAGCATAGATATCAATCATGCCCAACTTGTCAATTGCTTGGTTGAATATTCGTCCACACACGCCCTTTGTCAGTATATCGGCAAGTTGATCTTCAGACTTCACGAAGGGAAAACAAATATAGCCTTTGTCAATATTTTCTCTTATAAAGAACCGGTCCACTTCCACATGCTTCATGCGATCATGTTGAACTAGGTTATGCCCAATCATGATTGGTGCTTTGTTGTCACAATGGAGATTCATGGCTTTCGTGATGATAAAACCGAGGTCCTTCAATATGTTCCGTATCCATAGAAGCTCACAAACTCCATAGGCCATACCTCGAAATTCAGATTTTGCACTTGACCTAGCAACGACCTTTTGCTTCTTTGATCTGAATGTTACCAGATTCCCACATACAAACATAAAATAGCATGAGGTTGACCTCATGATCATCGCATTTCCTGCCCAATCTGCATCCGTGTACCCCATTACTTCCATATTACCGCCTTTTTTGAATAATAAACCTTTTCCTGGAGATTTCTTTAAGTATCTTAGTATTCGAAAGATAGCTTTCATATGATCTTTACTAGGATTATGCATAAATTGGCTCACAACACTAATTGCGTATGCGATGTCTGGCCGAGTGTGAGAAACGTAGATTAATCTTCCCGCCAAACGTTGGTACCTTCCTTTGTCACATGGGCTTTGGTTAGGGAACACACCTAACTGATGGTTTGCTTCAATTGGCGTATCTACCGGTTTGCAATCGAGCATCCCAGTTTCCGCAAGAAGAACCAATGTATACTTTCGTTGGGACATGGAAATACCTTGGATTGATCTTGCAACTTTAATTCCTAGGAAGTATTTCAATTGTCCTAAATCCTTCATTTCAAATTCCTGTGACAAATAATTCTTTAAGGCCTCTATCTCTTCTGTATGATTTCCGGTAACCACCATATCATCAACATAAACAATGAGAGTTGTAAGCTTGCCTGCCTTTCGTTTTATAAACAATGTATGATCCGAGTTACTTTGTCTATATCCAAAAGATTTCATGCTCTTCGTAAATCGTCCAAACCAAGATCGTGGTGACTGTTTTAGTCCATACAATGCCTTTTTTAGCTTGCATACTTTCCCTTTTTCAGAATCCATCACTCCAGGTGGAAGTTCCATGTATACTTCCTCTTCAAGATTTCAATTTAGGAATGCATTTTTTACGTCAAACTGATGCAATGGCCACTCTTGATTAGCTGCTAGGGAAATGAGTATACGAATAGTGTTTATCTTTGCAACGGGAGCAAACGTCTCTTCATAATCTATTCCATATGTTTGTGTATAGCCTTTAGCGACTAGTCTCGCTTTATATCTATCAATGCTGCCATCAGGATTCATTTTTATAGTGAAGACCCACCGGCATCCAACGATACGATATCCATGTGGTTTATCAACCAACTCCCAAGTGGAGTTTCTTTGCAATGCATCCATATCTTCATCCATAGCTTTCTTCCATCGTCGATCCAAAAGCGCCTCCTGCAAATTGCTAGGAATAGATACAGAGGATAATTGATTCACAGTGCATGTAAACGACTTAGATAATCTACATGTTGATACGTAATTAGAGATTGGGTATTTAGATTTAGAGTTGATGTTAGGTTCATATGTGGGTTTCAGGATTCCTTTAGTGGACCTGTTTGATCATCTAGGTTGACAATCATCAACATGATTAGGATTAGGTGGTACATTAGGTTCAAAATTTTGCACCAACTCTTCTGCTAAAGGTTCTGAATTATGTAGCAGTTCTACGGTTGTTGGTGTTACAGTAGTGGTATCCCCATTTTCCACTTCTTCAACTTGACTCGTATGTGATCTTTCCTCATTCATGTCTTCCTCATCCGTGTGGATTTCATTTTCATGGTTAGTTCCTTCATCCGCCTCTGCTCCTGATCTTTCCTCATGAATAGTTGAATGGTTAGGCATGTTATTTTCAATTTCCTGAAACAAATCCCCAGTATGGAACTTTCCTTCATTATCATTATGTTTCTCCCCCTGAAGTGAAGATCGCGTAAAGAATGCACCGAGTTCTCTAAATGAGACATTGAGGGATATATAAACCTTTTTCTCATGAGGATCATAACACCGATAACCCTTTTTATAATCCGCATACCCAAGAAAGACACACTTTCGAGCATAATGATCTAACTTCCCCCGTTCATGTTTAGGTATGTGAACAAATACAACACATCCAAAAACACGAGGTTCTAGATTTGGCATAGCCAGAACAACGATGAGGTCATGAAGTGTATGGAAAGGGGCTTTAAAGTTAACGACTCTAGACGGTGTACGATTTATCAAATATGCAGCCGATTTTAATGCTTCTCCCCAATATGACAATGGCATATTCATTCCAAAGAGAGATGCACGGACAACTTCCAATAGTTGTCTATTCATACGTTCAGCCAACCCGTTTTGTTGTGGGGTATAAGCATTAGAGGTTTGATGTCGAACACCATGATTTATTAAGAATTCTAACATTTCATTACTTGTAAACTCTCCTCCATTATCTGATTAAATTATTTGTATCCTTCTTTTAAATTTAGTTAAACACATCTGGTAGAAGTTTTTGAAAACTCCAAATACTTCACTTTTGTGAGTAATCAAGGAGACCCATAACATACGGGTACATTCATCGATAAATGTTAAGAAATAACGGGCTCCAGAAAAAGAGGGAATACGTGCAGGACCCCAAACGTCCGAGTGAATAATGCTAAAAGGTTCCGAACTTTTATTAAAACTGGGAGAATACGTAATACGATGACTTTTAGCAAGTTCACAAACATCACACTTAAAATCTGAAACACTATAATTTGAAAATAAGGAAGAATTTAATTTTTGAAGATATCCGAATGAGAGGTGACCCAATCGTCTATGCCATAACCACACATTTGCTTTCGTTTCTTCAATCCCTCCTACTTTATTCACCTGATGATTTCTTTCTTCTCCATTATCTGTGACGTCCAAATAGTATAGATTGCCTTTTCTAACACCACAACCAAGAACTTGTCGAGTCACTTTGTCCTGGAAAGTGCAAAATTGGGGCCAAAAAGTCACGGTACATTTAAGGGCAACTGTAATTTTGCTAACAGATAAGATATTGTGTTCGAGGGTTGGAACAATAAGAACTGAGTTTAATGACAAGGATTTAGATAGATTAGTGGACCCCTCTCCGATAACAGGGGATGACCCACCATTGGCTGTGTATATAGTGGTTTGAGTTGAAGGTAAAATAGAATACATTAGATTAGAGTCGTTTACAATACGATCGGATGCACCACTGTCAATTAACCAAGTATTATCCAAAGAATTTGCAAGAAAAACATTACTTTTAAATTTCATACCTGATTGAACAGTGTTAACTGAAGAACCTTTACCAGCATCATTCCTTTTTGCTATGTTCTTCCTTGGATGTTTTGTGAAGTCCCACCATTCTGGATATCCAATAACTTCATAACATCTTTGTTCCGTGTGTCCTTTTTCACCACAGTGAGTACATTCAAGATCAAGGCCAGGAGTTCGAGTCTCTTTTCCTTGGTTTCTTCTATAGTTGAGTGCCATAACCGAAGATTCAGATATAGGTATTTGGGTTCCCATTACCTGTTTGTGAACCGAACATCTTCGCACCATCTGGTAGGATTGTTCCAAGGTGAGTGGTGGATCTTTTCGAAGAATTTCGCCACGCACTTGATCATACACGTTGTCCAATCCAGAAAGGAACATATGAACCCTAAGTCGCCCTACATACTTTTGTAAGAGGGCAATGGAACTCATATTTTTTCCTTTCATCGTATTACGCTGGTAAATTTCTTGAAAGAGTGATGCTAGTTCATCATAATATGTTGCGATCGATCTCCTAGATTGTTTTGTTGAAAAACACTTCCTATGTAACTCAAAGATTTGAGTTTCATCAGAAGTGTCTGTATACATAGCTTCGAGTGAGTCCCAAACTTCCTTTGCTGTTTCCGAACCAAACATATCGATTCATTAGGGTTGTGGACATTGAATCACATAACCATCCTTTTACCTTGTCGTTTTCTGAGCACTAATTTTCATAATCTTCACTTTCTTCAGCAGGTTTTGTTTTTGTACCACTGATGTATCCCCACATCTTCCGCCCATTGATGCGCATCTTCATGACTTTCGACCACAAAATATAATTGTTTTCATTCAGAGTATTACTGGTCAGAAAGGGTGCATCGATGTGATTATGAACTATGTGGGGATTTTGATTTGATGATTCCTTTCCGGAAGTCATCTTCGATTTGAATTAGGTTTCAAAACCGATTTCAATTTGATTCAAGCAACCAGGTTCAATCTTCGAACCCGCTCTGATACCATGTAGAATAAATTGGTACAGAACAGAAGAGATTCAAGATGAACAATTCTTAGTTTTTCTGTTATATTCTTACAATAAGAAGGAGACCCTATTTATAGATACAACATTACAGGGTGTGAAAAAGGAATAGGAGAAGAATTAGGCTATATCATCGGGATACACATAATAATCTAATTATACAGCTAATATACCTAATATACGGTGTATATTTACCATATATTCAACAACATGTGACAACTTCCTTTTAAACATAAGTCAATTATTTAAAAAACAACAAAAATCCTAAAAAAAACTAGAAGGAATTAGTTAATAAGACTCTAACATAAAGCTAAAAAAAAGAAATTATAACATATACAACATGCTCTTAGATCACTAAGAAGAACTTGTATATCTTTCACGAGAAAATCTTTTTTAAGAGGCTTCAAATCAAAGTAAACTCGGCTTCTATACCACTAAATAATCCAAATCATAGTTTGCACTACCACATCAAAGCAATGCTTAGTTAAATTGCGAAAGTTCATTGTATCTGCCAAGAGACTAGTGTTGATAATGAATTCAGATCATCATTAAAACCACACCAAGCCTTGATAAACCCCATATAGTAGTTGTCGTTATGTACTCCACAAATAAGTGATTAATAGATTCAAGAGCCTCGTCAAAAATCGGACATCTAAAATAGTGGAAATCAATTCTCTAGCATCGAGATTACATCTAGTAGGTAACCGACCTCAACAAACGAGCCAAGTGTTGATGTTGATCTTTAGTGGAAGAATATGGTTCTAATGAATTGGTTCAACGGTTGAAACAAGGTTAAATTTCTATTATATTTCTCATGGAGGAGACAATGATAACTTTCGAAGAGTTTAGGTAGCATTCCCATGTATCGGGTTTAGTAGAAGGTGTGAAATGAGTAATCAAGTTATCCAATTCATTAAATTTAGCTAGTTCATGTCAACCCCTTACGCGTCTAGGCGATGCGCGGTTCCTACTATTGGGCCTAAGAAAAGGTTTGTAAGAAATCAGGGTTAGTGTATGTGATGAATCTTGGATATCTTGCTTGAATCGTGTTGAGTTCACTTTCCGTATAAAGTATTTCGACCCTATCGGTTCCTGGGTTTCACGAAATCCTTATCGGGATAAGACAAGAAGAACACTTTGATTTCTAGGCACAAGAGATCAAAACAAAACATGGAGAAGATTGTATGGGTTATTATGATTCTTCATCTTGTTAATATATGAAAAGACCAAAATATGTAGGGAAAAGTTATATCCCTTAATGAAAAGTCACGCCTTTTCATTTTATTGTATTCAGCGACGGTTTTGTAACAGTAAAAACTGTCGCTAACTGCTGCCAGAAAACCATGTGTTATTAGTAACAGCCCAGTGACTATTATTCTGTCACTACGACGTATTTAGACTTTGTTGTCTATCTTTTTCAGTGTCCGAAATCAAGTTAATTTGTTTATACGAGCGTGTACTCCACACCTCCGAACTCGTATTATAACTTAACACAAAATTCCTTTGGTCTCGGGTAAATCATTATTACACAAAATGATTTGATGACACTAAAATCACCAAATTTTAGTGTAATCCTTGATTTCCCACATAATCATAACAAGTCAAACCCATGCATAAATGAAAATGTCTTGCGATTGAATTTTCATCTTAGTATACTACGCATTCCAAATATTCGAGAATTGGGGTGTCGTAACAATTGAACCCATCAACTCATTTGAATACCAGAAGATAATATACACACGAGTTTCTACATTTCTCCAATGTTTATGCCTAACGCTTTACAAGCCATGCATCCCTATCCATTCGTGAGTATATACTAAGCTAAGTACAAGCTTATTGAAGCGGCAAAACTTCATACTCATATAGGTAGTTTCTTTTTAATCATGCCCTGCTTGCACTTTTTCAAAAGAACTATTAAGAAGATAAACTTCAACCTTCTCATCTTGCAGGTCCGAACACATACCTTGGATGTATGACATGTGTTCCGATCTCTTAGTGTGAGCTTTCCACATTGAATTCAGCCTTTAGCGTTGTACTAGAGGGGAATTAGGTATCTCACAATAGAGGATCTAATGGACTTTTCATCCCTATTATCGACTTTGTGCACTAAGTCTTTAGCGAAACTCTTTGTCAAGTGGTGAGCTATTTTCTTGCTATAACAAGCAATTTACATGGTAACACTGACTTTATACATAACACAATGTTTAATGACAAGTCCTTTACCATCATTTTTTTAAAACAATAAGCAACGAATTATAATGCCATAGTTGAACATGTTGACCAACATTTTCTTTTGATCCCAAGACGATCTTTACGAAGCAGATAATCCATCGCTTGTAAATTCTTAGTCTCCACGATCGTGTATTCAACTTAATTGCATCAATAATCGTATCATTTTTCAAAATGTGAAAAATCAGTTGTGTTTTAAACCATAATTGATGGTTAATTCAAGTACTGAATACTAACTTTATAACACCCTATCTCCATTTGTTCTTCTGGAATCGTCATAGAATGTTTAGTATATTTTTCATGACGTCAAGTTAGGTAGTGTTTGATAAGAACTTATAGAGTCTTAATTAAAAAATAGGAATATGGATTAAGTCATAAGTAGTTTGTTTGTTTTGTGCTTAAAATAAACTAACGACTTTCTGGAAAAAGTCAGCAGGAGGGTGCTTTCTGTATTAAGTCATGACTTATTATCTTTATTTTACATATTTACCCTCTAACTTCCTCACTTAACTAATTTAAAAGGACACAGTAGTAAACTTCTCTGATTCAGACTATATATTCAGCACACAAAACAAACAGTTATATATACGTCTATAAATAGACAACATATATTTTTACAGACACTTTAATTTTACAGGACTTAATAAAAAGACTAAACAAACAGACCCCTAGACTACAAAATGGGCAACATATATTCAGCCAAAGCATATAGTAAGTACTACCACGCCCATTATTCCAGTAGTCTACTGAATAACTCGTAAGCCAAATCACAGGCCCAAGTTAATTCACATAACTAATCAAGCATACTCTTAAACATCTTTTCCAAATCAAATAGAATTTGAATTTGATCAAAGCAATGTCTACGTATTCCACAAATGCAACTTCACATTAATATGTTCGTAAATTACTTCCTGATAGTTATTAAAATCACAACGGTGTAATGGCCAATTTTATTTTTATTGAAATTTTCTAATGATCATCCATCTTATGTGAGACAAATCAAGTCCCGCATTTCTAGATTTCGATGTAACTGCCAATGTTAACCGTTACAACATTATTCATGCAAAAGAGGTATAAAATTCATCACATTTATCATGCATGAATCTATTAGCAAAATTGAACATCAGATGACAAACGAAAGATAACATATTATTACTATCCTTTCCTTTTGTTCTGAATAAAGCAATACAAGATTCGTATCGGTTTTTCCTCATGCCAACACTGATAACTTTTCCTCAGTGTTATGATATATCGAGTTATATTTTGAAAGCATAAACCGAAGACCCATAGTTTTCCGTCCTTTTTGTCGAATCAAAACAAAACCGCTAATATGTCTCATACAAATCTTATGATCACATAGGGATACACCAGACTCTATAAGAATGTGGTATAATCCGATTACTAATCACAAAAGATGGGCATTAATCATTATTTAAGACAACTCAACAAATAAAATTCTCAAGGAGAAAAAATACTAATCAGCCAATTAGTTAAAACCTTGAACAATTTTAAATCACGGGCCATGGTGAATGACAAAGACATCATACAAGACTCGTATAAAATACGAACCGGTGGAATACTATATTATTTCATCACATGCTAAGATGTGATTCATGATGTCATAACATAAAATAACAAATATCATTATTTTCATTTCAACATGCAGTAACCACTTACATCATTAATAAATTTATCCCTTTATCCATTTGCAAATATGCAAAAATTAAATTGATCTTGCCATATTTATTACACATGATTAGCATGTACGTTTTTGAAATAAAAAAAAACATACCAAACACCAACGATTAGCAGGTATGTTTTTGTAAGGAAAGACCTACCAGATTCCTTAGTTAGAATGCCTTCTACCTTACACTCTAAGATTGAACCAAACCAATCTTACTTTCAAAGTTATATAAATGTACCGTACTTCGATATATGGTAGCCCTTCACGGTAAGGTTTTCATAAACAATTATTTATCATGTAAATAATTTAAGAAAGCGTACCATACTTCGATATGTAAACAAATTCGAGCGTATGAACTATCACCCACTTTGACCAACATACATGAAATCTTTGTTCCAAGACTCCCCTATGTTTAAATGGTTCAGTATGTAATCCTCCAATATCTGTATCTCATACTTCTCGTCTTTCACAGATTCACCATCCATGATTATCACAAACAAAATACTTTATACGTTTGTAAGAAATTAGGGTTAGTGTATGTGATGAATCTTAGATATCTTGATTGAATCGTGTTGATTTCACTTTTCGTATAAAGTATTTCGACCCTATCGGTGCCTGGGTTACACGAAATCCTTAGCGGGATAAGACAAGAAGAACACTTTGATTTCTAGGCACAAGAGATCAAAGCAAAACATGGAGAAGATTGTATGGGTTGTTATGATTCTTCATCTTGTTAATATATGAAAAGACCAAAACATGTAGGGAAAAGTTATATCCCTTAATGAAAAGTCGCACCTTTTCATTTTACTGTATTCAGCGACGGTTTTGTAACAGTAAAAACTGTCGCTAACTACTGTCAGAAAACCATATGTTATTAGTGTCAGCCCAGTGACTATTATTCCGTCACAATGACGTATTTAGACTTTGTTGTCTATCTTTTTCAGTGTCCGAAATCAAGTTAATTTGTTTATACGAGCGTGTACTCCACACCTCCGAACTCGTATTATAACTTAACTCAAAATTCCTTTGGTCTCGGGTAAATCACTATTACACAAAATGATTTGATGACACTAAAATCACCAACAAGGTTTACATATATCGTGTATATTACATAATGGGTGTAATTCTAAGGCGAAGAGACGAGGGGGTAGATTATTAAGGCTAGTCACCAATCGAACAGACCAATAAGACATAGAGAAACCATTAGCAACATTCGTATGAACACGGTTTTAAAAATTAAGGTGTGGTTTATTAAGAATAATTCAGAAGTAGTCAAAGTTGAACGTTGTGTTTCAGTTTAGGAGTTTTGAATAAATCAAACCATGTGGGTTTGAAAGTCCGAGTCCTATGTTTAGTAGTGGAGTTAGTTCCTTATTTTTCTGCAAAAGTTCCCTTTAAATAGTAGGCAAGTTGTACGTTGTATTTATCCCCTAAAAAAATCAGTCAATAAAAATACAAGAAAACATTTGCCATATCTTTTTCTGTCTTTCATTGTTCATCTTTGATCAATAGCTCGTGAAGGGCTGTTTGGTTCGAACATTTGGTATCAGAGCTAAGGTTGGTGTATGCCCAAATTTCAATCTCGTGAAGAGATGGCAGGAAACAATGGCAATAGCGAAAAAGATGGACAGATCACACTTCACTACCCGATGTTGTCAAGAACCAATTATGCAGCGTGGGCAATCAAGATGCGGGTGTTCATGCAGGCTCAAGGTGTTTGGGATGTTGTTGAGCCACGAACCTCAAACACGGTGGTGGAAGTAAAGAAAGACAAGATGGCGTTGACAGCCATCTACCAAGGTATCCCTAAAGATTTGTTGTTATCATTGGCTGAAAGAAGTCGGCAAAAGAAGCATGGGACGCTTTGAAGACTATGTTCATAGGGGCAAATAGGGTGAGGAAAACAAGGATTCAAACTTTAAAAGCGGAGTTTGAAGCCATGAACATGAAGGAGTCAGAAGGTGTTGATGATTTCGCTGTGAAAGTGAGCAACATAGTATGTACCATGCGTACTTTGGGTGATAAGATTGAGGAATCTTATATAGTGAAGAAACTCCTAAGAGCCGTCCCTTCCAAGTTCCTCCATATAGCCTCAACTCTTGAGCAGTTTGGCAACTTGGAGGAAATGACAGTCGAAGAAGTAATCGGAAGATTGAAGGCTCATGAAGAAAGAATGAAGGGGCATGGTGAAAGCGATGATCGAAAACTCCTCTTAACCCATCAAGAGTGGTCAGAAAGATACAAGAAAAAAGGAGAAGGCGATTCCAAATCAAAGTCAAATCGTGGTGGATTAGAGGCTCACGAGGCAGAGACAAAGGACGAGGTAGAAATCAAGGTGGTCGTGGTCGTGGTAGAAGTGGGTCATATCACCAAAGAGAAGGGAGCCAAGGTGCATCTGGCAGTCAAGATAAGAGCAAGGTATAATGATATAATTGCCAAGAGTATGGGCATTATGCAGTTGAGTGCAAGAATCCAAGGAGGGAACGTAATCATGAGACCAATCTCATCCGTGAACACCATGATGATGAACCAGCTTTGCTGCTATCAACCTTTGAAAACAATGGAGATGACGGCATAGTACTTCTAAATGAAGAAAATGTAACACCACAACTACGAACACATGGTGATGCTCCAAATCATTCTCGCATGTGGTATCTTGATACAGGTGCAAGTAATCACATGACAAGAGACAAGTACAAGTTTAAGAATCTGAATGAGACGGTTCAAGGATACGTAAAGTTTGGGAATGAAGCAAAGGTCAGAGTTGAAGGGAAAGGCTCGGTTGTGTTTCAATGTAAGAATGGAGAACAACGAAAACTGGATGAGGTATACTATATCCTAGATTTATGTAACAATATAATAAGTCTAGGACAATTAGCAGAAGGAGGAGACGAAATCAAGATAAAAGATCCGTTCTTATGGGTTCATGATGGCATTGGAAAACTGTTGATGAAGGTTCATAGGTCTCCAAATCGCCTCTACAAGATCGAGCTTGACGAAGTTAGATCGACATGTTTGATCGCTCAAATCAGTAACCCAACATGGCTATGGCACACAAGAATGGGACATGTGAACTTTAATTCATTGAAGTTCATGTTTGACAAGAACTTGATTGAAGGAATGCCAAAGACGTACACACATACACTGCCTTGTGAAGGGTGGTTGGTGGGAAAGCAGACAAGGAAAACATATCCTTCTCAAACATCTTTTAGAGCAAACAAAAGATTGGAGCTTGTACATGGTGATCTATGCGGACCAATCTCACCCCCTACGCCCACTGGAAACAGGTATTTTATGTTACTTGTTGATGATTATAGTAGAGTAATGTGGGTTTATCTATTAAAGACTAAAGATGAAGCTTTAGAAGTTTTTAAGAACTTTAGAAGAAAAGTAGAAGTTGAAACAGGGGAAAAGCTGAAGGTACTTAGAACAGATCGTGGTGGTGAGTTTCTTTCAACTCAGTTCACCATGTATTGTAACGAAACAGGGCTAGAAAGACACTTCACATCACCATACTCCCCACAACAAAATGGGGTTGTGGAAAGACGGAATCGAACAGTAGTGGAGATGGTGAGAAGCATGTTTAAGACCATGAACGTGCTGAATGTTTTGTGGGGAGAAGCAGTAAACCACGCGGTTTATATTCTGAACAGGGTGAACTGTAAGGCGGTAAAATACACGACACCATATGAGGTGTGGACCAGTAGGAAACCATATGTCGGGAACCTCAGGGTATTTGGTTGTGTGGCACATATGAAAATACTAAAAACTCATCTAAATAAATTAGATGATAGAAGTATGAAATTAGTACATCTGGGAGTTGAAAAAGGATCAAAAGACTATAGACTTTTGGATCCTGATACAGGGAAATTATATGTTAGTAGAGACGTGATTTTCTAAGAAGATCAAACTTGGGGATGGGAGAAAAGCACGAAGGTGAATGCGACTCCAGGTATGAGTTTTACAATTAAAGGTTTTAATACTGATGAATTCTATGATGATGATTTTGAGCCAGAGCCCAACTCAACGCAGCCAGATCAGATTTCACCCCAGATTGATAGTCATTGGACCGAAGAAGGATCGAAGCCCATTAACTCACCGTTGGCACAATCAAGCCCACAATGTATCCCTATTAACCTACCGCTTTCACCTACCTCACCAGTCACACCAAATGTATCAATAAATTCTCCTAGCACCACCTCAAGCTCTACAGGTGGTGGCGCTCCAAAATGTAACCGATCACTCACAGACCTGTACCAACAAACAGATGAGTTCGAACATCCTGAAGAATTGATGTTGATTCAAAGTGACGAGGAACTAGTGACATACGCAGAAGCTTGTAAAATGGGTGAATGGGTAAAAGCTATGGATTCAGAATTGGCGTCAATTGAAAGAAATAATACGGGGAAACTTAATGATCTACCGAAGAACCAAAAACCCATTGGCCTCAAGTGGGTTTATAAGGTCAAGCGAGACCCGAATGGGAAGATTGTGAAGTACAAGGAAAGAATTGTGGCAAAAGGGTATGTTCAGAAACATGGAATCGATTATGAGGACGTTTTCGGACCGGTTGCCAGAATTGAAACAGTACGTTTAATTCTAGCTCTAGCAGGATCTTATGGATGGTGGGTACACCACCTTGATGTGAAATCAGCCTTTCTGAATGGTGGCTTAGAAGAAGAAGTCTATGTATCACAACCAGAAGGATATCAGAAAGAAGGAGAACCCAACAAGGTGTACCAGTTATCAAAAGCTTTGTACGGTCTGAAACAAGAACCAAGGACATATAATGCATGCTTAGACAGATATTTGAAGATCCTGGGTTTTGTGAGATGTGCTCATAAATACTCGGTAAACACAAAGAATGAAAAAGGAGATATCTTGATTGGTGGGGTATATGTGGCTGACCTGCTGGTGATTGGTAGCTGCCACAAGAGTGTTCTGAATTTTAATCAAGAAATGAATACCAAGTTTGAGATGAGCGATCTTGGTCTCCTAACTTACTATTTAGGAATTGAAGTAAGTCAACGCGAAGGTGGAATCACTTTGAAGCAAGAAGCTTATGCCAAGAATCTCCTCATCAAAACTCGTATGTTCGATTGCAATCCCACCAAAATTCCAATGGAGCACAAATTGAAGCTACTCAAGGAAGATGGAGAACTTGTAAACCCCACTGCATACAGAAGCATAGTGGGAGCCCTCAGGTATCTAACACATACTCGCCCAGATATATCTTTTGTAGTTAGGATTGTTAGTCGCTTCATGGAGAAACCAACTGTTAAGCACCTTCAAGCTGTGAAGAGAATACTAAGGTATGTAAAGGGGACACTTGGTTATGGTCTGAAGTATTCTACAGGTGAAGACAATTTTACTCTCACTGGATACACCGACAGTGATTTAGCGAATGATGTGAATGACAGGAAGAGTACAGGTGGTATGGTTTTCTATGTGAATGGTAATTTGATTACATGGGCATCACAGAAACAGAGATGTGTGGCTTTGTCCTCATGTGAAGTAGAATTCATGGCAGCAACGATGGCAGCGTGTCAAGGAATTTGGTTAAGAAGACTGCTTAGTGAGATAACGGGACAAAACATAACACCTGCAACTTTGTTAGTTGATAATCGCTCCTCACTTGATCTCATGAAGAATCCAGTTTTCCATGGGAGGAGCAAAAATATAGATATAAGATTTCACTTCATTCGAGAATGTGTAGAGAATGGTGAAATTACAGTGGCTCATGTATGTGGGAAAGAACAGAAAGCTGATATACTCACAAAACCACTTGCAAGAGTGAAGCATGAGGAGATGTGAAATCTCATGGGAATCAAGAAGGTCTGAACTTCTGAACTTCTGAATTAAGGGGGAATATGTTAAGAATAATTTAGAAGTAGTCAAAGTTGAACGTTGTGTTTCCGTTTAGGAGTTTTGAATAAATCAAACCATGTGGGTGTGAAAGTCCGAGTCCTATGTTTAGTAGCGGAGTTAGTTCCTTATTTTTCTACAAAAGTTCCCTTTAAATAGTAGGCAAGTTGTACGTTGTATTTATCCCCTAAAAACAGTAGTCAATAAAAATACAAGCAAACATTTGCCATATCTTTTTTTGTCTTTCATTGTTCATCTTTGATCAATAGCTCGTGAAGGGCTGTTTGGTTCTAACATGGTTGAGGTAAATGGTTGTTCACAATGAAGATTGCATTCCAAGAACTAAGAGATGAATAGATATTGGAATGGTTCACAACTATCTGCCGTCTTGTGAACCATGAATTGAGATGATCACAAGTTTTTTAAAAGATTTATTTTTCAAATAGAAACGCCACCACCATTTTTCCAACATGGCACTATTTAAGGCATCAAGGCTACCAATTTATAGACCACCACAACTCTTACGTGAGTATATTTTTTCCAAGCAATCTAAGGCAACTTGTTGCAATCAAGTGCATCCCCTCAAAAGAAATTTCGCCTAAGCAAAAGGTAGTTAATTATACACATTCAAGCTTTAAAAAGAGAGATGAAATAAGTGTGAATCACCCCAAGTACCTATTTCAAAATGGTAAGTCTATTTCCATATGATAATGTTTTAGTTTTCAAGGTGTGAGACGCTTGAGGATTTTGTTAATGATGGTTTATAGCTACAAGGTTTGTTCATATTGGCTCTAATGGGATGTAAAAAGTAAGAGAAAGGAAGTCGAGTTGAGAAAAATCTCATATGTAAAATTATTAAGATAAACACATTAGAAAAAATAGTTACCTATAAAACTCTACTCACATTTAAGTTTTTTTTTGAAGATAATAAAAATTATCACATACATAAGTTAACATAAGATATGCTCTCACATTGTATATATACAGAAATATTACATATCACAAATAAACAATTAACGTATCAACAAGAATATTTGGATGAATTAAAAAACTTGGTTTTTTAAAAGACAGGGGTGAGGGTTAATCCTTGCTAACCGCAAAAATAGTTGGATATCTTTTGGGAACAAAGCCTATATACCTCTGAGTAAGGATTTGGGTAAGAGAAAAACTGTCTAAACCCCATTTTCTCTATACCTCATACTAAAACTAAATAACTTTTTGCAATCGTATAACGCATTTACACACTATTTGCTAATTTTTCTAAGATGTTACAAAGATAATATGAAAGGGTTGACTCTTAAGTCATTATTGACGACTCGTTGAGAAAGTCGGGCTGAGAGTGTCAAAGCCATCAAAGTTCATGTTTCGGACATACGAGAAGCCTTAATTCAAGTTTCAGAGAGATATATCGATTATGTAGTCCAAAGTGAAGCAAATTCTCTAGCAACAAATGAGCTTGGTGATTTTAAGTTTATAATATCAATAGTAATTTGGTTTGACATATTACACATGGTAATTTTAGTAAGCAAAAGGTTACAATATGATGATATGCTAATCAATGTTGCTATGACAAAAGTGCAAGATCTAGATCTTTCTTCAAGGAGTCCAGAGACTCCAAGTTTTCTAACGCGGTTGATGTTGCTAAGAAAATCTATTAAAACGGATATAAACCTAGTGTTCATTCAGAAGCGTGTTATTCGTTGAAAGTGGCAATTTGATGAGAATCTTGTTGAACAAGATGTTATATTATCTGCCAATGAATCATTTAAGGTCAATTTTTTCTTGTACATAATTGATCATGTAATTGCTTCTTTTACAACAAGATTTGTACGGCGTCACGCATATGAGTATATATTTGATTTCTTATTCACATGTGATAAGTTGAAGCACTACGATGACGATCGTCTTCAGTCGTGTTGTAGTAGTCTTGAAGTCGCACTAAACAAGGTGATCAGTCTAATATTATGCTAATGAACTTTATGTGGAGTTAAGGTCGCTTAATAATTACATGCCAAATGAGAAGATGAGTCCCCTTGATGTGTTAAGTTTTTTAAAACAAGATTATTTTTATCCTAATGGAATAATTGTTAAAGTCAAAATTGTTAAAGTTATACTTTGCGATAAAAAATGTCACAAGAAAGGCTAAATGGATTAGCACTGATAGCTATTGAAAATGACATATTAGAGAGTGTTAACTATGATGATTGATCAACAATTTTGCTTCTAAGAATGCTAGAAGAATCACATTATTTAAATAGTTAATTTTAATTATTGTAACTCGGTTAAATGTTTCATTAAGTATCGCGGTTTTAATAATTCTGGAATATTAGTTATACTTTTTGTGTATCCATGGAATTTTTTTATTATACGTTTAATTGGGTATTTAGAGGGGCCTCTAATATAATCATGGCATATGGTTGTCGGGATAATGTGAATGCATTAAAGAATGTATAGAAGTGTGTGAGCCTATTAGGGGCAGACACAATAAACATATAGAATGTGTTTTATATACTTCACGTAAAGCTTCTTATCAAACCTTTAAGAAAAAATCGACTAAGACAACCTCCCTAGGCTGTCCTAATTCGTGTAGGAGGCTAAGGAAGGATCTAGAATATGTTCTAAAGTGTCTAGGTTCATTTGGGATAAGTAGAAGGAAGAGGAGTTGTGATAAACTTGCATTTGTGATGATAAGGCTTTAAAACTTCAGCATATCAAGAGAAGAGGTTGAGTCAATACAAACCCCATACCCCAGCTTATTCTAAATGTCCCATATACATCAGAACACAGCAAGAATCTTTGTTCTCCATCATATCTTCATCAAAATGTATGCGTTACACACTTATTAAAAACGTTAGGGCTGCATGAAATCTGATTTTATTTATTTGTTATCTATATTGTTATGACAACTATATGCAATACTTATCATAAAATTATTAATAAATACCTAGATACACACATATAAATGATTACTTGTTAATGCAAAAACAGATTAATAATTAAACGTTAATTAAGCTTGCAATCATTATGCCATGATTAGTCTATTTGTGATACGGTCAAGAGACTTATGCAATCAAGTTATTTGATGCATGTAGTTGCTATTGGTTATCAAGAGGGAGTCTTTTGGTTCTACTATTGGGGAAGACTCGTAAGAGTACTCAAAATTATATGTTTGTTTGAATGTCATGTTTTTATATTATGTTTTCTATGTATTATTTGTCTTAGCCTATACAGTTACATGCTTAAAACTAAATAAAATATGGACTAATACATGTAAATAAAATGACATTAATAGGTTCTTAATTTACACACCTAAATAAGATGCTCAATGTGACCTCTTATTTAATTCGTGTAAAACTGGTTTTTGTAAAATTAAGAGACATAATTACCATTGAAACAAGTTTTCATAAAATAAAAAACAGGACGGTACAGACACATATAACGTATAGACCACACACTAAAACAAGCTATAAGAGAGGTATAAGACAGAGTGGTCAACATTTCTAAAGAACTTAGGTTTTTAATATGCTTCGATGCTGACCCAATTCTCTATTTCTTTGCGAGTTTTATTTAAGTTATCATGAACTATGATGATCACTACAGTGTCATTATTAAAGTTTTTAAATATAGTGTTGCAAAGCCGTTTTGCATGCTTTTTTGTACATGACTTCTACCAATTTTATGTACATAGCTACTTGCAATTTTTAAGTCTATGTCATCCAATCTAAGAGCACGTGCATTTGGTTTTACCATTTGGTCAGACCTAGGGTGAATTCTAACCCAAATCAAAATTTTGCCATAGGTCAGATCTATATCAGTTTATACAAGCTTTTACATTGGTATGACTTAAATCTAGTTCTCGGTCAGATCTTGAACCCGAGACATAAGATGAGATGAAACATGCTCATTATCTAATTGTTCTAGAATAAAATTGCTAGATATGTCTATGGTACTTGTAAAAGTTGTGAGGACATCCCATTCAAACACTCTACACAAATAGTTCATGAACCGTCTCATAGAACTAAGAGTTGCACTTGTAATGCAATTAACGCTCGACGCTTACCTCTTGCCCTATTTTGTTATTAGTTGGTCAGACCTCCTAATAATGAGTGGGATGAAAAGTTGGATCTTAGTCTTATTAGTAACTGATTGGGTAGTTAATTCTATTAAAAATTTAATTATCGATATTACTTAATTGAACTTTTTATGTTCTAATTTATTATGTTATTGCAACATAATTTGTAAATGAAAGTTTGTTTCCTCGTAGAAGAGAAACATAGTCTCTTTTCCCGGTAAAAAGAGTGAGGCTTACTCCTATCTCTTTTAATTAGTTGAGAAGAATAAGATAGAGTTATAACTGAATTATTCTTCATTATATTTAAACTCACTTTTAATTTTTCATGATCATATTTTGGTTTTGAAAGTTTTGAAAGATAATATCTTTTGTGTAACTAGAGTACTTTTGTCTATTGCTACCAAAATAAATGACATCTTGCACTTGTCACGATGTATGAGCTTAAACCGCAACGAGTAAAGAAATTACTAGCATTCTTGCTAAGTATATTTCTTCTACTCTTGTTATTCCTTAATGTGCTAAATACGCTTGTGGCTATGTAGACGATAAAGAAGAAATTGCATGCAAATATTCATGTTAACTAAAAGCATGAATGACTAGTCTCTCAATTACATAAGTAGAACTTCATATACTCTATTTATTATCTAAGTACACTGTTACTTGTAGTAATTCTAAGAGAGTTGGAAAGTAATATATTGTTATAGTTTTTCAACTCGTGATGTCACATTTTAATGTTGACAATTCTAGTAGGAGCATTGCGTTTTTTTGCTGAAATGTCATCCATGTAATGTTGACAAGCTATAAAATTTATTTTCTTATTAGTCACCCATATTATTTAGAACTTGCTTTGAAATAATTCATTAATTTCTGAATATGAATAATCATTACTTAGAGGAAAATTTCATTTTATTAGATAACACGTTAACTTTTTTAGTGTCCTTTTCGAAATGTTATCTATGGAATAAAAATCAACAATTCCTTATTAATGTTATGGTCATAAATCTACTTGTAATATATAGGACATTATCATCTTGTTTACACAGTCAAGCACATGTTGTGTTCGTTCGTTGTCTTTGTAATATGATGTTGTGCCTTACACAAGTGGGATAATCTCAAAGTGTATGCAAGGAACAACATCGTATTGGTTTCTCTTGACCGTAAGTAAAGATAGATAGTAATTCTACTAGGACTTGAACATACAAAATGTTTGTTGCCCTACTATTTTCTAATGTCATGATATTGTGTAAAGCTACTTTAATATTTGACTAACGTCTTAGTCAATATAATTATGGTTAAGTTACAATAATCATAATTTAGAGGTATAAACTTAACTTGAAATTACTATAGAACTCAAGAGTTTTCATTCATTATTACTTTAGTTAGTATAATTATATTTTCTTGTTCAAACATAATTATAAGGTCTTTGAATAAGTCAATGACTTATAACATAAACTATGTAGTATAATCGTTATGTCTTCTTATTAACTAATAAGTGTGAAAACACTTATCCTTTTACCACTTAATTATAATAAAAACAAGACCAAAACGTGTATTTAATGTCGTAAAAGTCGGAATTATACGTGGTTTGTGTCTTTATTGTGTTTTAGGACAAAAATATGAAAAAGGAAGAAAACACGGGCTTTCGCGGGCTTTTATCAAAGAAAAAGACAAAAGACAAAGTCAAAAGATCAAAAGTGCAAGAAGAACGGAAGTCAAAGGCCTATTCTGAATATTTATCGAAGAAAAAGTCTAAAGACGGAAGTTTGACGAAGTCGAAGAACCAAGTCAACTAAAAGAAGAAAATTAGAAGACAAGTTCATTTTATCATTCGACTAATCCCGAGACAAAATCGAGAAAGATGAGTCATTTAAAAAGACGAGAAGACAAAAGGAAGAAAGAAGCAAGCAACACACCACACCTCTCCTCTCCTATAAATACTCCCCTAAAACTTCATTTTAGGGAGTTAGTCATTTTTATTTTAGTTCATATCTTTAGAGAGAAGTAGGTTCTTCTACTTTCTCTCTCTAGATTTCTTTAATTTTCTTTCAGGTTTATCATGTAAGTCTTTAATCTTGTTTTAAATCTTTAATCTTTTAGTTTAATTTCAAGCTTTTCATAATCTATCTTATTCTACTTTTCTTGTTTTTGATTTTGATTCGGATCAAGTAAGTAACTTGTTTCATCTTGATGCTTGTTTGATTAAAGTTCTTATTTTTCTTGTTGTTCTTATCATTTTCATTCAATTGGGTGTCTTACCTTATTTTGCTTTTTGCTTATTTCGTGTTTAGCTTATTTTCTTTTAAGTGTTTTCAAAAGTTTAATTTTTTTAAGGTTTATTTTAAAAATCTTGCTTATTTAGTGTTTTGAAAGTTTTTTCATCCGTGATTATTGAGTTCTTCTTCATATTGATTTGGTTAAGTTTTTGGTAAATGCTTATTAGAAAAGTGCTTATTTGGTTTGCTTATTTTACATTCCATCGTAACAGTTTTAAGGGTTTTACTTGTTCCGATCAAGTATTGTGATCGCATAAGCCTTAGGGTTTCTACTTGCGATCAAATACTGCGATCACAACTACGATTACATACTGCGATCACAACCACGATTACAGACCGTGATCACAACTGAGATCACATACTGCGATAGTGGGCTGCGATCTCTTGTTGCGATCCAGACCATGATCGAAGGGTGCGATCGAAGACTGTGATCAAGGGTGCGATCAGTGGCTGTGATAGTGGGCTGCGATCTCTTGTTGCGATCCATACCACGATCCAGGGTGCGATCCAGGCTTTGATCACTTGCTTCGATCGTGACTGCGATCGTGAGTGCGATCGGTGCTGCGATCGGATCGTAATGCTTCGTTTATTTTAATTAACTATTTCTCAAGTTTGATTTCTTTCCCACCACTTTTTTTCTAGTTTAATTTCAAATTGTCTTATTTTATTTCAAATTTAGTTATAATTAAGTTTTTTTTAATTATTTTAATTCCCTTGTTATTTCGTTTAAGTCTTTCATCTTAGTTTTGTTATTTTGTCTTTTACTTTAAAGCTTTCGTGTTTGTTTTATTAAGTCTTAAATTTGTCTTGTCTCTTTATATTTTTTATTTGTCTTAACTTATTTTTGTATATATAGATAATCAAGATCCCCCTTTCAGTGACCAATAACGATAAGTCCACCTTAAACCGTGATCAATTCGATTAGACACCGAGAACGAACGAGTACATGCACACATATGAAAAGTCATTTATTAAAATGGCGCCGCTGCCGGCTCTTTTTGTAAAAATTAACGGTTTTTAGTGAGAAAAATTAGATTTTTGGATCCGTTCTTTTGGGAACGTTATTTTCAAGCATAAAATTTAAAAAAAAATCCTAAAATATATAAAATTTCCAAAAATCCAAAAAAAATAATTAAAAAAGATAAAAAATCAAAAATATTGTATTTCATTTTTAGTGTATGCGTACCCGATCTTCGTCTTATCTTGAGCCCGAGACTCGTAAAGACTTAGATATGGCTGGTGTGCATAATAATAACAATCCACCTCACCCCAATGTGAATAATAATAACCATCACCCTCAACCCGACCTTCGTACGATGGAGGAGCTATGTCAACCAACTATGAATGGTCGTGGAGGACCGATTGCGCAGATGCAAATCACGGCTCTCGAGTTTTCGTTGAAGCATCACATGATCCAACAAGTTCAAAATGCTTGTCCATTTCGTGGATTACCGGATGATGATGCCAACAAACACCTCGATAAATTCATAATCGTCACTCAAAGCATGAAATTGGCCGGTGTTTCCATGGATTTTCTTCGCTTTCATCTTTTTCCACACACTTTATCCGACCATGCCGAAAAATGGTTTGACCGTCTTCCTAAAAATTCAATTCATACATGGGACGAGATGACTCAAAATTTGTTGTCAAGATATTTCCACCATCCATGGTCACTAGTCTTCAGAATCAAATCAATGGTTTCACTCAAGAACCCAATGAGTCTCTTTTCGATGCTTGGGAACATTATAATGTCTTGATCGATCGTTGTCCTAATCATAATATGCTCCCCGTCACTCTCATTGATACTTTCTACAATGGTTTAACTTTTCGTGATCGTGATACGATTAATGCAGCCGCCGGTGGTACATTTATGAAAAGAAGACCTGAGGAGTGTAGAGAGCTTATAGAGAACATGACCACTCATCACAAAAAATGGGATTCATCCGCATCTTCAAGAAATAACCTGAGGGCCAATGTTTCTTCTACTTCATCAAACCCCGAGTTAACCGAACTCACCAGCCAAATAGCCGAGATGAACAAAAATTTCTTAACCATGGCTACAAACCAATTTCAACAAGCTAAAGCTGTAGCAATTTCTTGTGAGACTTGTGGTGGTCCTCATTCATACAACGATTGTCCTTCTACTCATGACAATCCGGAAAACGTGTATGCGGCTAACGATAATTTTCTATGGGAGGCTATCAAGCTCGTCCTCAAGGTGACCGCAATTTGCTAAGTTATCGTTCAAATAATTTTCTTTCACCACCCGGTTTTTCTCCTCAAAACCAAAACAACTTCAATCGAAACAATCAAAACCAACCTCGAACTCCTAATCAATATCAAACCCAAAGAAACCCATATCCACCTCAAGGTAATAATCAAGTTTACCAACAACCCACCTATCAACCACCCGCTTACCAAGCTCCTCCTCCCAACCAACCCATGACATTTAATCACGAGGTTGAAACTTACATGAGGACTAATGACGCGCTGGTGAAGAATCTTCAGAGTCAAATTATTAACTTGAAAGGTGACATGGCGAAACAAGGGAATAATCTTCGAGCTGAGCTTAGGAATGACATGCGAAACTGTTTAAGCAGTCAAACGAATGACTTAAGGGATATGATGGCTAGTTTCTTCCCAAGTAGTCAACCCTCTGCTTCCGGTTTTCTTTCGAGTAACACCATTGCTAATCCAAGAGGGGAGATGAAAGCAATCACCACCCGAAGTGGAAAAGGTTATAAGGAACCCGAGATTCCTAAACCTACTCCGGTGATTGTGACAAAGGATAACAAGCAACCTTCACCAATTCCTCCACCTTCTACTTCCACCCCTCCTCCACCCAAGGATGTGAGTGAGAATTTCATTCCAAATCCTTCATCTCAACCCGACATACCTTATCCTTCAGGGTTGAGGAAAGAGAAGTTGAAGAACAAGGATGATATTCAAGTTTTAAACTTTCTTAAAATGTTTAAACAATTTAATTTCAACATCTCCTTTGCCGAGACTCTCGCTCACATGCCTAAATATGCCACAATAACAACCATTACCCTCAACCCGACCTTCGTACGATGGAGGAGTTATGCCAACCGACAATGAATGGACGTGGAGGACCGATTGCACCGATGCAAATCACGGCTCCTGAATTTTCGTTGAAGCATTACATGATCCAAAAAGTTCAAAATGCTTTCCCATTTCGCGGATTACCGGATGATGATGCCAACAAACACCTCGATAAATTCATAACCGTCACTCAAAGCATGAAATTGCCCGGTGTTACCATGGATTTTCTCCGTCTTCATCTTTTTCCACACACTTTATCCCACCATGCCGAAAACTAGTTTGATCGTCTTCCTAAAAGCTTAATTCATACATGGGACGAGATGACTCAACGATTTTTGTCGTGCTTCTTTCCACCATCCATGGTAACTAGTCTTAGGAATCACATCAGTGGTTTCACTCAAGAACCCGATGAGTCTCTTTTCGATGCTTGGGAACGTTATAATGTCTTGATCGATCGTTGTCCTAACCATAATATGCTCCCCGTCACTCTAATTGATACTTTCTACAACGGTTTAACTTTTCGTGATTGTGATACGATTAATTCCACCGCCGGTGGTACGTTTATGAAAAGAAGACCCGAGGAGTGTAGAGAGCTAATCGAGAACATGACCACTCATCACAAAAATTGGGATTCATCCGCATACTCAAGAAATAACCCAAGGGTCAATGTTTCTTCTACTTCATCAAACCCCGAGTTAACCGAACTCACCCACCAAATAGCCGAGATGAACAAAAATTTTCTAACCATGGCTACGAAGCAATATCAACAAGTTAAAGTTGTAGCACTTTCTTATGAGACTTGCGGCGGTCCTCACTCATACATCGATTGTCCTTCTACTCAATACAATCCTTGTGAGAACGTGTACGCGGCTAACGGTAACTTTTCTACGGGAGGCTATCAAGCACGTCCTCAAGGTGACCGTAATTTTCTAAGTTATCGTTCAAACAATTTTCTTTCACCACCCGGTTTTCCTCCTCAAAACCAAAACAACCTCAATCGAAACAATCAAAGCCAACCTCGAGCTCCTAATCAATATCAAACCCAAAGAAATCCATATCCACCTCAAGGAAATAATCAAGTTTACCAACCACCCACCTATCAACCACCCGCTTACCAAACTCTACCTTTTAACCAACCTACAAAACATAATCAAGAGATCGAAACCTACATGAGGAATAATGACGTGTTGGTGAAAAATCTTCAAAGCCAAATTATTAACTTGAAAGGTGACATGGCTAAACAAGGGAATGATCTTCGAGCCGAGCTTAGGAATGACATGCGAAACTCTTTAAGCAATCAAACAAATGACTTAAGGGATATGATGGCTAGTTTCTTCCAAAGTAATAAACCCTCTGCTTCGGGTTCTCTTCCGAGTAACACCATTGCAAATTCAAGAGGGGAGATGAAAGCAATCACCACCCGAAGTAGAAAAGGCTATAAGGAACTCAAGATTCCTAAACCTACTCTGGTGATTGTGAAAAAGGATAACAAGCAACCTTCACCAATTCTTTCACCTTCCAACCCCACCCCTCCACCACCAAAGGATGTGAGTGACCAATCTATTCTAAAGCCTTCCTCTCAACCCGACATACCTTATCCTTCAAGGTTGAGGAAAGAGAAGTTGAAAAATAAGGATAATATTCAAGTTTCAAACTTTCTTAAAATGTTTAAACAATTAAATTTCAACATCTCCTTTGCCGAGGCGCTCACTCACATGCCTAAATATGCTAAAATGTTCAAAGATCTTCTAAGTGATAAGGAAAAACTTCTTGATATTTCTCAAACCGAACTTAATGAGAATTTCTCCGCGGTTCTTTTAAGGAAATTACCAACCAAACTTGGTGATCCGGGTCGCTTTCTCATTCCTTGTAAATTTCTCGGGGTAGAGAATTGTATGGCCCTAGCCGATCTAGGTGCCAGTATCAACTTAATGCCATTAAGCGTTTGGAAAAAATTATCTCTAGCCGAGCTAGTCCCCACACGAATGACATTGGAGTTAGCTAACCGTACGGTTACTTATACGGTGGGGATAGCCAAAGATGTCTTCGTCGGTGTCGACAAATTCACCTTTCTGGTGGATTTTGTTGTCGTTGACTACGAGATGGATCCACGTGTTCCATTAATCGTTGGACGTCCATTCTTGAGGACCGGTCACACTCTCATTGATGTAGCCGCAGACGAATTAATCATGAGAGTTGGTGACGACAAAATCGTCTTCAACATGGGTAAACTTTCTAAGCAACCTTATGAACACGAGAACGTTAATTTCATTGACGTACTTGATGAGGCTTGTGAAGAACATTTCAAAGACGATTGTAAAAGTGGTTTTTCTTCACTACCCATTGTTGAGAACGTTGCCTCTATTGCTCCATCATTGACTCCATTTGGAGAAAGTTATTTTCTTTTGAAAGAATTTGAAGCAACTTTAGGGGATGTGGACTTAAAATATGACGATTCTCCCTCCCGATTGGGAAGAAGACATTCGTACCATTGAGAAACTTCTCAATGAGGACCATATTTCTCCACCTTATCCTATGGAAATTACAAACGATGATCCAAATTTGACTAAGCCTTCCATTGACAATCCTCCGGATTTAGAGCTTAAGGATTTACCGTCTCATCTTGAATAAGTTCTCCTAGAAGACAATAAGAAGTTACCCGTCATCGTTGCAAAGGACTTAAAAGAGGAAGAAAAATCTCGACTTATCGATGTGCTCAAAAATCATAAGAAAGCAATTGCTTGGAAAATTTCCGACATCCGAAGAATTGATCCTAACTTTTGCACTCATAAAATTCTCATGGAATATGACTTTAAACCCGCAATCCAAAGCCAAAGAAGGGTTAATCTAAAAATTCATGACGTCATCAAGAAAGAAGTTATCAAACTTCTAGATGCCGGAATGATTTACCCTATTTCGGATTCACCATGGGTTAGTCCAGTCCATTGTGTGCCTAAGAAAGGCGGAATAACCGTTGTTCCCAATGAAAACAACGAGTTGATGCCTACTCGACGTGTCACGGGATGGCGAGTTTGCATAGACTATCGCAAGCTCAATGATGCCACTTGTAAGTATCATTTTCCTCTTCCTTTCATGGATCAAATGCTGGAGCGTTTAGCGGGTAATGACTACTATTGTTTCTTAGACGGTTTCTCCGGGTATTTTCAAATTCCTATCGATCCAAAAGACCAAGATAAAACCACATTCACTTGTCCTTATGGAACATTTGCTTACAAAAGAATGCCTTTCGGCTTATGCAATGATCCCGGGACTTTCCAAAGGTGTATGATGGCTATATTCCATGACATGGTTGAAGAAACTATGGAAGTATTTATGGACGATTTCTCGGTCTATGGTGATTCTTTCTTTTCTTTCCTTGCCAATTTAGAACGTATGCTTAAACGGTGTGAAGACACTCGTCTCGTTCTTAATTGGGAAAAATGCCATTTCATGGTAAAAGAATGTATTGTTTTAGGTCATAAAATTTCCAAAGCCGGTATCGAAGTCGATCGTGCTAAACTTGACGTCATTGCTAAGTTGCCTCCACCTACCACCGTCAAAGGAGTTAGAAGGTTTTTAGGTCATGCGGGATTTTATCGATGTTTAAATAGCTCGTCCTATGACTCACCTCTTAGAAAAGGATGCTCCTTTCATCTTTTCTCAAGAATGTCTCGATTCTTTCGAACTTCTTAAAGGTAAATTAACTAAGGCACCGGTCTTAGTCTCTCCAAATTGGGAGTTACCTTTCGAGCTCATGTGCGATGCTAGTGATTTCGCAGTTGGAGCGGTTTTAGGTCAATGAGTGAACAAACACTTCCAACCAATCCATTATGCTAGCAAGACAATGACGGGGGCTCAATTGCATTATACCACTACCGAAAAAGAGCTTTTAGCTGTAGTGTATGCTTTTGAGAAATTCTGCCGCTATCTTGTGCTTTCTACCACCATCGTTTACACCGACCATTCCGCCTTGAAATACTTATTGACCAAGAAAGATGCTAAATCGAGACTCCTTCGTTGGGTTTTGCTCCTCCAAGAATTTAAAATCGAAATTCGTGATAAAAAGGGAGCGGAAAACCTAGCTGCGGATCATCTTAGTCGACTCGAGGATCCTTATCAAGGGGAACTTCCAAATCAAGAGATTAATGAATCTTTTCCCTTTGAGGCCTTAATGTCTATTAACTCCAATCTTGACGATACCCATGGTTTGCGGACATTGCAAACTACTTAGCGGGTGGTGTTCTTATGGAAGGGTTAACGTCCCAACAAAAGAAAAAAATATTTAAGGATATGAAACACTATTATTGGGACGACCCTTACCTTTTCAAGCAATGTGCGGATCTTGTTATTCGTAGGTGTGTTGATGGGCCGACATCTTTACTAATCCTAGAAGCTTGCCATAAAGGACCAACCGGTGGTCACTTTGGTCCTAACTATACCGCGAAGAAAGTTTTCGACTCCAGATTTTATTGGCCCACCATTTATCATGACGCTCATCAAATGGTTAAGCATTGTGATGCTTTCCAAATACAAGGCTAGATCACACATAAAGATGAGATGCCTCAAAATTTCATCCAAGAATGTGAAATCTTTGACGTATGGGGCATCGACTTTATGGGGCCATTTCCATCATCTAAAGGGAACAAGTACATCCTCGTAACCGTTGACTACGTATATAAATGAGTTGAAGCAAAGGCTTTACCTACGAACGATGCGAGGGTGGTTGTGAATTTTCTGAAACAATTATTTGCTTGATTCGGTGTTCCTTGTGTTATCATTAGTGATCGCGGGACTCATTTTTGCAACGATCAATTTGCTCGAGTCATGGCTAATTATGGTGTCAATCACCGTCAGTCCACCTCGTATCATCCACAAACCAATGGTTAAGCCGAGATCTCTAACCGTGGACTTAAGCGAATCTTAGAGCGTACTGTGGGAGAGTATCGTGCCTCATGGGCCGATAAGTTAGATGATGCTTTGTGGGCTTTCCGTACCGCATATAAGACACCTATTGGTTGCACTCCATATCGTCTTGTGTACGGAAAGGCTTGCCACCTCCCCATTGAGTTGGAGCATAAGGAAAGGGCCATGAAATGGGCTAATTTTGATATCAACAAAGCCGGTGATCTTAGAAAAATCCAACTCAATGAACTTAATGAACTTAGGAATGAGGCTTATGAGAATTCATTGATCTACAAGGAGAAAACCAAGCTCATTCATGATTCCAAGATTAAGAACCAAGAGTTTCACATAGGTGATCATGTTTTACTCTTTAACTCTTGATTGAAAATCTTTTCGGGTAGGCTTAAGAGCCGTTGGTCCGGTCCATTCACCGTTGCTAAAATATTCCCTTATGGCAACATTGAGTTATCGCAACCAAATGGGCCAAACTTTAAAGTGAATGGCCAACGTGTTAAGTTGTACTTTGGTGAGGAAATCTCTCATGAGATGATTCCATCCCTTACCATGTTTCCCTTGAATTAATTCTGGGTCGAGTCAGGCTCGTGACTCGGTTAACAAAAACAAGCGCTTCTCGGGAGGCAACTTGATGATCTATCCTTTTTACATGTTTTAATAATAAGTGTAGGGGGAGCTACATAGGTGTTTGTTGTCTTGTTTCTTATGATGTGCATGGATTACAGCCTTCAAAGAACACTTCTGATGATATTTGACGACCCGTGATCCCGTGTACCCGTCTTCCCGGTTCTATCCTAAACTTTTGTGATTCAATATTTCATATCTTATATGTTGACATGGAAATCATGATAGTTGTCTCTTCCTTAGCAAGATTTAGACAAAGTTCACAATGTCCTAAGTGTAGGGGAGTTTACTACCACGTGCTTAAACATTGATGACAATGTTTATATCAAGTGTAGGGGTAACTTCTATCGAAGTTAAGTGAGCTTTTCCATTAATTTGTCCTCATTTTAACCGGAAAATTTAATTTTTCGACATTTTTCAAAATTTTTGATCTATTTTGGCCTAGTAGTATTTTTCATTTATTCTCCTTTATGTTCTTTCCTTTTGTTATCGCATCGTAGGTATATATTTCATTTCAAAAATAAAGTCAAAAGAGAAAAATAAAGGAATAAAATGGTTTTAACAAGTTTATATATCTTTGATATATTATGCCCGTCATGAATCTTTCGACTCAACCTGAGTTTACTTATCCAAGTTTACTCTAGCTAGTATCCTTAACGTGTTTAAGTCAAGTTTTGCTAGGCTTTTATATAGGGAACTTTAAAACGCGAAAGTCTTAACTCTTACGGGTTAAGAACAAGAACTTTTCGCAAGTTCCTATAATTGATCCTAGAAAGTCGTTTATCAAGGGAACTTTAAAATGCAAATTCTAAACTTGAAAAAGTCTAAGAAGATGCAAGATCCTATAGATGACTTGAAAACCCAAAAAATTTGATTTAATTGGCTAAGCATCCACGAGTCTCATTCCTCGAGATTTTAAATTGTGGAGAATGAGAGATGATAGAGTCAATTATAAGTTTGGTATTCTTTCATGAATTTATGTGAGTTAATTATGAGCTTTTTCTCCCATCGCTTGTTAATAATATAATTGCAATAAGTAAGCTCGTACTATTTGAAAAGTTACTTAGCTTCTAGCACAAGATCGTTTAAAAGTTGCTCGATTTTAAATGAAGTTCATAGCCAAGGCATAACTTATTGAAGCGGGATGCGAAGATTGGCGAGTCCGAAAAGGCCCTAACAAGGCATGAGGGCTACATTTTGTTGCTAAAGAATCAAAGTGATGTGAAGAATCATTTATCAAAATCAATATGAAGGATCAAGACACACGACGAAAAGCAAATACTCCCCTAAAGATCATGGAGAAGTATATCCGAAAAGACCCTGGCAATGTATGAGGATAAATAGATCCAAGTCCTAAAAGGAGGCGGATCGTTGTATATCAAAATCCAAAATAAAGATTGGAGAAAAATGAAGAAGTCGTGGTCCAGTTATGAAGAATCTCTCAAAAACTTCAAGTGAAGAAATTCCTATTATGAAGAGAAGACCATTATTTCAAGAACGTCTCTCAAGATTCGAAGTATGAAGTCAATTCCAAATATCGGTCCGAGAAAGGTCTCAAATCGTGAAACGAGTTATGCCAAGATATGAACTTTATGAGGTCCCGAGAAGCAGTTTTAAAAGATTTTATCCTTTAGCTAACTATTGATTAAATCGTCCTACTTTCTTTTCAGCCTAAATAAACTATCGAAATAAGTCAACAATGTATCCTCGTGATCATTCAAGACAACAATAAAATATAAGAGATACACCTAGGAATAAGGGAGTATAAGCGAATAATTGAGCCACATGAGTGAGTGTTAGCTTACTAACTTATAATAACAATGATCTCGTTTTTAAGCTTAGTGTAGGGAACGTGAAACTTGAGGGTGATAAACATTCATGACATCCGAAGCCCTAATGTAAGTCTTCGATCTCTTTACTTATTTTTCCTTCTAGCATTTTGTAATTTTCTATCTTTTTAGTTTCCTTAGTGTCTAGTATTTAATAAAGGCCAAGGTAGGTTAATTATGATGAAAAATGTAAATCGTGCTTTGAAATTTATGCAATGCATGAGGCATTGCAATGATCAAGTGTAGGAGTTTAATAAGTGTGAAAACACTTATCCTTTTACCACTTAATTATAATAAAAACAAGACCAAAACGTGTATTTAATGTCGTAAAAGTCAGAATTACGCGTGGTTTGTGTTTTTATTGTGTTTTAGGACAAAAATATAAAAAAGGAAGAAAACACGGGCTTTCGCGGGCTTTTATCAAAGAAAAAGACAAAAGACGAAATCAAAAGATCAAAAGTGCAAGAAGAACGGAAGTCAAAGGCCTATTCTGAAGATTTATCGAAGAAAAAGTCTAAAGACGGAAGTTTGATGAAGTCGAAGAACCAAGTCAACTAAAAGAAGAAAATTAGAAGACGAGTTCATTTTATCATTCGACTAATCCCGAGACAAAATCGAGAAAGACGAGTCATTTAAAAATACGAGAAGACAAAAGGAAGAAAGAAGCAAGCAACACACCACACCTCCTCTCTTATAAATACTCCCCTAAAACTTCATTTTAGGGAGTTAGTCATTTTTATTTTAGTTCATATCTTTAGAGAGAAGTAGGTGCTTCTACTTTGTCTCTCTAGATTTCTTTAATTTTCTTTCAAGTTTATCATGTAAGTCTTTAATCATGTTTTGAATCTTTAATCTTTAAGTTTAATTTCAAGCTTTTCATAATCTATCTTATTCTACTTTTCTTGTTTTTGATTTTGATTTTCATTCGGATCAAGCAAGTAACTTGTTTCATCTTGATGTTTGTTTGATTAAAGTTCTTATTTTTCTTGTTGTTCTTATCATTTTCATTCGATTGGGTGTCTCACCTTATTTTGCTTTTTTGCTTATTTCGTGTTTAGCTTATTTTCTTTTAAGTGTTTTCAAAAGTTTAATCTTTTTAAGGTCTATTTTAAAAATCTTGCTTATTTAGTGTTTTGAAAGTATTTTCATACGTGCTTATTGAGTTCTTCTTCATATTGATTTGGTTAAGTTTTTGGTAAATGCTTATTAGAAAAGTGCTTATTTGGTTTGCTTATTTACTTTTTACATTCCATCGTAACAGTTCTAAGGGTTTTACTTGTTCTGATCGAGTATTGTGATCGCATAAGCCTTAGGGTTTCTACTTGCGATCAAATACTGCGATCACAACTACGATTACATACTGCGATCACAACTACGATTACAGACTATGATCACAACTGAGATCACATATTGCGATAGTGGGCTTCAATCTCTTGTTGCGATCTAGACCACGATCGAAGGGTGTGATCGAAGACTGTGATCAAGGGTGCGATCAGTGGCTGCGATAGTGGGCTGCGATCTCTTGTTGCGATCCAGACCACGATCCAGGGTGCGATCCAGGCTTTGATCACTTTCTACGATCGTGACTGCGATCGTGAGTGCGATCGGTGCTGCGATTGGATCGTAATGCTTTGTTTATTTTACTTAACTATTTCTCAAGTTTGATTTCTTTCCCACCACTTTTTGTCTAGTTTAATTTCAAATTGTCTTATTTTGTTTCATTTTCAAATTTAGTTATTATTAAGTTCTTTTTAATTATTTTAATTCCCTTGTTATTTCGTTTAAGTCTTTCATCTTAGTTTTGTTATTTTGTCTTTTACTTTAAAGCTTTCGTGTTTGTTTCATTAAGTCTTAAATTTGTCTTGTCTCTTTATATTTGTTATTTGTCTTAACTCATTTTAGTAGATATAGATAATCAAGCTCCCCCTTTTAGTGACCAATAACGATAAGTCCACCTTAAACCGTGATCAATTAGATTAGACAACGAGAACGAACGAGTACATGCACACATATGAAAAGTCATTTATTATTAACACATAAACATAAGGTCCTTAAATTTTTTCAAAGACTTATTTTTTATACTATACATGTTTTTTTTCTTGTAAACACACGAACATATAATTCTTGAACTCTTCTGTCTTCTTTTGAACATGTGGTTCTTGAATTATCAAGAAATACACATTACAACTTGTAATGGGTTTTAAAATACTGAGTATGCATTTTGGCACTACGAAATTGTCAAGTATTTTATCCAAAGAGAATTAAGTTATCTATGAAATTCTGGTGTAATCTCACAATTCCAAACATTTAGAATACCACATTATTATGGTATGTCTAATTTGTTGAAACAAACTATGTTCACGTTGTTTGATTTTTGATAACTTTAATTGCTCTACCTCAAAATTCAATCATGGTTAGAAAACTGCCATGGGAATTTAACAACCCTAATGTATCTAATATACATGCGTCAAGAGTAAACGCAACAGATATGATCGATTAACTATGCACATAATTTAATTAACATAAACATAAAGAAAACATACCTTTTTCCCAAAAACGTTGATCAAGAACCCTTAAATCACCAAAACCAAACGAACCCTAATTCGTTAACCTATATCCGATTCACCATATACCAAAGATCAAATTAGTTCTTCTCAAAGATAATCCACATGACACTTCAATCAACCACCTTCGATTGCTTGATCTTGATTAAGTTACACTAAAACCCTTTTGGGAGTTCTTAGCCGTCGAATACAAAGAACAAGAGAGAGAGATTTGTTTGGTTTAAAGTTATGAAACAATGGATCACATCTATATGTTTATATACTAGAGCATTGGTCTAATTATGGTAAAGATTTTATCTTTGTCTCTAAGTAACTAAGCCTTCTAGAATAAAATCTTTTTCTTACCTTTATTTTCTATGTTTCGGCCGACTAATACCCATGGGGTGTCTTGGTTTGACTTTTTAACTTTCTATATACTTAATTAAGTAATTACAATAATTACCTTAAAGTATTAAATCTTATTAAATCCTTGTGAAACCTTTTAACTTATTAATTAATAATCGATAAGTATACACTTTTATCAAACTAAGGTTACACAATAAATATAGCCATATTATACTGTATAACTTAATAAGATGGTCTCGATGAACCCTTTGGTCCACGTACTCCTCGACGTATAAATTATCTTCTATGACTTACGTACATCCCAACCACTGTGTGTCTCATGTATACAGTCTATATGATTTAAACCTATAAGGTATTCAAAACAACCTACGATAGAAACCCTAAAACCTTAAGGATTTTGGGTTTTTCCACTCAACCATTCGAATCCTAAAAATTTTGAGGTTTTCGATTTTTCTACACTTCCTATCTTGAAGACTGTAGTTTTGTTTTTCCTCCTAGCTAGACATAACACAAACCTTTGCTAAGGTTTTTTCTAAAGGGTTTTTTTGCTACAAACCCAATTTAGGGTTCTTGGATGAAATCCCAATATATCTTGATTAAAGTTCTAAAATTTGTTAAAACCTTATGAAGCATATTATATACAAGCTAGAGATTAGAACTTGAAATATGTTTTGTAGTTTCCCAAAATAAAGAATAATTTATTGTTGCTTAAATACTTGGTATTTTGAGAATTATCTGTACTTACAAAAGTAAGTGAGAGCATCAACAATTCTTGATGATATTCAAGAACAATATACATAACCTTCTAAATCCACTTGCTAATATCATACTAAGGTTGAACATGGAAATGTCAGACCAAAGAAATTGTTACTCTCATTCATAAACCTACAAGGATGCCTCATCACTTGATTGATATATTTAATATCAATGTTGAGAAATACAAGTTAATAGATCGACTTGAGTTTGCTAGCTGCTAAGGTACTTTATCACATCTTAAATATGATAAATGTCTTAGAATTATGAATGATAAGGTGTAGTCCTTAAAAGGGAAATAAATTATTTGAGTTTGGTTGATATTTCGCCTTAATAAGTAAACTTGGGAGGTTAGAATGAGTTTCTTTTGAATAAAGACTCACAAGAACAAAAATTGTATACATCTTAATGCATGACTTATAGTAAGAAGTTTTTAATCATACTCAAGACATTGGTTGTGGTTAAATCTTTATTTTCTACACGAGTTAATCAAATAAAGATAATTAATTGTCATATATGTTTCTTTGTATATTAAATACATATAACAAAAATTACTTCAACTAGTGTAATAAGGTCATTACTTAATCCCACTTTTCAAGTATTTTTGAAGTATTTTAGAACATTAAATACTATTATGTTTAACGGTTTAAGTTGAAACCGATATTAAACATTTTATCTTTATGATTTGACGAGTAACGAGGACTATAGTGATCGCGATACCGACGGATGTCCAAAATTTTACAGTTTATTATCGATCGTTTCGATATTTAATATTTTCGTCGATTTCATTTTAATTGCGTATTAAGCCGTATCAAAATTATATTATTATTTGCGTGTGCGTTTAAACTTTTGAAAAGTATTTTTACGAAACCGGACTCTCGTGAATTTTTGAAAAGTCGACTAATAGTCATTTCCCTCTTTTTAACTTAAATGTTACATTTTAGTCCAAAACTATTCAATATTTACAACTTTTACCCAAACCTCCGTAAGAAAACACTTCCACCTAACTTTCACCTCATAATTTCTATCAAAAAACGCACACCTCTCCCTTTCTTTCTCTCTATTTACGTCACCCCCCATCAACATCAATTCATCATCAAAATTTTTTGTAGTTTGATTCAAGAAAAACCAACAATTATCCCATTCCTAAAATCCTATTGTGAGTCTTTTGATACCACTTTTATCAACATGCAAGAACATATATTTTCAAGAATATTTGGTGATGTTTATCCAAAATTGATAAGTGCATTTGTTGTTATTATTGTTTTATATTAATTTTGATCATTGTATGTATAGATTTTTTATTTGGGTTTTTATTAAAAGATGACATGCAACTGATTAGGGTTGTTGTAATTTGATTAGAATGATTATAGTTAATATTAAGAGTATGGGTGATGTTAAAAGTATTAGAGGAGATTAGGTTAGTCGACCCAAGCCCGTATGTGGGCTTAGGGTCCATTAGGGTTTCATTATATTTCATGTAATCTCTATATATTGTGATTGAATAAGACATTATACCTACTGGTTTTATCATTCAATATGGTATCATGAGCACAGGTGGATCTAGTCGGCCACCATGAGCCGCTTCCTCATTGTCTCTCTACCACCCGTCAAAACTCTCATCTCCATCATCTTAATGTCGGCCGCCATGAGCCGCTTCTCAAAATCAAAAATCTCCATCATCCTTGGCCGCCATGAGTCGCTTCTCAAAATCAAAAATCTCCATCTCCATCATCCTCGGCTATTATGAGCCGCTTCTATCTTTTCCAAAAAAACGCTCCTTCACCGATCTGTCACTATAAACAAACATCTTTAATCAATCACTCTATATGAAAACAAAAGTAAAAACTCAAATCCCTAAAACCCTAAGTCTAAAAGCCCCAAAATCACATCTCATTTATTTTTCTTTGAATCCTCTCATTTCAAATAAATCTATAGTCACTGCATATGTCATGCATATCACATCAACATATGTGGTCAAGACCATCGTGTCTCCTCCCAACACCATATCTCTTTGTATATATATCTCGCAACTGTTCTCAAGCATATAGACGGTCACAACAAGAATCTTCATATCTAGGTTCTTAAAGCATTGGAAATCTACGTTCTTTTAAAGATGCCTCTTGCGAAGTTTACAACAGTTGGATCGAAGATCTCGAAGACCTCCACTCCAACTGCGGGGGAGTATTAGAGGAGATTAGGTTAGTCGGCCCAAGCCCGTATGTGGGATTAGGGTCCATTAGGGTTTCATTATGTTTCATGTAATCTCTATATATTGTGATTGAATAAGACATTATACTTACGGGTTTTATCATTCAATAAAAATGGGTCAAAATGATGGTTTAATATGATTTTCATGAGTATTTTTTGACCAGCAGGTTTAGGTGTGTTTTCATGGGTCAAAGTTTTATAAAAGCTTGATATGATAGGATATTGTTTTAGAGGATGTCGAGAGCTTCGATTTGGTATAAAGTAGGCCTTCCAACTCCAAACGAGGAGGAAGATACGCTAGTTTGATTATTAGTGTACCGAGAGATGCGTGTCGACACAATACGAAATTGTTGTCGATATTGGGTCAAATCTCAGGGACTATATCTAGAGTTGTATAGATGTTCAAAGGCTGATCTCAGGGTCTAAATATAACCTTTTGAGTCTATTTTTACAATCAAGTGTCGGATTTGAAAATAGTACTGCGTAAAATGGTCAAAATGGTTTTATAAGTAGAAGGTACGAAACTGTCCGAGATTTTGAAGTCAAAGATGCTTTGGGCAGAAGGTCTTAGAAGTAATATTTTTGAATGAAATTTAAAATGAGTGTTATACAGGTTATGTGTGAGTTGTCACCATGTTTCGTCGAAAACGGAGTTGTCTAAGTATGGGAAAACAGCTTGAACATTTGGTATGTTCAGATAGAATGTTTCAAAGATATTGTCTAGTAAAGAAGACTTTGTAAAATTGTCTAGTAATATCACTTGTATGGGATGTCCTTGTGGGTTTATTGTTTTCTTTAAATTGTTAATTTTTGATTATATTAAGTATAAGTTTATACTTGGACATAATATTAAAGTACGCGCCTTATTTGATAGGTTGCGATTGTCGTGTTTCTTGGGCATCTAGTATCGTCGACGGTCGTCATCTATAATTCTACTACTTAAGGTGAGTCTATAGCCTCGTTTGATCAAGTTTAAATATTTTAAAACCCGCGAGGGGGAATACATGTGTAATACCTAGAGCCGAGGTCACTTACCTTACCCTAAATTACGCTTATTTTTAAAATTTTTAAGAAATTTTAATTGCTATATATTTTATCATTTTGATTGAAACCGATATTTGAGGTCATAATTTTGACGATTGACGATTTAAGAAGAACGATGACGACTACGATCCCGATGGATGCCCAAATTTCTATGTTTATTGTCGTTTTATCGATACTATAAATTTTCGAGAATTTTACTTTCGGTTCGTGTTAAGTTGAGTCAGGTGAGTTTTATTGCTTTCCGGGTACATTTAATTTGTCCTAAAAGTATTTTGGAGTGTTCGGGATGATCCCCGACTCTCGTAAAATTTTCCAAAATGACTAGTGAGTCATTCCCGTAATTTTTGAGGTCGTTTTCACTCAAGGACAAAAGAAAGCTAATATTGCACCACAAGTCCCTCCAAAAATTACAAAATGGGAAACCAAACACACACATAACAAAACACTCAAAAAAATTTCTCACTATCTCTCTTTTTCTCTCTTTAGGCCGACGGCCAAAACCACCCACCACCACCATTTATTTTTTTTTCTAGCTTGTTTTGATCAAAAGTAAGTTTAGACCACATCTAGTTTCATCATTCCTATTGTTTTCATGTACTTTAATCCCACATGCATCCATAAAATTTTTTCCAAGAATCAATGGATTTTTCAAAAATTGTTTTGATGTTAATTGGATGTATGCATGTTTAATTCATGTGTAGTGGATGTGTAATACCTCAACAAACCAACCAAAATCAATTTGGTTGGGGGGTTTTGATCACCCACACCCCACGGCACAAAGGGGGTGTTTGGTGGATCTTGGTGATTGTTGTTTTTGCCTATAGATTATGTATTATTACTTGTGTTTATATGTTTTTAGTGGGTAAAACCCATTGCATGTTTGATTTAGTGTTTGGGTTTTGAGATGGATTTGATAATTAGGGTGTTAAGGACTGATTAGTATGATTAGACATGATTAGGAGTGATTAGGTTGAGGTCTAGTGTCGATAAATTGGTTTGGAAACGAGTGTTGGATTGATTTTGGGATAGGTAATTTTAGGTAGAATGTTTGGGATGTTTTTATAAAATTTATTTTGTAAACAGGTCATGGGACTAGGATATAGTTGTAGAGCGTCTTCTTAGCTTCGATTTGGTATAAGATAGAGCTTACGACTCCTAACGAGTCAAAAGTTATGATGTTTTGAAAATCGTGTACCGGGAGATGAGAACCTACATAATCCGAAATTATGTTTGGTTTTAGGTCAAATCCCGGGGACCATAGATATAGTTTGGTAAATGGTTAAAGGTTGATTTTTGGTCTCAAACCTGCATTTTTGAGTCTATTATTATACTTAGGTGTCAAATGGGTCAATGGTATATTTTAAATGGGTCAAATGAGTCCGACTTGGTCAAAGTGCAAAATCAGTCCGAAAAACGTAGGTTTAGTAAAGTGTTGAGTAACGGGTCGTAAAAGTGAAAACTTTTAATGGGATTAAAAATGTGTTTTCTACAGTACTTAAGGTACTTTTGAGAATTTTCCCAAATTTTATTAAAAGGTTTAAGTCTAGTAAAACAGCCCATACTTTTGGTAAGTATCGGCGAAAAACGTGAAAAGAGTAATAACGTTAATAACATGGACGAATAGTATAAAACGAGTAACACTTATTTGTTTGGTTTTGGAGTGAGTTGTAATTATCACAATTGACTAATATGTATGTATTATATACAGTACTTAAGGTTTATAAATGAGATTACTCATTACGCGTTATTGGTTTGATAGGTGTTGATTTTCCCGGGCATCCTCATCATCGTCAGTGATCGTCACTCGAATCGTCGACTACTTTATATATAAGGTGTGAATTTATAGCCTCGCTTACTATTGTTTTAAATTGTTTTACCCGCGAGGGAAATGCATGCTAGTTTTCCAAAATGAACATATGTCATGAATGATTGTTGGACCCGAATGTTGCCTTAGAAATTGTGTTGAGTACCTAGTTGCAAAAGGCCCTAAATTCATGAACTATTAACTATTGTTTAATCCTAGCATGGATTGAAAATAGCCGCTTATACAATTGGTAGTACTACGGGGTTGACAACCCTATCCGAGACGAGGGCTAGTGCATTGAGTACCCCCTGCGGACGGATAACTTGTGATAAGAAATAAGGTATAATTGCAACTGATGCCTTTAGAAGGGGCACTGGTTTCATCTGAATCACGCCGGTAATTATTACGCTGGTGATTGAGTTAACGGATTAGTGTCATGAGCTTAAACACAATTGTCATAACCTTGAAAATAGATTGTTTGATCGACAAGTCTATGAATGATCATGAATGATTTTTATAACACATATGTTCAAAATGAGATTGTAAAACCTATGAATTCCACTCAACATTATTTGTTGACCCAATTTAGCATGTGTTTCAGGTAATCGATGAAGTGTAGCATGGAGCATGCATTGGATTCGAGTTGTGTGTGGCTTGGCGTCTACTTGTTTTCCACCCATTCTTAACTTGAATATTTTAAACTTTATGTCATGTTGTGAAAAATTGTATCTTTTGGGGTTGAGATTCATGGGGACCGAAACGCTAACTCTGTGTTGTATCATTTGGGTTTGGAAAACCGTAGACATGTATGTTTTTAACAATGTGTAATTTAAGTTAAAACTTTTACGTCTCTTTGGAGTCGTTTGATATATCTTGTGTGCGATGATAACTGCCTAGCACCCAAATGTTGTAGTTCCGCTGCGCATAGCATTTGGTGGGGTGTTAGAGATTGGTAATCAGAGCCATGAGTTATAGAGAACTAGGTCGTTTTGAAAATTCCTAAACTATAACTTTTGGTGTCGTAAGAAATTGTCCAAGCACACAACTATCCTGCATGGCTCCGGTAAGGTTTATTTTTGTATTCATGGTATTGATGTATACTATTGAGTTGAAGTATATATGTGGGTATTTATTACGTAGATATTGAACTACTATATGTAAACGTTGGAATTGTACGTGGAGTACTCGATACCGTAATTCTTGTATTACATATGCTTGAGCATCATATTATCGCATTTTGGGCATGTGTACCACCTTTGCATTGCATTTGCATGCATGTATTTATAAATATTGAATAGTAATCTTACGTACCCTCCAAAATTCTCTGTTATTGTAGGAATGGCCGAGGTACTGCCTAACGGAAATGGAGACGAATATGTCATTGGACACGTAGGGGGGAAATGTTGGAGCAGCTGTTGAAGGACAAGCTGAGATGAACCATGTGCAAGCCCAGGACCCAGACCAAATGAGAGCTACCTTCCCCAGGCCTACTCGTATTTCTCATCTGATTGGTATGCCAGGTATCCCTTGAAGTTCTGACGCTGCAGCGAGCGCTAATTCTCTTCATCAGGACATCGCAAGAGTTATCTGCCCCGGACCAAGAGCTTATCGTGACGTTTTGCTTGTTGTGAGAAGATTGGATAGATTGATGTACGAGCGGTACGTGGTGGAAACCAGGGTAATCAGAAGGTTCGATAAGAATGAGAGGGCACACCAGAGGTTGTTGGCAAGAACTGCAAGGATTGAATTTGATAGAGTAGCAAACAAGAGTGATATCAACAGTCTGAGATCGATGATAGCGAACCTGAGTGCTAGTCTTGAGCAAGTTAGGGAGGATCAGGCGAGGTTGGCTAGGATGCAAAGTTGGGAGCATCGTGTTAGAGCATCCCTGCCACCAGATTGGAGATTTGTAGATGACTCGGAGATAGAGGCTAATGATTTTATGGTCCAGCCACCCGCCAGGGGTGTGTGTATCACATTAGGGAATCAGGTAGCAGTAGAGTGTGGATCTACTTCTGGGACGAAGAAAGCGACTGAGTGTGGGCCGAATGACAAAGGAAAAAGGAAGATGGACAAAGAGCCCGAGGAAGACAGTGACGAAGAGCCCGAGGAGGATGAAGATGAACCGCCATCCAAGAGGTCGTGTGGATCACCACATGACTAGTTGCTTGTATTTTACTTTATCTTTGATCGTTGTAATTGAACTATTTTAGACTTTTGTATGATGGTATTGTGACGAAAAACTTGATGACTTAAGTTTTATAGTGAATGGTTGTAGTGGCAATACTTGTCACAATTTTGGTTGATTTATCAATACAATCCATGTTTACCTTTCATGATCTGCGATATGTCTTTAATTTGCTCTTTTGTGATGTGAATTGATGAATATTGGTAACCTTGTAGTGATGTGTCGTTGTACTTATATTATGTCTTGAAAGGGAAATCCATCTTAATCTTGATGTGTATACTTACATTGTTTTTCTATTTTCCCTGTCTTTGCAGAGAGGTGTACTTGAGAACTCACCATGCCTCCAAAGCTAACAACTAACCGTGTGAACACAATGATTCAAGAAGCAATTGCAAATGCACTCTAAGCGGATCGTGCAAACCGAAATCCAGATCAAGGTGGAAACGCAGGAAGACAGCAAGCCCCGAAGGAGTGTACTTATGCTGGTTTTATGAAATGCGGTCCCACGCAGTTTCGTGGAACTGGCGGAGCCCTAGAACTCCGAAGGGGTTAGAGAAGATTGAAAGTACTTTTGAGATTAGCGGATGTTCAGCAGCAAATAAGGTCAAGTTTTCAGCTGCCACTTTTCTTGATGACGCCTTGAGTTGGTGGAACAATCAAGTAGCCACTGTTGGATTAGCAGTAGCAAATGCGAGGACTTGGACTGCTACTAAGGATCTTTTGGCCAAAAAGTTCTTTCCCGAAGAGGAACTGGGTCAACTGGAAGATGAGTTAAGGCATTTGACTTTGAGGAACAATGATATTATAGCGTATACAAGGAGGTTTAATGAATTGAGCCTTGTCCCGATGCCTTTGCTGATGATAACAAGAAGATGAAGCAGTACATCAAGGGTTTGTCAAGTAATATCAAGGGTGAGACAACTTCATCTAAGCCTGGGTCATTCGATGAAGCAGTCCGAATGGCTCACGCGCTAATGGATGTCAAACTGCAAGATAAAAAGGAATTCATTGCCGAAGGAAACAAGAGAAAGTGGGAGGTAGCTCAGAGTAATCAATCCCAAGGTCAAAGTCGAGGAGGAAACCGTAACAACCAAGGTCAAAACCGCAATCAGCAGTTCAACCAGAGAAGAAATGATGGGATGAGGGCTGTCACTAACCCTAGAGGAGCGAAGGTGAATCCCCACTGTGGTCGATGTAATTTGTACCATGTAGGGAGTTGCCCACCTGCGTGTGGCAAGTGCATAAAAGCGGGTCATAGAATGTCAGATTGCCGAGCTAAAGGGGTAGCTACTGGGGCAAATGCTACGAAGGTGACGGTTTGCTTCGGATGTGGAGAAAGAGGGCATAAGCAGGGGAATTGCTCGAAGGCTGGAAACAGGCAAGGAGGAAATAATGCTGCTGATGTGTATCGAGTAGGGACTGCTGATAAACCACAAGGCCTAACGTGGTTACCGGTACGTTTCTGCTAAACGCTTGTTATGCTAGTATATTGTTTGATTCTGGTTCCGACAAGAGCTTCGTAGATGTTAAATTTAGTCGTCATATCGATAGAGAACCGGTATTGTTAACGACTAGTTATAACGTGGAATTAGCCGATGGGAAGATCGTTAGTACAAATTCTATACTGAAAGGGTGTACCTTGAAGTTAGGAAATTACGCTTTTGATATCGACTTAATGCCCATAGAGCTAGGATCGTTCGATGTGATCGTTAGAATGGATTGGCTGATGGCGCATAGTGTCGTGATCGTCTGTAGAGAAAGATTAGTTCAGATCCCGTTGAGGAATAGAGTCTTGACTGTGAAGGGAGATGAATGCACTTCTCGTTTGAAAGTGATATCTTGCTTAAAAATGATGAGATATGTAGAAGGTGGATGTGATGTGTTTTTGGCACAAGTTTCTAGTGACGACGACTTAGAGGTAAAGTTAGAAGAGGTACCTGTAATTCGTGAATATCCGGAAGTTTTTCTAGATGAGTTGCCGGGTTTACCACCCACCCGTGAAGTCGAATTTCGAATCGATTTGATGTCGGGAGCTGCACCAGTTGCTCGTGCACCCTATCGATTAGCACCATCAGAGTTAAAGGAATTATCGGATCAACTGAAGGAGTTGATGGATAAGGGATTTATTCGACCGAGCTCATCACCATGGGGAGCGCCAGTGTTGTTTGTGAAGAAGAAAGATGGGTCATTTCGGATGTGTATTGACTATAGAGAGATCAACAAGCTGACGGTTAAGAATCGGTATCCATTGCCGAGGATTGACGATTTGTTTGATCAATTACAAGGTTCCTGTGTATACTCAAAGATCGACTTGAGGTCAGGGTATCATCAACTGCGGGTGAGAGAGGAGGATATCCCTATAACTGCCTTTCGTACGCGGTATGGACACTTCGAATTTCGAGTGATGCCTTTTGGGTTGACAAACGCGCCTGCAATATTCATGGACCTTATGAATCGAGTATGCAAGCCGTATCTAGATAAGTTTGTCATTGTATTTATCGATGATATTCTTATTTACTCTAAGAGTAAGGAAGAGCACGAGAAGCACCTGAGAAAGATATTGGATCTGCTGAAGAAAGAGAAGCTGTATGCAAAGTTCTCGAAGTGTGAGTTTTGGTTAGAGTCTGTGCAATTCCTTGGTCACGTAATTGATAGCAAAGGAGTTCGCGTGGATCCTGCCAAAGTCGAAGCAATCAGGGAATGGTCGGCACCGACAACGCCGACTGAAGTTCGACAATTCCTTGGTTTGGCTGGATATTATCGGAGATTCATTGAAGGATTTTCGTTGATTGCGAAGCCATTGACAAAGCTTACAGAGAAGAACAGGGTGTATGAATGGGGAGATGATGAAGAATTCGCTTTCAAAGCACTCAAGGATAAGTTATGTTCTGCACCGATATTGTCATTACCAGAAGGAACCGAAGACTTTGTAGTGTATTGTGACGCATCTCGTAAGGGTTATGGAGCTGTGTTGATGCAGCGTGAGAAGGTGATTGCTTACGCGTCGAGACAATTGAGGAAGAATGAAGAAAACTACACAACGCATGATTTGGAATTAGGAGCTGTGGTTTTTACGCTGAAATTGTGGAGACATTACTTGTATGGGACGAAGTGTGTTGTATTCACTGACCACAAGAGTTTGCAGCACATTTTAGACCAAAAGGAGTTGAACATGAGACAGAGGCGATGGGTAGAATTACTGAGCGACTACGACTGTGAGATTCGCTACCATCCTGGCAAGGCGAATGTCGTAGCAGATGCACTTAGTAGGAAGGATCGAGAGAAACCTTTGAGAGTCAGAGCTTTAGTGATGACTGAGGGTGTTGATTTAACCGAAACAATACTGAAGGCTCAAAAGAAGGGATTAATGAAAGAGAATGTTGATGCTGAGAACTTGGGAAGAATGTTGAAACCTCTTTTTGTGGTTAGGTCAGACGGGCGGAGATATTTCGAGAATCGGATTTGGTTACCGTTGTGTCCATCCGAGGAAGGAAAGCCTGGAGTACGAGATTTTGGTTATGAACGAGTCTCATAAGTCGAAGTACTCGATACATCCTGGATCGGATAAGATGTATCATGACCTGAAGAAAGTCTATTGGTGGCCGAATATAAAGGCGGATATTGCTCGTTACGTCAGTAAGTGTTTGACTTGTGCGAAGGTTACAGCCGAACATAAGAAGCCGCATGGGCTGTTGGTACAACCAGAGATCCCAGAATGGAAATGGGAGAGGATCGCTATGGATTTCGTAACGGGTTTACCCAGAACTCCTAGTGGATGCAATATGATTTGGGTAATAGTGGATAGATTGACGAAATCTGCTCACTTCTTACCTATGAAGAAGACGGACAGTATGGAGAAGCTGGCCAGTGTGTACGTGAAGGAGATTGTTTGTAGACATGGAGTACCTTTATCGATCATTTCGGATCGCGATAGTAGGTTTACTTCGGAATTTTGGAAATCACTTCAACGTGCGATGGGCACTGAATTGAGTTTGAGCACGGCCTATCACCCAGAGACTGATGGCCAAAGCGAACGAACCATTCAGACGATTGAGGACATGCTCCGAGCATGCGTGATTGATTTTGGAGGAAGTTGGGAACGCCACTTGCCTTTAGGGAGTTTTCGTATAATAATAGTTATCATGCGAGCATCAAGGCTGCACCATTCGAAGCGTTGTATGGAAGAAAGTGTAGATCACCTGTGTGTTGGAGTGAAGTAGGGGAAAGTCAGTTGACTGGACCCGAAATGGTTTTGGAGACGACAGAGAAGATTGTGCAAATCAAGAACCGATTACTTGCTGCAAGAAGCCGACAGAAGAGTTATGCCGATAAAAGAAGAAAACCGTTGGAATTTGAAGTCGGAGATATGGTTATGCTTAAGGCTTCGCCGTGGAAGGGTGTGATTAGTTTTGGGAAGAAAGGAAAGTTGAGTCCGAGGTATATTGGACCATTTAAGATCGTTAAACGAATTGGACCGGTAGCGTATAAGTTAGAGTTGCCGAGCGAGCTTAGTGCTATTCACGACACGTTTCACGTATCAAATCTGAAGAAGAGCTTGGCGGATAAGGAATTGGTGATTCCTTTGGACGAGATTAAACTGGACGACAAAATGCATTTCGTGGAAGAACCCGTGGAAATTATGGACCAAGAGGTCAAGAGGCTGAAGCATAGTAGAATTCCCATTGTGAAGGTTCGATGGAATTCTAGCCGTTGACCGAAATACACTTGGGAACGTGAGGACTTTTTCAAGGAAAGGTATCCTCATCTGTTCCAGCGGCACGAAATGTGAGTATAAGAGAGGCGGGCCCCGGGACGTCGCTCTCTTTAAGGAGGGGTGGATGTAATACCTAGAGCCGAGGTCACTTACCTTACCCTAAATTACGCTTATTTTTGAAATTTTTAAGAAATTTTAATTGCTATATATTTTATCATTTTGATTGAAACCGATATTTGAGGTCATAATTTTGACGATTGACGATTTAAGAAGAACGATGACGACTACGATCCCGATGGATGCCCAAATTTCTATGTTTATTATCGTTTTATCGATACTATAAATTTTCGAGAATTTTACTTTCCGTTCGTGTTAAGTCGAGTCGGGTGAGTTTTATTGCTTTTCGGTACATTTAATTTGTCCTAAAAGTATTTTGGAGTGTTCGGGATGATCCCCGACTCCCGTAAAATTTTCCAAAATGACTAGTGAGTCATTCCCGTAAACTTTTGAGGTCGTTTTCACTCAAGGACAAAAGAAAGATAATATTGCACCACAAGTCCCTCCAAAAATTACAAAATGGGAAACCAAACACACACATAACAAAACACTCAAAAAAATTTCTCACTATCTCTCTTTTTCTCTCTTTAGGCCGACGGCCAAAACCACCCACCACCACCATTTTTTTTTCTAGCTTGTTTTGATCAAAAGTAAGTTTAGACCACATCTAGTTTCATCATTCCCATTGTTTTCATGTACTTTAATCCCACATGCATCCATAAAATTTTTTTCCAAGAATCAATGGATTTTTCAAAAATTGTTTTGATGTTAATTGGATGTATGCATGTTTAATTCATGTGTAGTGGATGTGTAATCACTCAACAAACTAACCAAAATCAATTTGGTTGGGGGGTTTTGATCACCCACACCCCACGGCCCAAAGGGGGTGTTTGGTGGATCTTGGTGATTGTTGTTTTTGCCTATGGATTATGTATTATTACTTGTGTTTAGATGTTTTTTAGTGGTAAAACCCATTGCATGTTTGATTTAGTGTTTGGGTGTTGAGATGTATTTGATAATTAGGGTGTTAAGTACTAATTAGTATGATTAGACATGATTAGGAGTGATTAGGTTGAGGTCTAGTGTCGATAAATTGGTTTGGAAACGAGTGTTGGATTGATTTTGGGATAGGTAATTTTAGGCAGAATGTTTGGGATGTTTTCATAAAATTTATTTTGTAAACAGGTCATGGGACTAGGATATAGTTGTAGAGCGTCTTCTTAGCTTCGATTTGGTATAAGATAGAGCTTACGAATCCTAACGAGTCAAAAGTTATGATGTTTTGAAAATCGTGTACCGGGAGATGAGAACCTACAATCCGAAATTATGTTTGGTTTTAGGTCAAATCCCGGGGACGATAGATATAGTTTGGTAAATGGTTAAAGGTTGATTTTTGGTCTCAAACCTGAATTTGTGAGTCTATTAATATACTTAGGTGTCAAATGGGTCAATGGTATATTTTAAATGGGTCAAATGAGTCCGACTTGGTCAAAGTGCAAAATCAGTCCGAAAAATGTAGGTTTAGTAAAGTGTTGAGTAACGGGTCGTAAAAGTGAAAAATTTTAATGGGATTAAAAATGTGTTTTCTACAGTACTTAAGGTATTTTTAAGAATTTTCCCAAATTTTATTAAAAGGTTTAAGTCTAGTAAAACAGCCCATACTTTTGGTAAGTATCGGCGAAAAACGTGAAAAGAGTAATAACGTTAATAACATGGACGAATAGTATAAAACGAGTAACACTTATTTGTTTGGTTTTGGCGTGAGTTGTAATTATCACAATTGACTAATATGTATGTATTATATACAGTACCTAAGGTTTATAAATGAGATTACTCATTACGCGTTATTGGTTTGATAGGTATTGATTTTCCCGGGCATCCTCATCATCGTCAGTGATCGTCACTCGAATCATCGACTACTTTATATATAAGGTGTGAATTTATAGCCTCGCTTAATATTGTTTTAAATTGTTTTACCCGCGAGAGAAATGCATGCTAGTTTTCCAAAATGAACATATGTCATGAATGATTGTTGGACCCGAATGTTGCCTTAGAAATTGTGTTGAGTACCTAGTTGCAAAAGGCCCTAAATTCATGAACTATTAACTATTGTTTAATCCAAGCGTGGATTGAAAATAGCCGCTTATACAATTGGTAGTACTATGGGATTGACGACCCTATCCGAGATGAGGGCTAGTGCGTTGAGTACCCCCTGCGGACGGATAACTTGTGATAAGAAATAAGGTATAATTGCAACTGATGCCTTTAGAAGGGGCACTGGTTTCATCTGAATCACGCCGTAATTATTACGCGGGTGATTGAGTTAACGGATTAGTGTCATGAGCTTAAACACAATTGTCATAACCTTGAAAATAGATTGTTTGATCGACAAGTCTATGAATGATCGTGAATGATTTTTATAACACATATGTTCAAAATGAGATTGTAAAACCTATGAATTCCACTCAACATTATTTGTTGACCCAATTTAGCATGTGTTTCAGGTAATCGATGAAGTGTAGCATGGAGCATGCATTGGATGGGAGTTGTGTGTGGCTTGGCGTCTACTTGTTTTTCCACCCATTCTTAACTTGAATATTTTAAACATTATGTCATGTTGTGAAAAATTGTATCTTTTGGGGTTGAGATTCATGGGAACCGAAACGCTAACTCTGTGTTGTATCATTTGGGTTTGGAAAACCGTAGACATGTATGTTTTTAACAATGCGTAATTTAAGTTAAAACTTTTACGTCTCTTTGGAGTCGTTTGATATATCTTGTGCGCGATGATAACTGCCTAGCACCCAAATGTTGTAGTTCCGCTGCGCATAGCATTTGGTGGGGTGTTAGAACATGTTTTGATAAACTTAGAACACAAGTTGTTTTGGTATGCTTGTCCCTATCTGAATGGACCCGTGCTTGCCTTAAATTTCATTAAGTAAATTGCCCGTGTTAAAGCCTCAGTTGTGGACCGTTAACTAGCTTATGATGGTCTAGCCGCTGGTACAATTAATAGATCTATGAGGGAAGCCGCCTCAGTTCGGTTTGTGGGTGATGTACCTCGTGCTTAGGCATGGACGTCCACTATATGGACATATTGTATTGAGAAGTCAGGTACACGACAATGTACCAATAATCTGGAGGTAATCGACAATTAATGTTGGGAATAAAATGTAGCCAGTACACTTGGACGCTGACAAGAGCAATCGGGACGTGGATAAGAAGAAAACAAGCGTAGACAGAACAAGCGTTGACTGGAAGATGTCAAGCGTTGATAGGATGAAGTCAAGCACTGATAGAAGACTTAGTCTATACGTATTATGTTTCTAGTTTGTTTCTAGTAAAGATATGATCAACAATGTATTTTCTATGTTTATCTTTACCTAAAATAGCTGATACGTAGACTCTTGTACAAGGCTCCTTATGTCTATAAAAGGAGGCCTTTAGGTTTTGTTTTAAATAAGTTTTTCATACGTTTAACACTTTCATTGTACGAAAGTTTGTTCTAATCAATCAAGTGAAAGTTTGGTTTACATTGTTTGTGTGTTCTTGTTTGAGTATTAATTCCGCATAATACTTAAATTGTTTTATACACAACAAAGTTTCTCTATGTGTTTAACTTGATTTAATCTCGTTTACACAAGCTAAATCAATCTAAGTCTGGTATCAACAAGTGGTATCAGAGCTTGTTGAGAAACTTTGATCTAAAGAACACAAGAAACATAAATCGCCAAAAACCCTAATTTTCACAAAACCCTAAAAACAACATGTCTACCCCAGAAGTAAACTCCTCCTCCTCCTCAAACCCCAACATCAAGATTCCCATGCTAGACCCAGATAATTTTGAGTTGTGGAAGTTTAACTTTGAACAGTATCTACAAATCCATGACTACACCCTATGGGAAATTATTGAATATGGAAACACATTCAATAAAGCTCAAAAGATTGCAGCTGCCATCTTACAAAGAACAAATATTCAAGGCTCTACTGAAGAGGATCGAAGAGAAAAACCTGAAGATGGTAGAGCTGTCTCAACTGAGGACATAGCAAAGAAAAGGTGTGACATGAAAACCCTAAGCATTCTGAAACTCTCTTTGTCTAACACCCCACCAAATGCTATGCGCAGCGGAACTACAACATTTGGGTGCTAGGCAGTTATCATCGCACACAAGATATATCAAACGACTCCAAAGAGACGTAAAAGTTTTAACTTAAATTACGCATTGTTAAAAACATACATGTCTACAGTTTTCCAAACCCAAATGATACAACACAGAGTTAGCGTTTTGGTCCCCATGAATCTCAACCCCAAAAGATACAATTTTTCACAACATGACATAAAGTTTAAAATATTTAAGTTAAGAATGGGTGGAAAAACAAGTAGACGCCAAGCCACACACAACTCCCATCCAATGCATGCTCCATGCTACACTTCATCGATTACCTGAAACACATGCTAAATTGGGTCAACAAATGTCACACCCCACCATGGCGGAATATAGGGCGCGACGTATGGATATCATCACAACATGGCGTGTCTATAGAGATAACTATATGATATAAGAAATGTCATAAAAATGGTGACACGAAGGTCATGACAATATCTCAACAAATGCAAGGGGTCTAGGTAAGTAAGTAACAGTCCTACTTCTTACCCAAGACAACAAATAACATACCAAAACAACCATATGTGTGCCACAGTATCACTTATTAAAATGAACAATCAAATAAAACTAAGAAGGAAACGGGGATTCTCCTTCTATATGCATTCCTAAGCTTCTCCAATCCTAGCCACTTATGTTCTCATGCTTAACCATAATATCACCTGAAAGAGACACTAAAACACGTCAACATAAAGTTGGTGAGATTCATAGGTTTAGACTCCAACGCTAAAACAGTTATAAGCTGTGAATATCAAACATCAACACAATAACATATGGACCATGTGCTACAAAAATATATTAACAACTAGCATTCAAGTTTAATTAATCAATACAATTCCAAGGCATCGCGCCTTACCAACAACCACAATTACCAAGGCATCACGCCTTATCAACAACCATAATTACCAAGGCATCACGCCTTACCAACAACCATAATTACCAAGGCATCACGCCTTACCAAACACTATGATTTCCAAGGCATCACGCCTTACCAAACACTATGGTACCTTAGGCGCCCATACACCTATGTACCCTTCCGATCCAAACCATACACAAACAAGAACCACATAGCAGTTAAACACATACTGTACACACAAGTCCAATCTCAAACCTTAAAAACATACACAGATTCAATTTATAAATAACTCCACACAGTGTCTCTTCCAGCCCATCTGGAAGTCAAAAACAATAATAAACATGGGACTATGAACACTCACCTGATTGCTTCTTCACAAGTCCTCGCACTAGCAACAAGCTAACAAACCAAAAACACGCAATCAATACATGAACCAATCACTAAGATGGCTCATCAACCTATGATGGACATCTAGCCTATTCCCACATATTTACCTCATTGATAAGCTCTAATCACCCCATTACCCTTCCTTAACAAGTCCTTAACTTGGTTAAGTTTAATAACTAACCCGTTCATATTTTACCCAAAACAGTCCCAGTTTTTAGGTCTCAAAACATTAAGTCAAACGTCCACTTAAACATACCCATGGTTTCTGTAAAAGGAATATTCATACCCTTACATATGTTGGCTAACACCTCCCACTTTCCTTAACCTTAAAGCTACTGTTAAGGCCCCGATATACATATATCTACTTTTGTCATTCCAGATTTACTGATTTTAAACGTACTAAAAGTTTGTTACCATTAAGGGTCTTACCCTAAACCACAACCTTAGCCCAAGTTCAGATACTTACTAAAATATATAAACCATCTCTCACGTTCATGAGAAGATCCCAATGCAACCCTAAGTACCCCAAACAACCCAAAACTTAAAAAGAAAACAGGCTGAATTCAAAACTGTTTTGACCTCCGACTGTTGTAACCTGTTTTTGACCCACTTCCCGACCTCCAATTTAGTTCTCGTTTCTTGCATTGGAAAGCCACTTCAAATATCTTTGCAGGGGTACTTGGATCGTAAAATAATAGTTTATAGAACTCCCGATATGATCAAAACAATTGACTCAAAATCTGCCCAGTTTTTAAAAACGGGTTTAAACAAATTGAAATAATTAATTACCCATAACCCCATCTAATACAAGCCCTAGATTATATGATCATCATATTATGATTATAACATCATTAATTTACTGATTTTATATAAACCCTAACCCTAATCCATCATAAGAATGATTAAGAAATCATTAAAACAATTAAATTAAAAAGGATTAAAGACTTTACCTTCGATTTATGAAAACCCCAACAAAAAATATGAAGAACCCTAACTTTTGTGAAACCCACGAATTTAATTTGTCTCTAGGAGATAGATAATGAATTTTGGTTGTGTACAAAACAATATATAGGGTATGGGTGAATCCTAGTCCAACCCAAAGCCCACTTTCCTTTTTTCCTCCTTCTCCTTTTCTTTTTGATCGTCCAACCGACCTACACCCCCTCATATTTCGTTTTTTTTCTTTTTTATTATTAATATATGTATTAATAATGTTACCTTAATTTACCTTAATTTATTTCAGCTCCTAAAGCCTCCAAAACCTCAAAACCGTAAAACTAGTCAAATTTACGCGTTTTACCGAAAAAGACGTAAAATATACTTTTTTAAAAAAAAAAATCTCAAATTTTGAAATAAACTTTATAACTAAGTCCTAAATGACTTAAAACCATCCCGAAAAATATTCATATGACTAATTACCTTATCCGAGACCTCTAAAAGATAAACCGTAAATCCTAAAAAAAATACACTATTACTATTATACTTATACCTATACGTAACCACCAAAATATCACCATTTCATTTCATAGTCACTAATTGTGATCTCATGAACATGAATTAACCGTTCCTCGATTTACTTATGAGTACTCTATACTCATAAACGATAATCACACCAACCTCGTTCACACAAAATAAACACGTAAGCACAAAAATCAAGTAGTCACACATAAAATAACCTAAAAGTAAGACCAAGTGACGAACCTCAAAACCACGGTTGTCACATCACTCCCTCCTAATAGAAATCTCGTCCCGAGATTTAATCCTTAGGATCAACACACAGACAACAAATCACACGAGGATACTTGTTCTAAATGAACTCCTCTCATTTCCACGTGAACTTCAGTTCAAGTTTCAAGATACCACATGTACAAACCAAAAATAATTAAACCCATTGCCAAACTCTTGACCTCACAGTCAATAAATTTCGCAAATGACTCTTCGATAAAACAAAGACTCTTATTAGCACAAAACCCGAATAACCGGACATGCAAATATGCATCCTCAAACAACATTTACCAATCCCAATACATGAAATGTATCATGTATACAACTCATTTCCCCTAGGTAATTCTATGCTCATAAGCTAATGGTCCGATCTTTCCAAAGATCTTATATGGACCTACAAAACTCTACATCAACTCTTCTATTTTACCAAAACATACCACCCGTTACTATGGGTGAAACTTCATACATAACTCTGTCACTAACTCTAGTGGTTTCCTCCTTTATTCCCTACATCCTCATTAATAGGGAACATGCCCCTCTCACCGATGACTCTCTCCTTGTAGGAGACTTCTTGCTGATGTAACGCGTTCTCCAACTATCTCCAAACCTCACGCCAATTCTCTAGGCGTCTTTCTCAATTACCCCTATAATACAGTCATACCAACCATTAGTCTAGCAACGATATACTACGCTTGCTTTCCATCGTTTCTTCCCTTGCCATAATCCTTCATAAGGCATTCCATACATATTAGGCTAACTTTTACACAAAACTTCCTATCCCATCGCATCTGTACACAATCCTTACAAATTCTCAACTATGTGACTTCTCATCCCTCTTGAAATATGTGATGAATTAGGCAATCTATCGACTATCACCCTACTCTCATCGTACTTATTCCTCCACCCAATTATGCATCCCTTTCACCAACTTCGTCCTTACATCGCCCTTTCTAAGCTACTCCTATCTATGTAGGAAGTATAGTCTACGTCCCTTTTCTCCATATGATTATCCAAGCCACGCAACATACATGTTGACGCGTTCTCTGCTTTAGACAACTCAACTCGTGCAACCTACATCCTTCATCCAAACCACCCTAATACGTCATCCATATAGTTCAAGTTCATCTCAGCTTCACTTCATTCTTCTTATTCCATGTCTCATCAACCATGCTTGCCTTTCCCAGATGGTACTTGGCCTTGCAATTTTCTTTCATCAATTAACTCCACCCATCACCTTTGCCAAATGTTCAATAAAGATGATTGAATATGTGCTGGAGACGTTCATGATACGTATAGATCATTATCCACGTCTCGTACACCAAATGCCTCTAGCATTCTAGGCAGATATAACAGTCCAGCTGCACTAACTAAGTCTATCCAGTTCTTCCAAATCTTTAGTTCCTGCAACGTATAAGCGATCGCCTTTCTTTGTCGTCCTCGTACGCGTCCAAATCCCTGCTCCACGTGTCGTCATGCTTCGCAAATTCATCCAGTCCTTCCGATAATGCCAAGATCTGCTTATCATCCAATCCACCTCTTCAGCCTCCAAAATGCTTCCTCGTCCTTCTTCACTTCGCCCCTTGCTGGTTCCACGATATGCCATCATCTCTGACTACTAGTCCTGGCCAACTAAATCCTAAAACTCACACTTGAAAATCTCACGTTTCATTCCCTTTACTAACAACTCCAAAACCAACACATAATTCGCCTCATCCTCCTTCTAAGATTTGAGTAGATCAAGATGTCGTCGATGCTCCCGATGACAACTCGTTTATATACGTTCATGCACACTCGGTTCATTGACTCCATGAAAACCGCTAGTGCTTTGGCGAAGCCAAATGCATAACCGTAAACCAAAAGCGTTCATACAACATCCTTAGCAATTTCAACTATGTCCTCCTTACACCCTCTCTTAGCGGCAATACGAATAAATTCCTTGCAATTTCTAACAGCTCTTGTTCTTAATTCACTCCATCAACGATTTGCCTTGGAAGACACTATCTACAACTCCTCTCACTTCTCCTACTTGCTATATTCATGGTTCTACCTCAACGCTCCTAAACCATACAAAACCAAAACTACATCCTGAATACACCAGATACGATCGACGAATTAAACCCACGGATAACTAACGACATTTCACGTGCACCAATTAAAACAAATCAAAAACCACGAGACTCCAAAGAAAACTCAAACCCAAAACATGTATCAATTCCAAATGACCCATGACAACGAAAAATAATCCAAGAAACACCTAATGGCAACCAAAACATATTACGCCCCGTGACATATTATTTAAACCGTGCAAAAGATCGACTTTCCAAAAGAATATATATATATATATATATATATATATATATATATATATATATATATATATATATATATATATATATATATATATATATATATATATATATATATATATATATATATATATATATATATATATATATATATATATATATATATATATATATATATATATATATATATATATATATATATATATATATATATAAATTTTTTTTCCTTACTTCCCTACATCTATGTGACTCAAACCATCTACAAACAACCTTCTAGACGATCTCAAAACTCAACTCAAAGACTAGGTATCCCGTGCATCCCAAATCATAAAAAATAAAACTACTATTCAAACTCAACCTTGAACCCGACACTTGTACAACAATTCCGACCAGTCCACTGACCTCCCATGACTATACATTCTGAATATTTGAAAAGTACGTTCCGAGTACATAATTTTAGGCTTTTGAATCACCCAAAAAGCTTTAAAAATGAACAAGTTATGACCAAAACAATTTTATGCTAGTTGTTTTAAAAACTAAAGAATAGACTTAGTGATCAATGCAATCCTTTTCAATGAAAGATATAATTGTATGTGAAATATTCATAAAATCCTTTTAACCTTGTATTAATAACTATAAATGACATGAATCGGTTAAATCCAATTATATAAACTATGTAAGTAGAAAGAAATTTTACTTCGCTTTATTTTAAAGAAAGTCTTTTAGAATTTGAAATAAATAAGTGTTGATAAGAAAAAAACTTATGTTACATCTTGTTTCAAACATGACTCCAACACCTTACCCTTATTTTACCGAATACAACCAACTATCTAACTCTATAATAGATTTCCAAGTCCCCCCCCCCCCTTTTCCATATACCAACCAAAAGAAATGTAAGACTCAACCCAAAAGATTTCATTATCCCAAAAGAAATCTCCATTTATTTCAACGGACTTAAAACCCAGAACAACATTTTAAAACGTACACGTGAAATATGAACTCAAAGAATACGCTACAAGACACAGTTCAAAAAAATCGAAACGTTGTTGAAACTCCATCAACTCCAACACCATAAAACACGAACAAACACAAGGTACGTTCAAGTTATAATAACTAGTGAACGACCATATACCATAACTTAACACATAGTAGTATATATACATCCGCATATATATACCTATTAAATCACCCAAAACATACTCGTTACCATACATGTCGGATCAACCAATCACGTCATAAACTCGTTTTCCACACGACTAATCACCATCTCACCGTGCCACAACAAGGCATAATGCCCACCTCCAAAACCAAACCATATCGTGTGACCCCATAATCACACACCATAACTATAACCCAAAACATAAAACACAAAAAGAACAATAGCCATATCATAGGCAGCCATTACATAAATCCATATATAATACGTATACCCAAATTCTACATCTCATCATATACAAGCATGTACTAACCCTCTTTCATGCAACCATACTTGAGAACCCATTGAAGTTGTGGTACTTGTATAACTATGTTGGCCACCATACTTATATAATTACCCTTTCCCCAATGCACTCCCTCCTATGATGACACTTACAAGAATCAATACAACATATAACACATAAATCTATCTACTCACATAAGCTCATAACCACATAACCAATAAGGTCCAAAACTCCATCTATAAAATAACATAATAAAACTCTTGGAATACATAAATCCATAGTCTAGCTAAAACAGCCTAGACTAAATTCAAAACGAAAACATAATCAGTTATAAGTCATGTCGCCCATAAGAGTGGAAATAGCATAAGGTCCTTCATATTCACCTACTCCTAATAACTCGAACCACCACATGATTCTTAGGGAACATGACTTAAACATCAAAAGAAAATAATACCCCTCAGGTACATAAAATAACCCAACAAAAGATAGAAACTAATATGTACCAAATTATGTACTATAATGTACATTATAAGTAAAATACGACAATGACTAGCGTGGACGATTATGGTTAAACCCGCACTACTCACAACTCGAAAAGAAAATAACATGTGGCTAAGTATGAATTTACTATGGTTCAATTCATACCAGTCAAAACATCACAATAAATAACATTCAATCACATCAATTATAATAAAATGCACACATACTCCTATGACGCCTATATGCAGGGACCCTTAAGCTATAGACTAGGCTACGCGACTGGCAACCTAATTCTCTATAACCATTGTCTCTGATACCATTCTGTCACACCCCACCATGGCGGAATATAGGGCGCGACGTATGGATATCATCACAACATGGCGTGTCTATAGAGATAACTATATGATATAAGAAATGTCATGAAAATGGTGACACGAAGGTCATGACAATATCTCAACAAATGCAAGGGGTATAGGTAAGTATGTAACAGTCCTACTTCTTACCCAAGACAACAAATAACATACCAAAACAACCATATGTGTGCCACAGTATCACTTATTAAAATGAACAATCAAATAAAACTAAGAAGGAAACGGGGATTCTCCTTCTATATGCATTCCTAAGCTTCTCCAATCCTAGCCACTTATGTTCTCATGCTTAACCATAGTATCACCTGAAAGAGACACTAAAACACGTCAACATAAAGTTGGAGAGATTCATATGTTTAGACTCCAACGCTAAAACAGTTATAAGCCGTGAATATCAAACATCAACACAATAACATATGGACCATGTGCTACAATAATGTATTAACAACTAGCATTCAAGTTTAATTAATCAATACAATTCCAAGGCATCACGCCTTACCAACAACCACAATTACCAAGGCATCACACCTTATCAACAACCATAATTACCAAGGCATCACGCCTTACCAACAACCATAATTACCAAGGCATCACGCCTTACCAAACACTATGATTTCCAAGGCATCAGACCTTACCAAACACTATGGTACCTTAGGCGCCCATACACCTATGTACCCTTCCGATCCAAACCATACACAAACAAGAACCACATAGCAGTTAAACACATACTGTACACACAAGTCCAATCTCAAACCTTAAAAACATACACAACTTCAATTTATAAATAACTCCACACAGTGTCTCTTCCATCCCATCTGGAAGTAAAAAACAATAATAAATATGGGACTATGAACACTCACCTGATTGCTTCTTCACAAGTCCTCGCACTAGCAACAAGCTAACAAACCAAAAACACGCAATCAATACATGAACCAATCACTAAGATGGCTCATCAACCTATGATGGACATCTAGCCTATTCCCACACATTTACCTTATTGATAAGCTCTAATCACCCCATTACCCTTCCTTAACAAGTCCTTAACTTGGTTATGTTTAATAACTAACCCATTCATATTTTACCCAAAACAGTCAAAGTTTTTAGGTCTCAAAACTTTAAGTCAAACGTTCACTTAAACATACCCATGGTTTCTGTAAAAAGAATATTCATACCCTTACATATGTTGGCTAACACCTCCCACTTGCCCTAACCTTAAAGCTACTGTTAAGGCCCCGATATACATATATCTACTTTTGTCATTCCAGATTTCCTGATTTTAAACGTACTAAAAGTTTGTTACCATTAAGGGGTCTTACCCTAAACCACAACCTTAGCCCAAGTGCAGATACTTACTACAATATATAAACCATCTCTCACGTTCGTGAGAAGATCCCAATGCAACCCTAAGTACCCCAAACAACCCAAAACTTAAAAAGAAAACAGGCTGAATTCAAAACAATTTTGACCTCCGACTGTTGTAACCTGTTTTTGACCCACTTCCCGACCTTCAATTTAGTTCTCGTTTCTTGCATTGAAAAGCCACTTCTAATATCTTTCCAGGGGTACTTGGATCGTAAAATAAGAGTTTATAGAACTCCCGATATGATCAAAACAATTGACTCAAAATCTGCCCAGTTTTTAAAAACGGGTTTAAACAAATTGAAATAATTAATTACCCATAACCCCATCTAATACAAGCCCTAGATTATATGATCATCAAATTATGATTATAACATCATTAATTTACTGATTTTATATAAACCCTAACCTAATCCATCATAAGAATGATTAAGAAATCATTAAAACAATTAAATTAAAAAGGGATTAAAGACTTTACCTTCGATTTATGAAAACCCTAAAAAAAATATGAAGAACCCTAACTTTTGTGAAACCCACGAATTTAATTTGTCTCCAGGAGAGAGATAATGAATTTTGGTTGTGTACAAAACAATATATAGGGTATGGGTGAATCCTAGTCCAACCCAAAGCCCACTTTCCTTTTTTCCTCCTTCCCCTTTTCTTTTTGATCGTCCAACCGACCTACACCCCCTCATATTTCGTTTTTTTTCTTTTTTATTATTAATATATGTATTAATAATGTTACCTTAATTTACCTTAATTTATTTCATCTCCTAAAGCCTCCAAAACCTCAAAACCGTAAAACTAGTCAAATTTACGCGTTTTACCGAAAAAGACGTAAAATATACACTTTGAAAAAAAATCTCAAATTTTGAAATAAACTTTATAACTAAGTCCTAAATGACTTAAAACCATCCCGAAAAATATTCATATGACTAATTACCTTATCCGAGACCGCTAAATGCTAAACCGTAAATCCTAAAAAAAAAATACACTATTACTATAATACTTATACGTATACGTAACCACCAAAATATCACCATTGCATTTCATAGTCACTAGTTGTGATCTCATGAACATGAATTAACCGTTCCTCGATTTACTTATGAGTACTCTATACTCATAAACGATAATCACACCAACCTCGTTCACACAAAATAAACACGTAAGCGCAAAAATCAAGTAGTCACACATAAAATAACCGAAAAGTAAGACCAAGTGACGAACCTCAAAACCACGGTTGTCACAACAAATAATGTTGAGTGGAATTCATAGGTTTTACAATCTCATTTTGAACATATGTGTTATAAAAATCATTCACGATCATTCATAGACTTGTCGATCAAACAATCTATTTTCATGGTTATGACAATTGTGTTTAAGCTCATGACACTAATCCGTTAACTCAATCACCCGCGTAATAATTACCGGCGTGATTCAGATGAAACCAGTGCCCCTTCTAAAGGCATCAGTTGCAATTATACCTTATTTCTTATCACAAGTTATCCGTCCGTAGGGGGTACTCAACGCACTAGCCCTCGTCTCGGATAGGGTCGTCAACCCCATAGTACTACCAATTGTATAAGCGGCTTATTTTAATCCACGCTAGGATTAAACAATAGTTAATAGTTCATGAATTTAGGGCCTTTTGCAACTAGGTACTCAACACAATTTCTAAGGCAACATTCGGGTCCAACAATCATTCATGACATATATTCATTTTTGGAAAACTAGCATGCATTTCCCTCGCGGGTAAAACAATTTAAAACAATAGTAAGCGAGGCTATAAATTCACACCTTATATATAAAGTAGTCGACGACTCGAGTGACGATCACTGACGATGATGAGGATGCCCGGGAAAATCAACACCCATCAAACCAATAACGCGTAATGATTAATCTCATTTATAAACCTTAAGTACTGTATATAATACATACATATTAGTCAATTGTGATAATTACAACTCACGCCAAAACCAAACAAATAAGTGTTACTCGTTTTATACTATTCGTCCATGTTATTAACGTTATTACTCTTTTCACGTTTTTCGCCGATACTTACCAAAAGTATGGGCTGTTTTACTAGACTTAAACCTTTTAATAAAATTTGGGAAAATTCTCGAAAATACCTTAAGTACTGTAGAAAACACATTTTTAATCCCATTAAAAGTTTTCACTTTTACGACCCGTTACTCAACACTTTACTAAACCTACGTTTTTCGGACTGATTTTGCACTTTGACCAATTCGGACTCATTTGACCCATTTAAAATATACCATTGACCCATTTGACACCTAAGTCTAATAATAGACTCACAAATGCAGGTTTGAGACCAAAAATCAACCTTTAACCATTTACCAAACTATATCTATGGTCCCCGGGATTTGACCTAAAACCAAACATAATTTCGGATTATGTAGGTTCTCATCTCCCGGTACACGATTTTCAAAACATCATAACTTTTGACTCGTTAGGAGTCGTAAGCTCTATCTTATACCAAATCGAAGCTAAGAAGACGCTCTACAACTATATCCTAGTCCCATGACCTGTTTACAAAATAATTTTTATGAAAACATCCCAAACATTCTGCCTAAGATTACCTATCTCAAAATCAATCCAACACTCGTTTCCAAACCAATTTATCGACACTAGACCTCAACCTAATCACTCCTAATCATGTCTAATCATACTAATCAGTCCTTAACACCCTAATTGTCAAATCCATCTCAAAACCCAAACACTAAATCAAACATGCAATGGGTTTTACCCACTCAAAAACATCTAAACACAAGTAATAATACATAATCCATAAGCAAAAACAACAATCACCAAGATCCACCAAACACCCCCTTTGTACCGTGGGGTGTGGGTGATCAAAACCCCCCAACCAAATTGATTTTGGTCGGTTTGTTGAGTGACTACACATCCACTACACATGAATTAAACATGCATACATCCAATTAACATCAAAACAATTTTTGAAAAATCCATTGATTCTTGGAAAATATTTTATGGATGCATGTGGGATTAAAGTACATGAAAAAAATGGGAATGATGAAACTAGATGTGGTCTAAACTTACTTTTGATAAAACAAGCTAGAAAAAAAATAAATGGTGGTGGTGGGTGGTTTTGGCCGTCGGCCTAAAGAGAGAAAAAGAGAGATGGTGGGAAATTTTTTTTGAGTGTTTTGTTATGTGTGTGTTTGGTTTCCCATTTTGTAATTTTTGGAGGGACTTGTGGTGCAATATTAGCTTTCATTTTTCCTTGAGTGAAAACGACCTCAAAAGTTTACGGTAATGACTCACTAGTCATTTTGGAAAATTTTACGGGAGTCGGGGATCATCCCGAACACTCCAAAATACTTTTAGGACAAATTAAATGTACCCGGAAAGCAATAAAACTCACCCGACTCAACTTAACACGAACCGAAAGTAAAATTCTCGAAAAATTATAGTATACATAAAATGACAATAAACATAGAAATTTGGGCATCCATCGGGATCGTAGTCGTCATCGTTCTTCTTAAATCGTCAATCGTCAAAATTATGACCTCAAATATCGATTTCAATCAAAATGATAAAATATATAGCAATTAAAATTTCTTAAAAATCTCAAAAATAAGCGTAATTTAGGGTAAGGTAAGTGACCTCGGCTCTAGGTATTACATCCACCCCTCCTTAAAGAGAGCGACGTCCCGGCGCTCGCCTCTTCTTATACTCACATTTCGTGCCGCTGGAACAGATGAGGATACCTTTCCTTGAAAAAGTCCTCACGTTCCCAAGTGTATTCCGGTCCACGCCTAGATTTCCATCGAACCTTCAGAATGGGAATTCTACTATGCTTCAGCCTCTTGACCTCTCGGCCCATAATTTCCACGGGTTCTTCCACGAAATGCATTTTGTCGTCCAGTTGAATCTCGTCCAAAGGAATCACCAATTCCTTATCCGCCAAACTCTTCTTCAGATTTGATACGTGAAACGTGTCGTGAATAGCACTAAGCTCGTTCGACAACTCTAACTTATACGCTACCGGTCCAATTCGTTTAACAATCTTAAATGGTCCAATATACCTCGGACTCAACTTTCCTTTCTTCCCAAAACGAATCACACCCTTCCATGGCGAAACCTTAAGCATAACCATATCTCCGACTTCAAATTCCAACGGGTTTCTTCTATTATCGGCATAACTCTTCTGTTGGCTTCTTGCAGCAAGTAATCGGTTCTTGATTTGCACAATCTTCTCTGTCATCTCCAAAACCATTTCGGGTCCAGTCAACTGACTTTCCCCTACTTCACTCCAACACACAGGTGATCTACACTTTCTTCCATACAACGCTTCGAATTTTGCAGCCTTGTTGCTCGCATGATGACTATTATTATACGAAAACTCCACTAAAGGCAAGTGGTGTTCCCAACTTCTTCAAAAATCAATCACGCATGCTCGGAGCATGTCCTCCATCGTCTAAATAGTTCGTTCACTCTGGCCACCAGTCTCTGGGTGATAGGCCGTGCTCAAACTCAATTCAGTGCCCATCGCACGTTGAAGTGATTTCCAAAATTCCGAAGTAAACCTACTATCGCGATCCGAAATGATCGATAAAGGTACTCCATGTCTATAAACAATCTCCTTCATGTACACACTGTCCAGCTTCTCCATATTGTCCGTCTTCTTCATAGGTAAGAAGTGAGCAGATTTCGTCAATCTATCCACTATTACCCAAATCATATCGCATCCACTAGGAGTTCTGGGTAAACCCGTTACGAAATCCATAACGATCCTCTCCCATTTCCATTCTGGGATCTCTGGTTGTACCATCAGCCCAGACGGCTTCTTATGTTCGGCTTTAACCTTCGCACAAGTCAAACACTTACTGACGTAACGAGCAATATCCGCCTTCATATCCGGCCACCAATAGACTTTCTTCAGGTCATGATACATCTTATCCGATCCAGGATGTATCGAGTACTTCGACTTATGAGACTCGTTCATAACCAAATCTCGTACTCCAGGCTTTCCTTCCTCGGATGGACACAACGGTAACCAAATCCGATTCTCGAAATATCTCAGCCCGTCTGACCTAACCACAAAAAGAGGTTTCAAAATTCTTCCCAAGTTCCCAGCACCAACATTCTCTTTCATTAATCCCTTCTCTTGAGCCTTCAGTATTGTTTCGGTTAAATCAACACCCTCAGTCATCACTAAAGCTCTGGCTCTCAAAGGTTTCTCTCGATCCTTCCTACTAAGTGCATCTGCTACGACATTCGCCTTGCTAGGATGGTAGCGAATCTCACAGTCATAGTCGCTCAGTAAATCTACCCATCGCCTCTTTCTCATGTTCAACTCCTTTTGGTCTAAAATGTGCTGCAAACTCTTTTGGTCAGTGAATACAACACACTTCGTCCCATACAAGTAATGTCTCCACAATTTCAGCGTAAAAACCACAGCTCCTAATTCCAAATCATGCGTCTTGTAGTTTTCTTCATTCTTCCTCAATTGTCTCGACGCGTAAGCAATCACCTTCTCACGCTGCATCAACACAGCTCCATAACCCTTACGAGATGCGTCACAATACACTAGAAAGTCTTCGGTTCCTTCTTGTAATGACAATATCGGTGCAAAACATAACTTATCCTTGAGTGCTTTGAAAGCGAATTATTCCTCATCTCCCCATTCATACACCCTATTCTTTTCTGTAAGCTTTGTCAATGGCTTCGCAATCAACGAAAATCCTTCAATGAATCTCCGATAATATCCAGCCAAACCAAGGAATTGTCGAACTTCAGTCGGCGTTGTCGGTGCCGACCATTCCCTGATTGCTTCGACTTTGGCAGGATCCACGCGAACTCCTTTGCTATCAATTATGTGACCAAGGAGTTGCACAAACTCTAACCAAAACTCACACTTCGAGAACTTCGCTTACAGCTTCTCTTTCTTCAGCAGATCCAATATCTTTCTCAGGTGCTTCTCGTGCTCTTCCTTACTCTTAGAGTAAATAAGAATATCATCAATAAATATAATGACAAAATTATCTAGATACGGCTTGCATACTCGATTCATAAGGTCCATGAATACTGCAGGCGCGTTTGTCAACCCAATAGGCATCACTCGAAATTCGAAGTGTCCATATCGCGTACGAAAGGCAGTTATAGGGATATCCTCCTCTCTCACACGCAGTTGATGATACCCTGACCTCAGGTCGATCTTTGAGTATACACAGGAACCTTGTAATTGATCAAACAAATCGTCAATCCTCGGCAATGGATACCGATTCTTAACCGTCAGCTTGTTGAGCTCTCTATAGTCAATACACATCCAAAATGACCCATCTTTCTTCTGTTGGGAATAAATTAAGGCCAGATCACTTGAACGCTGACAAGAACAAATCAAGCGTTGACAGGAACAAAGCAAGCGCTGACAGCTCAAGCGTTGACAAGTTAAAGTCAAGCGTTGACAGATTGAAGACAAGCACTGATGGAAGATATAAGCTACATGTTTATTATATTCTAGAATACTTCTAGTAAGGATAGAAACGACAATGTATTTTCTATGTTTATCTTTACCTAGAATAGTTGATACGTAGCTTATTGTACAAGGCTTCTTAGTCTATAAAAGAAGGCCTTTAGGTTAATGTTCAATATCAAGTTTTATATATGTTTTCATTCGTAAACATCTTTCATTGTAAGCAAGTTCGACATTCATAATCAAAGTGAAAGTTTTGTTTACATCTTTTGTTCTTGTTTAAGTGTTAGATTCCGCATAACACTTAGATTCACAAAGCATATAACAAAGGTTTCTCTACGTGTTATACTTGATCTAATCTCGTATACACAAAGCTAATCGATCTAAGTTTGGGATCAACAAGTGGTATCAGAGCTTGTTGAGGAACTTTTGATCTTTGAAGAACACCAGAACGATACACGAACACCAAAACCCTAATTTTCTCAGAAACCCTAAAAACACCAAAACCTTAACAACATCATGTCTGAAGCAATAACCACCTCCAATTCACCCTTACCAAACATCAGGATTCCCATGCTTGATGCAACCAACTTTGACTTATGGAAGTTCAACTTTGAACAATATCTGGGGATCTATGACTACACACTCTGGGAGATTATTGAATATGGAAACTCATTCAATAAGGCTCAAAAGATTCTTGATGCCATTAGTCAAAGAACAGCTGTTGAAGGATGCCCAGAAGAGGATAAGAAAGAAAAACCTAAAGATGGTAGAGCTGTAGGTGCTGAAGATATTGCAAAGAAAAGGGTTGACATGAAAGCCCTAAATATTCTAAAAGTCTCTTTGGGACAAGAAAACCAGCACAAGTATAGAGGCTATGAATCTGCTAAAGATCTTTGGGAAGCACTTGAAGTTGCATATGGTGGCAATGCAGACACTAAGGAAGAAAAGAAAAAGCAACTTCTGCATGATTATGCTGTCTTTAAAGCTCAGCCCAATGAGAAACTGAGTAGTGTGAGAAGCAGATTGCTTGACATCACAAGCAAGTTGTCCTTCATGGGGACACAAGTTGGTGATGTTGACACCAATGCTACTTTTCTGAAAAGTCTTGGTGAGGCATGGAAGATTGAGGCAAGATCTAATCTTGCCAATAATACTTACAAGAGCTCCTCGTTTGATGACATCTACAACAAACTAAGACTGTTGGAGGATGAAACTCTTTCAGCACATGGAAGCAAACCTAGCACCAGCAACATGGCCTTCTTCTCTCATAGTGAAGGTCAATTCAATCAGAAGGACTCTTTTATGCATCCAGTTACTGGATCATCATTTGTCAGTGCTGGAACAAGTCCTGTCAACGTCTCCTTTTCAGACGCTGACAAATTCATGAATGACTCCCCAAGAGTTAAACCTGCTGGTTTGGATTTGGATACTGTGTGTGCTTACATTGCTTCTTTGCTTAATGGTTCAGTGATTACATATGAGGACCTTGAGCAGATAAGTGATGAGCACTTGGAAGAGATGGACATCAAATGGAACATGTCTCTTGCTAGTATAAGAGCAAATAGGTGGAATAGAAGGTTCAAGAAGAAGATGACCTTCAATGCTAAAGACACAGCTGGATTTGATAAATCCAAAGTTGAATGCTACAACTGTTATCGTATGGGGCACTTCATGAGGGAATGCAGATCTCCTAGATGATCTGATGCTGGTAAACCCTCAAGTCAGATTGTTAAAGCCCAGGATTCCAAAGCCATGGTTGCAGTTCAAGGAATTGATGGTACTGGATGGGATTGGAGCTATCTAGCTAAGAATGCTGAAGAGGACAAAGCTTTGGTTGCTAATATTGAAGAAGAAGAGCATGTTGAATATGCTCTCATGGCACACTCCTCCTCTTCATCTGATAATGAGGTATATGATGATGCTTTTTGTAGCAAAGGTTGTAGGTTAAACACTGATAGACTAAACAAAGAGGTGTTAAAACTAAAAGATGATATGAGCACTGAAAGGTGTAAATTGTCCAATTACCAACTAGCTCTTACTGAAACTGAGAAAACCGTTTCTGAATACAATAAAATGGAATTTGATTTAAAAGATAAGATAAATATCTTGAAACATGAGCTAGAGGGTAGTATGGATATTAGAAATATCATGACAAAGGTCAATAGAGACCTACAGGCTAAGTTAGATGAGGCCATTAAGAATAAAGATAATGTTGACCTCAAGATTTAAAGATTTGATAGAGCCACCCAAACCCTAGGAGACTGTGTAGCTAAACAAAGGGATCCTAAGGACATGACTGGGATTGGGATGAATGATTACTCTCTAGTCCCACCACCAGCTGGTGACTTCTATGGTGTCCTTAGAAAGGATATATCTTGGATTGGTATACCAGAATGCCAAGAAGAGGAATTCATTCCTCCACCAAGAGTTGTCACTCCAGTAGAGGAGTATCAACAAAAACTGACTGACCTAAATGAGTGGAAGAAAGCTAACCCTACTTTATTTGTTAAGGGAGGTTTGCTATGTGAAAGTCCCAATGAATCACCACCCATTAAGGTTACTCATCCAATCACTGGTAAAGCTGTTGACCTAGGCTCAAACACTGTTAGAAGACCTACCATTAAATATGCAGAGATGTATAGGAATAATAGGTCACCCAAGAGCCAAGTTAACAATCATGGAACAGGTTTCTTCTCTTCTAGACCTAAGAGTGTGTCTAAGAAAGCCTGTTACACTTGTGGTAGCTTTTCACATTTGGCATACAAGTGTGTGAACGCTCCCAAAGCCAGCGCTGATAGGAACAATTTCAGCGCTGATAGGAAGAAGGTCAACGTTGTGAGGAAGTCAAACGTTGTCAGACCCAAACCTTGTGTGCAGCAAAGTCCACAAGTGATTAGACCTGCCCCATTCTTCTCTAGAAGGTCTAACACTCATGGACAAAGACCTTTTCAAAAGACAAACACCTGGTCAAATAGGCAATGGGTTCCTATAGCAAACCCTAGGTTCAACGCTGACAAGGGTAATTTCAGCGTTGACAGGACAAAATCCAACGCTGACAGAAACGTGACCAGACCTAAATATTTGCATCCACAAGGTAAGGGGTCTAAAGCTTCTTCAAGCTTAACATGGAGACCCAAGAAAGATCAAAACCCTAATAATAATGGAATTTCAATGACTTGCAATAGATTTAATTACATTTCAAAGGTCATTACTAAACCTATTGGGGTTAACTGGATATTTCATCCTAAAAGGGATGAGAATGGGGTTGTTGTGAGAACTAAGTCTGTTCTTGTTGAACAACCAGATGAATCCAAGTCTTCTGAGACTTGGGTTCCCAAAGAAAACTAATTTGTTTTCTTTATGTGCAGGGCATTCAAAGACAGATCAATGATTATGGATATTAGGATAGTGGATGCTCAAGGCACATGACAGGAAAGGAAGACTATCTGACGAACTTCACTCCTATTAAAGATGGTGATAAGGTATACTTTGGAGGTGGATATGGGACTATCACAGGCAAAGGAACCCTTCTCACCAACAATCTACGTTTTGAGAACGTCTTCCTGGTAAAAGAACTGGACTATAATCTGTTTAGTGTATCACAAGTTTGTGATAACAAAAATAAGGTTCTTCTCACTGATACTGAGTGTTTGGTGTTAAGCAAGGATTTTAAGATCCCTGATAAGAAGTATATTGAGTATAGAACACCTAGGCATAAGGACATATATAATGTGAATTTAAATGGGATTAAAGTGAATACAAATATGTCTTGTTTTTATGCTAAGGCCTCAGTAGATGAAAGTAATTTGTGGCACAGGAGACTAGGGCACATAAATTTTAAAAATATAAATAGACTTGTGAGGCTTGGTTTAGTTGATGGTTTGCCTGAGAAGGCCTTCCACAATGACCACTCTTGTGTTGCATGTCTTAAAGGCAAGCAGCACAAGGTCTCATTCAAGTCCAAACAGGTGCATACTAGTTCCAGACCTCTTCATATGCTTCACATGGACCTCTTTGGTCCAACAAATATAGAGAGTTTGAATGGCAAGTCATATTGTTTTGTTGTAACTGATGACTTTTCTAGGTTTACTTGGACATTCTTTCTAGCTATGAAGAGTGACACAGCTGATGTTCTTATTGAATTTATCACTCAAATTGAGAAAAGGTCTGGCAATGAGGTTAAGATGCTTAGGAGTGATAATGGTGGAGAATTTAGGAACAAGAAGCTAGATGATTTTTGTGCCAGGAAGGGAATTACTAGGCAATTTAGTATTGCTAGAACCCCACAACAAAATGGGGTTGCTGAAAGGAAGAATAGAACCCTAATTGAAGCAGCTAGAACAATGTTGGTTGATGCTCACTTTCCTATAGCCTTTTGGGCTGAAGCTATTAATACAGCATGCTATGTGCAAAATAGAGCATTGGTTAACAAAATTCAGAACAAAACACCTTATGAGTTACTTTGGGGAAGAAAACCTAATATTGGTTTTCTCAGACCTTTTGGTGCAAAAGGTGATGAAGGTTTAGTGCAAAAGGTGATGAAGGTTACTTCATGAGGTATTCAGTCCAGAGCAAGGGTTATAGGGTTTATCTTAAAGAGGACAAACGTATTGTTGAGAGAGTACATGTTAGGTTCTTAGAGAATAAACCTAGTGATCCTGAAAGTGGTCCTAATTGGTTGTTTGATTTGGAACCCTTATCTAGAACTTTAAATTATATGCCTGTTACTAATCCAGACATTGTGAAGGTAACTTCAAATGTTGTGGAGGAACAAGTTGTTGATGTTTCAGGTACTCAGGTTAATGAGAGGGTTGGATCACAAGCAGAAAAGGCATCTCCTACATTTGAATATGTCACAATTCCCATTTGGACTGATGCTTTTGCTACTGCTGCTGGACAAGATAATGGTGGTTTCCAAATACCACCAGATACAAACATGCATGGTTCTTCAGGCGCTGACAAAGGCAAATCTAGCACTGACAAGACCAATTCAGACGTTGACAACAACATTTCAAGCGCTGTTAGCCCAGACGCTGACAACCAAGATTCAAACGTTGACAACACTTATGGGCATCTTTTCTCTTCCAGTTTTGAACAAGGTGGACCTTCCAATGTTCATGAAGAGATTCCTGTTGCTCAAAGAGAGTCTGATGAAGAAGATATTGGCAACATGGAGCGTGAAGTTGAGGACACCAGACTTTTTGAAGGAGGAGTTCTCACTTCCACAATGAAGAATCACCCCACATCTCAGATCATTGGTGATATTATGACTCCAGTTCAGACCAGAAGATCTCACCAAGGTCTTGGTGGGTTTATTGCCAATATACACAAGAAGGTTGATACCCCTCTTGTGCAAGCATGTTTGTTTGCATGTTTTCTGTCACAAGAAGAACCCAAGAAGATATTTGATGCTCTCAAAGAACCAAGTTGGGTGGAAGCAATGCAGGATGAGCTTCACCAATTTGCAATTCAGGATGTTTGGGAGCTGGTTGATTGTCCTAGATATGTCAGACCTATAGGGACAAGATGGGTTCTCAGGAACAAAAGAGATGAAAGAGGTATTGTGGTCAGAAACAAGGCAAGGTTAGTGGCTCAAGGTTATACACAAGAGGAGGGGATAGACTATGAGGAGGTCTTTGCACCAGTTGCAAGGATTGAAGCTATTAGGATTTTTCTAGCCTATGCATCTTGCATGGGCTTCACAGTCTATCAAATGGATGTGAAGAGTGCATTCTTGTATGGCACCATTGTTGAGGAAGTTTATGTCATGCAACCTCCTGGTTTTGAGGATCCAGAGCATCAAGATAAAGTGTATAGAGTCAAAAAGGCTATGTATGGCCTTCATCAAGCCCCTAGAGCATGGTATGGTACTCTTTCTACCTATTTGGTGGACAATGGATTCAAGAGGGGCACCATAGATCAGACACTATTTACAAAGAAGAAAGGCAAAGATGTGCTGCTTGTGCAGGTCTACGTTGATGATATCATTTTTGGGTGTACTGATCCAAAGATGAGTGAGGATTTCTCCAAGCTTATGACAGACAAATTCAAGATGAGTGCTATGGGGGAGATGAACTTCTTTCTTGGTTTACAAGTTCAGCAGAAAGAAGATGGTATCTTCATCTCCCAGGACAAATATGTTGCTGAGATCTTGAAGAAGTTTGGCTTTTCTCCACATGAAAAGAGGGCTACTACTCCTATGGATAGAGAACACCCTTGGGGAAAGATTGGAGATGGGAAAGATGTTGATGTCAGGCATTATAGATCCATGATTGGATCTTTGATGTATCTTACTACTTCCAGACCTGATATCATGTTTGCTGTGTGTGCTTGTGTACGCCATCAAGTGACTCCCAAAGAATGTCACCTTTATGCTGTGAAGAGGATCTTTAGGTACCTAAGATGTTTCCCAAGTCTTGGTTTGTGGTACCCAAAGGATTCACCATTGGAGCTGATTGCATATTCAGATAGTGATTATGGAGGTGATAAGTTTGATAGGAAATCCACAACTGGTGGATGTCAGTTTCTTGGGAGCAGATTAATATCTTGGCAATGCAAGAAACAAACAGTGGTAGCTAACTCTACAACTGAAGCAGAGTATGTTGCTGCAGCAGCATGTTGTGGTCAAGTGTTGTGGATTCAGAACCAGCTGTTAGACTATGGGTATAATTTCATGCATACTAAGATATTTGTTGACAATAATAGTACTTTATGCATCATTAAGAATCCTGTACATCATTCTAAAACTAAACACATAGAAATTAAACACCATTTTATAAGAGATTGCTTTGAGAAAGGTTTAATACAACCAGATAGGGTTGACACTGAGGAAAATGTGTCAGATTTATTAACTAAACCTTTTGATACTAGAAGATTTCAATACTTGGTAACAAGTATTGGAATGGTTAATCTCTCTTAATATGTGTTTTGTATTCTTTTTGTAAAAGTATGTACAGGATGATGCATTATTATTATTGGTCTTATTGATGATTTAGATTTTCCACTATATTTTTCTAACACTGACAAAGGTTGTTTGAACACTGATAAGTGTTTTTGCAACGTTGTCAGCAATATAATTGTCTAACGCTGACAAAGCTTCCTTCAACGCTGTTGTGTGTTATCGGGGCGTTGTCAGCAACAATGTTAGTTTTGTGGTTTTCAATCTAAATGTGCAGATGGTGTTAGCAGTATACCATTGGATACAGAGTTGCTTATGGATCAATGGAGAAGCATTTGGACAAGTTTTTATTTATGGATGATGGTTGGAATGTTTCATTCCTATCTTGACATAAAAATTTTTATGTTCATGCATGTTTTTAGCAAACTTTTTGTATCATAGTTTAAGGGGAGGTTTTAGGAACCTTTAGGATGTTTGGGTATCCATATGATACTCTTATCACAATTCTAGATTGTGTCCACAGGTGAGTATGGGTTAGTTTTACTAAACCATGAGGCACTGTAGCATGCATAGTATTTAAACTTTGCATGCTGCCAAGACATTTTTGGCCTAGAATTGGTTGTGGTCTGTTGGGAGACTTGGAAATGATTTTGATATGGGATTTACTTGGGAGTAACAAGGATTTTATAACGTAACTTTGTTGTTAAGAGTTTTGGTTAGCAAGGGACACTAGAGGACTGTTATGTCTATCTTGCTTATGCAAGTGTGCATAACTGGACAGTGCTTGCCGCCCTATAATAATTATCAGCTTTTGGTTATCTTCTCTAGGATAAATTACTTGTTAAGGTCATTTTTCACTTTTTAAAACAATTTTATTTTTGGACGCTGACAAGATTTTTCCAAGCGTTGTTGTGACCAAATTGGACGCTGACATGGCTTTAGGCGAACGTTGACAAGATTATAGCCGTTGGGCGTTGATAGGTTATTTTTGACCGTTGACACTCAATGGGACCTACCCAGTTGTTACTTTTTGACATATTTTCAAGCCGTAATTTTAGGAGTTGGTACTTTCATTAAATGCATGAGATAACTTATAACTATTTCAATATTTTCATGATTAGTTTTTGAAAATCTTTGCCTATTTTTGGGCCAATCACATGCATTCTTTATCTCCTATAAATTTGGCTCCTATTTTTAAACAGGGTATCTATAATTCTTGTCTAACACTTTTCTCTTATCAACTTCATCTTCTACACTTCAAATTAACAGCTTTCATCAATGGCACCAAAGTTTAACTCAGCAGAATTGGATTTGGGGTTCAAATCTCAACACAACATGATTGCTTATCTTGTTGCTGATAATGGTTTGTTTCCTCAATACACACAAATGTTGGCGTATTAGAATGCATCCCCATTAAGGTATGCTCTTTCTCATGCACCACTCATTCCAGTCACACACATTAAGCAGTTTTGGAACACTATCAGTTCCTCAACAGTTAATGGAGTGACCACATTGACTTCTATTGTTCATGGGAGATCTTGGGTGGTTACTGAGGCCTTGGTACGCCAGGCCTTGCATCTTAATGATGCTGATGGTATAGCCATCCTTCCCATAAATGAAATAGAACAAGGGCTTAGGGCTTTGGGATATCCTTTTCCTGATGAAGGTACTCTTAATAAGTATCATAAGCAGGAATTTCCCCCAGCCTGGAAGTACCTCATTCACATCCTCCTTCAATGTTTGAGTCCCAAATGTACTACACACAATGAGATCAATAGATCCATTGCCAGTGCTATTGTGTGCATTACAACAGGGCAAAAATATAACTATTCTAAAATGATTTTTGAAGGGATGTGTAAAAACAAGGGGACAAAAATGACTTTAGCTTATCCCCGTTTTCTACAAATGATTTTTGATGATAAAGGTTATTGTTCAAGGGATCACAATGATTTTTATAAGATCCCTGAACAAAAGAAAGCTATTTTTACAAAGATGAATTCACCACCTCATAGAGACTTACCTTTAACCCCAGCCATGCTTGCTGTTATTGCAGCAGCACAACCCCAACCAGACCCTCAACCTCAAATTGACCCTCAACCACAACTTGAACCCATTCCTGAACCTTTACCCTCACCTGAACAAATGCAAATTGACCAAGAACCCTTTGACGCTGACACATCAAATGTTGGCGTTGATGTGCCTATTTCCAACGCTGACACCCAACCTTCACAATCCCAAACACCCCTTAATCAACCCACATCTACCCATTCTTCCACACCATCTTCCACACCACCTGAATATAGGTTGATAAAACGCCAAAGGACTACTGGAGTGTTCTCCTCTGGTGGTCCTAGCCATGAAGCAGAGAGAACCACCACCACAAGTGTGGCTGGTGACCTGGATGAGGTTGGGACTATTGGTTCTGGCTTAAATGCTGGCCAAGGCAGTCCCACCATCATTAAGTCCTTATCCTTGCCCAATGAACCTGACTTAGGAGGTCAAATCTCCATTTCAGAAGAAGGCAGACTGGAACCAATGACTCTTTTGGAATTGACGGCAGTCTGCATTAGCTTGTAAAAGCAAAATGCAGACTTAGTACAAATTGTCAGCTCACAAGGCCTTGAACTCAAGCAATTGAGGGAGAGGATTGTTGTTTTGGAAAGTGATCATGCTAGGAGGGGTATGGAGGAGTCTTCTAAAGGGGAGGAAGATCAAAGAAATCTGAGTGATAAGGGCATCCAAGATGGTCAATCAATGGATGTTGCTGAAGCCCTTACAACTTTGAAGGAACAAACAGGTTTTGATACGTCCTTAATCTCTCCAACCAATCTAAAATTATCATTTACAGCTATGTTGAGAGAGGTTACACAAGGCACTGAGGGAAAATATTTGAGCGTTGACAAGACAAATTTGGACGCTGATAGAAGTATTTTGGGCGCTGATAGAGGAAATTTGGGCATTGACAGACCTGCACATGAAGGTGATGTATTCCAGTCATCATCTATCATCAAAGAAGTTTCTACTCAGGTATTACCATCTACCTTACCAACCATTGCACCATCAGATAAGGGTAAGGGTAAATTGGTAGAAGAAATTGTTCCAAAGAATGCAGCCCAAGTTGAATTTGATAGAAGATTGGCTGAACAAATGATGGAACAAGGTGAAAAGGAAAAGTCACCATTTGTTGTGACTTCTGAAGAAGAAAGTGATGGAGCTAGCTCAGACTCAAGTGTGATGATTATAGAACCAGAAAGGCTTGAGTATGGTGATGAGCTTGCTAAGGAAAAGTTGAGAGACTTAAAATTGCAGGTTGACTTTGAGATGCCAGAGGTGGTTCAGATGTACAATTCTTGGGAAGAAAGCTGCATGGATAATCCAGACTTGACCATTTCAGATCAAATATGGGGTTTGGAGCTTCTTCTTAGAGTTCAGAAGGATTGTAAGGTGATTTTGAAGAACAAGGCAAGCAATATTCTCTCAGAATTGAAAAGGGATAGAAGAGAGCTCTACTTTATGTTGCTCAGATGTCATGGAGTTGGATGGACACATCAGAAGTTGAAGGCTTTGACATTTGATGAGTTGGAACATAGGGCTTATCCTATTTGGGTGAGAGTGCAGGAAGCAAACACTCTCAGACTTCTTTCAGATGAAAGAGAGGAGCAACTTGCAGAAGAGATGGAAATCAAGAAAGCTATGATAGTTCCCAGGCCAGTGAAGAAGGGATTTAAACTTGAGTTTCCAAAAGATATGAATCCACTATATCCAAGTGAAGCAGTTATTAGAAAGAGCCTCAAGCTCTCCCCATTAGAAGCTTCAGATATGGTGCAGGTGTTACCATTAGATTCCAGGAATCCAATTGTGAGTTATGATGAGGATGAATGTGGATTCTAGAAAATTGGCAGATTTGGCAAGGAGGTACACACTTTTACCACTCTCATATCTTTATTTGCAATTTGTGATAGAGAAGACTTGGTGGACCTTTGGAGGTTACTAGAGACCAAGTATGAGGCTGAAGCACCAACTTCAGCTAATGGAATAAAACTTTGGACCATATTCAAAAGAATGTGTGGGACAAATGAGGAAGATCCTGAAATATGGAAGGATCTTGAAGATGACCTCAGTGGTCTTCAATGGAGGTTATATTCAGCTGCTGGTGTATACCATTTGAGTTCTACAAAGTTTGCTGAGTATTTACTTGTGGATGCTCAATATTTCATATCCAAGGCTGTTTTGGAAAAGATGAAGGACACTCAGCTGGAGATAGATTATTCAAGTGACATGGCAAAGAATTTGATCAGATTTATTCATTACCAATATGAGAAGGTTTGTCAGACTCCTCCAAGTTCTTAATGCTTATTCAGAAACTTGATCATAAGAGTGGATATCAAGTTTAGGGGAGGATTGTTGGGAATAAATTAAGGCCAGATCACTTGAACGCTGACAAGAACAAATCAAGCGTTGACAGGAACAAAGCAAGCGCTGACAGCTCAAGCGTTGACAAGTTAAAGTCAAGCTTTGACAGATTGAAGACAAGCACTGATGGAATATATAAGCTACATGTTTATTATATTCTAGAATACTTCTAGTAAGGATAGAAACGACAATGTATTTTCTATGTTTATCTTTACCTAGAATAGTTGATACGTAGCTTATTATACAAGGCTTCTTAGTCTATAAAAGAAGGCCTTTAGGTTAATGTTCAATATCAAGTTTTATATAAGTTTTCATTCGTAAACATCTTTCATTGTAAGCAAGTTCGACATTCATAATCAAAGTGAAAGTTTTGTTTACATCTTGTGTTCTTGTTTAAGTGTTAGATTCCGCATAACACTTAGATTCACAAAGCATATAACAAAGGTTTCTCTACGTGTTATACTTGATCTAATCTCGTATACACAAAGCTAATCGATCTAAGTTTGGGATCAACATCTTCTTCTCAAATAACACTGGCGCTCCCTATGGTGATGAGCTCGGTCGAATAAATCCCTTATCCATCAACTCCTTCAGTTGATCTGATAACTCCTTTAACTCTGATGGTGCTAATCGATAGGGTGCACGAGCAACTAGTGCAGCTCCCGGCATCACATCGATTCGAAATTCGACTTCACAGGTGGGTGGTAAACCCGGCAACTAATCTGGAAAAACTTCCGGATATTCGCGAATTACAGGTACCTCTTCTAACTTTACCTCTAAGTCACCATCACTAGAAACTTGTGCCAAAAACACATCACATCCGTCTTCTACATATCTCATCATTTTTTAAGCAAGATATCACTTTCAAACGAGAAGTGCATTCATCTCCCTTCACAGTCAAGACTCTATTCCTCAACGGGATCTGAACTAATCTTTCTCCACAGACGATCACGGCACTATGCGCCATCAGCCAATCCATTCCAACGATCACATCGAACGATCCTAGCTCTATGGGCATTAAGTCGATATCAAAAGCGTAATTTCCTAACTTCAAGGTACACCCTTTCAGTATAGAATTTGTACTAACGATCTTCCCATCGGCTAATTCCACGTTATAACTAGTCGTTAACAATACCGGTTCTCTAACGATATAACGACTAAATTTTACATCTACGAAGCTCTTGTCGGAACTAGAATCAAAAAATATACTAGCATAACAAGCGTCTAGCAGAAACGTACCGGTAACCACGTTAGGGCCTTGTGGTTTATCAGCAGTCCCTACTCGATACACAGCAGCAACATTATTTCCTCCTTGCCTGTTTCCAGCCTTCGGGCAATTCCCCTGCTTATGCCCTCTTTCTCCACATCCGAAGCAAACCATCACCTTCGTAGCATTTTCCCCAGTAGCTACCCCTTTAGCTCGGCAATCTGACATTCTATGACCCACTTTTCCGCACTTGCCACACGCAGGTGGGCAACTCCCTACATGGTATAAATTACATCGACCACAGTGGGGATTCACCTTCGCTCCTCTAGGGTTAGTGACAGCCCTCATCCCATCATTTCTTCTCTGGTTGAACTGCTGATTGCGGTTCTGACCTTGGTTGTTACAGTTTCCTCCACGACTTTGACCTTGGGATTAATTACTCTGAGCTGCCTCCCACTTTCTCTTGTTTCCTTCGGCAATGAAGTCCTTCTTATCTTGCAGTTTGACATCCATTAGCGCGTGAGCCATTTGGTCTGCTTCATCGAATGACCCAAGCTTAGATGAAGTTGTCTCACCCTTGATATTACTTGACAAACCCTTGATGTACTGCTTCATCTTCTTGTTATCATCAGCAAAGGCATCGGGACACAAAAGGCTCAATTCATTAAACCTCCTTGTATACGATGTAATATCATTGTTCCTCAAAGTCAAATGCCTTAACTCATCTTCTAGTTGACCCAGTTCCTCTTCGGGACAGAACTTTTTGGTCAAAAGAGCCTTAGTAGCAGTCCAAGTCCTCGCATTTGCTACTGCTAATCCAACAGTGGCTACTTGATTGTTCCACCAACTCAAGGCGTCATCAAGAAAAGTGGCAGCTGCAAACTTGACCTTATTTGCTTCTGAACATCCGCTAATCTCAAAAGTACTTTCGATCTTCTCTAACCACCTCCGGAGTTCTAGGGCTCTGCCAGTTCCACGAAACTGCGTGGGACCGCATTTCATAAAACCAGCATAAGTACACTCCCTCGGGGCTTGCTGTCTTCCTGCGTTTCCACCTTGATCTGGATTTCGGTTTGCACGATCCGCTTCGAGTGCATTTGCAATTGCTTCTTGAATCATTGTGTTCACACGGTTAGCTGTTAGCTTTGGAGGCATGGTGAGTTCTCAAGTACACCTCTCTACAAACACAAGGAAAATAGAAAAACAATGTAAGTATACACATCAAGATTAAGATGGATTTCTCTTTCACGACATAATATAAGTACAACGACACATCACTACAAGGTTACCAATATTCATCAATTCACATCACAAAAGAGCAAATTAAAGACATATCATAGATTATGAAAGGTAAACATGGATTGTATTGATAAATCAACCAAAATTATGACAAGTATTGCCACTACAACCATTCACCATAAAACTTAAGACATCAAGTTTTTCGTCACAATACCATCATACAAAAGTCTAAAATAGTTCGATTACAACGATCAAATATAAAGTAAAATACAAGCAACTAGTCATGTGGTGATCCACACGACCTCTTGGATGGCGGTTCATTTTCATCCTTCTCGGGCTCTTCGTCACTGTCTTCCTCGGGCTCTTCGTCTATCTTCCTATTTCCTTTGTCATTCGGCCCACACTCAGTCGCCTTCTTCGTCCCAGAAGTAGATCCACACTCCACTGCTACCTGATTTCTTAAAGTGATACACACACCTTTGGCAGGTGGCTGGACCATAAAATCATTAGCCTCCATTTCTAAGTCATCTACAAATCTCCAATTTGGTGGCAGGGATGCTCTAACTCTATGCTCCCAACTTTGCATCCTAGTCAACCTCGTCTGATCCTCCCTAACTTGCTCAAGACTAGCACTCAGGTTCGCTATCATCGATCTCAGACTGTTGATATCACTCTTGTTTGCTACTTTATCAAATTCTATCCTTACAGTTCTTGCCAACAACCTCTGGTGTGCCCTCTCATTCTCGTCGAATCTCTTGATTACTCTAGTTTCCACTATGTACCGCTCGTACATCGATCCATCCAATCTTCTCACAACAAGCGAAACGTCACGATAAGCTCTTGGTCCGGGGCAGATAACTCTTGCGATGTCCTGATGAAGAGAATTAGCGCTCGCTGCAGCGTCGGAACTTCTAGGGATACCTGGCATACTAATCAGATGAGAAATACGAGTAGGCCTGGGGAAGGTAGTTCTCCTTTGGTCGGGGTCCTGGGCTTGCACATGGTTCGTCTCGGCTTTTCCTTCAACAGCTGCTCCATCATTTCCCCCTACATGTCCTACGACATATTCGTCTCCATTTCCGTTAGGCGGTACCTCGGCCATTCCTGCAATAACAGAGAATTTTGGAGGGTACGTAAGATTACTATTCAATATTTATAAATACATGCATGCAAATGCAATGCAAAGGTGGTACAGATGCCCAAAATGCGATAATATGATGCTCAAGCATATGTAATACAAGAATTACGATATCGAGTACTCCACGTACAATTCCAACGTTTACATATAGTAGTTCAATATCTACGTAATAAATACCCACATATATACTTCAACTCAAAAGTATACATCAATACCATGAATTCAAAAATAAACCTTACCGGAGCCATGCAGGATAGTTTTGTGCTTGGACAATTTCTTACGACACCAAAAGTTATAGTTTAGGAATTTTCAAAACGACCTAGTTCTGTATAACTCATGGCTCTGATTACCAATCTCTAACACCCCACCAAATGCTATGCGCAGCTGAACTACAACATTTGGGTGCTAGGCAGTTATCATCGCACACAAGATATATCAAACGACTCCAAAGAGACGTAAAAGTTTTAACTTAAATTACGCATTGTTAAAAACATACATGTCTACGGTTTTCCAAACCCAAATGATACAACACAGAGTTAGCGTCTCGGTCCCCATGAATCTCAACCCCAAAAGATACAATTTTTCACAACATGACATAAAGTTTAAAATATTCAAGTTAAGAATGGGTGGAAAAACAAGTAGACGCCAAGCCACACACAACTCCCATCCAATGCATGCTCCATGCTACACTTCATCGATTACCTGAAACACATGCTAAATTGGGTCAACAAATAATGTTGAGTGGAATTCATAGGTTTTACAATCTCATTTTGAACATATGTGTTATAAAAATAATTCACGATCATTCATAGACTTGTCGATCAACCAATCTATTTTCAAGGTTATGACAATTGTGTTTAAGCTCATGACACTAATCCGTTAACTCAATCACCCGCGTAATAATTACCGGCGTGATTCAGATGAAACCAGTACCCCTTCTAAAGGCATCAGTTGCAATTATACCTTATTTCTTATCACAAGTTATCCATCCGCAGGGGGTACTCAACGCACTAGCCCTCGTCTCGGATAGGGTCGTCAACCCCATAGTACTACCAATTGTATAAGCGGCTATTTTCAATCCACTCTAGGATTAAACAATAGTTAATAGTTCATGAATTTAGGGCCTTTTGCAACTAGGTACTCAACACAATTTCTAAGGCAACATTCGGGTCCAACAATTATTCATGACATATGTTCATTTTTGGAAAACTAGCATGCATTTCCCTCGCGGGTAAAACAATTTAAAACAATAGTAAGCGAGGCTATAAATTCACACCTTATATATAAAGTAGTCGACGATTCGAGTGACGATCACTGACGATGATGAGGATGCCCGGGAAAATCAACACCTATCAAACCAATAACGCATAATGAGTAATCTCATTTATAAACCTTAAGTACTGTATATAATACATACATATTAGTCAATTGTGATAATTACAACTCATGCCAAAACCAAACAAATAAGTGTTACTCGTTTTATACTATTCGTCTATGTTATTAACGTTATTACTCTTTTCACGTTTTTCGCCGATACTTACCAAAAGTATGGGCTGTTTTACTAGACTTAAACCTTTTAATAAAATTTGGGAAAATTCTAAAAACTACCTTAAGTACTGTAGAAAACACATTTTTAATCCCATTAAAAGTTTTCACTTTACGACCCGTTACTCAACACTTTACTAAACCTACGTTTTTCGGACTGATTTTGCACTTTGACCAAGTCGGACTCATTTGACCCATTTAAAATATACCATTGACCCATTTGACACCTAAGTCTAATAATAGACTCACAAATGAAGGTTTGAGACCAAAAATCAACCTTTAACCATTTACCAAACTATATCTATGGTCCCCGGGATTTGACCTAAAACCAAACATAATTGCGGATTATGTAGGTTCTCATCTCCCGGTACACGATTTTCAAAACATCATAACTTTTGACTCGTTAGGAGTCGTAAGCTCTATCTTATACCAACTCGAAGCTAAGAAGACGCTCTACAACTATATCCTAGTCCCATGACCTGTTTACAAAATAATTTTTATGAAAACATCCCAAACATTCTGCCTAAGATTACCTATCTCAAAATCAATCCAACACTCGTTTCCAAACCAATTTATCGACACTAGACCTCAACCTAATCACTCCTAATCATGTCTAATCATACTAATCAGTCCTAAACACTCTAATTATCAAATCCATCTCAAAACCCAAACACTAAATCAAACATGCAATGGGTTTTACCCACTCAAAAACATCTAAACACAAGTAATAATACATAATCCATAAGCAAAAACAACAATCACCAAGATCCACCAAACACCCCCTTTGTACCGTAGGGTGTGGGTGATCAAAACCCCCCAACCAAATTGATTTTGGTTGGTTTGTTGAGTGATTACACATCCACTATACATGAATTAAACATGCATACATCCAATTAACATCAAAACAATTTTTGAAAAATCCATTGATTCTTGGAAAAAATTTTATGGATGCATGTGGGATTAATGTACATGAAAACAATGGGAATGATGAAACTAGATGTGGTCTAAACTTACTTTTGATCAAAACAAGCTAGAAAAAAAATAAATGGTGGTGGTGGGTGGTTTTGGCCGTCGGCCTAAAGAGAGAAAAAGAGAGATGGTGAGAAATTTTTTTTGAGTGTTTTGTTAGGTGTGTGTTTGGTTTCCCATTTTGTAATTTTTGGAGGGACTTGTGGTGCAATATTAGCTTTCTTTTGTCCTTGAGTGAAAACGACCTCAAAAGTTTACGGGAATGACTCACTAGTCATTTTGGAAAATTTTACGGGAGTCGGGGATCATCCCGAACACTCCAAAATACTTTTAGGACAAATTAAATGTACCCGGAAAGGAATAAAACTCACCCGACTCAACTTAACACGAACCGAAAGTAAAATTCTCGAAAAATTATAGTATCGATAAAACGACAATAAACATAGAAATTTGGGCATCCATCGGGATCGTAGTCGTCATCGTTCTTCTTAAATCGTCAATCGTCAAAATTATGACCTCAAATATCGGTTTCAATCAAAATGATAAAATATATAGCAATTAAAATTTCTTAAAAATCTCAAAAATAAGCGTAATTTAGGGTAAGGTAAGTGACCTCGGCTCTAGGTATTACACTTTGAGACAAGAAAATCAACACAAATATAGAAGCTACGAGTCTGTAAAAGATCTTTGGGCAGCTCTTGAAGTTGCTTATGGTGGTAATGCTGATACTGTACAAGAGAAAAACAAGCAACTCTTGCATGAGTATGCTGTCTTTAAATCTCAACCCAGTGAGAAGCTAAGTAGTGTGAGAAGCAAACTTCTTGACATTACAAGCAAGCTGTCCTTCATGGGAACAGTGCTTGGTGATGTTGATATTATCACCACTTTTCTTAAAAGTCTTGGTGATGCATGGAAGATTGAAGCAAGATCTATAATTGCTAATAACACTCACAAAAGTTCTACTTTTGATGATGTTTACAATAAACTGAGGCTAGTGGAGAATGAAACTCTTTTGGATCATGGAAGCAAGTCTACAAATGGAAACATGGCCTTCTTTTCACATAGTGAAGGTCAAATTGATCAAAAGGAGTCAGACATGCACCCCGTTACTGGATCAACTTGTGTCAACGCTGGATCAAATCCAGTCAACGCCTCATATTTAGACGCTAACACATACAAAGTTGGCTCACCAAGAGTTAAGCCTGCTGGTATTGATCTAGATATTGTGTGTGCATACATTCCTTCATTGCCTAATGGTTCAGTGATTACATATGAGGACCTTGAGCAAATTAGTGATGAACATTTGGAGGAGATGGACATAAAGTGGAATATGGCTCTTGAAAGTATAAGAGTAAACAGATGGAATATAAGATTCAAGAAGAAGATGACTTTTAATGCTAAGGACACTACTGGATTTGATAAATCCAAGGTTGAGTGTTACAATTGTCATCGTATGGGACACTTTATAGGAGAATGCAGATCTCCAAGAAGATCTGATGCTGGAAAACCCTCAAGCCAAATCATTAAGGCTCAGGATTCCAAAGCCATGGTTGCAATGCAAGAAATTGATGGTGTTGGATGGGATTGGATCTATTTGGCTAAGGATGAGGAAGAGAACAAAGCTTTGGTTGCAGAAAAGGAAGAAGAAGAGCATGTTCACTATGCTCTCATGGCACACTCCTCATCTTCATCAGACAATGAGGTATATGATGATGCATTTTGTAGTAAGGGTTGTCGCCTAAACACTAAAAGACTTAACTAACAAGTTTTAAAATTGTCAACAGATGTGGTTAATGAAAGATGCAAGTTGTCTAACTATCAACTTGCTCTTACTCAAACTGAAAAGACTGTAGCTGAGTATAAGAAAATGGAGCTTGACCTAAAAGATCAAATCAATATTTTAAAACATGATTTAAATTCTAGTATTGATATTAGAAACATCATGGAGAGAGTCAATGCTGAATTACAGGCTAAGTTAGATGAGGCTATAAAAAATAAGGATAATGTAGATCTTAAAATTCAGAGATTTGATAAAGCCTCACAAACCCTAGAAAAATGTGTTAGTGAACAAAGGGATTCTAAGGATATGACTGGGATTGGGATGAAAGAGTATGCCGGTGTTCCACCACCTGCTGGGAACTTCTATGGTGTCCAAAGAAAGGACTTATTTTGGACTGGTTTACCAGAACTCCAAGAAGAGGAATTTATTCCTCCACCAAGAGTTCTTACCCTAGTAGAGGAATATAGGTAGAAGTTGACTAATTTGGACCAATGGAAGAAAGCTAACCCTACCTTGTTTGTTAAAGGTGGCATGCTTAGTGATAGCCCAAATGAGTCTACACCTATCAAAGTGACAAACCCAATCACTGGAAAGACTGTTGACCTTGGCTTAAACGTTGATAGAAAACATAGTATTAAATATGCAAAAATGTATAGAATACCTAGGTCACCAAAAAGCCAAATCAGTGATAATGGAACAGGTTTCTTTTCTTCTAGACCTAGAGTTATGTCTAGAAAAGCCTGTTATACTTGTGGAAGTTTATCACATTTAGCCTATAAGTGTGTCAATGCTTCAAAGGTCAACGCTGACAAAAAGTCAAACACTGTCAAACCCAAATATTTTATCCAGCAAAGTCCACAAGTTGTTAGACCAGCCCCATTCTTTACAATATTTATGGACAAAGACCTTTTCAGAAGACCAACACACGGTCTAATAGACAATGGGTTCCTGTAGCAAACCCTAGGTTCAACTCTGATAAAGGTAATTTCACTGTTGATAAGACCAAATCAAACGCTGACGGAAACGTTGCCAGAACAAATAATGGTAAATATTTGCAACCAAAGGGAAAGGGGTCTAAAGCTTCTTCTAGCTTGACATGGAGACCTAAGCAAGATCAAAACCCTAATTCAAATGGGATTTCTATGACCTGTAACAGATTTAATTATATTTCAAAGGTCATAACAAAACCAATTGGGGTTAACTGGGTGTTTAATCCAAACAGGGATGAACAAGGGGTTGTCATAAGGACTAATTCTGTTCTTGTTGAACAACCAAATGAATCCAAGTCTGCTCAGGCTTGGGTTCCCAAAGAAAACTAATTTGTTTTCTTTATGTGCAGGGCATTCAAAAGCAGGTTAATAATTATGGCTATTGGGATAGTGGATGCTCTAGGCACATGACTGGGAAGGAAGATTATCTCACAAACTTCACTCCCATTAAGGATGGTGATAAAGTTTACTTTAGAGGCGGATATGGAACTATCACAGGCAAAGGAACTCTTCTCACCAACAATTTGCATTTTGAAAACGTGTTTCTGGTAAAAGAACTTGACTATAATTTGTTTAGTGTATCACAAGTCTGTGATAACAAAAATAAGGTTCTTTTTACTGATACTGAATGCTTGGTGTTGAGCAAAGATTTTAAAATACCAGATGAGAAATTCATTGATTATAGAACACCTAGGCATAAGGACATTTATAATGTGAATCTTAATGGAATTAGGATGAATAATAATTTGTCATGTCTATATGCTAAGGATTCAGTTGATTAGAGTAATCTTTGGCACAGGAGATTAGGGAACATTAATTTTAAAAATATAAACAGACTTGTGAGACATGGTTTGGTTGATGGTTTTCCTGAAAAGGCTTTCCACAATGACCACTCTTGTGTTGCATGCCTTAAAGGAAAACAAAACAAGGTCTCATTTAAGTCTAAACAGGTGCACTCTAGTTCTAAACCACTTCACTTGCTGCATATGGACTTGTTTGGTCCAACTAATATAGAAAGCTTAAATGGTAAATCTTACTATTTTGTCATCACTGGTGATTTTTCTAGATTTACTTGGACTTTCTTTTTATCTTTGAAAAGTGAAACTGTTGATACCTTGATTAACTTTATTACCCAGATAGAAAAGAAGTCTGGTAATGAGGTTAAGATACTTAGAAGTGATAATGGTGGTGAGTTTAGAAATAAGTTGTTGGATGATTTTTGTGCCAAGAAAGGGATTACTAGACAGTTTAGTGTAGCTAGAACCCCACAACAAAATGGGGTGGCTGAGAGAAAGAATAGAACCCTCATAGAAGCAGCTAGGACTATGTTGGCTGATGCTCACTTTCCCATTGCTTTTTGGGCTGAGGCTATGAATATAGCTTGTTATGTTTAGAATTGGGCATTAGTCAACAAGATTCATAACAAAACACCTTATGAGTTACTTTGGGGAAGGAAACCTAATATTGGTTTTCTTAAACCTTTTGGATGTCATGTAGTTATGTTGGATACTAGTGATGCCTTAGGTAAATTTAGTGCTAAAGGTGATGAAGGCTACTTCCTGGGTTATTCAGTGCAGAGTAGAGGATATAGAGTTTACCTTAAGAAAGAAAAATGTATACTTGAAAAGGTACATGTTAGATTTTTAGAAAGTAAACCCAGTGATCCTGAAAGTGGTCCAAATTGGTTATTTGACTTGGAACCTCTATCTAGGACTTTGAATTATATGCCTGTTACTAACCCAAACATTGTGAAGGTAACTTCAAATGTTATGGAAGAACCATTTGTTGATGTTTCAGGTACACAGGTTAATGAAGAGGTTGGATCACAAGCAGACAAATCATCACCCATACTTGAGTATGTTACTATTCCCATATGGACAGATGCATTTGCTGCTGCTGCTGCTGGAAAGAATAAAGGTGGTCCCAAAGTATCACCAGTTGACAACATGCATGATCTTTCAGGCGCTGACAAAGGAAAATCTGGTGCTGACAAGATAAATTCAGGCGTTGATGGCTCAAACGTTGACAGCCATGGTCCAGGCGTTGACAACTCTTTTGACCATATTTTCTCTTCCAATACTTTTGAACAAGGTGAACCTTCAAACAGAAATGGAGAGGTTCATTCAGATGTTGATGGAAGAGAGTCTGAAGAAGATATTGGTAACATGGAAGATGAGATTGAGGACAACACACTTATTGAGGGAGGAGTGCTTACTTCTACAATCAAAAATCACCCTTCTTCTTTAATTATTGGTGATGTGATGTCTCCTGTTCAAACTAGAAGATCTCATCAGAATCTTGGTGGATTTATTGCCAATATTCACAAGAAGGTTGGTACCCCTCTTGTTCAAGCAGTTTGTTTGCCTGTTTTTTGTCACAACAGGAACCCAAGAAGATTTTTGATGCTCTAAAAGAACCAAGTTGGGTGGAAGCAATGCAAGATGAGCTTCACCAATTTGCTATCCAGGATGTTTGGGAGTTGGTTGATTGTCCCAAACATGTCAGACCTATTGGGAAAAGATGGGTTCTTAGAAACAAAAAGGATGAAAGAGGCATTGTGGTCAGAAACAAGGCACGTTTAGTGGCTCAAGGATATACACAAGAGGAAGGGATAGACTATGAGGAGGTCTTTGCACCAGTTACAAGGATTGAAGCTATAAGGATTTTTATTGCCTATGCTTCCTGCATGGGCTTTACAGTCCATCAAATGGATGTAAAGAGTGCTTTTCTTTATGGAACAATTGCAGAGGAAGTTTATGTAATGCAGCCTCCTGGTTTTGAAGATTCAGAACATCCAGACAAGGTGTATAGAGTCAAGAAAGCTATGTATGGACTTCGTCAAGCCCCAAGAGCATGGTATGGCACATTGTCCACATATCTGGTGGAAAATGGATTCAAAAGGGGCACCATAGACCAGACCATATTTACAAAGAAGTTTGGTAAGGATTTCTTACTTGTCTAGGTTTATGTGGATGATATCATCTTTGGATCTTCAAGTCCAAAGATGAGTGAAGACTTTTCCAAGCTTATGACAGACAAGTTCAAGATGAGTGCAATGGGGGAGATGAACTTCTTTCTAGGGTACAAGTTCAACAGAAAGAAGATGGTATCTTCATCTCTCAAGATAAATATGTAGCAGAAATCTTGAAGAAGTTTGGCTTTTCTCCACATGAGAAAAGGGCTAGCACTCCTATGGATAGAGAACACCCTTGGGGAAAAGTTGGAGATGGAAAAGAAGTGGATGTCAGGCACTATAGATCAATGATTGGTTCATTGATGTATCTTACATCTTCAAGACCTGACATTATGTTTGCTGTGTGTGCATGTGCACGCCATCAAGTGACTCCCAAAGAGTGTCATCTTCATGCTGTCAAGAGAATTTTTAGATACCTTAGATGCTATCCAGACATGGGATTATGGTATCCAAAAGATTCACCATTGGAGCTTATTGCATATTCAGACAGTGATTATGGTGGTGACAAATTTGATAGAAAATCCACAACTGGTGGATGTCAATTTCTTGGTAGTAGATTGATATCTTGGCAATGCAAGAAACAAACAGTGGGGGCCAATTCTACAACTGAAGCAGAGTATGTTGCAGCAGCTGCTTGTTATGGACAAGTCTTATGGATTCAGAACCAACTTTTGGATTATGGGTATAATTTCATGCATACCAAGATTTTGTAGACAATAACAGCACTTTATGCATTATTAAAAATCCTTTACATCACTCTAAAACAAAACACATAGAAATTAGACATCATTTTATAAGAGATTGTTTTGAAAAGGGTTTAATACAACCAAATAGGGTTGACACAGAAGAAAATGTGTCTGATTTGTTAACTAAACCTTTCGATACTGGAAGATTTCAATACTTGGTAACAAGTATTGGAATGATCAATCTCACTTAATATGTGTTTTGGGAACTTATTGTAAAAGTATGTACAGGATATGCATTGTTATTGGTCTTTTTGTGAAGTTAGATTTTCCACTTTATTTGTCTAACGCTGACAAAGGTTATCTTAACGCTGATAAGTGTTATCGTGACGTTGTCAGCAACATGTTAGTTTTGTGGTTTTTGATCTAAGTGTGCAGGCGTTGTTAGCATTGTACCATAGGATACAGAGTTTCTTATGGATCCTTGGAGAATCATTGGAGCATGTTTCAATTTATGGATGATGGTTGGAATATTTATATTCCTATCTTGACATAAATTTTTTATTTACATGCATATTATTCGGAAACTTATGTATCACAGTTTAAGGGGAGGTTTTAGGAACCTTTTAGGACTTTTTGGGTATTCTTATAATACTCTTATCACAATTCTAGATTGTGTCTACTGGTGAGTATGAGTTAGTTTTCTATCTCATGAGGCACTGTAGCATGCAAAGTTGAAATACTATGCATGCTGCCAAGACCTTTTTGGCCAAGAATTGGATGTGGTCTGTTGGGACACTTGGGTATTATTTGTATTGGGCTTACCTGGGAGTTACAAGGGATTTTATGAGATAACTTAACTGTTAAGAACCTTGGTTAGTAAGGGACACTAGAGGACTGTTATGTCTATCTTGCATAAGCAAGTGTGCATGATTGGACAGTGCTTGCCACCCTATGGTAATTTTCAGTTTATAGGTTATCTTCACTAGGATAAATTACTTTGGTAAGGTCCTTTTTCATTTTTATTATTTTTATTTTTGAACGTTGACAGATATTATCGAAGCGTTGTTGTGACCAATTTATACGTTGACATGGCTTTTACCAACGTTGACAAGAATATAGCCGTTGGGCATTGATGGGTTATTTATGACCGTTGACACTCATTGGGTCCTACCTAGTTGTTATTTTTGACGAAAATTGAGGCCGTAATTTTGGGAGTTGATAACTTTTAATTAATGCACAAGATAACTTATTTTCTTTTCAATATTTTCATCATTATATTTTGAAAATACTTGCCTCATTTTTAACCCATCACATGTGCCTATCACTCATATATATTTGGCTCCTACTTTTTAAACAGGGTACTCTCATATTCTTGTCTAACAAACTTTATCCTATAATTCATCTTTTATAATCTTTCACAAACAACTTTCTACATCAATGGCGCCTAAGTTTAAACCAAGTGACTTGGTGTTGGGATTCAAAAGTTAGCATAATATGATTGCTTATTTGGAGGCTGATGATGCTCTATTTCCTCAATACACCCAGATGGTAGAGTATTTGAATGCACCTCCATTATGGTATGCTCTTTCTCATGTTCCTCTCATCCCTGTCACTCATATTAAACAGTTTTGGAACACTGTCAGTTCCTCAACGCTTAATAATGTGACTACATTAACAACTATTGTCCATGGGCATTCTTGGGTGGTTACTAAAGCCTTGGTTCGCCAGGCTTTGCATCTTAATGATGCAGATGGTATAACCACTCTTCCCATTGGTGACATAGAACAAGGACTCCAAGCTTTGGGTTATCCTTTCCCTGAAGAGGGAACTTTAAACAAATATCATAAATAGGAATTTCCCCCAGCTTGGAAGTACTTAATACATGTCATCCTTCAATGTTTGAGTCCTAAATGTACTGCACATAATGAAATTAATAGATCTATTGCTAGTGTAATTGTATGTATTACTAATGGGCAAAAGTATAATTTTTCTAAACTGATTTTTGATGGCATGTGTAAAAACGAGGGTAATAAGATGACTTTGGCTTACCCAAGATTTTTACAAATGATTTTTGATGACCAAGGGTATTGCACCAGGGATCATGATGATTTTTAAGTGATCCCTGTGCAAAAGAAAGCTATTTTTAGTAAGATAAACTCACCCCTCACAGAGACTTACCCCTTACCCAAGCTATGCTTGCTGTTATTGCAGCAGCACAACCTCACCCTGGCCCACAACTTGACCCAATACCAGACCCCTTACCTTCACCTCAACACATGGAACTTGACTAAGAATCCTTCAACGCTGACACGTTAAATGTTAGCGTTGACACTACCAATCCAAACGTTGACACCTTTCTATCACAGACCCAAACACCCCTTAACCTTAAAACTACCACCCAATCCACATCATCTTCTACACTCCTGAATATAGGTTGATAAAATGCCCAAGGACTACTGGAGTGTTCTCCTTTAGTGGTCCTAGCCATGTTGTAGAGAGAACCACCACCACAAGTGTGGTTGGTGCTATGGATGAGGCTGGGACTATTGGTACTGGCTTAGATGCAGGCCAAGACAGTTCTAACATCTTTAAGACCTCATCCATGCCCCATGACTCTACTTTGGGAGGTCAAATACCCATTCTAGAGGAGGGAATATTGGAACCATACACAATGTTGGAATTGACGGCTGTCTGCATTAGCTTGCAAAAGCAAAATGCAGACCTGGTACAAACAGTCAGTACACAAGGCCTTGAACTCAAGAAATTAAGGGAGAGGATTAACAATAGGCGTGGTATGGAGGATTCTTCCAAAGGGGAGGATGAGCAGATAAATGTGAGTGACAAAGGCTCACATGATGGAGAATCTTTGGGTGTGGCTGAAGCTCTTACTGAATTGAAGAAGCAACCAGGTTTTGATGTATCTTTGGTTACTCCTACAAACTTGAACTTTTCCTTTACAGCAATGATGGAGCAGTTCACAAGAGGCACTGAGAAGAGTAAGGTGAGCGTTGACAAGCAGATTTTAGACGCTGACACACCAAGCGCTTACAAGAGTAAGTTGGGCGCTGACACGCAGGATTTGAACGTTGACAGACCTGCAGATATGGTGGATGTGTTCCAGTCATCAGCTATCATCAAGGAAGTGTCTTCATAGGTACCATCATCATCTTTACCCATCATTGATCCATTAGATAAGGGTAAAGGAATCATGGTAGAAACAGAAGTTCCAAAGGATGCAGCACAAGTAGAGTTTGATTCAAAGTTGGCTGCACAACTTATGGAACAAGAAAAGAAGAAGGTTGGTGAATCACCATTTGTAGTTACTTCTGAGGAACAAGAAGGAAGTGACGATGAAAGTTCATATTAGTGTTATGATAATTGAACAACCAGAAAGACTTGAAAATGGTGATGAGTTGGCAAGGGAGAAACTTAGAGAGTTAAAGTTGCAGGTAGATTATGATATGCCAGAAGTTGCTCAGATGTACCATGCTTGGGAAGATAAGGTTATGGAGAATCCAGATGTGATAATTTTAGATCAAATTTGGGGTTTGGAGATTCTTCTAAGAGTTCAAAGAGATTGCAAGGTAATTCTGAAGCATAAGGCTAGCAATGTTTTCTCACTGCTGAAGAGAGATAGAAGGGAGCTTTATTACATGTTGCTCAGATGTCATCAAACAGGATGGACCTTTCAAAACTTGCAGGGATTATCCTTTGAAGAATTGGAGTATAAAGCTTATCCCATTTGGGCAACAGTGTAGGAAATGGACACTATCGGACTTCTCTCAGATGAAAGGAGAGAAGAACTTGCAGAAGAGATGGAGATTCAAAAGGCTATGATTGTTCCAAGGCCTTTGAAGAAGGGAGTTCCACTTGAGTTTCCTAAAGATTTAAATAAAGTGACTCCCAGTGAAGCTGTTATAAGAAGGAGCATTAAGCTCTCACCCATGGAAGCTTCGGATATGGTACAAGTGTTACCTCTTGATGCCAGAAACCCTATCATTAGCTATGAAGAAGATGCAAGTGGGTTTTGGATGATTGGCAGATATGGGAAATAGGTACACACATTTACTACTCTTATGTCTCTCTTTGCAAGTATGGATAGGGAAGACTTGGCAGAACTTTAGAGGTTATTGATGGCCAAGTATGAGACTGAAGCACCTGCTTCAGTCAATGGAATAAATCTTTGGTCAACATTCAAGAGAATGTTTGCACCAGAAGAAGAAGATCCTGTTTGAAAGGATCTTGAGGATGATATCAGTGGAATTCAATGGCGTTTGTATTCAGCTGCTGGTGTGTATTATTTGAGTTCTACAAAGTTTGCTGAGTATCTTCTTGTAGATGCTGAGTATCCCATGTCCAAAGAAGTTTTGGAAAATATGAAGACAACACAGCTGGAGATTGACTACTCAAGTGACGTGGCCAAACATTTGATTAGGCATGTTTATTACCAATATGATAAAATTTGTAAGAATCCTCCTAGTTCTTAGTTTTTATTCAGAAACTTGATTACTAGAGTAGATATCAAGTTTAGGGGAGGATTGTTGGGAATAAAATGTAGCCAGTACACTTGGACGCTGACAAGAGCAATCAGGATGTTGATAAGAAGAAAACAAGCATTGACAGAACAAGCGTTGATAGGAAGATGTCAAGCGTTGATAGGATGAAGTGAAGCACTGATAGAAGACTTAGTCTATACGTATTATGTTTATAGTTTGTTTCTAGTAAAGATATGATCAACATTGTATTTTCTATGTTTATCTTTACCTAAAATAGCTGATATGTAGACTCTTGTACAAGGCTCCTTATGTCTATAAAAGGAGGCCTTTAGGTTTTGTTTCAAATAAGTTTTTCATACGTTTAACACTTTCATCGTACGTAAGTTAGTTCTAATCAATCAAGTGAAAGTTTGGTTTACATTGTTTGTGTGTTCTTGTTTGAGTATTAATTCCGCATAATACTTAAATTGTTTTATACACAACGAAGTTTCTCTACGTGTTTAACTTTATTTAATCTCGTTTACACAAGCTAAATCGATCTATGTCTGGGATCAATAATTAATAAATATCCTGTCTTATTAGACCTAAAGGGAGTGTCTAAGGGTTTGGTTCCATGAGCTTAATGTAATTGTTGCTATATACAATTATATTTGTTGATGCAAATTATTATTCGATGCTTGTTGCCTTCAAGTATGCCACCAAATTATAACTTTTTCTTGTGTTCAAAATGATTACATAAACCTATAGATTTCACTCAGCATTTTTGTTGATGATTTTACTCACATGTATTTTAGGTAACCAAGAAGTGTGAAGCTTGGGAGTCACGGAAATGAAGTTGTGCACTGCTTTTGTTGTTCAAACTCTTTGAATGTTTATCGTTCCTTTGCTTAAAAAAATTTAAATCTTATGTTTTAGTTGTACTTTGGTTAAGATGTCTTGGGACTAGGCTACTCTGACCAATGTTTTAGGAACGATAAATTTAAAACGTCTCTTTTCGAGTCGTTCTTTGTAAATTATGTGTTATTGTACCATTGTTTAGCATCCAAAGATATATTCCGCTACGTGTAAATTTAGGGGTGTTAAAGATTGGTATCAGAGCCATGAGTTATAGAGAACTAGGTCCTTTTATTAAAACCTAAACTATAACTGTCATTTTTTTATTTTTCAAAGAGTCGGTGCACATGACTCCGCGTGACTTCAGGTTCAAGCTACGTCTGGGATTACAATTTTAGTATGCATTATTATTTATCCCTTATAACCAAGTATTTATAAATAAATACTATAATCCCTGATCGATATATATTAATATCGTTAAACTTTTTGATAAAAGTTTATCATTTACTAAAGATTTATTTAAATAAATTTCTAAAGTTTTCCTGTACTTACTTTGAAGGATTTTATATATTTATTTAAATTTTTGAAAATTATTATATTTCATTTTATTATGACCTTATACCCATTTTATGAATTTACCACCGCCTAATTACGTATTCGAGGAGGAGGAAGCAGGTGCCACTGCTGCAAGCGAGTCACAGTCAACTAAGACATGTGGATCCCCACGTGACTAGTGTCTACTATTTTATGTCATTGTACTCCTATTTATCTTTAAGATCATTCCTTGTTGATATATGATGATGGATTCCTTTGATCCTTATAATAATTGTGATTCCTTGTATTGATAATGTGTATGCATTTGGTGATTGAATTTTATACATGATATGACTATACCATGATTACAATTAACTCATTCATTTTCTTTCTTTGTGATGTAACAGAATCATGCCACCTAGGAGAATGACAAATGATGCCATTGCAAGGCTAGTTGCTGAAGAGGTAGCGAAAGCATTAGCTGCGGATAGAGTTGTACGTGTTAACACTGAAGGAGCAGGTGGCTTTGGAGGTGCAGGTGAACCTATTGAACCATAAATTGTTGGAGGAGCAGGTGTAGCTAAGAATCCTGCAGGTGAGGTTGCTTAGGCTGCTACCGCAGTAAAAAAGTGTACTTTTTCTGGATACATGAAGTGTGGACCCACTAAATTTCAAGGAACTGGAGGAGCACTGGAATTGTTCAGGTGGATTGAGAAAACAGAAACAACATTTGAGATTAGTGATTGCTCAGAAATGAACAAGGTTAAGTTCGCAATTGCTACTTTCAAGGATCGAGCTTTAAGTTGGTGGAAGACTCAAGTTGCTACAATTGTGTTAGAAGCTGCAAATAGGAAACCTTGGGATGAGATTAAAAGGTTGCCGAAAGAATAGTTCTGTCTAGAAGAAGAGTTATCTGCTTTGGAGGATGAGTTGAGACACCTAAAGCTGAGAGAAAACAACATTGTTGCATATACTAGCCAATTCAATGAGTTGGTTTTGTTGTGTCCAGATGCTTTTGCTACTGAGAAGAAAAAGATGGACCAGTACATTAAAGGGCTGCCTGGGTACATTAAAGGTGAGACAACTTCATCTCGACCCAAGAACTATGTTGAAATTGTGAAAATGGCTCATACACTCATGGGGCAGAAGGTTCAAGAGAGGGCTGAGAAAGCCGCTGAGGGTAGTAAAAGGAAATGGGAGTATTCGTAGAGTGGTAATCAGGGTAATAACCGCCACAAGAAGTATAATCAAAGGAGAAAGGATGGGGCTAGAGCTGCAACTAATAAGAATGCTAATGCTGACCATGGGGGACGAGTGTAGAAATTTAAGACCTACAGTGTTTGTCACTTTGGTGATTGTCCACCAAGGTGCACTAAATGTGGAAAAGTTGGACATGTTGTGGAGAAATGCAAGACAAGGGTCCCTTCAACTGGAGCAAATGCTATTCCGATCAGGACTAGCTTTGAATGTAGAGAACGTGATCATATTCACCTTAGATGTCCAAGGTTGAAGAACAAGAAAGTAGGTAAAGCTGTTGGGGCAGTTTACGTTGTTAAGGATGCTGATCAGGCACAAGGTATAAATGTGGTGACGGGTACGTTCTTACTCAACCATCGTTATGCTAGTGCTTTGTTTGACTCAGGATCTGATAGGAGCTTTATAAGCACTCCCTTTAGTCGTTTAATAGATATTGAGCCAACAAACCTAAATGCTAGTTATGAGGTCGAGTTAACTGATGGATAATTAGTTATTACTACCACTATATTTACGAGGTGTCCTTTGATATTAGCAAATCATTTGTTTGACATTGATTTGATGCCGATAGAGTTGGGTTCGTTTGATGTGATTGTTGGTATGGATTGGTTGGTTGCACATGATGTGCTGATTGTATATGGGGAGAAAGTTGTTCACATACCGGTTAAGAACAAGGTGTTAGTAGTTGAAGGTGATGTCAGTAGATCTTGTTTGATGGTGATATCTTGTATTAAGGCGAGGAAAGAGGTTGTCACCTGTTCTTGGCTCAAGTAGTGTAGAAAGAACTACCGGTGAGGCGTGTGGAAGATGTTCCGGTTATTCATGATTATCCTAAAGTATTTTCTGATGACTTGCCAGGGTTTCCACCTCAGCAAAAATTCGAGTTCAAGATTGATCTAGTGCCGGGAGCTGCACCGGTGGCGCGGGCACCTTGTCGTTTGGCACCCTCTGAAATGAAGGAATTAGCGGATCAGTTGAAGGAGTATGTTCGTAAATAAGAAGGATGGATCGTTCAGAATGTACATCGACTACCGAGAGTTAAAGAAGTTAACAATCAAGAATCGTTATCCACTTCCTAGGATCCATGATTTGTTTGATCAACTTCAAGGTTCGTGTGTATACTCGAAGATCGACTTGAGGTCGGGTTATCATCAACTTCGTGTTAGATAGGAGGACATACCTATTACGGTATTTCAGACGCGTTCAGGACACTTTGAATTCCAAGTGATGCCGTTTGGGTTTACTAATGCTCCTGCGGTGTTCATGGACTTAATGAATCGTGTATGCAAACCATATCTCGACAAGTTTGTGATTGTATTTATCGATGATATCCTGATTTATTCTAAGAGTCGGGAAGAGCATGAAGGTTTTTAGTTTTTAGTTCGTAATTCCCAACTCAATATGAATTGATTGTCCAACAGATATCAAGTACACAAATTGTTTTTGGTTTTAGATTTTATAAGATTTGGTATTCTAGGTCTAATTTCACAACGCACGTAAAAATTGTAAAAACAGTACCACTAGGTAACCGTACTAATCTAAAACAAATTATGCATACTAAATTTAATGCAAAATGTACAAGTAATCAATGCACAATTGTAATGTTGCTAAAAATGTGAAGTATATAAAGTGCGAGGATTGGAAATGTAAATTTTGAAACTTAAAGGACTTGAAATGAAATTATAACAAACTTGTAACTAAAAATGTAACAACTTCCAAACTAACCAACTGAAAATGTAACAAACTTGTTATTTTAGGGACCTAAGTGCAAACGCTAAAGAATTAAGACTATTTTTAATAGATTATAACAATGCCTAAAAATTAGGGGCTAAAGTGCAATTAAACCTAACACTTAACCAAAAAAACGGCCATAAGACTTTGATTAAGCTAGAACTTAAGCTATAAGCCACCAATTAAGCTGATTTTTGTACCAAAATTTTTAAAATGCAAAATTACCTAGCCAGTTAAAAGGAATTTAGCTAAAACAAGCTATAAGCCAAATAAGATATTTTGTAATAAGCACTTCTTAAGAGATCTACTTATTGGAATAAGCAGTAAGGCTGCTATGCACAAAACATGTTCAATAAGCCAATTAATGAAGACCTATCCAAGAAGTTCTCAAAAAGCTTCAAAGAATAAGCAGAAAAATCAAATAAGTTGTTTTGGCTTATGTTGACCATTAGTTGACCAACATTGACCAGCATTGACCTTGGTCCTAGCTTATTTTCCTAGCTTATACAACTGATATGTGAAAGAAAATCACTAGGTTTATGAAAGAAATAACTGGGAAATGAGATTCTGATTAGTACTTATCACAGAAACTGGCATTTTCTCAACAACTTAGTCTAAGGCAATTATCAAGCTTATTAGTGGATACAGTATATTCAACCTTATATCACTAAAAAGCTCATACTATAAGCTACACTTAGAGCTAAATTTCACTTTTTAATTCCAAGAAATGAAGAATTGGCAAGCTTATGAATAAGGCATGTTTTTGCTTTGTTAACTGACCCAAAGTGTTTTGAGTGCTATTTGCCTGTTTGACTTTATGAATGACTCCAAAAACTTGCAAACTAACTTGGACTTAGCTAGTGAGTGGATATAAGCCTCTAACAACAAATTCTAACAACAGAATCAAGATTTATGATCTAAGACAAACACCAATTATTAGTTAAACTCAAAGTTAAGCTATACAATCTATAAAAAGCTAACAGATAATACTATCAAGCAATCAAAACAGATAAAATAGCTAGGAAAGAACATGTAGCATGCATCATCAAGAACTTTTACACTAGAAAGCATATTTAAGCATGGCAATTGCAATTTTAGAGGAAAACTAAACAAGAGAAAAGCACTTTTTAGCTATAGGCCTCCTTTGATGGAGAAATGAGTGTTGAATTCACTTAGTCTTTAACCACCACCCAATCAACTATCTACAACAGCTACAAACCCTGATCAATCATCATCATCATCATTATATCAACTCTGCTACAATGTCTGATCAAGAAAATGGCTAAGGCTGTAAACTGCAAGTAGCTGAATGCTGGTACAATGCTCCAATATCAATCAACACAACTTCATTGTTCACTTAAGAACAATAGAATCAACACAGTAACAGTATGATAGTAGAATAAGGCAAGTAATTGAGAGTGAGAGTGAATTTAGGTAAAATGTGATTTCATTAATGGTGGAAGTAGTTACAACTCTATCCAAACAAACTAACAAACTAACCACTCAAGGGTGTCCTAGTGGCAAAAAGATTTGTGGCTATCACTCCTAAGTGTGTGAGGTCTCAAGTTCAATTCCCACTAGGTGCAAACAACCTTGAAGCGGCCACGCCAACCTCCTGAAAAGGGAGGGCTTTACCTGGTTTGAGTCTGTATGGCAATGGGCTCAAACCCCGTGGATTAGTCGGCCAATGAGTCGGAAATCACGGTTACAAAAAAACTAACTAACAAACTATCTCAATTGTTTGTCAGACACTTGAGAAGTTTCTAACTGCTAAACTCTAACTGAATTGAGAGAGAAATCTAAGTGTATGTGAATTTACACACTTAGCTACATTACAAGAAATGAGAACTAGCTAGGGGTATTTATAGAGTAGAAAAGGTGTGAGGATGATGTTGGTGACGCGTTGCAACAAATCATAGCCTTCCACATGTCTTCAACTAATTGATCGAAATTTGCAGATTATAAACAAAATTGGGCTTCTCTTCATGAATGATTTTCAGCTTAATTAAATAGTTGGGATAAATTCGTCTTTCCATTCCGAGCATTTTTCATGTTAAGAGCTCCTTGTGAAATCGACTCTATCGTTTTCCACGTTCTGGGGATGAAGGTGACACGTGTCTTGTTGTTATTTGATGAGAGAAGGTCACACAGATTGCTATCCGTTGTAACAGTGGAAATTATTTCATGGCATGTTGCTATTGGTGGAAAATGGCTGAGTGAGTTTAACTGTTGAGATATGGCTCATTAATGAGCCAGCACCCTCTCTCTTCATTATTATGGCTAGTCAACGATCCTTGTGATGGCTTTCTTGGCTGAGAAGGTTATCACTCGGATCAATCCTGAAACTTCTTTCCTTTTTGGCAAAACAAGTCCTTCTAATTATCAGCTTCATAACTTGAACTAGGAACTTCATAAGTTTGTCAAATTTGGCCCTTTTGACTTCATACTTAAACAATAATGGTCCCTTGACTTGTTGACTTAAACTTTGACAAGATTTGACTATCTTCTTAACTTTTCCAACTTGTCATTTTTAGTTCCTCAACTTTCAAAGTTGTCAAGAAAGGTCATTTGACTTTGTTTGACTTGTTACTTTTCATCCTTCTTTTGTCTTTTGTTCATCAAATATGACTTGAATTTCATGTTTGCTTCAATTTTGTATCTTTTTACCCACACAGGCACAAACAACAAAGTATACCCATAATACTGCTTTTATAAATCAAAATCAGGCATTTTACTTTATGTTTTATGGTTAAATATGATATAATTGATATAAGATTTCACTCATATCAAATCCCATACACTTGATCATTGCCATGACCTCATGCAATGCCACATTTTAAAGCACCAATTTACACTTTTCTCATAGTTAATCCACCTTGGCCAATATGGAATGCTTTTACACTACTCTACACTATATGATGCATGGTTTTGATTTTTACAATGCAATCCAAAGGAAAACAAATTTATTTATATATTTTTGGATTTTTCTTTCTTGAAAAAGTTTTGATGGAAATAACTTATAAAGAAATCAAAAATTTTAATTAGGGCTTTGGTACCAGGAACACTTATCATCCTCAAGTTTCACTTTCCCCATACCAAGCTTAAAAACAAGATCATTGTTATCCATAAGTGAAAGTGCATCTACTTATTCATAAAAATTAATTGTGTTAACATTATACCCTCACTTATTTTGCCTGTAAGACCGGTTATTATTTGAGCAAATTTCTTTTAGGCAAATTTGTCATTATTTAAAGCGTGAAATATAAGAAGTGTAAAATCTTAAAATAAGGAAGCACGGTTTTAATCCTAAGTAACCATCTTATCCATTACTCGAAAAACCGCCCACAATTGATATAAGTCCGACCTAGAATAATAAGTCATTCGCCTTATGTGTAAGATCCTTATGTCATGCATTAATAAGTAGCTACACGCTCTCTAAGGAAAGAAAATAAAACTCACGCAATAATTTATATTCTTCGCTTTTTTGAGACCTTGGATCTTCAATCCCGCAACCCGTCAAGGTAATATTAGATTGGAGCAACTATTAAATCACCGCAACCCTTGTGAGAGTAATATTAGAATTTAATAGCTACTATAATTAACACTTCACTGCCCCTCTTGGAAGTCTTGTATTATTATTTTTTTTCTTTCTTTTTCTTTTTCTCTTTTTTTTTCTAGCCACTCATTTTTTTATAAGCCGCTCTTATTTTTATTTATTCCTCACAAAGAAAGTTGAAAAGAATAAAAGGAAAAACATCCGCTAAGTATTAAGCATGAAATAAGTCTAGTACACATAAAACGTTTTAACTTAGAATCTTAAGGCGTACTTATACCAACCACGAATGATTAGTAAAAAATGCATAAGAGACTACAAACCGATTAAAACTATTCTTGATTATTTATTAACTAATATACATGCGTTGACGAGAAGGTAAAGGTAACGAAAGGGGATATAAAAGCCACAATTAATTAATATGATGTTTATCTAGCCCTTAACACTTACTTCAAACTCTATCATCTCTTGTTCTCCATAGTTTAAAATCTCAAATAGTGAGACTAGTGGAAGCTTAGCCTAATAAACCAATAAAGGTCTACATGGTTAAGGATACTAGCTAGAGTAATCTTAGATAAGCAAACTCGGGTTGAGTCAAAGTATCTATGGCGGGCCTAATATGCCAAAGAAGTCTAAATTTGTTAAACCATATCCTTTATTATATATTTTTTTTCTTTTATATATTTGTGATGAAAAATAAAAGAAGAAATATATACACTACAAATGTATTATGCAAATGAAAAATGATTAATGCAAAAATAATGAATGCATATTTTTGGTGGCCAAAGTAGATCAAAAATTTGAAAAATGTTTGAAAAATTAATTTCCAAGTTATCATGAAGGCGATGAGAATGTTCTAGGTAAGGTCACTTCGATAGAAGACCCCCTACACTTAAGATAAACATTTTCCTCAATGTTTAAGAGTATTGGAGTAAACGCCCCTACACTTATGACATTGATAACTTTTCTTAACCCAAGCTAAGGAAAGGTATACTATAGTGAATTCATTGTAAGCACAATGTGTTTAGAAAATCACAATAGTAACAAAGTGTACCCGATACATGGGCCTCCTCCATAAGCTCAAATGCATTCAATGAGAGAGACCAACCCTACAAACATCAAGAAGACAAAAGTGAGGCATCCCCCTACACTTATTCTCATCTATAAACCCTTTATTCCTATCCTACGATACTCTAGTCTAAAAGATCTAATCCTAGTTATTCAAGCTTGATTTATAGAGTCTCTAGCTCGACTCTTCCCACAATGAATTAATTCATGAGGAAAAAGGGGATCTCTTGGACCATTTCAACGTAAATGTCCTCCCCAAAGTAATGCTTAACACGATGACCATTCACTTTGAAATTTGGGCCATTTGGTTGTGACAAATCAATAATCCCATATGGAAATACTTGAGCAATAGGGAATGGACCAAACCATCGTGACTTAAGCTTGCCTGCAAAAAGTTTCAACCGTGAGTTAATGAATAAAACTGAGTCTCCAACTTTGAACTCACGGTTCTTAATCTTAGCATCATGCAATTGCTTAGTCTTTTCCTTATAAAGCAAGGAGTTTTCATAGGCATCGGTTCTTAGCTCATTCATCTCATTAAGTTGGTCTTTCCTATGTGAACCAGCTTGGTTTAGATCGAAGTTAGCCCATTTAAGAGCCCATGAAGCCTTATGTTCTAACTCGAATGGGAAGTGGCATGCTTTTCTACAGACAAGTCTATAAGGCGTACAACCTATTGGTGTCTTTAAAGCGGTCCTAAAAGCCTACAAAGCATCATCAAGCTTGTCCGACCAAGAAGCTCGATGCGCTCCCACTGTTCTTTCTAGAATCCTCTTTAAACCACGATTTGTGACCTCGATTTTCCCATTGATTTGAGGGTGATACGTGATAGAAAGTCTATGGTTAACATCATACTTCTTCATGACTCTTGTAAATTGAATATTACAAAAATGAGTCCTACGATCACTTATGATGGCCCGAGGTACATGAAATCTAGCAAATAACTGCTTCAAGAACTTGACTACAACTCTAACATCATTGGTAGGGAAAGCCTTAGCCTCAACCCACTTAGAAACATAATCCATAGCTACGAGAATGTATTTATTGCCCTTTGATGATGGAAAAAGTCCCATAAAATCTATGCCCCATACATCAAATATCTCACATTCTTGTATGAAATTTTGTGGCATCTCATCTCTTTGATTAATCTTTCCTTGTCTTTGACAAACATCACAATATTTCACCATTTCTTGGGCCTCTTTGTAAATGGAAGGCCAATAGTAACCTGAATCAAAGACTTTCTTAGTCGTGTAGTTACGCCCAAAATGGCCCCCCGTGGGTCCCTTATGGGAAGCTTCTAAAAGCTTAAATGCTTTGGGCCCATCTACACAACGTCTTAAGATTTGGTCCGCACATTGCCTAAAGAGGTAAGGGTCATCCCAAAAGTAATATTTATCTTCCTTGAGAAACTTTTTCTTTTCTTAGGAAGTAAGACCCTCAATAAGCACATCCCCCACAAGATAGTTTGCAATATGCGCAAACCAAGGGGTGGCATCCTCTTGTGAAGAGATAGACATGAGTTCCTCAAGTGGAAAGGATTCATTGACTTCCTTATTAGGTAATTCTCCTTGAAAAGGATGCTCAATTCTACTCAAGTGATCTGCTACTAAATTCTCGGCTCCTTTCTTATCACGGATTTCTATTGAAAACTCTTGAAGCAACAAAACCCATCTCAAAGGCCTAGGCTTAGCATCTTGCTTGGTCATAAGGTATTTGAGAGCAGAATGGTCCGTATACACTAGGGTCTTCGAAAGCACAAGATAGGGTCTAAATTTCTCCAAAGCATAAACAATAGCAAGCAACTCTTTTTCCGTAGTGGTGTAATGAAGTTGAGCACCCGTCATTGTCTTACTCGCATAGTGTATAGGTTGGAAATTCTTATTAACTCTTTGTCCTAAAACACCCCCCATGACATAATCACTAGCATCACACATGAGTTTAAAAGGAAAATACCAATTTGGTGATACCAAAACGGGAGCCTTAATCAACTTTTCTTTAAGAATCTATTGTGTGAATATGAAAGGAGCCACTTTTTCTAAGAGGTTGGTCATGCGTCTTGCTATCTTAGAAAAGTCTTGGATAAAACGCCTATAAAAACCCGCATGTCCCTAAAAACTCCTAACTCCTTTCACTGTGGTGGGTGGGGGAAGTTTGGTAAAAATATCTATTTTAGCTCGATCCACTTCTAAACCTTTGTTGGATATCTTATGTCCTAAAACTATCCCTTCTTTTACCATGAAATGACACTTCTACCAATTTAGAACAAGACGTGTTTCTTTACACCTTTTTAGCATACGTTCTAAATGGGAGAGACAAGAAGTGAATGAATCTCCAAAGACCGAGAAATCATCCATGAATACTTCCATTGTGTGCTCAATCATGTCATGAAAAATGGCCATCATACACCTTTGAAATGTCCTCGGGGCATTAAACAAACCAAAAGGTATTCTCTTATAAGCAAATGTGCCATAGGTACAAGTAAATGTGGTCTTTTCTTGATCCTTTGGATCAATGGGTATTTGAAAATAACCCAAAAATCCATCTAGAAAGCAATAGTACTTATTTCCCGCTAAGCGTTCAAGCATTTGGTCCATGAAAGGTAATGGGAAATGGTCTTTCCTAGTAGCATCATTAAGCTTCCTATAGTCAATACAAACTCTCCAACCCGTGACAAGTCTAGTGGGAATCAACTCATTTTTTTCATTAGGTACAACGGTGATTCCTCCCTTTTTAGGCACACAATGCACCGGGCTAACCCATGGTGAGTCGGAAATTGGGTAAATCATACCCGCATCAAGGAGTTTGATAACTTCCTTTTTGATGATTTCATGGATTTTTGGGTTAACCCTTCTTTGGTTTTGGATGGCGGGTTTGTAATCATCCTCCATAAGGATTTTGTGAGTATAAAAATTAGGATCAATCCCCCTTATGTCGGATATTTTCCAAGATATAGCTTTCTTATGCTTCTTAAGAACTTATATAAGTTTATCCTTCTCATCATCTTTCAAGCCTTTGGCTATGATAAAGGGTAATTTGTCTTCTCCCTCTAAGAAAGCATATTAAAGGTGTGATGGAAGATCCTTAAGCTCTAAGGAAGGTGGACTCTCAATAGAAGGTTTCACTAATGATGGATCATCATTAGTAACCTCTTGTGGAGTAGGTGAAGGAATGGGATCCTCATTGAGTAACTTTTGGATAGTAATAATATCTTCTTCCTAATTGATAAGAGAATCATCATTTCTTAGAAAGTTAGACTCAAATTCCTGTAAGAGGAAATCACTCTCTCCAAATGGTGTTAAGGAGTGAGCAATTGAGGCCACGGTTTCTACATGTGGAATGTGCTCATTATCACTTTTGCAAGCTTCATGAAAATGTTCATTACAAACCTCATCAAGAACATCCACAATATTTATGGTTTCACAACTTTTAGATTTCTTAGTAACTTTCCCCAACATAAACACTACTTTCTCCTCCTCTACCCTCATAATTAGTTCTCCTTCCGCCACATCAATAAGAGTACGACCCGTCCTCAAGAAAGGCCTTCCTACAATAAGAGAAACTCTCGGGTCCATGTCATAGTCAACAACTACAAAATCGGCGGGGAATGTGAATTTATCAACTCCTACAAACACATCTTCCGCAATCCCCACCGGATAAGCTATTGAACGGTTTGCTAACTCAAGGGTCATCCTAGTAGGAGTAAGATCGGGAAGAGAGAGTGGTTTCCAAACGACAAAGGCATTAAATTTATGCTTGCCCCAAGATCCGAAAGTGCCATGCAATTTTCCACCCCCGAAAAATTATAAGGGATCAAAAACCGTCCCGGATCTCCAAGTTTTGTTGGTAAAGTCTTCAACAACACCGCGGAACAATTTTCGTTCAATGACGTGTTAGGCATATCAACCAACTTTTCTTTGTTTGAGAGTGTTGACCAAACTTAGATCGATTAAGCTTGTGCATACGAGATTAGATCAAGTTATACACGTAGAGAAACTTTGTTTATGTATAAAGTAATCTAAGTGTTATGCGGAATTAACATTTAAACAAGAACACACACAGAATGTAAACAAAATTTCACTTGATTAATAATAACAAACTTGCTTACAATGAAAGTGTTTAACGTATTAAAACTTATTATGAAACATAACCTAAAGGTCTTCTTTTATAGACATAAGAAGCCTTGTACAAGAGTCTACGTATCAACTATTCTAGGTAAAGATAATTATAGAAAATACAATATTGAACTTATCTTTACTAGAAACAAACTAGAAACAATATACGCGTAGACCATATCTTCCTATCAGTGCTTGTCTTCAACCTATCAACGCTTGACTTCTTGTCAATGCTTGATCTGTCAGCGTTTGTTTTCTTCATATCAACGCTTGTTTTCCTCTTGTCAGCGCTCAAGTGAACTGGCTACATTTTATTCCCAACAATCCTCCCCTAAACTTGATATTTACTCTAGTAATTAAGTTTCTGAATAAAAATTAAGAACTAGGAGGAATCTTACAACTCTTATCATATTGGTAATAAATATGTCTGATCAAATCTTTGGCCACATCACTTGAATAATCAATCTCCAGCTGTGTTGTCTTCATCTTCTCCAAAACTTCTTTGGACATGGAATACTGACCATCTACAAGAAGATACTCAGCAAACTTTGTAGAGCTCAAATAATATACAGCAGCAGCTGAATACAAACTCCATTGAAGACCACTAAGATCATCCTCAAGATCCTTCTAAACAATAGGATCTTATTCTCTTGGTCCACACATTCTCTTGAATGTTGACCAAAGTTTTATTCCATTGACTGAAGTAGGAGCTTCAGTCTCATACTTGGCCTCTAGAAACCTCCAAAGGTCTACCAATTCTTCTCTATCCACACTTGTAAAGAGAGATATAAGTGTAGTAAAAGTGTGTACCTCTTTCCCATACCTGCCAATCTTCCAAAACCCACTTTCATCTTCTTCATAGCTTATAATAGGGTTTCTGGCATCAAGAGGTAACACTTGCACCATATCTGAAGCTTCCAAAGGTGAGAGCTTGATGCTCCTTCTTATAACAGCTTCACTAGGCTTTAATCTATCCATATCTTTATGAAACTCAAAAGGAACTCCCTTCTTCAAAGGTCTTGGAACAATCATTGCCTTCTTAAGCTCCATCTCTTCTACAAGTTCTTCTTTCCTTTCATCTGAAAGAAGTCTGATAGTATTCATCTCCTGCACTTTTGCCCAAATGGGATAAGCCTTGTACTCCAACTCTTCAAAGGATAATCCCAACAATTTCTTATAGGTCCATCATGTTCCATGACATCTGAGTAGCATGTAGTACAGCTCCTTTCTATCCCTCTTCAGCATTGAGAGAACATTGCTAGCTTTTTGTTTCAGAATTACCTTGCAGTCTTTTTGTACTCTTAGAAGAATCTCCAAACCCCATATTTGGTCTGAAATAGTCAAATCTGGATTCTCCATACACCTATCTTCCCAAGCATGGTACATCTGAACAACTTCTGGCATATCAAATTGTACTTGCAATTTCAACTCTTCAAGCTTCTCTCTTGCCAAATCATCACCATACTCAAGTCTTTCTGGTTGTTCTATTATCATCACACTTGAGTCTGAACTGGCTTCATCACTTCCTTCTTGTTCCTCTGAAGTGGCAACAAATGGTGATTCACCAACCTTCTTACTTTCTTGTTCCACACGTTGTGTAGCCAACCTTCTATCAAACTCTACATGTGCTGCATCCTTTGGAACTTCTACCTCTACCATGATTCCTTTACCCTTATCTAATGGATCAATGAAGGGTAACGATGATGGTAATACCTGTGAAGATACTTCTTTGATGATAGCTGATGACTGGAATACATCAACATCATCTGCAGGTCTGTCAACGCTCAAATTTCTTGTGTCAGCATCCAATTTGCTCATGTCAGAGCTTGGTGTGTCAGCGTTCAAATTTTGCTTGTCAACGCCCAAATTACTTATCTCAGCGCCTCTTGTAATTTTCTCCAACATAGTTGTAAAAGACAAGTCTAAATTTTTAAGAGTTACCAGAGATCTAACAAAACCTGGTTGCTTCTTATTTCAGTTAGGGCTTCAACAACACCTAAAGATTCACCATCATGTGAGCCCTTATCACTCACATTAATCTGCTCATCCTCCCCTTTGGAAGATTCCTCCATCCCACGCCTTGTGCTAGCATTCTCAAAAATAACAATCCTCTCCCTCAAGTGCTTGAGTTCAAGGCCTTGTGTACTGACAATTTGTACCAAGTCTGCATTTTGCTTTTGCAAGCTAATGCAGACAGCCGTCAATTCCATTAATGTGTATGGTTCCAATTTTCCCTCCTCTAAAATGGGTATTTGACCTCCCAAGTTAGATTCATGGGGCATGGATGAGGTCTTAAAGATGTTAGGACTGTCTTGGCCAACATCTAAGCCAGAACCAATAGTCCCAGCCTCATCCATAGCACCAACCACACTTGTGGTGGTGGTTCTCTCTGCTATATGGCTTGGACCACTAGAGGAGAACACTCCAGTAGTCGTTTGGCGTTTTAGCAACTTATATTGTGGTGGGGTAGAAGATGATGTGGATTGGGTGGATGTGGGAAGGTTAAGGGGTGTTTGGGTCTGTGAAAGAAATGTTTCAGTGTTTGGATTACTTGTGTCAACGCCAAAATTTATGGTGTCAGCGTCGAAGGGCTCTTGGTCAATTTGCATGTGTTGAGGTGAATGCAAAGGTTTTGGTATTGGGTCAAGTTGTGGTTGTGGGTCTGGTTGGGGTTGTGCTGCTTTAATAACAGCAAGCATAGCTGGGGTTAGGGGTAATTCACGGTGAGGGGGTGAATTCATCTTGGTAAAAATAGCTTTCTTTTTCACTGGGATCTCATAAAAATCATCATGATCCCTTGTGAAGTAATTTTGCACATCAAAAACCATTTGTAAAAATCTGGGATAAGCCAAAGTCATCTTATTCCCTTTGTTTTTACACATGCCCTCAAAAATCATTTTTGAATAAATAAAATTTTGCCCAGTTGCAATGCACATAATAGCACTAGCAATTGATCTATTAATCTTATTGTGTGCAGTACACTTGGGACTCAAACATTGTAAGAGGACATGTATTAGGTACTTCCAGGCTGGGGGAAACTCCTGTTTATGATATTTTTTTTAAAGTTCCCTCATCAGGGAAAGGATAACCCAAAGCCCGAAGCCCTTGTTCTATTTCATGAATGGGGAGGGTGGTTGTACCATCTGCATCATCAAGATGCAAAGCCTGGCGAACCAAGGCTTCAGTAACCACCCATGTACACCCATGAACAATAGATGATAATGTAGTAACATTATTAACTGTTGAGGAACTTACAGTGTTCCAAAACTGCTTAATATGTGTGACAGAGATGAGAGGAGCATGAGAAAGAGCATACCTAATTGGGGATGCATTCAAATGCGCCACCATCTGGGTGTATTGTGGAAACAGAGTGTCATCAGCGTCCAAATATGCAATCATGTTGTGTTGACTCCTGAATCCCAATACCAAATCACTTGGTTTAAATTTTGGTGCCATTGTTGAAGAAATCTATTTGTGAATGATTTAGAAAGATGAATTATAGGAGAAAATTGTTAGACAAGAATATGAGGTACCCTGTTTAAAAATAGAAGCCAAATATATAGGAGAGAAAGATGCATGTGATTGGTAAAAAATGAGGCAACCATTTTCAAAATATAATGATGAAAATATTGAAAAGAAAATAAGTTATCTCATGTATTAATTAAAAGTTATCTGCTCCCAAAATTACGGCCCCAAAATTCGTCAAAAAGTAACAACAGGGTAGGTCCCAATGAGTGTAAACGGTAAAAAATAACCCATCAACGTCCAACGGCTATATTCTTGTCAACGTTTGCCAAAGCCATGTCAGCGTCTAAATTGGTAATAACAACGCTTGGAAAAATACTTGTCAGTGTCCAAAAATAAAAGTAATAAAAATGAAAAAGGACCTTAACAAAGTAATTTATCCTAGTGAAGATAAACTATAAGTTGATAATTATTATAGGACGGCAAGCACTGTCCAGTTATGCACACTTGCTTATGCAAGATAGACATAACAGTCCTCTAGTGTCCCATGCTAACCAAAAATCTTAACAACTAAGTTATCTCATAAAATTCCTTGTAACTCCCAGGTAAACCCACGATAAAATCATTCCCAAGTCTCCCAACAGACCACAACCAATTCTAGGCCAAAAATGTCTTGGCAGCATGCATAGTATATCAACTTTGCATGCTACAGTGCCTCATGATTTAGTAAAACTAACTCATACTCACCTGTGGACACAATCTAGAATTGTGATAAGAGTATTATAAGAATACCCAAAAGTCCTAAAGGTTCCTAAAACCTCCCCTTAATTTGTGATACATATGTTGCTCAAAAATATGCATGAACATAAAAAATTTATGTCAAGATAGGAATATAAATATTCTAACCATCATCCATAAATAAAAACATGCTCAAATGATTCTCCAAGGATCCATAAGAAACTCTGTATCCAATGGTACAATGCTAACACCACCTGCACAATTAGATTAAAAACCACAAAACTAACATTGTTGCTGACAACGCCACGATAACACTTGTCAGCGTTAAAGTAACCTTTGTCAGTGTTAGAAAAATATAGTGGAAAAGACCAATAACAATGCATTATCCTGTACATACTTTTACATGAAGACCTCAAAACACATATTATGTGAGATTGATCATTCCAATACTTGTTACCAAGTATTGAAACCTTCCAGCATCAAAAGGTTTAGTTAATAAATCAGACACATTTTCTTCTGTGTCAACCCTATCTGGTTGTATTAAACCCTTTTCAAAACAATCCCTTATAAAATGATGTCTAATTTCTATGTGTTTTGTTTTAGAATGATGTACAGGATTTTTAATAATGCATAAAGTGATGTTATTGTCAACAAAAATCTTGGTATGCATGAAACTATACCCATAATCCAACAGCTGGTTCTGAATCCATAAGACTTGTCCACAACAAGCAGCTGCAGCTACATACTCTGCTTCAGTTGTAGAATTGGCCACCACTGTTTGTTTCTTGCATTGCCAAGATATCAACCTACTCCCAAGAAACTGACATCCACCAGTTGTAGATTTTCTATCAAACTTATCACCTCCATAGTCACTGTCTGAATATGCAATAAGCTCCAATGGTGATTCTTTTGGGTACCACAAGCCAAGATCTGGATAACATCTAAGGTACCTAAAGATTCTCTTGACAGCATAAAGGTGACATTCTTTGGGAGTCACTTGATGGCGTGCACATGCACACATAGCAAACATAATGTCAGGTCTTGAGGCTGTGAGATACATCAATGAACCAATTATTGATCTATAGTGCCTGACATCCACATCTTTTCCATCTCCAACTTTTCCCCAAGGGTGTTCTCTATCCATACAAGTAGTAGCCCTCTTTTCATGTGGAGAAAAGCCAAACTTCTTCAAGATCCCTTCTACATACTTATCCTGAGAGATGAAGATACCATCTTCTTTCCGCTGAACGTGTAACCCTAGAAAGAAGTTCATCTCTCCCATTGCACTCATCTTGAACATGTCTTTCATAAGCTTGGAAAAGTCTTCACTCATCTTTGGTTTAGTGGAACCAAAGATGATATCATCAACATAAACCTAAACAAGTAAGACATCCTTACCAGCCTTCTTTGTAAACAATGTATGGTATATGGTGCCCCTTTTGAATCCATTTCCACCAAATAAGTGGAAAATGTACCATACCATGCTCTTGGGGATTGATGAAGTCCATACATAGCTTTCTTGACTCTATACACCTTGTCTGGATTCTCTGGATCTTCAAAACCAGGAGGCTGCATAACATATACCTCCTCAACAATTGTACCATTGAGGAAGGCACTCTTCACATCCATTTGATAGACAGTGAAGCCCGTGCAGGAAGCATAGGCTAGAAATATCCTTATAGCTTCAATCCTTGCAACTGGTGCAAAGACCTCCTCATAGTCTATCCCTTCCTCTTGTGTATATCCCTGAGACACTAAACGTGCCTTGTTTCTGACCATAATGCCTCTTTCATATTTCTTGTTTCTTAGAACCCATCTTGTCCCAATAGGTCTGACATACCTGGGACAATCAACCAGCTCCCAAACATCCTGAATAGCAAATTGGTGAAGCTCATCCTGCATTGCTTCCACCCAACTTGGTTCTTTGAGAGCATCAAAAATCTTCTTCGGTTCATGTTGTGACAGAAAACAGGCAAACAAACATGCTTGAACAAAAGGGGTATCAACCTTCTTGTGTATATTGGCAATAAATCCACCAAGATTCTGATGAGATCTTCTAGTCTGAACAGGAGTCATGATATCCCTAATAATTTGAGAAGGGGGATGATTCTTCATTGTAGAAGTGAGAACTCCTCCCTCAAAAAGTCTGCTGTCTTCAATCTCATTATCCATGTTGCCAATATCTTCTTCAGACTCTCTTCCATCAATATTTGTATGAACCACTTCATGTAGATTTGAAGGTTCACCTTGTTCAAAATTGGAAGAGAAGATATGCTCAAAAGTGTTGTCAACGCCTGAACCAAGGTTGTCAGCGTTTGAGTTATCAACGCCTGAAATGGTGTTGTCAACGCTTGAGCCATCAACGCCTAAATTTATCCTGTCAGCGCTAGATTTTCCTTTGTCAGCGCTTGAAGGACCATGCATGTTGTTGACTGGTGATACTTGGGGAACACCATTTTCCTTTCCAGCAGCAGCAAAAGCATCTGTCCATATAGGAATAGTAACATACTCTTGTATGGAAGATGACTTGTCTGCTTGTGATCCAACCTCTTCATTAACCTGTGTACCTGAAACATCAACAACTGGTTCTTCCACAACATTTGAAGTTACCTTCACAATGTCTGGATTAGTAACATGCATATAATTCAAAGTCCTAGATAGAGGTTCCAAGTCAAACAAACCAATTTGGACCACTTTCAGGATCACTAGGTTTACTCTATAAAAACCTAACATGTACTCTTTCAAGTATACATTTTTCCTTCTTAAGGTAAACCCTATATCCCTTACTCTGCACTAAATAACCCATGAAATAGCCTTCATCACCTTTAGCACTAAATTTACCTAAGGCATCACTAGTATCCAACACAACTACATGACAGCCAAAAGGTTTAAGAAAACCAATATTAGGTTTCCTTCCCCAAAGTAACTCATAAGGTGTTTTGTTCTGTATCTTGTTGACCAATGCTCTATGTTGAACATAACAAGCTGTATTCACAGCCTCAGCCCAAAAAGCTATGGCAAAGTGAGCATCAGCCAACATAGTCCTGACTGCTTCAATTAGGGTTCTATTCTTTCTCTCAGCAACCCTATTTTGCTGTGGGGTTCTGGCAACACTAAACTGCCTAGTAATCCCTTTGTTGGCCCAAAAATCATCCAACAGTTTATTTCTAAACTCACTACCATTATCACTTCTAAGCATTTTAACTTCATTACCAGTTTTCTTTTCTATTTGGGTAATAAAGTCAATTAAAGTATCAGCAGTGTCACTTTTCATAGCTAAAAAGAAAGTCAAACTAAACCTAGAAAAGTCATCTGTGATGACAAAGCAGTATGATTTACCATTCAAACTCTCTATATTAGTTGGACCAAACAGGTCCATATGCAGCAAGTGAAGTGGTTTAGAACTAGAGTGCACCTGTTTAGACTTAAATGAGACCTTGTGCTGCTTGCCTTTAAGGCATGCAACACAAGAGTGGTCATTGTGTAAAGCCTTTTCAGGCAAACCATCAACCTAGCCAAGTCTCACAAGCCTGTTTATATTCTTAAAGTTAATGTGCCCTAGTCTCCTGTGCCATAGATTAATCTTATCAACTGAAGCTTTAGCATAAAAACATGACATATTATTATTCATTCTAATCCCATTAAGATTCACATTATAAATGTCCTTATGCCTAGGTGTTCTATAGTCAATATATTTCTCATCAGGATTTTTAAAATCCTTGCTCAACACCAAGCATTAAGTATCAGTAAAAAGAACTTTATTTTTGTTATCACAAACTTGTGATACACTAAAAAGATTGTAATCAAGTTCTTTTACCAGAAATACGTTTTCAAAACGCAAGTTCTTGGTGAGAAGAGTTCCTTTGCCTGTGATAGTTCCATATCCGCCTCCAAAGTAAACCTTGTCACCATCCTTAATGGGAGTGAAGTTTTTCAGATAATCCTCCTTCCCAGTCATGCGCCTAGAGCATCCACTGTCCCAATATCCATAATCATTGACCTGTTTATGAATGCCCTGCACATAAAGAAAAAAAATTAGTTCTCTTTGGGAACCCAAGTCTGAGCAGACTTGGATTCATCTGGTTGTCCAACAAGAACAGACTTAGTTCTCATAACAACCCCTTGTTCATTCCTTTTTGGATGAAATACCCAGTTAACCCCAATTAGTTTTGTAATGACCTTTGAAATATAATTAAATCTGTTGTAGGTCATGGAAATCCCATTAGAATTAGGGTTTTGATCTTGCTTAGGTCTCCATGTCAAGCTAGAAGAAGCTTTAGACCCCTTACCCTGTGGTTGCAAATATTTAGGTCTGGCAGTGTTTCTGTCAGCGTTGTATTTGGTCTTGTCAACGCTAAAATTACCCTTGTCAGCGTTGAAACTAGGGTTTGCTACAGAAACCCATTACCTATTAGACCAAGTATTGGTCTTCTGAAATGGTCTTTGTCCATGAGTGTTAGACCCTTTAGTGAAGAATGGGGCTGGTCTAACAACTTGTGGAATTTGCTCCACAAAAGTTTTGGGTCTGACAGTGTTTGACCTTTTGACAGTGTTGTCCTTGGAAGCGTTGACACACTTATATGCTAAATGTGAAAAGCTACCACAAGTGTAACAGGCTTTTCTAGATACAACTCTAGGTCTAGAAGAAAAGAAGCTTGTTCCATTATGACTAACTTGGCTTTTAGGTGACCTAGTATTCCTATACATTTCTGCATACTTAATGCTAGGTTTTCTAACAGTGTTTGAGCCAAGGTCAACATTCTTGCCAGTGATTGGGTTTGTTACTTTAATAGGGGTTGACTCATTAGGACTATCACAAAGCATGCCACCCTTGACAAACAAGGTAGGGTTGGCTTTCTTCCATTCATTTAAGTCAGTCAACTTTTGCCTATACTCTTCAACTGGGGTAAGGACTCTTGGTGGAGGAATAAATTCCTCTTCTTGGAGTTCGGGCAAACCAGTCCAAGATAAGTCCTTTCTTTGGACACCATAGAAGTCCCCAGCTGGTGGTGGAACAATAGTATAGTCTTTCATCCCAATCTCAGTCATGTCCTTAGGATCCCTCTGTTTATTAACACATTCTCCTAGGGTTTGTGAGGCCTTATCACATCTCTAAATTTTAAGGTCAATATTATGCTTATTCTTGATAGCCTCATCTAACTTAGCCTGTAATTCAGCATTGACCCTTTCCATGATGTTTCTAACATCATTACTAGCATTTAACTCATGTTTTAAGATATTTATTTTATCTTTTAGGTCAAATTCCATTTTCTTATACTCCTCAACTGTCTTTTCAGTTTTAGTGAGAGCAATTTGATAGTTAGACAACTTGCATCTCTCAATACTCACATCGCTTAACAATCTTAAAACCTCTTTGTTAAGTTTTTCAGTATTTAAACGACAACCCTTACTACAAAAAGCATCATCGTATACCTCATTATCTGATGAAGAGGAGGAGTGTGCCATGAGAGCATATTGAACATGCTCTTCTTCTTCTATCTCAACAACCAAAGATTTATCCTCTTCCCCATCCTTAGCCAAATAGCTCCAGTCCCATCCAATACCATCAATTTCTTACACTACTACCATGGCCTTAGGATCCTGAGCCTTAACAATTTGGATTGAGGGTTTTCCAGCATCAGATCTTCTTAGAGATCTGCATTCCCTCATAAAATGTCCCATACGATGACAATTGTAGCACTCAACCTTGGATTTATCAAATCCAGCAGTGTCCTTTGCATTAAAGGTCATCTTCTTCTTAAACCTTCTATTCCATCTGTTTGCTCTTATACTTGCAAGAGCCATGTTCCACTTTATATCCATCTCCTCCAAGTGCTCATCACTTATTTGCTCAACGTCCTCATATGTAATCACTGAACCATTGGGCAATGAAGCAATGTATGCACACACAGTATCCAGATCCAAACCAGCAGGCTTAACTCTTGGTGAGTCAATTTTGTATGTGTCAGCGTCTGAATGTGATGCGTTAACAGGATGTGATCCAGTGTTGACACATGTTGATCCAGTAACTGGGTGCATGTATGAGTCCTTCTGATCAAATTGACCTTCACTATGTGAGAAGAAGGCCATGTTACTATTGGTAGACTTACTTCCATGTTCCAAAAGAGTTTCATTCTCCAACAGCCTCAGTTTGTTGTAGATATCATCAAAAGTAGAACTTTTTTGAGTGTTATTGGCAAGTATAGATCTTGCCTTAATCTTCCATGCATCACCAAGGCTTTTAAGAAAAGTGGCAATAATGTCAACATCTTCCTTAGTATCAGCATTACCACCATAGGCAACTTCAAGGGCTGCCCAAAGGTCTTTTGCAGACTCATAACCTCTGTATTTATGCTGATTTTCTTGCCCCAAAGAGAGTTTCAGAATGTTTAGGGTTTTTATATCAACCCTTTTCTTTGCTATGTCTTCAGCAGACACAGCTCTACCATCATCAGGTTTTTCTTTCTTATCTGCTTCTGAACATCCAACAACAGCTGATCTTGTAGCATTGGCATTAGCAATCTTTTCAGCTTTATTGAATGTGTTTCCATATTCAATAATCTCCCAGAGAGTATAGTCATAGATCCCCAGATATTGCTCAAAGTTGAACTTCCATAGCTCAAACTTGTTTGCATCAAGCATGGGAATCTTGATGTTTGGTAAGGAGGAGGAAGAGGTTAATTCTGGATTGGACATGATGTTTTTAGGGTTTTGTGAAAATTAGTGTTTTGGTGATTTTAGGGTTCTTGTGTTCTTTAAGATCAAAAGTTTCTCAACAAGCTCTGATACCACTTGTTGATCCAAACTTAGATCGATTAAGCTTGTGTATACGAGATTAGATCAAGTTATACACGTAGAGAAAGTTTGTTTATGTATAAAGTAATCTAAGTGTTATGCGGAATTAACACTTAAACAAGAACACACACAGAATGTAAACAAACTTTCACTTGATTAATAATAACAAACTTGCTTACAATGAAAGTGTTTAACGTATTAAACTTATTATGAAACATAACCTAAAGGTCTTCTTTTATAGACATAAGAAGCCTTGTACAAGAGTCTACGTATCAACTATTCTAGGTAAAGATAATTATAGAAAATACAATATTTAACTTATCTTTACTAGAAACAAACTAGAAACAATATACGCGTAGACCATATCTTCCTATCAGTGCTTGTCTTCAACCTATCAACGCTTGACTTCTTCTTGTCAACGCTTGATCTATCAGCGTTTGTTTTCTTCTTATCAACGCTTGTTTTCCTCTTGTCAGCGCTCAAGTGAACTGGCTATATTTTATTCCCAACAGAGAGAAGGTCCTTGAACATTTTGGCAAACTTGGGCATGTAATCTAGAGCTCCCACAAAGGATATGTTGATATTCAATTACTTAAACTTCCTCAAAAAGTTAGACACTTAAATGTCATCCTTATTCTTAAGCTTCTCATTTCTTAGTCTAGAGGGATATGGAAGCGTTGGTTTTGGTGAAGGTTGAGTGGTAGTTGTTGAAGGACTCTCTTTGTTGGTTTCTTCATTGATAGGTGTAGAAGGTGAAGGAGTAGTAGGTTGAGTGGAAGGTTTAGGCTTTGAAGTTGTAGAACTAGAAGGTGTAGGCTTATCACAAGTAGGAACCATTGTAGGAGTGACCAAAGGAGGTGTAGGAGGAATTGAAGGATCAATGGTTGTTTTCCCACTCCTTGGAGTGATTGCATTTACATTTTCCCTTGGATTGGTTTGAGTGTTGGAGGGTAAAGCACCTTGTGGTCTGTGATTTAAGAGCATCATAAACCTCTTGTTTGTTTCCTATTGCATAGCTCTTAATTGATCTTGAGTTCTCTTTTCACTCTCACATGTCCTTCTTTTATTATCTTGATATCTCCTTTCATTGTCTTGGTTCATCTTATGAAGAAGCTCAAAGGTATTAAACTCATTTGGCCCATTTCCTTGAAATCCTTGTTGTGAGAAAGGTGTAGGTTGATTGTAAAACCCTTGGTTATTACTATGAAAGTTATTCCCTTGGTTTTGAAAACTATGAGGTGCTCTATTGTTGTTGTACCCTTGGTAATTTCCCCTTGGCCCTTGATTTCTTTGAACCAATTGTGGAGGGTTGGTTTGGTTTTGGGTGGGTTGATGGGGAGGGAAACCGGGTGGAGTAAGGTAATTGTTAGACTTCTAAGAGAGATGGTTAGGGTTGATGTTAGGTTTAAAGTTCTCTCTTTATTCATCTTGATAAGCATAACATTCACCTTGAAAGTTTTGAACTTTATTAGATTGTAAATATGAGTGAGGTCCTCCACATGTCTCACAACTTAGGGTAATGGCATTAACATCATTAGGAGAAGAATTGTTCAAGGAAACTTTAATAAAGGCTTGAAACATCTCTTGATTCATCTTTTGAGTCTTGTCAAGTGCTTGAAGTATTTCGTTGTGATTCTTGAGGAGTTCATTATCAATTGATGTGTGAGCACTCTCTTGAACAACATGGACCACCTCATATCTTTGGTTATTTGTTTGAACCATGGCTTTTGTCTCAATGATATCCCATGCATCTTGTGTGGATTTTGAAAGAATGTTCCCACCCGTGGCCGAGTTAAGGAAATCTTGATGGTGAGGTCTCAAAGCATTGTAAAAGGTGTTAATTTGGTGAACTTGGTTAAAACCATGGCTTGGGCACTTTCTCAACAACTCTTTGAACTCGTCCCAAGCCTCACTAAAGTTTTGGTCTTGATTTTGTTGAAATCCTATGATTTGGTTTCTCAAGGCGGTGGTTCGTGAAGGAGGAAAGAACTTATTCACAAATTTCTTCTTCAAATCCTCCCAAGTGAAAATGCTCCTAGAAGGTTGCTTGTCTAACCAATTCCTGGCACTACCCTCTAAGGAGAAAGGGAATACGATCATCTTAATAGCATCAGGAGGGACCCCATTATACTTAAGTGTATTGCAAAGTGACATGAATCTCTTGATGTGTTCATGGGGGTCATCCATGGGTCTCCCTATGAAGGGAATAGAAGAAACCATATTGACCATGTTTGTCTTAAGCTAAAAAGTGTTTGCGGGTATCTCGAGTATAACAATAGCATCCGCATTCCCCTCCACACTTGATTTGTAAGATATTGTAAATCTTGCTTATGTTTAGAGAGAGAAAGAGATAGAAAGATAGATGATTTCACACACACTTTAGAGAGAGAAAGTGATTAACTATGTGTAAAAATGAAATGAAACCACCATCCTCTCCAATTAAGGAGAGGGTTTATATACCCAAGCCTATGTGATGGGCTTGGGCTTACATTGGGTCGCCGACCTACACAAGTTGTAGGCTTGGCTTGGCTTTTTTTGTTGAATATTAAGTTAACTAAACTACGAGCTACTACTTATACTATTGTTGGAGTGACTGATCCTTTCTAATACGTAAAACGTATTTCCAACAATCTCTCCCTAAGGAAGGTCACTCCAAACAAGGGCGTTACCCCAGTTACAATAATAAAATAAACCTAGCTTACTATGCTTGTCTTGAGCTCGTAGTCTTCGTCTTTCTTTTCTTTTTCTTTTTTGGTGAACATGCTGATGTGATCTTTGATATCAATCTTCAGCATTAGTCTTTTGCCTTGATCTTGTGCATCCATTGTAACACCCCCAAATTTATACAACTCAATACAGCGGAAGGCTCGTTGGTGTTACGGGATAGCACATTACTCACATCATAGACAACGCATAAAAATCGCGTCGTTTAATAATAAAGCATTTCCATTCATAAATATCAAAGTTACATAGGTCCCAAGTCATTATATTTCATACAGGTTTTACAAAACATTTGAATGGAAATTATAATTTAAGTGCGGGCCATGAATTCTTGTTGTCTTCCCGAGAATTACCTTCAAGTACCTGAGATAAAACATGTTAAAAGAAAAGGTCAGCGATAACGCCGAGTGAATTCATAGAGTTTAACAAAATCTATCAATATAACTTTGGTATAAAATTATTACCAAAAATAATTTCGTACAAATCATTGTAATAGGCCATAAAATAGCCAAAGTCATTTTTATACAAATCCTTATCGAAAATCATAATATAGGCTTTCGCCTTCAAAATCATTATACGAACCAATGTCGTAAAAATATCATACAATACGTTTTATAACGTTGTATGGAGTTAAATAAAAACCGTTATATGATTATGGTTATGAAAACCAAAACACGAACATAATATCAATAGTATGACCCCATATTGCTAGTCAGTCAATACATCGTAATTCGGCGCGTATAGTAGTATTTCGTTAATTGGATTATTATAAGCCGCATGACATTGTTACCTTACTAAACCAAACAACGGGTAGCTAGCCCGAAACTCAATTTTCCCATCTAAATTAGCGTGTCGTCACAAAGGTCACGCTATGGAAATCTTCTCATACATAAATTCGCTTACCAATCAATATGGCACGACGGGGATCAACCGTCAAGGCGCGAACTGGGGTGATCGTCCCCAAATAGTACTATTATATGCATAAGCGTCTACCAAATCCCGGTAGTTCATAATTCATGCTAATGGGACTTTTAGTGACATAACCTAACTTTAATAATCCATTTTATTTCATCTATCGGGTCCTTTAATCATTTATCAGGTCATACAATCGGGTCATACAATCATTCGGGTCCAAATCAATAAACAAACAATCGGGACAAATGGTGTCCTAATTTTATAAAAACTAACATGTTATCTCCCTCGCGGGTTTATAAAACATTTATAAAACATTTAAAAGAGTGCGAGGTTATGAACTCACGTTGATGTGGGAAAGCGGGTTATCGGCAATCCGGATGTACGGTACGTGCTTCAATCACGGAAACCTAGACAAATAATACTCGTCTTAGACTCTTGTCCAATGACTTTATAAAAATAACAATTATGTATACATATGATGATTTTATATATATATATGATGATCAAGTGGGTTTGAATTTCACATTTTATACTATATAATTTGAGTGCTTATATAATAGTAATAAACATTAATTCTTCAAAATCTGATTTTTATTTTCATCTTCACCATTTTTATCATATCTAGAGTTCTACAATGAATTAGAAGCTCATTTTTGGGTGGCATGATCTTCATATTATGTGCTACAATTAACTTAGCTATAGCTACTGCTCATTTTAAGTTTATCTATCCTTAACAGTCCCTACAAAACAGCTTATTCAGATTAGCACACTCATCTTGTTTTGATCATATCTCACTCATTTTAATGATTCCATTGCATGGCAAACTCTCACATGTGTACAAGACATATTACTTACTGTATATCCATTAATCTATGCCATTTTATCAGTTCATCATATGGTTAGTTACTGTTTTTATACAGCCTACTATTTAAGCAAGATTTAACCATTTTTACATGTAGTTTGTCCATCTTTTTACCCATGTTTATCAAATTTATCAACACCAAATCCCCACATAATATTTTTAATCATCATTCATCATCATATACATATACATAAGTAAAAGAAATACAAGATTACATAATCAAAATAACAAGAAGATGGAAAGAACAATCTTTATACCACCAAGATGATGAAAAGATGGGGTTGATGATGAACAAGACTTGGTTTTGGGTAACCAATCTTATGAGATATCAACATCACTTCTAGGATCACCAAGTAGTTGTAGATTCCTCCAAAAATCAGCCCTTGTTCTTCATGAAAACTCCTTGAGAAATCAGCCCCAAACTCCCTTGAAAACTCCTTTTTACATGTTAAGATCACCTCCAATCTTTATAACTTCAATGGGTTTTCATCATATGTAAATTATACATATGATTTATGATTGAATCAAGATCAAATGGAGGTTGTTTTGGGTGAATATGGGACGAAAATAAGAGAGAGAGTAGAGAGAAATTAGTGGTTTTGCATGTATGTTTTTGTGAGGAATGGTTTGAGTGTTTAGTGGTTTTGCTAGTTAGCTTATATGTGTAAGTAGCTAGGACAAGTGCCCTATCTTACTTAGTAAGCTTTGACACATCTTAGATGTGTTGGTGGAGTTTTGGCCACCCAGTTGTGGGGTGAGGCAAGTGTAAACTTGTCTCATCCAACTAATTTACGGGTATTCCTCGATTCTAGTTTCCTCGATTTGCGTGCCCTCGGGTCGTTTTACGAAAAATGTTTTTATAAATTATGAATCAACGACACAAAACGAATCTAATAAAAATTGTCTCATCAAAAACGGAGTTCGAAAACGTAAATACGTAATCCTAAGGTTTCCGGTTTAGTCGTAAAGGGCGTTAAATTATAATCGTAAGTACTAATCTCTTCTCGTAAATTTGTGAGTTTATGAACCAACACAAATTTAAAATTCCAAAATAATATTCACGGATAAATTTATTTTCTGAAATGTCGGACTGTCACCAAAACGGTGTATGTAAACGTAAGCACGTAACATTGAATCCTCCGGTTTAGACGTACTCGATGCTACTTCAAGACGTAAATCTAAATTACTTCCCAAAAATAAGTGAGTTCATAATATAATATTAAAATAATATTTTTAAATAATATTTGAGAATAAAATATCAACCATAAATTGACGGATTGTCACAGCATTTACCCCTAAACAGGATCTTTGTCCTCAAAGATCATCTTACCTTACTACTCGCTTCTTATAGAGTTAAAGACATGCTGGTATTTCCTCCACATTCGGTCTTTTCTCACAAGTGTAATTCATTACATTACGCGAGTTTCATCAAACATAACTACGGGAATAAGATCAGGCTTAATGTTGACTTACTTTCTCTATCCATGATGTTCACGGGTTTTTGATGAATGCAACTTTTCGCCGATCTAAACATTACTAAGAAACAATCAGATTTTCACTTGATAGACAATTTATCAAGTTCGATATACGAAACATAATTCACGCAGCTCTTGAAGTCCTAGGGTAGATCCAGCTTATATGCCTTTCAAACCAATTTTTACATCATCTCAATGGTCCCATACAACGGGGACTTATATCCCATGATCTTTCAGATCATCAATTCATTTTTCCGTGGTTAAATTTTTTGGCATAACTTCGCTACCCATCTGGCACTTCAAGATCTACATTTCATATTCACATAACCTCCTGCCCACTACCGGCAGTCAATAATTAGATCCTAATTTCGACAATAATTTCAGGTCTCGCGGGTCAAGTATTTTGTAAGGTTTGGTTCGCCATCATAGGAAACCTTAAACCTAATAGACATGTCCAACTCACAATGGGTGTATGTTGGGTGTCTTCATCTCAACTCCTGCTTACATATGCTCTAATATTTAGATCCTAACAAGATTCGATCTCGATCCTAACACGATAATTATCAATGATAATCTCTCCAAAGGAAAACGATTATACGGTCTATTACCATAGGTCAATCATTCAAACATAGAACAGCGCTTATAGTATTTTGTATCATTACTTTACCTCGTCCCTTCGATTGGGGTGGTACATAGTACTCTCATCAAGGTTCGTTCTCAATGACTTCTGAGCAAATCTCTAGAAATTTAATGCGAAGCGAGAATCTTGATAGAGATGATCGATACAGGCACACCATGTTTACATAACTCTTTTAAATACAAAAGAGTCAATTTCTTCATCAAGAATCTATCATTAACAGGAATGATATTAGCAGATTTGGTCAGTCTGTCGACGATGACCCAAATCGAATCAAATTCGGATGATGACCTTTGTAATAGTTAGACGTTTACTAATGTATGAGGCGATGTCTGCCTTCATAATTTGTCATTAGTACATCTTCTTCTGATAATGATACATTAAATCAGAAATGACAAGAATAGAATACTTATACTTACAAGATTTCAATATAACTAAATCTTAAAATCTCCATATTTAGGCAACCTCAAGTGGCCTTTATATATGTAACATCATCCACTTCTTAATTTTAATGGTTCACATTAGCCGCGAACCCCTTTTATCATCTATATTATCCTTTTTACAAACATTGTTTATTTTTATATTGTTCGGCAAATTATTTTGCACCTTCATTATTAAGGAACACATCCTAATTGGTTCTTTATTCTTTTTAAATACTGCGTCGGTATCTAAATTCACCTCTCCTGATGATATAAATATCATGTCCGTATTCATTCAAAGTTTCTTTCTTCATATTTTCTATGTTTTAGTTTCGTCTCAACTATCATTTTTATCCCTTTTACTCAATCCGACGTTTAAAGCGTCGATAGTTATTACAAGTAATTTAAATAATAACTATTTAATTTTTATGAAACATATCGTAAAGATTTTAAATTTATTAGTTCGACCAATTATATAAAATGTTCAAAAATAAATTTGAATTTCATTAACAAGATTTTTGTTGATTTATCGAAAATATTTAATAAGATCGTAAATGTTCCAAAAACCTTTGTTTATACTTTGGTCAAGATTTTCTTAGTTAAAAAGCAAAAATTGTCATTTCAAATTTTAAGTCATGGTTTAAATGTTTTCCTCAATCCCTCTTAGGTTGTCTTAAGGTATGCAAAAACATTTACCTCTAAACAGGAGTTTAGTTAAATGTTTTGGTTATAAGGGAATAATCCCTTAAAAATCCTTTGTTAAAATATTTGTCAAAACATATTTCCATTTTCTTTTTGGTAAAACCCAAAATCTTAAAAGGGCTCTTAATCTTTGAAGAGTCAATATATTCCATTATCTATTAATCACACGGTCAATTAATATAAAGGATTAAGTCTTAAATCACATGTTAAATATTTAAGGTACAAGTTTTTATTGTTCGGTCAATTCAGGGCAATATATAAATAATTACTAACTCCTTCTTATACTTATAAACAAACAAATAGTCCTGAATGATCACAAGCGTGAATTTATCAAATTACAGCCTTCACACGTGATTCACCAAATTTATGAATGCTACATGTGTATTAGTCAATCCAAACGACATCACGTGAAACTCATAATGTTCATTACAAGTTCTGGATGTAATGATTGGAATAGATATTCTTTTTCGCGGACGCGAAGTTGATGATAACCATGACATGGATCAAATCTTTAAAACATACGCTAGAACCTTGTAAATGATCGAACAAATCTTCCATTTCGAGTTATGGATATCGTTTTTGATTGTCAATTTACTCAGTTCATAGTAATCTATAAATATAAGGAATGATAACACCATAGCTCTTCATGAGGATGAGCTCGGTAGAATAAAATCTTTCTCCGACAACTCTTTCAGTTGTACGGTAATTCCTTTAATTCAGATGGTGCTGACGTACAGTGCACAAGCCACAGGTGCAGCACCGGAAATATAATCAATACCAATTTCAACTTGCCTTAATGGCAAAAGTTTAGGTAATTCACCAATAAATACCTCCTAAAGTTTCAGATAAAAGAAACATCTTTTAATAAATTTACTTTAAGTTTTTTCTAGATTATAATCTCTATGACTAATTCACAACCATTTAAGGTATAATTTCAAGTCTAAATGCAGGATATGGTCATCCATCAAGAATTATTTAGATCACTTTTGATAATCAACATCTTATCATTTAGGGGAATTCTACTCGAGTTCCCATCAATTAAGACAATGTCGTCATGTCATAATCAATCAATCCATTTTACTGGCACTATCAACTTTCCAGTTTCATTGCCGTCGATAAGATGTGAACTTCTCAAAAGACTAACTCATAATCCTTCACAAGTTCAAGGATATATGGAGACACAACTACCATTAAAGAGTAAGGTCAACGCATAATCTATGCGAGAGAATTTCAAATCAGACACAGACGAAAACATTTAACGAATATGAATATATCCCATGTTTTCATAATTTGAGTACGCATTCGAAAGCTCCTCGGATCGTTACCCAGGTCATTCAAATGAAATCAATTCAAAAGAAATGATAGGAACGTCGATACATCCAGTCGGGTATCAACACTCGGTAATCAAATACTTTTCCTAAGAATCTCACTACGGGAGAATTGGACAAGAAAGAATCGTCAATTGTCAAATAAGACAATTTCCACAGATGAGTAAATTCGACTCAGAAGAATAGATGATACAGGCACATATGTAGGTGTCCCTAACACTATGTCCCTATTTTTCACTTCTTGCAGATCTCATAAAATTTAATCTTTCACAACCTTCAAGGAAAATGTAGTGTTTATTCATTTAGTTTTATGGTGACTACTAATCAGTCTTGCATGGTCCATTCCAAATTGTATGTAGGCACGCAACTATATACAATTTCAAGATTAACGATGCAATGCTCAGTTCGTCAAAGTTTTATGATCATGTTTATAATAAAAAAACATTTTCATGCTTAATTCTTAAATAAGAATCAAGAATAAATTTACAAAGATCTTCTTTGTTATGAAAACAATTAAGTTTTCTAAGGTGTTTTATAAACAACTTCATTTCGATAACAATCACTTATAAATCTCACTTTGAATAACCCTTATAGTGATGAAAATTCAATTTTTCTCAAGGGATACTGTTTTAACTTATAAAAACAATGAGTGATCTGCAAAAATGTGATGAAAAGTTGTTCACCAAGAACTAACTTCAATATAATAGGAAATGAGCTTTAGCCAAATAATCATGAGGTTCATTATCTCGATGGCACTCAAAAGAATAATCCACAACGTAACTCAAATCGAGATGAGTACTTGTTCAATGATTGTATCACTAATGCGAGCATTAGGAAGAAGCAATAAAAGATAGATAACATCGATACATGTAAAATTTAGCAATCAAAGGTAGTCTTTTTCATTAATCACAAACAAGTCAAAATTGTACTGTAACACATTACGTGTCACTATGTCATACGATTCTCAGAACTCATCCTACCAACTGATATCTCAGTTAAGTTAGGGATTTTTAAAAGATACCACAATGAATACTAATCTACAAGAGTCATTAGGTGTCCCACCTGTCCCGGAAGATCCATTGGTCCCAATTTAGAAGAAGATTTCTTTAATTTATTTATTGGACACTGGGCATCCTCGTTAGTGGACAATGGCCTAGGAACAACACTTAACACGAATCAACAATCAATTAAAACCTTATAATTCAATCACAGAACTTAACGACTTCCTCTTAACAATTTCTTATTCCATACGAGTTAAATTTTATTTCATTCAAGTTTCAACCAAATCATACTCAATTCGATATCCTACTTCATTCTCCAATACTTCAACTTTATTTTTAATCCTTAAAAGGGCAATAAAAGCTTGATATGAACAACGCTTAATTTCCAATCCTATAGCTCTTACAACAATGGTTATCAAATAAGTCACTAGTATGAGATGACTCATACATTCAATTAGACTTCTCGGAAAGGTACTAGTGGCATGAGGCTTTTGGGTAATGGTTCCAATGACAGCCTCAAGTGCAACATTCACCCTTTCGATTTCAATTTAAGAATTGGATGACAACGAATCAGATGACATCTTTCTAGGTGGTAACGTTTTGTCAAACTCCACTCTATAAGAAAAGATCGTCATGACATCGATATCAGTTTTAATCTCGCCAATTCTTCTTTAATATCACAATCAACTAATTATCAGCATTTCTACGAATATCAACTATTTTGTTGGGATCATAAATATCCACAACTTGGTTTAGATCTAGAATAGCTAGAATTCCTACGAGAATAGCTTCGATTAATTTACTAAGGGATTTAGGGTTCCTTGTGACAATCTACGTCGTATAAATACCTCGTATAAATATCAAAATAATCATCAAACAATCATGTAATAAAATTACATCATATATATATAATCCAAGTTATATATATATATATTAAAATAACACTTCTCAGTCTGGCCTTGTCGGTAACTCGGGAATTCTTCGGTACCGTTATAGTCAAAAGATTTTTAGACATTTTTAGAAAAATGTTTATAGTTAAAAGATTTTAAAATTTTTTATTCAAAACCTTAATTTTAAAAATCTTTCGTTCTCTATAACGAGAGCTCTGGTACCAAACTGTAACACCCTCAAATTTATACAACTCAATACAGCGGAAGACTCGTTGGTGTTACGGGATAGCACATTACTCACATCATAGACAACGCATAAAAATCGCGTCGTTTAATAATAAAGCATTTCCATTCATAAATATCAAAGTTACATAGGTCCCAAGTCATTATATTTCATACAGGTTTTACAAAACATTTGAATGGAAATTATAATTTAAGTACGGGCCATGAATTCTTGTTGTCTTCCCGAGAATTACCTTCAAGTACCTGAGATAAAACATGTTAAAAGAAAAGGTCAGCGATAACGCCGAGTGAATTCATAGATTTAACAAAATCCATCAATATAACTTTGGTATAAAATTATTACCAAAAATAATTTCGTACAAATCATTGTAATAGGCCATAAAATAGCCAAAGTTATTTATATACAAATCCTTATCGAAAATCATAATATAGGCTTTCGCCTTCAAAATCATTATACGAACCAATGTCGTAAAAATATCATACAATATGTTTTATAACGTTGTATGGAGTTAAATAAAAACCGTTATATGATTATGGTTATGAAAACCAAAACACGAACATAATATCAATAGTATGACCCCGTATTGCTAGTCAGGCAATACATCGTAATTCGGTGCGTATAGTAGTATTTCATTAATTGGATTATTATAAGCCGCATGACATTGTTACCTTACTAAACCAAACAACGGGTAGCTAGCCCGAAACTCAATTTGCCCATCTAAATTAGCGTGTCGTCACAAAGGTCACGCTATGGAAATCTTCTCATACATAAATTCGCTTACCAATCAATGTGGCACGACGGGGATCAACCGTCAAGGCGCGAACTGGGGTGATCGTCCCCAAATAGTACTATTATATGCATAAGCGTCTACCAAATCCCGGTAGTTCACAATTCATGCTAATGGGACTTTTAGTGACATAACCTAACTTTAATAATCCATTTTATTTCATCTATCGGGTCCTTTAATCATTTATCGGGTCATACAATCGGGTCACACAATCATTCGGGTCCAAATCAATAAACAAACAATCGGGACAAATGGTGTCCTAATTTTATAAAAACTAACATGTTATCTCCCTCGCGGGTTTATAAAACATTTATAAAACATTTAAAAGAGTGCGAGGCTATGAACTCACGTTGATGTGGGAAAGCGGGTTATCGGCAATTCGGATGTACGGTACGTGCTTCAATCACGGAAACCTAGACAAATAATACTCGTCTTAGACTCTTGTCCAATGACTTTATAAAAATAACAATTATGTATACATATGATGATTTTATATATATATATGATGATCAAGTGGGTTTGAATTTCACATTTTATACTATATAATTTGAGTGCTTATATAATAGTAATAAACATTAATTCTTCAAAATCTGATTTTTATTTTCATCTTCACCATTTTTATCATATCTAGAGTTCTACAATGAATTAGAAGCTCATTTTTGGGTGGCATGATCTTCATATTATGTGCTACAATTAACTTAGTTATAGCTACTGCTCATTTTAAGTTTATCTATCCTTAACTGTCCCTACAAAACAGCTTATTCAGATTAGCACACTCATCTTGTTTTGATCATACCTCACTCATTTTAATGATTCCATTGCATGACCAACTCTCACATGTGTACAAGACATATTACTTACTGTATATCCATTAATCTATGCCATTTTATCAGTTCATCATATGGTTAGTTACTGTTTTTATACAGCCTACCATTTAAGCAAGATTTAACCATTTTTACATGTAGTTTGTCCATCTTTTTACCCATGTTTATCAAATTTATCAACACCAAATCCCCACATAATATTTTTAATCATCATTCATCATCATATACATATACATAAGTAAAAGAAATACAAGATTACATAATCAAAATAACAAGAAGATGGAAAGAACAATCTTTATACCACCAAGATGATGAAAAGATGGGGTTGATGATGAACAAGACTTCGTTTTGGGTAACCAATCTTATGAGATATCAACATCACTTCTAGGATCACCAAGTATTTGTAGATTCCTCCAAAAATCAGCCCTTGTTCTTCATGAAAACTCCTTGAGAAATCAGCCCCAAACTCCCTTGAAAACTCCTTTTTACATGTTAAGATCACCTCCAATCTTTATAACTTCAATGGGTTTTCATCATATGTAAATTATACATATGATATATGATTGAATCAAGATCAAATGGAGGTTGTTTTGGGTGAATATGGGACGAAAATAAGAGAGAGAGATGAGAGAAATTAGTGGTTTTGCATGTATGTTTTTGTGAGGAATGGGTTTGAGTGTTTAGTGGTTTTGCTAGTTAGCTTATATGTGTAAGTAGCTAGGACAAGTGTCCTAGCTTACTTAGTAAGCTTTGACACATCTTAGATGTGTTGGTGGAGTTTTGGCCACCCATTTGTAGGGTGAGGCAAGTGTAAACTTGTCTCATCCCACTAATTTACGGGTATTCCTCGATTCTAGTTTCCTCGATTTGCGTGCCCTCGGGTCGTTTTACGAAAAACATTTTTATAAATTATGAATCAACGACACAAAACGAATCTAATAAAAATTGTCTCATCAAAAACGGAGTTCGAAAACGTAAATACGTAATCCTAAGGTTTCCGGTTTAGTCGTAAAGGGCGTTAAATTATAATCGTAAGTCCTAATCTCTTCTCGTAAATTTGTGAGTTTATGAACCAACACAAATTTAAAATTCCAAAATAATATTCACGGATAAATTTATTTTCTGAAATGTCGGACTGTCACCAAAACGGTGTATGTAAACGTAAGCACGTAACATTGAATCCTCCGGTTTTGACGTACTAGATGCTACTTCAAGACGTAAATCTAAATTACTTCCCAAAAATAAGTGAGTTCATAATATAATATTAAAATAATATTTTTAAATAATATTTGAGAATAAAATATCAACCATAAATTGACGGATTGTCACATCCATCACTTGTGATCTTCGCCTCCTCGTGACATCATGTCCCACATACTTATACCTTCGTAATTCTTGAAAGCTTCAGAGTTCGATACATCGGAAGACTTTGAATTTTAGGCTTTCTTGAATTAGATGAAGTATTAAGTGCATAAAGTATAAGCATGGGGGGACGACTTCTTCTCGGATTCCGCAACGCCACCGTCTTCAAATGCCGCAACATAAGTAGACACGAACGAAATGGCTTTGAACATTTCATTCTAATTCAGCAGCATTTTACCTCCGGTCGATGAAGACCGTTGGACGATATAAAATATCGTACTTGTGGCAGGTAGATTTAATAAAAAATCTCCTTGACAAGATTTCGTGGGTAAACCCGTTCCCTTTATTGGACCGTCCAAAGCTGACTGCAAACGTAAAGAGTGAATCATTTGGATAAAATTATCCGCATGATTGAAGCCGTCAATTCTGATTCCTGGAACAAGTTTGATTCATTAAAGAATCGCACCATCGTTGCTTTCCAGTTGTCACGAGCTTGATTCATATTGAATCTTGCAAGTTACCTACCAAGTGTTCTTTAAGGTTAACACTAAAAGGATTTCCACTCATCACTGTGAACACTAAGGTATCACTCTGAGTGTTCTGGCAAGATCAAAAAGATATTGCGTAGAGGCATGGAACGTGTTTAAGTTCAGTTAAGAATTAAACCACTGTTGCTTTCCATTTATCACAAGCTTGATTCATAAAGAATCACATAAGTCACCTACCATGAGCTTTTTGATATTCGCTCAAGAAGGATTTCCATCTTCATTGTAAATACTTTCGTATTACTCGGATGTTCAGGCAAGATCATGAAGATTTTGCGTAGGACTCTTGAGATCTTTCTTACTTTTCACAGTGTGTGAAGAAGCAAGGAATTATGGAAGTGTGAAGAAGCAAGGTTGGAGAGGAGTGCCACCATTTCAATACCAAATTATTCGGAGTGAATAAATCAATAGATAATGCGTTGTCTCCGTGTGATTAAAACAAATACCTTTTGAGAGATATCTGAGTTAGTTGGGATGGGTTGTGCATTGCATCACTGGATCTATGATGTCTATCTTCAATATCGAGCATAATTAAAAATGATCTCAATAGCATATGTTGACCCGGTTTCTGCCTAAGGTTGTAAGGAGGGCTTCTTTCTTTACACCCTTTATCTTTACAATTCTTTTTCATTCTTCAACCCCTTTAATGCTTACCAATACGTCATAACTAGCACCTTGTTTTGATTGTTCCAGTGCTAACTTAAGTACTTGGTCGGCATTCAGTTACATTCACAATCTTTCTCCATCTTTCCTAAGGACTACTATTTCTAGCTATGGAATGTCCTTGGGAAGATTCCTCCGGTTTTGGAAGAATCATAGGACTTAACCTATCCTACCATCCTTATGTCACCACAATCTTCATCGTGATGAAATAAATGGGTTGTGGGTAAGTATAAATCACCATGAAATCCATTTTTGATGTGCAAATCCGTTTTGCTCCGCCTTAACATATGCCACGATATTCGAAAACATTTCGCACATGTTGGTATGAGCCATCACGTTAAGTCAAACCATTTTTGATAATTTCCCATATTAAATCACATTTTCTCCCTATATTAAAAATATTAACCCAGACGATGTTTTTAATATCAATTGATTTAATGAAGTTTTAACAAAGGTTTTGGGAAGAAAAATGCAAGTCCATTTATCTTAATGATAACAAATGTATGAGATATGATACCGATTTGTAACATGATCACATATTCACCATATTAGAAAAAATTGACAAGGTTAGACCTGATTGATGAGAACATCATATGATAAGATCAAATGGTTCTTGTCAGCATATGTTGGTCGCCTCGTCACGTCTGAAGTCATCTTTTGACACCACATGTATGATTGGTATCGTTGTCTTGACACCAGTTAGTGAGCTTGGCACGTTCGGCATCGAAGATTTTGAATGCTTGACAATTAATCCCCCTCAATTGTTGACCCGTGTTCTATTGAAAGAGTTGTAGTCGTCGGTTGAGTAGTCGCATCATCGAGTATGTAGATACCAATTGTAGATTGCTATGGTTGTAGAGATCATAACTTCATAAAAACAAGAATTCTCTTGTTTTAAAAAATAAATGCACTGAATCGTACATATATTCGTGTTAGATTGTGTTATAACGTAAACACAATCCCTTACATGGTTATAAAGTAAACCATGCCCGAGAAAATTAATTCCCGTTGTGAGCCAAAGCTTTCATAAGAAATACTTGACTTTAATATGAAAAGCGGGTTGCAGTCAGAAATAACTACAAGCCATATAGGCATGTTTTATGAAATATTTACAACTTTTGTACGAACTCTATTTATGGCGCCGTGTCAATATTAATCAACATTTCTAAGGCCGTAAATATTATCGTACCAAAAGACATGCCTTTGAAAAATAAAGTAAAAATATTTTTGGATTTTCCTAGATTTTTCAGTTTTTAAGGTTTTTAAATGGTTTTATATTTTTGTATTTTGCTTTTGTGGATAAAAATATAAACAATATATACAAATGATCACCAAGGATACGGAGAATAGTTTACCACCACTATTCTTTCACTTCATCTGCGAGTTCCTTTAGAGTCTCAGGCGAGAAAGTTCTCATTCCTAGCTTGTCGGCCAAAAATTCCATTCGAGCGCGATCAAAAGCCTTCGTGAAAATATCCGCCAATTGATACTCAGATCGGACAAAGTAAAGCTCTATCACTCCATTTTCCACTTGCTCCTTGATGAAGTGGTAGCGAATGTCAATATGCTTCGACCGGGAGAATTGAACATTGTTGCAGCATAAGGCAATTGTCTTGTTGTCGCAGTACATCGGAATTTTGTTGAACCTAGACCATAGTCGGTTAATTGCGATCTCATCCAAAGAATTTGAGCACAGCAACCAGACATAGCTATGTATTCTGCTTCCGTACTTGAAATTGCAGCGCTTTTCTGCCTTTTTGATGCCCAACTGATTAGTCGATATCCTAGTAGTTGCAAAGTTCCACTCGTGCTACGCCTAGTATCTTGACAACTCGCGTGATCCGCAGTTGCATATGCCATTAGTGCAATCGAAGAGTCCTTCGAATACCAAAGTCCCCGATTAATGGTTCCTTTAAGATATCGAAAGATCCGTTTCACAGTAGCCAAGTGTAACTCAGTAAGCCGAGTTTGATACCGAGCACACATACATATAGCAAACTGAAGATCAGGTCGACTAGCTGTGATATACAGAAGTGTACAGATCATTCCACGATAAAGTGTCGGAACAACGACAACTCCATGTGGATATGCATCAAGCTTAGTTCGTTCCACCATTGGAGTATCCATGGGGTCGCAAGATTCCATCTTATATTTCTTAAGAGATTCAAGGGCATACTTTGATTGATTGATAAAGATGCCTCTAGGACTCTGAGATATCTGAAGACCTAAGAAGAATGATACATTGCCCATCATTGACATCTTAAACTTGGAATACATGAGTGTCCCAAACTCATCGGATAAGGTTTAGGTCGAGGCAGCAAATATAATATCATCAACATATATTTGTACCATAATCATATCTTTACCTCGTTTCGGAATAAACAGCATGGGATCCACCTTGCCTATAGCGAAGCCTTGCGTGATGAGGAATTGTGATAATAGATCATACCATGCGCGTGGATCTTGCTTCAACCCATAAAGAGCCTTCTTAAGCTTGTACACATGATTAGGATATTTGGGATTCACAAAACCATCCGGCTGTTGAACATAGACCTCTTCCTTGATTTCACCATTCAGAAATGCCGTCTTCACATCCATTTGATAGACGATCATATTCATGTGGGCTGCATAAGCGATGAATAGTCTCATAGCTTCCAAATGGGCAACAGGTGCAAAGGATTCCATAAAGTCGATGCCTAATAATTGTTTGTATCCACGAGCTACTAGTCGAGCTTTGTTCAATATTCCGCCTAACTCATCGAGTTTCACCTTGTAAACCCATTTCAAAGTGAGTTACTGCACTTGATCCAGGCATGGGACAAGTTCCCATACTTCAAGACGTATAAATTCATTAAGTTCTTCTTGCATAGCTTCTATCCAACAGGATTGAATAAAAGCTTCTTGCCATGTCTTAGGTTCAACTTCAGTGAGAAAAGCATCAAAATGACAAAACATTACATTTTCTTGTAACTGACTTCGTGTGGATATCGGACGATTAGGGTCACCAATAACAGAATCTATAGGATGATCCTTTGTCCACTAGCTGTCATGTTCACGAATCCGTGGAATGGAGTAAACCGTAGTAGGAGCTTCCTCTGAGGTGGACAATCCGGCTTGATTATGGTCGGGAATTGGTACACCAAAGAATGGAAGTTCACGCATTTGAGCGAATTCCAAATCGTGATCATCATCATCATCCTCTTCATCATCAATAGGCATTACATGAGTAGTTGATTTGGTAGTAGGTTGAGAATTACTCGTTGATGGTATATCTTGACCAATTGTAGGTGCAGACGTATCTGATTGTGCTTCAGTTGCTGGAGAGACACCTTCGGTTACCGGAGCTATTACCTCAGGTTCTGGAGCAACAATACTTGGAGGAGTAAAGAATTCATCAAATAACGGTTAAAAAAACGTATCCCATTCATTCCTAGAAGGTGGTGTAAATGATGATGAAGTAGGGTTGTTTGGGACAAGACCAGAACTAATATTACTGGGTCCCATTTCATGAAGTGCGGGTTCAGAGCTGCTTTGCTCAGAAGCCATTGTTGTCAGCTCATCAAAATCAACATTCATTGTTTCGAGTATCTTACGAGACTTATGATTGTAGATTAGGTATGCTTTCTTTGCGGGTGCATAACCAATGAAAATACCAATATCAGCCTTGGGTTAAAGTTTTCTCAAATTATCCCCATCATTATTTGGATAGCAAAGAGAACCAAATACATGAAGGTATGATAAATCTGTTACTTTTCCATGTAGAAGCTCATAAGGTGTTTTACCATGGCGTTTACGAATTAGTGACCGGTTTTGGGTGTACACTGCGGTAGATACTGCTTCTGCCCATAAAAACAATGGAGCCTTTGCATAAATTAACATCGTGCGAGCAGCTTCCATAAGTGTGTGATTTCGCTTTTCAACGACACCGTTTTGTTGTGGAGTGCGAGCAACGGATGTTTCATGAGATATGCCAACTTCTTCATAATAATCACGCAAAATTTGATTCAGAAATTCTGTTCCATTATCTGTACGAATGCGTCGGACAATAGTGTTGAGACGCAGTTGAATCATCTTGAGAAATCCGATGATGAAATTAGGTGCCTCATTTTTTGTTGTAAGAAATTTCACCCATGTAAACCAAGAGTAATCATCGACAATGACGAGGATGTACCTTTTACCACTAAGACTTTCAACACGCATTGGCCCACAAAGATCCATATGCAACAAATAAAGTTTCTCTTGGTTGGTGTCTTCAGTCTTGGGTTTGTAAGATTTCTTAGTGCTCTTCCCCATTGTAAAGGCGGAAAACAAATGGTCCTTGTGAAACGTAAGTTTAGGAAGACCACGAACAAGTTCGTTTTTCGCCAAATGATTAATAGCGTCAAAGTTAAGATGAGATAACCGTCGATGCCATAACCATGACTTAGTCTTTGATGCTTTGGAGAGAATACATACGGGAGAAGCGGCCATCATGTCTTGTAGAGACAAAGTATACAAATTATTCCCTCGAGTACCTTTCAATAAATCAACCCCTTCCAAATTACGTATGAAGCAGGTATGCTCTCGAAAAGCAACTTCTAGGTTTGCATCACAAAATGGTCCCACAGAAAATTAATTGTGACCGAGACCTTCCATATAATACACTCTTGAAATTATAACATTCCCAATGTGATATTCACCGTAACCCGTTATCTTTGCAATAATCATTCCCAAATCGAACCGTACCAAGAAACTTGCTGACAAAATTTCTAAGCTGAGAGCGATCTCCGGTCATATGCTTGGAGCAACCAGAGTCCAAATACCAGAGAACAATTTGGACCACCTGTTTTCAGTAACAACAGTAGATAATGCATTGGAAACTATTGCTAACATAATTTCTAACATTTGTGTGACCCTTAGATTTCCTGCGTTCCGATGATAGTGAATTTTGGAAGAAAAAGAAGAAAAAGAGCCAAATATATGAGTTCCGATGATAGTGAATTTTGGAAGAAAAAGAAGAAATCCGCCAAGTAAAATTGGATGTTAAGTGTTGTTTTCGGTTTTGAGTTATAGTGAATTTTAGAAGAAAAAGAAAGATCTATAGATTAAAACTAGATGTTATCATTGTTTCTTTAAGTTAAGTTTTCAATATCTTAAATTAGGGATGAGTATGGGTCCAGAACCGGTGGAACCGGAACTGGAACCGCTGGAACCGGAAACCAAAATTTTGATAAAATCAAGAACCAAGAACCGAACCAAATATATTTTTTGGTTCCGGTTCCGATTCCGGTTCAAGTTCTTTCGGTTCTACTCGTATAAGAACCGTCATTTATATAAAAACAAAAACCCCATTGAATGTCTTTGGTTTTGAAGTTTTTAACAAGCTGCAACAATGCAGAGCCTATATGTAGATCAACTAACTAAACAAACTTTGTTAAGACTTGACACGTTTGTATTACAAAGTATATGATAATAAAGCATAAAATTACTAGCATTGTTAGTCTCCTAGCAAACTTGCTAGAATCTCTCTTAGTCTTTTAGAACCAACATAATGCAAAAATATCAAAGGAACTAATAATATCGCCATTTGTATACCTGAAACTTGTCAATCACATTCACACATATGAATAAAAGCATGTATAATCAATCAAAAGTTCAGTAACATTAAATCATTAATGATAGATTCATCGAATGTAAATGTATTATCATACGAAAAACATTTTGCAATACTAAACTCTAAAAATAAAATAAACATAAAACCTATTTCCTCTGATTTGATAATAATGATAATCGTTTATGTTTTGATGCATAAAAAATTAAAGTTTGAGGTGTTTGGTTTGCTTTTTCTGAAAGTAGGCTAATAGGGCTTTTTTTTACTATGATATTGGGATTTGAGTCTAAAAATAAATAAAATTATGATTTTTTGTACAATTATTGGGTATTTGGTTCTGGACCGAGAACTAGTGGAACCGAACCGAACCGAACCGAGAAAAAAAAATCTGAAAATCAAGAACTGGAACTGAAACTTATGGTTCTAGTTCCGGTTCAGTTCTTCGTGGTTCCGGTCCAGTTCTCGGTTCCGAACCGGTTCTTCGGTTCTTCTGCTCATCCCTATCTTAAATCGGTGAATAAAACTATGATAGATCTCATAGTCTCGTGTAAGTGTGGGTGTAAAAACACTAAGAAACGATTCTCATTAGTCTTTTACTACTATTGTAAAAGCACTTGGTATTGTAACACACACCCTTGCACCATTCCTTTGTGGGCAACAACGCGCTTGAGCCATTTTATCAGTATTAGATTCGATTAGTTCAAAAGTGACCCCATAGTAAAATGCCATAGGAAACAAGTTCAATCAATTTAAGTCGACATGCTTTTGCAAATATAACCGAGTTGTTGGCCGTTGATGCGTTTGGGAAATCTAATAATGGCTGTTCAATCACTCTAACCATCTTGTCATGAATGTCAAACGACATAATATAGTATACAAAAGAATGAATCAAAACATGCAATTTTTTTTTTAATGTAAATACGTTTGCATATATTAAGGTTGAAAATTACTTATGTTCTAAGAATTTTTAATAGTAAACATTAGATATATGTTTCTATGCAGTAAATGATCAAGACCCATAGACAATTGAGATTGCAGCCCATCAGCGGGTACCGAAATCTGTTTGCAGTAAGAAATAAGTGTTCCACTGAATATATTTTTTCTTTGTTATTCGAATGGTATTATATCCTAATCTTAATGCCACTAGTGCCCGCTGGTTATTTCAAAATGCCAGATGATTACGGTATTGTTGGTTCAGCCAGGGACGAAACCATGACACAAAACGATCAGTTGCATTTACAATAAACTAAACAATATCACAAACACAAATTTTAAGGACTAGGTACTTTAATACAAATTATACAAAAATCCAAGCTTTGTAACAAATTTAACATTACACAACAAAAATCCATAAGTGTCCCGAGACCCGCCTGGTTTTGTCCATGGGTTCAGCCAAACACAATGTGAATTGTCGTTTTTACGACTCCTTAATTGCTGTCTTATATTCAATTAACCAACACCCACTACTAATCCCATTTGCAAACTAAATGTTCTGCCTGTAAACATTAGCAAAACAAGAAGGAAAAGAAAGAACCAAAATATATTAGCTCAATATTAAGCCTCACTATGCCGGTAACAATGTTTGGCTACAGAACTATTAGCAAACCATTGCTCTGAGTTGGCAGAATCAGCTAGAGCTGATCATGTTAGCAATAGTTTCCAATGCATTTCTGGAGTGTTAGCAGATACAGATATAATATTATCATAATTGCTAACATTTGTGTGACCCTTAGATTTCCTGCGTTTTCTAATGTGAGTTTTAGCACTAACAGGTTTTATTGTTCCAACTTTCTTAGGTTTTGGATTATTAGCGGGCACTAAAGTGGGAGTAGACCTATTTAAAGGGCACTTGTTTCCTACAGTAGTGTTGGTGTTCCTAGTTAAAGGACACGCTTGTGTTTTGGTAGCCTTGGTACTCCTAGTTAAAGGGCACGCTTTCTTCGCTTTAGTGGGAGTGATCCTAGTTAAACGGCACATATTTCCTACTATAGTGAAAGTCTACCAGTGGGGCGCCACATCCAACCAACTTGGGTTAACACTTTCCCAGTCGGCTTCCATTCTAATCCATTTTTTCGGGCATTCATCCTCACATGGTCAATAAGGCAAGAATCATGACAACTAGAAAACATACATTCATTGCAATTCCAACATTTCAAATTAGAATTCACAGTAGGCTTAGAACGCTGCACAACCACAGAGCCTTTAGGTTTAGCTACATGATTCTTTTTATTCAAAATAGAAATAACATTCCTAGGGTGGGCTTCTACTTTCTTCTTCTCTTGACTACTAGATGGGGGCAAGATCCTATCATTCTTCTTGTTTCTTTTAAGCTTAGATCTTTGAGTCTTAGTCGTGGTGATTACTCTTGTAGAAGGCAACACGGGAATATTAGAAGTTGGTTTTGATTTTGCCTTATCTTTTGTGACCGATGTTTGAGAGGGTTTAGTCCTAGGTCCCTTATTAAATGGTGTGACGGCTATATGGTTCCCTTTGATTGCACTAGAGGACGATGCTGAGACAGTGGCTGCGTTATCCATAACATTGTTACCTTTTAGAGTACGAAGTGTTTACTTTAACTCAGCCAAGGCCATATTTTTATCATAAATTTTTTCCCTCAAATACGATATTTCCACCGACTTTCGATTCAATTGTTCAATCAATGATTGATTCTGTGCAGTGGTATGAGCACATGCGGGCTGTACTGAATCGAAGAGTCGTGTATCTTTCTGTTTTAAGTTATCAACTTTGGACAAAATCTTGGAAATTCGATTATCTAGATCAAGTTTAAAATTCTCAGCGGCCTCAAGTACGTTCACACAGTTAATCTCCTTAGATTTCTCTATGTCTATCAGCAAAGATTTAGCAACCTTGTCACTTGGCTGACGCTTGATTGTAAATTCAATCGAAAATTCTTTTGAAAATTTGCATCATCGATATTAATACCTTCAAATGATGTTTAAAAGATTTCTTGAATAAATTGGTTCTTGCATTCAAGCGAAATACAATGTGTTTGAATCTCATCAAAACGTTTTGAAAGCAATGTATAAGAATCTCATCAAAACTTTTTGAAAGCATGTGTAAACCCTCTTCCTCGGAGTGGTCTTCCTAGTGATACCATTGCAAACCCGAAGGGAGAAACGAAGGTTATTACTACACGAAGTGGTAAAACTTTTAAGGAACCAATCTCTCGTCCAAGTACTTCTACGGAGAAGGAAATCAAGAAAGAGTCCTAGGTGATGGTCGAAAAGGAGCATATCACAAGCCCACAAAGTACCGCTCAAAACACACCTACGGTTGAACCAATACCAATCATGGAACCCGAGATTCCAAGGCCGTTTCCTAATGTCCAACCCACACCACCCTTACCTTACCCTTCGAGACGAAACAAAGAGAAATTGCAAGAATGTAACAAACAACAAATCGAGCTTTTTATAAAAATGTTTCAACAAGTGCATTTTGATGTGAGTTTAGCTGACGCGTTCTTATATATGCCTTGTTTCGCTTCCACTTTAAAAAGTATGATGAGTGATAAGGAAAAGCTTTCAAAGCTTGCTAATTGTTCTTCGGTTTATCTTAACCGCATACCGGAAAAAGTTGGTGACCCCGGAAAGTTTCTCATTCCTTGTGACATACAAGATATGAAAGAATGCCTCGCCTTGGCCGATCTTGGTGCGAGCATTAACTTGATGCCATTTTCCAATTGGAAATCGTTTTCGCTTCCGACTCTTACTCCTTCGAACATGTCTATCGAGATGGCCGATCATTCTACGATTTTAGCATGTGGAGTAGCCGAAGATGTTTTTATGAAAGTGGGGAAATTCTACTATCCCGTTGATTTTATAGTAGTTGACATCCCCGCGGATCCTCAAGTTCCTCTGATTTTAGGTCGTCCATTTTTAGATACCTCGAGATCGCTTATCGACGTTCATGCAAGAACTATCACTTTGAGATTCAACAAAGAGGAACTCGTTATAAACGTTACTCAAAACTCAAAACCTTCTCATGTTTATGCAATCGCTACCATCAATCACATTGACTTAGTTTATGTGGTTTGCGATGATTTTTCACAAGAAGTGTTAGGTTTTTCTGATAGCTCATCAAGTGGCAATCCTACTATTTTGGATCCGATTCTTGCTAATTCCACACCAAATCTCACTCCATTCCAAGGAGGCGATTTACTTCTAATGAAATCGACAATGAAGATGAGGTGATTATTAGTGATGATACTTCTATTCCACCATTTCTTCTGCCGATGGAAGTTATGAGTGTTGAGCAAAAATCTTCAATCGAGGAACTACCTATCCTTGAAATGAAAGATCTTCCATCTCACCTTGAATACGCATTCTTGGAAGGTGATGACAATTTATCGGTTATTATTGCAAAAGGTCTTGCTAATGATGAAAAAACCGAGCTCTTGAAAGTTCTTAAAGCTCATAAAGGGGCAATTGCATGGAAAATTTCCGACATTAAGGGTATTGACCCAAAATTTTTTACTCACAAGATTTTAATAGAGGAGGACTACAAACCCGCAATTCAAAGTCAAAGAAGGGTAAACCCCAAAATTCACGATGTCATGAAAAAGGAAGTTTTAAAACTCCTTGACGCGGGAATGATTTATCCTATCTCCGATAGCCCATGGGTGAGCCCAATCCATTGTGTCCCTAAAAAGGGAGGAATGACCGTTGTGCCTAATGAAAACAACGAGTTAATTCCCACTCGTGTTGTGACCGGTTGTAGGGTGTGTATTGACTACCGAAAGTTAAATGACGCCACTCGTAAAGACCACTTTCCTTTGCCCTTCATGGATCAAATGTTGGAGCGACTCGCGGGAAATGAATTCTATTGCTTTTTAGATGGTTTTTCCGGTTACTTTCAAATCCCTATCGACCCTCATGATCAAGAGAAGACTACGTTTACGTGTCCTTATGGAACGTTTGCTTATCGTAGGATGCCGTTTGGACTTTGTAATGCACCGTGTACGTTTCAACGGTGTATGATGGCTATTTTTCACGATATGATCGAGAAGTCGATGGAAGTGTTTATGGATGACTTTTCGGTATTTGGCAATTCGTTCACGTCGTGTTTATCTAATCTCGAGCAAATGTTAAAACATTGTGAAGAAACCAATCTTGTTCTTAATTGGGAAAAATGTTATTTTATGTGTGAACAAGGAATCGTCTTAGGACATAAGGTCTCGAAAGCGAGGATTGAGGTCGATAAAGCTAAGGTAGACGTCATCGCCAAGTTACCTCATCCCAAAACCGTTAAGGGAGTTAGGAGTTTCCTAGGCCACGCGGGCTTTTATCGTCGTTTCATCAAAGACTTTTCGAAAATCTCTCCACCTATGACACACCTTCTCGAGAAGGATGCTCCTTTTAACTTCAATGAGGATTGTGTTAGAGCTTTCGAACTCTCAAAAGGAAACTTACCGAAGCTCCCATTCTTGTTGCTCCTAATTGGGAATTACCCTTTGAAATCATGTGCGATGCAAGTGATTATGCTATAGGGGCCGTCTTCGGGCAACGTTATGAAAAGCATTTCTGTCTTATCCATTATGCTAGTAAGACGATGACCGAGGCTCAATTAAAGTACACCACAACGGAAAAGGAATTCCTTGCCGTGGTCTATGCTTTTGAGAAATTCCGACCTTATCTCGTCTTAACTAAAAGCATCGTGTATACCGACCATTCGGCTATCAAGTATCTCTTAGCTAAGTAAGATGCTAAGCTGAGATTGCTTCGTTGGATGCTCCTCCTCCAAGAATTTGATGTCACCGTGCTTGACAAAAAAGGAGCCGAGAATCTAGCGGCCGACCATCTCTCTCGTCTAGAAGATCCTCACAAAGATGTTTTCGAGAATAAGGAAATCACCGATGTTGGGTCAAAAAGTTGATGTGGCAGAAACTCAAAAACAAAAAAACATGAAGGCATTTGTCTAAGCGTTGACAAGTGTAATCCAGGCGTTGTCAAGAGCAAATCGGGCGTTGACAGAAGTCAACATTGGTAAGCATTGTCATGTGCAATCCAAGCATTGTCACATGCAATCCAAGCATTGACAGAAACTTTGACAAGTGTTGTTGGAAGCTTCTATTTAGATCAGTATGCAGAATATATTCTGTATTGTTTTATTTGAGTAGAATATTTACATGTTTATTCATTCTTATCTCTTGTAAACCCTAATCCTTACACTATAAAAGGAACCAAGGGTATTAGGTTTATTCATAACTTTCATATACAATGTAAACCTAAATCGTGTGTCGACTAGACGTGGGATTCAATGCATACACGTCTAGTGATTGTTTATTATCAATATAATGAGCAATCCGTTTGTTTTAATTCATGTTTCTTGTACCTAAACACCTTGTTAATGTGTTGTGTTCTAATTCTGCTTTGATTATCTAATCATATGAACATGATGCATTCCTAGTAGCTAAAAGATCGAGGAAACCAAGGTTTCCACAGTTGGTATCAGAGCCTCGTGGCTCGTGATGCTAGGACCAACAAGGTGTTCGTAATGGTGTGACGATAGAAAAATCCGTCTAGGGTTTTTCTAGACGTTTTTTTGTGCGCAGGAGTATTCAGAAGGTCATAACTTTTGATTGGACCGTTGGATCGTCATGAAATTTCTTGTGTGTGTTCTATACATATATATCTAGACATCCACTTGAGGGATTGTCTAGTTTTATCTCCAATCAAAAGTTATTAGGCGTCAAAGTCAGCAGTGAGTGTATGCAGTTTTCTGTAAAACAGCCATGTTCAAAACACGTTTCTCCTTCGTTAACCGATGGATCTTCGTGATTTTTGAACTGTAGATTTTTGGCACTTGTGTCTAGAATCTCACCAAAGGGATTTTCGATCTGAGCCCTAATGAAGACATTATTCAACGTCGAAATCCATTGGTTAAGGTATTGATGTTTTTTATTTATTCACATGAAATCATGAACTAGGGTTACTCAAACCCTAGATCGACATGAAAAGCAGAAAGTTTGAGGTTCTTGGATGTTATAACGTGAAGATGATTCATAATATTCAGATCCTAGTACAAATTTATCATAACCCTAATTAGGGTTTCAGATTATTCAATTACTGTTCCAGGGTTTCATGGCAGATGTTCTTCATAGTTATGATACGTGATGCTAGAAAAGGGATATGGCATACACAGCAATATATTATGTCTCTATTGTATTAACAAATACCAAAGGATAGAAGTCTACATGGGGTCAGCAATTACGATTGATGTGATCCTAGGTTAGGTCTGATGGATATTTGATTGATATGTATTGATCAATATGGGTCCCAGAGGTGGAGTAATGATAATGATACAAGGTATTTGCAAATGTGATGAGATGCAAAGTGGTGTATACGTTTTCGGTGGTCCCAGACACAATGATGAAAAAGTAGTATACACTAGCTGTTGTTGACATGCATTAAAACAGGAGGAAAATCACGTGAGATGTAGACATCAAGTGGCTTCTCAAATATCGTTCTTAATTGTTTTTTATCAAACGAAGTGATATTTTGGTACAAGATACAGATGTGTAGATTGGTTCTTATCCCTGATCTTTAGGAATTATTTATGCATGAAGATCATTGGTTAAATTAAGGTACACATGTTTGAGCAAGACTTATTAACAATAAGGTATTCTCTGTAGCCACTGTTATTATTCGCACCAATTGTCATTGCCACAGATGATGTCAGCAGCTACCTTAGCCGCTCACAAATTTTGGTTCGACGCTGACAAGAATAAGTCAAACGTTGATAGAAAGCATTGACATGAGTTATCCGAGAAATGATTGATCAAACGTTGATAGGTATTGTCCGATATGGGACAATACACATGACAGAGATATTGGACAATGAAGGTTCTCGGGTAACAAAAGAATAGCTGCTGTTTGAGAAAATTGATACGTTTATAGCACACAAAAAGGAGGTATTTACACGCAAAGGTACATGGGATCTCCGTTTTTATATAAAATATCAAGTTGATATTTATGGCTCGGATATTTTTACAAGGAGTCAATGATCTTTTAAGTAAGTTAGCAACAATTCATGAAGACTTTTGATTGATATTAGAGTATGTAATCGGGATAGCCTTGTGAAAGAGTTATTCGCTAACAGATTTTACATATGAAGATATTCGTTCATTAAGACTTGTCATGAAGAGGTGTTGGCTTAAGGGGAAGAATTCTTATGGTAAGTTTGATGTTTGAAAAAGATTTTCGCGAGTTTTTGTTCTATCATATCTTAAAGTCGTGCACTTCCAGTCATGAACTTTTAAGGTAACTTGTTTGTGCTTACATTGTTACTGATGATGTGATACAAGATCTAGGAATATGTGATTTTTCTCTATGGTACTCTATGCACATATTTTCTATCACTTGAAGGAGTTACATTATCGTGCTCAGTGTCTCACAAAGGATGAGGATTTTTGTATCTGCAACACACTTCATCACATCGTACAAGATATGGAACATAGGTTTGGGTTATTCTACTTCTACATCAAGAATATTATAGTTATTTTTCTTCAAGATCATTACATAGAGCCTACATTTGTAGAATCTTCAAGATTTCATACATTGTTTACTTCCCTGTTGATGTGACAAAAAGGGGAAGACATACATGCTACAATTGAGGGGAAGCAATTTGAAGATGATGTACAACTTACAAGAGATACACAAAGAGTTTTGCCGACATCAACTAGGGGAAGATTGTTGGGTCAAAAAGTTGATGTGGCAGAAACTCAAAAACGAAGAAAACATGAAGGTATTTGTCTAAGCGTTGACAAGTGTAATCCAGGCGTTGTCAAGAGCAAATCGGGCGTTGATAGAAGTCAACATTGGCAAGCATTGTCATGTGCAATCCAAGCATTGTCACATGCAATCCAAGCATTGATAGAAACTTTGACAAGTGTTGTTGGAAGCTTCTATTTAGATAAGTATGCAGAATATATTCTGTATTAGTTTATTTGAATAGAAGATTTACATGTTTGTTCATTCATATCTCTTGTAAACCCTAATCCTTACACTATAAAAGGAACCAAGGGTATTAGGTTTATTCATAACTTTCATATACAATGTAAACCTAAAGCGTGTGTCGACTAGACGTGGGATTCAATGCATACACGTCTAGTGATTGTTTATTATCAATATAATGAGCAATCCGTTTGTTTTAATTCATGTGTCTTGTGCCTAAACACCTTATTAATGTGTTGTGTTCTAATTCCGCTTTGATTATCTAATCATATGAACATGATGCATTCCTAGTAGCTAAAAGATCAAAGAAACCAAGGTTTCCACAACCGAAACATTTCCTCTCGAGACTCTCGGTGTAGTGAATTCTAAAGACACCACCCCATGGTTTGCCGACATTGCAAATTACCATGCGGGCAATTTCATAATCAAGGGTATGACGACACAACAAAAGCGAAAATTCTTTCGTGACGTCAAGTTCTATTTTTGGGACGACCCTTATCTCTTCGGGTTTGTGCAGATCAACTCGTTCGACGTTGTGTTTTTGGTCCCGAAGCTTCTAACATCCTTAGAGCTTGTCACGAGGGACCCACGGGTGGTCACCATGGTGCTAATCTCACGGCTAAGAAAGTGTTTGATGCCGGCTTCTTTTGGACTTCTATCTATCGTGATGCACACGCACTTGTGAAGTCGTGTGATTCGTGCCAACGTCAAGGAAAATCGTCTCAACGTGATGAAATGTCGCAAAACATAATTCAAGTGTGTGAGATTTTCGACATTTGGGGCATAGACTTTATGGGGCCGTTCCCATCGTCTCATGGTAACAAGTATATCCTCGTCGCGGTCGACTACCTTTCTAAGTGGGTGGAAGCTAAGGCTTTACATACTAATGATGCTCGTGTGGTAGTAAAGTTTTTAAAGTAACTATTCTTTCGGTTCGGAACCCCTCGTGCTATTATAAGAGATCGTGGAACCCATTTTTTGTAATGACCAATTCGAGAAGGTCTTAAAGAAATATGGAGTTACTCATCGTCTTTCTACGGCTTATCACCCACAAACGAGTGGGCAAGTCGAGGTTTCAAACCGAGCTTTGAAGAGGATTTTAGAGAGGTCGATTGGAGAAAACCGTGTTTCATGGTTCGACAAACTCGATGACGCTTTATCGGCCTTTAGGACCGCTTATAAGACACCTATCGGTTGTACTCCTTATAAGTAAGTCTATGGGAAGAATTGTCATTTTCCCATTGAATTGGTGCACAAGGCATATTGGGCCCTTAAGCATGCAAACTTTGACTTAAAGACCGCGGGAGATCACCGGAAAATGCAATTGAATGAATTGGATGAATTAAGAGACAATGCTTATGAAAATTCATTGATTTTCAAAGAAAAGACTAAAAAGTTTCATGATGCAAAGATTAAAAACCGGGTTTTTAACGTTGGTGATCAAGTGTTACTTTTTAACTCTAGACTAAAGATATTTTCTGGGAAATTGAAATCTCGTTGTTCGGGTCCTTTGACCATTACACAAGTGTTTCCTTATGGGACCATCGAGCTAGCTCAAAATGATGGTCCTAACTTCAAGGTGAATGGATATAGGCTTAAGCACTACTTTGATGGGGAAATTCCTTCATTGGTTGACCTCGACCAAGTCACCTTCCCCAATGATAACTAGCATTGAGGGGATCGAGTCGAGCTCATGACTCGGTAATCAAAAACGAGGTGCCTCGTGGGGGAGATCCCCTACTTATCCTTTTATGCTTTCTAAAAATAATGAGAGGGGATTTGTGCCCTTCCAACTCGTTGTCTCGTGGTTGTTTGTGATTGTGTTAACTATATCATCATCATCTACGATTGAAGACTCTCGTGTTCGTTTACGTGAGCCTCCATCGTTTGCTTGAAGAAGTTTTTCACGAATCCATGACATATCCTTTATTGTTCTAACAATTATCTTTTAGCATACTTAATGAACGGCTTTAGATATATTGTTGATCACCCTTTCCATGCTAGATCCTAATCATTCGATTCTTCGTCTCTAGTATGGGGGTGCTCCACCTTTAGACTCGAAACATTGAGGACAATGTTTACTTTTAGTATGGGGGTGAATAGGTACTTGCTTTGCTACACCCTCACATTTTTCAACTTTCAACATTTTGTTTTGTTGCTAATAAGGCTAAAAATGGCCAAATTTTAAATTTTTCTTAGTTTTCATAAGTGTTTTTAAGACACGAATGTATATTTTCCGATGGGTAGAATAAGAGCTAATTTTTTACTTGATGGGCATTTGGGGCCCTTTACATTCCTTAACCCGCTCAATTCAAGTTTTACTAGACTTTTATATAGGGAACTTTAAAACACGAAAGTCTTAGCTCGTTCGGGTTAAGAACAAGAACTTTTCGCAAGTTCCTATAATTGATCCTAGAAAGTCACTTATCAAGGGAACTATAAAATGCATTCTCTAAACTTGAAAAATTCCAAGAAAGTGCAAGATCCTATAGGTGTCTTGAAAACCCAAAATTTTGATTTGATATAGTCTTAATGAAAGCTAATCCAAATTTGGCTTAATTTTGACTTGCATGGCTAAGTATTCACGAGTTTCTTTAATTAGAGGTCTTTAAATAGTGAAGAACGAGAATTGATAGAGTTAGACAAGTGGTCATGCTAAACGTACAACATGAAAATGTTCTTTCAAAAACTCATATGTTTTTAATTGTGGCTTTTTCTCCCATAAGATCAACGCATTAGGAATAAAAATAATTGCAATAAGTAAGGTCGTACGATTTGAAAGGTTACTTAGCTTCTAGCCCAAGATCGTTTAAAAGTTACTCGGGGTTGAATAGAGTTCATAGCCAAGGTATAACTTATTGAAGCGGGACGCGAAGATTGGTGAAGATCCAAAAAGGCCCTAACAAGGCATGAGGATCTCTATTTTGTTACTAAAGATCCAAGATGATGTGAAGTATCATTATTCCAAAATCAATATGAAGGATCGAGACACATGATGAAAAGCAATTACTCCCCTAAAGATCATGGAGATTACAAGGTATGAGGATAAATATATCCAAGTCCAAAAAGGAGGCGGATCGTTGTATATCAAAATCCAAAATAAAGATTGAAGAAAAATGATGAAGTCATGGTCCAAGTATGAAGAATCTCTCAAAAACGTCAAGTGAAGAAATTCCAAAATATGAAGAGAAGACACTAATTTCAAGAACGTCTTCCCAAGATTTGAAGTATGAAGTACATGCCAAATGTCGGTCCGAGAAAGGTCTCAAATCGTGAAACGAGTTATGCCAAGATATGAACTTAAGGAGATACACGAGAAGCCGTTTTAAAAGATTTTGTCCTTCGGCTAACTATCGATTAAATCGTGCTACTTTGCTTTCGGACTAATAAATACTCAAATAAGTCAATATGAATCACTTGTGATCCATGACAAGTAGTTAAAAAATTCTAGTAACCTATTTCCTTTCATAATAACTAGGATTGCGGGGAAAAAAGTATTACACAATTTGGACGTATGAGTAGTGTTAGCATAGTGACTTGTACCAACAATGATCTCGTTTTTGCACTTAGCATGGAATGTATGACAATCAAGGATGACGAAATTTACTCTATGGGACATTTACTTGTTTCTATTCATTGACCCTAAAAGTCACATTCGTGATGAAAATCATACATTATGTCTTTACACATCCTCGTAGTATTGTTGCAAGTCTTTTACTTTTCAATAAAGGTTAATAAAATTGAATTTTGGTGATGCTTAGATACTTTATTCTAGCATTGCGTGAGGGCACGACAATGGCTTAGTATGGGGAGTGATGAGATGGCTTTTATACATGATCTCATCGTTCTTTTCCGGGCTTTAAATGCATTTAAATGTCATAAAATACCATATATATATGCTTGTATTTGTTTACTTGTGTGTTTTAGGTATGGATATCGTGAAAAAAGACAAAAGATCACAAGAAACAAGGAAAAACGGACATGAGAAATGAAGCCGTACAAAGAATCGGGCCCTAGTTCATGAATTATCCAAGATTAACCCTTGAATACTTGAAGATATACAAGATTGATCCTCAAAATATGAAGAAATGACACTTAAAACCCTTGCATATTCATAATTACATGTTTGGTCCCTTAAGTTTGTCAAAATTACAAAATGGTCCTTCAACTTTGAAGAATTGTCAAGTTTAGTCCCTCAAACAATTCTAAATTGTCAATTATGATCCCTCATGAAGTCAAAGTTACAATGAAGACCTTTGAAGATCAAGAATGTCCAAGATCAGTCCCTCAAATATGCAAAAATGACAAAAACAACCCTTGAAATACTTTTGCCAAAGTTTTGGTGCAAAAGTATGAAATTCATAACTTTCATAACAAAGGAAAACGGGTTTTGTGGCTGAAAAACTTGTTTTACCCATTTCACCAAAACACAAGGACCAAAAGTGTGCAAGTTAAACATTCAAATCACTTTTTGCGCCAAACAACTCCTATTCCTACAAAAACGGATCAAACATGTTACTGTTACCCTTCTTCACCCCCAGAATTTACTTCCACTTAACAAAGGGTAAAATGAAATTAACCCTACCCACGCTTGATTCACACATGCAAAAACTCATCCCACACCCAAAACCCTCACCCCCACTCACCAAAGGGCCCCACCATTCAAGACGTCCACCTATCACATCACAACATAACCTCCAAGGAATGCCACGTGTTCAAATCAACAGCTGACACTCTTTGCTTGGTTACAAAGCTAAAAGGAACGCTCTGTTGATCCCAAACTTAGATCGATTAAGTTTTGTGTATACGAGATTAGATCAAGTTATACACGTAGAGAAACTTTGTTTATGTATAAGGTAATCTAAGTGTTATGTGGAATTAACACTTAAACAAGAACACACAAAGATGTAAACAAACTTTCACTTGATTGATAATAACAAACTTGCTTACAATGAAAGTGTTTAACGTATGAAAACTTATATTGAAACATAACCTAAAGGTCTTCTTTTATAGACATAAGAAGTCTTGTACAAGAGTCTACGTATCAACTATTCCAGGTAAAGATAATTATAGAAAATACAATGTTGAACTTATCTTTACTAGAAACAAACTAGAAACATAATACGCGTAGACCATATCTTCCTATCAGTGCTTGTCTTCAACCTATCAACGCTTGACTTCTTCTTGTCAACGCTTGATCTGTCAGCGTTTGTTTTCTTCCTATCAACGCTTGTTTTCCGCTTGTCATCGCTCAAGTGGACTGGCTACATTTTATTCCCAACAATCCTCCCCTAAACTTGATATCAACTCTAGTAATCAAGTTTCTGAATAAAAATTAAGTACTAGGAGGAATCTTACAACGCCTTATCATATTGGTAATAAATATGTCTGATCAAATCTTTGGCCACCTCACTTGAATAGTCTATCTCCAGCTGTGTTGTCTTCATCTTCTCCAAAACTTCTTTGGACATGGGATACTGACCATCTACAAGAAGATACTCAGCAAACTTTGTAGAGCTCAAATAATACACACCAGCAGCTGAATACAAACGCCATTGAAGACCACTGAGATCATCTTCAAGATCCTTCCAAACAGCAGGATCTTCTTCTGTTGGTCCACACATTCTCTTGAATGTTGACCAAAGTTTTATTCCATTGACTGAAGTAGGAGCTTCAGTCTCATACTTGGTCTCTAACAACCTCCAAAGGTCCACCGAGTCTTCTCTATCCACACTTGCAAAGAGAGATATAAGTGTAGTAAAAGTGTGTACCTCTTTCCCATACCTGCTAATCTTCCAAAACCAACTTTCATCTTCTTCATAGCTTATAATAGGTTTTCTGGCATCAAGAGGTAACACTTGTACCATATCTGAAGCTTCTAATGGTGAGAGCTTGATGCTCCTTCTTATAACAGCTTCACTTGGATTCAATCTATCCATATCTTTAGGAAACTCAAGAGAAACTCCCTTCTTTAAAGGTCTTGGAACAATCATTGCCTTCTTGAGCTCCATCTCTTCTGCAAGTTCTTCTTTCCTTTCATCAGAAAGAAGTCTTAGAGTGTTTTCTTCCTGCACTTTTTCCCAAATGGGATAAGCCTTGTACTCCAACTCTTCAAAGGATAATCCCAACAATTTCTTATAGGTCCATCATGTTCCATGACATCTGAGTAGCATGTAGTACAGCTCCCTTCTATCCCTCTTCAGCATTGAGGGAATGTTGCTAGCTTTGTGTTTAAGAATTACCTTGCAGTCTTTTTGTACTCTTAGAAGAATCTCCAAACCTAATATTTGGTCTGAAATAGTCAAATCTGGATTCTCCATACACCTATCTTCCCAAGCATGGTACATCTGAACAACTTCTAGCATATCAAAATCCACTTGCAATTTCAACTTTCTCTTTTGCCAAATCATCACCATACTCAAGTCTTTCTGGTTGTTCTATTATCATCACACTTGAGTCTGAACTAGCTTCATCACTTCCTTCTTGTTCCTCTGAAGTGGAAACAAATGGTGATTCACCAACCTTCTTACTTTCTTGTTCCACAAGTTGTGCAGCCAAACTTCTATCAAACTCTACCTGTGCTGCATTATTTGGAACATCTACTTCTACCATAATTCCTTTACCCTTATCTAATAGATCAATGATGGGTAAGGATGATGGTAATACATGTGAAGACACATCTTTGATGATAGTTGATGACTGGAATACATCAACTTCATCTGCAGGTCTGTCAACGCTCAAATTTCTTGTGTCAGCGCCCAATTTGCTCATGTCAGTGCTTGGTGTGTCAGCGTTCAAATTTTGCTTGTCAACGCCCAAATTACTTGTCTCAGCGCCTCTTGTAATTTGCTCCAACATAGCTGTAAAAGACAAGTCTAAATTTGTAGGAGTTACCAGAGATCTAACAAAACCTGGTTGCTTCTTCAATTCAGTTAGGGCTTCAACAACACCCAAAGATTCACCATCATGTGAGCCCTTATCACTCACATTAATCTGCTCATCCTCCCCTTTGGAAGATTCCTCCATGCCACGCCTTGTGCTAGCATTCTCCAAAATAACAATCCTCTCCCTCAATTGGTTGAGTTCAAGGCCTTGTGTACTGACAATGTGTACCAAGTCTGCATTTTGCTTTTGCAAGCTAATGCAGACAGCTGTCAATTCCATTAATGTGTATGGTTCCAATCTGCCCTCCTCTAAAATGGGTAATTGACCTCCCAAGTTAGATTCATGGGGCATGGATGAGGTCTTAAAGATGTTAGGATTGTCTTGGCCTGCATCTAAGCCAGAACCAATAGTCCCAGCCTCATCCATAGCACCAACCACACTTGTGGTGGTGGTTCTCTGCTACATGGCTAGGACCACCAGAGGAGAACACTCTAGTAGTCCTTTGGCATTTTTGCAACCTATATTGTGGTGGGGCAGAAGATGATGTGGATTGGGTGGATGTTGGAAGGTTAAGGGGTGTTTGGGTTTGTGAAGGAATGGTGTCAACGTTTGGATTACTTGTTTCAACGCTAATATTTAATGTGTCAGCGTCAAAGGGTTCTTGATCAATTTGCATGTGTTGAGGTGAAGGCAAAGGTTCTGGTATTGGGTCAAGTTGTGGTTGGGGGTCTGGTTGGGGTTGTGCTGCTGCAATAACAACAAGCATAGCTTGGGTGAGGGGTAAGTCACGGTGAGGGGTTGAGTTCATCTTGGTAAAAATAGCTTTCTTTTGCACTGGGATCTCATAAAAATCATCATGATCCCTGGTGCAGTAATTTTGGACATCAAAAACCATTTGTAAAAATCTGGGATAAGCCAAAGTCATCTTACTCCCTTTGTTTTTACACATGCCCTCAAAAATCATTTTTGAATAATTTAACTTTTGCCCAGTTGCAATGCACACAATAGCACTAGCAATGGATCTATTAATCTCATTGTGTATAGTACACTTGGGACTCAAACATTGTAAGATGACATGTATGAGGTACTTCCAGGCTGGGGGAAACTCCTATTTAGGATATTTGTTTAAAGTTCCCTCATCAGGGAAAGGATAACCCAAAGCCCTTAGTCCTTGTTCTATTTCATGAATGGGAAGAGTGGTTATACCATCAGCATCATCAAGATGCAAAGCCCGGCGGACCAAGGCTTCAGTAAACACCCAAGTACGCCCATGAACAATAGATGATAATGTAGTCACATTATTAACTGTTGAGGAACTAACTGTGTTCCAAAACTTCTTAATATGTGTGATAGTGATGAGAGGAGCATGAGAAAGAGCATACCTAATGGGGGATGCATTCAAATACGCCACCATCTGGGTGTATTGGGGAACAAAGCATCATCAGCGTCCAAATATGCAATCATGTTGTGTTGACTCCTGAATCCCAATACCAAATCACTTGGTTTAAATTTTGGTGCCATTGTTGAAAGCTGTTTGTGAATATTGAAAAAGATGAATTATAGGAAAAAATGGTTAGACAAGAATGATAGGTATCCTTTTTAAAAATAGGAGCCAAATATATAGGAGAGATACATGTATGTGATTTGTAAAAAATGAGGCAACTATTTTCAAAATATCATGATGAAAATATTGAAAAGAAAATAAGTTATCTCATGCATTAATTAAAAGTTATCTGCTCCCAAAATTACGGCCCCAAAATTCGTCAAAAAGTAACAACTGAGTAGGTCCCAATGGGTGTCAACGGTCAAAAATAACCTATCAACGCCCAACGGCTATATTCTTGTCAACGTTTGCCAAAGCCATGTCAGCGTCTAAATTGGTCATAACAACGCTTAGAAAAATACTTGTCAGCGTCCAAAAATAAAAGAAATAAAAATGAAAAAGGGACTTAACAAAGTAATTTATCCTAGTGAAGATAACCTATAAGTTGATAATTATTATAGGGTGGCAAGCACTGTCCAGTTATGCACACTTGCTTATGCAAGATAGACATAACAATCCTCTAGTGTGCCTTGCTAACCAAAACTCTTGACAACTAAGTTATCTCATAAAATTCCTTGTAACTCCCAGGTAAAACCCATGATAAAATCATTCCCAAGTCTCCCAACAGACCACAACTAATTCTAGGCTAAAAATGTCTTGGCAGCATGCATAGTATATCAACTTTGCATGCTACAGTGCCTCATGATTTAGTAAAACTAACTCATACTCAACTGTGGACACAATCTAGAATTGTGATAAGAGTATTATAAGAATACCCAACAGTCCTAAAGGTTCCTAAAACCTCCCCTTAAACTGTCATACATATGTTGCTCAATAATATGCATGAACATAAAAATTTATGTCAAGATAGGAATATAAATATTCCAACCATCATCCATAAATAAAAACATGCTCAAATGATTCTCCAAGTATCCATAAGCAACTCTGTATCCAATGGTACAATGCTAACACCACCTGCACACTTAGATTAAAAACCACAAAACTAACATTGTTGCTGACAACGTCCCGATAACACTTGTCAGCGTTAAGGAAACCTTTGTCAGCGTTAGACAAATATATTGCTGACAATGTCACAATAACACTTATCAGCGTTAAGGTAACCTTTGTTAGTGTTAGAAAAATATAGTGCAAAATCTAAATCCTCAAAAAGACCAATAACAATGCATTATCCTGTAAATACTTTTACATTAAGATCCCAAAACACATATTATGTGAGATTGATCATTCCAATACTTGTTACCAAGTATTGAAACCTTCCAGCAACAAAAGGTTTAGTTAATAAATATGACACATTTTCTTCTGTGTCAACCCTATCTGGTTGTACTAAACCTTTTTCAAAACAATCCCTTATAAAATGATGTCTAATTTCTATGTGTTTTGTTTTAGAATGATGTACAGGATTCTTAATAATGCATAAAGTGCTGTTATTGTCAACAAAAATCTTGGTATGCATGAAATTATACCCATAATCCAACAGCTGGTTCTGAATCCATATGACTTGTCCACAACAAGCAGCTGCTGCAACATACTCTGCTTAAGTTGTAGAATTGGCCACCACTGTTTGTTTCTTGCATTGCTAAGATATCAACCTACTCCTAAGAAAATGACATCCACCAGTTGTGTATTTTCTATCAAACTTATCACCACCATAGTCACTGTCTGAATATGCAATAAGGTCCAAAGGTGAATCTTTTGGGTACCACAAGCCAAGATCTGGATAACATCTAAGGTACCTAAAGATTCTCTTGACAGCATAAAGATGACATTCTTTGGGAGTCACTTGATGGCGTGCACATGCACACACAGCAAACATGATGTCAGGTCTGGAGGCTGTGAGATACATCAATGAACCAATCATTGATCTATAGTGCCTGACATCCACATCTTTTCCATCTCCAACTTTTCCCCAAGGGTGTTCTCTATCCATAGGAGTAGTAGCCCTCTTTTCATATGGAGAAAAGACAAACTTCTTCAAGATCTATGCTACATACTTATCCTGAGAGATGAAGATACCATCTTCTTTCGGCTGAACTTGTAGCCCTAGAAAGAAGTTCATCTCCCCCATTGCACTCATCTTGAATTTGTCTGTCATAAGCTTGGAGAAATCTTCACTCATCCTTGGATTGGTGGAGCCAAAGATGATATCATCAACATAAACCTGAACAAGTAAGACATCCTTACCAGCCTTCTTTGTAAATAATGTCTGGTCTATGGTGCCCCTCTTGAATCCATTTTCCACCAAATAAGTGGACAATGTGCCATACCATGCTCTTGGGGCATGATGAAGTCCATACATAGCTTTCTTGACTCTATGCACCTTGTCTGGATTCTCTAGATCCTCAAAACCAGGAGGCTGCATAACATACACCTCCTCAACAATTGTGCTATAGAGGAAGGCACTCTTCACATCCATTTGATAGACAGTAAAGCCCATGCAGGATGCATAGGCTAGAAATATTCTTATAGCTTCAATCCTTGCAACTGGTGTAAAGACCTCCTCATAGTCTATTCCTTCCTCTTGTGTATATCCTTGAGCCACTAAAGGTGCCTTGTTTCTGACCACAATGCCTCTTTCATCTTTCTTGTTTCTAAGAACCCATCTTGTCCCAATAGGTCTGACATACCTGGGACAATCAACCAGCTCCCAAACATCCTGAATAGCAAATTGGTGAAGCTCATCCTGCATTGCTTCCACCCAACTTGGTTCTTTGAGAGCATCAAAAATCTTCTTGGGTTCCTGTTGTGACAGAAAACAGGCAAACAAACATTCTTGCACAAGAGGGATATCAACCTTCTTGTGTATATTGGCAATAAATCCACCAAGACTTTGATGAGATCTTCTAGTCTGAACAGGAGACATAACATCTCCAATAATTTGAGAAGTGGGGTGATTCTTCATTGTAGAAGTGAGAACTCCTCCCTCAAAAAGTCTGTTGTCTTCACTCTCATTATCCATGTTGACAATATCTTCTTCAGACTCTCTTCCATCAATATTTGTATGACCCTCTTCATGTAAATTTAAAGGTTCACCTTGTTCAAAATTGGAAGAGAAGATATGCTCAAAAGTGTTGTCAACGCCTGAACCAAGGTTGTCAGCGTTTGGGTTATCAACGCCTGAAATGGTGTTGTCAACGTTTGAGCCATCAACGCCTGAATTTGTCCTGTCAGCGCCAGATTTTCCTTTGTCAGCGCCTGAAGGACCATGCATGTTGTTAACTGGTGGTACTTGGGAACCACCATTATCCTTTCCGGCAGCAGCAACAGCAAAAGCATCTGTCCATATGGGAATTATGACATACTCATGTATAGGAGATGACTTGTCTGCTTGTGATCCAACCTCTTCATTAACCTGTGTACCTGAAACATCAACAACTGGTTCTTCCACAACATTTGAAGTTACCTTCACAATGTCTGGATTAGTAACAGGCATAGAATTCAAAGTCCTAGATAGAGGTTCCAAGTCAAACAACCAATTTGGACCACTTTCAGGATCACTAGGTTTACTCTCTAAAAACCTAACATGTACTTTCTCAAGTATACGTTTTTCCTTCTTAAGGTAAACCCTATATCCCTTACTCTCCACTGAATAACCCATGAAATATCCCTCTTCACCTTTAGCACTAAATTTACCTAAGGCATCACTAGTATCTAGTACAACTACATGACAACCAAAAGGTTTAAGAAAACCAATATTAGGTTTCCTTCCCCAAAGTAACTCATAAGGTGTTTTGTTTTGTATCTTTTTGACCAATGCTCTATTCTGAACATAACAAGCTGTATTAACAGCCTCAGCCCAAAAAGCTATGGGAAAGTGAGCATCAGCCAACATAGTCCTGGCTGCTTCAATTAGGGTTCTATTCTTTCTCTCAGCAATCCTATTTTGCTGTGGGGTTCTGGCAACACTAAACTGCCTAGTAATCCCTTTCTTGGCACAAAAATCATCCAACAGTTTATTTCTAAACTCACCACCATTATCACTTCTAAGGATTTTAACTTCATTACCACTTTTCTTTTCTATCTGGGTAATAAAGTCAATTAAAGTATCAGTAGTGTCACTTTTCATAGCTAAAAAGAAAGTCCAAGTAAACCTAGAAAAGTCATCTGTGATGACAAAGAAGTGTGATTTACCATTCAAGCTCTCTATATTAGTTGGACCAAACAGGTCCATATGTAGCAAGTGAAGTGGTTTAGAACTAGTGTGTACATGTTTAGACTTAAATGAGACCTTGTGTTGATTGCCTTTAAGGCATGCAACACAAGAGTGGTCATTGTGGAAGGCCTTTTCAGGCAAACCATCAACCAAACCTAGTCTCACAAGTCTGTTTATATTCTTAGAGTTTATGTGCCCTAGTCTCCTGTGCCATATTACTCTCATCAACTGAAGCTTTTGCATAAAAACATGACATATTATTATTCATTCTAACTCCATTAAGATTCACATTAAACAGAACTTTATTTTTGTTATCACAAACTTGTGATACACTAAAAAGATTGTAATCAAGTTCTTTTACCAGAAACACGTTTTCAAAATGCAAGTTCTTGGTGAGAAAAGTTCCTTTGCCTGTGATAGTTCCATATCCGCCTCCAAAGTAAACCTTGTCACCATCCTTAATGGGAGTGAAGTTAGTTAAATAATCTTCCTTCCCTGTCATGTGCCTGGAGCATCCACTATCCCAATATCCATAATCATTTACCTGTTTTTGAATGCCCTGCACATAAAGAAAACAAATTAGTTTTCTTTGGGAACCCAAGCCTTAGCAGACTTGGATTCATCTGGTTGTTCAACAAGAACAGACTTAGTTCTCATAAAAACCCCTTGTTCATCCCTTTTTGGATGAAATACCCAGTTAACCCCAATTGGTCTTGTAATGACCTTTGAAATATAATTAAATCTGTTGCAGGTCATAGAAATCCCATTAGAATTAGGGTTTTGTTCTTGTTAGGTCTCCATGTCAAGCTAGAAGAAGCTTTAGACCCCTTTCCCTGTGGTTGCAAATATTTAGGTTTGGAAACGTTTCTGTCAGCGTTGGATTTGGTCTTGTCAACGCTGAAATTACCCTTGTCAGCGTTGAACCTAGGGTTTGCTACAGAAACCCATTGCCTATTAGACCAAGTATTGGTCTTCTGAAATGGTCTTTGTCCATGAGTGTTAGACCCTCTAGTGAAGAATGGGGCTGGTCTAACAACTTGTAGACTTTGCTCCACAAAAGTTTTGGGTCTGACAGTGTTTAACTTTTTAACAGCGTTGACCTTGGAAGCGTTGACACACTTATATGCTAAATGTGAAAAGCTACCACAAGTGTAACAGGCTTTTCTAGACACAACCCTAGATCTAGAAGAGAAGAAGCCTGTTCCATTATCACTAACTTGGCGTTTAGGTGACCTAGTATTCCTATACATTTCTGCATACTTAATGCTAGGTTTTCTAACAGTGTTTGAGCCAAGGTCAACAGTCTTGCCAGTGATTGGGTTTGTTACCTTAATAGGGGTCGACTCATTTGGACTATCACAAAGCATGCCACCCTTGACAAATAAGGTAGGGTTGGTTTTCTTCCATTCATTCAAGTCAGTCAACTTTTGCCTATACTCTTCAACTGGGGTAAGGACTCTTGGTGGAGGAATAAATTCCTCTTCTTGGAGTTCTGGTAAACCAGTCCAAGATAAGTCCTTTCTTTGGACACCATAGAAATCCCCAGCTTGTGGTGGAACAATAGTATAGTCTTTCATCCCAATCCCAGTCATGACCTTAGGATCCCTCTGTTTATTAAACATTCTCCTAGGGTTTGTGAGGCCTTATCAAATCTCTGAATTTTAAGGTCAACATTATCCTTATTCTTGATAGCCTTATCTAACATAGCCTGTAATTCAGCATTAACCCTTTCCATGATGTTTCTAACATCATTACTAGCATTTAACTCATGTTTTAAGATATTTATTTTATCTTTTAGGTCAAATTCCATTTTCTTATACTCCTCAACTGTCTTTTCAGTTTGAGTGAGAGCAATTTGATAGTTAGACAACTTGCATCTCTCAGTACTCACATTTTCTAACAATCTTAAAACCTCTTTGTTAAGTTTTTTAGTATTTAAACGACAACCCTTACTACAAAAAGCATCATCGTATACCTCATTATCTGATGAAGAGGAGGAGTGTGCCATGAGAGCATATTGAACATGCTCTTCTTCTTCTATTTCAGCAACCAAAGCTTTATCCTCTTCTCCATCCTTAGCCAAATAGCTCCAGTCCCATCCAATACCATCAATTTTTTGCACTGCTACCATGGCCTTAGGATCCTGAGCCTTAACAATTTGGTTTGAGGGTTTTCCAGCATTAGATCTTCTTGGAGATCTGCATTCCCTCATAAAGTGCCCCATACGATGACAATTGTAGCACTCAACCTTGGATTTATCAAATCCAGCAGTGTCCTTTGCATTAAAGGTCATCTTCTTCTTGAACCTTCTATTCCACCTGTTTGCCCTTATACTTGCAAGAGCCATATTCCACTTTATATCCATCTCCTCCAACTGCTCATCACTTATTTGCTCAAGGTCCTCAAAGAAGCAATGTAAGCACACACAGTATCCAGATCCAAACCAGCAGGCTTAACTCTTGGAGAGTCAATTTTGTATGTGTCAGCGTTTGAATGTGAGGCGTTGACATGACATGATCCAGCGTTGACACATGTTGATCCAGTAACTGGGTGCATGTATGAGTCCTTCTGGCCAAATTGACCTTCACTATGTGAGAAGAAGGCCATGTTACTATTGGCAGACTTACTTCCATGCTCCAAAAGAGTTTCATTCTCCAACAACCTCAGTTTTTTGTAGATGTCATCAAAAGTAGAACTTTTGTGACTGTTATTGGCAAGTATAGATCTTGACTCAATCTTCCACGCATCACCAAGGCTTTTAAGAAAAGTGGCAATAATGTCAACATCACCAACTTGTGTCCCCATGAAGGACAGCTTGCTTGTAATGTCAAGCAGTCTACTTCTCACACTGCTAAGCTTCTCATTAGGTTGAGCCTTAAAAACAGCATACTCATGCATGAGTTGCTTCTTCTCTCTTCCTTAGAATCAGCATTACCACCATAGGCAACTTCAAGGGCTGCCCAAAGGTCTTTTGCAAACTCATAACCTCTGTATTTGTACTGATTCTCTTCCCCAAAGAGAGTTTCAGAATGTTTAGGGTTTTCATATCAACCCTTTTCTTTGCTATGTCTTCAGAAGACACAGCTCTACCATAATCATGTTTTTCTTTCTTATTTGCTTCTGAACATCCAGCAACAGTTGATCTTGCAGCAATGGCATTAGCGATCTTTTTAGCTTTATTGAATGTGTTTCCATATTCAATAATCTCCCAGAGAGTGTAGTCATAGATCCCCAGATATTGCTCAAAGTTGAACTTCCACAGCTCAAAGTTGTTTGCATCAAGCATGGGAATCTTGATGTTTGGTAAGGATAAAGAAGAGGTTACTTCTGGATTTGACATAATGTTTTTAGGGTTTTGTGAAATATTACGGTTTTGGTGATTTTAGGGTTCTTGTGTTCTTTAAGATCAAAAGTTTCTCAACAAGCTCTGATACCACTTGTTGATCCCAAACTTAGAACGATTAAGCTATGTGTATACGAGATTAGATCAAGTTATACACGTAGAGAAACTTTGTTTATGTATAAGGTAATCTAAGTGTTATGCGGACTTAACACTTAAACAAGAACACACAAAGATGTAAACAAACTTTAACTTGATTGATAATAACAAACTTGCTTACAATGAAAGTGTTTAACGTATGAAAACTTGTATTGAAACATAACCTAAAGGTCTTCTTTTATAGACATAAGAAGCCTTGTACAAGAGTCTACGTATCAACTATTCTAGTTAAAGATAATTATAGAAAATACAATGTTGAACTTATCTTTACTAGAAACAAACTAGAAACATAATACGTGTAGACCATATCTTCCTATCAGTGCTTGTCTTCAATCTATCAACGCTTGACTTCTTCTTGTCAACGCTTGATCTGTCAGCGTTTGTTTTCTTCCTATCAACGCTTGTTTTCCTCTTGTCAGCGCTCAAGTGGACTGGCTACATTTTATTCCCAAACACGCTCAAGATCATTTTGGACAGCTAAACAACTCAATGCACTCAAGGGAAAAATTGGGAATTCCTAGCTAGGGTTTCATGTATTTTCTAGTTCTAGAATCATCCCTTGTACTCTATAAAAGGACCCCCAACCTGTGGTGAGGCCTTTGTTCCAGTTTTACCTTTTAAACATTGTAATTTTATTGTGGTAAAATACGACCTTTAGGAAAAGGTGCGTAAAAGCGGTAAGTATTAAGTGATGATTTAGGAAAATCAAGCACTAATGCCCCAATGAAGTTCGTTTCCCAAGGAGGTATATGTGCGTGACTAAGATGTAAATGGTTTGAGATTAATATTGGTTTAGAAGGGGATGAGAAAAGAAGATGACGAAGACGTGAAATTAATACTATGACGACAAAACGTAAAACCGTGAATACTACAAAAATAAAAATTAATTCTAAAAATTACCAAAAATTCACCAAAAATCAAAATAAATAAACTAAGAGTTTTCCAATGATCAAAACTTTTTCAAACCTTTTAAATAATTAAATTGATGACGTATAGTCCCCAGCCGGGTCATAGACCCGGCTCATGGGTACTACCCGAATCCGGCCCATCACAGATGGGTGGAATAATGTCAGTCAGGCTTACGGGCTTGGATGAACAGTAACCGCACGCATGTGTGCGGCCCACGGCCCGGTGCGGCCGACACGGCCGACATAGGGTTAGACAGAATAATATTCTGTCTAGGAATATCTTAATCCCAATAAGAAGAGATATTCACTACCAGAATTAGAAGATAACAATCATTCTAATTCTGGTGCTTGTCTCTTCCTTGGGGCCGAAGGATCAGTGAAAGCCCACTAGGGTTTCACTGCCTATAAAAGGAACCCCCAAGGATTCCACAAAGGTATTACGACTTATACTCTAAACTCACATAAACCTTAAACCGATTACTTACTCTCACGCCGGAGTCTAATCGTGGGAAACATTCCCACGGTAAGCCTAACGCGTGCTGTTTACTGTGCAGGATCCCAACCAAATGATTCACTTGGTGCAAGAGCCGGAACCCAGCCAACCCGAATTAAGCCTAATTCGGGTCTAGCAAGGATCAACCAACTTTTGCATCAACAAGTTGGCGCCATCCGTGGGACCCATAACACTAAGCTAGAACAAAACCTCATCTCGAATTTCCAATGACGAAGGGGCATCCGCCAACTAACCCCAGGAATGTGAATCCTGGGAACCGGAAGTCCCAAGGGGAAGGGATTCTCATCCCCAACCAATCACCTAGCCGCCTCGCAGGCGGGCTGGGTAACCGTAGCGGTTTTCAGCCCGCGGGGGTGACGGGCACGATCTCGGTGACACCCCCGCCTACTTCAACCCTGGACAACCCTGATCCAGGGAGTGCGCCAGACCCTCCTAACAAGGAACCGCGCAGACCCTCGACGGAGGAAGAAGTGGAAGCCCTACCACTCAGTGAGGAGGATCTTACTCGAGTTCTCACTCAGAATTTCGAAAGGATCGTCCCAGGGATCGCATCAAGATTGAATCTAGGGAGGAACCTCCAAGCCAGACTCAACTTTTGTGACAGTGGACCAACCACCCCCTCCCAAAACCGGAGGAAAAGGAGAACTCGGCCTCAGGATCAGGGAACCTTTGAGGAAACCCCTCAACCCTGGAATGTGTTTGAGCGCATAGGAGATCGCCTTATACAGGAATTAACGCAGTCTCAAGATGGAGAAAGGTCGGATGGCTCACCCGAGCGGCCAGATCGAGAGCTAACCAGAACCACACGCCGCCCGAGTGTGTGGGATAGAATGAACACTGGGAAAAAGGCTTCTGGCTCATCCCAAAAAAGTGGTCCCTATGCAAAGAATGGGGCACCGCCGCCATCCCCGGATCCGTCCGAAGAGGATTCAGATGACCATCCGCCTAAGCGTCGCCGACCTAGGCGCACCCCTCCACCACCACCAAACAATGATAGGTATTATGATAGTCCTTATTATCGAGACGCGGAAGCGGAGGATCTCTCGCGTCCATGGTGTGAACCATGGGATGACCCTAGGCTCACTCGGCCATGGGCGGATCCCAGGGAAGACCCGTTTACCCTCCGCATACAGAACTATTCTGAGGACACCAAACGTCGCATGCCGGCGTGTATCAAGACTTATGATGGGTCCGGTGATCCTGTGGATCACCTCAAAATATTTGATACGCAGGCTAAACTTGAGCGATGGCCCATGCCCATATGGTGCCAAATGTTCAATTCGACCTTGATTGGAAACGCCCGTGACTGGTTCGAGGCACTCCCCCCACGGAGCATTGATAGTTTCACGGAATTACGCACTGCGTTTGAGAACAATTATACTCAAAGGAAGAAGTATAATAGGGATCTGGTCTCATTGGCAACCGTCAAGCAACGGCCGGGGGAGTCCACAGAAGCCTTCACTGAGCGCTTCAATGATGAGTGCACACGCACAAGAACCATGCCAGAGCTCCTGAAAATCTCTGACTACATGCACGCCATAACAGACAGAGAACTGATCAGGCGTCTCAACGACAAGCGTCCAGAGAGATATGATGACCTCATGGAAAGGGTCAGAAATTTCATAGAGGGAGAAACAGCTGTTGCCGCGGCCTACCCATCCCGAGGAAATGGGTACCGGTCAAATGACTAGTCCCGGAGGCAGTCGGGCGGTCAAGGTAACCAGAACAATAACAAGGGCTCGGACTATAAGAGCCAAAGCAAAGGCGGACGATCGGACGATAAGTTCACCCCCCTAAAGATGTCCTACCGGGAGATCTTGTTGACTGAAGGGGCGAACTTTCCAAGGCCTCCCCCAATGACCACTCCCCCGAAACGTCGGCAAGGAAGTCGCTTCTGCGAGTTCCATAATGACAAAGGACACGGCGCGGAGGAGTGTATCCAGCTCAAGAAGCATATTGAGTCGCTAATCAAAGCAGGCAAACTCAAGCACCTAGTTAAGGATTGGAAGGACGGAAAAGACAACAACAAGAAGTATGATAAGAAGGATCCCCAAAAGGACAAGCCTTCGACTATATACATGATCCAATCCAGACAGCGCCGCACGAGACAGAAAATTGGCCAAAAATTTTCACGCGGCAGGGAAATCTCATTCCCTCCCATCACAGCAAGCGATGTGATTGATGCGCCTCCCACTATTGAGATAAGCATTGGAACACACAATGTTCGTCGCATGTATGTGGATGGAGGATCGTCAGCAGAGGTACTGTATGAACACTGCTTTGTGCAGTTATGCCCAGAAATAAGAAGCCAATTAGTACCGGCCACGTCGCCGCTTACTGGCTTTAGTGGAGACACTATCTGGCCGATAGGGCAATTGCGTTTGCTTGTCACCATTGGGAATGAGGAACATTCCACTACGACGTGGATGAACTTCATGGTGATACGTTCACACTCTCCGTATAATGGAATCATAGGCAGACCGGGCATTTTGGCTATCCGGGCAGTACCCTCTACGGCACACGGAATGATCAAATTCCCCGTTGAGGGGGGAATCGTTACTATTTACAACACAGTCGTACCAACATCCGAGTGTCACACCGTGACAACACCGGCTCCACCTGTCCCACCCAAGGATGGGGCACCACCACCCAATTGGAAGGTGGCCATTCACCCTGACTATCCAGAACAGGAGGTATCCATAGGAGGGGCGCTCTCGGATAGCGGCAAAAGGGCCATGTGCTCTCTTTTAAGTGCAAACCTGGACATATTCGCATGGGAGCCAAAACATATGACGGGTGTGCCACGTGCGATAGCAGAGCATAAGCTCCAGATCCGCCAAGGGTACCAGCCCGTTAAGCAAAAGAAGCGCGGCCAGGCGCCCGAGCGCAGCCAAGTGATACTGGAGGAAGTACGCAAACTAGTGGACGCAGGCATCATGCGCGAGGTATACTACCACGAGTGGTTATCTAATCCGGTCATGGTTAAGAAACATGACGGAAGTTGGCGCATGTGTGTGGATTTCACGGATCTAAACAAGGCCTGCCCACAGGACTGTTACCCGTTACCAGAAATCGACTGGAAGGTAGAGTCCTTGTGTGGGTATCCTTTCAAATGTTTTTTGGATGCATATAAAGGGTATCACCAAATCCAGATGGCGGAGGAGGATGCAGAAAAAACGGCGTTCCATACGAGCCAGGAAGTATATTGCTATACGAAAATGCCGTTTGGATTGAAGAACTCCGGCGCTACATATCAGCGGTTGGTGGATAAAGCTTTTGAATCACAAATAGGACGCAACCTAGAAGTCTATGTTGATGACCTGGTGATAAAAAGTCACACGGAGGAGGCACTTCTCCAGGATGTCCAAGAGACATTCGACACGCTGAGAAGGATTAACATGAAGTTAAATCCAAAGAAATGTACGTTTGGAGCAACTGAGGGAATGTTCCTGGGATATCTGATTGACCCAAATGGCATCAAACCTTGCCCAGAGAAGACGGATGCAGTGATACGACTACCGTCCCCCAGACACGGAAGGAGGTGCAGTCCCTGAATGGGAAATTAGACGGGCTGAATAGATTCCTATCTAAATCCGCAGAGAAGTCATTACCTCTATTTAAGACACTCAAGAAGTGTATTAGAAAGGGAGACTTCCGCTGGACGAAGGAAGCCGAGGAAGCTTTCGGCCAACTCAAGCAGCATCTCGCATCTCTCCCTATGCTAGTAGCTCCCCGGCCAAAGGAGGAACTAGTTATGTATCTCTCAGCTACTCATGGCGCAATAAGCGCGGTTCTTATGACGGATAGAGATTCAATACAAACTCCGGTCTACTTTATAAGTAGAACACTACAAGGGGCGGAATTGAATTATTCCTCCATGGAAAAATTGGTGTTAGCACTAGTATTTGCTACAAAGCGGCTGCGCCGGTATTTTCAGGCGCACCCAATTGTGGTGATTACGGATCAGCCAATCAAGCAGGTTATTTCTAGACCGGACGTGGCAGGGAGGCTAGAGAAATGGAGCATCCTATTGGGAGGCCATAATATATCTTACAGACCAAGGACGGCTGTTAAAGGCCAGATCTTGGCAGATTTCCTGATCGAGAAGCCGGATGAGGAAGAACCAATCATTAAGCAAGACGAGATCCCAACGGAACCTTGGGTGCTATTCACGGACGGATCCTCATGTACAGACGGGTCCGGGGCAGGTCTCATCCTCACGAATCCAGAAGGAATGGAATTCACATACGCCCTCCGTTTTGAGTTCACGGCCACCAACAACGAAGCGGAATATGAAGCATTAATTGCGGGTTTAAAAATCGCCGCTAGAATGGGAGTCCGCAACCTTGAGGCCTACGTGGACTCACGGCTTGTCGTGAACCATATTCTAGGTGGGTATGTGGCTAAGGAGGACAACATGGTTAGGTACTTGGAAAAGGTCAAGTCGTTAATCGCGACTTTCAGTAAGTTTTCCATCAAGCAGGTGCCAAGGGGCGAGAACAAGAAAGCGGACGCTCTTAGCAAAATCGCATCCACGAGCTTCGCCCACTTGTCTAAACAGGTTTTGGTGGAAATACTCAAGGAGAAATCTATCACGGAAGGGGAGATAGCCGTTATAGTTGAGGAGGAGGGACCTACGTGGATGACCCCAATCATCAACTATTTGACTAATGAAACCCTTCCAGACGAGGAAAAAGCAGCAAGACGCATTAAAAGGAAGTCACAACATTTTGAACTCCGAGAAGGCATCCTTTACAAGCGCTCCTTCTTGCAGCCATGGCTGCGGTGTGTTGGACCACGCCAGGCGGCTTACGTCATCAGTGATATACATGAAGGGTTGTGCGGCATGCATGCAGGCCCACGATCCGTGGTAGCTAGAGCCTTACGAACAGGTTATTATTGGCCCACCATGCACAGGGACGCGCGCGACATGATTCGCAAGTGCAACTATTGCCAAGTGCATAGGCCAGTTCCGCGACACCCGCAGCAGGAGCTTACACCTATCACGTCCCCATGGCCATTTTACAAGTGGGGAATTGACATTGCAGGACCATTTCCTGTAGCTGCGGGGGGGGGGGGGGGAGGGGGGGGGTTAAATTCTTGATTGTTGCAATGGACTACTTCACACGATGGATAGAAGCCAAGGCAGTCAAGTCTATCACAGGTAAGCAGGTCAAGAAGTTTGTGTGGGAACACATTGTGTGCCGTTTTGGTCTACCAGGAGAAATCATCTCGGACAACGGCAAGCAGTTCACAGACAACCCATTCAAACATTGGTGTGCATCATTGAACATCAAACGGCGCTTCGCGTCCGTTAAGCATCCACAGACGAACGGCCTTGTCGAACGGGCAAATAGGAGCTTGGGGAATGGAATCAAGGCGCGTCTGGATGAACGAAGTGGCAAATGGGTCGATGAGTTATCACACGTGCTATGGCGCATAGAACCATGATCAAAACAGTCAACGGAGATACTCCATTTGCATTGGCTTACGGCACTGAAGCCGTTATACCAGCAGAAATAGGGATGCCTACCATCCGCACGGCGGAGGTTAATGTCGTCACAAACGATGAACAACTGCGAATCAACCTAGATCTGTTGGAAGAAAAAAGGGAAATAGCAGCCATCAATGAGGCTAAGTCCAAAGCTAAGATGAAGGCTTATTATGACGCCAAGGTCAAGGGTGTTTCTTTTCGACCGGGAGACTACGTCTATCGTGCTAACAAAGCGAGTCGAGTGGAGAATACAGGAAAACTGGGCCCTAAATGGGAAGGACCGTATGAAGTCACTGAAGCCTTGGGACGAGGCGCGTACAAGTTACGTGACATGGATGGCCGCGACCTAGAGCGCACATGGAACATTTCCAATCTCAAAAGGTGCTATCTTTGAAAGCTACGGCTTCCGCATGGGTACTTCGCTATAGGCGGTCTTAATAAAGAACCATGCGGGTTATTTGTTTGTTTGTTTTTCTTATGTTTGTTTAGTTTCCTTTCTTGTTTTTTAGGACTTGTCGTCACTATTCAAACAAAAGTGTAAACGTTCTAATAAAATGCCGTGGTGCCTAGCTAGCTCCACGACCTGTTTCGTGCAAATCATTTTCCTTTCTTTGTTAGATTCTTGGTTAGTCGTATGAATTTTACTTGTATTATAATATGCCATGTTTCATTCGTATGCATTCTTTCAAATTACCGTACATGTACTATACGCCTCCAGGCGGGGTAAGAGGATTAAGTGAACCTACTAATTCAACTTGCCGCGTAAGAGGGATGCAACCCCAGCCGCACGGATCATGTATCCTTACTAGACACCTTACTCACAAGACGTTGGGGTAAGTTTTATATGCTATAGTCACACGGTGCTCCGCATAGTAAAGACGCACGTCGCATGTCTAGTAAATTATAGACTTGTATGTATTTTCTTTCTTTGTGTGTAAGACGTGATATGTCATGCAGTATTGGGCTACAATATTTCAACACAAGTGAAAATACACAGGTTTCCAAAAATATCAAAAGTGTCGTGGTTACTCACGGACTTATATACAAAACACAAATATTGTTAGCCGTGTACATGCACGGACGAATAGAAATAATACATATTCATAGATTACAAAACAAAAGTGTCTGAAAGGGATCAGGAAGAAGGAGCATCCTAAATAGAGGGGAGAAATTTACCCATTTCTGCTTGCTCTTCGATCAGACACGACAACCATTCATCACTTTCTCCCCGCTTCTGGGCTTGAGCCGCAGTTTTTTCCAGCACCACACTTAAGGGCTCTTCGGCCAGCATGATTCTGGTTACGTCCTCATGTATGGGAAGTGTCAGGTGGCTGGGGGATGGAGTAAAGGAAGCATTGAAAGACACGCTAAGACTGAGCTTTTCCATAATTTCAGTGTTTGGGGCGTCTTTGGTGGCCTCCAGCTCATCCAGGAATGGGTAGTGTAGATCTCGCATCGCGGCCATAGAGGCAGTCATCTTGCTAGCAGCTTTAGGTTTAAAGAAGGCATGATGGGCGATGTCTCCCCCCTTCGTGATCAGCTCAGCGGCCTCAACCATTCCTTCGTGTCGTCCGTGGTCAATACCATCAGACACAAGGTTTGCGAATTGTTGTACAAAGGACGGGGCCTCTAGCACCTTCATGACGGTTAGGCGTGCTCCATGCCCAACCATCCACCTGCGGCCGGCAATGGCTGTTAGCAGTTGGGGGCATAGTACATTGTCACGCTCAGCAGTAAGGGCATCAATCATCAACTCTTTTTGGGCAACTGCCTCTTTCAGTTCTTGGATGACGGCCCTCTCCTCAGCAAGGTTTGTCTGCACTTTTTCCATGTTTTGGACGGCCAGGTGCGCGTCCTCTAGTTTCTGGTTCAGCACGTCTACTTGGCTGGAGTACGAGTGGGCAGAAGCTTCCTCCGTGGCTACCTATAGGGAAAAAACGTGTTAGTATATTCATTTTTCAAATATGAATGGCAGGGCACGGATATGTACCTTGGTGGTTGCATCATCTAGTCGTGACTCAAGGTTGGTTACTTGCTGGTCGTATTCACTCGCGCGGGCTGACTATTTTTTGATGGTCGCCTCGGCATTGACTAGTTGGGATTGGAGGTTAGCGATCTGAGCTTCATTATCTTCAATCATTTTCTCCCTCCGTCCAACTTTCCTCTTGAGAGAGTCAACATGCCCAAGTGCGGCTTCAAACCTAACCCTCATTGAGGTTCCCATCGCCATTTGGTGCACCAGAGTGCCATTATACTCATCCGCCAAATCCGCATGACTGAGTGAGTTTACCTCTTGCACCAAGCTTGGTGGTATGTAGTTGTTGAGGTACTCCCGGCACTCATCAGCGTTCCTCAATCGTGACGCCGTGGTAATAGTCCATACTGGGTTAAATGGTTGGGGGGCGCCAGACGTGGGGAAGTCTTGGGAGGCTATGGGTGAACCATCTTCAAACACGGGGCCGGACCTTGTGGGGGCCGTGGGATTTTCTTCCATTGCTTTTCCTTTTCCCTTATCAACTTGGGTGTCAGAAGGAGGCGCGGCGCCAGCCTGGTTGTCCCTGTGAAACAAATATTACGAAATATCTTAAGTATTGCTTACAAGACAACTTGTCATTCTTACATATTAAAAGGGGGTCTTACATATTACTTCTTGCTACTTCGGAGGCGGTTGGGGCAATTTGAGTCACGGGATCGACATGAGCGGCCCGGTTAGCCTCGGAACCCTGGGTAGCACTCCCGACAGATTGATACAAGGGGTGGTCTTCTCGAAGTCTCTTGGCGGGAGCATTGTGTTCGCCAATCTCGACCGAGGCAGTCCCTCTCGCACGGTTGCCTCTTTTCCGGGTACGCTTGGCAACGGGCTGCGCTATTAGTTCATCGATCTCCTCCTCGGCTTCCTCTTCCTCCTCTTCTTCCAGGTTGACATGTTGTTGCACTTAATCATCATCATCGCCCATCAGTCGGCGAATGCTGGAGGTGGTTCGTTCAATATTGTCCCCTTATTGTTCCCTATAGGGTGAGGAGGTCCCGGCCCCTCCTTCATTCATCTGATTGTCACCATCGTCGTTGTCTCTATGCTCCTCGTCAGAATGGGGATCATGCACGGCTTCTAAAGCAACCGTCACGGGTTGGGTGTGCTCGAGAAGGGGTTGTTCATTTTCACGGAGAGGACGGAGACCTTCCGGCACAAGCCTTGGATCGCCCTGGCGCAATAGTCCAAAAAAGTTCATTTCTGTCCAGCACAAAACAACATATGTTAGTTATTACTCAAATACATGTATACATTCTTTTTGGCGTATGGATGATTAGCCTACCTTCGCCCTGCCTTCTCCAATAAACGGGATACCTATTGGAAGGACCAAAGTAATTGCGGCTAATTCCTAGCAAGCATAGGAATGATTCGGGTAGGTTTCTGTGGAATCCAGTCCTATTTAGATCTAAATCTTGGGAGTGGCGAGGATTGTATGTACTTGTGTGCGGCTTGGGGTCGTGCGGTATCCTAGTTCTAATAACATAATCACCCGGCCATACCACTGCGTCAATGAAAAAGTAGTGATCATACCAATTTTTCAGTGAATCCATTGGTTTGTTGTGTGATTGGGGACTGTTGGAGGCTCGTTTCTTGAAAGATACCCAACCATTCACTAAGTTGGGGGTATAAAACAACCTAAATAACTCTACGGTTGGGGGGATTCTCCTAGCACGGCAAAGAATCTCGAATTGGCTAATCTTACAGGCGCCTATGCAGTGCAGCTGACTAATGTGTACATCATAATATCCTAGCAGATCTACGAGAAAGTGGGTGAAAGGGATGCGGTAATTAGCCGCATCAAAAAGGCGAGTATACAGGCCTATTTTACCCGCTGGAGCCTCAGTTATGAGGTCTCCGGCTCCAGGAAGTGAGGGGTGTAGGTTGGGTAGGAATGAAGTAATTTGTACAAAAATGGTTTAATTGGTCTTGGGTCATGACATTTAGCACGGATCCAATGGTAGGACTGTTTCTATGAGCCATTACTAAAAAAGAGTGTAAGGACGTGGTGTTCTAACCTGCGTGTGAAGGGATCCGTGCGTATTTGGTTCAAGCTAAGAGGAAAGCTTTAATGGCAGAAATGGAGGTTGTAAACTGTGTGTTTCACACAGCCGTGGGGGTGGCTTATTTATAGGGTTGCCTCATGGGTCACAACCTGTTGGATGTGTGACACGTGTCTGCCACTATTCTTAATCGTGTGGCTAGGGGGCAAGTGGCAAGTGAAACGTCAGGTGGGACCCAAGGGTTTCTTCTGACTCACACATTTTCACTGCTCGAGGTTATGACGGTTTGCACTTTTGTCAGTCAAACAAGTCAGATGAACAGTTGTTCATGTCGGGTTATGCGGCTCTTACGTAAGACTTGACATTTAATGATCTATTTAATTTGTCTCGGTTGCTACATGCGGCTGAGATATTGGCCCGGTGCGGCCGACACGGCCGACATAGGGTTAGACAGAATAATATTCTGTCTAGGAATATCTTAATCCCAATAAGAAGAGATATTCACTACCAGAATTAGAAGATAACAATCATTCTAATTCTGGTGCTTGTCTCTTCCTTGGGGCCGAAGGATCAGTGAAAGCCCACTAGGGTTTCACTGCCTATAAAAGGAACCCCCAAGGGTTCCACAAAGGTATTACGACTTATACTCTAAACTCACATAAACCTTAAACCGATTACTTACTCTCACGCCGGAGTCTAATCGTGGGAAACATTCCCACGGTAAGCCTAACGCGTGCTGTTTAGTGTGCAGGATCCCAACCAAACGATTCACTTGGTGCAGGAGCCGGAACCCAGCCAACCCGAATTAAGCATAATTCGGGTCTAGCAAGGATCAACCAACTTTTGCATCAACATAAATATTCAATTTTTAAATGCTAACTAAAGCCCTAAAAATCAAATAAATTATTAAAAAGCCCAAATAAAGATTTTTCAATTGGTAAACCTCTAAAATGACCTAAAAAGATTAAAAACTATTTTTATAAATTTTTAAACTAAGAAAAATTATTTAAAATGATTTAAAAACTATTAAAACTTAAAATTATTATAAAAATTAATGTAAAAGTGATAAAATTATTCTAAGAGTTGCAAAAATCCTATTTTAATGTATTTAAGCTAAGAAAAATGTAAAAAGTTGAAAAATGTGAAATTTGAAACATAATAATAAAATAATATTAAAATAATAATAAAAATCCAAAAATTATAAAAAAATTCTAAAAACTTGCAAACTAGTTTATTTTAACCTAAATAATTAGAAAATAAAAGTGAAATGACCAGAATACCCCTATTGGGCCTTCAAATGGGCCAAAACCAAATTCAGTCCACTTAAATGGGCTTTTTAGCCCAAAAAGTCAAACCTGGCCCAATTGACTTGGAAAAGCCCAATCTGACTCAAAATTTGATTCTAAACACAAAACTCTAAAGGCACAAAAGCTGAAAGTGAGCTTATCACAGCTTATTATGCAAATAACTTATCCTTATTGGGCTTTTTAGCCCATTAAGCAATAAGCTAATGCAATAAGCTAATGCCATAAGCTCTAAATTGACACACAACCTTCTTTTGGGATGTTTAAGAGATCTGTAAAAAGAAATTTTGAAAAAGCACACTCAATAAGCCAGAAATAAGCAACGTATTATTTCACTAAAAGACAAAATAGTCATTTTTGAGAAATAAGGCAATTCGGGACTTGATTTAACTTGCAAAATGTCAAAAATGAACTCAATAAGCCAAAACAATCAACAAAATTCCAATAAGCAAAAACAATAAGGCAGAATAAGCCAATAAGCACTTATGAAAAAGTCAATTAAGTTGGTTTTCTAGTCAACCCACCAAATGCTCCAGTATGAACAAATGGGTCAAATAATGAGCACCTATTACAAAATCCAAGTTGTTGCTGGTTAAAATAAGCTATTGTAGCTTATTGATAAGCTGAAACCCAATTAACACTAGCAGTGGCACTTTCAGTAGGAACTGGTTCCCACTGCTTTGACTATTTGACCAAGCTATTTAGAGAGTTTTAGTTGGATTCAATTGGAAACAAGGGCACCCTTGTGATCAGTGAATCACAAGGAGTCAATAGCAACAAGAAAATACAAATTTGGTTCACACAATAAGCCAGAATCAATCAAACAGTCACCAGATATTGTCCAGACATGTGAAATAAGCAGTTATGCACAAATAAGCAGATTAAGCCTGAATAAGCCAACCAAACTCAACAGGATGCATACACAAGCTATATAAACTATAAATAAGCACAAATAAACTTATAGCAAACTCTGAATCAAAGTAAATAACAAGATCAAAGCATAGACAGTTACTGATGAACAAGGTGCATATGCAGAAACCTTTTGCTTATCTAATTGACCACATATCCAAATTCAAGCACTCAAATCTCTTTCCCTGGTGTAGTTAACCTAGATTTCACACTTGTTAACCCTGGTCTATGATTAGATCTAGGTGTCCTCAAAATCCTAGCCAATTTTACCAAGTAACAAAGATTTTATACCCTCTTTATGAATGAAGGTGTTTCAAACTACAAAATTTGCAGATAAGCAGCCAAGTATATCAGATAAACATGTACTAATAACCACAAGCACAAAAATAACACTTAACAAACCACAAATCCTTCTAATGGAGTTAACCCAAACACCCCTTAAAAACCTGTTTTCACAATTTTTCAAAGGATTATCTAGATTGAAACCACAAATCAAACCACAAACACTTCAATAACATCAAACAACACCAGATTAACAATAATCAACCACAAAATCACAGAGTCACCAATAATCATGCAATAATCACAAAATTAAGAAAAATAAGAGAGAAAATGAAAAGGGAAGAAGGTGCAAACCTCCAAGACCTACATCCAGGCCCTGGATTGTTTGAGCTTAGGTACTAGCAGAACAAGTACCAACTTCCAATGCTGCTAAGATGAACAAACCAACAAGTAAGATCAAATAAACAATAACTTTCTGATTTTTGAAGCACAAGCTTTATCACTTAAAACCTTGACTCAAAAACCTTCAAACAAGATTATGGAACTCAGATTTTAGCTTAACAAACACCAAACTTATATAAATAACAGACAAGAATTCAAAATTTTCAGAAATTCAAACTTTATTTCATAAAAAGGAATTACAAAGATTTAAAAGCTAAAATCTGGAACAAAACTCTCTCACAGGTTGAGAAGTCTATTTATAGGCAAATGCCAAGGCTAGCACTGTTCACAAACCCTAGAAGTGATTTTCCTATTCTATCCTTGAGTCTTCTAGATGTTTTCTTGGTGTAAGCTGTCCAAAGTGATCCTGGATGTTTATTTTAGCTTTGGAATGAAGCAAGGACTCTCAGCTGTTGATTTGGCCACGTTAGATAACTTGGAGGGCAAGTATTCATGTGATTGGTTGAATGGGAATTGGGGGTGGGGTCCATAGTGAGTGGGATTAAGGGTTTTAAGGTTGGGATGTGTTTCTGCACATGTGAATCAAGCATGGGAGTGGGTAATTTAAATTAACCCCTTGATTTAAGTGGTGTAAAATCTGGGTGGTGAAAAGGTGAATAGTGGTGCTTTTGATCCGTTTTTGGTGGATTGGTTTTGTGTTTGGCGCAAAAAACATTTGAATGTTTCAAATGTGGCAACTTAGGTCCTCAGTCTTTGGGAAAATGGGTAAAACGTGTTTATCAGCCAACAAACTTCATTCCCTTTGTTAATAACTTTACCAACTTTGCTTTTTTGGCACAAAACTTTTCAAAAAGGTTTTAAAGGGTTGTTTTTGCCATTTTTGGATAATTCAAGGACTGATCTTGGACATTGTTGATCTTCAAAGGTCTTCAATATAACTTTGACTTCATGAGGGACCATAATTGGCAATTTAGAATTGTTGAGGGACTAAACTTGCCATTCTTTCAAAGTTGAAGGACCATTTGTGTAATTTTGACAAACTTAAGGGACCAAACTTGTAATTATGATTTCACAAGGGTTTTAAGTGTCAATTCTTCATTCATTGAGGATCAATATTGCATGTCTTCAAGTCTTCAAGGGTATTTGTTGGATAAATCATGATCTAGGGCCCGGTTCTTTGTACGGCTTCGTTTCTCGTGTCCGTTTTTCCTTGTTTCTTGTGATCTTTTGTCTTTTTCACGATATGCATACCTAAAATACACAATTAAACAAACACAAGCATATATATGATATTTTATAACATTTTTATGCATTTAAAGCCCGAAAAGAACGATGAGATCATGTATAAATGCCATCTCATCACTCCCCCATACTAATCCATTGTTGTGCCCTCACGCAATGCTAGAATAAAATATCTAAGCATCACCAAAGTTCAATTTTATTAACCTTTATTGAAAAGTAAAAGACTTGCAACATACTACGAAGATGTGTAAAGACATAATGTATGATTTTCATCACGAAAGTGACTTTTAGGGTCAAAGAATAGAAACAAGTAAATGTCCCTTAGAGTAAACTTCGTCATCCTTGATTGTCATACATTCCATGCTAAGTGCAAAAACGAGATCATTGTTGGTACAAGTCACAATGCTAACACTACTCATACGTCCAAATTGTGTAATACTTTTTCTCCCCGCAATCCTAGTTATTATAAAAGGAAATGGGTTACTATCATTTTTTAACTATTTGTCATGGATCACAAGTGATTCATATTGACTTATTTGAGTAGTTATTAGTCCGAAAGCAAAGTAGCACGATTTAATCGATAGTTAGCCGAAGGACAAAATCTTTTAAAACGGCTTCTCGTGTATCTCCTTAAGTTCATATCTTGGCATAACTCGTTTCACGATTTGAGACGTTTCTCGGACCGATATTTGGCATGTACTTCATACTTCAAATCTTGGGAAGACGTTCTTGAAATTATGGTCTTCTCTTCATATATTTGGAATTTCTTTACTTGATGTTTTTGAGAGATTCTTCATATTTGGACCACGACTTCATCATTTTTCTTCAATCTTTACTTTGGATTTTGATATACAACGATCCGCCTACTTTTCGGACTTGGATATATTTATCCTCATACCTTGTAAGGGTCTTTTTGGATAGACTTTCTCCATGATCTTTAGGGGAGTAATTGCTTTTCCTCGTGTGTCTCGATCCTTCATATTGATCTTGGAATAATGATACTTCCCATCATCTTGGATCTTTAGCAACAAAATAGAGCTCCTCATGCCTTGTTAGGGCCTTTTTGGATGATCGCCAATCTTCGCGTCCCGCTTCAATAAGTTATGCCTTTGCTATGAACTCTATTCAACCCCGAGCAACTTTTAAACGATCTTGCGCTAGAGGCTAAGTAACCTTTCAAATCGTACGACCTTGCTTATTGCAATTATATTTATTCCTAATGCATTGATCTTATGGGAAGAAAAAGCCATAATTAAAAACATATGAGTTTTTGAAAGAACATTTTCATGTTCTACGTTTAGCATGATCACTTGTCTAACTCTATCATCTCTCGTTCTTCACTATATAAAGACCTCTAATTAAAGAGACTCGTGAATACTTGGCCATGCAAGTCAAAATTAAGCCAAATGTGGATTCGCTTTCATAAAGACTATATCAAATCAAAGTTTTGGGTTTTCAAGCCACCTATAGGATCTTGCACTTTCTTGGACTTTTTCAAGTTTAGAGAATGCATTTTATAGTTCCCTTGATAAGTGACTTTCTAGGATCAATTATAGGAACTTGCAAAAAGTTCTTGTTCTTAACCCGTATGAGTTAGGACTTTCGCGTTTTAAAGCTCCCTATATAAAAGTCTAGCAAAACTTGAATTGAGCGGGTTAAGGAATGTAAATGGCTCCAAATACCCATCAATTCAAAAATTAGCTCTTAATCTACCCATCGGAAAATATACATTCGTGTCTTAAAAACACTTATGAAAACTAGGAAAAAAATTTAAAATTTGGCCATTTTTAGCCTTATTAGCAACAAAAACAAAACATTTGAAAGTTGGAAAACGTGAGGGCCTAGCAAAGCAAGTACCTATTCACCCCCCATACTAAAAGTGAACATTGTCCTCAATGTTTCGAGTCTAAGGGTGGAGCACCCCCATACTAGAGACGAAGAATCGAATGCTTAGGATCTAGCATGGAAAGGGTGATCAACAATATATCTAAAGCCGTTTATAAAGTATGCTAAAAGATAATTGTTAGAACAATAAAGGATATGTCATGGATTCGTGAAAAACTTCTTCAAGCAAACGATGGAGGCTCACGTAAACGAACACGAGAGTCTTCAATCGTAGATGATGATGATCTAGATAACACAACCATAAACAACCACGAGACAACGAGTTGGAAGGGTACAAGTCCCCTTATTAGTGAATAGAAAGCATAAAAGGATAAGCATGGGATCTCCCCCACGAGGCACCTCGTTTTTGATTACCGAGTCATGAGCTCGACTCGATCCCCTCAATGCTAATTATCATTGGGGAAGGTGACTTGGTCGAGGGCAACCATTGAAGGAATTTCCCCACCAAAGTAGTGCTTAAGCCTATGTCCATTTACCTTGAAGTTAGGACCATCATCTTGAGCTATCTCGATGGTCCCATAAGGAAACACTTGTGTAATGGTGAACGGACCCGACCAACGAGATTTCAATTTCCCGGAAAATATCTTTAGTCGAGAGTTAAAAAGTAACACTTGATCACCAACGTTAAAACCCCGGTTTTTAATCTTTGCATCATGAAACTTTTTAGTCTTTTCTTTAAAAATTAGTGAATTTTCATAAGCATTGTCTCTTAATTATCTAATTCATTCAATTGTATTTTCCTGTGATCTCCCGCGGTCTTTAAGTTAAAGTTTGCATGCTTAAGGGCCCAATATGCCTTGTGCTCCAATTCAATTGGCAAATGACAATTCTTCCCATAGACTAACTTATAAGGAGTGCAACCGATAGGTGTCTTATAAGCGGTCCTAAAGGCCCATAAAGCGTCATCGAGTTTGTCAGAACATGAAGCACGGTTTTCTCCAATCTACCTTTCTAAAATCCTCTTCAAAGCTCGGTTCGAAACCTCGACTTGCCCACTCGTTTGCGGGTGATAAGCCGTAGAAAGACGATGAGTAACTCCATATTTCTTTAAGACCTTCTCGAGTTGGTCATTACAAAAATGGGTTCCACGATCGCTTATAATAGCACGAGGGGTTCCGAACCGAGAGAATAATTGCTTCAAAAACTTTACTACCACACGAGCATCATTAGTAGGTAAAGCCTTAGCTTCCACCCACTTAGAAAGGTATTCCACCGCGACGAGGATATATTTGTTGTCATGAGACGATGAGAACGGCCCCATAAAGTCTATTCCCCATATTTCTAAAATCTCACACACTTGAATTATGTTTTGCGGCATTTCATCACGTTGAGACGATTTTCCTTGACGTTGGAACGAATCACACGACTTCACAAGTGCGTGTGCATCACGATAGATAGAAGGCCAAAAGAAGCCGGCATCGAACACTTTCTTAGCCATGATATTAGCACCGTGGTGACCACCCGTGGGTCCCTCGTGACAAGCTCTAAGGATATTAGAAGCTTTGGCACCAAAAACACAACGTCGAACGAGTTGATCTGCACAAACCCGAAAGAGATAAGGGTCGTCCCAAAAATAGAACTTGAAGTCACGAAAGAATTTTTGCTTTTGTTGTGTCGTCATACCCTTGATTATGAAATTTCCCGCATGATAATTTGCAATGTCGACAAACCATGGGGTGGTGTCTTTAGAATTCACTACACCGAGAGTCTCAAGAGGAAATGTTTCGATGATTTCCTTGTTCTCGAAAACATCTTTGTGAGGATCTTCTAAACGAGAGAGATGATCGGCCGCTAGATTCTCGGCTCCTTTTTTGTCAAGCACGGTGACATCAAATTCTTGGAGGAGGAGCATCCAACGAAGCAATCTCGGCTTAGCATCTTGCTTAGCTAAGAGATACTTGATAGCCGAATGGTCGGTATACACGATGCTTTTAGTTAAGACGAGATAAGGTCGGAATTTCTCAAAATCATAGACCACGGCAAGGAATTCTTTTTCCGTTGTGGTGTACTTTAATTGAGCCTCGGTCATCGTCTTACTAGCATAGTGGATAGGACGGAAATGCTTGTCATAGCGTTGCCCTAAGACGGCCCCTATAGTGTGGAAACCTTGGTTTCCGGATCTTTTAAGCTACTAGGAATGCACCATGTTCATATGATTAGATAATCAAAGCGGAATTAGAACATGATACATTAACAAGGTGTTTAGGGCACAAGACACATGAATTAAAACAATAGGGTTGCTCATTATATTAATAATAAACAACCACTAGACGTGTATACATTGAATCCCACGTCTAGTACACACACGCTTTTAGGTTTACATTGTGAATGAATTGATGATTAAAACCTAAGACCCTTGGTTCCTTTTATAGTGTAAGGATTAGAGTTTACAAGAGATAATAATGAATAAACAAGTAAATATTCTATTTAAATAAACTTATGAAGAATATATCTTGCATGTTTATCTAAATAGAAGCTTCCATAAGCTTCTTTGTCTACGTTTTGTCAATGCTTGAATTGCATGTGACAATGCTTGAATTGCACATGACAATGCTTGAGCCATCAACGCTTAATTTGTTCTTGTCAACGCCTAAATTGCTCTTGACAACGCTTAGACAAAATCTTCATGTTTTCTTCGTTTTTGAGTTTCTGCCACATCAACTTTTTGACCCAACAATCTTCCCCTAGTTGATGGTGGCAAAACTCTATGTGTATCTCTTGTAAGTTGTACATGATCTTTAGATTGCTTCCCCTCAAGTGTAGCATGTATTTCTTCCCCTTTTTGTCACATCAACAGGAAAGTAAACAATGTATGCAATCTTTGAAGATTCTCCAAATGTAGCTCTATGTAATGATCTTGAAGAACAATTAATATAATATTTTTGATGTAGAAGTAGAGTAACCCAAACCTATGTTCCATATCTTGTACGATGATGTGATGAAGTATGTTGCTGATACAAAAATCCTCATCCTTTGTGAGACACTGAGCACGATAATGTAACTCCTTTAAGTGATAGAAAATATGTGCATAGAGAACCATAAGAAATATCACATATTCCTAGATCTTGTATCACTTCATCAGTAACAATGTAAGCATAAACAAGTTATCTTTAAAGTCTATGACTGGGAGTGCACGACTTTAAGATATGATAGAACACAAACTTGCGAAAATCTTCTTCGATCATCAAACTTACCATAAGAATTCTTCCCCTTAAGCTAACACCTCTTCATGAAGAATCATAATCTTCTCATCATATGTAAAAGCATTGATGGATAACTCTTTTACAAGGCTACCCCGATTACATAATCAAATCCAATAAATTACCTCACGAATTATTGCTAACTCGCATTAAAATCATTAATCCCTTTTAGAAGTATCCGAGCCATAAATATCACCATGATATTCTGAATAAAAACGGAGATTTCATGTACCTTCGTGTGTATAATCCTCCTTTTTGTGTGCTCAAAACGTACCAATTTTCTCAAACAGCAGCCTTCCTTGTGTTGTCCAACATCCTCCTTTATCCAACATCTTTGGGAGTTGTATTGTCCGATATCGGACAATACCTATCAGCGTTTGAATTCATATATCGGACAACACTGTCAACTTGTCAGCGTTGACTTATTCTTTGACAGCGACTAACCAATACACATCAGCGGTTAACTCTATTTTTGGTATGTCAGTAACTAAATAACTTTCCATTAATACCACAGCTTTAACAACCCACGTTTTCTTCATAAATTCTAGGATTACCAGCTGTCATTCGAATGAAGAATATATAATCCCATAAATTACGGGATTTCTATTTAAACCAAAAGAGATCTTCTTCAATAATCACACTTGAATGACTTTCCCCACTTTATATATATCCATATAATTAGTATATATCTTAAAAAAAATTCATACCTTTTAATATGGAATTAATCTTTAAATAATAAACAAGATCCTGTATGGTTCTCACGTAAAAACCAAAAACTTCTCCACAAAAATCGGAATTACATTTAACTGTAATTTGGTCTCACGTGAACATCTCAGTCTGTTGTCCTTTTCTGTCCTGTATACATTCGTTTACATCCATGTAAACATAAATGCACACCATAGAATCACAAAGAGACGTGGTCATATATTCTTTTAAACTGATTTGACACCACGAATCTTCATAATATTACAACAGCGCTTTACTGCTACCATAAATTCCACAGATCTAGGGTTTGTTAAAACCCTAAAACGAATATCATTATCGCAGCGATGAATATGAACCAAGATGCGTTGTACATTATATCTACAAAGGCTCATCATCAATCCACAGATTGATTCACCAATGCAAGTAGAGGAAAACAACCATCTTTTCAGAATTAGGGTTTGCATGAAAAATCCTTTCCTACTGTCAACTTCGACGGCCAATAACTTTTGTCTGGGGATAAAACTCGACAATCCCTCCAGTGGATGTTTAGTTATATGTATGTAGAACACACATATAAAATTTCGTTACGATCCAACGGTTCAATCAAAAGTTATGACATTTTGAATACTGCTGCGCACACAAAAACGTCCAGAAAAACCCTAGACGGATTTTTCTTCTTTTCAACATACACGAACACCTTGTTGGTCCTAGCATCACGAGCCACGAGGCTCTGATACCAATTGTGGAAACCTTGGTTTCCGGATCTTTTAAGCTACTAGGAATGCACCATGTTCATATGATTAGATAATCAAAGCGGAATTAGAACATGATACATTAACAAGGTGTTTAGGGCACAAGACACATGAATTAAAACAATAGGGTTGCTCATTATATTAATAATGAACAACCACTAGACGTGTATACATTGAATCCCACGTCTAGTTCACACATGCTTTTAGGTTTACATTGTGAATGAATTGATGATTAAAACCTAAGACCCTTGGTTCCTTTGATAGTGTAAGGATTAGGGTTTACAAGAGATAATAATGAATAAACAAGTAAATCTTCTATTTAAATAAACTTATGCAGAATATATCTTGCATGTTTATCTAAATAGAAGCTTCCATAAGCTTCTTTGTCTACGTCTTGTCAATGCTTGAATTACATGTGACAATGCTTGAATTGCACATGACAATGCTTGAGCCATCAACGCTTAATTTGTTCTTGTCAACGCCTAAATTGCTCTTGACAACGCTTAGACAAAATCTTCATGTTTTCTTCGTTTTTGAGTTTCTTCCACATCAACTTTTTGACCCAACATATAGCATAATCACTTGCATCGCACATGATTTCAAAGGGTAATTCCCAATTAGGAGCAACAAGAATGGGAGCTTCGGTAAGTTTCCTTTTGAGAGTTTCGAAAGCTCTAACACAATCCTCATTAAAGTTAAAAGGAGCATCCTTCTTGAGAAGGTGTGTCATAGGTCGAGAGATTTTCGAAAAGTCCTTGATGAAACGACGATAAAAGCCCGCGTGGCCTAGGAAACTCCTAACTCCCTTAACAGTTTTGGGATGAGGTAACTTGGAGACGACGTCTACCTTAGCTTTATCGACCTCAATCCTCGCTTTCGACACCTTATGTCCTAAGACGATTCCTTGTTTACACATAAAATGACATTTTTCCCAATTAAGCACAAGATTGGTTTCTTCACAACGTTTTAACATTTGCTAGAGATTAGATAAACACGACGTGAACGAATTTCCAAACACCGAGAAGTCATCCATAAACACTTCCATCGACTTCTCGATCATATCGTGAAAAATCGCCATCATACACCGTTAAAACGTACCCGGTGCATTACAAAGTCCGAAAAGCATCCTACGATAAGAGAACGTTCCATAAGGACACGTAAACGTAGTCTTCTCTTGATCACGAGGGTCGATAGGGATTTGAAAGTAACCGGAAAAACCATCTAAAAAGCAATAGAATTCATTTCCCGCGAGTCGCTCCAACATTTGATCCATGAAGGGCAAAGGAAAGTGGTCTTTACGAGTGGCGTCATTTAACTTTCGGTAGTCAATACACACCCTCCAACCGGTCACAACACGAGTGGGAATTAACTCGTTGTTTTTATTAGGTATAACGGTCATTCCTCCCTTTTTAGGGACACAATGGATTGGGCTCACCCATGGGCTATCGGAGATAGGATAAATCATTCCCGCATCAAGGAGTTTCAACACTTCCTTTTTAATGACATCGTGAATTTTGGGATTCACCCTTCTTTGACTTTGAATTGCGGGTTTGTAGTCCTCCTCCATTAAAATCTTGTGAGTACAAAATTTTGGGTCAATACCCTTAATGTCGGAAATTTTCCACGCAATTGCCCCTTTATGAGCCTTAAGAACTTTCAAGAGCTCGTTTTTTTCATCATTAGAAAGACCTCTTGCAATAATAACCGGCAACTTGTCATCACCTTCCAAGAATGCGTATTCAAGGTGAGAAGGAAGATCTTTCAATTCAAGGATAGGCGGTTCCTCGATTGAAGATTTTGGTTCAACACTCATAACTTCCATCGGCGGAAGGAATGGTGGAATAGAAGTATCATCATTAATCAACACCTCATCTTCATTGTCGATTTCTTTTGAAGTGAGATCGCCTCCTTGGAATGGAGTGAGATTTGGTGTTGAATTAGCAAGAATCGGATCCAAAATAGTGGGATTGCCACTTGACGAGCTATCGGAAAAACCTAACACTTCTTGTGAAAACTCATCGCAAACCACATCAACGATGTCAATGTGATTGATGGTAGCGATTGCATAAACATGAGAAGGTTTCGAGTTCTGAGTAGCGTTTATAACAAGTTCCTCTTCGTTGAATCTCAAAGTGATAGTTCTTGCATGAACGTCGATAAGCGATCTCGAGGTGTCTAAAAATGAATGACCTAAAATTAGAGGAACTTGAGGATCCGCGGGGATGTCAACTACTATAAAATCAACGGGATAGTAGAACTTCCCCACTTTCACGAAAACATCTTCGGCTACTCCACATGCTAGAATCGTAGCATGATCAGCCATCTCGATAGACATGTTCGAAGGAATAAGAGCCGGAAGTGAAAGCGATTTCCAAATGGAAAATGGCATCAAATTAATGCTCGCACCAAGATCGGCCAAGGCGAGGCATTCTTTCATATCTTGTATGTCACAAGGAATGAGAAACTTTCCGGGGTCACCAACTTTTTCCGGTATGCGGTTAAGATAAACCGAAGAACAATTAGCAAGCTTTGAAAGCTTTTCCTTATCGCTCATCATATTTTTAAAAATGGAAGCGAAACGAGGCATATATAACAACGCGTCGGCTAAACTCACATCAAAATGCACTTGTTGAAATTTTTTTATAAAAAGCTCGATTTGTTGTTTGTTACGTTCTTGCAATTTCTCTTTGTTTCGTCTCGAAGGGTAAGGTAAGGGTGGTGTGGGTTGGACAGTAGGCAACGGCCTTGGAATCTCGGGTTCCACAATTGGTATTGGTTCAACCGTAGGTGTGGTTTGAGCGGTACTTCGTGGGATTGTAATGTGCTCCTTTTCGACCATCGACTCGGGCTCTTTCTCGATTTCCTTCTCCGTAGAAGTACTTGGACGAGAGATCGGTTCCTTGAAAGTTTAACCACTTCGTGTAGTAATAACCTTCATTTCTCCCTTCGGGTTTTCAATGGTATCACTAGGAAGACCACCCGAGGAAGAGGGTTTACACATGATTGCTTCAAACATCTTAGCCATTCGGTCCTCAAATTTTGATTGCCTAGCATCCGCTTTTAACAACTCTTGCTTAATCTCATGTTGTCCTTGTTCCATCTTTTGTTGGTTTTGTTGAAGACGTTGGAGATTTCCTTCCATTTTATTTGCATGAGTTTTAAGTTCATTAGCAAGTTCATTTTTAAGCTCGTTTTTCAACTCGGATCTTAAGCTAATCATCTCACGTTGCATGTTATCAAATTTAGCATCATTTGCTTTAGCATAATCCAAAAATTATCCTTGAAGATTTTTAGTGTGAGCTTTGATTAGTCACTTGTCCATTCCCACTTTGATAATTCCCCTTGTTGTAGTTACGTGAATTGCCTTGATAATTACCACCTTGGTTGTTGTTTCGATAGTTATTAGCATTTTGATTTGGTGGAGCTTGATTTGGGCGGGAACCTTGACCGTTTTGGTTGGAAGTTCCCGTTGCTACCTAAGCCCTCGAAGTGTTACCATCCGCGGTAATGCACTCGGAAAGATCATGAGCTCCACCACAAGACAAAAAAACTCTTAGCAACCGCTTTAACCGAAGCGGAATTTGAAGCTTCTTGAGCTTTCCAATGAGACATAAGATTAGCATATCTATCAAAAAACCGATTTTCCTCATTAGCTTCATCATGTAAGGCATTAATGCTACGAGACGATAACGACGATGACGAACCCAAATTTGCAACACTCGGTGTGTTACGAGGGCTATAAACCTTAGATCTATTCTCGATAATCTTTAAAGCTTCATCGGTCGTTTTGCACAAAAAATTACCACCCGCTGCGGCATTCAAGTAATCTCGTTCATGATCATTAAGCCTATTATAAAAAGTATCAATTTGATGCAATTCCGAAAAATCATGGTATGGACATTCATGTAACATTTCTTTAAAGCGTTCCCATGCCATTGAAAAACTTTCATTATTTCGTTGTACGAATCGTGAAATCTCATTTTTCAAATGTGTTGTTTTAGATGGTGGAAAAAACTTTCACAAACTTAGAAACGAGATCACCCCATGTCAAAATCGAATTTGGCGGTTCTTTCTCAAGCCAAATTTTTGCGGGTCCATCTAACGAGTATGGAAACAACATCATCTTAATGGCGTCATGTGGAACATCCTTAAACTTGCTAGTAGCGGTGAGACGATTAAAATTCCTAATGTGATAATGCGGGTTGTCTTTCTCATGACCTCTAAACTTATTTGCTTGCAACATCGACATTAAACCCGTCTTAATCTCGAAATTCTCCGCAAGGATAGCGGGAATCACAATGGCCTCTCCAAAACCCTCGGTGGGTGCTTGTAGCAACTCCATCATAGTACAATTGGCCATGACGACTTCTTGTTCTACAATAGGTTCAACAATTGGAGGTTGTTCTTCAATCAACGTCTCTTGATTGGCTTGCTTTTGAAGACGTTTACGAGCTCGTTTTTCTTGATTACGAGTGATCATAAACTTCACGAAGAATGGGAGGTGAGCAAAGAAGATTCTTTTTGGGTGTTTTGTGGATTTTCAATTTTTTTGTGTTTTTGATTGTTTTTAATTTTTTTTGGATTTTGGTGTATCTTCGTAGACAACAATCTACAAAATCTCTCCTCGAATCAAACTCTTGATTAAAGAAGCCTCAAAAGAATGAAAACGATCACGTGGAGTGAACGCCTTCGAATGACTTTAGAACTTTGGTGAAAACCAAATTGTTCAAGAGGGTTTAATCACAAAGAAACCAAGCAAATATATTATACGTAATAATACTTTGGGCGGCAAAACCCTCGATTAGCCTTCAATCTCAAAATACTCACAAGCAAGCGGGGAAACGAGGTGGCGCGAAGCACTTAAGAGCCTTTTTCCTTAGGGTATATTTTATAATACCTTCCTTATACCCACCTTATAGTTTGTATTTTTCAAAATCCAGCTTCACGAAAGTATTTATCTATTTTTGCCTTTTTCTTTTTGTTTGAGATTCGAATACAATAATTAGGAGATCAAATCTCAATTAAGGTTGTGTTTTCACACTTTTGGAGATATTGTTTATTGATTGTGATACTTAATACAATATAGTAATAATAATTTCACAAGAAAAACCAATAAAACCGATAATACGTATTAGTAGAGTTCTACTAATACAAATACTATTTATGGTTAATATTAAAAACAACAATGCAAATTAATCACGACACACCTCCCCGGCAGCGGCGCCAAAATGATTGTGGTAAAATACGACCTTTAGGAAAAGGTGCGTAAAAGCGGTAAGTATTAAGTGATGATTTAGGAAAATCAAGCACTAATGACCCAATGAAGTTCGTTTCCCAAGGAGGTATATGTGTGTGACTAAGATGTAAATGGTTTGAGATTAATATTGGTTTAGAAGGGGATGAGAAAAGAAGATGACGAAGACGTGAAATTAATACTACGACGACAAAACGTAAAACCGTGAAAACTACAAAAATAAAAGTTAATTCTAAATATAACCAAAAATTCACCAAAAATCGAAATAAATAAACTAAGAGTTTTCCAATGATCAAAACTTTTTTAAACCTTTTAAATAATTAAATATTCAATTTTTAAATGCTAACTAAAGCCCTAAAAATCAAATAAATTATTAAAAAGCCCTAATAAATATTTTTCAATTGGTAAACCTCTAAAATTACCTAAAAAGATTAAAAACTATTTTTATAAATTTTTAAACTAAGACAAATTATTTAAAATGATTTAAAAACTATTAAAACTTAAAATAATTATAAATATTAATCTAAAAGTGATAAAATTATTCTAAGAGTTGCAAAAATCCTATTTTAATGTATTTAAGCTAAGAAAAATGTAAAAAGTTGAAAAATGTGAAATTTGAAAAATAATAATAAAATAATATTAAAATAATAATAAAAATCCAAAAATTATAAAAAATTCTAAAAACTTACAAACTAGTTTATTTTAACCTAAATAATTAGAAAATGAAAGTGAAATGACCAGAATACCCCTATTGGGCCTTCAAATGGGCCAAAACCAAATTCAGTCCACTTAAATGGGCTTTTTAGCCCAAAAAGTCAAACCTGGCCCAATTGACTTGGAAAAGCCCAATCTGACTCAAAATTTGATTCTAAACACAAAAGTCTAAAGGCCAAAAGCTGAAAGTGAGCTTATCACAGCTTATTATGCAAACAGCTTATCCTTATTGGGCTTTTTAGCCCATTAAGCAATAAGCTAATGCCATAAGCTCTAATTTGACACACAACCTTCTTTTGGGATGCTTAAGAGATCTGTAAAAAGAAATTTTGAAAAAGCACACTCAATAAGCCAGAAATAAGCAAAGTATTATTTTACTAAAAGACAAAATAGTCGTTTTTGAGAAATAAGGCACCTCAGGACTTGATTTAACTTGCAAAATGTCACAAATGAACTCAATAGGCCAAAACAATCAACAAAATTCCAATAAGCAAAACCAATAAGCCAGAATAAGCCAATAAGCACTTATGAAAAAGTCAATTAAGTTGGTTTTCTAGTCAAAACCTAAAGTCAACCCACCAAATGCTCTAGTATGAACAAATGGGTCAAATAATAAGCACCTATTACAAAATCCAAGTTGTTGTTGGTTAAAATAAGCTATTATAGCTTATTGATAAGCTTAAACCCAATTAACACTAGCAGTGGCAACTTTCAGTAGGAACTAGTTCCCACTGCTTTGACTATTTGACCAAGCTATTTAGAGAGATTTAGTTGGATTTAATTTGAAACAAGGGCACCCTTGTGATCAGTGAATCACAAGGAGTCAATAGCAACAAGAAAATCCAAATTTGGTTCACACAATAAGCCAGAATCAATCAAACAGTCACCAGATATTGCCCAGACATGTGAAATAAGCAGTTATGCACAAATAAGCAGATTAAGCCTGAATAAGCCAACCAAACTCAACAGGATGCATACACAAGCTATATAAACTATAAATAAGCACAAATAAACTTATAGCAAACTCTGAATCAAAGTAAATAACAAGATCAAAGCATAAACAGTTACTGATGAACAAGGTGCATATGCAGAAACCTTTTGCTGATCTAATTGACCACAGATCCAAATTCAAGAACTCAAATCTCTTTCCCTGGTGTAGTTAACCTAGATTTCACACTTGTTAACCCTAGTCTATGATTAGATCTAGGTGTCCTCAAAATCCTAGCCAATTTTACCAAGTAACAAAGATTTTATACCCTTTTATGAATCAAGGTGTTTCAAACCACAAAATTTGCAGATAAGCAGCCAAGTATATCAGATAAACATGTACTAATAACCACAAGCACAAAACTAACACTTAACAAACCACAAATCCTTCTAATGCAGTTAACCCAAACACCCCTTAAAAACCTGTTTTCACAATTTTTCAAAGGATTATCCAGATTCAAACCACAAATCAAACCACAAACACTTCAATAACATCAAACAACACCAGATTAACAATAATAAACCACAAAATCACAGATTCACCAATAATCATGAAATAATCACAAAATTCAGAAAAATAAGAGAAAAATGAAAAGGGAAGAAGGTGCAAACCTCCAAGACCTACATCCAGGCCCTGGATTGTTTGAGCTTAGGTACTAGCAGAACAAGTACCAGCTTCCAATGTTGCTAAGATGAACAAACCAACAAGTGAGATCAAATAAACAATAACTTTCTGATTTTTGAAGCACAAGCTTTATCACTTAAAACCTTGCCTCAAAAACCTTCAAACAAGATTATGGAACTCAGATTTTAGCTTATCAAACACCAAACTTTTATAAATAACAGACAAGAATTCAAAATTTTCAGAAATTCAAACTATATTTCATAAAAGGAATTACAAAGATTTAAAAGCTAAAATCTGGAACAAAGCTCTCTCACATGTTGAGGAATCTATTTATAGGCAAATGCCAAGGCTAGCACTATTTACAAACCCTAGAAGTGATTTTCCTATTCTATCCTTGAGTCTTCTAGACGTTTTCTTGGTGTAAGCTGTCCAAAGTGATCCTGGATGTTTATTTTAGCTTTGGAATGAAGGAAGGACTCTCAGCTGTTGATTTAGCCACGTCAGATAACTTGGAGGGCAAGTAGTCATGTGATTGGTTGAATGGGAATTGGGGGTGGGGTCCATAGTGAGTGGGATTAAGGGTTTTAAGGTTGGGATGTGTTTCTGAATATGTGAATCAAGTGTGGGAGTGGGTAATTTAAATTAACCCCTTGATTTAAGTGGTGTAAAATCTGGGTGGTAAAAAGGTGAATAGTGGTGCTTTTGATCCGTTTTTGGTGGATTGGTTTTGTGTTTGGCGCAAAAACATTTGAATGTTTCAAATGTGGCAACTTAGGTCCTCAATCTTTGGGAAAACGGGTAAAACGTTTTTATCAGCCAACAAACTTCATTCCCTTTGTTAATAACTTTACCAACTTTGCATTTTTGGCACAAAACTTTTCAAAAAGGTTTTAAAGGGTTGTTTTTGCCATTTTTGGATAATTTAAGGACTGATCTTAGACATTGTTGATCTTCAAAGGTCTTCAATATAACTTTGACTTCATGAGGGACCATAATTGGCAATTTAGAATTGTTGAGGGACTAAACTTGCCATTTTTTCAAAGTTGAAGGACCATTTGTGTAATTTTGACAAACTTAAGGGACCAAACTTGTAATTATAATTTCACAAGGGTTTTAAGTGTCAATTATTTATTCATTGAGGATCAATCTTGCATTTCTTCAAGTCTTCAAGGGTATTTGTTGGATAAATCATGATCTAGGGCCCGGTTCTTTGTACGACTTTGTTTCTCGTGTCCGTTTTTCCTTGTTTCTTGTGATCTTTTGTCTTTTTCACGATATCCATACATAAAATACGCAAGTAAACAAACACAAGCATCTATATGGTATTTTATGACATTTTTATGCATTTAAAGCTCGAAAAGAACGATGAGATCATGTATAAATGCCATCTCATCATAATTCCTTTTTTTAATTTTATAAAAGTTGGTATTTTGAGAAAATTGTAATTCCTTTTTATGTTTTTGAAAGTTGGTGTTGTTTAAGGGTAATTCTTAGTTCCATTTGATGTTATAAGTGTGCTTGAATCTTGTGGTTCAAGGACGTTTATGTTTGGTAAGGTCTTCAAGTTTGAAATAAGCTTGAAAAGTGGTTTCTTATTTTGCTATTTTTCTTGTACTAATCCTTGACCAAAAGCTATAAGCTCTTACAAGCTTGTTGACACCAAGCTTGTTGACACCAAGCTTGTGAAGGGATTGGAGCCTTTGATTGGGTTGTTTGTTCATTGTGTTGAAGAAATCAAGTCCTTGAGTTTCTACTTTGAAACATTAACCAAGGCAGTCATTCATCTCCTTTGTTGAAGTACCTTGGTCTTGTTCTAGTTGTTGAACAAGGTCCAAGGAGCATTTCTGATCCTCCTAGGATGTTGTGGAGGATAGGTATAACTTCTTGTTAAGATTCCTCTAAAAAATCACATGATATTGACTGTTTTATGTTTTGCTATGTGATTTGGTGATTTTGTGTTTGTGCTTTGTGTTTTATGGTTGGTATCTGTTAGTTGTCACCTAGTGTAGCTATTTGATCATTAAAATCAGTAGGTTGTTTGTAGAATTAAGAAGTTGCTTTGAAAAGGGGCTTATAAATGGTTGTTTGGGTTTACTGGTTCATAAGGCCTTGTGGCCTTGTGCCCTTGGTTCTTAGGGTTTGGCAGATCTGAACAAGTCATATTAAGCAAGTTTTAGTCATTGGTTAAGTTTTTGAAAGTTTGGAAAAGGGATTTGAAGTTTTATATAAATCTGATAAAAAGTGTTTTGAAATTGGTCAAACACATCAGATCCAATAACTTCTTTGTTTGTTGGATCTAAGGTCTGAAATCAGGTTTGGGAATAGTTTAGGTGATAACCTATCTGTGCATTATCTGTTTGTTGAATTTGGTGGCTTATTGAAGGAGCTAGGGCTTATCAAAGTTGGCTGAAGTGGTCATTTGCATCAGCAAAGTGACCACCTCATTTTGTGCTTGCATTTGTAATTCTAGTGTATGCCTTGTTGTTTTGTTGCTAAGATCTTGTTTATGTGTTGCTTGTGAGTGAATTTTGCTATTTGGTGTGCCTTATATCTGGCTTATAAGCTCACTGGCTTATTAAGCCTTATTTGCCAAAATCTGTCATCAATTGGTCAACTGACCTCTTGATTCACAAGGACTCCTCCTTGAGTTCTTCACAAAAATGGCTTATAACAAGCCCATAATCCATCCCGATCATTTGGTGAACTTTGGAATACTTTGACTTTTGGTCAAATAAGTACAATTTGGCTTATTTTTAAGAACTGCTTATTGGTACATGCAACAACTTGGCTTTTGTAATAGAACTCATTTTTCTTAGCTTAATAACAAGTCTGGAAGGTTACAAGTCTTTTGGTTAAGCTTTTGCTAGGAAACTAGCTTATTTAGCTTTTTCAGCCAGCTTATTAGTTCACACAGCTTATTCTACTTGGCTTTTTGTGATTTTCTTGATTGATTATTCTTAGTTAAGCTATTTGTGAGCTTTTTGCAACAAACCAGAGCTTCTGAAACAGCCTAGAACTCTAACCCGACTATTTTGTCTTTTAGTGAAATTGTTCTTTGCTTATTTCTGGCTAATTGAGTGTGCTTTTTCAAAATTTCTTTTCACATATCTCTTAGGCATCCCAAAAGAAGGTTGTGTGTTTAAGCAGAGCTTATGACATTGGCTTATTGCTTAATAGGCTTATTGGCCCAATAAGAATAAGCTGTTTGTTATTTAAGTTGTGATAAGCTCAAAATCAGTTTTTGGGCCTTCAGACTTTTGTGCTTAAAATTAAATTTTGAGTCAGATAGGGCTTTTTTAGGTCATTTGGGCTTAGTTTGACTTTTTGGGCTAAAAAGCCCAATAGTGTTCACTATTTTTGCTTTTAGCTCATTTGGGGGCCCATTAGGGGTAATTTGGTAATTTCACTTTCATTTTCTGATTATTTAGGTTAAATAAACTAGTTTGCAAGTTTTTAGAGTTTTTTTATAATTTTCGGATTTATAATATATTTTAATATTATTTTCCAAATTTCACATTTTACACTTTTTATATTTTTCTTAGCTTAAATACATTAAAATAGGATTTTTAGAACTCTTAGATTAATTTTATCATATTTAGATTAATTTTTATAATTATTTTATGTTTTAATAGTTTTTAAATCATTTAAAATAGTTTTTATTAGTTTAAAAATTTATAAAAATAGTTTTTAATCTTTTTAGGTCATTTTAGAGGTTTACCAATTGAAAAATCTTTATTTGGGCTTTTTGATAATTAATTTGACTTTTAGGGCTTTAATTAGCATTTAAAAATTAATATTTAATTAATTAAAAGGTCTGAAAAAGTTATGATCATTAGTAAACGCTTAGTTTATTTATTCTGATTTTAGTTAATTTTTGGGAATTTTTATAATTAATTTTTATTTTTGCTCTTTTTACGGTTTTACGTTTAGTCGTCGTATTAATTAATTTCACGTCTTCGTCATTCTATTTTCTCATCCCCTTCTATCCAATATTAATCTCAAATCTTGCCACATTTTAGTCACACACATATACCTCGTTGGGAAACGAACTTCATTAGGGTCATTTGTACACGGTTTTCCTAAACCGTCGTATTTAATACTTTCCTTATTTACCTCCTTTTCCTAAAGGTGTGGTAAAACACTACACTCATTTTGGCGCCGCTGCCGGGGAGGCGTGTCGTGATTAATTTGTCTTGTTGTTTTTAATATTAACCATAAATAGTATTTGTATTAGTAGAAATCTACTAATACGTATTATCGGTTTTTTTTCGTTTTTCTTGTGAAATTATTATTACTATATTGTATTAAGTATCACAATCAATACAAAATATCTCCAAAAGTGTGAAAACACAACCTTAATTGGAATTTGATCTCCTGATTATTGTATTCGAATCTCAAACAAAAGAAAAACGCAAAAATAGATAAATACTTTCGTGAAGCTCGATTTTGAAAAACACAAATAAGGTGGGTATTATAAAATATACCCTAAGGAAAAAGGCTCTTAAGTGCTTCACGCCTCCTCGTTTCCCCGCTTGCTTATGAGTATGTTGAGATTGAAGGCTAATCGAGGGTTTTGCCGCACAAAGTATTATTACGTATCATATATATTTGCTTGGTTTTCTTTGTGATTAAACCCTCTTGAACAATTTGGTTTTCACCAAAGTTCTAAAGTCATTCGAAGACGTTCACTCCACGTGATCGTTTTCATTCTTTTGAGGCTTCTTTAATCAAGATTTTGATTCGAGGAGAGATTTGGTAGATTGTTGTCTACGAAAATACACCAAAATCCAAAAAAAATTAAAAAATAAAAAAAAAATTGAAAATTCACAAAACACCCAAAAAGAATCTTCTTTGCTCACTCCCATTCTATGTGAAGTTTATGCTAACTCGTAGTCAAGCAAAACGAGCTTGTAAACGTCATCAAAATCAAGGAAATCAAGAGACGTTGATTGAAGAACAAACTCCAATTGTTGAACCTATTGTAGAACAAGAAATCGTCATGGCTAATCGTACTATGATGGAGTTGCTTCAAGCACCCACCGAGGGTTTTGGAGAGGCCATTGTGATTCCCGCTATCCTTGCGGATAATTTCGAGATTAAGACGGGTTTAATGTCGATGTTGCAAGCAAATAAGTTTAGAGGTCATGAAAAACAACCCGCATTACCACATAAGGAATTTTAATCATCTCACCGTAACTAGCAAGTTTAAGGATGTTCCACATGACGCCATTAAGATGATGTTGTTTCCTTACTCGTTAGATGGACCCGCAAAAATTTGGCTCGAGAAAGAACCGCCAAATTCGATTTTGACAGGGAATGATCTCGTTTCTAAATTTGTGAACCAATTTTTGCACCATCTAAAACAACACATTCGAAAAATGAGATTTCAAGGTTTACACAACGAAATAATGAGAGTTTTTCAATGGCATGGGAAAGATTTAAGGAAATGTTACATGAATGTCCACACCATGATTTTTCGGAATTGCATCAAATAAGATACTTTCTATAATGGGCTTAATGATCATGAACGAGATAATTTGAATGCCGCCGCGGGTGGTAATTTTTTGTGCAAAACGACCGATGAAGCTTTAAAGATTATCGAGAATAGATCTAAGGTTTATAACCCTCGTAACACATCGAGTGTTGCCAATATGGGTTCGTCATCGTCGTCATCGTCTCGTAGCATTAATGCCTTACATGATGAAGCTAATGAGGAAAATAGGTTTTTCGATAGGTTTTCAAATCTTATGACTCATTGGAAAGCACAAGATGCTTTGAATTCCGCTTCGGTTAAAGTGGTTGATAAGAGTTGTTTGTCTTGTGGTGGAGCTCATGATCTTTCCGAGTGCATTACCGCCGGTGGTAACACTTCGAGTGCTTATGTAGCAACGGGAACTTACAACCAAAACGGCCAAGGTTCCCGCCCAAATCAAGCTCCACCAAATCAAAATGCTAATAACTATCGAAACAACAATCAAAATGGTGGTTATCAAGGCAATTCACGTAACTACAACAAAGGGAATTATCAAAGTGGGAATGGACAAGTTACTAATCAAAACCAAAACCGTGATTTTCAAAACACTACACAAGGTTTTCAAAATGCTCACACTAAAAATCATCAAGGAGAATTTTTGGATTATGCTAAAGCAAATGATGTTAAATTTGATAATATGCAACGTGAGATGATTAGCTTAAGATCCGAGTTGAAAAACGAGATTAAAAACGTACTTGCTAATGAACTTAAAACTCATGCTAATAAAATGGAAGGAAATGTTCAACGTCTTCAACAAAATCAACAAAAGATGGAACAAGGACAACATGAGATTAAGCAAGAATTATTAAAAGCGGATTTAAGGCAATCAAAATTTGAGGACCGAATGGCAAAAATGTTTGAAGCAATCATGTGTAAACCCTCTTCCTCGGGTGGTCTTCCTAGTGATACCATTGCAAACCCGAAGGGAGAAATGAAGGTTATCACTACACGAAGTGGTAAAACTTTCAAGGAACCAATCTCTCGTCCAAGTACTTCTACGGAGAAGGAAATCGAGAAAGAGTCCGAGGTGATGGTCGAAAAGGAGCATATCACAAGCCCACTAAGTACCGCTCAAACCACGCCTACGGTTGAACCAATACCAATCATGGAACCCGAGATTTCAAGGACGTTGCCTAATGTCCAACCCACACCACCCTTACCTTACCCTTCGAGACGAAACAAAGAGAAATTGCAAGAACGTAACAAACAACAAATCGAGCTTTTTATAAAAATGTTTCAACAAGTGCATTTTGATGTGAGTTTAGCTGACGCGTTGTTATATATGCCTCGTTTCGCTTCCACTTTTAAAAGTATGATGAGCGATAAGGAAAAGCTTTCAAAGCTTACTAATTGTTCTTCTGTTTATCTTAACCGCATACCGGAAAAAGTTGGTGACCCCAGAAAGTTTCTCATTCCTTGTGACATACAAGATATGAAAGAATGCCTCTCCTTGGCCGATCTTGGTGCGAGCATTAATTTGATGCCATTTTCCATTTGGAAATCGCTTTCGCTTCCGGCTCTTACTCTTTCGAACATGTCTATCGAGATGGCCGATCATTCTACGATTTTAGCATGTGGAGTAGCCGAAGATGATTTCGTGAAAGTGGGGAAGTTCTACTATCCCGTTGATTTTATAGTAGTTGACATCCCCGCGGATCCTTAAGTTCCTCTAATTTTAGGTCGTCTATTTTTAGATACCTCGAGATCGCTTATCGACGTTCATGCAAGAACTATCACTTTGAGATTCAACGAAGAGGAACTTGTTATAAACGCTACTCAAAACTCAAAACCTTCTCATGTTTATGCAATCGCTACCATCAATCACATTGACTTAGTTGATGTGGTTTGCGATGAGTTTTCACAAGTGTTAGGTTTTTTCGATAGCTCGTCAAGTGAAATCCCACTATTTTGGATCCGATTCTTGCTAATTCCACACCAAATCTCACTCCATTCCAAGGAGGATATTTTACTTCAAATGAAATCGACAATGAAAATGAGGTGATTATTAGTGATGATACTCATATTCCACCATTTCTTCCGCCGATGGAAGTTATAAGTGTTGAGCAAAAATCTTCAATCGAGGAACCACCTATCCTTGAATTGAAAGATCTTCCATCTCACCTTGAATACGCATTCTTGGAAGGTGATGACAAGTTACCGGTTATTATTAAAAAAAGGTCTAGCTAATGATGAAAAAACCAAGCTCTTGAAAGTTCTTAAAGCTCATTAAGGGGAAATTGCGTGGAAAATCTCCGACATTAAGGGTATTGACCCAAAATTTTGTACTCACAAGATTTTATTGGAGGAGGAATACAAACCCGCAATTCAAATTCAAAGAAGGGTAAACCCCAAAATTCACGATGTCATAAAAAAGGATGTTTTAAAACTCCTTGACACGGGAATGATTTATCCTATCTCCGATAGCCCATGGGTGAGCCCAATCCATTGTGTCCCTAAAAAGGGAGGAATGACCGTTGTGCCTAATGAAAACAACGAGTTAATTCCCACTCGTGTTGTGACCGGTTGGAGGGTGTGTATTGACTACCGAAAGTTAAATGACGCCACTCGTAAAGACCACTTTCCTTTGCCCTTCATGCATAAAATGTTGGAGCGACTCCGGTTACTTTCAAATCCCTATCGACCCTCGTGATCAAGAGAAGACTATGTTTACGTGTCCTTATGGAACGTTTGCTTATCGTAGGATGCCGTTCGGACTTTGTAATGCATCGGGTACGTTTCAACGGTGTATGATGGCTATTTTTCACGATATGATCGAGAAGTCGATGGAAGTGTTTATGGATGACTTTTTGGTATTTGGCAATTCGTTCACGTCGTGTTTATCTAATCTCGAGCAAATGTTAAAACGTTGTGAAGAAACCAGTCTTGTGCTTAATTGGGAAAAATGTCATTTTATGTGTAAACAAGGAATCGTCTTAGGACATAAGGTCTCGAAAGCGGGGATTGAGGTCGATAAAGCTAAGGTAGACGTCATCGCCAAGTTACCTCATCCCAAAACCGTTAAGCGAGTTAGGAGTTTCCTAGGCCACGCAGGCTTTTATCGTCGTTTCCTCAAAGACTTTTTGAAAATCTCTCGACATATGACACACCTTCTCGAGAAGGATGCTACTTTTAACTTCAGTGAGGATTGTGTTAGAGCTTTCGAAACTCTCAAAAGGAAACTTACCGAAGCTCCCATTCTTGTTGCTCCTAATTGGGAATTACCCTTTGAAATCATGTGCGATGCAAGTGATTATGCTATAGGGGTCGTCTTAGGGCAACGTTATGAAAAGCATTTCCGTCCTATCCATTATGCTAGTAAGACGATGACCGAGGCTCAATTAAAGTACACCACAACGGAAAAGGAATTCCTTGCCGTGGTCTATGCTTTTGAGAAATTCCGACCTTATCTCGTCTTAACTAAAAGCATCGTGTATACCGACCATTCGGCTATCAAGGATCTTTTAGCTAAGCAAGATGCTAAGCTGAGATTGCTTCGTTGGATGCTCCTCCTCCAAGAATTTTATGTCACCGTGCTTGACAAAAAAGGAGCCGAGAATCTAGCGTCCGGCCATCTCTCTCGTCTAGAAGATCCTCACAAAGATGTTTTCGAGAACAAGGAAATCACTCTCGGTGTAGTGAATTCTAAAGACACCACCCCATGGTTTGCCGACATTGCAAACTACCATGCGGGCAATTTCATAATCAAGTGTATGACGACACAATAAAAGAGAAAATTCTTTCGTGACGTCAAGTTCTATTTTTGAGACGACCCTTATCTCTTTCGGGTTTGTGCGGATCAACTCGTTCGACGTTGTGTTTTTGGTGCCGAAGCTTCTAACATCCTTAGAGCTTGTCACGAGGGACCTACGGGTGGTCACCATGGTGCTAATCTCACGGCTAAGAAAGTGTTCGATGTCGGCTTCTTTTGGCCTTCTATCTATCGTGATGCACACGCACTTGTGTAGTCGTGTGATTCGTGCCAACGTCAAGGAAAATCGTCTCAACGTGATGAAATGCCGCAAAACATAATTCAAGTGTGTGAGATTTTCGACGTTTGGGGCATAGAATTTATGGGGCCGTTCCCATCGTCTCATGGTAACAAGTATATCCTCGTCGCGGTCGACTACCTTTCTAAGTGGGTGGAAGCTAAGGCTTTACCTACTAATGATGCTCGTGTGGTAGTGAATTTTTAAAGCAACTATTCTCTCGGTTCGGAACCCTCGTGCTATTATAAGCGATTGTGGAACCCATTTTTGTAATGACCAATTCGAGAAGGTCTTAAAGAAATATGGAGTTACTCATCGTCTTTCTACGGCTTATCACCCACAAACGAGTGGGCAAGTCAAGGTTTCGAACCGAGCTTTGTAGAGGATTTTAGAGAGGTCGATTGGAGAAAACCGTGCTTCATGGTCCGACAAACTCGATGACGCTTTATGGGCCTTTAGGACCGCTTATAAGACACCTATCGGTTGTACTCTTTATAAGTTAGTCTATGGGAAGAATTGTCATTTCCCATTGAATTGGAGGACAAGGCATATTGGGCCCTAAAGCATGCAAACTTTGACTTAAAGACCGCAGGAGATCACCGGAAAATGCAATTGAATGAATTGGATGAATTAAGAGACAATGCTTATGAAAATTCATTGATTTTCAAAGAAAAGACTAAAAAGTTTCATGATGCAAAGATTAAAAACCGTGTTTTTAACGTTGGTGATCAAGTGTTACTTTTTAACTCTAGACTAAAGATATTTTCTGGTAAATTGAAATCTCGTTGGTCGGGTCCTTTCACCATTACACAAGTGTTTCCTTATGGGACCATCGAGCTAGCTCAAAATGATGGTCCTAACTTCAAGGTGAATGGACACAGGCATAAGCACTACTTTGGTGGGGAAATTCCTTCATTGGTTGACCTCGACCAAGTCACCTTCCCCAATGATAATTAGCATTGAGGGGATCGAGTCGAGCTCATGACAAATAATGAGAGGGGATTTGTGCCATTCCAACTCGTTGTCTCGTGGTTGTTTGTGATTGTGTTATCTAGATCATCATCATCTACGATTGAAGACTCCCGTGTTCGTTTACGTGAGCCTCCATCGTTTGCTTGAAGAATTTTTTCACGAATCCATGACATATCCTTTATTGTTCTAACAATTATCTTTTAGCATACTTAATAAATGGCTTTAGATATATTGTTGATCACCCTTTCCATGCTAGATCCTAAGCATTTGATTCTTCGTCTCTAGTATGGGGGGTGCTCCACCTTTAGACTCGAAACATTGAGGACAATGTTTACTTTTAGTATGGGGGTGAATAGGTACTTTCTTTGCTACACCCTCACGTTTTCCAACTTTCAACATTTTGTTTTGTTGCTAATAAGGCTAAAAATGGCCAAATTTTAAATTTTTCTTAGTTTTCATAAGTGTTTTTAAGACACGAATGTATATTTTCCGATGGGTAAAATAAGAGCTAATTTTTGACTTAATGGGCATTTGGGGCCCTTTACATTCCTTAACCCGCTCAATTCAAGTTATGCTAGACTTTTATATAGGGAACTTTAAAACACGAAAGTCTTAGCTCATTCGGGTTAAGAACAAGAACTTTTCGCAAGTTCCTATAATTGATCCTAGAAAGTCACTTATCAATGGAACTATAAAATGCATTCTCTAAACTTGAAAAAGTCCAAGAAAGTGCAAGATCCTATAGGTGGCTTGAAAACCCAAAATTTTGATTTGATATAGTCTTAATGAAAGCTAATCCAAATTTGGCTTAATTTTGACTTTCATGGCTAAGTATTCACGAGTCTCTTTAATTAGAGGTCTTTAAATAGTGAAGAACGAGAAATGAGAGAGTTAGACAAGTGATCATGCTAAACGTACAACATGAAAATGTTCTTTCAAAAACTCATATGTTTTTAATTGTGGCTTTTTCTCCCATAAGATCAATGCATTAGGAATAAAAATAATTTCAATAAGTAAGGTCGTACGATTTGAAAGGTTACTTAGCTTCTAGCCCAAGATCGTTTAAAAGTTGCTCGGGGTTGATTAGAGTTCATAGCCAAGGAATAACTTATTAAAGCGGGACGCGAAGATTGGTGAAGATCCAAAAAGGCCCTAACAAGGCATGAGGAGCTCTATTTTGTTGCTAAAGATCCAAGATGATGTGAAGTATCATTATTACAAAATCAATATGAAGGATCGAGACACACGACGAAAAGCAATTACTCCCCTAAAGACCATGGAGAAAGTCTATCCAAAAAGACCCTTACAAGGTATGAGGATAAATATATCCAAGTCCGAAAAGGAGGCGGATCGTTGTATATCAAAATCCATAATAAAGATTGAAGAAAAATGATGAAGTCGTGGTCCAAGTATGAAGAATCTCTCAAAAACGTCAAGTGAAGAAATTCCAAAATATGAAGAGAAGACCATAATTTCAAGAACTTCTTCCCAAGATTTGAAGTATGAAGTACATGCCAAATATCGGTCCGAGAGAGGTCTCAAATCGTGAAACGAGTTATGCCAAGATATGAACTTAAGGAGATATACGAGAAGCCGTTTTAAAAGATTTTGTCCTTTGGCTAACTATCGATTAAATCGTGCTACTTTGCTTTCGGACTAATAAATACTCAAATAAGTCAATATGAATCACTTGTGATCCATGAAAAGTAGTTAAAAAATTCTAGTAACCCATTTCCTTTCATAATAACTAGGATTACGGGGAGAAAAAGTATTACACAATTTGGACGTATGAGTAGTGTTAGCATTGTGACTTGTACCAACAATGATCTCGTTTTTGCACTTAGCATGGAATGTATGACAATCAAGGATGACGAAATTTACTCTATGGGACATTTACTTGTTTCTATCCATTGACCCTAAAAGTCACATTCGTGATGAAAATCATACATTATGTCTTTACACATCCTCGTAGTATTGTTGCAAGTCTTTTACTTTTCAATAAAGGTTAATAACATTTAATTTTGGTGATGCTTAGATACTTTATTCTAGGATTACGTTAGGGCACGGCAATGGCTTAGTATGGGGGAGTGATGAGATGGCTTTTATACATGATCTCATCGTTCTTTTCGGGCTTTAAATGCATTTAAATGTCATAAAATACCATATATATATATATATATATATATATATATATATATATATATATATATATATATATATATATATATATATGCTTGTATTTGTTTACTTGTGTGTTTTAGGTATGGATATCGTGAAAAAGACAAAAGATCACAAGAAACAAGGAAAAACGGACACGAGAAACGAAGCCGTACAAAGAACCGGGCCCTAGTTCATGAATTATCCAAGATTAACCCTTGAAGACTTGAAGATATACAAGATTGATCCTCAAAATATGAAGAAATGACACTTAAAAACCTTGCATATTCATAATTACAAGTTTGGTCCCTTAAGTTTGTCAAAATTACAAAATAGTCCTTCAACTTTGAAGAATTGGCAAGTTTAGTCCCTCAAACAATTCTAAATTGTCAATTATGGTCCCTCATGAAGTCAAAGATACAATGAAGACCTTTGAAGATCAAGAATGTCCAAGATCAGTCCCTCAAATATGCAAAAATGGCAAAAACAACCCTTGAAATACTTTTGCCAAAGTTTTGGGGCAAAAGTATGAAATTCATAACTTTCATAACAAAGGAAAACGGGTTTTGTGGCTGAAAAACTTGTTTTACCCATTTCACCAAAACACAAGGACCAAAAGTGTGCAAGTTAAACATTCAAATCACTTTTTGCGCCAAAAAACTCCTATTCCTACAAAAAACGGATCAAACATGTTACTGTTATCCTTCTTCACCCCCAGAATTTACTTCCACTTAACAAAGGGTAAAATGAAATTAACCCTACCAACGCTTGATTCACACATGCAAAAACTCATCCCACACCCAAAACCCTTACCCCCACTCACCAAAGGGCCCCACCATTCAAGACGTCCACCTATCACATCACAACTTAACCTCCAAGGAATGCCACGTGTTCAAATCAATAGCTGACACTCTTTGCTTGGTTACAAAGCTAAAAGGAACGCTCAAGATCATTTTGGACAGCTAAACAACTCAATGCACTCAAGGGCAAAATTGGGAATTCCTAGCTAGGGTTTCATGTATTTTCTAGTTCTAAATCATCCCTTGTACTCTATAAAAGGACACCAACCTGTGGTGAGGCCTTTGTTCCAGTTTTACCTTTTAAACATTGTAATTCCTTTTTTAAATTTTATAAAAGTTGGTATTTTGAGAAAATTGTAATTCCTTTTTATGTTTTTGAAAGTTGGTGTTGTTTAAGGGTAATTCTGAGTTCCATTTGATGTTATAAGTGTGCTTGAATCTTGTGGTTCAAGGACATTTATGTTTGGTAAGGTTTTCAAGTTTGAATTAAGCTTGAAAGTGGTTTCTGATTTTGCTATTTTTCTTGTACTAATCCTTGACCAAAATCTATAAGCTCTTACAAGCTTGTTGACACCAAGTTTGTGAAGGGATTGGAGCCTTTGGTTGGGCTGTTTGTTCATTGTGTTGAAGAAATCAAGTCCTTGAGTTTCTACTTTGAAACATCAACCAAGGCAGTCATTCATCTCCTTTGTTGAAGTACCTTGGTCTTGTTCTAGTTGTTGAACAAGGTCCAAGGAGCATTGTTGATCCTCCTAGGATGTTGTGGAGGATAGGTATAACCTCTTGTTACGATTCCTCTAAAAATCACATGATATTGACTATTTTATGTTTTGCTATGTGATTTGGTGATTTTGTGTTTGTGCTTTGTGTTTTATGGTTGGTATCTGTTAGTTGTCACCTAGTGTAGCTATTTGATCATTAAAAACAGTAGGTTGTTTGTAGAATTAAGTAGTTGCTTTGAAAAGGGGCTTATAAAAGGCTGTTTGGGTTTACTGGTTCATAAGGCCTTGTGGCCTTGTGCCCTTGGTTCTTAGGGTTTGGGAAATCTAAACAAGTCATATTAAGCAAGTTTTAGTCATTGGTTAAGTTTCTGAAAGTTTGGAAAAGGGATTTGAAGTTTTGTAAAAATCTGATAAAAAGTGTTTTGAAATTGGTCAAACACATCAGATCCAATAACTTCTTTGTTTGTTGGATCTAAGGTCTGAAATCAGGTTTGGGAATAGTTTAGGTGATAAGCTATCTGTGCATTATCTGTTTGTTGAATTTGGTGGCTTATTGAAGGAGCTATGGCTTATCAAAGTTGGCAGAAGTGGTCATTTGCATCAGCAAAGTGACCACCTTATTTTGTGCTTGCATTTGTAATTCTAGTGCATGCCTTGTTGTTTTGTTGCTTGGATCTTGTTTATGTGCTGCTTGTGAGTGAATTTTGCAATTTGGTGTGCCTTATATCTGGCTTATAAGCTCACTGGCTTATTAAGCCTTATTTGCCAAAATCTGTCATCAATTGGTCAACTGACCTCTTGATTCACAAGGACTCTTCCTTGAGTTCTTCACAAAAATTGCTTATAACAAGACCATAATCCATCCTGATCATTTGGTGAACTTTAGAATACTTTTAATTTTGGTTAAATAAGCACAATTTGGCTTATTTTTTAGAATTGCTTATTGGTACATGCAACAACTTGGATTTTGTAATAGAACTCATTTTTCTTAGCTTAATAACAAGTCTGGAAGGTTACAAGTCTTTTGGTTAAGCTTTTGCTAGGAAACTAGCTTATTTAGCTTTTTCAGCCAGCTTATTGGTTCACACAGCTTATTCTACTTGGCTTTTTGTGATTTTCTTGATTGATTATTCTTAGTTAAGCTATTTGTGAGCTTTTGCAACAAACTAGAGCTTCTGAAACAGCCTAGAACTCTAACCCGACTATTTTGTCTTTTAGTGAAATTGTTCTTTTCTTATTTCTGGCTTATTGAGTGTGCTTTTTCAAACTTTCTTTTCACATATCTCTTAGGCATCCTAAAAGAAGGTTGTGTGTTTAAGCAGAGCTTATGGCATTGGCTTATTGCTTAATGGGCTTATTGGCCCAATAAGAATAAGATGTTTGTTATTTAAGCTGTGATAAGCTCAAAATCAGCTTTTGGGCCTTCAGACTTTTGTTCTTAGAATTAAATTTTGAGTCAGATAGGGCTTTTTCAGGTCATTTGGGCCTAGTTTGACTTTTTGGGCTACAAAGCCCATTAGTGTTGACTGTTTTTGCTTTTAGCGCATTTAGGGGCCAATTAGGGGTAATTTGGTAATTTCACTTTCATTTTCTGATTATTTAGGTTAAAATAAACTAGTTTGCAAGTTTTTAGAATTTTTTATAATTTTTGGATTTTTAATATTATTTTAATATTATTTTATTATTATTTTTCAAATTTCACATTTTTTCACTTTTTATATTTTTCTTAGCTTAAATACATTAAAACAGGATTTCTACAACTCTTAGATTAATTTTATCATATTTAGATTAATTTTTATAATTATTTTAAGTTTTAATAGTTTTTAAATCATTTTAAATAGTTTTTATTAGTTTAAAAATTTATAAAAATAGTTTTTAATCTTTTTACGTTATTTTAGAGGTTTACCAATTAAAAAATCTTTATTGGGGTTTTTGATAATTAATTTTATTTTTAGGGCTTTAATTAGCATTTAAAAATTAATATTTAATTAATTAAAAGGTTTGAAAAAGTTTTGATCATTGGTAAACTCTTAGTTTATTTATTTTGATTTTGGGTAATTTTTTGGTAATTTTTAGAATTAGTTTTTATTTTTGCTCTTTTTACGGTTTTACGTTTAGTCGTCGTAGTAATTAATTTCACGTCTTCGTCATTCTATTTTCACATCCCCTTCTATCCAATATTAATCTCAAATCTTGCCACATTTTAGTCACACACATATACATCCTTGGGAAACGAACTTCATTAGGGTCATTTGTACACGGTTTTCCTAAACCGTCGTATTTAATACTTTCCCTATTTACCACCTTTTCCTAAAGGTGTGGTAAAACACTACAATCATACTAGGAGGGTTTTCCGTTGACAAACTTTGAGGCACAAAGCCTGTTAATTGAGCTAATTCCTTTTGTAAACGAATACGGGTGTTTTTAGACAATTGATCTTTGTTATACTGATCATAATCAATCTTATGGAATTTTCAAAGCATTTTAGAATGAGTTTCTTCCGCAAGTGACTGTGTCTCCTCAGTACTACGAACATAAGGTTCTTCTTTCGGTTTGCCAATAAGGGTCACATCATAAAGACAAGGAATATATTCCTGAGCTTGTTTTGCATAACCAGGATTAGGTGGTAAATCTTGAAGACGCTTAAGTTCGAGTTCTTTAAATGATTTAGTTAAAAGATGAACCTTTTATGTGGAAGTGTGTTGTTTTAAAAGCTGTTGTTCTTTGAATTTAAGAAGTTTGGTAGCATTAATTTCCGATTCAAACTTTTTAGACTCGAGAGTTTCGAAATCCATTTTAAGTTTCTGAAAATCATTAACAGCCGACTCGTTTGCTTTTAATTAATTGGAAAGATTAGCTTTTAATGATTATATTTATTTCAAGTGTTCAATCTTTTCAAAACGAAATTGGTCAAATACAGAATAAGTTATTTTTTCAGCTTGAGGGACCATTTCAAAAGCTTTGACCTTTTTTTTATGCAACCCAAGCTCAGCAGTTAGGGTGGAATTCGTATCTACGGATTGTCTGAGAGCCATATGCATTTGATCAATAATATGTTTAGGCACCATGACCAAATCATGTTGAGCATAAGATTCCATACCCGTCGTAGCATTTGGTTGAGGTTCACTCAAATGTGTAGGATTGAGTACCACATCATTTGAGTTACTAGTTCCTGAATGTTGTTCGAGGTTGTCATTTTCATGCCCAACTTGTGTGGGTTATAATCATTATTATTAGATGTGGTTGGTACCTCACTGACGACATCAGAACCGTAGTGAGAGAGATTAGCAACGAGAGCAGCTTGGGCAGAGTGAGTGTCATCACAATCTGAATCATATGCGTCAAGATCATCTGCTTGATAAGTTGGATTAGAAGTGTAAACGACTGCAATGCCTTCATTAGCTGCTGCCCCTGGGTCTGCAAGAAATGCTAACTCTTCTGAATCCAAAATCTTTCCCTTAGACTGAGCATCGACCAAATACATCTTCTCACGAAACCACGTTACATCCCTTCTCCTTTTTGGCTGAGTGCATTCCCTAGCCATATGACCTTGTCCTCTACAATTGTAGCAAGTCACAACCTTTTGTGGACCAATCGGGCTCCCATTTCCATTAGCTTGAGAATTCACAACTTGAGCATTCACCGTCTTTGTAGGAGGTCCATATGAATTTTGCCTTCCCTGAATAGGTTTCACCATCACTTGACCATCTTGAACAGTGGCTTGTTGTTGAGGTGTTGAAGAGGTGCGGAGCTGATTGTTTGTTGGTGGAAATCCTCTAGTTGCAACAAGTTTTGACAAGTAGGCAGTCAGATGGTTGAGAACATCAGCTGGCATATCATTTGGAGTAAAGACCAGTGCTTGGATTGGTGGAAGTTCATTAGAGTAGAAGGCTTGTGTTGGTTGTGCTTCAATTGGAAAATATCCTTGCTGAGGAGTATAGCCCATTGGAGAAGTGTTGGCTTGTGATGGTGATGTCAGATGTGGTGGTTGCTGTAGAAAAGATTGTTGATGAACACTTTGTTGACATGCTTGATGTGGCATCATTAGTGGTTGATAAGATGGTTGATGTGGTTGCTGATAGGTGTGTGGTGGTGGCTGCTGCAAGTACGATGGTTGTTGATAAGTATAAGCCATGTTTTGTTGAGAAGCATACATGGCAAGTGGATCATGAACTTGAGGTGTAGACAACCGAGCCTCGATCACATGGCATTCATGTTGTTGAAGAAAAGCTTGAAGTTGATCCACATTGGTGTTATGAAAGTCCTTAGCCAATTTAACATTTGTCACGTACTTTTTCCATTCCGAAGGAAGAGTGTGCAAATACTTGGTGTTTAATTGAAATGTAGGAATTGCCATGCCATATATATTGAGCTCATTCAACAATAGGGTAAATCTCATATAGTAATCATTGAGAGTCTCCCCTGGCACATAGGCAAACTTATCAAAAGTATCATAAAGCTTACACTCTCGTTCTTGTTTAGTTAACGAAGTGCCTTGCATTAGAACACGAATTCTATCCCATAACTCTTTGGCAACTTTATGTTTACTGACGAGTTTGTAGACATCTGGAGGAAGGGCTTGGAGAATGATATTTTTAGCTTGTTTATCACACTTGTCTTGTATATTAGCATCTCCAGTTAGTTCACCCGTTGTGCGAGGACGAGTAACAGCACCTTCCGTCACAGTACCATATACTAGTGGTCCATTGAGCACCGATGCCCAAATTAGATGTCTATTTTCTTTGTTCAACATATAAAGTTCCATTCGGGAAGCCCAATCCTCATACATAGTCTTCACCAAAATTGGTGGACGATTATCCGTACCCGAGAGGACGGACTTATCCATAGGAGATGTGTACTCCATTTCGTTAAGTTAAGATTTACAAATGTTGATCGAACAATGAGAGAAAGTAAATGTATTTGTTGTTGTGTGTTAAATACGAGAAACAATGTTGAAATCCCCTAAAATATGTTCTCGATAACCAAAAAATTCCAAGAAAAAAAAACTCACGAATCGAAATTTTTAAGGAATAATTTTGAAATCATCGGAATATTGATCGGAATACCCTGTCGGAATAGTCTATCGGAATACCCCTGTCGGAATAAACTAACGGAATACCCCTGTCGGAATGTACCTATCGGAATAACCCCCTATCGTAATACTCCGGTCGGAATACCTTCTATCGGAATACCCCTATCGGAATAAACTATCAGAATATCCCTGTCGGAATGAACCTATCGGAATAACCCCTATCGGAATACTCCTGTCGGAATACCTTCTATCGGAATACCCCTATCGGAATACCCTCTATCGGAATACCACAATCGGAATATCCGTCGGAATAATGGTCGGAATGATTAACCCTATTCCGATGGAAGCTGTTGGAATGCTTAAACCCCTTTCCGATGGTATCTGTCGGAATATTTCCCACTTTTCTCGGATAAAACAAAACCAATTCGAGATTTTAAGCCAAAAAATGATCAAAACACCCAAAAATTTTATGTTTTTAGCCAAAGTAAATATACCAAATCTCTACCACAACTATGTAGAAGATTTGTATCAAGAAAAAACCCTAAAAACACAAAAAAAAAATTGGTTCGTGTAAAATGGATCAAAATAGGCGTATGAATCAAGAAAACAAACACATAAACAATACAATCATCCCATGGCTCTTGATACCATTTGTAGGATATTATAAATCATGCTTATGTTTAGAGAGAGAAAGAGATAGAAAGATAGATGATTTCACACACACTTTAGAGAGAGAAGGTGATTAACTATGTGTAAAAATGAAATAAACCACCACCCTTTCCAACTAAGGAGAGGGTTTATATACCCAAGCCCATGTGATGGGCTTGGGCTTACATTGGGCCGCCGGCCTACACAAGTTGTAGGCTTGGCTTGGCCTTGTTTGTTGAATATTAAGTTAACTAAACTACGAGCTACTACTTATACTATTGTTGGAGTGACTGATCCTTTCTAATACGTAAAACGTATTTCCAACATGATTGGAGGATCTCAATCAATGGTCTATTATCAATGGCAGCCATGACTTCTTGTAAGTTTTTCAAAGCACGATGCTCTGGATCGGCTGGATGGACGGTGTTGTTCTTGTTCTTTTTCTTCCTTTTGGGAGGAAGGGGTTGTAGACCAAAAGTTATATGTGCACGCGCTCGAGTGCGCATACAACTCAACTCGAAGAATGAGAGAGGATCTCTCAGTTGACTTTTGAGAGAGAAGAGATTATCTCTCTCGAGGTGCAATAATTAATATCCACAAGAAAATGTATATATATATATATATATATATATATATATATATATATATATGTAGTACTACTTTGGTGGCACACCACTCACTACTATTACTCTTGAAAGACCCACAAGGAAGCGGAGAAACGAGGTAGCGCGTAGCATTTAAGAGCCTGCTTCTTTAGAATGTGTAATACACTCGCCCTATACTCCTCACACAGTGGCCTCTTTCTCAAGTTCAACTAGATTATGGTATTTATCTATTGTGCCTTAATTAACTTTGATCGATAAACGTACTTAGGAGCGGAACGCCCACAAATACGATGTATTGCAAAAGCAATACTTATGGAAGTAGGTGGATTGGTTGTTCGTATCTACGTATATGTATCTACATAAAATAATATATCAAAAAAATTTTGTATTTATTTGATTTTTATGAAAATATAGTATGTACGTAAAAACGGGTGAATCCAATATATTTTTGTTGTATTTTTTAATTTTTTATGTTTTTATCTTTTTGATTTTTTTATATTTTTTATTTATGATACGTAAAAGGAACGTTCACAAGGTAAACGGATCCCAAAATCCAATCGTAACCGTCAATCAATCGTCAATCGTAATGTAATGAACTGGCAGCGGCGGCATTTAATATTCAGTTTTTAGTTCGTAATTCCCAACTCAATACGAATTGATTTTCTAAAAGATATCAAGTACACAAATTGTTTTTGGTTTTAGATTTTATAAGATTTGGTATTCTAGGTCTAATTTCACAAAGCACGTAAAAATCGTAAAAATAGTATCACTACACAACCGTACTAATCTAAAACAAATTGCACATACCAAATTTAATGCAAAATGTACAAGTAATCAATGCATAAATTGTAAAGTTGCTAAAAATGTAAAGTATATAAAGTGCAAGGACTAGAAATGTAAATTTTGAAACTTAAAGGACTTGAAATGAAATTATAACAAACTTGTAACTAAAAATGTAACAACTTCCAAACTAACCAACTGAAAATGTAACAAACTTGTTATTTCAGGGACCTAAGTGCAAACCCTAAATAATTAAAACTATTTTTAACAGATTATAACAATGCCTAAAAATTAGGGACTAAAGTGCAATTAAACCCAACACTTAACCAAAAACAGGCATAAGACTTTGATTAAGCTAGAACTTAAGCTATAAGCCACCAATTAAGCTGATTTTTGTTCCAAAAGTCTTAAAATGCAAAATTACCTAGCCAGTTAAAAGGAATTTAGCTAAAACAAGCTATAAATCAAATAAGCTATTTTGTAATAAGCACTTGTTAAGAGATCTACTTATTGGAATAAGCAGTAAGGCTGTTATGCTCAAAACATGTTCAATAAGCCAATTAATAAAGACCTATCCAAGAAATTCTCAAAAAGCTTCAAAGAATAAGTAGAAAAATCAAATAAGTTGTTTTGGCTTATGTTGACCAAGAGTTGACCATCGTTGACCCGCGTTGACCTTGGTCCTAGCTTATTTTCCTAGCTTATACAACTCATATGTGAAAGAAAATCACTAGGTTTATGAAAGAAATAAGTGGGAAATGAGATTCTGATTAGTACTTATCACAGAAACTGGCATTTTCTCAACAACTTATTCTAAGGCAATTATCTAGCTTATTAGTAGATACTGTATATTCTAACTTATATCACTAAAAAGCTCGTACTATAAGCTACACTCAGAGCTAAAGTTCACTTTTTAATTCCAAGAAATGAAGAATTGGTAAGCTTATGAATAAGGCATGTTTTTGCTTTGTTAACTGACCCAAAGTGTTTTGAGTGCTATTTTCCTGTTTGACTTTATGAATGACTCCAAAAACTTGCATACTAACTTGGACTTAGCTAGTGAGTGGATATAAGCCTCTAACAACAACTTCTAACAACAGAATCAAGATTTATGATCCTAGCCAAACACCAGTTATCAGTAAAACTCAAAGTTAAGCTATACAATCTATGAAAAGCTAACAGATGAGACTATCAAACAATCAAAACAGATCAAATAGCTAAGAAAGAACATGTAGCATGCATCAGCAAGAACTTTTACACTAGAAAGCATATTTAAGCATGGCAAATGAAATTTTAGAGGAAAACTAAACAAGAGAAAAGCACTTTTTAGCTATAGGCCTCCTTTGATAGAGAAATGATGCTGAACTCACTTAGTCTTTAACCACCACCCAATCAACTATCTACAACAACTACAAACCTTGATCAATCATCATCATCATCATATCAACTCTGCTACAATGTCTGATCAAGAAAATGGCTATGGCTGTGAACTGCAAGTAGCTGAATGCCGGCACAATGCTCCAATATCAATCAACACAACTCCATTGTTCACTTAAGAACAATAGAATCAACATAGTAATAGTAGGATAGTAGAATAAGGCAAGTAATTGAGAGTAAGAGTGAATTTAGGTAAAATGTGATTTCATTAACGGTGGAAGTAGTTACAACTTTATGCTAACAAACTAACAAACTATCTCAAGTGTTTGTTAGACACTTGAGAAGTTTCTAACTACTAAACTCTAACTTAATTGAGAGAGAAATCTAAGTGTGTGTGAATTTACACACTTAGCTACATTACAAGAAATGAGAACTAGCTAGGGGTATTTATAGAGTAGAAAAGGAGTAAGGATGATGTTGGTGACGTGTTGCAACAAATCATAGCCTTCCACGTGTCTTCAACTGAATGATTGAAATTTGCAGATTATGAACACAATTGGGCTTTTCTTCATGAATGATTTTCAGCTTAATTAAATAGTTGTGATAGATTCGTCTTTTCATTCCGAGCATTTTTCATGTTAAGAGCTCCTTGTGAAATCCACTCTATCGTTTTCCACGTTCTGGGGATGAAGGTGACACGTGTCTTGTTGTTATTTGATGAGAGAAGGTCACACGGATTGCTATCCGTTGTAACAGTGGAAATTATTGCATGGCATGTTGCTATTGGTGGAAAATGGCTGAGTGCGTTTAACTGTTGAGATATGGCTCATTAATGAGCCAACACCCTCTCTCTTCATTATTATGGCTAGTCAACGATCCTTGTGATGGCTTTCTTGGCTTGTGATTGGCTGAGAAGGTTATCACTCGGATCAATCCTGAAACTTCTTTCCTTTTTAGCGAAACAAGTCCTTCTAATTATCAGCTTCATAACTTGAACTAGGAACTTTAGAAGTTTGTCAATTTTGGCCCTTTTGACTTCATACTTAAACAATAATGGTCTCTTGACTTGTTGACTTGAACTTTGACCAGATTTGACTATCTTCTTGACTTTTCCAACTTGTCATTTTTAGTCCCTCAACTTTCAAAGTTGTCAAGAAAGGTCCTTTGTCTCGTTTGACTTGTCACTTTTCATCCTTCTTTTGTCTTTTCTTCATCAAATATGACTTGAATTCCATGTTTGCTTCAATTTTGTATTTTTACCTACACAGGCACAAACAACAAAGTATACACATAATACTGCTTTTATAAATCAAAATTAGGTATTTTACTTTGTGTTTTAGGGTTAAATATGATATAATTGATATGAGATTTTACTCATATCAAAGGTCCTCTGAAGATTATCTTAGAATTATTGAAGAAGGAGAAGTTGTATGAAAAATTCTCCAACTGTAATTTTTGGTTGGATTCTGTCCAATTCCTTGGGCACGTGATCGATAGTAGTGGTATTCATGTTGATCCTTCCAAAATTGAAGCTATTAGAGATTCGGTTAGGCCTACAACCCCGACTGAAGTTAGACAATTCTTGGGATTGGCTGGATACTACCGGCGATTCATAGAAGGATTCTCATAAATTTCTAAACCTCTTACTAAACTTACACAGAAAAAAGAAGTATGAGTGCGTTCAGAAGAAGAAGAAGCATTCCAAAATTTGAAGCGGAAGCTGTGTTCTGCTCCAATTTTGTCTTTGCCCGAGGGAACTCAAGACTTTGTGGTATATTTTGATGCATCACTTAAGGGTTTTGGTGTTGTGTTGATGCAAAGGGAGAAAGTGATCGCGTATGCATCTCGCCAGTTGAGGAAGCATGAGGAGAATTATAATACACATGACTTTGAATTAGGAGCTGCTGTCTTTGCTCTTAGACTTTGGAGACACTATCTCTACGGTACAAGGAGTATGGTATATACCGATCATAAAAGCCTGCAACATATTTTAGATCAGAAGGAGCTCAATATGAGGTAGCGAAGATGGGTAGAATTGTTGAGTGATTATGACATTCAAAATTTCTATCATCCCGGCAAGGCGAATGTAGTTATCGATGCTCTTAGTAGGAAAGATAGAGATATAACCAAAAAGGTTAGAGCTTTAGCCATGACAACTAATTTCGATTTATCTAATCGAATACTTAAAGCTCAAACAAAGGCGATGAAAGAGGAGAATGTGAGAAATGAAGACTTGGGTAGAAGGATGACGCCTATATTCGAGATTCGTAATGACAAAATTTGGTGTTTTGAGAATCGTGTATGGTCACCGGTGTATGGAGGACTAAGAGATTTAATTATGCATGAATCCAATAAGTCTAAATATTCGATTCACCCTGGGTCGGATAAAATGTACCAAGACTTGAAGAAATATTACTGGTGGCCGAATATGAAGGCTAACATTGCCACTTATGTTAGTAAATGCTTGACGTTTTTTAAGGTGAAGTTTGAGCACAAGAGACCTTCGGGTTTACTGCAACAACCTGAAATTCCAGAATGGAAATGGGAGAATATTACTATGGACTTTGTTTAAGGACTTTCGAGAACTTCCAGTGTTCATGATACGATTTGGGTGATTGTTGATCCGTTGACTAAGTCGGCTCATTTCCTGTCGATAAAGAAAACCGATGGCTTAGACAAACTTATTCGATTGTATTTGAAGGAAGTTTTTTGTAGACATGGAGTTCCTTTGTCAATTATTTATGATCGAGGTAGTCGGTTCACATCTGAGTTTTGGAAATCGCTTCAGCGAGCTTTGGGGACTCAGTTGGACATGAGCACTTCGTATCATCAGGAAACGGATGGACAAAGTGAAAGAACTATTCAGACCTTGGAGGATATGTTACGAGCGTGTGCAATAGACTTTGGAGGTAGTTGGGATCGACACTTACCTTTGGCGGAGTTCTCATACAACAATAGTTATCACGCGAGTATCAAGGCGGCGCCTTTTGAAGCACTTTATGGGCGAAAGTGTAGATCACGATTTGGTTGGTGTGAAGATTGAGAAAGTCAATTGACGGGTCCTAAATTGATTAGAGAGACGACCGAGAAGATTGTGCAAATCAAGAATCGTTTATTGACAGTCCGTAGTAAACAGAAGAGCTATGCGGATAAGAGGAGAAAACCATTGGAGTTTGATATTGGCGATATGGTTATGTTGAAAGTATCACCTTGTAAAGGAGTAATTCGATTTGGCAAGCGAGGAAATCTTAGTCCACGCTATATTGGTCCATTCAAGGTTATTGATCGAGTTGGTCCCGTGGCATATAAGTTGGAATTGCCGGACAAGTTAAGTGCTATTCACAACACTTTCTGCGTTTCCAATCTTAAGAGGTGTTTGACGGACGAGAATTTGATAATTCCACTTGAGGAGATTCAATTGGACGACAAGCTACATTTTATTGAGGTATCGGTGGAGATCATGGACCGAGAGGTGAAACGGCTTAAGCAAAGTCGGATCCCGATAGTAAAAGTGCGATGGAATTTCCGACGTGGACCCGAATACACTTGGGAGCGAGAGGACTACTTTAAAAGCAAGTGTCCACATTTATTCGTAGACGGACCTAAGGAGAAGTAAGCCCCGGGACGGTGCTCTCCTAAGGTGGTAAGGATGTAAAACCCGCAAAAATAAGGTCATTACTTAATCCTACTTTTCAAGTATTTTTGAAGTATTCTATAACGTTAAATACTATTATGTTTAACGGTTTAGGTTGAAACCGATATTAAACATTTTATCTTTATGATTTGACGAGTAACGAGGACTACTAGTGATCGCGATACCGACGGATGCCCAAAATTTTACATTTTATTATCGATCGTTTCGATATTTAATATTTTCGACGATTTCATTTTAATTGTGCATTAAGCCGTTTCGAAATTATATTATTATCTTCGTGTGCGTTTAAACTTTTAAAAATTATTTTTACGAAACCCGACCTCGTGAATTTTTGAAAAGTCGACTAATAGTCATTTCCCGCTTTTTAACTTAAATGTTACATTTTAGTCCAAAACTATTCAATGTTTATAACTTTTATCCAAACCTCCATATAAAAACACTTCCACCTAACTTTCACCTCATAATTTCTATCAAAAAACACACACCTCTCCCTTTCTTTCTCTCTATTTTCGTCACCCCCCCCCCCCCCATCAACACAAATTCATCATCAAAAATTTTTGTAGTTTGATTCAAGAAAAACCAACAATTATCCCATTCCTAAAATCCTATTGTGAGTCTTTTGATACCACTTTTATCAACATGCAAGAACATATATTTAATAAGAAAATTTGATGATGTTTGATCTAAAATTGATAACTACATGTGTTGTTATTATTGTTTTATATTAATTTTGATCAGTGTATGTATAGATTTTTTATTTGGGTTTTTATTAAAAGATGAATTGCAAGTGATTAGGGTTGTTGTAATTTGATTAGGAAGATATATAGTTAATATTAAGAATATGGGTGATGTTAAAATGGGCCAAAATGATGGTTTAATATGATTTTCAAGAGTATGTTTTTGACCAGCAGGTTTAGGTGTGTTTTCATGGGTCAATATTTTATAAAAGCTTGATATGATAGGATAGTGTTGTAGAGGATGTCGAGAGCTTCGATTTGGTATAAAGTAGGCTTTCCAACTCCAAACGAGGAGGAAGATACGCTAGTTTGATTATTCGTGTACCGGGAGATGCGTGTCGACACAATACGAAATTGTTGTCGATATTGGGTCAAATCTCGGGGACTATAGCTAGAGTTGTATAAATGTTCAAAGGCTGATATCAGGGGCTAAATATAACCTTTCGAGTCTATTTTTACAATCAAGTGTCGAATTTAAAAATAGTATTGCTTAAGATGGTCAAAATGGTTTTATAAGTCGAAGGTACAAAATTGTCCGAGATTTTGAAGTCAAAGATGCTTTGGGCAAAAGGTCTTAGGAGTAACATTTTTGAATGAAATTTAAACAAAGTGTTATACAGGTTATGTGTGAGTTGTCACCAAGTTTCGTCAAAAACGGAGTTGTCTAAGTATGAGAAAACAGCTTGAACATTTTGTATGTTCGGGCAGAATGTTTTGGAGATGTTGTCTAGTAAAGAAGACTTTGTAAAATTGTCTAGTAATATCACTTGTATGGGATGTCCTTGTGGGTTTATTGTTTTCTTTAAATTGTTAATTTTGATTATATTAAGTATAAGTTTATACTTGGACATAATATTAAAGTACGCACCTTATTTGATAGGTTGCGGTTGTCGTGTTTTATGGGCATCTACTATCGTCGGCCTCGTTTGATCAATTTTAAATATTTTAAAACCCGCGAGGGGGAATACATGTTTGGATAAACTTACAACACAAGTTGTTTTGGTATGCGTGTCCCTATCTGAATGGACTCGTGGTTGCCTTAAATTGCATTAAGTATATTTCCCTTATTAAAGCCTCAATTGTGGACCGTTTGATGGGCTAGCCGCTGGTACAATTAATAGATCTATGAGGGAAGCTGCCTCTGTTCGGTTTGTGGGTGATGTCCCTCGTGCTTAGGCCTGGACACCCACTGTACGGACATATTGTATTGAGAAGTCAGGTATACGACAATGTACCAATAATATGGAGGTAATCGACAATTAATAAATCTCTTGTCTTATTAGACCTAAAGGGAGTGTCTAAAGGTTCGGTTCCATGAGCTTCATGCAATTGTTGCTATATACAATAATATTTATTGATGCAAATTATTATTCGATGCTTGTTGCCTTCAAGTATGCCACCAAATTATAACTTTTGCTTGTGTTCAAAATGATTACATAAACCTATAGATTTCAGTCAGCATTTTGGTTGATGATTATACTCACATGTATTTTAGGTAATCAAGAAGCGTGAAGCTTGGGAGTCACGGGAATGAAGTTGTGCACTACTTTTGTTGTTCAAACTCTTTGAATGTTTATCGTTCCTTTGCTTAAAATAATTTAATTCTTATGCTTTAGTTGTACTTTTGTTACGATGTCTTGGGACTACGCTACTCTTTTAAATGTTTTAGGAACGGTAAATTTAAAACGTCTCTTTTCGATTCGTTCTTTGTAAATTATGTGTTATTGTACCATTGTTTAGCACCCAAAGATATATTCTGCTGCGTGTAAATTTGGGGGTGTTAAAAGTAGTCATAATGATGAAGGTGGAAGTAATATGTGTCATAGCGTTACAACTATGCATAATGAGATCACTCAGTTGAAAGAATGGGTTCTGATATTGATGACTAGTAATGGCGGTGCAAGAAATGATAATCAGTTTATTTGAATGAAAAAATTGGAGTTTCCAAGATTTGTGTAAGATGATGTTAAGGGTTGGCTCTATAAGTGTGAACAGTTCTTCACTCTTGATGACATTCCTGAAAACTAGAAGGTAAGATTAGTTTCTGTTCATTTGTCTAACACACCTTTGTTATGGCATAAGCAATACATTAAACTCAATGGGGAAAATGTGTTTTGAGGGGTGTATAAGGCTGCCATATTGCAAAGATTTTGTACTGTTTTTGATGACCCACATAGTCAGATAAGAAATTTGAAATATGAGAGTACTTCAAAAGAGTACCAAGATCGTTTTGATACATTATTGAGTAGATGTGACATTAGTGAGGAGCATGCTGTAATTTTTTACTTTGGTGGGTTGCCAGCAATGCTTGCAATGGGGGTAATAATGTTTGAACCAAAAAACTTGGTTGTGGCTTGCAAGTTGACTAATTTTAAAAAAGCCACTGTTAATGCTACGAATAAGAAGAACAAGGTTTACGGGCCAAATTTTGTTAGTGGCCAAAAGTTTGGAAATAATATGGCTAGTACAAGAACCAATACGTCCTCATTATTGGCTTTGCATGCCCCAGCTAATAGGTTGAAGCCTAAACCAAACACCCCTTCAACTGTTCTACCCAGAAAACAATTGACCCAAAAGGATTATCAGGAGAAGAGGGATCAGATTTCTATGTTTCTATTGTGATCAAAAGTATACCCATGGTCCTAAATGTAGTGGTTAATTGTAGTCCTTAGTCTTGTTGGCAGAAAAGGAGGATGAGTTCTATGAAGCCGAGGAAGAAATAGGAGGTGAGACAGAGGAGATACCACACATTTCTCTTAATTCTTTCAATGGGTCCAACACATTCCAAGAAATGATGGTGACTGGAAAGGTTGGCAAAGATGATTTGCATATCCTGGTGGATTTCGGATCTACCTATAATGGGAGATTTGCATATCCTGACGGGATGGGATCCAGATGATCGACGGTCCAATGGGAGATTTGCTATCTACCTTAGTTAACACGTTATAATTTGGGCCACTTGTAGGAAACACACACTTTGATGTTCCTACAATATTTTGAAAAAGAAGCACTTGCCGACACATGACTTTCGTTGTCGAACTCACATGGCTTCAAGCTCTTCTTCGTGATCTTGTCATTCATACATATTCCGCTCCTACACTATGGTAGGATAATCTAGGTGTAACATATTTGTGAGCTAACCGTATCTACCATGCACGTACACGTGGAAATGGATCTTTACTTTTTCGAGAAAAGGTTTCACAAGGGGATTTTTGATTTCAACACATATCTACACATCACCAGATCGACGCCATATTTACAAAACTATTGCCAACTTATCTATTTCTCTTTCTAAGATTTAAGCTACAAGTTTTTCCTCGTCCTTGGCTTGTGAGGGCGTATTAGACCATATTTGTCCGGAAAGTGACCCACTTATAAGGGACGTGTGTTAATAATGGCTCGTATTTAGAATCAATGTATGCAAGCAAGTGGGAGGATGCAACTTGAGAGCATCTAGCAAGTTGGAAGCAACTTGGAACCAACATGGAAAAACTTGGAGCAACATTGAAGGCTATAAATAGAGACCTTTGCTTTGAGTTTTAGACACACCAAAAAACACAAGTTCCATTCTTGTAGTGTATTAGCTCTTCTCTTCTTTAGTAACTAGTAGGTTTGTTTTTTATAAGATATTTCTACTATAAGAAATATAAGAAAGTTTAGTGTTATGTTCTCTTGTTTTGCTTTCGTAATGCTTAATTTTTCAACAAACTCGTTTAGGGTAAGCTTATAGTGTTGACTTTATTTACGCTCTTTACCTACTCGGTGTGATATTATCACGGTTATTCCACAACAAGTGGTATCAAGAGCCAAAGTTATTCTTAGTATGTATGTGGTTGCAATTTAATTTGATCGCCCACATCATAAAAGAATTACATTGGTCTTTTGGTTAGAAGCTGCTGAAAATTAATTTATACTTGAAATGGTTGATGGAAAAGTTGACAAAGTACCTTCCACATCCACATTAGTGGATCCAAAATCTTCAAGTTTGGATAGACCAGTATTGACGAATGCAAGATTGGCAGTGGAGATATTCGATGGCACGAGTCATTTTGGTATGTGGCAAAGTGAGGTTCTAGATGCTCTTTTTCAGCAAGTTCTAGACATTTCAACTGAAGAAAGTAAATCAAAGGATGTAGGAGAGAGGAATTGGTTAACCATCATTCGGTTAGCTTGTGCTACGATTTGTTTATATCTTTTGAGAGAGCAACGATATGCATTCTCAAGAGAAATATTTTCCTACAAATTATGGGTGGCATTGGAAGAGAAATTTCTGAAGAAAAATTGTTAGAATAAGCTCTTTATGAAGAAGCGATTTTTTAACTTCACATATATATCGGGTACCACAATCAATGATCACATTGCCACTTTTAATCAACTAGTAACCGATTTGATGAATATGGATGAGGTGTTCAAAGACCGGGATCTAGCATTGATATTGTTCGGATCGCTTCCAAGGGAGTATGAGTTGCTGGCAATAACTCTACTAAATGGAAAGGATGATGTGTCTCTTAGTGAAGTTTGTGCTGCATTGTATAGTAAAGAACTGAGAAGGGAGGACAAGCATATTAGTTAAAGTGGAGACGCGAAAGTTTTGTTAGTTAGAGGTCGTTCGTAAAAGAAGGGCACTGATAAGAGATGGAGATCCAAATCAAAGAAAAGAATAAGCAATGTTGAATGTGCCTTTTGTCATGAAAAATGTCATTGCAAGAGAGATTGTCCTAAGTTAAAAAACCAAGGACAATCACTATAAAGGGAAGGCTGTAGCAGAAGCGAATGAAACCAAGTGTGATGATGAAGAATTAGATCTCTCATGCTACATCGTCAACTAGAAATACTTTTGATATATGGCTATTAGATTCCGCATGTAGCCATCATATTACGCCACTTCGAGAGTGGTTTAGTAGTTTTGAAGAGCATGAGGAAGTTTTTTATACGACAAACGAAACTCCCCTCACTACTCTTGGCATTGGTTCCGTTCGATTGCAGAATGAAGAAGGAACAATTGTGATCTTGAAAGGTGTTCGTTATTCGCCAAAGCTGAAAAAGAATATCATTTTCATTGGTACTTTAGAATCTATAGGTTTTGAAGTAAGAGCGAAAGATGGGGTTATGAAGATCATATCTCGTACTTATAGTAATGAAGGGTATTCGTAAAACAAACAACACGTATCACTACAAGGATAGAACAGTTGTTGGAACTACAGCAACTATTACCGAGGGTGATAGAAATTTAGAAGTTGTGAAGTTGTGGCCTATGCACTTAGGACATGCAGGAGAAAAATACTTGAATTTTCTCATAAAGCAAGGATTATTGAAAGGAGTCTAGTCTTGTAAGTTGGATCTTTGTGAGCATTGCTTCAACAGAAGACGACAAGGGTGGAATTTGGGACATCTATCCACAAGACACAAGGTATCTTGGATTATGTTCACTTTGATGTGTGGGGTTCCTTTGAAGACAAAATCTTTATGACGGAGACACTAATATGTGACATGTTAATGACTTTTCACGTAGAGTTTCGGTGTACACGTTGAAGACCAAGGATGAAGTGTTAAGAGTGCTCATCAAGTGGAAAAATATGATGGAAACTAAGACGTCTAGAAAGATCAAACATCTCCGAACAGATATTGGCAGAGTGTATAAAAATAATATTTTCACAAAATTTTGTGAAGATGAAGACATCATCAGGCATTTCACTAGCAGATATACACCACAACAAAATAGGGTAGCTTAACGCATGAAACAAGGTTCGGTGTATGGTATATGTTATCCAGTGTTGAGTTGGGTAAAGATTTTTATGCTGAAGCTGTAACATATGTGTGCCACCTTGTTAATCTTTTACCATCAACTGCTATTGATGGGAAGACACCATTTGAGAAATGAACTGAGTATGATTCCTTACATGTACTTGGTTCCATTGCGTATTATAATGTGAATGAATAAAAATTGGATCCTCGAGCAAAGGAAGCATTATTCATGGGGATCACCTCTGGAATCAAAGGCTATCGTTTATGGCGTCCAGACACAAAGAAGACGATCTTTAGCTGGGATGTCACCATTAATGAATATGCCTTGTTGATGAAGGTGAATGTTGAGCGGTTAGATGGAATTCCCAAAACTGTGAAGTTTGAAAGGATATTTGTACCAGCTAATAGAGAACCAATTATGATTCTTTGATGGTAGAAGGAGATTATGAAGAATATGAGGTTCAAGCCAAAGAACCTCGACATCTATAAGAATCAACTGCTGCCATCAAGCCAAAAAGAGACTAAAAGGCCTACTCGCCTTATTGATATGGTTCTTGTGCATCTTCAATTGCAACTGATGATGTTCTTACTTCTTACCCTAAAGCGGTTCGAGACTTAGAGAACAAAAAGTGGAGGATTACCATGAGCTAAAGAAATGCAGTCTCTTTAGAAGAATCAAACATGGGATTTGACCGACATCTCAGAAGGGAAGAAGGCAATTCGATGCAAATAGGTGTATGCAAAGAAAGAAGAATTTCCTAGCCAAGATGATGTTCGCTACTAAGCAAGATTGGTAGCTAAAGGCTATGCTCAGAAAGATTGAATTGATTATAATGAAGTTTTTTCTCCAGTGGTAAAATATTCCTCTATTAGAATTTTGTTGGCTTTGGTAGCATAGTTGGATTTGGAGCTATTTCAAATGGATGTGAAGACTGTATTTCTACATGGAGATTTGGAAGAGGAAATCTATATAGTTCAGCCATAAGGATTCAAAATGTTGGAAAAGAGCATGAAGTGTGTAAGCTTCATAAATCGTTGTACGGATTAAAGCAATCCCCAAAGCAGTGGTACAAGCGATTTGATAAGTTTATGATGGAGTTGAAGTACACGAGAAGCAAATACGACCATTGGGTCTATTTGAAAAAGATACAAGATGGGTCCTTCGTATATCTTCTTTTATACCTAGACGATATGTTGATAGCTTCTCAAAGTATAGATGGGATCGAAAAGTTAAAGACTCGGTTGAAAAGCAAATTTGAGATGAAGGACCTCGGTAAAGCAAAGATGATTCTCAGTATGAGATTATCAGAGACTATAAATGGAGGAAGCTTTGTTTGACTCAGATCTGAGAAGGGTTCTAAAGCTTATTAGGTTCGACAAACAGACAAAATGAGTTAGTACTCCACTCGCTTCTCAATTTGATAAGTGATGCTATGTCATCGAAAGATGATGAAGAGAGGGCTTACATGGAAAAAGTACCTTAGGCAAATGTTGTTGGTAGTTTAATGTATGCTATGATATGTACTCGACCAGATATTAGTCATGTTGTTGGGATGGTGAGTAGGTACATGCATAACCTTGGAAAAGGACATTGTCAAGTTGTGAAATGGATACTACGGTTTATCCATAACACAGTTGATGTCGGGTTAGTATTCGAACATGGAAGTAGTCAGTGGGTGACAGGATATTGTGATTCAGACTATGCTAGAGATTTAGACAAGCGAATATCTACTACAGACTATGTTTTTACTCTAGCAAAAGCTCCAGTTAGTTGGAAGTCCACCTTATAGCCAACTACTACTTTGTCAACTATGAAAGCAGAGTATATGGCGATTAGAGAGGTTGTCAAGGAGGCAATTTGGCTTCAAGGGTTGCTCAATGAACTTGGAATCAATCACAAATTTGTCACGATGCATTTAATAGTCAGAGTGCAATTCACTTGGCAAAGAATCATGTTTATCACGCAAGGACGAAGCACATTGATGTTTGGTATCATTTCATACAAGAGATACTGGAAGAAGGTAGAGTCGGAATCGGGTGCATACTTCTAAGAATCTCGTTGATATGCTGACTAAAGTATTAACTATGATCAAGTTCAAATACTGTTTGGACTTGATCAATATTTTAGAAACATGAAGATTGGTCTGAAGACTCCTAGTTGGCAGTGAATCAAAGAATTAATATTCGCCAAGGTGGAGATTTGTTAATAATGGCTCATATTTAGATTCAACGTATGGAAGCAAGTGGGGGATGCAACTTAAGAGTATCTAGCAAGTTGGAAGCAACTTAGAACCAACATGGAACAACTTGGAGCAACATTGAAGGCTATAGATAGATTTGAGTTTTAGACACACCAAAAACACACAAGTTCCATTCTTATAGTGTATTAGCTCTTCTCTTCTTTGTTAACTAGTAAGTTTGGTGTTATGTTCTCTTGTTTTGCTTTCGTAATGCTTAATTTTCAACAAGCTCGTTTGCGGTAAGCTTATTCGCACTCTTTACCTAGCCAGTAAGATATTCTCGCGGTTATTCCATAACAACATGCCCATTAGGGTTGCGAGTTAGTTCCTTATTTGAGAAACTATTACATATATAGATATTCATCGTTAGGTATCTCGTACACAATTACAGTTACAATAATATAATACCACCCCTGAGGTTTTATACTTCAAAATTTGTATAAAGGACACAAATTACTGAACTAAAATATTACCAAAACAAATTTAGTTGCGTAGTTTCCGTTTCAATCAACTAAAATATACATGTCTAGCAAGTATAAACGATAACTTAACAATAATTGCATGTGCCTAAGCGGGACTCGAACTCCATGGGCCAAACCATATGCTTGCTATCGAGCATACATTTGTGTTATCGTGTATTCTTCAGCTGACGAAACAACTTCGCTTTGGCTCTCTCCGGTGAAAAAAGCAGGCTGTTTAGGTTGAGGTAACACACCTTCACTTACAAGCATCAGAACCACCGACAGCATAGCTGGTCTATCCTGTGCATTATGTTGCACACATAGTAGACCGACATGTATTGATCTTAGTACTTCAGGAATGATGCATGAATCATGTAACGACGGACTCATGAGTTCAATGGACCTGTTTTCTTTGTAGAGTCTCCATGCCTGAAGTATTATAACACAGTAATAAGTACGTACAAAGGGTATTGCATACAAAATTACATGTTTATCAGTTAACGTACGTGCCCAAGAAGGTTGTCACTGTGATCTTCATGACAGAATCCTCTGTTTTTCTTCCCACTAACTATTTCCAGCACCATAACGCCAAAGCTAAACACATCTGACTTTGTAGAGTAGTGTCCGTGTACAGCATACTCAGGGGAAATGTAACCACTGCATCAAAGTTCAAATGAAATAAACTAGGAAAATCTAGGACTTTAATGACTGTAGACTTATTTTACAGAACATGCATGGTTTTAGATTCTTACTGTGTTCCCACCACTTTCTTTGTCTTAGAAGTGCTATCGGATCCTACAAACTTCCTCGCAAGGCCAAAGTCAGATATCTTTGGATTCATGTCATCATCCAGCAGAATATTACCTGCCTTGAGATCTCTGTGGATGATTTGAAGGCGGGAATCTTGATGTAGATAAAGAATACCTCGAGCGATCCCATTGATAATATGATAGCGCTGAGGCCAATCGAGCATTGAGCTTCTGTTTTCATCTGTAGAATTATGACAATTTAAGTACTCAATTTGTGTTGAGTTATCCATTAATTTGGTACATATAACATCAGTAGTACATCAAGTAGTATCATACCAAATAACTATCTGTCCAAGCTTTTATTAGCCATGTATTCATAAACCAAAATCTTTTCATTTCCATGAATGCAGTATCCAAGAAGCTTCACAAGATTTCGGTGCTGAAGTTTGGCAATGCAAATTACTTCATTCTTGAACTCATCAAGTCCTTGTTGTGATGTTTCTGAGAGCCGTTTCACAGCAACTTCTCGTCCGTTTTCCAACATACCCTGAAATATCGAGGTTAGTTCTTATTCTGACAAGACCTGAATACTCTATATACTTAAACGAAACAGATATGTGACAAATTGGTAATGTTAGAAAGGTTCACTGCACGCTCTCCAAAGACGTTCAATCGGAATCTCTTTCAATGTATGTGTTCCTCCAGAAGTCTACTTCTAATTCCCTCTGTATATATCCTAAGATTATGGAAACCTTGTCATACTTTCTATAACACACCTGGATTATTTAGTTGCCTTATTACTATCAGCTAATTCATTTACACGATTTTGCCTTACATTCTGGACATATCATCACTCACGTTGCAGTATGACACCTAGTCCTCAAGGTACCAAATTGGCATATGATCAGGTAACAATCGTGTGGTTTGTGCAAAAAAGGCAAGTTTAAATGATAGAGTTACAGATGTTTAGTTTGAATTTATCAATGAATTTTGAGACGATCAAAGTGAGGCTCATGGTGTTGACAATAGTGCAGAATCAAAGACATAACATATAAACATAATTGCTTTGTTCTTTCAGTGCTCATGTGACAATGCCTAACCTATCAATTCTTTTAGAGTCAGTCCAGCTTCTATATACAGTACAGTTTTTTCATCATTGATGTTGCTTATAAATGAAATGTCATTAAGTTACCTTGTAAACAGGACCAAAGCCACCTTCTCCCAACTTATTGTCAATGCTGAAATGATTTGTCGCCTTAACTATTTCATGTAGACTAAAGAAAGGGAGCTCATCAAGATCTTCCGTTGGAACAGTTGCGTTCTTTTTCCCAAGCGCATGTTGGAGAAACAAGCACGGATCGAATCAAATCAATATACCGAAACTAACTTTGTATTAATCGTATATAATAACAAATGTATAATCAATCATCATCTTTACAATAACAGATTCCTAATCTATTTATACTTGTCGAACGGGTGTCGACTAATGGACACAACGATTCAATAAAAGTAATCGTTGTGTTGTTTCGTTTGTAACTGACAATAACTGTCAAATAACTGTCATAATGTAAACAGCGGGTAAGATTATCCAGGCCCATGGGTCGTGTCCTTTCGTATGTTTGGGTCGGGCCTAATATTCTCCCCTCTAATCGTAAACGCTGTGGTGTAGCTTCTTAAGTCCGATGAGTTCTCTCATGACTAGAAACTTGATCTTTGGTAGTGCCTTCGTGAGTATGTCAGCTTTCTGGTAGTCTCCACTTACAAATTCTACTTGGATGTCGTTTCTTTCAACGCATTCTCTGATGAAGTGGTACTTCGTGTCTATGTGCTTGCTCCTTCCATGAAAAACTGGGTTCTTCATTAGTTGTATTGCTGATTTGTTGTCTACCATGATCGTAATCTTTTCTTCTTCTTTGTGTGTAAGTCTGCTTAAGAGTCTTTTGAGCCATAATGCTTGAGTTGCTGCTGCTGTTGCTGCTATGAACTCGGATTCACATGATGATAGTGCCACGGTTGCTTGCTTTTGTGTACTCCAGCTAATTGGTGAGTCACCAAAATAGAATATGATTCCTGTTGTGCCTTTGCCTTCTTGTGTATTAACTCCATAGCTGCTGTCACTATATCCATGAATCTTGTTGCTGTCGTTATGCTTGTAGATTATTCCATAATCCTTGGTTCCTTTTACATAGCGTAGTACTTGCTTTATAGCTTTCATATGTTGCTCTTTAGGTTCTTGCATGAAACGACTAAGTAATCCTATGGAATAACTTAAGTCGGGTCTTGTGTGAAGCAGATATCTTAAACATCCAATTAAGCTTCGATATTCAGTTGTGTTGACCATTGTCCCTTCGGTTTTCTTTGTCAATCTTGTTCCTGGGTCCATAGGTATAACTGTTTCGTTGCTTTCTAGCATTCCAGCTTCCTTTAATATCTTGTTCGCGTATGCTGATTGCTTGATTGATATGTCACCATTTGATTGTGTGACTTCATTTCCGAGATAGTAAGCTAATAAGCCTAAGTCGCTCATTTCGAATTTTTCTTCCATTTGAGCTTTAAATCTGTCTATCTCTTTCTTTGGCGTTCCAGTGATGATAAGATCGTCTACATAAACTCCTACCAATAATAGTGAGTCCTTTGATGCCTTTGTGTAGATAGCTTGTTCCAGTGCACATTTCTTGAAATCTAATGTCTTCAAGGTGTTGTCTAACTTGATATTCCATGCACGTGGTGCTTGTCTTAAACCATATAAGGCCTTTGTAAGTCTGTAGACTTTTCCATCATTTCCTTTCTTTGTAAATCCTTCGGGTTGAGCTACATACACTTCTTCCTTTAAATCTCCATGTAGAAAAGCAGATTTTACGTCCAAGTGATGTACTTCCCATTTGTTGTTGGTAGCGATGGCTAGTAATAGACGGATAGTTTCCATCCTTGCAACTGGTGCAAATACTTCTTCGAAGTCTATGCCATGCTCTTGTATGTATCCTTTTGCTACTAATCGAGCTTTATGCTTGATTATGTTTCCATTTGCATCTTTCTTTGTCTTGAACACCCACTTCAAGCCGATTGCTTTGTGACCTTTTGGGAGGGTAGTGAGTTCCCATGTGTTATTCTTGTTGATGGAATCTAACTCAGCTTTCATTGCCTCTATCCATTTTTGGTCGTGTGATGCTTCTTTGTAATTCTTGGGTTCATCCTCAGCTAAGTGTAATTCCTCACTATGTTCGTATAAGTCATTCAAGGTTCTAAAACCTCTTATCGGTGTATGATCAAAGTTAGGGTGTGTGATTGATGTTGTAGAAGATTCAACATCACTTTGATAAAATGACTGTGACGAATTATTGGGTGTGAATTGAGAATTTACTTGAGATGACCTTGTAGTTTGTGTGTTAGGTGTTAGAGAGTGACTAGGTGAGTCTGGTGGTGGCGAATCGTATCCATTTTCATTGTTGAATGGAAAATCGTTGTCATCATTTGGTTGATCTTCTTGATTATGTTGATCACGGTTTCCAAATTGAAATTCTGTCCATTCTGGGTCGTCATTGTTATAATCTTCTAAATATTCGCTCCAATCCCATATCTCATCTTCTTTAAACTTTACGTCTCTACTAACACATATTCTTCGTGTTATTGGATCAAATAATCTGAAGGCTTTTGATCCAAATTCGTTTCCTAGGTAAACCAATTTTGAACTTCTATCATCCAACTTCGTTAAGTGTTGAGATGGTACTTTTGCATATGCTATGCATCCAAAAACTTTTAAGTTTTCTAGATTTGGTTTCCTTTTCTTGATTGCTTCGTATGGAGTGATGTCTTCAAGTGCCTTTGTAGGAACACTGTTTAAGATGTATATGGCGTGTCTAACAGCTTCAGCCCAAAAATTCTGAGGTACCTTTGTTGCTTTCATCATACATCTTGTAGTAGACATAATTGTCCTATTAAGTCTTTCTACTACTCCATTTTGTTGTGGTGAGTAAGGAGCGGTGAGTTGTCGTGCTATGCCATTTTCTTTGCAGTATTGTGTGAATTCATTTGATGTGAATTCACCTCCACGATCCGTTCTAAACATCTTCAATGTCGTCCTTAACTCCTTTTCTATTCTGTTCTTGTATTCCTTGAAAGTATCAAAAGCTTGATCTTTTGTACTTAAGAAATATACCCACATGTATCTTGAGTAATCGTCTACTAATAGGAATATGTACTTCTTTCCAGAAGGTGTTGGAGGAGTGATTGGTCCACATAAGTCTCCATATACTAAATCCAGTGGTGAGGTTGATCTAGATTTCGCCTTCTTAGGAAATGGCATTCTACTTTGCTTTCCCATTAAACATACATCACATACTTGCTTTGTATGCTTAACTGTAGGTATTCCATGGACTAAATCCTTTTGAGTCATGGTTTTAAGTGACTCAAAGTTGAGATGTCCCAATCTTGCATGCCATAGCCAGGTAGTGTCCTTTAGGTTTGCTAGTAGGCAGACAGGTGTGCCTATTTTGAGACTAGCTTTATAGAGTCGGTTTTGTCTTGTGACCTTCATAAAGATTTTGTTGTCCATGTCATAAAGTCGTAGTTCATCGTCTTCCATTACAACTTTACAACCAATTTCAGTGAATTGTCCAAGGCTCAATAAGTTGCTTTGTAGGTTTGGTATGTAATAAACATGTGATATGATCCTTTGCTTTTCGTCATCACATTCCAGTATGATTGAACCTTTTCCTTTCATCTCTATATATGAACCGTCTCCAAATTTTACTTTTCCACTAACCTTTTCGTCTAATTCCTTAAAATGTTCTCTTACTCCAGTCATATGATTACTTGCACCATTGTCTAAGTACCATAGACTATCCTTACTTGTCTCTTTATATCCTACATCTTCTTCGTGTAGCGAGACCTTTTGTTCTTCAACTTCTAATACTTCGTTTCTTTGAACTTGTCCATCTAATATTGCCATAAGTAGAGTTGGTTCAAAGTCTTCTTCAACCAAATTGGATTGTTCGTGACTCTTTGGTTTTTGTCGGCATTCTCTTGACATATGTCCTAATTTGCCACAATTGTAGCATTCTATTTTGCTTAGATCACGACTTGGTTTTTTGAAGTTGTTGTAGTTGTTGAAGTTTTTGCTTGAGGTTTCTCCATTCTTCTTTTCGTCTCGAGGTTTCTCGTGGTTGTTGTCACGTGAAAAATTTGTTCTTCCACGCCCACGGCCTCTAAAATTCTTTCTACGATTATCATGTCGTGTGAACATCAGTTTGTCTTGACTGTCCACTTGTTTACCCTTCTTCTGCCGAATTCTTTCTTCGTAGGTTTTGAGCCTACCTATTGCTTCTTCTAGGGTCATTTTGTCTAAGTCTGAGTATTGTTCGATGGATGCGACGATTTGAAGGAATTTTTCAGGTACAGCATTGAGTAATTTTCGAACTAGTGTTGAATCCTCAAATGTGTGTCCTAAACTAGCGGCTTTGTTTGACAAGGTTGTCAATTTGCTGGTAAAGGTGTCTATAGCTTCGTCTTCCTTCATTTGTAATAACTCAAAATCAGATTTGAGTGTTTGTAATCTCGCTTGTTGAACTCTGTCTTCGCCCATATGTTTGGCTTTCAAAGCATCCCAAATTGTCTTCGCAGTTTTGTGCTTTGTTATTTGAAGCAATTGATCTTCGGGTAAGGATTGATACAGAAATGTGATTGCAGTCTTATCTTTCCTGTTGTCGGGTTGGGTTGTAGCCGACGGTTCTATCATTTCCCACAAGCCGGTGGCTTCGAGAATGATTTGCATTCGAATTGCCCATAGTGAGTAATTCGACGGTTTTAGCATAGGACATTGGAAATTTGGTGTACCGTTGGTACTGGCTTCCTTCTTGGAAGAATCTCCGCCATCATTTGTCATATCGCGAGGGATATTAAAATAAAATCTCTAAATAAAATTTTCAACACTTATTGTGTCTAAAAATTTCTTTTCGGTGAGTACTCAAAATAATATGCCTTATAGGCTATATCAAAAACGCGGAATATTATTATACGTAAATAACTATTCCTAGAGATTTTCTAAAACTAACAGAATAACCTAAGGTTAATTACTCCTTAAAAATTATTCTATATAATAAGCAACGTATTTGCTAGGTTATTATATGTCGTATTAAAATTTTATAACAAACAAAATAAATTTTTTTAAAAAACTTATAGTTATAAAAAAAATGATTTCGTTTTTATAAAAAATAATAATACCTAAACCTTTTATCTAAAAAATAATTTTGTAAAAAAAAATTTACTAGATACAAAAGATTTAAAACTTGACAAATGGAAAATGGGTAAAAAAGGTTAGATAAACCTGACTGGGCTTATTGCCCCGTAGACAGTATAAGGCCCAAAGATGGCTTTGATGGGCTTGCCTTTTAAACCCTACTCCTTGCTAAAATATAACCGGCCTCCTTTTTTTGTGTTTAGACAAAAACACACAACGGTTGTTTTATCCTTTGTGGCCGTTCCTTTCTTTCTTCCTCGATAATATCGAAGGTTTCTCGATGGTGGTTCTGGTCACCCAATCGATGCTGCCTATATCCAATCTTCTGTTCTACGATTTCTATTTCGTAGCAACCTTAATCCTCCTATGCGAATCCTTCGTTGGTTTCGATGTGATCTGGGGATTTATTGCCTCAAGTGATTTGGGGCTTTTGGATATGAGGAAAATCACGTGGTGATTTTCAGGCTTAGGGATGATTCTGTGGAATCTACAAACAGGTGTGTTTGTTCCCTTTTGATGATCTTTATTTTCTGTCGTTGACCTTTTTTTATTGGGTTTCGATTCTGGGTTTGTTCTAAACCTATATCTGGGTTTCTTTTCTCTTGTGTTGATTTGTTCTTCCCCTTTTTTTTCAAAAATTTGAAACGGAAGAAAAATCTTGCAAAAAAATGATTTTTTGGGGTAAAAACCCTTTCGTTGCCGATATTAATATCCTGGTAACGAGAGTAGGAACCCTCTATCAAAACACGGACGGGTTAATCTTGATTCGGATGATTTGTGTTTTGGTGTTTTTTGCGTAATCTGGAAAAAAAACAGGGGTCGAAACCTTGACAGAAAAAAAACTGGTATATGATGAAAAGGCTTTGATTTTGATTTAAACAAAGCTCTGATGCCAAATGTTGGAGAAACAAGCACGGATCGAATCAAATCAATATACCGAAACTAACTTTGTATTAATCGTATATAATAACAAATGTATAATCAATCATCATCTTTACAATAACAGATTCCTAATCTATTTATACTTGTCGAACGGGTGTCGACTAATGGACACAACGATTCAATAAAAGTAATCGTTGTGTTGTTTCGTTTGTAACTGACAATAACTGTCAAATAACTGTCATAATGTAAACAGCGGGTAAGATTATCCAGGCCCATGGGTCGTGTCCTTTCGTATGTTTGGGTCGGGCCTAATAGCGCATACCTATCTCCTGCAAAATTCATCCAGTTTCTCTTGGTTACATGAATTTGCTACTATTCTAAGAGCATATAATTTTTTCTTAGGTTACCTCTTAGTTGCATCTTGCGCATTTTCCTTTTCTTTATACAGGCATACAACACCAAAAACAAAAGTACTACAGTTGATGAAGCTGATATGAGCGCGGTGAGTAGTGCTTCCTTTTTGCTAAATCTATTTTGGGAGTCTGCATCCATGTATTTCCATCAGTTAGCCGGTCATGATAATCCATAATATGCTTTTGATAGAAGTGAGATAATATAGAATATGACAACTCAATGTTAATATAATTTCTATTTGTGAAATAATATAGTATGTAAAACCCATATACGTCTTCGATTAGCTACATGAAAAAAAAAAACAAATCCAGGCTACCTGTTGTGAAGTTTTTAATGAAATCGAGCATTGAAATAAATATATCCGGACGTCAAATACCTAATAATTCAGAGGCCGCTAGTCTAACATACAGATCTTGCCCATTTAATGAGTACATCCGGACGTCAATTAAATCACCAAACCATCGCAAGCATCCAACCCCATGTCGAGTGTTGTTTGGATTTGCATACGCAGTGCAAGAACAGTTACTCTTGCACGCCACCTCACATTCCTGGAGGCTCATACTGCTATCATACACAGCATTTTCTGTGTCCGGCAATTTCATGCTTGGAAACTTTATAAATCCTTCTCCAGGACCACAATCCAAGGCTCTACTCCGTCTACATCCACTAGTCCAATTATAAGGATATAGTTCTTGTGGGTCTTTTAGCTCAAATCCTTTCAAGCAAGGACAATTCGGAAAAGTGGCAGTAGTACAGCTTCCATACGGGCCACATATTCCGTAGTTGTCACAATAATCAACAGGTAAGGTGAGATCTTGCTTCCATTCTTGGTTGAGCATATTTAGTTGCCAGATCTCAAGCCTGCCACCAGGAGTCACTACCGACCTTAATGATGATGTGATGCTATGGGAAGTATAAGAGTAATACATCTCATTTTCATTGATAATCAAACTTATGTACAGTTCTCGTCTGTAGTTTGGAAGACCAGCAAACTCTATACCATCAAACGGTCCAATTCTTGTTTCAATGACAGAAATTTTGCTAATATATACTTGTATATATTTACCTTTAACCATTGAGAACCAAATTGTATACGCACCTGGGGAAGGATCATCTGCACTCTTCCATGATGTTAGATTCGTCTCTCTTCCTGTAATGAAGTTTTTGCCCAATTTCATTCCTGATATGAAGGTATCTCCAGGGTAATCAAAACTTTGCCATAAGACACTATCTTCATCTTTAATTACCAGATTGCCATTATCCAAGAGTTGTGCGTTATAATCGACTTTCATGCTAGATGCAGATGTCTTAGATGACCAAATGACAGTGCCATCGCTATTCACAATTGACAGGATACCATAGCTGTCCACTTTGGCCATGCCTTTGTTCTTTATTAGCGGTGTTTCTCGGTTAGCAACCCATACAACCGAAGGAGGTGACGTGTTTTTAAACCATATCCCCAGGTATCTATTTTTCGAGCTGCCTGGACTAAAAAATCCCAACTCGAATCTTTCATTTCTAGAAACAATGGTCTCACCGTCTGTGATGTTTTGAAACACGACTATTGTTTCTAATGAACTACAAGTATTTAGCCATAGAAAAAAGAAGGGTATAGAAGCGAGTAACAACATCATTTGCTTCATAATAATCCTAGATCGGTTTGTTTGGTTTTTGTGTAATCGAATACAACTGCTGATATACTACTATCTCCCACAACTTAGTTTTCGCACACAGATGGAAATTACTAGACTTCACTGACTACTATTTTTGTTCGTTCCTTCAAGAACAAAAAAGACTCTTTTGGCATAGACCAATAAAACAAATAGCATTTTGCTACAAACAAATAAAGTATTAACAACTCCAACTAAGGGCTACACGTATACAAGTTGAATATTTTTCTGATATAAACTTATAACGGTTTCTTTATCAGTTAAATATATTTCTTTTACGTGTTATACATCTATTGGTCTATGAAAATGACCCTTTTAACCCGTTTAGCTTCCAGGTACCTTCTTTCATTATATTACATGTTTACATGCAATAGCAAGTTGGCAACGACTAAAGCTACTATTCTTAAAGTGATCCAAGAACCTTTTATATCTGATACTGGGTCATGATTGACTTCTGACAAAACATGACACGATACCATGTCTTAATAGTTTCTATAGCTGATTCAAGCATTGTATATTTCAGCTCAAACTTGGTTTATAACTATCAATAATTTCCATCCTCCTCTCCTATAAAACTAATCAAGTACGTTGATATTAGCACGGTGATCAGTACATATTTCTTTAGCTAAAGCTAGATCAGGAGACCATTGTTCATACTGTTTATGACTTGTGATATTCAAAGATCAAGTTTACAAAACATTCAAAACTAACAAACTAGCAACACATGCCAATTTTTCAAACACAAATAAAAGTATTTTCAGGGTCAAGCTAATAGTCGCATACTTGTCTATTAGAATGGAATCAAACATCACAAGAAATATAAATATATATGAGTGTAGTTGCATCATAATAAATATATATTGCGTACCTAACAGTTCAGAGTCTGCCAGTCTAACATAAAGATCTTGTCCATTTAGTGAGTACACACGGACGTCGATCAATTCACCAAACCACTGCAAGCATCCAACTCCATCACGACTGATGTTTGGATTTGCATAGGCAGTGCACGAGCAGTTATCCTTGCAAGCTACCTCACATACCTGTATGCTCATGCTACTATCGAAAACAGCATTTTGCGTGTCTGGCAATTTCATGCTTGCCAACTTTAGAAATCCCTCTCCAGGCCCACAATCTAAGGCTCTACTCCGTCTACATCCATTGGTCCAATTATAAATATTTGGTTCCTCTGGGATTTTCTGTTCAAACCCTCTCAAGCACGCGCAATTAGGAAAAGTGGCAGTACTACAACTTCCGTATGGGCCACATATTCCAAAACTGTCACAATAATCAATGGGTACGGTGATATCTTGCCTCCATTCTTGATTGAGCGTATTTAGTTGCCAGACCTCAAGCTTGCCACCAGGAGTCACTACTGACTTTAATGAAGACGTGATGTTATTATAAGTACACAAATAATACATCTCCTTTTGATTGATAACAAAGACTACGTACGTTTCACGTTTATAGCTTGGTAGCCCAGCAAACTTCATTCCATCATATGGCCCGATTCTTGTTTGAATAACAGAATTTTTCCAGATATATACTTGTACATATTTATCCTTAACCATTTCGAACCTCACTGTATACTCACCTGGGGAAGGATCATCTGCACTCCTCCATGATGTCACGTATGTTTCTCTTCCTGTTATAAAGTTTGTGCCCAGCTTCATTCCTGATATGATGGTATCTCCTGGGTAATCAAAGCTTTGCCATAAAACACTATTTTCATCCTTAATAACTAGATTACCACTATCTAAGAGTTCTGCTGTGGGTTTGATATTCGGACTGGATGCAGACGTGTTAGATGACCATATGCCTGTACCACCACTGCTAACAAGAGACAATATACCATGGCGGTCTAGTTTGACCAAGCCAAAATTATTGATAAGCGGAATTTCTCTGTTAGCAACCCATACAACAGAAAAAGGTGATGTGTTCTTAAACCATATTCCCAGGTAACGATTCTTCGAACTGCCAGGGCTGAAAAAGCCCAGCTCGAATCTTTCATTTCCCGAAACAATGGTCTCACCATCTGTGATGATGTTCTCAGACGCAGCTATGGTTTCTAATGCAGTACACGTAGCTAGCAAAAGAATGAAAAAGGTAATACAAGGGATTAACATTATGGTTTGAAATATATCAATATATTCAACTTCTGAATTTCTATTTTCCCGCAACTTAATTTCTCTTTTATGGAGTGATCAAAATGACTAAACTTCCTCGACTACTATTTTGATCATTCTTTCATGATCGGACAATGCTTTCTGATAAAGCTACAAGCAGCTCAAGATTTCTTAACTCCACCTAACCATCCTTCAATTACTTATCATTCTTTCTTAGATGAAGACTATGTCCCAATCATCTAGGGATAGACGTATACATATTGAATTTGTTTCTATACAAAGGTCTCCATCAGTTAACTTTATTTCTTTTGTATCATCTATATTTTAGTTGTCAAAACTTTACATGCCTTTTCTTTCTTGGTATACATAAATGACCGTTTTAACCCCTTTGGCAACTTTCGTCATATACCTTAAACCAAATCCGCGGATAGCGATTCTTCCAACCGCCTGGACTTAAGAAACCGAGCACAAATATGTTGTTCCTAGAGATAATGGTCTCACTATCCGTGATGTTTCCATACAAAGTGATAGTGTCTAGTGCACTAAAAGTTTCTATACTTAATAAGAGAAAGGTGATATAACTAGCAACATTATATTATTCTTTGATTAATAGTACTATTATTATTATTATTCTTAATATTATTAAAAGAGCTAATACTATAAATTTAAAATCCAATTGGTAACTTGGCTTCTTACTTAAGACATGTTTATTTGGATTTCAATTTGAACTTGCGAACCACAATAATTTATTTGGATTTCAATTTGAATACTAGATATTTTTTTCCAGTGACAAAAGTGGGTACATCAATCAATAGCCTAATGTCTTATCACTTTGTGTGGTTTAGTCCATGTTTCCATCAAATTTTGTAGTCAAAAGTCATCACAACCATGTAGCAACAAATGACATGTTAAAATCCTTGAACTTTTTTTTTTCTCATGGGATCATATGTTTTCTTTTGAGACACTTAATGATACTCAAGTCTTTCAACCAAAAATGACTAGCAAATATCCAACCTCAACAAAATTTATTCTACGAAATAAAGTTTCTGAAAATTACTACAATAAAAGATTTTTAATAGTGATTTTGAGAAATAGTTTTATTATTCTATGATAATAAAGTTTTTGAAAATTATTAAAAGACTTATTCTACAGGCATGCATGCGCCACTGCAAACAGAAGCAACGCAGTAGATGTAGTTATTATGGTCACGGTAAGTACTTCATTCCTCTTCAAGCTAAATTCGGAGACTGCATTATCTTAAGTGAATAACTCCTGATAATCAGTATGATTTTGCTTAAGATATAAATTTGGAAGTTGGAACATTATCTTAAGTGAATAACTCCTGATACAGTCAAACTAAGACCATTTCGTTATACTCTATACTCTATAGATTTCATCACACAATGCAACAGATAGAAATAAAAGATTTTAAATTGCAAACTAACAAAATTATACTTGATTAATAGAGCGCAGTTAGACATCAAAATGGACATAATACGTTAGTTGCATTGACATGACATTGTATATAGCGTCCATGTATTGACTTACCTAATAGTTCAGTCTAGCATTAAAATCTTGTCCATTTAGTGAGTAAACTCGGGCGTCAATCAAATCACCAAACCGATGCAAGCATCCAACTCCATCTCTAGTATTGTTGGGATTTGCATAGGCTGTGCAAGAGCAGTTATCCTTGCAAGCTAACTCACATTCCTGGAGGCTCATTCTGGCATTAAACAAAGCATTATGTCTGTCTGGCAATTTCATGCCTGAAAACTTTATAAATCTTCTTAACAATATGATCTGGACCATTCAATGTTATTTAAAATAAACGGTGGAGATGGAGGGAATTTGTTTTTTTTTTCCGGTGATAGTTCCTTAGCGAACTATTATCGTTCCACAAGACACATTAAAACATTCCTAGTACGATAAGAGTACTTTGCTAAACATAAAAATAGATACTTTCCTAAACAAAAATATAGATACTGGCAAACGGATCCTAACCAATTACAAATTCTTTCTCGCGGGTGCTTTCTTGGATTGCTTCCCTCGATCCAGCCCATTAGTGGTGGCCGGAACAAACTATGACATTACCGGTAATAACAAATGTGCTATTGACAATATAATTCACCAACTCGGATAAATTTTTTACTTGGGTCATTTAACTATTTTTTGGTATTGAAGTTGTTCCTCACATGTCACATGTTTATTCTATATCGAAAAGAGTATACTTTGGAGACCTTAGAAATGGCTAGTTAACTACAATCCCATGCCATCTCTCGTGGTTGCATCGAGTTCGCTCACTCTAAACGAGAGTGCTGCTTTCTCATCCTAACATATTGTTTGTTGTCAGTATGTCAATATATGCATGCTCCTACTAAGAATCATTGGTCGGTAGTCAAACAGATTTACGTTATGTTCATGGTAGAGTTGATCATGGTATCCTCATTCGTCCATCTTGAGGTTCCACCCTTCAAGCTTTTAGTGATGTACTATGAAAGGGAGCGCTGATGATTCTCTCGAAGCTTTTTTTGATGCTGACAGGATGGGGATCAGGATGATCGACGTCCAAGGAGGGGATTTGCTATTTACCTTGGTTCAAACCTTATAACTTGGACCACTTGTAAGCAACACACAGTTTGATATTCTTACAAAAGTTTGAATATAAAGTACTTGCTGACACATGGCTTCCGTTGTCGAACTCACATGGCTTTAAGCTCTTCTTCGTGATCTTGCCATTCATACAACTTCTGCTCCTATACTATGGTACGACGATCTATGTGCAACATACTTGTCAGCTAACCGTATCTGCTAACATGTGCACACGATACAATTGGAAATGGATTTTCACTTTATCGGGAAATGCACAATGGGATCTTGGATTTCAACACATATCTACACATCACCAGATTGCCGTCATCTTTACAAAACCATTGCCAACTCCTCGATTTCTCTTTCTAAGATCCAAGCTAACAGTTGTTCCCCGTCCTTAGCTTGCGGGGGCGTATTAGACGATATTTGACTCTGGGCGACCCAATTGTATAGATGGGTCGTACCCACTAGGGTTGTGAGTTAGTTCGTTCCTTATTCGAGAAACTATTATAGATATTCATCACAAGTTATCTTGTACACAATTACAATTACAATTACAATTACAATTACAAGAATACAATACCATTGAGGTTTTATACTTTAAAATTTGTATAAATGACACAAAGTGTTGGACGTATAATACTTGAAGACTTGTATTTAGACTTAGTATCTGTATATTCATATGATTTGTATTATTACTGTATTATTATGTATTTGTAAACAGTAACAGGGCCAGCCCAAGTAAACAGAAAAAGGCTGCAAGCCCATTAGGTTTAAAGAACGGTTGTTTGTTATTAACTGTTTCTGTTAAATGGTATGTCGTTTAACAAACAAAACAAACACACCCTTTCGTCTGTATATATAGTTTAGGATCTTTGTAAAACACTTTAACGTTGAATCAAAGATTACTGCTTTAATAAATCGTGTCTTGTGTTATACTTATCCTATTGTTATTCCCACTGCTGCACATTTATCTCACTGCCTTCACAGAAAATATGTCAAACACGAAATCTCTTCCAAGTTTTAGATGGCCACCAAAGGGCAGACGCCCTGCCATACATAACATCTGCCATACATAACATCTGGTATCAGAGCAAACGCTCTAGGGAAAACCATGGAAGAATTCTGATTTGGAATCAATCAGACGACAAACAAGAAGAGAAAAGGAATACAAGATAAATCGATGTGTTATGCAAATAACACGAAGTTGTAAGGAGATGCTGAAAGAGAAGTTGCTGGAAATCGAGGCATTTAATTCCTCAATTCATAAAAGAGAAAGAAAGGGCATTCGTTGTTTTTACTGTAAAACAATTGGACATCCAATGAAGATATGTCCAACCATGGCAGAAGACAGAAAAAAACATTCTGTTGGGAAGATGCAAGATCCAAACAGGGTCGAACCAATCGTAGATGATGAACAAGTCGTCATCTGCTTTATCTGTAAAAGCGAAGGGCACGTCCAAAGGGATTGTCCCCAAAATCAGCCCGTACCATATATACTCAAGTATCCAGAATCAATCCATATGCCCACTGACGGAGTTCTCAAGGGATCCGACGAAGGCACTTGGAACGACTATTGGTACATCAGTAAGGCTTCCCAAAACCATTATTGCTCTAATCTCAATTTATTTCGTAACATATTTGAAGAATTCTTAGTTGTTAGAAATTTGGGTGGGTGGATCAATAATCTGAGAGTCGTGTCAAACACTTTCAGATCAAAGTATTTCGATGGTTCTATCAAAATCTCCAATCGGATAAAACTCAGATTCGAACTGTAATTGTGTTGTTTTTATTATGATCCAAAACCAGAAACCAGAAATGTTATATGACCAAAAAACGAGTTTGCAGATGTAACTGTCAAAAGACAGTTATTACAACCAAACTGCAACCAACTGCAACCTTTTTCAACGGGCAGAAAATTAGGTCCGAATGCCGGGAATTTTATTTTCTAGTGCGTTTTTGACAAAGCACTTTATACCAGGGGCTGCCGCCCCTTGGACCCTGCCCAGGGGCGCTGCCCCCGGACCCCCGTCGTACGGGGGCTTCGCCCCCGTATGATAACCGTAATAATGTCATACAAGCGTGCACTCTGCACAACCCCGACTTGATGAACGTTTATCACGATTACACATTGGTCAACAAAGTAAATCCATTACACTTAAATCATTATTGGTAACACAAAATTACCAACAATCCTCCCCCATTTAAGTGTAATCTTGATTAACTTAAAGCAATCATAACACAATCAAACTGATGCATAAATGAAATTTCGACATGATTGAATTTCACATTAGTATATTAGCATTCCAAGTATTCGAATATTAGAGTGTCACTAAGGATTGAACTCTTCTATCCATAGAGAATACCTGAAGATAATATACACAACAGTTTACACATTTACATGTTCTACTTGACACTATTTTTTACTAGCTTGTGTCCTATCCTTCAATAAGCATATCAAAGCCAAGTCCCAAACTTCTTGAAGCAGATAAACTTCATGCTTATATAGGTGATCGTTTCTTTTTGCACCTGCACATGCAATTTGTCAAAAGATCATTAAGAAATATAATTTCAACCTCCTTTACTTGCAGTTCTGAACACATACCGTGGGATGATGTAATTATGCGTTCCAATCCAAAATATCAAGCTTTCCACATTGAATTCAGCACCTAACATTGCGTTAGATGGGAATTGGGTATCTTGATATAAGAATTTAATTAGGTGGACTTTAAACCCATCCCAATAGCCGCCTTGCGCACGAGATCTCTAACTAACCCTTTGGTTAGATGGTCGGCTAAATTCAACTGAGTATTCACAAACTCCACGGATATCACACCATTCATGATAAGGTCACGAATCATACAATGTCTAACACCTAAGTGTCTAGACTTACCATTGTACACATGACTATAAGCCCTAGCCAAGGTAGCAGCACTATCACATCTGATAGAAATGGTAGATACCGGTTTAGGCCACAAAAGAATTTCATAAACCAAATCCCTTAGCCATTCAGCTTCTTTACCAGCAGCAGCCAAAGCCACAAAATCTGACTCCATAGTTGAACTTGTAATACAAGTCTGTTTCTTAGAAGCCCAAGAAATAGCACCTCCTCCAAGTAGGAATACCCAGCCACTCGTAGACGAGTAATCCTCCATGTTGTTAATCCAACTGGCATCTGAGTAACCTTCTATCACAGAAGGATAACCACTATAAGTTAAACCAAAATTCATGGTTCCTTTCAAGTATTGAAATACTCGAGTAAGAGCTTGCCAATGTAAAGCACTAGGATTGCTAGTATACTTACTAAGTTGTCCTACAGCAAACGCTATATCCGGCCTAGTGCTAATCATGGCATACATAAGACATCCAACAGCACTAGAGTATTCTAGCTGAGACACTGCAATTCCCTTATTAGGAATCAGTTTCACAGTAGAATCAAATGGAGTGTGAGCAGGAATACAATCAGCAAAGTTAAACTTTGCTAGTATCTTCTCAATATAATGAGATTGAGAAATCGAGATACCATTGTTCCCTCGTTTAATTCTAATATGAAGAATCACCTCATCCTCCCCCAGATCTTTCATATCAAACTTAGATGACAAAAATTCCTTTGTCTTATCAACTTGATCTTGGTCAGTGCCAAAGATCAACATGTCATCTACATATAAGCAAATGATTATCCCCTTACCAGAAGCATCAAACCTGCTATACACATGATAGGTGTGAGAACACCCATCCTTTTTACCACTTGATTGCAATAATAACCGAGCCAAAACGTGTATTTTATGTCATTTATGTCGGAATTATGCGTGGTTTGTGTTTTTGTTGTAATTTAGGACGAAAAGGTGAAAAGTGGAGAAAACACGGCATTCACGAGCTTTTATCGAAGAAAAAGACGAAAGATGAAGTCGAAAGATCAAAAGTGGAAAAAGAACGGAAGTCCAAGACTAATTCTGAAGATTTATTGAAGAAAAAGTCAAAAGACGGAAGTTTACTAAAAAGCCGAAGAACTCGAGTCTTATTTGCGAAGAAAATACAAGACGAGTTTGAAGAAATCCCAAGACAAAGTCCAAGTATTAAGAAGACTAACAAAAGATTAAAGAGATCAAGGACCTAAGTGCACAATTAAGAGAAAGAAGAAAGAGGGAGGAAGCTTCCTAAGCTCCTCCCTAATCTCCCTATAAATACCAACCAACCTCATTTGTTGAGAGTGTTGGTGGCTTGACAAACCACTCTTCCACCATTTTTCATTTATTGTCATTTTATTTTTCGCACTTTAATTAAATGTTATGTACTTTTAATCATTCAATTTTCAAGTAAGTTTTCATTAATTGTTGTTTAATCTTTACTTTTCTTGTCTTAATCTCTAATCTTCCTTTCTTGATTTTGATTTGCTTTTGGTGCGATTACTTATGATCCGTGTTGTTCGTTTATGTTTTCGTGCCTAAAAGTTCATCTTTTTATGAATTGATTTAAAAAGGTTGTTCATTTTAAGTTTGAAAAATTGTTATTTGTGCTTATTAGAATTATTTCACTTGAGATTCAAGCTAGTTTTGGGTTTGAGCTTCATCTAATAGCTTATTTCCTTTAGCTTAATTTTCGGATCAAATTACCAATCGGAAAGGGTTTTACAACCCTTTTCCGACCACTGTTATTCCGATCGGACACTCCCCCTCATTCCGATCACCCGATCGGAAAAGGGCTTAGTGTTTTCCGATTGGTTTGTTTAATCATTCCGATCATATGAGTTTTTCTTATTCCGATTACTTGCCTTCCTCATTATTCCGATCATGTCGTTTCTAAATATTCAGATTAGGTTTAATTTTAGCATATTCCGATTGAGTTTTTAGATGTATTCCGATTGGTCCAGTTTTACTCATTCCGATCATCCGATCGGAATACATTCCGATCGGGACACTTTTTGGTTGTATTCCGATTGGGTGTTTTTGACTTGTTTTAATATTTTGCTTTAGTTAAAGGGTTAATGTTTCCTGTTTTATTTTCTTTAAGTCATTTTAATTTCGCTTTGTGTTTTTATTCAATTCTTGATTTGCTTTTTCGCTAAGTCTTACTTTTACGTCATTCACGTTCTCGTCATTTACTTTCCAAGTTCTAAATATTGCACCGTTTTCATTTCACTTTGTTTTAGTTTTAATTTCTCGTCATTTATTATTAAGTCTTGCACATTTATTTTTACCAAAACCAAAAATATTTGCTTCACCAAGAACAACTAATCTCGTACAATTAACCAAAGATCAATTCGAATAGATCGGTTCAACGAACTTTCAACGAGTAAAATCTCTAGTATCAAATGGCGCCGCTGCCGGCTCTTTTCGTGAGGATTAACGGTTTTTTGTGAGAGACGCGTTGGCTTTTGGGATCCGTTCACTTGTGAACGTTATTTTTCTTGTCAAAAATTTTAAAAAAAAATCCAAAAACATTTGAAAAATCATAAAAAGCATTTCTTTTTCAAAGTTTTGCACCAAAAATATTCTTCTTGCTCATCTATCTTTCTTTATGGATTCTTATGTCCATTGCGTCGGTTGCGGGAGACGATTGTACGGGAACGACTCTTGTCAATGGTGTACATGTGAGCGGTGCGGAAACGATATCAAAGATACACAATCAATACCAGGATTTTGTCCTTTGTGTCCCTCAATTAATTCGTCCTTTTTGAACCCACCTACTCTTTCCCCGTGCATCTATTGTGGAAGCGATTCTCCTTGGCATGTTTCGTGCCCGGTTCAATACTCGTATGATTACGGGCAAGAACCGGGGTACAATTATGACTATGATAATACCTATCCACAAGACGCACCCAGTCTTTCTCCTCAATCGTTCTGCAACAACTGTGGGGGTCCTCATAATACCGATTATTGTCAACCGATGAACTACGATGAGCCACAACCATGCTATAATTCAGGTTTTCAACATTTTGAACCCCCACAGCACATCATCGATCATCAACCCTCCTTCGAACAATTGCGCTCCCATGAACAATGGGCCACTCTTGCTAAACAAAGTCAACATCTTCAAGAAGCTTGGAACAAGATCATCGAGAAATGTCAAGAGGATCAACGACAAGAGCAAATATCGAATATCAAGACTTATACTCCTCCTCCGGTGTATCCCTACTATTATGATGATGACGAGGATGATGTCTATGATCTCAACCCATCCTCTGAGATTACTACTCCTATTCTTGATAACACCAATGCATCTAAGGATAGTGATACTTTGGGTGAGATTCGTGATTTTGGTCTTGAAGAAGTCTTTGATGAGGTTTGTGATCTTACGACTTTTGATAAACTTAAGGATGAGGTTGTTTTTAATGATGAATTCCAATTCGAGCCCGAGATTGCGGAAATTATCGAACGAGAGCTAGCTCTTTTACCTCCGCTTCTTCCTACAAGCGAGGTCGATTTTTCCAACATCGATGCCGAACTTGATGAGTTGGAGCGTCTTATTTTTCATAATAATGACGAACCAACTCACTTGACCAATCATCCTATTCTCGAGGAGTTACCTAATCAACACTCCTCCACTGAGAATTACGTTTACCACATTCGTGCGGATTTAACTTATCAACAATCCCCAAAACTGAATGATGGTTTCGTACTTGATCGTGATCTTTTCGAGCGAGTTTCTGAAATCCTCAATGATGGGAACGACAAACCTTGGTTTGACGCACCTATCTATGATGAAGAAATCGAAGAGATTAACGTTCATGAGGATGAATGCTTTGACCCGGGGGGTGTCATTGATGATTTTCTAATTAATGACCTTACGGCTTTGCCGCTTGCTGCTGAGCATCCATTGTCTTTAGGGGATGACAATGTGATTCCTTTACCCACCCCACCTCCCGTGGATCATTACCTAACATACTTCTCGTATGTTGAGCGGACCTTTCCCCCATTTAAGACTTATTCCCCCGCCTCCCCTTTGTTGATGTCCACCGGGAACGAGGACAAGGTCTTTGATCCCGGTATCACATTCGAGGTTTCCCCATGGACTATTTAATTCGGGGACGAGTCAGGCTCGTGACTCGGATAACAAAAACAAGCGCTTTTTGGGAGGCAACCCAATTATCTATCTTTACCTGTTTTCACCATAAGTGTAGGGGGAGCCCCGTGGTGTTTCTTGCTTTCTTTCTTATCATGTGCAGGGATTAGAGCTTCAAAGACACACTCTTGATCACTTTTGACGAACCGTGATTCCGTGTTCCCTTCTTCCCGGTTCTATCCTAAACTCTTTTCGATTCACTATTTTATATTTCTCAATATTAAAATAGGAATCTCTTTAGTTGTCTCTTCCTTAGCGAGATTTAAACAAAGTGCACAATGTCCTAAGTGTAGGGGAGTTTACTCCCACATGCTTAAACATTGAGGACAATGTTTATCTTAAGTGTAGGGGGGACTTCTATAGAAGTTAAGTGGTCTTTTCCATGAATTTGCCCTCATTTTAACTGGAAAATTTGATTTTTCGACATTTTTCAAAATTTTTAATCTATTTTGGCCTCGTTGTATAGTTGTATTTGCCCTTATTATGTTTCCTTTGCTAGAATAAATTTTTAATAAAGTGGTTTTAGATTTTTCTTAGTCGTGAACATTTTGACTCAACCCGAGTTTACTTGCCTAAGTTTACTCTTGCTAGTATCCTTAACATGTTTAAGTCAAGTTTTGCTAGGCTTTTATATAGGGAGCTATAAAACGCGAAAGTCTTAACTCTCACGGGTTAAGAACAAGAACTTTTCGCAAGTTCCTATAATTGATCCTAGAGAGTCGTTTATCAAGGGAACTTTAAAACGCGATTTCTAAACTTGAAAAAGTCTAAGAATTTGCAAGATCCTATAGGCGACTCGAAAACCCAAAACTTTGATTTAATAGGCTAAGTATCCACGAGTCTCATTACTTGAGATTTTAAACTGTGGAGAACGAGAGATGATAGAGTCAATTATAAGTTCGGTATTCTTTTGTGAATTTATGTGAGTTAATTATGAGCCTATTCTCCCTCCGCCTGCTAATAAATTATCTGCTAATAAATAAGGTTGTACGATTTAAAAAGTTACTTAGCTTCTAGCCCCAGATCGTTTAAAAGTTGCTCGGTAATGACGAGAGTTCATAGCCAAGGCATAACTTATGAAGCGGGGCGCGAAGATTGGCGAGTCCGAAAAGGCCCTAACAAGGCATGAGGGCTACATTTTGTTGCTAAAGATCCAAAAGTGATGTGAAGAATCATTTATCAAAAATCAATATGAAGGATCGAGACACACGACGAAAAGCAAGAACTCCCCAAAAGTCATGGAGAAGTCTATCCGAAAAGACCCTAACAAGGTATGAGGATAAATAGATCTAAGTCCTAAAAGGAGGCAGATCGTTGTATATCAAAGTCCAAAATAAGGATTGGAGAAAAATGAAGAAGTCGTGGTCCAAAGATGAAGAATCTCTCAAAAACTTCAAGTGAAGAAATTCCTATTATGAAGAGAAGACCATAATTTCAAGAACGTCTCTCGAAGATTCAAAGTATGAAGTCGCTGCCAAATATCGGCCCGAGAAAGGTCTCAAATCGCGAACCAAGTTATGCCAAGATATGAACTTTCTGATATCCCGAGAAGCAGTTTTAAAAGATTTGGTCCTTTAGCTAACTATTGATTAAATCGTTCACCTTACTTTCGGACTAAATAACTATCGAAATAAGTCAAACAATGCATCCTCGTGATCATTCAAGACAAAAATAAAATATAAGAGATACACCTAGGAATAAGGGAGTCTAAGTGAATAATTGGCCCACATGAGTTCGTGATAGTTTGCTAACTTATAATAACAATGATCTCGTTTTTAAGCTTGGTATGGGGAACGTGAAACTTGAGGATGATGATCATTCACGACATTTTCAAAACCCAAGGTATGATTTTGATTTCTTTACTTTGTATGTTTATAATTTTCTATTTCTTTAATAAAGGGCCAACGTGGATTGATTATGATGGAAAATGTAATCTTGCTTTGTAACTAATGCATTGCATGAGGACATTGCAATGGTTAAGTGTAGGGGATTTGATAGGTGTGAAAACACCCATCCTTTTTACCACTTAATTACAATAATAACCGAGCCAAAACGTGTATTTTATGTCATTTATGTCGGAATTATGCGTGGTTTGTGTTTTTGTTGTAATTTAGGACGAAAAGGTGAAAAGTGGAGAAAACACGGCATTCACGAGCTTTTATCGAAGAAAAAGACGAAAGATGAAGTCGAAAGATCAAAAGTGTAAAAAGAACGGAAGTCCAAGACCAATTCTGAAGATTTATTGAAGAAAAAGTCAAAAGACGGAAGTTTACTAAAAAGCCGAAGAACTCGAGTCTTATTTATGAAGAAAATACAAGACGAGTTTGAAGAAATCCCAAGACAAAGTCCAAGTATTAAGAAGACTAACAAAGATTAAAGAGATCAAGGACCTAAGTGCGCAATTAAGAGAAAGAAGAAAGAGGGAGGAAGCTTCCTAAGCTCCTCCCTAATCTCCCTATAAATACCAACCAACCTCATTTGTTGAGAGTTGTTGGTGGCTTGACAAACCACTCTTCCACCATTTTCATTTATTGTCATTTTTATTTTTCGCACTTTAATTAAATGTTATGCACTTTTAATCATTCAATTTTCAAGTAAGTTTTCATTAATTGTTGTTTAATCTTTACTTTTCTTGTCTTAATCTCTAATCTTCCCTTCTTGATTCTTGTTTACTTTTGGTGCGAATTACTTATGATCCGTGTTGTTCATTCATGTTTTTGTGCTTAAAAAGTTTATGTTTTTATTGATTGATCCAAAAAGTTGTTTGATTTCGAGTTAGATAAGTTGATTAGTGCTTATTTGATTCGGTTAATCTTTGGTTCGGTTTGGATTGGTGTTAAGCTTGTCAAAATAGCTTATTTCATTAGTTTATAACCGAGTTCCACAAATCTAGGAAAGGGTATATCTCCTTTCCGATTGAACTATTCCGACCGGTCACCTCCCTTCATTCCGATTGAACAATCGGAATAGGGTTTATGTTTTCCGATTGTACCTTGTTCTGGCTATTATTCCGATCTAAGGATTTTGTAACATTCCGATTTGGATTGTTTAAGTTTATTCCGATTGACTCTCGTTTCTTTATATATTCCGATTGAACCATTTCAAGTTATTCCGATTGGCATGATTCGCAAATATTCCGATCATCAACACTTTAAATATTCCGATCAAGACTCCTTTGTGACATTCCGATTGGTATGTTAGATAGCATTCCGATTGGCTTTCTCTTCTCGCATTCCGATCGGGTGTATTCCGATTGGGTGCATTTACTTGTTTTGATGTTTTGTTTTAGTTAAAATGTTAATTTTCCTCGTTTTATTGTTAGTCTATTTTAATTTCGTTCCGCATTTTTACTTTGATTGTCAATTTACTTTGCGCCAAGTTTTAATTTTACGTCATTTAATTTCACGTTATTTACCTTCAAAGCTTTAAATAATGCACCGTTTACATTTCACTTAGTTGTAGTTTTAATTACTTGTCATTTATTTTTAAGCCTTGCACATTTATTTTACCAAAACCAAACAAATATTTGTTTCACCAAGAACGACTATTCTCTTACAACTAACCGGAAATCAATTCGAAGAGATCGGTTCAACGAACTTTCAACGAGTAAAAAATCTTAATTATCAACACACATTTGTCAGATTGGTTTAAACAAAAACCATTAGACAACACCACATCATCAAACTTTCGATGCCATTGTTTTGGTACTTGTTTTAGACCATACATTGATTTCTTCAATTTACATACCTTGTTTTCATGTCCAGGCATCACAAACCCTTCAGGTTGTTTCATGTAAATTTCTTCATCCAAATCACCATTCAAGAATGCAGTTTTCACATCCATTTGGTGAATAACAAGATTGTTTATAGCAGCAATAGCTAATAACAATCTAATAGTGGATATCCTGGCAACAGGAGCATATGTATCAAAGAAGTCAATTCCTTCCTTTTGTCTAAAGCCTTGGATTAGCAATCTGGCTTTAAACTTATCTATGCTTCCATCCACTTTCATTTTCCTTTTGAGGATCCATTTACCTCCTAATGCCTTGCATCTAGGAGGTAAATCAACTAATTCCCAAGTATCATTCTGCATGATGGAATCAATCTCACTTTGAATTGCTTCTTTCCAGAAGGCAACATCCCTAGACGCCATTGCCTCACTCAAGGTCTTTGGATCCTCCTCAACAGTGAAACAATATTCACGTAGAGATACAGTCTTATCTCTCGTTCCTTCAACCAAATAAAGTTGAAAATCAGAACCAAAAGACTTAGCTTTTCTTGTTCTAGTGCTTTTCCTAGGAACCGATGGACCAGGTACATCATCTGCACCTTCAATCTCATCTTCAGCTATCTCACTTGAAGATGGCTGAATCATACCTCTTGGTCTAGGTATAGATAAAAATCGTTCTTCATCAAATATTGCATCTCTTGACTATATTATAGAGTTCACCGACACATAATCATTAGGTTCTATAACATAAAACCTATAACACTTGGAATGCTCAGCATACCCAATGAAGATACAATCTATACCTTTCTCACCCAGATTTTTCATCTTGGGCTGAGTCAACCTTACGACTGCTCTACAGCCCCAAACCCTTAAATAAGCCAAATTTGGTACCTTCTTGGTCCAAATTTCATAAGGAGTTTGTTTGCTATGTTTGTTTGGAGTTCTATTCAGAATATAACAGGCTGTCAACATTGCCTCACCCCAAAATCCTTCACTTAGTCCAGAATAGGATAACATGGAATTCACCATTTCCTTTAAGGTCCTATTCTTCCTTTCAGCCACACCATTTTGTTGTGGTGTGTAAGGAGCTGTGGTTTGATGTATTATTCCAGTAGATTGAAAATAAACTGGATCATAATACTCACCACCACGATCAGTACGAAATACTTTTATTGAATCTTGTCTTTGAAGTTCTACTTCTTGTTTATAAATTTTAAATTTATCAAGAGCTTCATTTTTAGCATGCAATAGATATACATAACAATATCTAGAAGCATCATCAATAAAAGTTATAACATACTTATTTTGTCCTAGTGAAGGATTGGCATGAAAATCACATAGATCACTATGTATGAGATCTAATACTTTGCTTTCCCGATTAACACCCTTAAAAGGTTGTCTAGTAATCTTTGTCAACATACAAGTCTTACAACTTTTATTTGTCATGTCAAAAGCAGGTATTAAACTCATTTTAGCCATATCTATCATTCTCCTGTAATGAACATGTCCTAGTCTAGCATGCCACAGTTCAAAATTACTTACATCATTACTATGACCAGAAGCAATCATACAAGTAGAAGCATTAAACAAAGGATAATTCAGATTTAATCTAATCATTCCATTACATACATAACCAAATCCAACAAAAGTACCATGTCTTGACAAGATATACTTGTCACTTTCCAACACCTGTTTGTAGCCACACTTATTCAACACAATTTCAGAAACGAGATTCTTTCGAATCCCGGGTACATACAACACATTATCTAAACATAAAGTTTTTCCAGAAGTGAAAGTTAATAAAACACGCCCTATTCCTTTGATTGGTTCAGTAGCAACGTTTCCCATCTTTACAAATGATCCATCTTCAATTGATTTACAGGCTTGAAACCAACGAAGATCCTTGCAAACATGACTTCTTGCACCCAAATCAACCCACCAAGCAACATCATCATCCTGAACATAAAATGCATCAGAAATAACAGAAACATAATGTAAATCATTATCAATATTCTGAATAAGATCAGAATTCTAACCTTGTTGCTTTTCTGGATCCTTAGACCCATTTGAACCAGCGCCTTTTTTGTCCTTAGAGCGACAATCCTTCTTCATGTGACCAGGTTTGCCACATTTCCAACAAGCCCCCACAACCTTCTTGTTGCCAGACTTATTGTCACCACTGTTGTTGTACTTACGTTTGTTCTTATTGTTGTTTGAATTCTTGGCTCCATCTCCTTCAACCATGTTGACAGAAGATGACCCAATTTGGTTGTTTCCTTTAGGGTTATTTTCAAGTTCCTGAGTTCTTAACCCTTCCTCAATTCGGAGAGCACTACCGAGTTGAACCAAATTTAATTCTTCCTTCTTATGTTTCAAACCATGTTTGAATTCTTTCCAAGAAGGGGGCAGTTTATCAATGATAACTGCAACCGAGATGGCCTCATCCATCAATAATTTGTGTTGGGTAATCTGTCCCAGAATCCTTAACATCTCATGATATTGGTCCATTACAGATCTGGAATCAACCATTCTGTAATTCATGAAATTGCTTACCAGAAACTTCTTTGCAGAAGCATCTTCAGCCATGTATTTGGATTCTAGGGACTCCCACAGAGCCTTTGAAGATTCAGTATTTTGATAGATATCAAAGAGTGAGTCAGACATACCATTCAGAATATGACCACGGCATATGTAGTCGTCGTTTTCCCACTTCATCCGCTGCCTAGTGGTTTCCAGCGTTTCATCCTCCGACCATTCGGGACTTGGTGTATTCAGAACATACACAACCTTCAAAGTGGTAAGAAGAAAGTGCATCTTCTTCTGCCAACGACGAAAATCCTGCCCTTCAAACTTAGCCAACTTATCGAACTTACTCGTCATGTCCTTCACAGATTCACCGTTCGCCATGATCACAAAATACTTTGATCTTTGTTAGAAATTTGGGTGGGTGGATCAATAATCTGAGAGTCGTGTCAAACACTTTCAGATCAAAGTATTTCGATGGTTCTATCGAAATCTCCAATCAGATAAAACTCAGATTCGAACTGTAATTGTGTTGTTGTTATTATGATCCAGAACCAGAAACCAGAAATGTTATATGACCAAAAAACGAGTTTGTAGTTGTAACTGTCAAAAGACAGTTATTACAACCAAACTGCAACCAACTGCAACCTTTTTCAACGGGCAGAAAATTAGGTCCGAATGCCGGGAATTTTATTTTCTAGTGCGTTTTCGACAAAGCACTTTATACCAGGGGTTGCCGCCCCTTGGACCCTGCCAGGGGCTGCCACTCCTTGGACCCTGCCCAGGGGCGCTGCCCCCGGACCCCCGTCGTACGGGGGCTTCGCCCCGTATGATAACCGTAATAATGTCATGCAAGCGTGCACTCCGCACAACCCCGACTTGATGAACGTTTATCACGATTACACATTGGTCAACAAAGTAAATCCATTACACTTAAATCATTATTGGTAACACAAAATCACCAACATTAGTAACCAAATACGAACCCACTAAGCAATTCTTATTTACTTACGGAATAGGATAAGTATTGTTAGAAAACACCTTTCAACCCTACTTGATACCCGGGATTTATTACACCCCACAAATTACTCTAAATATCCTCTCACACGACCTTTTAAGAAAACAAGGTTTCGAACTAATAGAAGAAGGGGATAGGATTAGACTCGAGTACATGTTCAAGAGGATAAAAGGAAACAGTTTGAACTTAGATGCGTTGAAGAAAAAACAAGACGATTTTTTAGAAAACCATTTTGAGAGCGCGGAGAGAAGTCTTGAAGAAACAAAGGATCCCATGGTAGAAACGGACCAAGCCGAAAATTACTCATTCCATGATCTTGTTTCGTTCTTAGACTTAATTAAAGATGATAAAATAGTTACCACGGATTGGGGATATTTTAGGGAGCGTTTCATGGTTTATTACATATGGTTCTATTCCCGTTATCTCAAGAAAGAAACCCCTAGTCCCCTACCACCGTCCATACTTGGCACAACCGTCCACTTATTTGATCTTTACAAAATCATGGACTGTATGGGTGGATACCTTAGCGTCCAATTCTGTCACGAATTTGGAGCAATTGCTGAAATCCTAGGCCTCGAACGCAAAGATGGAGATGCAATCAAGGAATTGTACACTTCGTACTTGGAAGTTTTCGTTTCCTAATACAAGACGGCAAGAGTCCCTAAAACCGAAGTAGAAGAAGACAAGGATCTTAGCCCTTACCCAACGAACCGAGGTAAGCACGAAGACTCTTCGGCCGGTCTCAAAGGAAAGAAAACAGTTGAACACTTTGAAATAGTGTTGGAGGACGAGGGCCATAGTTGCAAGAAGGAACACCCCGAAAACCACAACAAGTATGCACCGCTCTCAACTTTGGATGATTCAAGTTCAAGAACAAGCGACGACTTCATAGTTATCACTTGAAGACAGGAAACAAGAATACAAGCCGTACGACAAGCCTTCACATATTAGGGGGGGAATTTGTTGGACGTATAATACTTGAAGACTTGTATTTAGACTTAGTATCTGTATATTCATATGATTTGTATTATTACTGTATTATTATGTATTTGTAAACAGTAACAGGGCCAACCCAAGTAAACAGAAAAAGGCTGCAAGCCCATTAGGTTTAAAGAATGGTTGTTTGTTATTAACTGTTTCTCTTAAACGGTATGTCGTTTAACAAACAAAACAAACACACCCTTTCGTCTGTATATATAGTTTAGGATCTTTGTAAAACACTTTAACGTTGAATCAAAGATTACTGCTTTAATAAATCGTGTCTTGTGTTATACTTATCCTATTGTTATTCCTACTGCTGCACATTTATCCCACTGCCTTCACAGAAAATATGTCAAACACGAAATCTCTTCCAGGTTTTAGATGGCCACCAAAGGGCAGACGCCCTGCCATACATAACACAAAGTACTGAACTAGTGTATTACCAAAACAATTTTAGGTGCATAGTATCAGTTTCAATCAACTAAAAATATATTTGTCTAGCAAATAAAAACGTACATTCAACAATTATTACCTGTGCCTAAGTGGGACTCAAACTTCACACCATATCATCAATGTACAAATCAATGGGGCAAAGCATATTCTTGCTATCGAGCATACATTTGTGTTATCATGTATTCTTCAGCTGACGAAACAACTTCGCTTTGGCTTTCTCCAGTGAAAAAAGCAGGCTGTTTAGGTTGAGGTAATACGCCTTCACTTACAAGCATCAGAACCACCGACAGCATAGTTGGTCTATCCTGTGCATTATGTTGCACACATAGTAGACCGACATGTATTGATCTTAGTACTTCGGGGATGATGCATGAATCATGTAAAGACGGACTCATGAGTTCAATGGACCTGTTTTCTTTGTAGAGTCTCCATGCCTGAAGTATATACAACACAGTAATAAGTATCTGTAAAGTATTGCTAACAAAATTACATGTTTATCAGCTAGCGTACATGCCCAAGAAGGTTGTCACTGTGATCTTCATGAGAAAATCCTGTGTTTTTCTTCCCACTAACTATTTCCAACACCATAACACCAAAGCTAAACACATCTGACTTTGTAGAGTAGTGTCCGTGTACAGCATACTCAGGGGAAATGTAACCACTGCATCAAAATTCAAATGAAATAAACTAGAAAAATCTAGGACTTTGTTCACTGTGGTAAGACTTATACAGAACATGGTTTTAGATTCATACTGTGTTCCCACCACTTTCTTTGTCTTAGCAGTGCTATCAGATCCTACAAACTTTCTAGCAAGGCCAAAGTCAGATATTTTTGGATTCATGTCATCATCCAGCAGAATATTACCTGCCTTGAGATCTCTATGGATGATTTGTAGTCGGGAATCTTGATGTAGATAAAGAATACCTCGAGTCATCCCATTGATAATATGAAAGCGCTGAGGCCAATCAAGCATTGAGCTTCTGTTTTCATCTGTAAAAGTATGACAATTTAAGTACTCAATTTGTGTTGCTATCCATTAATTTGGCAAATAAAACAGCAATATTACATCAAGTGGTATCATACCAAATAACAATCTGTCCAAGCTTTTATTAACCATGTATTCATAAACCAAAATCTTTTAATTCCCATGAATGCAGTATCCAAGAAGCTTCACAAGATTTCGGTGCTGAAGTTTGGCGATGCAAATTACTTCATTCTTGAATTCATCAAGTCCTTGCTGTGATGTTTCTGAGAGCCGTTTCACAGCTACTTCTCGTCCGTCTTTCAACATACCCTGCAATATCAAGGTTAGTTCTTATTCTGACACATACCTGAATACTCTAATATAGTTAAACGAAACAGATACGTGACAAATTGGTAATGTTCGAATGGTTCACTGCACGCTCTCCCAAGACGTTCAATCTGAATCTCTCTGAAAGTAAGCGTACCTCCAGATGTCTACTCCTAATTCCATCTGTATATATCCTAAAATTATTGGAAACCTTGTCATACTTCCTATACCAAACCTAGAGTATTTACTTGGCTTATTACTATCAGCTTATTCACTTATATGAGTTTGCCTTACATTCTTGACATATCATCACTCACGTCCCAGCATGACACTTCGTCCTCAAGGTACCTTGGCATATGATCAGGTAACAGTTGCGTGGTTTGTGCAAGAGTGGCGACCTTAGATACTGGTAATAGAGTTACAGATATTTAATATAGAAGTTATCGAATATTAAGGATTCTTCTCCTTCTTCCATATGATTACACCTAAAGTTTAGTTGTCTTTGTTCTTTAAGTGCTCATGTGATTATGCCTAACCTATTAATGCTCTTAGAGTCGGTCCAGCTTGTATATTGTACAGTTTTAATTTATAATTGATATTGCTTATCATATGAAGTATCAGTCAGTTACCTTGTAAACAGGACCAAAGCCACCTTCTCCCAACTTATTGTCAATGCTGAAATGATTTGTCACCTTAACTATTTCATGAAGACTAAAGAAAGGAAACTCATCAAGAGCATCCACTGGAACAGTTGCATTCTTTTTCCCAAACGCATACCTGTCTCCTGCAAAGATTCATCCAGTTTCTCTTGGTTACATGAATTTGCTACTATTCTAAGAGCGTATAAATTTTTCTCATATTACCTCTTAGTTGCATCTTACGCATTCTCCTTTTCTTTATACGGGCATACAACACCAAAATCAAAAGTACTGCAGTTGATGAAGCTGATATGAGAACGGTGAGTAGTGCTTCCTTTATGCTAAATCTATTTTGGGAGTCTGCATCCATCAATTTCCATTAATTAACCGGTCATGATAATCCATAATATGCTAATAATACGAGTGAGATAATATAGCATGTGACAACTCAATGCTAATGTAATTATTATTTGTGAAATAATATAGTATGTAAAATCCCATATACGTCTTCGATCTCCGCTACATGAAAAAAAAAATTCAGGCTACCTGTTGCCAGGTTGATGAATGAAATCGAGCATTGGAATAAATATATCCGGACGTCAATTACCTAAGAATTCAGAGGCCGCTAGTCTAACATAAAGATCTTGCCTATTTAATGAGTACCACAATCCAAGGCTCTACTGCATCTACATTCACTAGTCCAATTATAAGAATACAGTTCTTGTGGGTCTTTCAGATCAAATCCTTTCAAGCACGGTCAATTTGGAAAAGTGGCAGTAGTACAGCTTCCATACGGGCCACATATTCCGTAGTTGTCCCAATAATCAACAGGTAAGGTGAGATCTTGCTTCCATTCTTTTGGTTGAGCATATTTAGTTGCCAAATCTCAAGCCTGCCACCAGGAGTCACTACCGACCTTAGAGATAATGTGATGCTATGCTCCTACAATTTTTTCCTACTTATATGCCTACTCACACGATCCTGACACATGTCAGAATTGACGGTTTAGATGCGGAGAGATAATAAGTTGAGATAAAATATAATATATTATTGTGTGTGTAGGAGGATATTATAGGATGATATAGCAACACTCATCTTTAATTACGAGATTTCCATTATCCAAGAGTTGTGCATTAGAATCGACATTCATGCTAGATGCAGATGTCTTAGATGACCAAATGACCGTGCCACCACTATTCACAATTGACAGGAAACCATAGCTGTCATGTTTGGCCATGCCTTTGTTATTTATTAGTGGTGTTTCTCGGTTAGCAACCTATACAACCGAAGGAGGTGACGTGTTTTTATACCATATCCCCAGGTATCGATTTTTCGAGCTCCCTGGACTAAAAAATCCCAACTCGAATATTTCATTTCTAGAAACAATGGTCTCACCATCTGTGATTTGAAACACAGCTATTGTTTCTAATGAACCAGAAGTAGTTAGCCGTAGAAAAAAGAAAGCCATACAAGCGACTAACATCATCATTTGATTCATATTAATGTATACAACTTCTGATATTGGATATACGATCCAAGATCGTTTTGTTTGATTTTTGTGTAATCTTGTTGAATCTTTAATTTCTCTAGCGTCTTGCTAGATTTTTGTTATAAAATAACCGCGGTTAAAAAAATACAACTGCTTATATTCTCCTCTCCCACAACTTAATTTTTCTACACAGATGAAAATACTAGACTTCACTGGCTACTATTTTTTTCGTTCTTTCAAAAACAAAGACTTTCTTGGCATAGACCAATAAAACAAATCAAGAATTAACAACTCCAACTAAGGGCTACACGTATACAAATTCAATCTTTTTCTGACATAAACTTACATGTCTTTTCTGTTGTTTTATGTAAATGACCATTTTAACCATTTAGCTTCCAGGTACCTTCGTCCGTTATATTACATATTTACATGCAATAGCAAGTTCGCAACGACTAAAGCTACTATTCTTAAAGATGAGCATGTTAGACTCTTGACACAATGACTTTTCTTTGAGAAATAACCCATGAGCATCCCAAAGTGATCCAAGAACCTTTTATATCTGATAGTGGGTCATGATTGACTTTTGACAAAACATGACACGATACCATGTCTTAATAGTTTCTATAGCTGATTCAAGCATTGTATTTTTCAGCTCAAACTTGGTTTATAACTACATATTTCTTTAGCTAAAGCTAGATCCTGAGACCATGTTCCTACTGTTTATAACTCATGATACTCAAAGATCAAGTTTAAAAGCATTCAAAAATAACAAACCAGCAACAAATGCTGCAAGTTTAACAGGCAAAATTTTTCAAATACAAATAAAAGTATTTTCAGGGTCAAGCTAATAGTCGCATACTTGTCTATTACAATGGAATCGAACACGACAACAAATACATGAGTGTAATTGCATCATAATAAATGATATATTGCGTACCTAATAGTTCAGAGTCTGCCAGTCTAATATAAAGATCTTGTCCATTTAGTGAGTACACACGGACGTCGATCAATTCACCAAACCACTGCAAGCATCCAACTCCACCGCGGCTGATGTTTGGATTTGCATAGGCGGTGCACGAGCAGTTATCCTTGCAAGCTACCTCACATTCCTGTAGGCTCATGCTGCCATCAAACACAGCATTTTGCGTGTCTGGCAATTTCATGCTTGCCAACTTTAGAAATCCCTCTCCAGGCCCACAATCTAAGGCTCTACTCCGTCTACATCCATTGGTCCAATTATAAATATTTGGTTCCTCTGCGGTTTTCCGTTCAAACCCTCTCAAGCACACACAATTAGGAAAAGTGGCAGTACTACAACTTCCGTATGGGCCACATATTCCAAAACTGTCACAATAATCAATGGGTACCGTGATATCTTGCCTCCATTCTTGGTTGAGCATATTTAGTTGCCAGACCTCAAGCTTGCCACCAGGAGTCACTACTGACTTTAATGAGGACGTGATGTTATTATAAGTACACAAATAATACATCTCCTTTTGATTGATAACAAAGACTACATATGTTTCACGTTTATAGCTTGGTAGCCCAGCAAACTTCATTCCATCATATGGCCCGATTCTTGTCTGAATAACAGAATTTTTCCTGATATATACTTGTATATATTTGCCCTTTACCATTAAGAACCTGACTGTATACTCACCTGGGGAAGGATCATCTGCACTCCTCCATGATGTCACGTATGTTTCTCTTCCTGTTATAAAGTTTGTGCCAAGTTTCATTCCTGATACGATGGTATCTCCGGGGTAATCAAAGCTTTGCCATAAAACACTATTTTCATTCTTAATTACCAGATTCCCACTTTCTAAGAGTTGTGCTGTCGGTTTGATCGGACTGGATGCAGAGGTGTTAGATGACCATATGACTATACCGCCACTACTAACAAGCGACAATATACCATTGCTGTCCAACGTGGCCAAGCCTAAATTATTGATAAGTGGAATTTCTCTGTTAGCAACCCACACAACCGAAAAAGGTGTTGTGTTCTTAAACCAAATTCCCAGGTAACGATTCTTTGAACTGCCAGGGCTGAAAAAGCCCAGCTCGAATCTTTGGTTTCCCGAAACAATGGTCTCACCATCTGTGATGCTCTGAAACGCAGCTATGGTTTCTAATGAGGCACACATATTTAGCGATAGAATGAATAAGGTAATACAAGGGAGTAACATTAGGGTTTTAATCATATCAATGAATTCAACTTCTGAATGTCTACCTTCCCACAACTTAACTTCTCTTTTCTGGATTAATCAAAAAGACTAAACTTCATTGACTACTATTTTGATCAGTATACACCAAATGGGAAAAGGAGTCAACTAGAAACAGCTTAAGACTTAACAACTCCACCTAATCATCCATTAATTAATTATCATACTTTCTGAGCTAAAGACGTAAACATATTGAATATTTTTCTATATCAAGGTCTCTATCAGTTAGCTAGCTTTATTTCTACTGTATTAAATATTAAAAATTTACATGCCTTTTCTTTCTTGGCACCTTCTCCCAACCAACGTATGTGGTGAACTCTTCTTATACCGTATCCCCGGATATCGATTCTTCGAGCTTCCTAAAAAAACCAAGCTCAAATATGTTGTTCCTAAAGATGATGATCTCACTATCCGTGATGTTTCGATACAAAGAGATTGTGTCTAGTGCACTAACCAGTTTCTATAAAGAGAAAGGTGATATAAGGTAGCAACATTATATAATTCTTTGATTCTTAATATTATTATTTTTTTATTCTTAATATTATTAAAAGAGCTAAAACTTTAAATTTAAAATCCCATTGGTCACTTGGCCTCTTACTTAAGACATGTTTATAAAATATATATGATCAAGATAAAGTATTTAATATTTTTTTCTATAGAACTTGCGAACCACAATACTTTATTTCGATTTCAATCTGAATACTAGAAGTTTTTCCCGTGACAAAAGTGGGTATATCAATCAATAGCCCTAATGTCTTATCACTTTATGCGGTTTGGTCCAGGTTTCCATCAAATTTTGTAGTAAAAAATAAGAAAAAGATTAAGAATCTTAAAACTTGTCTTTAACTTATTTGTCAATAGCTCATTGAATTATAAAGATGTAGGTCGGTTGATGCATCCAATAAATTCTTGACACACATGTTTAAAAATAAAGTTAGACATAAATTTTAGGTATGCCAATTATTTCTTTAAAAATTTATCACAACTATGTAGCAACAAATGACATATTAAAATCCTTAAAACTTTCTTTGTTCATGGGATGATATATTTTTTTCTTTTGAGACACTTAACGATACTCAAATCTTTCAACCAAAAATGACTAGCAAATATCCAACCTCAACAAAATTTATTCTATAAAGTCTTTGAAAATTACTAAAAGATTTTTGCGTAAATAGTGATTTTGAGAAATAGATATTTTATTCTGTTAGAAATATAATTCAATTGTGGTTATGTTCTCACTTGGTTATGGGTTTGGGAGTATTGACTATACACCCATTGGTATCTGAACATCCTGACACTAAATAGTGGTTAAGTTATGTTCATCGGTACTTGGTTTACGTTAACGGTAGTTAGAGCAAAACGTATCATCCGTTCAAAAAAAGAGCAAAACGTACCATGGCATTTCGCCTTCGCCACTCCGACGTGGGGCCTCGCCAAACCTCGCCAGAGCTGGCCATTGTACCGTTCTAGCTAACCACTTGATGTTTTCGCCACTAAAGTGAGGACAAAACGACAATATTAGTGGGTCCTCATCTTGTTGGATATGTTCTTACTTTATTTTTCTGATTTCGTTTTTTTCTTTTCTTTGAAAATGTTTTTTTGGTGCTGTTGTTAAAGATGGTTGGGAGGGAGGATGGTTTTGTTAATTTTTATTTTTGTGACAATGTGCACGCAGGAAAAAAGAAAGTAGTTTAGGGTTTTTTATTAGGTTTTTCTTTGGGGTTTTTTTGGTTTAGTGTGGGTTAATTTGTATTTACTACATTTATGTATTTTTGAAAGTTGTTTTAAGTTTTATACTTTTTTTGTTTTAACACTTGTTTAGTTTTTTATTTAAATGAGAAAAATTATTTTGTTTATTAGAAAATAATGGAAAATAAAATAAAATAGGTAGTGGTGAGCCCAAATGAAAATGGGGTATGTCATGAAGTGAGTGTGTCAAGTGACGTGGCACCCCGTAGAGTCCAAGTTAGGAAGTTTTTTTGTTCATAACACCTAGTGCTCTTAGCTTTACACTAGTAGTACTTGAAGTACCGCTAGTTGTATGCACAACGGTACTACAAAGTAAGTACCAACGTCGAACTTGTAACGATCTTTGACTGTTTTAATGACATCATTAACTTGTCATGTAACCACTACTCTTGATCTTATGGAGGCATATTATGAGGAGTTAATGAGCCGTTAAATCTTTTTATTTCCATTGACTAGGTTGAGTTGATCACCTATAAAAGGGATCGTATTATCTACATGAAAACACACATAAAACAAAAAACATATACAAGCAAACGGATTATAGATTTGTGCCTAAATCTATAATATACATTTGGTCTTATCCCAAGTAGGTATTCGTGATACCCAGGCATTACGGTCGAATAGTTTACTTTATAAAGTGATCACACGATTCTAAGTGATATTCGGTAACCATTCGTTGGTACGTAATTAGGCTATTGATTATTTTACCCTGGTTGGGATGAGTACACACCAACAGTCAAAGTAAACTATTTTGTGATAATCAATGGCGGCTGCAATGAAACATATGGTGGCTAACTTCTCCAAGCTGGATAAGCTTGAAGGGGTGGAATTCAAGAGATGGCAAAAGAAGATGCACTTTTTTCTTTCTACCATGAACGTGATGTATGTGCTGACTACTCCCATTCTAGATGGCGGTTATAATGTTACTCTGGAGGACATGAGGAAAAGGAGCAAACGAGAGAATGACGACTATGTGTGTCGTGGTATTATTCTCAATGGTATGTCTGATTCCTTATTTGATATTTACCAAAATGTTGAATCTGGTAAAGAATTATGAGATTCCTTGGAAGCCAAATATATGGCTGAGGATGCATCAAGTAAGAAGTTCTTTGTAAGTAATTTCACCAATTACAAAATGACTGATTCAAGACAAGTCATGGAACAATACAATGAACTTCTTGGAATACTTAGTAGATTTACACAACATAAAATGAACATGGATGAGACCATTCAGGTCTCTTGTGTCATTGACAAACTACCTCCTTCTTAGAAATATTTCAAGCACACATTGAAACATAAGAAGGAGGAGTTAACTCTTGTTGAGTTGGGTAGTCATCTGTGCATTAAGGAATCCCTTAGGGTGCTGGATAATGACAAGCGAAAGAGAAACAATGTTGTCGGTTCATCTGTTGTCAATATGGTGAAGCATAACAACTCCTCCAAGTACAATGACAATAAGGGAAAACTTAAGCATCAGGATAACACCAAAGAAAATCCTAACAAAAAGTCCTCAGTTACTTGTTAGAAGTGTGGTAATCCTGGACACTTGAAAAGGGATTGCAAAGTTGTTGGTTCTCGAAACAAATCTAGTGGATCTGGCACAAATGGTTCAGTGATTGGTTCTGGAAAGATTGTTTCTTTGTTTAATGTTTTGCATGTTCCTAATATTAGGAAGAATTTGGTTTCAAGTAGTGTTTTGAATAACTGTGGTTATAAACAAGTGATTGAATCTAATAAATTTATTTTATCTAAACATGGTGTGTTTATTGGTTTTGGTTATTTGATCAATCAAATGTTTAGGCTTAATACTTTTTTTTGAAAATACTAACAGTACTTGCAGAGCTAGTACCGCTAGTGCAATTTCTAACAGTACATGAAGAGCTATTACCGCTAGTGCTAATATTGGTTCAACCTTTATGCTATCACTAAGCTAAATGATTCGTCACTATGGCATGCTAGACTTGGCCATGTCCACTATAAAAGAATGCAAGATATGTCTAAGGATGGGTTAATCCCAAGATTTGACATGGACACTGAAAAGTGTCAGACTTGCATACTCCATAAAATTACTAAGAAACCATTTCAAGATGTAAAACGTGTAACTACATTTTTGGAACTAATCCATAGTGACCTATGTGATTAACATTCTACTCCCTCATTACGGAATAATAAATACTTGGTAACATTTATTGATGATGCTTCTAGTTTTTGCTATGTTTATTTGTTACATACTAAGGATGAAGCATTAGATAAATTTAAAGTATTTAAAACTAAAGTTGAATTACAACAAGGAGTCCAATTCAAAATATTTAACTATGATAGGGGAAGTAAGTACATGGATATTTTGTACTTTCAGTCTATTAGAATAATCTATGAAACAATTGCGCCCTATACCCCACAACAAAATGGTATATCATAAAGGAAAAATAGAGTACTAAAAGAGATGGTTAATTCCATGTTGTCCTACTCAGGACTGAGTCAAGGGTTTTGGGGTGAAGCTATGTTAATAATGTGCTATTTATTAAATAGGGTTCCCAATAAAAGTAACAGGATTACCCCTTACGAACGATGGACTAAAAGGAAACCAAACTTGAACTACCTTAAAGTTTGAGGTTGTAGGGCAGTTGTAAGAATCCTTTATCCAAAAGTGAAAACCTTGGGTGAGAGAGGAATTGAATGAATCTTTGTTGGATATGATGAGCATTCCAAGGCTTATAGGTTCTATGTTATTGAACCTAATGATTCAATTTCAATAAACTTAATCATTGAATCAAAGGATGCTAACTTTGATGAGACTAGGTTCTCATCAGTCCCTAGACCAAGCCATAGGACTCCTACTGGAATCGAGGACTTTGGTGCTTCAATTGAACCTAAAAGGGTCACTAATGAGGTTGTGGTCCACCAACCTAAGCTTGAGCTTAGAAGAAGCACAATGCATAGGACTCCAAGGATCTTTGGACCTGAATTTCAGTTATATTTAATTGAAGGTACAAGAGATGAGGTCTCTGGCCAATTCTACTATTGCTATAATGTTGAGGATGATCTCAAAACATTTGATGAAGCAATGAAGTCCCCTGATGTTTCTTTCTAGAAAGAAGCAATAAATGATGAGATGGATTACATCATGGGCAACAACAGTTGTGTGTTGGTTCATCTACCTCCAGGTTGCAAATGGATTTTCAAAAGAAAAATGAAGGTATATGGAACTGTTGAAATTTCAAGGCAAGGCTAGTCATTCAAGGTTTTAGACAAAATTCAGGGATAGACTACTTTGATACTTATGCTCCAGTAGCACGTATCAGTACCATAAGAATTTTGATTGCCTTGGCATCAATTCACAATCTGATTATTCATCATATGGATGTGAAGACAATATTCTTGAATGGTGATTTGGATGAGGAGGTTTATATGAACCAACCTCAAGGTTTCATCATGCCTGGTCATGAAGCTAACGTGTTTAAACTGATTATGTCCTTATATGGACTAAAGCAGGCACCTAAGAAATGGAATCAAAAGTTTGATGAAGTAGTTTTGTCTAATGGTTATTTACTTAACCAAGCTGACAAATGTGTATATACCAAATTTTATAAATCTAGTAAGGGAGTCATCATTTTCCTATATGTTGATGACATGTTAATCTTTGGTATCGACCAAGCTAAGGTTGACCAGACAAAGGATTTTTTGTCATCAAGATTTTCCATGAAAGACATGGAGGAGGCTTATGTTATCCTTGACTTAAGGATTAAACATGAAAGTGATGGTATTGTAATTTCTCATTCTCATTATATTGAGAAGGTCCTAAAGAAATTCAATCACTTTAATTGTACTCCAGTGAGTACACCTATGGATACAAGTGAGAAATTGATGCCTAACAATGGTCAAGATGTCTCCCAGCTTGAGTATTCTAGGGTAATTGGGTGCTTGATGTATGCCATGCTACTAGGCCTGACATTGCATTTGTTGTGGGTAAACTAAGTAGGTACACTAGTAATCCTAGTACTCAGCATTGGCAAGCAATTCAGAGGGTACTGAATTATTTGAAAGGAACAATGTGTTATTATTTGTTATATACTAGATATCCTTCAGTGTTGGAAGGTTAGACTGATGCAAGTTGGATCAACAATGCTGAGGATAATTCATCAACAGTGGTTGGGTATTCTTTCTTTGGTGGTGCAATTTCTTGGGCATCGAAGAAACAAACTTGCATTACTGGTTTAACAATGGAATCTGAATTTGTGGCTAGCAGCTGCTGGTAAAGAGGTTGAATGGTTGAGAAACTTGTTTCTTGAGATTCCATTATGGGTCAAACCTATGGCACCCATTTCTATCCATTGTGATAGTTCAGCTACATTGGCTAAGGCATATAGTCAGATGTACAATGGTAAGTGATACAATGATTTTGTATGGGTTCAGATTTCTCTCGATATCCTCTCGAATTGATCTTGGTCTTAAGTGGAATGATTGTTCTTGGTTACTAAATAAAAGGGTTTGGTTTTATAGTCTAATAAAAAGTGGAAATGAAAATTTAAATCAAAGACAATTACTTTAATTATGATTAACAAAGACTTGTATTAAACTTAAGATTAAAATTAAGATTAAAATTAAAATTGAAATTAAAGTTCAATAAACATAAAGAAATAGAAAAGCAGACAAACAGTAAACTAAAAGGAAAGTTGATTCGGAACTTTAACCTTGGTTCGGAAGTTTACACTCATCCGGAACTTACTGATCCGGAAGTTTTGGAAAATAAATCGGTTCGGAACTTTCTGCTTTGGTTCGGAAGTTTCCGGATGAAGGCTTGGTTCGGAAGTTTTAGACTTCCGGATGAAGGGTTGGTTCGGAAGTTTTGAGACTTCCGGATGAAGGGTTGGTTCGGAAGTTTTAGACTTCCGGATGAAGGGTTGGTTCGGAAGTTTTGAGACTTCCGGATGAAGGGTTGGTTCGGAAGTTTTGAGTTGGTTCGGAACTTTTCTTCGTTCGGAAGTTTTGGGTTGGTTCGGAACTTTTCAAAGTAAACTCATTCGGAACTTTTGATAGACAAACTCATTCGGAACATTTGCTTCGTTCGGAAGTTCAAGCTTCATTCGGAACTTTTGCTTGATTCGGAAGTTCTGGAAACCCAGATACAGTAAGAATACCCGAAGAACAAGGAAACTATTTTTAATCCAATAATCACCAAGTTTTTCACTAATAATTTAAATAAATCAATCACAAAACTTCTACTAACCATAAACTACAAATCCCATCAATAAAAACACAAATCCCAACAACTTTTGAAGATCAAATCAAGAAAAATAAAAACTTAAGAACTTGAAGATAAAGATGAAGATGAACAAGATAAAATTGAAAGATTAAACAAGAACTTAGTATTGAATGATTAATGTTTTGACAAGATTAAACAAAGATTAAAACAACAAGATTGGAAGAACAAAGATTAAAATCATCAATCACCCTAGTGGTGATTGTGATGGAACGAACAAGAAAGGAGAAAAAAAGGGAGGAGAGAAAACTCCAGGCTAGCTTCTCTTAAAATGTGTGAAGGGCTCCTTTTATAGGCTTGTCCTTTGGTTGGTGAGTGGTCTTTCTCCCGTTCTTCTTGTCTTTTCGTCTTTTCAGAAAAGTTTCCGTTTTCGATTCTGATTCGGGATTTGTCGTCGATTAAATTCAACTCGTCTTTTAATTTCTTCGTTTAATAGACTTGAGTTTCTTCGACTTATGTAAATCTTCCATCTTTGGTCCTTTTCTTCGATAAATCTTCGAATAGGCCCAGTGACTTCAAATCTTTTGCATCTCTTGGACAATAGACTTTATCTTTTTTTTTTTTTTTTTTTTTTATCTTGAGTCTTTTCCTTCAGTAAAACCCGTGCAATCCCATGTTTTTCTTCAATATTCACCCGGTTGACTCTGAAAACACAACAAACACAAAAACCACGCATAATTCCAAACAAATGATATTAAATACGTGTTTTGGTCTCGTTTTAGCCCGAATTAAGTGGTAAAAGGATGGGTGTTTACACACCTATCAAATCCCCTACACTTAACCATTGCCATGCCCTCATGCAATGCTTAGTGATAAAGCAATTTTACACTTTTCTCATAATTAATCAACCTTGGCCTTATTTTAAATTCTACTAAACAAAAATTAAAGAGATAAAACTTCAAAGATAACAAAGGGATAGAAAACCATTTTCACTTGAAAATAGCTACATGGAAATAACTTGCAAAGAAATCGATGACTTACATTAGGGCTTTGGTGCTGCGAAGATTTATCACCCTCAAGTTTCACGTTCCCAAAACTAAGCTTAAAAACGAGATCATTGTTATTATAAGTTAGCAATTCAAACATTTACACACATGGCTTAATTAAATACTTAAACTCCCTTATTCCTAGGTGTATCTCTTATATTTTATTTTTGTCTTAGAATGATCATGAAGATGCATTTTTGGACTTATTTCGATAGTTTATTAGGGCTGAAAGCAAAGTAGGATGATTTGATCAATAGTTAGCTAAAGGACAAAATCTCTTAAAACTGCTTCTCGGGATATCAAAAAGTTCATATCTTGGCATAACTTGGTTCACGATTTGAGACCTTTCTCGGGCCGATATTTGGCATGTACTTCATACTTCATATCTTCGAGAGACGTTCTTGAGATAATGGTCTTCTCATCATAATAGAGTTTCTTCACTTGGAGACTTTTGAGGGGTACTCCAACTTTGTTGACCACGACTTCATGATTATTTCTTCAATCTCTAATTGGGATTTTGAGATACAACGATCCGCCTCCTTTTCGGACTTGGATATATTTATCCTCATACCTTGTTAGGGTCTTTTCGGATAGACTTCTCCATGATCTTTATGGGAGTTGATTGCTTTTCGTCGTGAGTCTTGATCCTTCATATTGATTTTAGGAATAATGCTTTTCACATCACTTTGGATCTTCAGCAATAAAATTGAATCCTCATGCCTTGTTAGGGCCTTTTCGGACTCGCCAATCTTCGCGCCCCGCTTCATAAGTTATGCCTTGGCTATGAACTCTTATCATTACCGAGCAACTTTTAAACGATCTTGGGCTAGAAGCTAAGTAACTTTTCAAATCGTACGACCTTACTTATTGCAGATAAATTATTAGCAAGTGATGGGAGAATAGGCAAATAATTACACCAAGTGAGCTTGCGCAAGAATACCGACTTATAATTGACTCTATCATTTCTCGTCCTCTACAATTTAAAATCTCAAGTAATGAGACTCGTGGACACTTAGCCTAATAAACCAATTAAGGTCTACATGGTTAAGGATACTAGCTAGAATAAACTTAGATAAGTCTATTCGGGTTGAGTCAAAATAAACGCAACGGGCCTAATATGTCAAAGACTTCTAAACTAGCTACCCACTTTATAAAAATTTGACTTTATTGCGGGATATATACATATGAAAGCAACGATAAAAATTTAAAAATTACAACTAAATGGCCAAAGTTAATAAAAAATTTGAAAAATGTTGAAAAATATGATTTTCTGGTTAATTGAAGGCATTTTCATGGAAAAGTCCACTTAAAACTTCGATAGAAGCCCCCCCTACACTTAAGATAAACATTGTCCTCAATGTTTAAGCATGTGGGAAAAGTTTCCCCTACACTTATGACATTGTGCACGTGGATTAACTCGAGTTAAGGATGGGACGACTAACGTGATCAATTTCAAATGTGAGTATGAAGAAAATTGAATCACGATAGTTGAGAGATAGAACCGGATTTCGGGTAACACGGGAGCACGGTTCTTCAAAAATTCCAAGAGTGCACTTATCCCTGTAATCACACCACACAAAGACAAACACGTATAGAAGTCCCCCCTACACTTAGGGGATTAAAACATAAAAGGATAGATACTCGGGCTGCCTCCCGAGGAGCGCTTGTTTTTGATAACCGAGTCACGAGCCTGACTCGACCCAAAATTAGTTCATGGGGAACGTGGTGAGGGATGGAATCACCTCCTAAGAGGTGTCCTCACCAAAGTACAACTTCACTCGTTGGCCATTCACCTTAAAATTTGGTCCATCAGGTTGAGCGAACTCGAGAGTACCATACGGAAAAATTTGGGCAATGGTGAATGGGCCGGACCAACGAGATTTGAGCTTTCCCGAGAAGATTTTCAACCGAGAGTTAAAAAGTAAGACTTTATCTCCAACATGGAACTCTCGGTTTTTGATCTTGGAGTCGTGAATGAGCTTAGTTCTTTCCTTATAGATCAAAGAATTTTCATAAGCCTCATTACGGAGTTCATTGAGCTCATTGAGTTGGATCTTGCGTAGGTCACCGGCTTTGTTTATATCAAAATTAGCCCACTTCAAGGCCCAATAAGCCTTGTGCTCCAACTCAATGGGGAGGTGGCACGCTTTCCCGTACACAAGACGATAAGGCGTACAGCCGATTGGGGTCTTGTAAGCAGTACGGAAAGCCCACAAAGCATCATCAAGTTTATCAGCCCATGAGGCACGATGCTCTCCCACAGTCCTTTCAAGAATTCGCTTCAGTCCTCGGTTGGATATTTCAGCCTGGCCATTAGTTTGTGGGTGGTAGGCTGTGGAAAGACGATGGTTTACACCGTACTTAGCCATCACTCTAGCAAATTGGTCATTGCAGAAATGAGTCCCACGATCACTAATAATGGCACGAGGCACACCGAATCTAGCGAAAAGAGCTTTCAAAAAGTTACAAACCACCCTTGCGTCATTAGTAGGCAAAGCTTTGGCTTCAACCCACTTTGAAACGTAATCAACGGCTACAAGGATGTATTTGTTTCCTTTAGACGAAGGGAATGGCCCCATAAAGTCGATACCCCAAACATCAAAAATTTCACACTCTTGAATAAAATTCTGAGGCATCTCGTCTTTATGTGTGATTTTGCCTTGCTTTTGGCAAACATCACATCGTTTGACCATATCGTGAGCGTCACGGTATATGGAGGGCCAATAAAATCCGGAATCAAACACTTTTTTAGCGGTGTAGTTGGGACCAAAGTGACCACCGGTGGGTCCTTTGTGGCAAGCATTAAGGATTTCAGACGCTGCCGGTCCATCAACACATCGGCGAATAATCAGGTCAGCGCATTGTTTGAATAGGTAAGGGTCGTCCCAAAAGTAAGTCTTGATGTCGGTGAAGAACTTCTTCTTTTGTTGGGACGTCAACCCTTCCTTGAGAATTCCACCCGCCAAGTAGTTTGCAAAGTCCGCAAACCACGGGGTTTCATTCGACTTCGAGTTTATAGACATTAAGGTCTCCAAGGGAAAAGAATCATTGATTTCTTTGGTCGGATGATCCCCTTGGTATGGATCCTCAAGTCTGCTAAGATGGTCCGCGGCTAAGTTTTCTGCTCCTTTTTTATCGCGAATTTCGATTTTAAATTCCTGGAGCAGCAAAACCCAGCGAAGAAGTCTTGGTTTGGAATCTTGCTTTGTCAACAAGTACTTCAGCGCGGAATGATCGGTATACACAATGGTGGTAGAAAGGACAAGATAGGGGCGGAATTTTTCAAAAGCATAGACAACAGCTAAAAGCTCTTTTTCGGTTGTCGTATAATGCAATTGTGCCCCTGTCATTGTCTTGCTAGCGTAATGGATCGGTTGGAAGTGTTTGTTCACTCTTTGTCCAAGAACCGCTCCAATAGCAAAATCACTAGCATCGCACATCAACTCAAAAGGTAGCTCCCAATTAGGGGTAACCAAGACGGGTGCCTTAGTTAGCTTATCCTTAAGCGAGTTGAAGGCTACAAGACACTCTTTGGAGAAGATAAAAGGAGTATCTTTCTCTAAGAGGTGGGTCATCGGGCGAGCGATTTGAGAAAAATCTTTGATGAATCGACGGTAGAAGCCCGCATGACCCAGAAAACTTCTCACACCCTTCACGGTTGAAGGTGGATGCAACTTTGCGATAACATCGACTTTAGCACGGTCAACTTCAAGACCGGCTTTCGAGATCTTATGTCCAAGCACGACGCCTTCTTTTACCATAAAATGGCATTTTTCCCAATTCAGAACTAGGCGAGTGTCTTCGCACCGTTTGAGCATACGTTCCAAATTGGCAAGGCAAGAAGAGAACGAATCCCCGAAGACCGAGAAATCATCCATGAAGACTTCAATGGTTTGTTCAACCATGTCATGGAAGATAGCTAACATGCACCTTTGGAAAGTCCCGGGCGCATTACATAAGCCAAAAGGCATTCTTTTGTAAGCGAAAGTGCCATAGGGACAAGTGAATGTAGTCTTCTCTTGATCTTGGGGATCGATGGGTATTTGAAAATAACCCGAGAAACCATCAAGAAAGCAGTAATATTCATTACCGGCTAAACGTTCAAGCATTTGGTCCATAAAAGGTAGAGGGAAATGATCCTTTCTCGTGGCATCATTGAGTTTGCGGTAGTCTATACAAACTCTCCACCCAGTAACGAGACGAGTGGGAATCAACTCGTTGTTTTCATTGGGAACAACGGTTATTCCGCCCTTCTTGGGCACACAATGGATTGGACTAACCCACGATGAATCCGAAATAGGGTAAATCATACCCGCATCAAGAAGTTTGATAACCTCTGTTTTGATGATTCATGGATTTTTGGATTCACCCTTCGTTGGCTTTGAATAGTGGGCTTAAATTCGTCCTCCATGAGAATTTTGTGTGTGTAGAAGTGAGGATCAATTCCACGAATATCCGAAATCTTCCAAGCAATAGCCTTCTTATGATCTTTCAATACTGCGACAAGTCGGGCTTTCTCTTCATCCTTCAAATCCTTAGCAATAATGACGGGCGACTTCTTGTTGTCGTCAAGGAACACGTACTCGAGATGTGGCGGCAACTCCTTAAGTTCCAAATCCGGAGGATTTTCGACGGGAGGCGTTTTCAAAGTCGGAGTATCGATAGCAATGACCGTGGGAGATGGAGGCGAAGGTTTGTCTTCGGTGAGAAGATTGTCAAAGAAATTCATGTCTTCATCCCCATCGATAGGAGAATCATTAGTAGCTAAATTCGCATCTCCCATGGTATCTTCAAGATTGTTCCAAAATAAATCACCATCTCCAAATAGAGACAACGATGAATCAATGGAGGACACGGTCTCAACAGTGGGAAGAGAGGTAGGAATACTTTTGCAAGCATCATTAAAGTGTTCTTCACAAGCCTCATCAAGAACGTCAATACAATTAACGCTCTCATATGAATAAGGCTGTTTAGACAACTTTCCCATGTTGAAGACTACTTTATCGTCACCCACTCTCATGATAAGCTCACCGGCTTCAACATCAATAAGAGTGCGACCGGTCCTAAGGAATGGACGACCAACAATTAGTGGCACACGGGGGTCCATCTCGTAGTCGACGACAACAAAATCAGCAGGGAAGGTGAATTTGTCGACTCCTACAATAATGTCTTCGGCTATCCCCACTGTATAAGCAACCGTACGGTTGGCCAATTCCAAAGTCATTTTAGTGGGGACTAGCTCTGGGAGAGATAATTGCTTCCAAACACTTAGAGGCATGAGATTAATACTGGCACCTAGATCGGCTAGGGCCATGCAATTCTCTACTCCCGGGAAATTGCAAGGGATAAGAAAACGACCCGGATCACCAAGCTTGGTTGGTAATTTCCTTAAGAGTACTGCAGAGCAGTTCTCATTAAGTTGGGTGTTGGCAATATCGAGGAGCTTTTCCTTGTCGCTCAGAAGGTCTTTAAACATTTTGGCGTATTTGGGCATGTGAGCGAGAGCCTCAGCGAAGGAGATATTGAAATTCAGTTGTTTGAACATTTTAAGGAAATTCGAAACCTGAATATCATCCTTGCTCTTTTGCTTCTCTTTCCTCAACCTTGAAGGATAAGGTATATTGGAAGAAGAGGAAGGCTTTAGAGGAATAGGATCACTCACAAGCACGGGTGGAGGAGGGGTAGAAAGAATAGGTGGAGAAATTGGGGAAGGAGAAGGAGGAGGAATAGGAGCAGGCGACTCGTTCTCCTTAGTCACAACCACCGGTGGAGGTATAGGAAGCTCGGGTTCCTTGGTACCCTTGCCACTTCGAGTGGTGATTGCTTTCATCTCCCCTCTTGGGTTCGCAACGGTGTTACTCGGAAGAGTACCCGAAGAAGAGGGTTGATTACCTTGGAAGAAACTAGCCATCATGTTCCTCAGGTCATTTGTTTGGCTATCCAACGTATTTCTCATATCGGCTCTCAAATCATTTCCTTGCTTGACCAAGTCTGCTTTCAAATTGCGCACTTCCTCTTGGAGATTTCCCACTATCACATCATTGTTCCTCATATAGGTTGCAACCTCTTGGTGTAATGCAGTGATGGCTTGGTTAGGAGGAGCATTGTATGCAGGTGGTTGGTAAGCAGGTTGTTGGTAGACTTGATTGTTACGTTGAGGTGGTTGTTGTTGCTTGTGAGGTGGGATGTATGGTTGTCGAGGTTGTTGTTGTTGTTGAGGAGGGCGGTTAAGGTTTTGTTGTTGGTTGGGGTTGGTAGGAGGAAAACTAGGTGGTGAAAGATAATTGTTGGAGCGGTAGCTAAGCAAGTTACGGTCACCTTGAGGTCTGGCTTGATAAGCAGGTTGAGGATAGGTGCCATATGCCGCATTCACATTTTCAGCAGGGTAATCTTGGGTGGCGGTACAGGTTGTGTAAGAGTGAGGACCACCGCATATCTCACAAGGTTGGCTGACAGCGTTCACTTGAGCGTTTTTGGCGTTGTTGCTGTTGTTGTTGCTGACGGTGTGGGTGACAAGCGATTCAAGAAGCGTGGTGATTTTGTCAAGTCGCTTGTCGTTGTCACTAGTGCTAGCACTAGCGACATTGGTCCTAACACTCTTGGTTTGCACATGAGATTTATTCTCAATGATGTCCCAAGCAGCATTGGAAGTCTTAGCCAATAGATTACCCCCCGAAGCACTGTTCAGTGAATCTTGGTCACTCATGCTTAAACCATTGTAAAAAGTATTGATTTGATGTACTTTGGTAAAACCATGTTGTGGGCATTTTCTTAAAAGATCTTTAAAGCGATCCCAAGATTCACTGAATGACTCATCGTACTTTTGTTCAAAATTTATGATCTCATTCCGCAAAGAGGTAGTACGAGAGGGTGGAAAAAAGTAATTGATAAACTTTGTTTCCAAATCCGTCCACGAGAGAATACTCTGTGGCGGTTCCTTAGCAAGCCAATGCCGGGCTTGTCCCTCTAAAGAAAAGGGAAAAAGTTGTAACCTTATAACCTCTTGTGGAACGCCATTGAACTTGACCGTGTTGGTGAGTTGTAGAAATCTCTTGATGTGGTCATGTGGATCATCAATGGTTCGTCCCAAGAATGGTTGAGCGGAGACCATCTGGATAAAGCCTGATTTAAGCTCGAAATTGTTGGCGGCAATTGGAGGTATGACGATTGGATCCGTGTTGCCATCGACATGAGCTTGTAGCAATTCAATCATTGGGCGATTATCCGGAAGGGGCTCATTGTTGTTGTTATTATTCATGTTGTTGTTGTTATTATTGTTTGGAGGTGGTACACCGGCCATGTCTAAGTGATCGAGAGGCTCGGGCTCTTGATATGACGTGGATCGAGTGCGCATACACCTGCAAAAGAACGAACAAAGAAAAACAAAGCACAAATATTTTTGGTTTTTATGTTTTTTTAATTTTTTTTTTTTTTTTTTTTTTTTTTGAAAATTTTATATTTTTTAGTTGTTTTTGAAAATTTTTGATGAAAAAGTAACGTTCACGGGGAACGGATCCCAAAATCCAAGTTCTCACAAAAAACTTTTGATCTTAACGAGAAGAGCCGGCAGCGGCGCCATTTGATACAATGATTTTGTATGGGTTCAGATTTCTCTCGATATCCTCTCGAATTGATTTTGGTCTTAAGTGGAATGATTGTTCTTGGTTACTAAATAAAAGGGTTTGGTTTTATAGTCTAATAAAAAGTGGAAATGAAAATTTAAATCAAAGACAATTACTTTAATTATGATTAACAAAGACTTGTATTAAACTTAAGATTAAAATTAAGATTAAAATTAAAATTGAAATTAAAGTTCAATAAACATAAAGAAACAGAAAAGCAGACAAACAGTAAACTAAAAGGAAAGTTGATTCGGAACTTTAACCTTGGTTCGGAAGTTTACACTCATCCGGAACTTACTGATCCGGAAGTTTTGGAAAATAAATCGGTTCGGAAATTTCTGCTTTGGTTCGGAAGTTTCCGGATGAAGGCTTGGTTCGGAAGTTTTAGACTTCCGGATGAAGGGTTGGTTCGGAAGTTTTGAGACTTCCGGATGAAGGGTTGGTTCGGAAGTTTTAGACTTCCGGATGAAGGGTTGGTTCGGAAGTTTTGAGACTTCCGGATGAAGGGTTGGTTCGGAAGTTTTGAGTTGGTTCGGAACTTTTCTTCGTTCGGAAGTTTTGGGTTGGTTCGGAACTTTTCAAAGTAAACTCATTCGGAACTTTTGATAGACAAACTCATTCGGAACATTTGCTTCGTTCGGAAGTTCAAGCTTCATTCGGAACTTTTGCTTGATTCGGAAGTTCTGGAAACCCAGATACAGTAAGAATACCCGAAGAACAAGGAAACTATTTTTAATCCAAAAATCACCAAGTTTTTCACTAATAATTTAAATAAATCAATCACAAAACTTCTACTAACCATAAACTACAAATCCCATCAACAAAAACACAAATCCCAACAACTTTTGAAGATCAAATCAAGAAAAATAAAAACTTAAGAACTTGAAGATAAAGATGAAGATGAACAAGATAAAATTGAAAGATTAAACAAGAACTTAGTATTGAATGATTAATGTTTTGACAAGATTAAACAAAGATTAAAACAACAAGATTGGAAGAACAAAGATTAAAATCATCAATCACCCTAGTGGTGATTGTGATGGAACGAACAAGAAAGGAGAAAAAAAGGGAGGAGAGAAAACTCCAGGCTAGCTTCTCTTAAAATGTGTGAAGGGCTCCTTTTATAGGCTTGTCCTTTGGTTGGTGAGTGGGCTTTCTCCCGTTCTTCTTGTCTTTTCGTCTTTTCAGAAAAGTTTCCGTTTTCGATTCTGATTCGGGATTTGTCGTCGATTAAATTCAACTCGTCTTTTAATTTCTTCGTTTAATAGACTTGAGTTTCTTCGACTTATGTAAATCTTCCATCTTTGGTCCTTTTCTTCGATAAATCTTCGAATAGGCCCAGTGACTTCAAATCTTTTGCATCTCTTGGACAATAGACTTTATCTTGAGTCTTTTCCTTCAGTAAAACCCGTGCAATCCCATGTTTTTCTTCAATATTCACCCGGTTGACTCTGAAAACACAACAAACACAAAAACCACGCATAATTCCAAACAAATGATATTAAATACGTGTTTTTGTCTCGTTTTAGCCCGAATTAAGTGGTAAAAGGATGGGTGTTTACACACCTATCAGTAAGTATAGACACGTAGGTGTTAGACATAACATGATTCGTGAACTAATCATGAATAGGGTGACTTCAATAGAGTTTGTGAGGTCTCAACAAAACTTAGCTAATCACTTGATGAAGGGATTGTCTAGAGACTTAGTTTTAAAGTCTGCTAAAGGGATGGGTTTAAAGTCCAACCTAGTCACTGAATGCTAGGACACCAACTCCCTCCTGGGGAATAGGGAGTTGAGTTTAATGTGGAAAGTTGAACATTCAGGTGACTGAAGCACATGTTTTACATTTCATCCCAAGGATGTGCTTGTATCTGCTAACAGTAGAATGAAGTTATAAACTTCTCAATCGTTAATGTCTTTGAAAAAGTGCTTAAGCAGGAGCATGAACTAAAGAGGAACCAACTATATAAATGTTGAAGTTTCGCCGCCTCAGGTAGCATGAAATTTGGCTTTTACAACATTTATGAATTTGGATATGAACACATGGCTAGTAGTGTCAAGAGTTGTTATGTGTTTGGAAACTTATGTGTATTTTTTGTTCAGGTATTCAAAGTAGTTGAAGGATTCAATTCTTAGAACACCCTGATTCTCGAATATTTGAAGTAATCTACTAAGATGAAAATTCAGTCCTTAGGATATTTTCATGTATGCACTGGTTTTGTTAATGTTAATTTTAATTCAAAGGAAATGTACTATATTGGGGAGGACTGTTGGAAATGTAGTTTGATTATGGGTTATGTTCACACCTTGTTATGGGTTTGGAGGTATGGAGTATACACCCATTGGTCCCTGAACACCCTGACTCAAAATAGTGGTTAAATTATGTTCAGCGGTACTTTGTTTACACTAGCGGTACTTAGCTTTACACTAACAGTACTTGAAGTACCACTAGTTGTATGCACAGCGGTATCACACAGTAAATACCGACGCTGAACTTGTAACGGTGTTTGGCTGTTTTAAGGACCTCATTAACTTGGTCATGTGACCACTACTCCTGGTCTTATGGAGGCATATTATGAGGAGTTAATAGACCGTTAAATCCTCATTATTTCCATTGACTAGGTTGAGTTGATCACCTATAAAACGGATCGTATTATCTGCATGAAAACACACAGAAAACAAGAAACACATACACGCAAACGGATTATAGATTTGTGCCTAAATCTATATGTAACACCCCAAATTACCGCGCAGCGGAATACCACTTTGGGGCGCTACTCATAGCACATCGCACACAATCATAGACAACGACCTCAAAAGAGACATCAAAATAAAATACAACCTTGTCTAAAAGTTTCCCATCCCAATATATAAAATCAGAGTAGCGTTTAGTCACAAAAACCGTTACCAATACATCATATTCATCAAAGACTTAAAAGTCGTTTATTCATTTCAAAGGATGGAAAAATAGTATAAACTTTAGACAAGTAAGCACCAACTCCCTCCTCGCATGCTCCGCCGCTATCCATCTTGATTACCTGAAATACATGCTTAAAATCATCAACACAACGGTTGAGTAAGTCTATAGGTTTTGCAAATCATCATTTGAACACAAGAATTTTAATCATCTCAATCTTGTCACACAGACAAGTCATATATATATCGATAAATGCCTTAAGCTCATGCAACTGAACGTTAACCAACACCTCAACCGAATTACTTACGCGCTCCTACAACAGGTAATATTGTCATCTACAAACGACCTCTTATACGTAATATCCCTTTCAGGTGATCACAAGGATACATACCCTAGGATAAGGCTGTCAAACCAAATAGATCTATCATATGTATTAGCGTTTACCTCGCAAGGTAATTAACAGTTCATGAAATTCAGGGACTTCATAAGACAATGGTACTTAGGCATTTATCATCATATTCGGGTTCAGCATACCAAAAACAACTTGTGTTCATTTTATAAAACAACATGTATTCCCCTCGCGGGTTGAAATCATTTACAAGATAATAAAAGAGAGGCTATAACTTACCTTAGATGCAGAAAATCAGCAGAATATAAATATCAACACTACACGGCATATCATAACCCACTTATGCTTCACATAACTACCAACACAACATCATATAATCTACACGGCTTGATTCCAATAGTCACAATACGCCATGAATAGCTAATAATCATGTAGCGTCAACAATAACCTTTCGCGGTTGTAATTAATTCCAACAATTATGCTCCAATCGTTTTGTGAGGTTTATGTTTTGGTGTTTTCCTGATGGATGGTTACATCAACTCGACACATAATAAATATATAAAATTTAACTCGTAAAACTTTGTTGCTTGGCCAAATAAAATAAAGTGATAAAACAAATCATATAATATATCCAATATATATTTTATATGTGAAAATGACGCACATAATTCATGTCATAAGTTACTATTTAGAACAAACATTCAAAAATGTATTTCTTAGATTATGTACATAATCCTTCGGAAATAATAGTGTATACAAAGTTATTTTTAAATAATTCGACACTCGTTCGAAAATCATTATATAACTCATTAAAATTTATTTATCATATATAAACGTTTGATGTCATATTAACTAGATTAATACTTTTCGAAAATTATTATATAACGTAGTTATTCGTTAACTTTCTTTTATTAACATATACATTTTTAGAAAATTTCGGCATGACCTTGCCGTTTTATAATGTTTCCATGTACATAAAATACATAATTTTCCACTTTTCTCAATCGATATCCCAATTAATATTTTCCTCAATCAATATAATTAACATATTAAATATATATTCTCACCATCAATATTTTAATTACTTTCCATATCTCCTTAAATAATTTCTTATCTTAATATATCATTTATCAATAATAATATTAATAATAATATCCTCAAAACATGTATTTATTTTTTATTTCTTATATTTCCTCAATTAATTATATACCCCATTATACCAAATAATAATAATTATTATAATATTCTAAAAATAGGCCCATTCTTACATTCGATATTTTATTATAACCCTTTATTTATATAATTATTTATGTATACCTAATAATAATAATTAAAATTAGTTATATAGATTTATAATTACTAACCAAAAATTAACAACAATTAGGTATCACCACCACAACCCGACACCATAATGGCATGGCTGTGGTGGCTGTGATGAATTCCGGCCACCACCACAGTGGTGGTTTGGCGGCGGCAGCCCTTTCTTTGGGTCAAAATAGAAGTTAAACAACCACCACCTAAAAATAAATGAAAGAATTTGTCAAAAACATAATGTAACCACCATGCATGTGTAGATCCGAAATAGATAGAGGTTATTTGAGGGTTTTTAACGTTAACCCATGTATTGTAATGATAGATTCGTCACCCACACACCACCACAAGGTGGCGGCGGCGGAAATAGTACCACCACAACTGTGGTTTGAGGTTTGGGAGAGATTGGTTATGATATTCGTGTAGATCCGGGGTTTTAGAGCATTTTTGGTCTCGCCGGAAAAAATGGAGGGCGCCGGAATAAATGGAGGTCCGCTGGAAAAGTTTTCCGGTGATAGCCATGGGAGAGTGGAAGAGAGAGCTTGTGTGTGTTTTTGTTTGTATGAAATGAAAGGAAAATGTATAAGTTTCCTATTTATACTAAAAAGTATAAAATGAAAGTAGCAAGTGTTTAATAGTTTAGGGTATATTTCGTAAATGTTTTATTTACTTTAGTAAAATAAGTGTTCCGAGCTCGTTTGGACGACTTAACGGACGATTCAAGTCACGAGACTTGCGCCATCGTTTTTAAAATCATTTTTCCAATAAAAATGAGTCCTTACTTCGTCGCGTTTCAAAAACATTTCTTATTATTTATTTAAATGCTCGTTTATATATTTCTAGCTATTTCGGTTAGATTTTAACGTAAAAATAAAACGTAAACTCCAATACTCACATTATTAATAACGTTTTAGGGTATAATGAAAAATACTATTCCTTCATATTTTCAAAGTTTTAGTTTTGAATCGTTTCAACTATTATTTTTCATTAGTTTCACTCAGTCCGACGCTTAAAACATCGAAAAATACCACAAGTGATTAAATAAGAAATATTTAATTTATGAAACGTAAACGTACAAAGTTTTAAATTTCTCAGTTCATAAAATAAAATAAAATATTCAAAATAAATTTGAAGTTAGTTAACACAATCTTCGTTAAATTATCGAAAATAAATAACAAGTTCTGTAAATGTTCGAAAAAACTTAGTTCAAACGTTGGTCAAAATTTTCAGGTTGTTTTATCATCCACACCTTTTAGGAAGCGATGTCTCGGCGCTTAATTCGTATACGATAGTCTCAAGTCTAACAGTGAAGAGTGAAAAACCGACCAGTCATCGTCTAGGTTCCAAGGAAGGTCAAAAGATATTATATGGTACACGTTCTCCATGTTCGGACGTCATTGAAAAATGTCGTCTCAAGTTCTCACAACTTACGATCATTCGGCTAGATCGCATGCCACATAGGTATCTAAAAGCAAAGGTCAAACATAAACATCAAATACATATTTCCACCGTTGATAATCAAGTAAACCTTAAATGAACCCTTCGATAATAACATCTCAATCTCCAAAATCTTTCCACTTGTGGTGTCGGCTACAACATACTCCTCGAGGTGATAAGGAATTTATTAATTCCAGTCATTAAGAAATTCGGTCCATTGGGGAAGATTCACAACATACCGGGTGTACCAACAGCTTCTGCTCCAGTATTCACATACAAAAGCGTCCAACTAACTTCTACTTCAGTATTCATCATACAAAGGCGTCCCAATAATTTCTACTTCAGCGCTCAAGGTGATGCATCATATTCCTTATTTAATTCGTCATACTAGCCCTCAAGAGTTTCGTCATCAAGAAAAGTCTTCAGTAACCCTTCAATAGTATAAAGTAAAGTTACAAGATCTTCACATCCATCATAAGCTTCCATTGATAACTCGATCCTCAGTCAATCCACAAATACACGCATAATTCCTGGTGACGCTTAAACAAGTCGCCTATTCTCGGAACGGTTAACGGTTCTTAACAATCTGCTTACAAAGCTCGCGATCATCAAGACATATTAGAAATGGTTCATAGAAATAAATCATAACTCGAGAGAAGTCCAACGGGTTACTCGTACATACATAATAATCGACGATCATCATAATGACGACGACACTAAACGATTCATACCAACAAAACACGATTCGAAGAATGACGTACGCACACCAAACATTCACAAATCGAGCCAGGCATACTTGGGCCCACTCATTTATAACTTCTCGTCTACATCAAAAGGCGTCCCCCTCCATGTATATAAGAGTTTATAAATTAATGGATCGGAAACTTATAACTTTCTTGTTTAAATGAAAAGGCGTCCCAAATCATTTCAACAAGACGATTATATGTCATCCTACTCAAGTATTACTACCTCTGAACACGATATCATATCCAAATACCATAGTAAATACAAGGTGTCAATAAACTTACTTCATGATTTCCGTATTCAAATGTCCCATTCTATCTGAATAAGGAAAACACAACAATCTAAGGTCTAGTGGTTTAAGACTTTCTTATTCAAATGTCCCAACCCATTTAAATAAGACAACCTTAAACAACTCATAGTTGGGCAAGTTAAAATCTCTATATCTAAATGTCCCATTCCATTTAGATACAAGGCATTAAGTCACTCAACCGAATGACTACTACGAACATATCTTTGTTGTACCTAAACTATATATATTTGATTAGGATATATATATATCTTAAGCCCAATATTAGCATCCTCCTTTTCGTCAATAAAACGTAGTCATATAAAATCAAATCACACGTCGCATTACATAGAAGATGTCGCCTCGGATAAATGATTCTTCAAAATCATAAGAAGTATTCGGAACACGAATATCACATCAATCAACTACGTTTCGAAAGGAGATATCCTAAAATGGCACATCACGATACAATGATAACAATCGAACTTAAACAAGTCGACATGCGATAGATTACAAAACAATATATACATACTCAAAGTATCAAGCGAGTTGCACACTCGTATTCAGATAATACATGATCATTAAGATCGGTGATTGGCGGTGAGGCCAAATCCGATACAAAACCGCATTATAAAATGTACGACAATCATTCAAGGACCATTGCTTCGTGTGCAATGCCTTTAAATACCATAGTATGATAATACATATACATACTACCATTCCTACATACACATAGGATCACATATTCACAATCAATCATAAAGTATTGCAAGAATAGCCTTACCAGAGCCATGCGGAGTAGTTGGGTGCTTAAAACATTTTAGAACATACCAAAGTTATAGTTTAAGTTTTTCAAAATCGACCTAGTTCTCTATAACTTGTGGCTCTGATTACCAATTTGTAACACCCCCAAATTACCACGCAGCGGAATACAACTTTGGGGCGCTACTCATAGCACATCTGTAACACCCCCAAATTTATACAACTCAATACAGCGGAAGACTCGTTGGTGTTACGGGATAGCACATTACTCACATCATAGACAACGCATAAAAATCGCGTCGTTTATTAATAAAGCATTTCCATTCATAAATATCAAATTTACATCGGTCCCAAGTCATATTTTTCGTACAAGTTTTACAAAGAATTTGAATGGAAAATATTTTTTAAGTGCGGGCCATGAATTCTTGTCGTCTTCCCGAGAATTACCTTCAAGTACCTGAGATAAAACATGTTAAAAGAAAAGGTCAGCGATAACGCCGAGTGAATTCATAGAGTTTAATAAAATCCATCAATATAATATCAGTATAAAATTTATTACTGAAAATCATTTCGTACAAATCATTTTTTAATAGGCCATAAAATAGCCAAAGTCATTTTTATACAAATCCTTATCGAAAATCATAATATGGGCATTTGCCTTAAAAATCATTATACGAACCAATGTCGTAAAAACATCATACAATACGTCTTACGACGTTGTATAAAGTTAAATAAAAACCGTTATATGAATATGGTTATGAAAACCAAAACACGAACATAATATCAATAGTATGACCCCGTATTGCTAGTCAGGCAATACATCATAATTCGGTGCGTCTAGTAGTATTTCGTTAGTTGGATTATTATAAGCCACATGACATTGTTACCTTACTAAACCAACAACGGGTAGCTAACCCGATTCTCAATTTGCCCATCTAAAGTAGCGTGTCTTCACAAAGGTCACGCTATGGAAATCTTCTCATACATAAATTCGCTTACCAATCAATGTGGCACGACGGGGATCAACCATCAAGGTGCGAACTGGGGTGATCGTCCCCAAATAGTACTATTATATGCATAAGCGTCTACCAAATCCCGGTAGTTCACAATTCATGCTAATGGGACTTTTAGTGACATAACCTAACTTTAATAATCCATTTAATTTCATCTATCGGGTCCTTTAATCATTTATCGGGTCATACAATCGGGTCATTCAATCATTCGAGTCCAAATCAATAAACAAACAATCGGGACAAATGGTGTCCTATTTTATAAAACTAACATGTTATCTCCCTCGCGGGTTTATAAAACATTTATAAAAACATTTAAAAGAGTGCGAGGCTATGAACTCACGTTGATATGGGAAAGCGGGTTATCGGCAACTCGGACGTACGGTACGTGCTTCAATCACGGAAACCTAGACAAATAATACTCGTCTTAGACTCATGTCCAATAAAAATAACAACTATGTATACATATGATGATTATATATATATGATGATCAAGTGGGTTTACATATTCTCTTTTACTCATTTTAGTGTTTACGTATTGGTAACTTCTTACTAGTTTACTAGTTTTACCTATTTACGTGTTTTAAGTCCAATAAACTTATTATCAGTTTTTAAACTTGTATTAATCCATGTTATACTTATATTATCAGTATCTACACTTTACAAGTTGGTCCTAAATGGGTTAAGCCCAATAAATAAGTTTATAAGTGTTTTAGTCCATTTTGTTGTATTATTAGTCCAATAACGTTAATTTAGTCCGTTAATGTCCGTATGTTATATAGTTCGGGTTTTATTGGTTTTTACTTGTTATACATGTTTATATATCAGTATATAAGTTTTATAAGGTTTACATTAGACGGGTCCAACCATCTAAGTTTTATTTAACAAAAACGTTAATTTTACGGTATTAGCCGAAAAAGTCGTAAAAATCATGTTTATAGTTTTATAACTTATAAAACTTAACAAGTTACCATTTTTATAAAATTTCCACTTATTTACCATTGTACATATTTATATAAATGTATTATATAAGTTAGTGGGTTTTAATTTATATTTTATACTATTAAAATTTGAGTGCTTATATAATAGTATTATACTTTAATTTCCAAAATCTGATTTTTATTTTCATCTTCACCAAAACTGCCATATCTAGAGTTCTCTATGGAAATAGAAGCTCAAATTTTTATCACATAAACTACATGATATATGCTCCATTTAACTCTTCTATAGCTACTGTTGAATCATCCTCTATGTATTTTCTAAAAATCGTCCAAAACAGTGAACTCATATTTGTATCTTAAACTTGTTTTGATCATATCTTACTCATTACAATGATTCCATTGCATGGCCAACTCTCACATGTGTACAAGACCCATAGCTTACTGTATATTAATTCTACTTCATCATTTTATTAGTTCATGACATGTTTCTTTACTGTTTTATACAGCCAACAAATTTAAACAAGATTTTAGCCTTGTTTCTTATAGTCTTTCATCTTTTTAAGCATGTTTATCAACAACAAATCCCCACATAACATTTTTATCATCATATAATCATCATATACATATACAATAGGAAATAAAATACATGATTACATAATCAAAAATAACAAGAGGATGAGGAGGACAATCTTTATACCACCATGATGATGTAGGTTGATTAAAACATGGATTTTGATGGAGAAACTTGTGATGCACCAAGACCATCTTCATGACCACCAATCTTCATAAACTCCTTGTGGAAAATCAGCCCCAAGACACCAAGGAAACTCCTCCATGGATGTTATAATCACCACCATTCAAGAGAGCTTCAAGAGGGCATCATCATATGTATGTATAACATAGGATTTTGTGGTTAAATTTTGATAAAATGGGTGTTTATGGTGAGGATATGGACGGCACATACAAGAGAGTAGAGAGAAATGTGTAGTTGTTTGCATGAGTGTAAAATGGTATGTGTGAGTAGCTAGTGGTTTTTAGCTAGTGAAAGCTTAAAGTGTAAGCTTCAATGACAAGTGTAACATTTGTTGAATAAAATTTGACACCTAAAGGTGTTGGTTTGCTTACTCTTGCCGTCCAAAATGTGGGGTGGGGCAAGATTTATCTTGTCTCATCCCACTAATTTACGGGTACTCCTCGATTCTAGTTTCCTCGATTTGCGTGCCCTCGGGTCGTTTTACGAAAAACGTTTTTATAAATTATGAATCTACGGCACAAAACGAATCTAATAAAAATTGTTTCATCAAAAACGGAGTTCCAAAACGTAAATACGTAATCCTAAGGTTTCCGGTTTAGTCGTAAAGGACGTTAAAATAAAATCGTAAGTCCTAATCTCTTCTCGTAAATTTGTGAGTTTATGAACCAACACAAATTTAAAACTCCAAAATAATATTCACGGATAAATTTATTTTCTGAAATGTCGGACTGTCACCAAAGACGGTGTATGTAAACGTAAGCACGTAACGTAGAATCCTCCGGTTTAGACGTAGTCGATGCTACTTCAAGACGTAAATCCAAAGTTCTTCCCAAAAATAAGTGAGTTCATATTGTAACATTAAAATAATGTTTTCAAATAAATATTAAGAATAAAATATCGACCATAAATTGACAGATTGTCACAGCATTTACCCCTAAACAAGATCTTTTTTCTCAAAGATCATCTTACCTTACTACTCGCTTCTTATAGAGTTAAAGCCATGTGGGTATTTCCTCCACATTTGGTCTTTTCTCACAAGTGTAATCCATTATAATACGCGAGTTTCATCAAACATAACTACGGGAATAAGATCGGGCTAAATGTTGACTTACTTTCTCTATCCATGATGTTCACGGGTTTCTGATGAATGCAACTTTTCACCGATCTAAGCTTTACTAAGAACAATCAGATTTTCACTTGATAGATATTTCATCAAGTTCGATTTATGAAACATAATTCACGCAGTTCTTGAAGTCTTAGGGTAGATCCAGCTTATATGCCTTTCAATCCCAACTTTTACATCATCTCAATGGTCCCATACAACGGGGACTTATATCCCATGATTTGTCAGATCATGAATTCATTTTTCCAAGGTTAAAAATTTTGGCATAACTTCGCTACCCATCTGGCACTTCAAGATCTACATTTCATATTCACATAACCTCTTGCCCACTACCGGCTGTCAATAATCAAATCCTAATTTCAACAATCATTTCAGATCTCGCGGGTCGGGTATTTTGCAAGGATAGGTTCGCCATCATAGGAAACCTTAAACCTAAAAGACATGTCCAACTCACAATGGGTGTATGTCGGGTGTCTTCATCTCAACTCCTGCTTACAGATGCTCTAATAATTAGATTATGACAAGATTCGATCTCGATCCTAATGCGATAATTATCAATGATAATCTCTCTAAAGGAAAACGATTATACGGTTTATTACCAAAGGTCAATCATTCAATCATAAAACAAGACTTCTAGTGTTTTGTATTGTTACTTTACCTCGTCCCTTCGATTTGGGATGGTAAACAGTACTCTCATCAAGGTTCGTTCCCAACGACTTCTGAGCAAATCTCTAGAAATTCGATGCGAAGCGAGGATCTTGATAAAGATGTTCGATACAGGAACACTATGTTTACATAACTCTTTTGCATTTATCATTAACGGGAATGATATTAGCAGATTTGGTCAGTCTGTCGACGATGACCCAAATCGAATCAAATTCAGATGATGACCTTTGAAATAACTAGACGTTTACTAATGTATGAGGCGATGTCTGCCTTCATAATTTGTCATTAGTACAACTTCTTTAGACAAAGATACTTTTAGTCATAAATGACATAAATAGAATACTTATACTTACAAATTCCTACATAACTATATCTCAAAATCTCTATATTTATACAACCACAAGTGGCCTTTAAAATATTTAATGCTATCGGCTTCTCAATTCTAATGGTTCACATTAGCCGCGAACCACTTTTTATTATCTATATTATTCTTTTTACAATCATTATTTATTTTTATATCGTTCAACAATTTATTTTGCACCTTCATTATTAAGGAACACATCCTAATTGGTTCTTTATATTTTCTACATAATGTGTCAGTATTTATATTCATTTTTCCTGATGATATAATTATCATGTCCATATTTATTCAAAAATTATTTCTTCATATTTTCTGAGTTTTTGTTTCTTCTCAACTATCATCTTTATCCGTTTTACTCAATTCGTCGTCTAAAGCGTCGATAATTATTATAATTAGTTAGATAATTATTAGTTAATTTTTATGAAGCATAAACGTAAAAGTTTTAAATTTCTTAGTTCGACCAATTATATAAAATGTTCAATAGTAAATTTGAATTTAATTAACACGATCTTTGTTAATTTATCGAAATAATTAATAGGATTCGTAAATGTTCGAAAAATCTTTGGTTATACTGTGGTCAAAATTTTCTTAGTTTGAAAAGCGTAAATTATCGTTTCAAATTTCAAGTCGTGGTTCAAATGGTTTCCTCAATCCCTTTTAGGTTATCTTGAGGTATACACAAACATTTACCCCTAAACAGAAGTTTAGTTAAATGGTTTGTGTATAAGGGAATAATCCCTTAAAAATCCTTTGTTAAAACATTTGTCAAAATATATTTGCACTTTCTTTTTAGTATAACCCAAAGTCTTAAATGACTTCTAATTTTTGAAGAGTCAATTTATATTCCATTATCTATTAATCACATGGTTAAATCATGTAAAGTATTAAGTCTTAAGTCTTATGTTAAATATTCAAGGTACAATTTTTAATTGTTTGGCCAATTCAGGGCAATCTATAGTTAATTATTAACTTCATTCTTATTCTTGTAAACAAACAAATGGTCCTTAATGATCACGAGCATGAATTTATCAAATTACAGCCCACACACGTGATTTACCAAATTTATGAATGCTACATGTGTATTAGTCAATCCAAACGACATAACATGAAACTCGTAATATTCATTACAAGTACATGATGTAGTGATTGGAATACATAATCCTTTTTCGCAGATGCGAAGTTGATGATAACTATGCCATGGATCAAAAACCTTGTAAATGATCGAACAAATCTTCCATTTCGAGTTATGGATATCGTTTTTGACTGTCAATTTACTCAGTTCACAGTAATCTATAAATATAAGGAATGATAACACCATAGCTCTTCATGATGACGAGCTTGGTAGCATAAAATCTTTCTCCGACAACTCTCTCAGTTGTACGGTAATTCCTTTAATTCAGATGGCGCTGACGTACAGTGCACAAGCCACAGGTGCAGCACCGGAAATATAATCAATACCAATTTCAACTTGTCTTAATGGCGAAAGTCTAGTTAATTCATCAACAAATACTTACTAAAGTTTCAGATAACATAAACATCTTTTAGTAAATTCATATTAGGTTCTTCTAGATTACAATATCTATAACTAGTTCACAACCATTCACGGTAAAATTTTAAGTCTAAACGCATGATATGATCATCCATCAAGAATCATTTAGATCACTTTTGATAATCAACATCTTATCATTTAGGGGAATTCTATTCGATTTCCCATCAATTAAGACAATGTCGTCATGTCATAATCAATCAATCCATTTTACTGGCACTATCAACTTTCCAGTTTCATTGCCGTCAATAAGATGTGAAATTCTCAAAAGACTAATAATAACTCATAATCCTTCACAAATTCAGGGATATTAGGATACACAACTACTATTAAAAGAGTAAGGTCAACGCATAATCTATGCGATAGAATTTCAAATCAGATACAGACGAAAACGTTTAACGAATATGAATATATCCCATGTTTTCATTATTCGAGTACGCATTCGAAAGCTCCTCAGATCGTTACCCAGGTCATTCAAATGAAATCAAATCATAAGAAATGATAAGAACGTCAATACATCCATTCGGGTATCAACACTCGGTAATCAGATACTTTTCCTAAGAATCTCACTACGGGAGAATTGGACAAGAAAGAATTGTCAATTGTCAAATAAGACAATTTCCACAGATGAGTAAATTCGACTTAGAAGAATAGATGCAACAGGCACATATGTAGGTGTCCCTAACACTATGTCCCTATTTTTCAATTCTTGCAGATCTCATAAAATTTAATCTTTCACAACTTCAAAGAAAATGTAGTGTTTATTAATCAATTTTATGGTGACTACTAATCAGCCTTGCATGGTCCATTCCAAATTGTATGTAGGCGCGCAACTATATACAATTTCAAGATTAACGATGCAATACTCAGTTCGTCAAAATTTTATCATCATGTTTATAATAAAGACATTTTCATGCCTAATTCTTAAATAAGAATAAAAAATTAATTTACAAAGATTTTCTTTGTTATGAAAACAATTAAGTTTTCCAAGATATTTCATAATCAACTTTATTTTGATAACGATTATTTATAAGTCTCACTTTAAATAATTCATATGGTAATGAAAATCAAATTTTCCTCAAGGAATACTGTTTTAACTTATAAATACAATGAGTGATCTGCAAAGGAGTGATGAAAAGTTGTTCACCAAGAACTAACTTCAATATATCAGGAAATGAACTTAGCCACTTAATCATGAGGTTCATGAACTCGATGGCACTTAGAAAGAATAATCTACAACGTAACTCAATTCAAGATGACTACTTGTTCAATGGTTACATCACTAATGCGAACATTAGGATGAAGCAAGAAAAGGACAGATAACATCGATACATGTATAATTTAGCAATTAAAGGTAGTCTTTTCATTAATCACAAACAAGTATAAATTGTACCGTAACACATTACGTGTCACTATGTCATACAATTCCAAGAGCTCATCCTACCAACTGATGTCTCAGTTAAGTTAGGGATTATTTTTAAAAGATACCACAATGAATACTAATCTACAAGATTCATTAGGGGTTCCACATGTCCCAGAAGATCCATCGGTCCCAATTCAGAAGAAGATTTCTTCAATTTATTTCTTGGACACTGGGCATCCTCGTTAGTGGACAATGGCCTAGGAACAACACTTAACACGAATCAACAATCAATTAAAACCTTATAATTCAATCACATAACTTAACGACTTATATTAACAATCTCATATTCCATACGGGTTAATTTTTTTTTTCAAGTTTTAACCAATTTTATACTCAAGGAAATATCCTACCTCATTTTCCAATACTTTCAACCTTAATTATAAACCTTAATAGGGCAATAAAAGCTCGATATGAATCAACACTTAATTTCCAATCCTATGTTTCTTACAACAACAATTATCAAATGAGTCACTAGTATGAGATGACTCATACATTCAATTAGACTTCTCGAAAAGGTATTAGTGGCATGAGGCTTTTGGGTACTGGTTCCAATGACAGCCTCAAGTGCAACATTCACCCTTTCGATTTCAATTTAAGAATTGGATGAGTCAGATGACATCTTTCTAGGTGGTAACGTTTTGTCAAACTCCACTCTATAAGGAAAGATCGTCATGACATCAATATCAGATTTAATCTCGCCAATTCTTTTTCAATATCACAATCAGCTAATATCTACATTTCTACGAATATCAACCATTTGTTGGGATCATAAATATCCACAACTTGGTTTAGATCTAGGATAGCTAGAATTCCTACGAGAATAGCTTCGATTAATTTGCTAGGGAAGTTAGGGTTTCTTGTGACAATCTACGTCGTATAAATACCTCGTATAAATATCAAAATAATCATCAAACAATCATGTAATAAAATTACATCATATATATATAATCCAAGTTATATATATATTAAAATAACACTTCTCAGTCTGGCCTTGTCGGTAACTCGGGAATTCATCGGCACCGTTATAGTCAAAAGATTTTTAGGCATTTTTAGAAAAATGTTTATAGTTAAAAGATTTTGAAATGTTTTATTCAAAACCTTGGTTTTAAAAATCTTTCGTAATCTATAACGAGAGCTCTGGTACCAAACTGTAACACCCCCAAATTTATACAACTCAATACAACGGAAGACTCGTAGGTGTTACGGGATAGCACATTAATCACATCATAGACAACGCATAAAAATCACGTCGTTTATTAATAAAGCATTTCCATTCATAAATATCAAATTTACATCGGTCCCAAGTCATATTATTTCGTACAAGTTTTACAAAGAATTTGAATGGAAAATATTGTTTAAGTGCGGGCCATGAATTCTTGTCGTCTTCCCGAGAATTACCTTCAAGTACCTGAGATAAAACATGTTAAAAGAAAAGGTCAGCGATAACGCCGAGTGAATTCATAGAGTTTAATAAAATCCATCAATATAATATCAGTATAAAATTTATTACTGAAAATCATTTCGTACAAATCATTTTTAATAGGCCATAAAATAGCCAAAGTCATTTTTATACAAATCCTTATCGAAAATCATAATATGGGCATTTGCCTTAAAAATCATTATACGAACCAATGTCGTAAAAATATCATACAATACGTCCTACGACGTTGTATAAAGTTAAATAAAAACCGTTATATGAATATGGTTATAAAACCAAAACACGAACATAATATCAATAGTATGACCCCGTATTGCTAGTCAGGCAATACATCGTAATTCGGTGCGTCTAGTAGTATTTCGTTAGTTGGATTATTATAAGCCGCATGACATTGTTACCTTACTAAACCAACAACGGGTAGCTAACCCGATTCTCAATTTTCCCATCTAAAGTAGCGTGTCGTCACAAAGGTCATGCTATGGAAATCTTCTCATACATAAATTCGCTTACCAATCAATGTGGCACGACGGAGATCAACCGTCAAGGCGCGAACTGGGGTGACCGTCCCCAAATAGTACTATTATATGTATAAGCGTCTACCAAATCCCGGTAGTTCACAATTCATGCTAATGGGACTTTTAGTGACATAACCTAACTTTAATAATCCATTTAATTTCATCTATCGGGTCCTTTAATCATTTATCGGGTCATACAATCGGGTCATTCAATCATTCGGGTCCAAATCAATAAACAAACAATCGGGACAAATGGTGTCCTATTTTATAAAACTAACATGTTATCTCCCTCGCGGGTTTATAAAACATTTATAAAAACATTTAAAAGAGTGCGAGGCTATGAACTCACGTTGATATGGGAAAGCGGGTTATCGGCAACTCGGACGTACGGTACGTGCTTCAATCACGGAAACCTAGACAAATAATACCCGTCTTGGACTCATGTCCAATAAAAATAACAACTATGTATACATATGATGATTATATATATATGATGATCAAGTGGGTTTACATATTCTCTTTTACTCATTTTAGTGTTTACGTATTGGTAACTTCTTACTAGTTTACTAGTTTTACCTATTTACGTGTTTTAAGTCCAATAAACTTATTATCAGTTCTTTAACTTGTATTAATCAATGTTATACTTATATTATCAGTATCTACACTTTACAAGTTAGGCCTAAATGGGTTAAGCCCAATAAATAAGTTTATAAGTGTTTTAGTCCATTTTGTTGTATTATTAGTCCAATAACGTTAATTTAGTCCGTTAATGTCCGTATGTTATATAGTTCGGGTTTTATTGGTTTTTACTTGTTATACATGTTTATATATCAGTATATAAGTTTTATAAGGTTTACATTAGACGGGTCCAACCATCTAAGTTTTATTTAACAAAAACGTTAATTTTACGGTATTAGCCGAAAAAGTCGTAAAAATCATGTTTATAGTTTTATAACTTATAAAACTTAACAAGATACCATTTTTATAAAATGTCCACTTATTTACCATTGTACATATTTATATAAATGTATTATATAATTTAGTGGGTTTTAATTTATATTTTATACTATTAAATTTTGAGTGCTTATATAATAGTATTATACTTTAATTTCTAAAATCTGATTTTTATTTTCATCTTCACCAAAACTGCCATATCTAGAGTTCTATATGGAGATAGAAGCTCAAATTTTTATCACATAAACTAAATGATATGTGCTCCATTTAACTCTTCTATAGCTGCTGTTGAATCATCCTCCAAGTATTTTCTAAAAATAGTCCAAAACAGTGAACTCAGATTTGTATCTTAAACTTGTTTTGATCATATCTTACTCATTACAATAATTCCATTGCATGGCCAACTCTCACATGTGTACAAGACCCATAGCTTACTGTATATTAATTCTACTTCATCATTTTATCAGTTCATGACATGTTTCTTTACTGTTTTATACAGCCAACAAGTTTAAATAAGATTTTAGCCTTGTTTCTTATAGTCTTTCATCTTTTTAAGCATGTTTATCAACAACAAATCCCCACATAACATTTTTATCATCATATAATCATCATATACATATACAATAGGAAATAAAATACATGTTTACATAATCAAAATAACAAGAGGATGAGGAGGACAATCTTTATACCACCATGATGATGTAGGTTGATCAAAACATGGATTTTGATGGAGAAACTTGTGATGCACCAAGACCATCTTCATGACCACCAATATTCATAAACTCCTTGTGGAAAATCAGCCCCAAGACACCAAGGAAACTCCTCCATGGATGTTATAATCACCACCATTCAAGAGAGCTTCAAGAGGGCATCATCATATGTATGTATAACATAGGATTTTGTGGTTAAATTTTGATCAAATGGGTGTTTATGGTGAGGATATGGACGGCACATACAAGAGAGTAGAGAGAAATGTGTAGTTGTTTGCATGAGTGTAAAATGGTATGTGTGAGTAGCTAGTGGTTTTTAGCTAGTGAAAGCTTAAAGTGTAAGCTTCAATGACAAGTGTAACATTTGTTGAATAAAATTTGACACCTAAAGGTGTTGGTTTGCTTACTCTTGCCGTCCAAAATGTGGGGTGGGGCAAGATTTATCTTGTCTCATCCCACTAATTTACGGGTACTCCTCGATTCTAGTTTCCTCGATTTGCGTGCCCTCGGGTCGTTTTACGAACAACATTTTTATAAATTATGAATCAACGGCACAAAACAAATCTAATAAAAATTGTTTCATCAAAAACAGAGTTCGAAAACGTAAATACGTAATCCTAAGGTTTCCGGTTTAGTCGTAAAGGACGTTAAAATAAAATCGTAAGTCCTAATCTCTTCTCGTAAATTTGTGAGTTTATGAACCAACACAAATTTAAAACTCCAAAATAATATTCACGGATAAATTTATTTTCTGAAATGTCGGACTGTCACCAAAGACGGGGTATGTAAACGTAAGCACGTAACGTAGAATCCTCCGGTTTTGACGTAGTCGATGCTACTTCAAGACGTAAATCCAAATTTCTTCCCAAAAATAAGTGAGTTCATATTGTAACATTAAAATAATGTTTTCAAATAAATATTGAGAATAAAATATCGACCATAAATTGACGGATTGTCACAACATCGCACACAACCATAGACAACGACCTCAAAAGAGACGTTAAAATAAAATACAACCTTGTCTAAAAGTTTCCCATCCCAATATATAAAATCAGAGTAGCGTTTAGTCCCAAAAACCATTACCAATACATCACATTCATCAAAGACTTAAAAGTCATTTATTCATTTCAAAGGATGGAAAAATAATATAAACTTTAGACAAGTAAGCACCAACTCCCTCCTCGCATGCTCCGCTGCTATCCATCTTGATTACCTGAAATACATGCTTAAAATCATCAACACAACGGTTGAGCAAGTCTATAGGTTTTGCAAATCATCATTGGAACACAATAATTTTAATCATCTCAATCTTGTCACACAAACAAGTCATATATATATAAATCGATAAATACCTTAAGCTCATGCAACTGAATGTTAACCAACACGTCAACCGAATTACTTACGGCGCCCCTACAACAGGTAATATTTTCATATACCAACGACCTCTTATACATAATATCCCTTTCAGGTGATCACAAGGATACATATCCTAGGATAAGGCTCAAACCAAATAGATCTATCATATGTATTAGCGTTTACCTCGCAAGGTAATTAACAGTTCATGAAATTCAAGGACTTCATAAGACAATGGTACTTAGGCATTTATCATCATATTCGGGTCCAGTATACCAAAAACAACTTGTGTACATTTTATAAAACAACATGTATTCCCCTCGCGGGTTGAAATCATTTACAAGATAATAAAAAGCGAGGCTATAGACTTACCTTAGATGCAGAAAATCAGCAGAATATAAATATCAACACCACACGGCATATCATAACCCAATACCGCTTCACATAATTACGAACACAACATAATATAATCTACACGACTTGATTCCAATAATCGCAATACGCCATAAATAGCTAATAATCATGTAGCTTCAACAATATCCTTCGCGGTTGTAGTTAATTCCAACAACTATGCTCCAATCGTTTTGTGAGGTTTATGTTTTGGTGTTTTCCCGATGGATAGTTACATCAATTCGACACATAATAAATTTATAAAATTTAACTCGTAAAACTTTGGTGGTTGGCCAAATAAAATAAAGTGATAAAACAAATCATATAATATATCCAATATATATTTTATATGTGAAAATGACGCACATAATTCATGTCATAAAGAAGAAGTTACTATTTATAACAAACATTCAAAAATGTATTTCTTAGATTATGTACATAATCCTTCGAAAATAATAGTGTATACAAAGTTATTTTTATATAATTCGACACTCGTTCGAAAATCGTTATATAACTCATTAAAATTTATTTATCATATATAAACGTTAAATGTCATATTAACTAGAATAATACTTTTCGAAAATTAATATATAACGTAGTTATTCGTTAACTATTTCTTTTATTAATGTATACATTTTTAGAGAATTTCGGCATGACCTTGCCGTTTTTAAAATGTTTTCATGTATATAAAATACATAATTTTCCACTTTTCTCAATCAATATCCCAATTAATATTTTCCTCAATCAATATAATTAATATATTAAATATATATTTCCCACCATCAATATTTTAATTACTTTTCATATCTCCTCAAATAATTTCATATCTTAATATATCATTTATCAATAATAATATTAATAATAATATCCTCAAAACATGTATTTATTTATTTATTTCTTGTATTTTCCCAATTAATTATATACCCCATTATACCAAATTATTATTATTATTATTATAATATTCTCAAAATAGGTATATTCTTACACTCTATATTTTATTATACCCCTTTATTTATATAATTTTTTATTTATACCCAATAATAATAATAAAAATTAATTATATAGATTTATAATTACTAAACAAAAATTAACAACAATTAGGTATCACCACCACAACCCGACACAACCATGGCGCGGCCGTGGTGGCTATGATGAAATCTGGCTGCCACCATAACGGTGGTTTGGCGGCGGCAGCCCTTTCTTTGGGTCAAAATCAAAGCTAAACAACCACCACTTAAAAATAAATTAAAGAATTTGTCAAAAACATAATGTAACCACCATGTATGTGTAGATCCGAAATAGATAGGGGTTATTTGAGGGTTTTTAAGGTTAACCCATGTATTGTAATGATAGATTCGCCACCCACACACCATCAAAAGGTGGCGGCGGCGGAAATAGTACCACCACAGTGGTGGTTTGAGGTTTGGGAGAGATTGGTTATGAGTTCGTGCAGATCCGGGTTTTGGAGCATTTTTGGTCTCGGTGGAAAAAATGGAGGTCGTCGGAAAAAATGGAGGTCCGCCGGAAAAGCTTTCTGGTAGCAGCCATGGGAGAGTGGAAGAGAGAGCTTGTGTGTGTTTTTGTTTGTATGAAATGAAAGGAAAATGTATAAATTTCCTATTTATACTAAAAAGTATAAAATTAAAGTAGCAAGTGTTTAATAGTTTAGGGTATATTTCATAAATATTTTATTTACTTTAGTAAAATAAGTGTTTCGAGCTCGTTTGGACGACTTAACGGACGATTCAAGTCACGAGACTTACGCCATCGTTTTTAAAATCATTTTTCCAATAAAAATGAGTCCTTACTTCGTCGCGTTTCGAAAACATTTGTTATTATTTATTTAAATGCTCGTTTATATATTTCTAGCTATTTCGATTAGATTTTAACGTAAAAATAAAACGTAAACTCCAATACTCACGTCATTAATAACGTTTTAGGGTATAATGAAAATACTATTCCTTCATATTTTCAAAGTTTTTGTTTTATATTGTTTCAACTATTATTTTTATTAGTTTCGGTCAGTCCGACGCTTAAAACATCGAAAAATACCACAAGTGATTTAATAATAAATATATTATTTATGAAACGTAAACGTAAAAAGTTTTAAATTTCTCAGTTCATAAAATAAAATAAAATATTCAAAATAAATTTGAATTTAGTTAACACGATCCTCGTTAAATTATCGAAAATAAATAACAAGTTCCGTAAATGTTCGAAACATCTTAGTTCAAACGTTGGTCAAAATTTTCAGGTTGTAATACTATAATATACATTTGGTTTTATCCCAAGTAGGTATTCGTAATACCCAGGCATTAGGGTCGAACAGTTTACTTTGGAAAGTGATCACACGATTACAAGTAATATCCGGTAACCATTCGTTGGTACGTAATTAGGCTATTGATTATTTTACCCTAGTTGGGACGAATACACAACAACATATTCTACAATAACGATGTTTTGAGAATTACTATGTTATTTTTGCATAAATAGTGATTTTGAGAAATAGTTTTCTTAGGATGATAATGTTTTTTGGAAAATCATTAAAAGATCTTTTATGCAGGCATACGTCAAAATCATTAAGAACTTACCACAGTCAAACTAAAACCATTTCGCTCCACTGTATATACTCTATAGATTTCATCACACAATAAAACAGATAGAAATAAAAATATTTTTAATTGAAAAAAAAATTATACTTGATTAGCATAACGCAGTTGGACATCACATTCAAAATAAGACGCGCAAGTCTAACATAACTTGTTTAGTGGGTATACTCGGACGTCAATCGAATCACCAAATCAATGCAAGTATCCAAATCCACCTCCAGTGTTGTTTGTATTCGCATAGGCTATACAAGAGCAGTTATCCTTGCAAGCTTCCCAACTCACATTCCTGGAGGCTCATTTTACCATTAAACAAATCATTTTGTGTGTTTGGCAATTTCATGCTTGAGAACTTTATAAATCCCTCTCAGGGCCCATAATCCAAGGATCTACTTCGTCGACATCCATGTTTCCAGTTATATAGATATAGTCCTTGTGTGTTTGTTAGTTCAAACTCTTTCAAGCACACACAGTAAGGGAAAGTGGTAGCACTATAGCTTACGTATTTACCTGTTCCATAATCTTTACAATAATCCTCAGGTACAAAGAGGTCATACATCCATTCTTGGTTATTCATGATTAGCGGCCAAATATCAATTTTTCCTCCAGGTGTCATAAGCGACCTTGACAAGAGGTGCTTTTTATTAGGGTAAATAGCCTCTCAATATTAGCCCAGTTGTACAATACAAAGAAGATTCTAAAATCAGGCTAAATCCCAATAGATTAAACAATAGAGCTATAATACATTAAACTTGGACTATAATACATTAAACAATACATTAAACTCGGATTATAATACGGCCTAACACTCCCCCTCTCAGTTTGAGCAGTAGGAGACCGAACAATTAAACTGGAACAAAAATATTCAAACAATATGGAAGGTGTAGAAACGTAGGGGTGAATACGTTTCTTATTAAGATTTAGAATTTTTCTTATTTCTCACTAGTCACGGTTCGATAAATATGACCACGGTCGTTTATCAATAGGGAGCCGCGGGTGGAATAAACGAACAACCACTAGTAGACAAAATATTGTTAATGTATCCAATTTCCAATCAAGCCTGACTTAATATGAAATGTGTTGATTATAAATTAGGACTATAAGAGTAATACATAAAGTGAATAAAACAAGTAGACACAACCATATCTAAGCAATGAGTGCATCAAGCGATAATCTAAACATGAAGTACACACGTACTAAACCTTAGCTTTTCTGTAAATTAGATATGTAGATTATGAGATGAACACATCAACATATTTAACACACAACATGGATATAATGCTAGAATGAATGTAAAGACTAAAAGTAAATAAAGAGCCATGCAAAATGTAAAAGATAATGCAAATCGATACGATGATTTATAGTGTTTTGGTCACGAAACTCCTATTCGCCCTACTCCACTCCTTGAGTACCCAACTCTAGAGTTACTTCACTAATCATGAAGATCCTTTCAAGGTGGAGAAAACCATACACGTCGCTTACACCAATTTTTGACACTAAGCTAAATGTTGAGCCTTAATCTTAGCCAGGAGCAATCTACACCCATCACACCATTAGTTATGTTTTAAGGCCCAACAAAACAAACCTTGTGTTTTATAGCCTAAAAACATAAAGAATATAATCTACATTCAAGTATACCACCACTTGGATCTAGAACACCAACACCATGTCTAAGTATTCACACTACTTGGATCTACACTACTAACACCTTATCCAAGGATACCCATCAGTTGGATCTACTACCCTTACAACACATCCAAGTATACACACCACTTAGATTTACTACACATACATCAAGTCCAAGTGTACACATCACTTGGACCTACATGATCTATATGATAGTAAACAAATCATGACTTGATCTTTATAAGGAGATATCTCATCATAATATAACATAACACTGCATGGATGAAAGTGTTCTTCTCTTTTCACTTAGAGGAAGAAAGGTTGGAACAAAGAAACACTTCTTAAACAAGATTAATCAAACAAATAATAAAGGATTTGAATGATTTAAGAAGTATGAAAACTGAGTGAGAATGTGCAACAAGGGTGCTTTCAAAAGCTAGAGATGAATCACTATTTATAGGCATAGAGGGATTAACGGCTATAAGGCCATGGTTCTTTCATTGTCCCTACAGTTCTGTATATATAAGGAACCGTTGGTCTTTATAAAGAATCATGCCATAGACTCCGCTCTCTTTTAGTCCTTTATTGGTGAAAGCGGATTTGGCAAGGTTGAAACCTGTTAGGTGAGGGCTTAACCAAATTCAAACTTTCCTTATTTAATAAAGAAAATCTTAAAAATAAATTCTTTCAAAAATACCTTGTCACTTTAAATAAAAGTGAGTTTTCAGAAAATAATTAATCCTTGATTAGGTTAATAAATTGCTTATTCATACCTTAAGTGATTGATGTCGAATGAAAACTTAGAGGTGTCGAGAGAAGTATACATATGGATGCATAAGTGATTACGAGTACCTTACACATTTTACATAATGTATTGCGAGTTATACGTTTGTCATCACCATAACATAAAGAGATTATATCGATTAAACACCGTAATGTTTTCACTAACATAAGGCAATCCTTTGGTAAAAATGTCTGCATATGGAGAACGAGAACGAACATGAATAATACGAATCCGACCAGTAGATACTACATCTCAAATAAAATGAATGTCAATCTCAATGTGTTAGTACGTTGATGCTAAACTGCGTTACAAGATAAATAAAATGCACTCGCATTATCACACTAGACAATTGTAGTGGAAGATAAATGTGTGTACAGCTCGTAATAATTTCTGCAACTGATAGTTGTATTTTTACCCCTTTAGGAAAAGGAAGGTAAATTAGGGCAAGTATTAACGAGTGATTTAGGAAAACCACAAGTTATGACCCAAATAAGAGTGAGTTCGTTCTCAAGGAGGCTAGTGTGTTGTGTAATGAGTTGATTGATTGATGATTTTATGATTATTAACAAGAAGAAAGGATTATAGAAATGAGAAATAAATGACGGTTGCGAAAACGGATTAAACTACGACGAAAAAGGCGTAAACGTAAAGTCGTAAAACTACAAAATTTAAAATTTTAACCTAAAAATTAATTATAAGCTAAAACAAGTCCAAAATAATATAAATAAGAAATAAAATTCAATAAAAATATTTTAAAACCTTTTATTAATTAAATATTCAATTTTAAATGTTAATTAAAGCCCTAAAATTAAATATAATTAATCAAAATGTCCAAAATATGATTTTATTGAACAAATAACTTAGTTATATTATCTAAAGACTAAAAGGTATTTTTCCTAATTTTTAAGAACTATTTTTCTATTTTTAATTTACTAAAAACTATTTTAAAACTAAAATTTATAAAAAAATGATAAAATAATGCTAAAATAAATCTACCAATTTAAAAAAATCCTAAATAACTCTATGAACAGAAGAAAAATGAAAAAGTTTGAAAAATAATAAATTTTTCACTAAAAGACAAAACTAGTTCAATTAAAACCCTAATTAACTTAAATTAATTCTAGAAATTAATAAAAAGATGAACAGTAAAATCTTATTTAACCAAAAATCTTAAAATAATATTCTAAGTTCAGGAAAATTGATTAAACTGAAAAATATGACTTTTTGGCACTAAAAGACAAAAACATAAACATTAAAAATTAATTAAAAATGCAATAAAACCTAAAAATTACCAAATGAACAGTAAATAAAAATCTAATTAATCAGAAAAATCAAAAATAAAATAAAAAAAATAATAAAACAAGTTTGAAGTCCTAATTCCAATTTTTAAGCACTAAAGACAAAAAAGAAAGAAAACTGATAGTGACCTTTGCTGGACTTTTGTCCTGTTGCTTAGCAGGGGAAACAAGTGAGCTACCAGTGGGAAGTTTGTTCCCACTGCTAGTGTTAATTTTTGTGCAGTTGAGTAATAAGCTTAGGAAAGCTTAATTGGTGGCTTATTTTTGGACAGCAAGGCACCCTTATACTCTTTGGAGTATAAGGAGTCAATAATAACACAAAAAACAAGCAATTACTTCACACAATAAGCACCAATAAGCCACAAAAGTTACTGATTAAGCATATGTGTAGGTCTGATGAATTTTTACCAATTTTACATGCATAAAAGTGAATTTCCAAGGCTCAAATTTTGCAAATAAGCTCACAAACTGACATACAAAAGATTCACAATCCTCAAATGACCTCAAATCTAGCAGCTTATCAAGAATCAAGCACAAATTTCACAAAAACAGTCACTTATGGCAGTTTTCTGATTATGCTATGATTTTTACTTTTTTTATCACCCAAACTTGTTCATACTTGTTCCAAACTGAAAACCTATACTAGCATGCACCCTACAATACCCTAAGAGTACTTCTAAAAGGTTTTTAAACTCACAATCTTGTCACCAAATCTGCTTAAAACTCAAATCCAAACACCCCTTTAAGTATTGAAAACCAATCTTTTACAAACCAAATCCTTTCAAAACACACTCAAACCGATTCTAAACAGTCCTAACATGCATATAATACCCTAATTACTCAAATCAAACCAATAGAACACTAACAAACAACTTGCATCAAATTTTCACAAAAATCACATGATTTTCAGAAAAATGAAAAATGAAAAAGGAAACAATAGACTACCTCAAGGGTCCTACATCCAGGACCCTTAGTGACTTCCAAGTCACCTCCTTTCAGGTCCGGACCTGAGCTGGACCTTTAACAACAAGCAGCCAATCAAACCTGCTAAGAAGGAAAGAAAGAGAACAAGCACAATGCAATTTTTTTCTTTATCTTTCTCTTTTAAATCTTTTTAAAATCTTTCTTAAACACTTTCCTTTCAAAAACACCTCAAACAAACTTAAATCCTGATATCCAAACCATGAAACAAATGTTACCACAAATTACCAAATTTCAGAAACTATGTTTCTGAAATTTCAAAACACAAATTGTTTTGAACAAATTCAAATGGAACTCAGATATTCTTCATAAACTAACACCAACTTTTAAAAATGATAAAAGGAATTATATTTTACACAAGAAAAATACCAACTTTATAATTTCATAAAAAGGGATTACAAAATTTTAGAAGAAAAATCTGGAACAACTAATAAGGGACACAAACGTCTCCTTATATACTAGTCTATAGAACAATCTGGAATACATAAAACCCTAGCTACTAAAATGCCTAAGTTGCCCTTGAAAAGTCTTGGAATCTTGGTCTTGTTTGGCCTCATGTGATCATGTGATTGTAGCCAGCTGTTGAAATGATCTTGAGTCGTTAAAAAGTGCTTGGGGTCAAAGGAATTCCTTCCAGCCGTTTAATATGTCGGGTTTAGGGTTTGGGGGAAAACAATGGGTGCAGGGGAGGGTCCTACAAGACACATGGGTGTGTCTTGTGGTGATGTGGAATGTGGGTTTTGTTGAGAAAATGGGTAATCAAGGATCTGGAGGATTTAAGACAAAACCCCTTTGTTTTGCTCTTGATTGTGACTGGGGTGGATTAGGGTTTATAAGGGGATTAGGGGGATGTTTAATCCAAAAGGGGAAAAGAAAGATTTAAACTTTCTGTTTGGTGGGAAAGTGGGAGGATTTGACTGGGGGTTTGACCAAGTATTTAATTAAAACCGGGTTAGACTTGGGTGGGTATTGGGTTGGTTAGTGGGTAGGCTCGGGTAATGTTGACGTGTAAGGAGCTGGTTGGGTGTGAGGGTTTGTTGGTTTGGCAGTTTGAGTCCCCAAGCTTCTTTCTTTCTTCCACTTTGTAATAAATAGCAATTTCTTCATTTTCCTTTGATAACAACTTTGGCAGATTTACATTTTTGGCACAAAAACTTTTAGAAACTTTTCCAAGGGTTTCTTTTGTACTTCTTGGATTCTTCAAGGGCTGTTCTTGTATAGTCTTCATTCCTTAAGGACCATTCTTGTACAATTGACATTTGGAGGGTCATTTGTGACAAGTTCTTCAAAGATGAGGGACTAAACTTGCCAATCTTTAATTCTTCAAGGGCATTTTTGTAAAATCCAAACTTGGTCCCGGTTCATTGTGCGCCTTCGTTTCCCGTGTTCGTTTTTGAATGATTCTTGTGATAATTTGCCATTTCCTCAATATCTGTACCTAAAAATACACAAGTAACAAACACGAGCATATATTTAGCAGTTTTAATGATATTTTATGCATTTTAAGCCCGATTTGGACGATGAGACCATGTATAAAAGCAGTCTCATCACTCCCCCATACTAAATCATTGCCGTGCCCTCACGTAATGCTATAATAAAGTATCGTAGCATCTCCAAAATTTAATTTTATTCATTTTATTGAAATAATAAACTAGCTATACTACACTATTACTACTACTTGTGTTTTAGACATAATGTATGATTTTCATCGCAAAATGGGACGTTTAGGTTCATAGAATAAGAACACGTGAATGCTTCGTTAGAAATAATTTCATCGTCCTCGATTTTCACCCTAATTCCATGCCAAGCGTGCAACAAGATCATTGTCATTCTAAGTTAGTAATGCTAACACTACTCATATGCCCTAATCACGTACTTATTCTCCCATTATTCCTAAGTTGTATCTCTTATATTTTATTATGTCTTAATGATCACGAGGATACATTGTTGACTTATGCGATAATAGAGATTTAGGTCTAAAAATAGTGTCCTAACGGTGTAACTAAGACCATCAAATCAATAACCCCTCCTAATAGACAACGATGTTAAAAAATTAAGTTGACAAGAAGAATCGATAAACACGGTTTTATAACAGTTTTGAACATGAGACTTATTACCAAGACTTTTATATGCCCCCTAACGGAAGGGCCTTATTATCTTTGGTTTACCTCCATCTTTTATTCAACTTCGCCATGAAGCTTTTATTATGACTTCGGTCTTGCCTTGCCTTTTATTATCCGCCATCATCGGTGGTTTTATTAGCCAAAGACGTATATCCTCACGCTAAAGCGAATTTTGGATCTTTAAAGCTTCGAAGATTAAGGCTTGATTAACTTTCAATTTTGCATAGATTTTAGGCCTTGTGGGGCTTCAAATTGTTTGTTTGATTTAGGTGAGCACTTGAAATCTTATTATTGGGTGAAGCTTTCGATTATTCGGGTGCCAATACTTCAAAACCGTGACGCTGGCCATACCTTTATGTCTTCCCAATTTAATTACACGGAAGCTACTAGAAAAGACTAGAAACCCAACAATCCTAACTAAACTGCTAAGTCAATATTTATTAAGCAAAAAATATTTACATGCAAAGGGAGAATAAGCAAACAATGAGAACATATGAGTTTTTGAAAGAATACGAGTACTCTACGTTTAGCATAGTAACTTATAATTAACTCTATCATTTCTCGTCCTCATTTAAGAGACTTAGCCTAATATGAAGTTAAGGAACCAAAGCTAAGTGCTCAACACGCACGGTCGAGTCAAAAATTACTCTTATTCTCGCCATCGGAAAATCTACATTCGTGTCTTCAAACACTTATAAAACATGAGAAAATTTTTAAAATTTGGCCATTTTTAGCCTTATTTTGCAACAAAAATGTTGGAAACTCACTTTATGTGACGACATTTAAGAATTCCCATTAGTTATCATAGTCACACACGCTTAGACTAGACTAGGTTCTTGTACTGTTAAGCATGTCGTGTGTGACTATATATACCCCTCCTTTGCTTCCAAGGAGGGGTGTTGGTTGTGTAACATTTCACCTTTTATTCATTTACTTATCTTTCACACACATCTAACCTCTCTTTCTCTCTCTCTAAGCCAACAATGGCTTCCACCACCATCTACCACCACATTAGACCACCGGATCATATTTAGCTTTTCTACATTTGGTATCAGAGCCACGGTTCCATCCTTGGATCGTGAATATATTTTCGATTTGGTGGTCTAATCTATTTTTTGTGTCTCGGTTTATATATCCATTTTTGTCTAATTTGTCAAAAATTTTTGTCACGTCAACAACTTGTTATCATGTGTCATATTATCATTTTCTTTGTCCAACTGTCCAAAATATCACAAGTGTTGTGTCTCGGTTTCATCATCTATTTTACTTTGTCCATATCTTTTTCACTGGTAAAAAATGGTCTAGTCATCCATGGTCTAGTTGTGGTCAAAGTATCTTGTAGAATCATTTTTTTTATATCTCTATTATGGGTTATATTTTTTGAAGATGATGGTGATGAACTCAGTCTTGCCAGAAAATCTGCCCAGAAACAAGCCCCTGAAAAAACGGAACAAGGACATTTTTGGACTTATCTTCATGGTACAATCGCATGTATTGCGATGGAGGGTGTTTTTTCACACATTCCGATGGGTTGGCCATACCCATTGCGATGGACTCATTCCGATGAGTCACATTGCGATGGGTGGCTGACCTGTCGCAATGGCATAACACATGTCGTCATGCTGCCCGATTTCTCGCAACATTGCGATGGATGATTTATATTGCGATGGGTACCATTGCGATGGGTACCATCGCAATGGGTACCATCGCAATGAGGCGGTTGACTTTGCGATGGTTTTTGATTCCGATGGACTTTATTTATATGCAAAACATTGCGACTGTTTAACAACACCCAAAAACCGAGACTCGCACAACATTGACTCGCTTAACACATGACCCGGGGCCAAACGTGTGACCAAACCGAACCCAACCCAACCGAGTCAACTCGGTAATTACCGAGTTGACTCAGTTAAACTCACTGAGTTGACTCAATATATCCAACCTTTTATCTCCTCAACACCATAACTAATTATTCCCATCGTCTCCTAATACCCATCTCATCTATGACTCGAATTAAAAACAGAAAATGAAATAGATCTCAGTTTCGTTTTTTTTTTATTTCGTGTTTAGACATTCATGTTGAGATCTTCAAAGATCTTACACGAAATCGAACTTCCCATCATAGATCATTATTGGATTTTATCCATTTCAATATTCGAATTTAAAGATTGAATCTAAACAAGCATGTTTAGTTCATTCTTTGATTCGTTTATGACTCAGTAAACAAAAACTAGAACCTACCCGAGACCCTAGAGGATCTTGTAGCCTTGAATCATGTTTCCTTTGCTGTCGAATTGAAGAAATAGGCTCGTGTTCGTGCCGTATAGTAAACGGAAGAGTGTTTAAATTTTGTTTACTAGGGGATATTCCACTAGATTGTTATTTGATATGGGATTTAAGATTGGGAGTAGATGGAAGGTTTGTGGCTGAGAGAAGTGATGGAGATGGGATCTGGTGAGGGGGCGGAGTGAACAAGGTGTGGATGAAGTTAGGTGAGAGAGTGTAGGGGCGGTTTACTCTAGGTGAAGGGTTATGTGTGAGTTGATTTAGGATATGTGGCTGTGTTTTATTTCCATTTCAATGGATCGGGTATACACAAAACAATTGGACGAGTTTATCACAATTTTGGGCCTTGGATTAATGTGATAAACATTGGCTAAGTTATTAAGTTTTGAACCGCATGTTTTTAACAAGATACACACAATTTTTTTTTTAATAATACAAATTTTAAATAAATTTTGTGTGTATTAAATTTAACTTTGGTCTTTATCGGGTCGAGACAAAGTGACAAAGTGCCGTGACAAAAATGACGTGACAATTGGGACAACAATTTATTTTGACGAGTCCAAGAGATTTGGGCGGTTTTGAGTGACTACAGATTTTTTTGTGGATCAGATATTAATTATTTGAAGACGGAAACGAATTTTTCGAAGGCGTGTATTTATTTTATCTTTCAATAGATAACTTGTTCGTGCTTAATCTTAGAATGAAGACTTGGTTATCTGGTTTCCGGGATCGGGGTGGATGGTTGATGACTCGGATAACTATCACTCAAAGGGGTTACTTTGTTGTACTCAGTGTCACGCGCATAGTCGACGTGGATAATGTCAAGAGGGGTTGTGCTTATAGACATCTTTAGTGATGCATTGGGCACTTAAAATTTTATCCACCGTTCTTCATTCAATAATAGTGCAAGCTTAAGTCACAAGATCGAAGGATTCTTATATAGTTTCATGTTTGATGTATCTGGTTCATTCCATCAGTGGTCACTTCAAATTGCCTTCAAGTGGGTTGGTAAAGATGGCCATGGAGAGTTTATGAGAAGAGATTTTCGATCAACAGCTGATTCTCACCGAATATAATTACGCTTATTTATTATTCTCTCGAGATTTTCAGGTTCACGTGCGTACAATTTATTGATGGTTCCGACTTTCGAAACCATCAAGGGGGAAGAAGAAGACACATTGAACGCACAACGAGTACACGTGATGAACTTCATACCTTCTTTTGATTTGAAGATATTCCGGGATGACATTTGTCATAGCCGTAGAGAAATCAGTGTTTTAACTCGTGTCGTTATCAATCTCTAAACGGTACACTACTGATTCGATGATTAATTGTTTGGTTGTTGCAATTATTCATCATCATTATCCTATATGCATTCTCGGGACTTAATTGACTCTGGTGCATCTCCGGAAGAAGATATGTGCATTTCCGGGACTTAATTGACTCTGGTGTTACGATGTCAACTTCATGAATGGGATAAAGTGTCTACTTCAGTATTTGAGCTTCATAATGGGGATTGATTTACTTTCTTCAACTATGTGGGGGAAGAAATGTCTTGATTCTTTCTGGTATGCATAACTTGAACTTTCAGGGGGAAGAAAAATTCAGAAGAATTATTCAAGCGTGAGAAGAGAAGTTGTTGATCTACTTGGTGTACCCCAAACTTTCAAGTTGCTTACAAGGATTGTCGATTTAGGGGGAAGCTAATTAAAAAGGCTTCTACATCAAGTTTATGTGGCATGAATTAGGGGGAAGCTAATTCAGAAGCTTCTCCTTAACCAGAAGTGTATGGGTTACTTAGCTCGTGCCGTTACAGTATTTCTACTACAAGTTAAAGATGAGTCGTCTAGAAGTCAAAGGCCTCAGAAGACATCATCAGCATTGGACGCTTCAAGAAAGCTCTTGTTCTTATCATTATGTACTTGTTAGGAAAAAATATTGTAAGGAATTCTACACGTCGTCCCATGGGGGAAGATTGTTGGAAACTCACTTTATGTGACGACATTTAAGAATTCCCATTAGTTATCATAGTCACACACGCTTAGACTAGACTAGGTTCTTGTACTGTTAAGCATGTCGTGTGTGACTATATATACCCCTCCTTTGCTTCCAAGGAGGGGTGTTGGTTGTGTAACATTTCACCTTTTATTCATTTACTTATCTTTCACACACATCTAACCTCTCTTTCTCTCTCTCTAAGCCAACAATGGCTTCCACCACCATCTACCACCACATTAGACCACCGGATCATATTTAGCTTTTCTACAAAAAATAATAAACAAAACGATAAACTTTGGAAAGCGTGAAGGTTTGGCAAGGCAAGTATCTATTCACCCCCCCCCCCCCCATACTAAAGTTAAACATTGTCCTCAATGTTTCGAGTCTAGGGGTGCAAACACCCCCATACTAGAGACGTAGTCGAATGCCTAATCTAGCATGGAAAGGGTGTAACCAATAAGTTTAAAGCCGTTTATGAAGTGTGCTAAAAACCTAAGGTTAGAATATCAAAGGATAATTCATTTGGATATTGAGAAAGTCTCCAAAGCAAACGATCGAGTGCTCCCATAAAATGAACACGAGAGGCTCCAATCGTGAAGATCATGATCTAAAAACCACAATGCACAAACAACCACGGAACAAAGGTTGGAAGGGCACAAATCCCCTCACATTAACTAATTAGAAGGCAATAATATGTACATGGATAAGCATGGGTCTCCCCCACGAGGCACCTTGTTTTTGATAACCGAGTCAAAAGCTCGACTCGAATCCCCATAAATGTGATCATTTAGGGATATCATGGTATGGTCAATTTTTGGTGGGGCTTACATGATAAACAAGGCCCAAAAACAACCGGTATAAAGGACTAAGTCCTTTGGTGAAGCAAAATACCGGGATCGAAGATGGCGTTCTCGTTTTCATTGGAAAAACAAATCAACGCCACTTCAAGGTGTGCCAACAAAAACTCAAAGAGTTTCAAGAAAATAGGAGAGAAGAAATAGAAGGGTGGGACAATGGGTAAGTCTCTAAAAACATGAGCTACTCGAGGTAGACTCGCACCAATCAAATGAAAAGATTTTCCATTTATTGCATCGGTGGAAGACCGAGATTTCCCTATATAAGCAATTCCAGGATCAAATATCTCGTCCTCGGTGGAGAAAGGGGAGGGAACATAAGGGGATTCCCCCACACTAAGTCCATACAAAGCATCGTCAAAAGGAGAAGACGAGCTTGTAGTACTCAATAAACGCGGTGATGACGGAGTTAGAGTTGTAGAAAAATCTTTTAAATTAAATTCAAAATCTTTTCCTTTTGCATCTTTTACACTCTCTTTGTGAAAACCCGATTTAATTATGTCAAAAATATTTGGTGTATCTAAAGCATTGTTAGTCACACTAAAAATTCTCACATTTTGAAATCTTTTTGGCTTAGGTGGTGGTAAGTTTTCAAATCTTTTGTCTACAAAGAAAACCTCCCCATCAGGATCAACGTATTCATCATCCGAAGAATCACTCGAGATTGGAATCGTAGGCTTCACACTCTTAACCTCCACCGGCGGAGGGGACGGAACTTCATTTTTCTCAACAACTCCTAAAACTCTATTGGAAATCTTTTTGCAAATGCTTTTGATAGGATTGACATTGTACAGATGTGATAGAATACACATGAGAAAGAGTGGAGTTTTGGGTTGCGTTAATGACGAGTTCTTCCTCATTGAAATGAAGAGTGATTTTTCTTGCATGCACATCGATAAGTGCTCTCGAGGTATCCAAAAAAGATCGACCTAAAATTAACGGAACTTTAGGATCGATGGGAATGTCAACAACAATAAAGTCTACAGGATAGTAGAACTTTCCAACTTTCACAAAGACGTCCTCGGCAAATCCACAAGCTAGAATCATAGAATGATCGGCCATTTCGATTGACATTCTCGAAGGAGTGAGATTTGGAAGATTGAGCGATTTAAAAATCTCAAGAGGCATCAAATTAATACTAGCACCAAGATCGGCCAAGGCGTAGCATTCTTCCATGTCTTGGATAGCACATGGGATTAAAAACTTTCCAAGATCACCGACTTTTTGAGGTATGCGGCTTAGAAAAACCGAAGAACAACTAGACGATTTTTGCAATTTCTCTTTGTTATTCAACATACTTTTGAAGTTCGGGGAAAATCGAGGCATCATGACTAAGGCGTCGGCAAAACTTATATTGAAATGCAAGTCACGAAACATTTTCATAAAGAGTTCAAATTGATAATCATTTCGTTCTTGTGCCTTTTCCTTGTCTCGTCTTGAAGGTTAGGGTAACGGTGGTGTGGGTTGGGGCAAAGTAGGCATAGGCATCGGCCTTGGAATCTCGAGTTCCATGATTGGTGTGGGTTCAACCGTAGGTGTGGTTTGAGCGGTACTTTGTGGGCTTGTAATTTGCTCCTTTTCAACCACAACCTCGGGTTCTTTCTCTTTTTCCTTCTCCATAGAAGTACTTGAACGAGAAATGGGTTCGTTGAAAGTTTTACCACTACGAGTAGTAATAACCTTCAACTCTCCTTTCGGGTTCACGATGGTATCACTAGGAAGACCACCCGAAGAAAAGGGCTTACACATGATAGCTTCAAACATTTTAGCCATACGGTCCTCAAATTTTGATTGCCTAGCATCCGCTTTCAACAATTCTTGCTTAATCTCATGTTGTCCTTTCTCCATTTTTTGTTGATTTTGTTGGAGTCGTGTGACATTTCCTTCCATTTTATTAGCATGAGTTTTAAGTTCATTAGCAAGTTCGTTTTTAAGCTCGTTTTTCAACTCGGACCTTAAGCTAACCATTTCACGTTGCATGTTGTCAAACTTAGCATCATTAGCCTTAGCATAATTCAAAAATTCTCCTTGAAGATTTTTGGTGTGATCGTTTTGAAAACCTTGGGCATTGTTTTGAAAATCACGGTTTTGGTTTTGGTTTGAAATTTGCCCATTTCCACTTTGATAATTACCCTTGTTATAATTCCTTTGATTTCCTTGGTAATTTCCACCTTGGTTGTTGTTTCGATAGTTATTAGCATTTTGATTTGGTGGAGCTTGATTTTGGCGGGAACCTTGACCGATTTGGTTATAAGTTCCCGTGCTACAAAAGCATTCGAAGTGTTACCATCCGCGGTAATGCACTCGGAAAGATCATTAGCTCCACCACACGACAAACAACTCTTAGAAACCGCTTTAACCGAAGCGGAATTTGAAGCTTCTTGAGCTTTCCAATGGGACATAAGAGTCGAAAACCTATCAAAAAACCGATTTTCCTCATTAGCTTCATCTTGCAAGGCATTGATACTACGAGACGATGATGAGCCCATTTTGGCAACACTCGGTGTGTTACGAGGGCTATAAACCTTAGACCTATTCTCAATTATGACCAAAGCTTCTTCAACCGTTTTACACAAAAAATTACCACCCGCGGCGGCATTCAAATAATCTCTTTCATGATCATTAAGCCCATTGTAAAACGTGTCTATTTGGTGCAAGTCGGAAAAACCGTGATGAGGACATTCATGTAACATCTCCTTAAACATATTCCAAGCCGTAGAAAAACTTTCATTTGATTCTTGCGAAAATTTAGAAATCTCATTTTTCAAATGCGTAGTCTTAGAGGGCGGAAAAAATTGGTTCACAAATTTTGAAACGAGATCCTTCCACGTCAAAATAGAATTGGGTGGCTCTTTCTCTAACCAAATTTTAGCGGGCCCCGCTAAGGAATACGGAAAAAGCATCATCTTAAACGAGTTATTCGAGACATCCTTAAATTTGCACGTGGCGGTAAGACGATTAAATTGGCGGATATGGTTGTGGGGATTGTCCTTCTCATCACCACGGAATTTGTTGTTTTGGATCATCGACAACAAACCCGTTTTCACCTCAAAATCCTCCGCAAGGATTGCGGGAATCACAATAGCTTCTCCATAACCCTCGGTGGGTGCTTGAAGTAACTCCATCATAGTTCAATTCGCCATGGTAGGTGCTTCTCGTACAATGGGTTCGTCAATAGGAGACTCCTCACTAGAATGAGTTGGAGTGGGAGTTTTGTTCTTTCGTCTACGTGCACGTTTTGCTTGATTACGAGTGAGCATATACGTCACGTACAACGAGGAGACGAGCAAAGAAGATTCTTTTTGGTATTTTGTATTTTTCAATTTTTTTGTGGTTTTTGATTGTATTAACTTTTTGGAAATTGGTGAAATGTATTAAGTAGACAATAATCATACAAATATCCTCCTTAATCAAATCTCTCGATTAAAGAAGCCTCAAGGAATGAAAACGATCACGTGGAGTGAACGCCTTCGATGACTTTAGAACGATGGTGGAACACCAAATCGTTCAAGAGGGTTTAATCAATAGAAACCAAGAAAATATATATGATATGTAATAATACTTTGGGCGGCAAAACCCTCGATTCACTCTCAAAATCAAATACGCACAAGCAAGCGGAGGAAACGAGGCGGCGCGAAGCACTTAAGAGCCTTTTTCCTTTAGGTCGTGAAATACAACCGCCTTATACCCACCTTATAGTTTGTATTATCAAGATTAAGCTTCACGAAAGTATTTATCTATTTTTGCCTTTTTCTTTGGTTTGAGATTCGAATACAATGATTGGGTAATGACCTCCCAAGTCAAGGTTGTGATTGCTCACGTATTTGGAGTACTTGTGAATTTATTGTTCTACGTATACAATATATTAATAATATTCACACAAAAACCAAAAAACGATAATACGTATTAGTAGAGTGCTACTAATACAAATACTATTTAAGGCTAGTATAAAAAACAACAATGTTCAATCAAAACACAACACGCCTCCCCGGAAGCGGCGCCAAAATGATAGTTGTATTTTTACCCCTTTAGGAAAAGGAAGGTAAATTAGGGCAAGTATTAACGAGTGATTTAGGAAAACCACAAGTTATGACCCAAATAAGAGTGAGTTCGTTCTCAAGGAGGCTAGTTTGTTGTGTAATGAGTTGATTAATTGATGACTTTATGATTATTAACAAGAAGAAAGGATTATAGAAATGAGAAAGAAATGACGGTTGCGAAAACGGATTAAACTACGACGAAAAAGGCGTAAACGTAAAGTCGTAAAACTACAAAATTTAAAATTTTAACCTAAAAATTACTTATAAGCTAAAACAAGTCCAAAATAATATAAATAAGAAATAAAATCCAATAAAAATATTTTAAAACCTTTTATTAATTAAATATTCAATTTTAAATGCTAATTAAAGCCCTAAAATTAAATATAATTAATCAAAATGTCCAAAATATGATTTTATTGAACAAATAACTTACTTATATTATCTAAAGACTAAAAAGTGTTTTTCCTAATTTTTAAGAACTATTTTTCTATTTTTAATTTACTAAAAACTATTTTAAAACTAAAATAATTATATAAAAATGATAAAATAATGCTAAAAATAATCTACCAATTTTAAAAAATCCTAAATAACTCTAATGAACAGAAGAAAAATGAAAAAGGTTGAAAAATAATAAATTTTTCACTAAAAGACAAAACTAGTTCAATTAAAACCCTAATTAACTTAAATTAATTCTAGAAATTAATAAAAAGATGAACAGTAAAATCTTATTTAACCAAAAATCTTAAAATAATATTCTAAGTTCAGGAAAATTGATTAAACTGAAAAATATGACTTTTTGGCACTAAAAGACAAAAACAGAAACATTAAAAATTAATTAAAAATGCAATAAAACCTAAAAATTACAAAATTAACAGTAAATAAAAATCTAATTAATCAGAAAAATCAAAAATAACATAAAAAAAATAATAAAACAAGTTTGAAGTCCTAATTCCAATTTTTGAGCACTAAAGACAAAAAAAGAAAGAAAACTGATAGTGACCTTTGCTGGACTTTTGTCCTGTTGCTTAGCAGGGGAAACAAGTGAGCTACCAGTGGGAAGTTTGTTCCCACTGCTAGTGTTAATTTTTGTGCAGTTGAGTAATAAGCTTAGAAAAGCTTAATTGGTGGCTTATTTTTGGACAGCAAGGCACCCTTATACTCTTTGGAGTATAAGGAGTCAATAATAACACAAAAAACAAGCAATTACTTCACACAATAAGCACCAATAAGCCACAAAAGTTAATGATTAAGCATATGTGCAGGTCTGATGAATTTTTACCAATTTTACATGCATAAAAGTGAATTTCCAAGGCTCAAATTTTGCAAATAAGCTCACAAACTGACATACAAAAGATTCACAATCCTCAAATGACCTCAAATCTAGCAGCTTATTAAGAATCAAGCACAAATTTCACAAAAACAGTCACTTATGGCAGTTTTCTGATTATGCTATGATTTTTACTTTTTTTATCACCCAAACTTGTTCAAACATGTTCCAAACTGAAAACCTATACTAGCATGCACCCTACAATACCCTAAGAGTACTTCTAACAGGTTTTTAAACTCACAATCTTGTCACCAAATCTGCATAAAACTCAAATCCAAACACCCCTTTAAGTATTGAAAACCAATCTTTTACAAACCAAATCCTTTCAAAACACACTCAAACTGATTCTAAACAGTCCTAACATGCATATAATACCCTAATTACTCAAATCAAACCAATAGAACACTAACAAACAACTTGCATCAAATTTTCACAAAAATCACATGATTTTCAGAAAAATGAAAAATGAAAAAGGAAACAATAGACTACCTCAAGGGTCCTACATCCAGGATCCTTAGTGACTGCCAAGTCACCTCCTTTCAGGTCCGGACCTGAGCTGGACCTTTAACAACAAGCAGCCAATCAAACCTGCTAAGAAAGAAAGAAAGAGAACAAGCACAATGCAATTTTTTTCTTTATCTTTCTCTTTTAAATCTTTTTAAAATCTTTCTTAAACACTTTCCTATCAAAAACACCTCAAACAAACTTAAATCCTGATATCCAAACCATGAAACAAATGTTACCACAAATTACCAAATTTCAGAAACTATGTTTCTAAAATTTCAAAACACAAATTGTTTTGAACAAATTCAAATAGAACTCAGATATTCTTCATAAACTAACACCAACTTTTAAAAATGATAAAAGAAATTATATTTTACACAAGAAAAATACCAACTTTATAATTTCATAAAAAGGGATTACAAAATTTTTGAAGAAAAATCTGGAACAACTAATAAGGGACACAAACGTCTCCTTATATACTAGTCTATAGAACAATCTGGAATACATAAAACCCTAGCTACTAAAATGCCTAAGTTGCCCTTAAAAAGTCTTGGAATCTTGGTCTTGTTTGGTCTCATGTGATCATGTGATTGTAGCCAGCTGTTGAAATGATCTTGAGTCGTTAAAAAGTGCTTGGGGTCAAAGGAATTCCATCCAGCCATTTAATTTGTCGGGTTTAGGGTTTGGGGGAAAACGATGGGTGCAGGGGAGGGTCCCACAAGACACATGGGTGTGTCTTGTGGTTATGTGGAATGTGGGTTTTGTTGAGAAAATGGGTAATCAAGGATCTGGAGGATTTAAGACAAAACCCCTTTGTTTTGCTCTTGATTGTGACTAGGGTGGATTAGGGTTTATAAGGGGATTAGGGGGGTGTTTAATCCAAAAGGGGAAAAGAAATATTTAAACTTTCTATTTGGTGGGAAAGTGGGAGGATTTGACTGGGGTTTGACCAAGTATTTAATTAAAACCGGGTTGGACTTGGGTGGGTATTGGGTTGGTTAGTGGGTAGGGTCGGGTAATGCTGACGTGTAAGGAGCTGGTTGGGTGTGAGGGTTTGTTGGTTTGGCAGTTTGAGTCCCCAAGCTTCTTTCTTTCTTCCACTTTGTAATAAATAGCAATTTCTTCATTTTCCTTTGATAACAACTTTGGCAGATTTACATTTTTGGCACAAAAACTTTTAGAAACTTTTCCAAGGGTTTCTTTTGTACTTCTTGGATTCTTCAAGGGCTGTTCTTGTATAGTCTTCATTCCTTAAGGACCATTCTTGTACAATTGACATTTGGAGGGTCATTTGTGACAAGTTCTTCAAAGATGAGGGACTAAACTTGCCAATCTTCAATTCTTCAAGGGCATTTTGTAAAATCCAAACTTGGGCCCGGTTCATTGTGCGGCTTCATTTCCCGTGTTCGTTTTTGAATGATTCTTGTGATAATTTGCCATTTCCTCAATATCCGTACCTAAAAATACACAAGTAACAAACACGAGCATATATTTGGCAGTTTTAATGATATTTTATGCATTTTAAGCCCGATTTGGACGATGAGACCATGTATAAAAGCAGTCTCATCAGCAACCAACATGTTTTAGCAACATGATTGGCAACACTATGATAATCGGCCTCTTCAATAGAACGAGAAAGCGTCAACTAACGCTTAAAGAATCAAGATTGTAGATTATTGCCAAGAAAGACACACCAACTACCAATCATCTAGTACTGGGATAACCAGCATTGGTATCATAATAAGAAACTAAAGAAGTAGAAGAAGAGGCAAACAAATGTAGTTCATACTCCAACAAACGTACCATGAACATACCGCAAGATACGCTTATGGGTTGAAAAATGAGTCTCTTGAGGATCATGAATATATTGTCAAACGTGTTATATTGCATAAAAAATATTCGGTCTAGTAATGTAAGATATTGAACTGAACCTACCGGACTCCTCAATAAAGTTGGATCATCAACTGGTTCACTGTCAGTACCCAGCTTAGACTCAGTATCAATACGAGTCTGACTGGGGTTATAATTGACCATATGAGCCCACTCAGAAATCTTAATAACATACTTCTTCTAGGATAAAAACATCTTAGAAGAATCTCGTGTAACTGAAACCCCAAAAAACAATTGAGATAATCTGGGTTAGTTATACAAAACTCCTAATGTAAATAGGTAATACTACGCTGTAACAAAGACTCGGAAGAAGCCGTAAGCACAATATCATCAAAATTTAACAATAAATAAGAAGTGTCCATCCCCTGTCTATAAATAAATAAATATGAGTCACATCAACTATGATGAAACCTAATATGAGTAATATTAGATGGAAATAGTTGAAAACAAGCTTAGGGAGCCTACTTAAGCCGATAAAGAGAATGACGTAACAAACACACATAATCAGGATGCTCAGAATCACGAAACCAAAGAAGCTGATGCATATAGACTGTCTCATATTAATCTCTATGTAAAAAGGAATTATTGACATCAATCTGATGAATAGGCTAATTTCCAAATTTTGCCAAACTAAGAATTGTTTGTATCGTGCCCGGTTTGACAATCGAACTAAATGTCTCATCAACATTAACCCCTCGATCTGTGTGCTACCTTTCACCATAGGACGACCTTTATAACGACTAAGGGTGCCATCAGCCAAAAACTAATGGCGAAAAAGCCACATACAACGGACAATATCAGTGCTCGCAGGTCTTGTTACTAAAGTACAAGTATTATTCTTAATCAGTGCATTGTATTCACCGTGTAAAGCATTTTTTCTAATTTGGATCACTAAACACAACATTATACGACTTAGGTAAAGGGGAGATAATGGGCACATGACAATGATACTTTGGATTAAGACAAGTAGTCCTAACATCAAAAATGTTAATGCAAGTAATGCCTAAAAACTTTATTAGTGTTAACTAATCTTTCTTATTTTTGATCACAACAAACTATACAAGACATTTATAGTCAAACACAATCGTAAAACGAATTATCTAACAAACACTATCATCAAGGTAATAACCATTACACTAATATATCTTAATCATTTTTAGTGATCATAAAAGTGATTAGCCTTAAAACTCACTTTTGTCAAATGTGACAAAAGATTTTTAATAAACTTTCTTTTTATGAAAATGTTTTATTAAAATGAAAAATGGGAATATGGCATATTCCAAATGCCATAAGAATATCATTTGAAGGTTTCAAACTGCCTCAGATATTTCTAACCACTAAAATACAAAAAGGAGCGGAGTCTACATCCGCGGTTCCCTAAGTACCTATTCGGTTCTTTATTGATAAGGAACCACCTAGGGCAATAACGCACCGCGTGCAGCTAGCCGTTGGTTTTTGTCTTCCATAAATAGTGGATCAAATCTGCATTTTCCACAACCCTTTTTGGACATTTCTTTCAGCCTTCTTTCTCATTTCTTAATCCTAATAATTTGTAAATGATCACTTAATGTGTTAAGTATCTTTACTTATGATTATCCTCTTGATCTCCTTCTTTACCTTGTCTAAAGAGAAGATCACTCACACACTTGTGATGTGATTAAAGATGAAGCCTTGATGAAGATCATCATCTCCTAAAAGATCTAGTCATGTTCATCTTTTGTTTAATTGTGTCTTGTGTAGATCCAATGTATTTGTGAATACTTGGACTAGTTGTGTTCATTCAAGCTATTTGTGAATACTTGGATTAGTGTTTTGTAAATACATTGCATATGTGTGTGCTTAGATTTGTATTATATACATCCAAGTTACATGTGTGTACTTGGATATGTTTAGTTGAGTTGTAATGAGTTGTGTGAGTTCTCACTAAACTATAAAGTGATGTAGTTGTGTCTTGTGAGTTCTCACTAAACAATAAAGTGATGTGTAGTTGTGTCTTGTGAAGTTCTCACTTAGCTTCAAAGTGAAAAGTCGTGAAGATTGGTTCTAGTTTTGGATTAGAACTCAACATCTAGCCTTGTGTCGAAACATGGTGAAGTAGGCAACATTGTGAAGATTGCTTCTATCTTTCGATTAGAACTCGACATCTAGCCTTGTGTCGTAAAATGGTGAAGTGGGCAATGTTGTGTAGATTGGTCCTATCTAAGATTAGGTCTCGACATTTAGCTTAGTGTCAGAAAATAATTTAAGTGACTTTGTAAGGTTTTCTTTGCCAAGAAGGGACCTTACGGATATAGTGGAAATCTCGAGTAGGTATACTCGAGGAGTGGAGTAGGAACGAGGATAGAGCTTCGTTGCTGAACCACTATATATCTTGGTGTCTTCCAATTTGGTCGTTTCCTTCCTTACTCTTTACTTACTTCCATTATCATTACACTTACTACTTGTCATTGTTAATGCATTAGAATTGAACCTAATCATTATTCAACTAGCTTTCAAGTAAAAGATAGTTTTGGTACTCACCTAATTGAAAGGAATTTTAATTAGGAGATAAATCAAAGAGAAACTATTCAACCCCCTTCTAGTTTCTAAAATTTGTATCAGAGCGATGGTCACTCAAGATCTTTGAAGTATATTGTACTTTAAAATTTGGATCAATCCATTGTCTCCTTAAATTAGAAGGTTAAGTTTTACTAAAGTTTCTCTTTGGTCAAAACTATTTTTTCTTTGAAAATATGCCTTTTAACTAGTAATATAGCATCTCATTTAGATTAGTAGTATTTATGCATTTTAGATTTACTCTTGAAATGTATCTACTAGTTTGCATCTTGTTATGTGTAGGTACTCATGAAGATCAATCATTTAATTGATTGTTGATTGAGTTACTTACACTTGTAGAAGACTCATATTCTTTGATTTCTAACATCATTGAATGATGACATCAAGATGGATGGGAGTGATACTATTCCTTGAAGACTTAGTGGTCACTTTAGTCATGTTTGGGATTTGCATTGATTCCAAGATTGCTTGGAATGCACTTGTGGACAAGGTACGTTTTCGTTCTTCCACACGCCCTTTTGATCATTCTCTTGATAATTACTTAACTATGTGCTTGGTCTTGGCATCCTTGCCTTGACATTTGTTTGTGGTTTGAGATTCTTTTCTTTTACCCTCTCAAACCTGCATTGCTTGGCTACTTGACTCACTATGGGGATGTAGAGTGAGTTAGTAGTAGCATAAAGTATCAAGCATGATTTCCATGGTTTTCACCCTCACGGTTAGTAGGCCCTATATCATGTGTAACTTGTGCAATTGAGCTCATCTCTAGGATGATTGGTTAATCCCTTGAGATACTAAACTACTTCATAAGTTGTAGTTGGATTTTACACATTAGGAATTGAAATATTCCAAGGATATTGTTATTGTAAATCTTTGCAATAATTTTTGTCCGATCATGTGGGAGAGAAAGTGAACTTATACTTTTCTCACATTTTGAAGTAGAGTAAGACAATTCTTGAAAGTGATCTTAATCTATGTATCAAAATTTCTTGGTATAGTTCGTTACCAAAGCTGTTTAGACTTTTGTCGGAAAGGCATCTCTTAAACCACTATATATGACACAAGCTCTTCGTCTCCTCGACTTGAAGATTATCATTTGTCTCTAGAGAATTGTACTTGGTCTTGATTCACTCCTCTTGACTTCTCTCCTCTTTGCTTCTTCGCTACGAGTAGTCGTTTGTCCGTTTCGGTATTTTCCCGTCTCGATTCAACTCGTAATCCTTCATTATGGCATTATTACCTAGTGTTGAAGTGGTCTAATGATTTCCTAAAGGTTTAAGATATATTTTATGTATTTTAGAAAAATTTGGTTTGAAAAATTCTTTGATTTTCCTTGATAAAAACTCGCCACTGTAGGCGGTTCTTTATCTGTCGCGGCTCAAAGGCGCGGTTCTCTATCGATAAGGAACCACGGCCAGAGCTTGAGACTAAAGCGTCAGGTTTTATTAAAAATCATTTTTTCAAACAAACCTTCTCTCTCATCTCCAATAGAGCTTGTGGTTTTTCTTATTTTCCACCATTGTTGAACCTTCAAAACCTTCAATCACTCAAGTTTAATTGATTCCAATTCGTGGGTTTCACTCATCCTTCATCCAAGATCAATTAACTGTAAGTGATTTCATTCAATTTCATCTAATTTGTTCTAGGGTTCATACTTTCATAATTAGGGATTTTTAAAATTGATATTGAATTAGAACCTTACTAGGAATGTGAGTTGACATAGTTATTTTACTATGATTCCTTAGGTTCATATTCATTGAGATTTCACTAAAACCCACTTGAAGACAAATCCGAATTTTGACTAAATAATTTTGATTAATCGGTGGAATTGATATGAACCCATAAACAAGTTGGTAATGACATTGTTAATGCTTACCTAAAAACTTTGTTTTGAAAAACCAATGTTCAAGTTCATTGTTGATTTTACATGCGTAATATGTTATTGTCAATGATGAACTAGGTACATTGTGAACATGAGAATGATAAGGATCAATCCTTTGTTTGTCAACAAATTGATGAAACACATTCTCATCTTTTTTATTTTTGGCTTATATTAACATATGATTGATTGGGGAAATATTTTTGTGTTTATTTAGGTACTACTCATGCATTCGGAATATCAACAAGATCACCAATACACTAAACAATACATGCCAAACCTAGCCGATCTTTGTCCTTCCCCTCAACTTGCAAATACCTACTCCTCACTTCAAAAACGTTGCTTTCGCGAGGGTAGAGTTGTCCAAAATGATATTGAGGGCTATATATATACTCAGTCGATGTTCGAACAAGTCGAGTTTGATTGCTTGTTGTACATCAAGGAAGATATATATTCCGAATTTCTTTTGGAGTTCTTTAGCACATAGTCTCTCGTGTTTGATAAAGATAGAATATATGTTAAGTTCATCATTAATGGTCGACTCATTCAATACTCTCTCGAAGATTTTGGTCTAGCTCTTCGTGCTTTATTTAGAGGCACTTTTCGATTTACGGATAAATGGAAGCTTGATGCTCTCCTTGATCCATTCGATTGTGCTCCAAACGACAACGAATAGATTGACCTTGACTTCATCCTTGATGTCATTTCTAAAGCGCGTAGTGGAAACGTTGTAAGAAGCCTCCACTCAAACAAGCATTCGGTGAAACGTTTTGAAGTTCTCTTAAGCGAACTTAATGATTGTATGGTCCGATGGGACGACATCCTTAGGGAAAATGTGTTTTGTCTTGGTGGAAACCGGGATCATATTCCGGCGTATATGGCGCATATGTTATTTTGCATCTCTACCAACACCAAGTACAATCTTGCATTTTATATCGCTCGACGGATCAACTATACTCTTTCCAAACCCAAAACAAATCTTCCCTATGCCATACTCCTTACTCGCCTTCTTAAGAAGGTTGGTGAAAAGTTTCCTGACCTTAATCTTTCTCGCTTTCGTCTGGTTCATCGGGTCATGCTACCTATTCAAGAGGTAAAACCATGAAAGCCAAGAAGTGATCGAGGATCGAGAAAGAGCGAACCACAAGAGTCCGATGATGAGGACATTAATATGTCACCAAGTGATGGTGGTGGCATAGATACTAGTGTTCATGTTGGCTCTTCGAGTGACTCCTACCCATCCATGAACTCTTTCATGGAAGGGTTAGATGAAATTTTCCCTCTTCCTCACCATGCCACTAGTAGACTTCCAGACAACTTCAAACTTGAGGATGTCTATCGTGCTAATCTTAAAACCCAAGGTGAGTTGTATGATCATCGAGTGGAGTCAAGAGGTTCGTTCAAGAGCATAAGCAAATTGATCAAGGTACTTGGAAAAAAGAAGAAGTGAGGCTTTGGATAGCAATGGTTAACATGTTTGTGAACATGTTTTGGATTGTTAAACTATTTCCGTTATCTTTCTTTATTTTTAGGATGTTATGTGTTTTATCTAATACTATGTGTTTGGATTATTTACTATTTTAATCCTAAGTGTCTATGTGATCGATCTTTCGATTTACATAGCTTTGTGCATCTTATGTGTTAGTTAGCTTCCTAGATTTTGATTAATAGTTAACTTTGGCTTGATAAACCTTTGTGTGAAATTTGGGATAGCAAAAGTTTCAGGAAGTGTATTTTTTAGAACCCATTGGTGGCGGTTCTTTACCTTCCCCGCGGTTCCTTAGTGATAAAGAACCGCGCCCTTACATAAGGAACCGGCATCACCTGTTATCTTCGTTTTACACTATTTTCCTTTAATCTGTGTAAACATTGGTAAATTTTTTGCAAAGACCTGCACTTTCCTAAACTAGGCTACCTAATTTCATTATTCACCTAAAATGATTTTAGCCCATTACTAGTTTGGATCATCCCTTCCTCTTCTTAAACCCCTACTTGTTGATCTTGTTCTTCATTCCTTAAATGTCTTTCTAAACCTCTTCACAACCATGGTGTCCACTAAAACTTCAAACTCTCCCAAAATATCCTCTTCCAAAAGAAACCTTAAGATCAAGATTAAGTTACCCAAACTTGGTTCTTCATCTTTCCACACTCCAAAAAATGAGACTTATCCTATTCTCATTACTTCATCACCTTCACCACCCCTTGCTCCATGCAAGACCAACTCAACTCATGGTACCAATCATTCATATGGTTCTACCTCTTCTTCATTCTAATAAAGAATGAATGATTTGTCCTCACCCTTCACTCATTGTAACACCCCACTTTGATAAGTGGACCGTTACGTATAATTATGGCGTATCATCAAAGTGGGGTGTTACAATTATGGTATCAGAGCCAAGGCTGCGACCTGTAGGCTCTAAAAAAACTCGACTTATGACTAGTGGGTAGTTACTATAAGCTTCCTAAATCAACGCTTGTTATTCCACGTATTGATTTTTTCAGCACTTTGTTGTTTTAACCATGATGTTTTCATCGGTATTGTTTTAACTAATATGGATGAACAACCGACATCCATACTTAGTTATGTGTCATTGTTTCACGCATGATGTTCCTAGTGAACCGTGGCTAATGTGGACTGAACCCCAGTACTTCATAATTGGTCACATAAAAATTTTCCTGTTAATTTTTTATTGTTGAGTTTCACTCATTTATTCCATGTATCATTGTCGTAGGTTTATGACTAAGTAACGGTTGATACAGGAGTGGCCCTATTTAGTCCCATGTGCTTTTATCAAAACTTTTAACTTTGGGACCGACCCATAGACGTCCCCTCGCCATGTCTTTTGTTTTGGGTAAACTGACCATAGGCGTTTACCCTCGCGCATATAAAGGTTTTTATAAATTGCATCATGCATTCACGCATTATTTTCATGCATAAAATTTTTCTCATGATTTATTGGAATAATTTTTTTTTCATGTCCCCTCACAAGTTGCTATTTTTTTATGTCAAGTATGTTTTCATACTTTCATGGTTAACTTCGTTTTTGTGCTGATTATGTTGTATACTCCTTCATGTTAAGTTGTTTCATGTTTCTTCATGATGATTTCGTCTTCATGTTTATTATGTCTTACGTCTCTTTTGTTGTTATGCTCTCATACAAGACATTGTTGGATTTCATTTAATCCTGTTTTCATGATAGTCATGGTTGGTTTTCGTTAATCATGCTTTCAGGCAAATCATCGTTAAATTTCGTTTAACTACACTTTAGAGTTTCTCTATGCAACCAGAGTGATGTATATACTCGCATTGCCAGGTTATCATGATGGTTTTCTAACCGTTTAACAAATTAATTTTCCTTTAAAATCATGACAAATGATCGACCCCATACCGATCATTTCATGTGCATTCCATGTGTACTCCATGTATCGTATCCCATGTGTATTACACGTACCTTAATCCAGGTGTACTTTACTTGAAATGCTCCATGAGTATTCACTAGTCGATTCTAAATCATCTTAGGCGTATTCCCCTTATTGATGTTCTCCAAGATGCTGATGCCGCTCATAACTTGGAGATGTTACTAAAAGTTGATGATGCTGACTATTTGGAGACCCTACGAGATGCGGATGTTGTTCACAACCTGGATATTTTACTAGATGTTGATATAAAAGTTGGATAGACCGAGCTTGACCCAAATAGGCTTAATTTGGGGCCTTGTGGACTCCGGCTCTTGCACCAAGTGAAACTTGTTTCTGAGGACCCTGCGCACTAAACAGACACCGTTAGGCTTACCGTGGGTTTGTGACCCACGACTAGACTCCAGCGTGAGAGTAAGTAATCGATTTGAGTATGTAGTGTTTAGGTTATTATGTGTATCGTACCTTTGTGGAACCTATGGGGTTCCTTTTATACCCGAGAGAGTCTTGGCTGGGCTCTCCTACTCTTGCGGCCAAAGGAAGAGATAATGACCTAAAATAGTTTGATCCTTATCGCATAACCAAGGCAAGTGTAATTAGCCGTATGTGCGACAGCGGCTCACCGGGCCTCATTTGCTGCGCGCGCGCATCGCACAAGCATTCAATCCATTCCTGATAGATGTGGGTAGTACCCGTGAGTCGGACTATCTAGCCCGAATAGGGACTATACGTCATCATGTCCCCCCAGTCTAGTGGTCCCATGTTCCAACCGCGGCTACTAGACTATAAATCAACCAGAACACTCGCATAGTCCAGATATGAACAAAGATTTCAAACATTCCCGCCAAGAAGACATTCATCCCCCTTTTACCTAACCTCCTCGGTACCTGGGAAAAGCGCCTTCCACGTCATAGTTACCCCTTCAACTTCTACCATTGGATCTAGCAAGAGGGAAACACGTGGCACATATCCAACCGTGAACAGTAAATCAGTAGGTATATATATATACCCCTAACGCCTCCATTTGACTGTTTAACAATTTCAAAACTCTCAAACCTCTATTAACGCCTCCAACACACACCATCATCACCAGATTTCTATGAAGGTAATCTGTGTGACCACCTTATTATACATATAACACCATGGTAAAACAATTATCCGACATTACGTCAACCTTGACCATAGAGGAGCTAGACCAATTCACCACTGAGTTCTACATACCTAATTACCTGCACCCAGAAGTTCATAACCCTTGACATAATATAAGCCAGGCCCCAGCGGGAAAGATAGGGATGTACACCCGGTTCTTCGACTACGTAAACCAGCGTATACCCATGTCGCGCTTCCTTCTTAGTGTGTTGATGCATTATGAGACCCACGTCTCTCAATTGCATTGTATAGGGGCGGCTAAAATTTAAAATTTCGAAATAAACTACCGCACCCTAGACATAGAGCCCACCGTAGACCTTTTCCGCGTTTTCTACCAATGGCAATTAGCCAATGGCTGGATATCCTTTGCTAAGCGAAAGGGCGGGATGCAATATTATGATGGAAAAGTAGACTCCCTAAGGGACTGGAATGACAGATTCTTCTAGCTTGACGACGTCGCCTTCCCTTTTCACTTCCCTTTTTTGACCCCTGGAATGGTGGGGAAGGACCCCTTACCTGGCCGCAACTCCTATAACCCCAAAGACGCGAAGACTCTAAACAACAATCGTATCCACGTACAACCGTATCCGGAGAGTGTGCTAGTCACCCTTAGACTAAGTCACACAGCAATCTGTGGCGCGCACAGGATACCCGTCTTCTACACCCAGGATGGCCAGGGTTAGTGGTTCTTCCCCCATCCATCGTAGTATTCTGTAAGTACCTTCCTGTGCCAAGAAACTAAATTTTATCTTTCTGTTTGTCTGTTTGCTTGCTACACAGTTATGGATCTTCTTGAACTCGTTCGTGGTGCTTTCCCAGAAGATTTCATGGTCTACTCGCGCCCTGAGAGGGAAAATGAAGAGCCCCTCGAAGTTCGCTCACAAAAGAACACCATGGACCTGGAAGTCGGGGAGTCATCCGCCGCCCAAGAGAATACCGACACAGGCGCGGACCAGCCACCACCCCCATCACCAGCACAACAGCAACAACAGCCATCACTAATACAACAACCACCAGTAGTACAACAGCCACCGCCGCCCTTCCTCAGCTCCTCGTTGTCTTCGATTATTCTTACCGAGGACACTGAGAAAGGCGCGGAAGGATCTGACGAAGAGGACACTTCTGCCTTGGGGAAAAGACAAAGGAGCCCCCCCATCATCTTCACGCAAATCTGCGCGCACTGGGGCCGGTCCCTCCTGGATAGAGGTGCGCACAACCGAGGAAGAATTCGAGGAGAACCTTCTGAAGACTCCCCCACGCACTCCTCCAGTCACCATCAACCTAAGGTAACTACTTTCCTATACATGGTAGCTCTTGTTCACATGTTGTTTGTTGTTTTGTTTTTTTTACGTTCACCTCACGACCATTCTTATGTATCAGTGAAGACCCAGAGAAGTCCTCTGCGAAAGCTGAGACCACGCCTTCCCCTCACAAGGAGACTTCATCAGCAGAGGAAGTATGTTTCTCCAAGACCCTGTCTTTGCTCCCAACTGGGAGCTGCCTGCATCTTCTGATTTGACGAGCGTGTTTGACTGCTCAAGTTTTCTGGATAATATTGTGCCCCCTGGCCGAGTGGAAATTCTTAGGGGGATGAGTGACGCCGTCCTGGCCGATGAAGCCAGCTATCTAGCAGCACAACATGTGACATTGATGTCACATCTTAAGAAGAGATACCTAGAGTTGTCTGTCAAAGTCCGCACGATGGAGGAATGACTGAGGCAGGTCACTAAAGAGAAATCCATCGCTCTGGGAGATATGCAAGAAAAAATCGACCAAGAGATCGAGAGAGGGAGAAAAGATGCAGCCCTTCTCCATTCTTTGACAAAGGAGAGGAACAAGCTATCCTCCGCTCTTGACGAAGAGTGCGCCCAACTCAACCAGCTAAAGGCCTCCAACCAAGTTGGTATGGGGGCTTTTGAAGAGGGAAAGAATAAGTTTGTGGCTGATGTTGACGCGTTGGGCGCCAGGGTGAAGGAGGATATAAGCGACCTCAGCGATCAGTTAAAGAGGCTAAGCATAGAGCTGGATGAAGACTTGTATCCTCACTTAATGAAGGAAGTAGCCGAGAAGCGGTGGCTAGTGCGCTATGGTTTGCACTTATCCGCGATGGGTGCTTTGGAAGACCCCAACTTGCGAACTTCTTTCTCCAAGTATGTGATAGCTACGATTAACGAGGGTACTTCCAGGGGTTTGGTGACAGCACACAAGGCAATGTTACTAAATAAAGAATTAGCAGAGGTGTCCTTTTATGATCTGAAGACCGATTCCAAACTTACAACAGCCTTGCAAGATATGAAAGTTTGTCCACTGTCATCCTTTGGTTTAGATGATAAGGACCATGAGGTGCCCCTAGAAATTGTAATGGAGGGCCTTACGCTGGCGCGCCACAAGGCCGAGGGCGCAGAAGCATTGACGGACTTCCACCTGAAACTGTCCATGGAGCAGCTGACAATACCCACATTTGTGCATCCCAGTGACGCACTTGATCTATTCAGAATTGAGAAGGAAGTTCCATTGTCCGAGGTGCTTGCAGCCCATGAGAGACGCACTGCTGCCAAGAAGTCCCTTTTGAACATAGAGGCTGCACCATCTGTTGGCGCGGCCCACCTTGCACCCTTCATTCCTGTGTTGCCATTACCACAGCTAGAGAGGGACTCGCGCATGTTGGACCGAATGGAGAAGAGCTTGAAGGATCATCGGGCCACTGCTTACTACCCACCGTTGCTGAAATTGAAGAGGTCCTCATCCGAGACCCATTTGCTCACCAACCGCTCTACTGACTTGTAAATATGTTGCTTATTTTGTTATGCTCAAATGTTCGCCCTCGTTTGTAATAAACACTATTTTTGTTTATGATAAGTGTGTTTAATGTTTGCAACACAATTTCGCATAATGAGTTAATGTAAACTCATAAATGGTCCATATGGGTTTGAGAAGCTCATTACGTGCGGTATACCGCTACGACCATAAGGAAGGCTAGGTGAGGCTGACCAATTGTTAGGTGCGCACGATTGTGTATTAACAGTCTCAGAGTTAACTGGCTGCGTAACTTGCTATGATGTCATAAATAGCAAGGGGCCTAACAAGGATACACGATCCATGGTCGATGGGGTTGCATCCCACTAACTCGACGAGTCTAATTAGTAGGGTAGGCTCATTCCTCTTATTTCTCCTAGAAACGTTGTGCACGCATGCGCCAGCAGGCAATTTATAATACATAAAAAAGAAAATATGTATGACAAAAAGAAATGTTTTCAGAATGCGCCGTGGAACTAGCTAAGTACCACGACAGTTTTATTAATATTTGCAAGATTTAACACATAAAATAAAAGAAAAAACAATACATTTATTCAAGAAGTCCACCGCTAAAGGTAGCACTTCTTTAGATGGCATATGTTCCAAGGTCTTTGTAGGTCGCGGCCATCCATGTCACGCAGCCAATACGCGCCATTCCCCAATGCATCTGTCACTATATAAGGTCCCTCCCACTTAGGTCCAATTTTTCCTGTATTCTCAGCGCGGCTGGCCGCGTTTTAGCGATACACGAAGTCACCTGGCCTGAAGGAGGTCTGGCGCACCCTAGCATCGTAGTACCCTTTCATTTTTGCTTTGGATCTAGTTTCGTGGATTGCTGCCAACTCTCTCCGCTCCTCGATTATGTATAGGTTCAATCGTAGCACCTTGTCGTTAGTGACCATGTCTACCTCCGCTGTGTAGAGTGTTTGCAACCAATCTCAGCTGGGATGACTGCCTATGTACCATATGTCAGGGCGAAAGGGATATCCCCCGTGGCTGTCTTGATCATCATGCGATGTGCCCACAAGACATGCGACAACTCATCGACCCACTTCATGTTGTGTTCCCCCAATCGTGCTTTTATGCCATCTCCCAGACTCCTGTTTGCTCTTTCCACAAGTCCATTCGTTTGTGGATGGGGTACCGATGCAAACCGTTGGTGTATTCCATTTTTTGCACACCAATCCTTGAATGGGTTCTCCGCGAATTGTTTTCCATTATGAAAAACTATTTCACCGGGTAGTCCGAAACGACATACTATGTTGTCACATACGAACCTCTTCACCTGGTTCCCCGTGATTGTTGCGACTGCCTTCGCTTCAATCCATCTCGTGAAGTAATCCATCGCGACTATGAGGAACTTAATCCCACCCGCGGCTAGGGGAAAAGGTCCTGTGATATCTATTCCTCAATTGAAGAATATCCAAGGGTATGTAATCGGTGTGAGCTCCTCCTGGGGTTCCGAAGTATTGGCATGTGCACCTGGCAGTAATTGCATTTATTAATGAGCGTTCGCGTGTCCGTATGCATGGTTGGCTAGTAGTACCCGCTGCGCAACGTTGTTGCTACCATGGACCTTGGTCCTGCGTGCATGCCGCATGACCTCTCGTGGATTTCACTAATGATGTAATGCACCTGGCGCGGCCCTACGCATCTTAGCCATGGCTGGAGAAATGATCGTTTGTAAAGAACCCCATCTCTGACTTCAAATTGCCTCGAACATCTTCGTATTCATCATGACTCAGTTTCGTCATGTGGGAGTGAATCATTCTTCAAATAATCCACAATCGATGTCATCCATGTAGGGCCTTCTTCCTCTACGATCGATGTGACCTCTTGCTCTTTTATTGACTTGTCCTTGAGAATCTCTACCAGGACCTGTTTTGATAGGTGTGAAAAGCTGGTAGATGTTATTTTACTAAGTGCATATGCTTTCTTGTTCTCCCCCTGGGTACTTGGCGTATTCGGAACTTATTGAATCCTTCAATCAATGTTTTGTCTTTTTCTAAGTATTGCACCATGTTATCTTCTTTCGCCTCGTATTCGCCTAGTATGTGGTTTGCTACCAGCCGAGAATCTACGTTTGCTTCAAGATTGCGCACACCCATTCGTGCTGCAATTCTTAGTCCTGCTATTAGCGATTCATACTCTGCCTCATTATTTGTCGCTGTGAACTCAAAACGCAATGCGTATGTGAATTCCATTCCTTCGGGGTTGGTGAGTATGAGCCTCACGCATGATCCGTTAGTGCAAGAGGACCCATCAGTGAACAAGACCCACGGGGTTAGGTCTTCTTCCTTTTGATCTAGCTCTTGAACGTCTTCTTCTGGTTTTTCGATGATGAAATCTACCAAAATTTGCCCCTTTACGGCATTGCGCGGTCTGTAAGTAATGTTGTGTTCCCCTAGTAGAACACTCCATTTCTGGAACCTACCTGCGACCTCTGGTTTTGATATTACCTGCTTTTTGGGCTGATCAGTTATCACCACTATTGGGTGCGCTTGGAAGTATCGACGCAACCTTTTTGCCGCAAACACTAGTGCGAGTACTAATTTTTCCATTGGGGTATAATTTAGCTCCGAGCTTTGCAACGCTCTACTTATGAAGTATACTGGAGTTTGCACATTTTCTCTATCGGTCATTAGCACTACACTGATCGCTCCATGTGTAGCAGACAAATACACCTCAGAATTTCGCCCAATTTGGCTTTCAAACGCTTTATCAACCAGCCGTTGATACGTGGCCCCTGCGTTTTTGAGTCCAAATGGCATTTTTTTGTAGTAGTACACACCCTGGCTGGTATGGAATGCTGTTTTTTCTTCGTTCTCTTCTGCCATTTGTATCTGGTGGTATCCCTTGTACGCGTCCAAGAAGTATTTGAAGGGGTACCCGCACAACGATTCTACCTTCCAATCTATCTCTGAGAGTGGATAGCAATCTTGGGGACAAGCTTTATTAAGGTCTGTGAAATCAACACACATGCGCCAGCTACCATCATGTTTCTTCACCATTACTGGGTTAGCGAGCCAGTCGTGATAGTAAACTTTCCTCATGATTCCTACGTCTACTAGCTTTTTCACCTCCTCGAGTATCACCTTGTTGCGTTATAGGGATGTCCTCTTTTCTTTTGCCTAACCGGAGGGTACCCTTCGCGGATTTGGAGCTTGTATTTGGCTAATGACCTTGGTACCCCTGTCATATCTTTGGGTTCCCATGCGAAGATGTCTAGGTTGTTCTGTAAAAGGCGACACATGTCCGTCTTTCCTTTGTCAGACAATGTTCCTCCGATTGTTATCTCTTGATCCGGATACTGCGGATGCACTGCTACCTTTAGATTTTGCGGTGAGTTTACCTTCAGTTCCATTGTGACCCATGGAGGTTATGTGATCGCGTTACACTCCGGGGAGTTATCGCTATGTTGAAGATCATTACGATCCCTCCATCCACTAGGAATTTGATCAGGCTATGAGCTGTGGAAGGTACCGCTCGCATTGCTAGTATAGTTGGTCGCCCTATAATCCCGTTATATTGCGATGGCGACCATATGATCAGGAAAGTTCATTGAGACTTTTGTTGAGTGCTGATCGTCTCCTACTTTCACTAATAGCTTTAGTTGGCCTAAAGGCCACACCGCTTCTCCACTAAACCCGATGAGCGGGGAGGTTGCAGGTATCATCTGGCTCTGTACTTCTGCACTAAGCTCCAGGAAGCAGTGCTCATACATTATTTCTGCTGATGAACCTCCATCCACATACATGCGATGTATGTTGTGTTGACCAATGCTTACTTCTATAACTAACGGGCCCTCTACGACGTTCCTCGCGCTGAGTGGGGGAAGGAAATGTCTTTTCCCTTCGAGAATTTCTGGCTCACCTTTTGTCTGGTCCTTCGCTTCCATGATTCCACCATGTAAATATTTGCGCTAGCGGTTTTTTGTCTTTCGTCTTTTGTGGTTTCCTTGACAAGGTGTTTCAGCTCGCCTTTCTTTACCATATTTTCGATACATTTTTGCAGTTGAATACATTTGTTCATAGCATGCCCCCTCTCATCATGGTATTCACAATATCTATTGTCGACGCGCTTTTCGACCGGAGTGGTCATTGGTGTTGGCCTTGGGAAATTCGCACCTTCTAATACGAGGATTTCTCTTGGGGTTAACTTAAGGGGAGTAAACCTAAAGTTATTAGCTCGTCCCTCTCTTGTCCTTCCTAAGTAATCAAGACCTAGAGGTCTGCCTTGCCTACTAGGCCCTTCACTGGGCGCGTGGACAGATCTGTAGTCATAAGTGTTTCGTGTTACTTCGAAAGCAGCTGATTCTCCCTGTATGAAGGATTTTACCCGCCTTAGTACTCCATCGAAGGTTTCGGGCGTTTTTTCATTCATCTTCATTATTAGATCACTATTTTGAATACCCACCATGAAGCAAGATACTTTCAGAATTTCTGGGCAGTCTTTTATCTGAAGACACTCGCTCTTGAAACGTTCCAGAAAGTCTTCCAGGTATTCGCCCTGGTTCTGCTTTACCCTGGCAAGTGATACAGCACTCCTATCATGTCTTTTCTGTTGCACATAGTTTCTTTTGAATGCTTTCTGCAACACTTCGTACCCGTTGATTGTTCGTGGAGGAAGCCTGTCGAACCACATCCACGCGTTACCTACGAGTGTAGAGTTGAACATGTTACACCATACGGGTTCTGGCCATTGTTCAATATACACTCTGGGATTCAAAGACTGTTAAGTGGTCTTCTAGATCTGAAGTGCCATCATAAGTTTTCACGTTTGATGGCATGCAGTGCTTTCTTGTATCTTCGTAATACTGTATGCGCCTTGTAAAAGAGTTTTTTCTGGCTCTTCTCCACGGTAGCGAGAAACTTTGGTCATCCGAGGAGTAACTTGCGCGCATGTGTTTTTCCGGGAGGTTATCACCCGATCCTGACAGGTTGCTTTCAGAGGATTCGGCGTGTTTCGCATGCTTTGCTTCTTTTATTATCTTCTCGTGTTTAGAAACCGAATGGATGAGGGTTTGTAGGTTATTAGCTACGTACTCCTCCATTATGCGTGACTCCGTAGCAACGATTTCCCCGTCCTCCTCTTGGAGCGTCCTTCTTTTTTGTTTATTGGGAGGAGGCTTAGTTGACTCTCGTTTTGCGCCTTTTTCCTCCGCAGCGGGCAGGGGAGTTGAGAACAGTTTTCCTGTTCTTATGATCGGGGGGTTGTTTACATCCCGGGTGTTTGCTTCACTGGTAGATCCAGGAGTAACATTCACGGATGTGACATGGCCTTCTACCATTGAGGATCCTTGACGGCCTTCATTCATGCTGATTTTCGTCATTAGCTAAAGCTTAGTGTGGGTCCCACGGATGGCACCAACTTGTTGATAAAAAAGTTGGATAGACCGAGCTTGACCCAAATTAGGCTTAATATGGGGCCTTGTGGACTCCGGCTCTTACACCAAGTGAAACTTGTTTTGAGGACCCTACGCACTAAACAGACATCGTTAGGCTTACCATGGGTTTGTGACCCACGATTAGATTCCGGCGTGAGAGTAAGTAATCGATTCGAGTATGTAGTGTTTAGGGTATTATGTGTATCGTATCTTTGTAGAACCTATGGGGTTCCTTTTATACCCGAGAGAGTCTTGGCTGGGCTCTCCTACTCTTGCGGCCAAAGGAAGAGATAATGACCTAAAATAGTTTAGAGTATTATGTGTATCGTATCTTTGTAGAACCTATGTAAAAATGAGAAGTGTAAATGTGTTTTGTTAGTTAGATTGCTAATGGGCTGGCCTTGGGCCATAAGTAAGCTTATAAGGCTTATGTCTAACACAAAGCCCATTTTATTTATTCGAGTCTTAACTTGTGTTCTCGTGTGTGTCGTAAATTCATGATTCTTAATTTCATAATATATCTTGTCATGTCGTATTTGATATACGTATTTACTTGTCGTGAATGATTTAAATATTAAAAGTTATAATTTAATGGCATTTAAAGCGGGTTTTACAACTCTTCCCCTCTAAAAAGAATAATTCGTCCTCGAATTAGAGACGTGATAATATCGTGGTTTAACAATTCTTCCCCTCTAAAAAGGAGAAATTCGTCCTCGAATTAAAGGTAGTAAGCTGATGAAGCTATAAGAACTGAAAGAACACGTAAACTGAAAAGACAAATAAGCTGAAGGATAATTCGTCTTCTAATTAAGACATGATGCTACTGATAGGTATAAATATGACATGACTGAAGTGATCATGTAACGTGACATGGCTGAAGCGAACATGGAACGTGACATGATTGAAAGGACTTAACTAGATTTATTAAAGGAAAAAGAATGAGAGGTCCGGATGGACTCCTCCGTTTTGAGTGGCCTCCCGCTCGAAACGATCCTTTAAAAGGTCTAAGCATAATGAAAATCTTGGTCCTGATGACCCTATCCTGATGATGCTGAATAGTTTCATGTTCCATACTTAAGATGGATATTCTGAATTTGATCGAATGGATAGAATATAACACGTAGTATACATGAAACAATATGTAAAATTTACATGAAACGATGACTTCTATACCTCTGAGTAAAGCTGTTGAAACATATTAGGATGAAGCACGTGAACAATTGTGAACGTACTACGTGAGCAATTGTGAACGTGGTTCGCGATCGTCTGACAAACGATGTGCATCGAATATATCACGATCGTGATACGTAAAACATACTGTGAACGTGATACTAGAACATATCATCAACATATGCTTACTGAAAAAGGGATTTCTAAATGAAAATGATGAAATGTGAGATATGACGTGAAACGTCCGTCTGAGGGTGGAAGTTTATCAAACTTGAGCCTGGTTTCCTAAGTTTCTGCAATCTTCCCAGAACTATAATAAACACCATTTTTAAGCTAGTATACGATTATGAATGTAAACAATGTCATGAACGTGAATATGAGAAGTAAATTGTGAACGTGGACAAGGACATGAACTTAGTTATCGAATGCAAACGTGAACCTTTATCTGATCGGATCGCTGAAGGAGTGCCATGTGATCGTATGATCTTTTAGCTGGACAAAATATTGATATTCTGCTAACTTGTGGAGTTCTTGCAGATGGAAAGGAGATACAACTCGGTCAAATTGGTGACGACAGTCCAGATGGCATCATGCCTCTTCTAAGCCTGCGGTAGTCCATCGACAAGATCCATGGAGGTCTTCGAAACTTATCGCTGGTTGAATTGAATTGTTAGAATTTTGGCGTTCTATCTCAACCTGTTGGTATGTCAGGTATTAAGATATGAACATAACTGCATCTTGTTTCATGTTGCTCCACCAAGATGTGGTTGCGATCATGATACATTTATAGAATCTGGTACTAAGAAAAGAAAGAAATTTCAGGGTGAAATTCTTTTGTTGTAAATCTTATAACATAGAGTGAAGACGGTCTTCGTACTCTTCCCTTGACTTAAATAAGGTCAGAATGTTAATCATGAATAGGATGACAAACTCGTCCAGAATTCCTGAAAAGTTGATTCATCACGTCTATAATTATTGTTGGGCATTCGTGAGATCAGAAAATATGGATATAAATCCATAGTGACCATAACGTGTGTGAAGAGCAGTCACGGAAACAAAATGTTCTTTCTCTCACCACTGATGGTAGCATGATCAAAAATTATTCTGGAAAAATATGCTTTAGACATCGTAGCAGATCAGATAAAATTTCTATACGTGGGATGAAACAGTGGTTAAGAATGGCGATCTGTATAAAAAAATATCTTATGGTCGATACATGATGTCATGATACCGTCCTTCTTCCTGGTAGACAGAAACGGTGCACTTCCTGATGGTGCGCTAGGGCGAACAAAACTTCATTTCGGTAACTCATGCAGCAAATGCTGCCACTCTTTTAACTTAGCTGAAGCCTTGCAATAAAGAGTTTTGAAAACAGGTGCCGTTCTTGGGACAAGCTTGATGTTAAGTTCGGTCTCGTGGTTAGAGAGGAATTTCTAGAAACCTTATGGAATGACATTTGGAAATTTCTGGACAAATCTGATGATCATGAATTTAAGGAATTTCAAAAGTTTAGTCCTCACTGGTAGCTAGAAAGTCTTCAAGGCTATGGAATAATAAGTCGCGTGCTTATAAAGCAGAAACAATTTGTACTGATTTTCTGGCAGAAGTAAAATGAATATATTTTGATTTAGTAAGACGAATTTCGTCTTCAACTGGAAGGAAAACTTAATAAATATAGGTGATACTGTGAAGTCTTTTCCGGTTGGGAGATAGGTAATGCCTGATTTAAAATAACACTGGCATGTGAACACGTGTAGTAAACGTGGAAACTTTCACTGAATGTGTTCGTCTGAATCTCACTATGTGTCTAACCTGGACAATACGCAAGTGGTAGTAACCAAATCGTTAATGGTCTGATTTATGCGTGGCATAACAAAACGGGTATACCCCTTTCTGAAGGGTACCCTAATTTACTGAGGGACTGGTTTAGAAATATACTGGAGTTATGAGTTCTGACTCGTATTTTGAGGAAAGATTTGTATTACCTGTACCATGACTGGTATCCTGACACGTGTCTTCCGAAATGGTACTTGATACCTGTGTCTTTACTGGTGTCTTGACATGTGTTTTGGTAGGTGGATACGAGTAAGGTTGAAAATTTTCGTAACTGCTAGGATTTGCGGACCGGTAGACTGCTGACCTCTGTATTTCTGATCACGTCCGTTCTGGAGTTCCGATGGTTACTGACTAGTTTAGTTATTAGCACGGTAGTTGTCACTGTTGTCTTGTCTGCCAGCTTTAAGACGGTCATTATCACGACCGTGATTCATGTAACTATTCTGCTGAGTGGTCGGCTGGTTACCGGTTCCCACTCTTATGACTGAAAGAATAGCTAAGTGACGTGTGACATCTAACTGAGAAAGTAAAAGCATGGAGTGAAATGGTAGTGTCTGATGGTTGGGATTTATTCTTGTCAGAAATTTCAAGTTTATAGTTTTTGTCCTTGTTCTGAAGAGCCTTCATAGTATAACCAGCATCAGCATTTTGAGAAGTCTTCAAGATATCAGCAAGATCAGCCTTTGTGAGATCTTCAAAGTGTTAGCAGCATCAGCCTCTGGTAAAATCTTCAACTCACGAGCAGCATCAGCACCTGGTAGAATATTGACAAGTGGAAACACCTGAGATGATTGAGGATCGATTAGCAATATCCATTGAATAGGGTACATGGACTACACCTACACCTGGACTACTGTACATGAAGTACAAAATGAATACTACACATGGAGCATATCTGAGACACTGCACGTGCAGTACACATGAAGTACTGTACATGGAGTATAACTGAGACACTGTACATGGGGAACATATGGAATATTGTACGTGGCACTGGTGGAAATTTATGGGATGATTGATACTGGTGTTGCTTATCTGATATGATCAAAGAAATACATTTATTTAAACGGTAGCAAACTGAACTGAAATGGGTAACATGATAGCCTGGTAATTCCTGCATAGGCTTAATACTGGTTTTATAGAGGTTCAAGGATATGATTAAACGGAATTTTAACAATGGTCAGCATGAAACATGATTATGAAGGACAAACATGATTTATCATAAAAACAAGATTTTACTGAAATCCTTCTGTATCTTAGCATGGAAACATCATCACCTTGCTGAAAACGTAATCCTCATAAGGAGGCATGAACTTAATCAGCATGAAAACGACATCCACGTGAGGGTATGAAAACTTGATTGTTACAAAGAACATAAAAGTATAATCGACTGAGGTATCAACTAATGCGGATGGCTATGGTTCAATCCATAGCATTTCAAAGAAGAAACATGTGACTAAGTATGGACGATTCTGGTTCGATCATACTTGTTAAAATTTTCTGAGAACTGTCATGTATAGAATTTTACAATCTGGGATTAAATATGGTTGGCTGTAATCCAATCCATACTTGTCAAAATTTATGAAATGTCATGATATGACAAATGTGAACAACTATGGATCGGTTCACAAAACAACATTCGACTGAAAAGTATGAAATTTGAACTGAGAAATGGTGAACGCATATGGGTCAGTTCACCTAATAACATACGACTGGAAACATGAATCTATCATGAGTAAGGATGAAGGCCATTGGGTCGGTTCACCAATACGAAAATCTAAACGACAAGGGTGAACGTCTATAGGTCGGTTCACCAAAATAATTTTCGCAGAAAAGCACATGCGACTAAATATGGCCAGTCATGTACCAACCTTTTACTTAGTCAAAAACTTTAAGAAAACCGACTGATAACTGAAGAAAACTGACTGATAAGTGCATGAGAAACATGAAAGATAACAACGCCAAAATCTGGGAAGTTTCTGGTGACTACCCACTAATCACAGGTCAAGTTTTAGAGCCTACAGGTCGAACCTTGCGCTCTGATACCATAATTGTAACAACCCACTTGGATAAGTGGACCGTTACGTGTATTTATGGCGTGTCATCAAAGCATAAGGTAAATGTCCTAAAACATTAAATGACCATAACGGAAATACCGGAATCAAACATCGGTAATCCAACCTAGGCTCAAAACATGAAAAAATAAAATACTAAAGGAAAGGACCAAACAATGTCCAAATACGCTGAATAATGTAAGAAGTTCATAAAGTAAGAAGTCTGGATAACTTCCATCCAAATGCACAAGTTCTCAGAATCCTAAGAGCGTCCCGATGTACCTGCCGTTAGAACATGAAAGGAACTACGGCTGAGCATAACGCTCAGTGAACGGATATAAAGCATGATAGGGAATTACTAAAATGAAACAGATGATAAAATACTGGAGCTGTAAGACTGATAAGTAAAGTTGCAGCGGAAATCTGTGTATAATCTGTAAAGTCTGATTTATAAATAATAAAGCTGAACTGTTATCTGTTAAATCTAAAAACATGCATTTACTGTAATTTAATTGCCAGAGCTTATATAGGTCATGTGCTGTAACAACGTTGCATGAATAACTGGAGGGGTGACCTCGTCATGCTGTAGAGGGGTGACCTCTAAATAACTGTGCTGGGTGGAGGGATCAGCTCCAATGTGAAGGATATAGAGCACACACCACATTCACCTTGATAACTTGTAACACTTATAAGCCTAGGATGCATCCATACGCCCCACTAAACATACTGATAAAATGGCCAAACTGAACATGAGTGGGACGATGCAGGATATCACTCTCCTGCATGTGAGTCACGACACCGGTGCCTCTAGTGTCATGGTTACGGTACCTCCGTAACTAGTACATAAACTTGGTCATGCTTGTATATAATGCTCAGGCAATTTATTTAGTTATTAACATGATTACTTATAAGCTTAAACATATATTAGGGAAAAACATTTGGCTGCAGACGGGGAATCCTAATCATGCATAGAAAGGAAGTCCTTACTGAAATGACGGAAAATCCGTACCTCGTATCCAGTAATGAAATGAGAATGAAGCTGAAAGATCTACTCTGACTTCTCGGATACTACATAAATAAGGGACGTGAATGAGTTACCTGATATCTGTTTATTTTCACTGATCTTAACTGTTCTTAGTTGATTAAATTTATTCTTGTATTACTGTTTGTGTATAATCTGATAAATTCTGATTGTTCTATAATATTACTGATTAATGTATTCTCCGTATTCCTGATTATTGTACAATATGTATTTCGATATTATTATATTTCTATAAATAGTAATAAGCTCGTTAAATATACTTAAATAATTTACCTTGTTCATTGAATAAGCTAGTTATATAAGTCATGTTTAATAAGCATATTAAATAAGCAAATTCATATAAGTCATGAAGTATTAAGCCATGCTTAATTATAAGTATTTTATTAATAAGTCATGATTTAAATCAGTCAAATATTAATAGAGTCTATTTTAATAATTAATTTTTATATGTCATGAATTCATTATTGATTATTAATTAATAATATGTCATGATTTATTATAGATTATTAACTAAGCCTTAAACTTGATAAGCCCTTTTTAATAAGTCATGTAATAATAAGCTAGTATTTAATAAGCTCATTTTAGTGTAATCCGGAGTAATAATTAAGCCATTTTAAATAAGCCTAATTTAATTAAGTCTAAAAGTCATATAAGCCGATTCTTAAATAAGTCGAAAGTCAGATAAACCGATTGTAACATTACGGCCTCGTATGCGCACATGATATGGTTAAATTGATTAATATATCATCTTCTAAGATTTAGCATGTCTTTTACAACTAGAATGTCAATGTCTATAAAAATGACGTTAATATGATTGCATGAAAATGATATGAACACTAACGTCATGACATTCATATTATGTACGATGGATATATATGGTTCAAGAATAAATACCTTCGAGCCAAACGAGTATTGAGATCAAAGTCGAGCACGAGCACGAATGGCAACTCAAACAGAAACGTCAAGACTCAACGCGTCTGCTCGTAACCCGAACCTAGAAACGAATGATAAACGCGAACTAATGAGACCCATTATTTGACCCGCACATGCACTTTAGTTGATCGTCACTCAAAACCAAGCACGATTCTAGTTTACGGTTGTGTTTTGCTGTTTTTCTCAACATGGTATGAAAATATGATGGTGACATCAACTATCTACATTTCTATGTTTCATTTGATATGAGAGGTTTGTATGACTCAAGTAGAAAATGAATTGCAAAGTGAGATGTAACAGCTTGTGGAGAAAGTCATGGCGCAATTCTTGGCATTATATTGATTGACCTACTATAATTCCAACGGTTTACAAAATTAGTGCTATTTATTTTTAGGGTATTACCACTCTTAAAAGATTACACCAAATTGATCTTCTATTGACCAAGCACTAAAAACGAGTTTCTATTCCATTTGAAGATCTCCGCGTCTTGAAAATTATAGCTATAATGAATTTGTCTTTTTTTTCTAGCTTGTAAAAATGAGAAGTGTAAATGTGTTTTGTTAGTTAGATTGCTAATGGGCTGGCCTTGGGCCATAAGTAAGCTTATAAGGCTTATGTCTAACACAAAGCCCATTTTATTTATTCGAGTCTTAACTTGTGTTCTCGTGTGTCTCGTAAATTCATGATTCTTAATTTCATATTATATCTTGTCATGTCGTATTTGATATACGTATTTACTTGTCGTGAATGATTTAAATATTAAAAGTTATAATTTAATGGCATTTAAAGCGGGTTTTACAACTCTTCCCCTCTAAAAAGAATAATTCGTCCTCGAATTAGAGACGTGATAATATCGTGGTTTAACAGAACCTCATGACCTATATGGGCTATTTGGATAATTAAACAGATTTTCATAGAAACATAAGTCTTTTCAAACTATAAAACCAGTTTTAGGCACATGAATCCAGATATCTTAGAACTTATGTTATTCCACTGCTATTAGTTTTAGTTATGTTCCAGCAATTTATACTATGTCGTATATCCATGCATTGAGTGTTATGCTCAGACGTTACTTCCTTTCCAAGTCCCAAAACGGCAGGTACCCAAGAACGGACTCGAGCATTTGGAGGAATTGCATAGGATGGAAGCTAACATAGACTTCTTCTCCTTTTTGTCCTATATACTTATGCTTGTTTAGTCTTTCCTAGTTCATTTACTTTATTTATGTTATGGGCTTATGTTTGGGAACCGATGTTTGATTCTGGTTTTTGCTATGGTCATGTATGTTTTACTACATATTACCTTGCATGCTTTGATGACACGCCATAATTACTCGTAACGGTCCACTAATCAAAGTGGGGTCTTACACTCCTAGCCCTCCCTTGGATGTGAATACTCAACCTCAACCACTTCAAAGCATTCCCTTTGTTCTTGAGCCTATGATTACCTCTCCTTTCACTTCACCAAATTAACCCATTTCACCTATATCACCTTTGGACACTATGCCTCCCCCACCTCCTCCTCCCTCAAACACTCCTCTTTTGGGCATTCCCATTTCTCACATCATGGGTAATCCTTACTTCTTTTGTTTTCTAGAAGCTCATGAGGCTAATTGTCCATGTTATCTCTATAACAACTACATCATTTAAAACCTAAGGTTGGAGATGTTTGGTCTCCATAGGAGGTTGCAAGACTTCTTGCTTACCTTGTTCTCCATACCTCCTCCTCCTAGGAGATGAATGATGATTTTCAAAAATAAATGTTTATAAAGAAAGTCAAGCCAAGGAAGAATATGTTATCAAGAACTAGTTTAGCTAACTTTGTATTAGTTAGTTGTTATTTCTTTTCTTGTATTTCCTTTCCTTCATGAGTTTTTCATGAAGATGTTCTATGGATTTAGCTTTTGTGTGTTTCAACCTATGTGCTCACATTAATCAACTTCAATTTATTTAAAATTGAACCTAAATCTATCACAACCTCTAAAACTTGACTAAAAACTGATTCAAAATGTTATCTAAATATTTTGTCACACCTTGTCAAGACACTCTTTGTGAGTGTGTTTCTTTTATGCAACTCTAGCATATTCTAGTGCTAAAAGAGGTAAAAATCCAAGATTTGCAAATTTTTGAAAGAGTCTTATTTTTCTTCAAAACTTTTAAAATCATGGTTTCAAGTCCACTGAGTGAGGCTCCGTAGCAGTCATACGGTTCCCTATCAATAAGGAACCATCGGTCCCTTTAAGGAACCGCGGACATCAAGCCTGTTTTTGGCTTATTTTTTGTCTTTCTTCTTTGACCACTGTCTTTTTCAAGATTCTTTGTTTACCCAATTTGGCTAAACATTCCTTAAAACCTTTTGTTTTCATTTCAAATCTTTGCCTTGTCTATTTTCTTTAAATTCTTCTCTTTTGTGAGTTCTCTTCTTCATCCCTCACAATGTCTAACTCTTCCATTCCTAACCTTGACATATCTTTGTCACAATCTTCTCAACCTAAAGCTTCTTCTTCTAAGCTTTCAAAGAAACCGAAAATCTTGGTTCGACCCGTTTGGATCAAGAAAAACAAGAATCCTCATGATTCTTCTTCTCCCAAACCTTCTAAGAATTCTTCTTTCTCTCCGATCAAATATTGGAATGAGACTTACTCTATAAATCCAATTACCGGAGAAAAGGAAATTCTTCCACCACCACCAAAACCTTTCAACACTCTACAACTAAATGACCTATCTTCTTTCCCAAACCTCACTAGGCATTGTGAAAACATTTCTTATCCATTATCTCCCTCTCCACCAAACTCTCATCTTGATGGTCCTCCCCCATCTAACGACTTTGTTTTGCATCATGGATCCTCATGTGCTTGTTGTCGATTTCAACAAATTGAATTTGCTCATGTTTATGACAAGCTAAATTTCCTTGAATTCCTTCTCACTCGACCTCCTCTCAAAGTTTTCGTTCCCGTGAACAAAACTTCGAATGATGCCTCGTCGTCTTTCTTTTCCAACTAAGGCACATTTTGTACTTTAGTTGTTTAAGTCAATAAAACTTAAGCAATCTTGGAAGATTATCACTACTAGAATAGTTTATGCTTTGTGGTTTATTTTTCCATATTTTTTGCTTTAAATATTCATATTGTGTGTAAGAATATTTCTCTTGTATGTTCTTTCATATTTGTGTAATATGAATATTATGTGTGTTATCCTTTTCCCGCTAATTCTTTTTCACACATTTGTTAAAGAGTTGATCATGGTTAAAATTTAAAATTGCTTATGGGTGATTCCATAAATTCTAAATTTTTAGCCCCTTGACATTTTTATCACTTCAATTGGTTTGGATGTTTCATTTCTTTCTCTATTCCACCAATTGAACTTTGATGTTATCAACACACACTCTTTGGACATACTTAGCAAATACTTACTTCTACTTTGAGATTTCTTTTCTTCCTCCCTCTCAAGTTATTTAGTAGGTAGTGCACATATATACATTGGTGTTTCTTTTCTATCTTCTAACCTTTGTGTAGCATGTCACCTTAGCTCTTTCACTTGGTGCCCCAAGCAAGGGGGAGTAAGCACCAAGGGGGAGCATCTAGCAAAGTCGATTCTTCTCTTCTCCAAAGACTTGTGCTAACCTTTTTGCTTCGACAAAGGGGGAGAAATGATAGTGAATAAAGTCGTTAATAATTCGAATAATTTTGTATTTTAATTAAATGAGTTTATAGTTTGTTGTAATAAAAAAGGAGGAGATTGTTAATGCAAGTAATGCCTAAAAACATTATTAGTGTTAACTAATCTTTCTTAGTTTTGATCACAACAAACTATACAAGACATTTATAGTCAAACACAATCGTAAAATGAATTATCTAGCAAACGCTATCATTAGGGTAATAATCATTACACTAACATATCTTAATCATGTTTAGTGATCATATAAGTTATTAGCCTTAAAACTCACTTTTGTCAAATGTGACAAAATATTTTTAATAAACTTTCTTTTTAAGAAAGTTTTTTTATTAAAATGGAAAATGAAAATTTGGATATGGCATTTCCAAATACCATAAGAATATCCTTTGAAGGTTTCAAACTGCCTCAGATATTTCTAACCCACTAAAAGAAAAAAAGGAGCGGAGTCTACATCCGCGGTTCCTTAAGTACATATGTGGTTCTTTAATTATAAGGAACCTCCTACGGCAATAAGGAACCGCGTGCAGCTAGTCGTTGGTTTTTGTCTTCTATAAATAGTGGATCACAAATGTATTTTCCACAACCCTTTTTGGACATTTCTTTCAGCCTTCTTTCTCCTTTCTTAATCCTAATCATTTGTAAATGATCACTTAATGTGTTAAGTATGTTTACTTATGATTATCCACTTGATCTCCTTTTTTACCTTGTCCAAAAAGAAGATCACTCACACACTTGTGATGTGATCAAAGATGAATCTTTGATGAAGATCATCCTCTCCTAAAAGATCTAATCATGTTCATCATTTGTTTATTTGTGTCTTGTGTAGATCCAATATATTTATGAATACTTGGACTAGTTGTGTTCATCCAAGCGGTTTGTGAATACTTGGATTAGTGTTGTGTAAACCCATTGCATATGTGTGTGCTTGGATTTGTATTGTGTGCATCCAAGTTACATGTGTGTACTTGGATATGTTTAGGTGAGTTGTAATGAGTTGTGTAAGTTCTCACTAAACTATAAAGTGATGTAGTTGTATCTTGTGAGTTCTCACTAAACAATAAAGTGATGTGTAGTTGTGTCTTGTGAAGTTCTCACTTAGCTTCAAAGTGAAGAGTCGTGAAGATTGGTTCTAGCTTTGGATTAGAACTCGACATCTAGCCTTGTGTCGAAAAATGGTGAAGTAGGCAACATTGTGAAGATTGGTTCTATCTTTCGATTAGAGCTCTACATCTAGCCTTGTGTCGTAAAATGGTGAAGTGGGTGACGTTGTGTCGATTGGTCCTATCTAAGATTAGGTCTCGACATTTAGCTTAGTGTCGGAAAATAATGTAAGCAATGTTGTAAGGTTTTCTCTGCCAAGAAGGGAGCTTGTGGATATAGTGGAAATCTCGATTAGGTGTACTCGAGGAGTGGAGTAGGAACGAGGATAGAGCTTCGTTTCCGAACCACTATAAATCTTGGTGTCTTCCTATTAGGTCGTTTCCTTCCTTACTCTTTACTTACTTCCATTATCATTACACTTACTACTTGTCATTGTTAATGCATTATAATTGAACCTAATCATTATGCAACTAGCTTTCAAGTAAAAGATAGTTTTGGTACTAACCTAATTGAAAGGAATTTTAATTAGGAGATAAATCGAAGAGAAACTATTCAACCCCCCTTCTAGTTTCTACAAAAACGTGTGATCATATGATGAACCGAGGTAGGGTTTGGGTTTTGAGATATATTGGTTATAATAACCGAGGGTGTAACTAGCGGATCATGGTGATTAGGTTGGGTCAGTTCATGGTGGGCGTGGGTTGAAAGTGGTGTTTTGGTTGCAGGATGTGGAGGCATTTAGTAATGAGTATTCGAATGAGTGTTTGTGAGATTTTGGGGTGTATCAGGTTTGAGTACAAGAGCATGAGTAACTAAAGCTAAAGACCATAGTCGTTTAGTGGGTATGTAGGTCGAGTCATTAAGAAACATATAAGTAGGTGTCGAAACGGGTGTATAAGTTCCATAAGGGAACATGGTCTCATCAAAAGTGACACTGTGAGATATGATTATTTTGTTGGTGTATAAATCAAGACAACGGTAACCTTTACGATATTTTGCATGGCCGAAAAAAATGAAAGGTGTGGGGTGTGGTTCAATTTTATGATAAGGATAAAGGTGACGATGACATAAGCATGCAAAAGTACGTAAAACGGAATACTTTGGATTGGTGCCAAACATACGCGTATAAGGTATGTCATTAGAAATAGTAGTGAATGGTAGAATATTTAATAAATAGACAACCATGTTAAGTGCTTCGACCCAAAAATCGGGTGGAAGGTTTGCTTGGAAAAGTAATATGCGTGTGAGATTGTTGATGGTACAGACCATGTGTTAGGATTTATCATTTTGTTGAGATGTTTTGGGGCATGAGAAACAAATCTGAATGCCATTGTTGGCAAATAGTTTATGTAACTCACGGTTGTCAAATTCACCATCATGATCACACTGAAAAGACCAAATTTGACACTTAAACTAAGTATGAATATACTTGTGAAATAAAAAAATTATAGATAAAAACATCAAACTTGTTAATTAAGGGATAAACGCAAACAAACTGCAAATAATGATCCAAAAACAATGCATAATGCTTAAAACCTGAAAGACTCGAAATAGCTGAAGTCCATACATCCGAGTGAATAATATCAAAACACGAGTTAACTACATTATTAGAACAATTAATTGGAAGTATCGCGTGTTTGCCAAGCTGATAAGCATGACAATGAATGGGAGGTTTCTCTTTATTACACGAAATAAAATTATGTGAGACAAGATGATGAAGCATGTCACTTCTTGGATGACCAAGACGTAGGAGCCACGTATGCAGACTGACAAGAAAGACTCCAGGAATAGGATAAGGAGGAGTGACCGGGTAAAGATCCCCTATGCTATCACATTGGAGTAGTGCCCATAGAGTCTGGAAATCCTTAAAAGAAAAACCAAACATATCAAACTCAACAGTATAGTAACTATCACAAATAAATTGACCAACATGAATTAAATTTTTGACAATATGTGGTGTAAGGAGTACGTTATTTAAGTGAAGATACCTAAACAAAGTTGGAAAAATGTTGTGGCTAATATTGGTGACAAGTATAGAATCATCATCACCAACCGAGAAAGATAAAATTTTGATCCCAACTTGATCGTCTTCTCTAACTTGTAGAGTTAGGCTACTTAGAGTAAACTTTATATAACCTTAGCAGAAACTTTATTTGAATCAAAGAGTATGTGAAATCTACTCTTTGACACTCTGAAGATTATATGAAGAAAGAGTAAGAAAAATATAACCAAACGCTTTAGTATTGTTATTGCAATAATATCAGTACTCTAAGTATAGTACTAGGGATTACATAGCCTTAAAGCTAACAAATGAAAGACTCAGAAAACGTCTAACCTATGATCTTTTATAGAACAAGGAGTCCTTTACAGAATAAATAATAAACATTTAAATATTTTAACTAAACAAGATATACACTAAATATCTTCTAAACATAACAAAACATGCTCTTATCTCTATTACAAGTCTTTCCCATGCAGCAGCAGAAACTCTTCAATAGCGGTACTAAGTTAGACCCAACAGTATTAACTTAACTCTAGCAGTACTGTGACAACCCGAACCGGCGGTCATTATATAATATTATTTAATATTATTTTACGAATAATTTTGAAATTTTTGATGAGTTTGAATAATATGACGGTTGATGTTTTATTTAAAACTGACGTTGGAGGTCCTATTTTTATCTTTTTACTAATCGCGAGGATTATTAGTAATCACGATATCGACATATGCCCGAGATTTTATGTTTTATCATTTGTTGTCTCGATGTTTATATTTTTGACGTTTTTATTTTAATTGCATATTAAGTCGTACCGGGATCATATTATTATCATATTTTGAGTGCGTTTTAACTTTTGAAAAGTACTTTTACGAAACCCGAGCCTCGTAAATATTTTCAAAATTGACACTTTACATTTTCTACCCTTACAACTATTAGATTACATTTTGGACCAAAACTATCACAAATTGGAAAAACAAGCCCCTCCACCACCATATAAAAGGTGATTTCTCACCTAACTTAACACATACATGCAAACACAACATAGAAAACATCACCCCCCCCCCCCCCCCTCTCTCCCATATCTAAACGTCACCCCCCCCCCCCCTCCACCATTTCAATCAATTTTCTTGCAATTTCAAGCTTGATCCATCCAAAAACAATTAGAGTCCCATCTCTAAAATTCAAAGGAGATTCTAATGGTGTAATTTTTGTACACATGCAACAACTTTCGAATTTTGATGATGATATAAGGTGGTTTGATCTATTTTCTTGTTATATAGTTGTTGTTAGTATTATTATATACATATTTTAGGTCTTGCATGTTTGGATTTTTGAGTGGGTAAATTTTTAAATGATTATTCAATGGTGTTATGGGTTAGATGATTTGTTTAGGATGATATGAGGGGTGTAGGATGATGAGAAAAATGGTTGGAATTGATCAAAAATATGATTTGGTGGGAGATTTTAAAAGGTTTTTAGATCAGTAGGTTCAAGGATAATTTTGGGTTCTTTACTATTTGAAAATGGATAAACTAATAGGATAGTGTTGTAGAGAATTCTTTTATCTTCGATTTGATATAAGGTAGAGCTTCTAGCTCCAAACGAGCGAGAAGTGTTTTGATTATTCGTGTACCGAGAGACGAGTATCGACACAATCCGAAGTTGTTGTCGATATTTGGATCGAATCTCGGAGACTACAAAATGAGTTGTGAAAATGTTCAAGGTCTGATGTTTGGTTCTAAACTAAGGTTTGTGAGTCTATTTTCAAACTCAAGTGTCGGATTTGAAAACGGGATTGTTTAGAATGGTCAAAATGGTTGTATGAGTCGGTGACGTAAAACTGTCTGGTTTTTGTAGTTCAAAGATGAGTCGGGCAGGGAACTTTAAAAGTAAAATCTTTTGATGGGATTTTAACAGGTCTTTCTATATATAGTAATTGATATATCTGATTAGTATCATAAGTATTTGACATGTTTAATTTGGGTAAATGAGCTCGTACATTTGGTATGTACCGGCAGATTTTTATCGAAAGAATTAACTAATATAATAAACATATAGAAGGAAGTAATAGTATCACTTGTATTGTTTTCTTTCGGGTTTGTCCTGATATTATGGTTTTGAGTTTGATGTTATTAAGTATGGATTTTAATCGAGTTTATTATTGATGAACGCGCCTTATTTGATAGGTTGCGATTTTCGTGTTTATTGGGCATCAACAATCATCGAAGATCGTCTTGCTACTGCTATTACTCAAGGTGAGTCTATAGCCTCGCTTTTGTAATCGTTTTGAATGATTTTAAAACCCGCGAGGGGGATACATTCTATTTGAAAGTAAAATGAACACAAGTCATGATTGATTATTTGGACCCGAATGTTGCCTTATGTTGCCTGTTGTTGCCTTGAATTGTATAAGTACCTAAATTGCAAAAGTCCCTAAATTCATGAGTCGTTAACTATCTTCTAACTTGATGTTGTGAGTTGGGAATAGCCGCTTATTCTAATGATAGTACTATCGGGCTGGCGACCCTATCTGAGACCAGGGCTTTACGCTGAGTAACCTCTGGGAAGGATAATTTTAGGAGAATGAGAATGTGGTATACTTGCAATTGATACCCTAGTAGGGGCACTGGAATTCTTATAGTCATGCCGGCTTTAGGCGTGGGTGACTAAGTTAAGGGGTCGGTGTCATGAGCTTAATACAATTCCATAGCTATTGCTATATGCCAGAATGCCTGATTAATAGATTGTATGTACAGCAATTCTATAAAATGATCTTGATTGATTTTTCTCTTGTGTTCAAATGATGATTTGGAAAACCTATAGACTCGCTCAACCGTTGTGTTGATGATTTTAAGCATGTATTTCAGGTGATTGAAGTGGATGAATTGCGGAGCTTGCTGGAGAAGGATTGCGGGTTGCTTTTGTGGTGTTTGGTCTAAAACAAATTTTTTTCCCTTTTGTCATAAAAATAATAATGTATGGAAATGTACTTTGGTAAATTGTTTGTTAATTGGATGGAATCTTTAGGGGACCTAAATGTTATTCTGATATTTCTAAAATTGTTTTACTTGGGATCGAAAGTTTTAGACAATGGTTAAATTATATCCTTTTATATTTCAAACGTATCATTTTGAGATTGTTCAAAGTGTCTTGTGTAACGATGTTTGTGTTTAGCACCCAAATGTGTGTTTCCGCTGCGCAATGTAATTTGGGGGTGTTAAATATTGGTAATCAGAGCTTTTTAGTTATAGCGAATTAGTTCGATTTTTGAAAAATGTCCTAAACTATAACTTTGGTGTCGAAAGTACTTTACAAAAGCACGCAACTTCTCCGCAAGTCTCCGGTAAGATTATTTGTTTTGTAGTGTTTTATAGTTAGATGTATCCCTTAAAACTGAAATGATGTTTAGAGTATTTATTAAGTAAATACTATGATGATATATGATGATGTATTGATGTTGTTGAAAGTACGTTGAGTACTTGTTTTCGTAATTTTCTTTATGTAATACATATGTATATATTTTTAAATAATGACCTTATATATTGCCGAGGGTCTAGGACAGTAGACCAGATGTTGAACGATTTCACAACTGATTTCTTGCGACTTATATCGGGTATAAGGAAGTTTGATTAGTTGATGTATGATAGATATGTGGTTGAAAACTGGTGTGATTAGAAGGTTGATGTGAAAGCAAAGTTGTTTTAAAGGTTGTATTTGGTATGTGGAGAATTGAGTTTGTTAAGACTTGGAAGGTGGATGAGATTGCTAGTCTTAGTTCGATTGTGATGAATTTGTGTGTTTTAATTGAAAGGTTTAAAGAGAAGTAGGTAAGTTTTGAAATGATGAGTGAGTGGGAGTCTCATGTGAGATCAATTCTGAGTCAATCTTGGAAGTTTAGGAATGTTGGAGGTCGTACTGAGATTTGCCTTGTGATTAATCAGTCGTGTATGAGTGAGTATTGCAATTTTGAGAGTAAGCTGCCATCATGTTAGGAATTCGACTTTGAAGTGCGAAAAGGGAAATAGACGAGTGTGATGAAGCTGACAACAATGATAAGGAGGATGAGGAGCTGGTGTCTAAGGAACTAATCGCGTAATGGATTTCTTTGTATCTTTTTTTGTTTTTTTGATCGAACTTATTTAAACCTTTATGTCATGGCATTGTGATGGAACTTATTATCTTTTAAGTTTGTTCGGTAAATGATTGTCGTGACAGACATTGCCACTGCCTTGTTGAATCCTCAACACAATCTGAATTACCCTCATGACCTATGATGTGCCTTTATTAAATTTCTTGAGTTTTGGGTTCATGAACCATTGTAGTTTGTGTTGTTTGTGCATGTAGTATTCATGAGATGTCCTGATAAAGAATTCTTCTTTTATCTTGATATGTATACTTATCATGTTTCTTTTTCTGTGATGATGGAAGAAGGAGTAGGGGAATCATATTTCTGTCATTAGTGGATAACCACGTGACTAAGTTTCTTGAAATATGTCGCCAAAGCTAACAACTGCTACTGTGAACACTATGATTGAGCGAGCTATTGCTAGAGAACATGAAGCTGATCGTGCTACAAGGAATCAAGATGATGTAGTTAGTTGTGCTGGAGATAATGGTGTTGCAGTTGATACTGCTGAGAATAATGATGATGCTGCTGAGAATAATGATGATGCTTCTGAGAATAATGATAATGTTGCCGAGAATAATGATGATGCTGCTGATCCAGATGATAGTGTTTGATGTAGTGTTTTTACCACCCTTTAGGAAAAGAGCAATAAAATAGGGCAAGTGAGCACGACGATTTAGGAAAACCGTGTGTAAATGACCCTAAGTGAGTTCGTTCTCGAGGAGGCACGTGTGTTGTGAATTGAATTGATTTTGATTGATGATTTTATTAAGAAGAAAAGAAAAGAAAATAGAAATGAGAAAGAAAGACGGTTACGAAGTCGGATTAAACTAAGACGAAAAAGGCGATCACGCAAAACCGTAAATAGTGCAAAATTAAAATTTTAACCTAAAAATTCCTAAAAATTACTAAAAATCCACAATTAAATTCTAAGAGTTTACAAAAAATCCAAACTTGCTAAAACCTTTTAATTAATTAGATAATGACTTTTTAATGCTAATTAAAGCCCTAAAAATCACAATTAATTATTAAAAAGCCCTAAACAAGATTTTAAAGTTTGTAAACCTCAAAAATAACCTAATTAAGCTAAAAAGTATTTTTTTAAAATTTTAAAACCAAATTAAACTATTTTTAAATACTTAAAAACTATTAAAATCAATTAAAACTTAAATTAAATCTAGAAAATAATTGAAAAGCCCTAAAAATATTTGGAAAGTTACAAAAATCCTAATTTAGTGTCTACAATCTAGGAAAAATGAAAAAAGTAGAAAAAACTAATTTTCAATTTTTAATAATAAAATAATAATAAAATAATCAAAAAAAATTCAAAGTTTATAAAAAAACTCTAAAAAATTACCAAAAATCTAAAATAATGTAACTAAGACAAAAATGCAATTAAAAGTTTCTAAAACCTATTTAATTATTTTATATTAAATTTTAAAGTTGGTAAAAAAAACCCTAAAATCCTATAAAATCAAAAATAAGACTTTTTGAAAACTTTTTGGGCTGTAAACCTCAAGTTACTTAATAAAAACCTAAAAACTATTTTTTTAAAATTTAAAACCTATTTTTACTATTTTTTATCTAATTAACTGATAACGGGTAAATAAAAATTAATAAAAATTAAATAAAGAAAGAGAAAAATCACAACTTGGCTCAGAAAAACCCTAAACTATATAATTATCCTATGAAAAATAAAAAAACTGGCTAAAAAGCTAAACCAATAAGCTCAAATGAGCTTATTTAGCCACGGCTTAAAAATGAAAAGCCCAAACAACAACCCTTTAAATAATGTTTGATTTGAGTCTTTATCAGTAAAAGACCCAAGGGCGTAACGGTATGTGTGTTGTATTGTGAGGAGGATGGCGCAGGTTCGAGTCCTGGCCGGTCCTTTTTGAAAAAACTTTTTTTTTAATCTTTAAAAACACAAAATCAGTACTATAACTTAATTAAAAACACAAATCTAATCAAATACAAACAAGAATCAAGCCCTAGAAAACCAAAAACGTGCCCAGTTTGAATGAGTTTCTGATGAACACAAAGGTGTGTTCTTCACTTGTGCAGATATGGATCAAGAGGACTTGATCCTTGGTTTTGTGATGTTTGATTGGACAAATGGGACACCCCTATACTCAGTGGGAGTGTAGGGAGTCAATTAAATAAGAAACCTCAAACAAGTCTTAGCCAAAAATCACATAAACAAGCACAAAATGTTACTGGTCAAGCTATGCAGGTCTGATGGTATTTGCTGATGCACTTGACACACAAATAGATTTCAAGACCTCATAACTTGCATACAATGACACTAAATAACATATAACCAATTAACAATCCTTAAACAACCTTAAATCTAACAGACTTCAAGCTTTGATAGCAAAATTCCACAAAATTTAGGCAGGAAAGGTATTTTACTGATTTATTGCTATATGGCCAATATTTAAACATGCAACTTGATTAAAACTCTATCAAACTAAAATCTAAACTAGCATATAACCTAATGACCACCCCTAGAATGATTCTAAACAAGTTTAAGCCAATATGCACTCCATTAAACACTACTTAATCACTAATCCAAACACCCACTTTGTATTTCTGAAAATCAATTTTCAAAGCAAATCTAAACAAAACTAAAGCAAACTGATTGAACAAGTTCTAATCATGCATATAACTCCTAAATAAGCATAAACAACCAATTTCTACACACTTAAACACTTTTTCACAAATTCATGCAAAATCAACTTAAATTGAAAACTGAAAAAGGAACAAGTATGCTACCTTGTTGGGCCTACATTCAGGCCCAACAATGACTGCTATGTCACCTCCCACAAGCCCGGGCTTGTGCTGAACCCTTGACAAACAAACAAGCTCAAAACCTGCTAAGAAAAATGAACACAAGCAAAAGACACTTTCTGATTTTTTTTGAAACTTTCAATAACCTTTTAAAAATCTTTTTCAAACCTTCAACCAACAATCCTAATCCTTTGAACAACTTCTGAAACAAGTAAAATATCAGAAATCCAAGGGTTCAATCCACTTTCACTTCATGAACCTTGGATTTCTGAAAATAAAAAAAAACTTTTGAAACCTTTTGAAAATTCACCCACACAAAGTGTGTATCAACTGATTAATGGAACTCAGATTATCTCTCCTAAACAGACCAACTTTTAAATATAAAAAGGAATTACTCTTTACTCAAAAACACCAACTTTTATAGCTTAAAAAGGGATTACAAATTTAAGGAGAAAAATCTGGAACAACCAAATAGGAACACATGTCGTCCCTATTTATACAAGTAAATAGAACAATCTAGATATCTAAAACCCTAAGTAAGAAAAGTCCTAAAATGCCCTTTGAAAAGTCTTCAATTCTTGGTCAAATTTGCAGCTTGTGACTTCTGCCAAGTCCATGTGGTGATGAGCTGTTTTTGTTATGATCTTGGACGTTAAAATCTTCTTGGGGGCCAAGGAGTCATTGTGGGTCGTTTGGTTTGGTAGGGTTTAGGGTTTTGAGGGAAAGGGACGGGGCAGGGGAGGGTTTCACAAGACACATGGGTGTGTCTTGTGTTGGTTTGGGATGTGGGTTGTGGTGAGAAAAGAGTGAATTACGAATCTGGACAAAATAGGGGAAAAACCCTTTGGATTCATTTAATTAGGATCTGGGGAAAAATAGGGTTTATGGGGTGTTTAGTGTATGTTTAATCTGTTTTGGGTGGGGGTTTATTTAAAAATGTGTTAAGGGGGGAAAATTTAAGGGTGTTGACTGGGTGTTTTGACCAGTTTAATAAACTGGTTGGGTTTGGGTGGGTATTGGGTTTGGATAATGGGTAGGGTCGGGTTAAGCTGACGTGTAAGGAGGGGATTGGGTGGGTAGGTTTGGCTGTTTGACTGAAATGGCCCCCAAGCTTTCTTTTCTTCTTCACTTTGTATTAATTAGCTCCAAACTTCATTCCCTTTGATTTCAACTTTGGCAGTTTGACATTTTTGGCACATAATGTTTTGCAAACTTAATATAAGGACTTCAAATGTAATAAATACAATCTTCAAGGGCCAAACTTGTAATATCTTCATTCCTCAAGGACCATTAAAGTAGCCAATCTTCAATTCTTCAAGGGCATTTTTGTAAAATCCAAACTTGGGCCCGGTTCATTGTGCGGCTTCGTTTCCCGTGTTCGTTTTTGAATGATTCTTGTGATCTTTTGCCATTTCCTCAATATCCGTACCTAAAATACACAAGTAACAAACACAAGCATATATTTGGCAGTTTTAATGATATTTTATGCATTTTAAGCCTGATTTGGACGATGAGACTATCTATAAAAGCAGTCTCATCACTCCCCCATACTAAACAATTATCGTGCCCTCACGCAATGCTAGAATAAAGTATCGTAGCACCTCCAAAATTTAATTTTATTCACTTTTATTGAATGATAAACTAGCTACACTACCACTATTACTACTAATTGTGTTTTAGACATAATGTATGATTTTCATCACAAAATGGGACGTTTAGGTTCATAGAATAAGAACACGTGAATTCTTCGTTAGAAATAATTTCATCGTCCTCGATTTTCACCTTAATTCCATGCCAAGCGTGCAACGAGATCATTGTCATTATAAGTTAGTAATGCTAACACTACTCATATGCCCTAATCACGTACTTATTCTCCCATTATTCCTAGTTGTATCTCTTATATTTTATTATGTCATGAATGTTTCACGAGGATACATTGTTTGACTTATGCGATAATAGAGATTTAGGTCTAAAAATAGAGTCCTAACGGTGTAACTAAGACCATCAAATCAATAACCCCTCCCAATAGACAACGATGTTAAAAAATTAAGTTGACAAGAAGAATCGATAAACACGGTTTTATAACGGTTTTGAACATGAGACTTATTACCAAGACTTTTATACGCCCCCTAACGGAAGGGCCTTATTATCTTTGGTTTACCTCCATCTTTTATTCAACTTCGCCATGAAGCTTTTATTATGACTTCGGTCTTGCCTTGCCTTTTATTATCCGCCTCATCGGTGGTTTTATTAGCCAAAGACGTATATCCTCACGCTAAAGCGAATTTTGGATCTTTAAAGCTTCGAAGATTAAGGCTTGATTCACTTTCAATTTTTGCATAGATTTTAGGCCTTGTGGGGCTTCAAATTGTTTGCTAGATTTAGGTGAGCGCTTGAAATCTTATTATTAGGTGAAGCTTTCGATTATTCGGGTGCCAATACTTCAAAACTGTGACGCTGGCGATACCTGAATGTCTTCTCAATTTAATTACACGGAAGCTACTAGAAAAGACTAGAAACCCAACAATCCTAACTAAACCACTAAGTCAATATTTATTAAGCAAAAAATATTTACAAGCGGAGGGAGACTAAGAAAACAACGAGAACACATGAGTTTTTGAAAGAATACGAGTACTCTACGTTTAGCATAGTAACTTATAATTAACTCTATCATTTCTCGTCCTCATTTAAGAGACTTAGCCTAATGTGTAGTTAAGGAATCAAAGCTAAGTGCTCAACACGCACCGTCGAGTCAAAAATTACTCTTATTCTCGCCATCGGAAAACCTACATTCGTGTCTTCAAACACTTATAAAACATGAGAAAAATTTTAAAATTTGGCCATTTTTAGCCTTATTTTGCAACAAAAATGATAAACAAAAAGATAAACTTTGGAAAGCATGAAGGTTTGGCAAGGCAAGTATCTATTCACCCCCCCCCCCATACTAAAGTTAAACATTGTCCTCAATGTTTCGAGTCTAGGGGTGCAAACACCCCCATACTAGAGACGTAGTCGAATGCCTAATCTAGCATGGAAAGGGTGTAACCAATAAGTTAATAGCCGTTTATGAGGTGTGCTAAAAACCTAAGGTTAGAACATCAAAAGGATATATCATTTGGATATTGAGAAATGTCTCCAAAGCAAACGATCGAGTGCTCCCATAAAACGAACACGAGAGGCTCCAATCGTGAAGATCCTGATCTAAAAACCACAATGCACAAACAACCACGGAACAAGGGTTGGAAGGGCACAAATCCCCTCACATTAACTAATTAGAAAGCAATAATACGTACATGGATAAGCATGGGTCTCCCCCACGAGGCACCTTGTTTTTGATAACCGAGTCAAAAGCTCGACTCGAATCCCCATAAATGTGATCATTTAGGGATAATCATGGTGTGGTCAAATTTTAGTGGGCCTTACATGATAAACAAGGCCCAAAAACAACCGGTATTAAGGACTAAGTCCTTTGATGGTTTAAAATACCGGGATCGAAGATGGCGTTCTCGTTTTCATTGGAAAAACAAAACAACGCCACTTCATCAATAGTCAACAAAAACTCAAAGAGTTTCAAGAAAATAGGAGAGAAGAAATAGAAGGGTGGGACAATGGGTAAGTCATGAAAACATTGAGCTACTCGAGGTAGACTCGCACCAATCAAATGAAAAGATTTTCCATTTATTGCATCGGTGGAAGACCGAGATTTCCCTATATAAGCAATACCAGGATCAAATATCTCGTCCTCGGTGAAGAAAGGGGAGGGAACATATGGGGATTCCCCCACACTAAGTCCACACAAAGCATCGTCAAAAGGAGAAGACGAGCTTGTAGTACTCAATACACGTGGTGATGACGGAGTTAGAGTTGTAGAAAAATCTTTTAACTTCAATTCAATTTTTTTTCCTTTTTCATCTTTTAAACTCTCCTTGTGAAAACCCGATTTAATTATGTCAAAAATATTTGGTGTTTCTAAAGCAATGTTAGTCACACTAAAAATTCTCACATTTGAAAAGCGTTTTGGTATAGGTGGTGGTAAGTTCTCAAATCTTTTGTCAACAAAGAAAACTCCCCCATCGGGATCAACGTATTCATCATCCGAAGAATCATTCGAGATTGGAATCGAAGGCTTAACACTCTTAACCTCCACCGGCAGAGGGGACGGAACTTCATTTTTATCAACAACTCCTAAAACTCTATTTGAAATTCTTTTGCAAATGTTTGTGATGGGATTGACATTATACAAAGACGTGATAGAATACACATGAGAAAGTGTGGAGTTTTGGGTTGCATTAATGACGAGTTCTTCCTCATTGAAACGAAGAGTGATTTTTCTTGCATGCACATCGATAAGTGCTCTCGAGGTATCCAAAAAAGATCGACCTAAAATTAACGGAACTTTAGGATCGATAGGAATGTCAACAACAATAAAGTCTACAGGATAGTAGAACTTTCCAACTTTCACAAAGACGTCCTCGGCTACTTCACAAGCTAGAATCATAGAATGATCGGCCATCTCGATTGACATTCTTGAAGGAGTGAGATTGGGAAGATTGAGCGATTTAATAATCTCAAGAGGCATCAAATTAATACTAGCACCAAGATCGGCCAAGGCGTAGCATTCTTCCATGTCTTGTATAGCACATGGAAATAAAAACTTGCCGGGATCACCGACTTTTTGAGGTATGCGGCTTAGAAAAACCGATGAACAACTAGACGATTTTTGCAATTTCTCTTTGTTATTCAACATACTTTTGAAGTTTGCGGCAAATCGAGGCATCATGACTAAGGCGTCGGCAAAACTTATATTAAAATGCAAGTCACGAAACATTTTCATAAATAGTTCAAATTGATAATTATTTCGTTCTTGTGCCTTTTCCTTGTCTCGTCTTGAAGGGTAGGGTAAGGGTGGTGTGGGTTGGGGCATAGGCATAGGCCTTGGAATCTCGGGTTCCATGATTGGTGTGGGTTCAACCGTAGGTGTGGTTTGAGCGGTACTTCGTGGGCTTGTAATTTGCTCCTTTTCAACCACAACCTCGGGATCTTTCTCTTTTTCCTTCTCCATAGAAGTACTTGGACGAGAAATGGGTTCTTTGAAAGTTTTACCACTACGAGTAGTAATAACCTTCAACTCTCCTTTCGGGTTCACGATGGTATCACTAGGAAGACCACCCGAAGAAGAGGGCTTACACATGATAGCTTCAAACATTTTAGCCATTCGGTCTTCAAACTTAGATTGCCTAGCATCCGCTTTTAACAACTCTTGCTTAATCTCATGTTGACCTTGCTCCATTTTTTGTTGATTTTGTTGGAGACGTGTGACATTTCCTTCCATTTTATTAGCATGAGTTTTAAGTTCATTAGAAAGTTCGTTTTTAAGCTCGTTTTTCAACTCGGATCTTAAGCTAACCATTTCACGTTGCATATTGTCAAACTTAGCATCATTAGCCTTAGCATGATTCAAAAACTCTCCTTGAAGATTTTTGGTGTGATCATTTTGAAAACCTTGTGTAGAAGTTTGAAAATCACGGTTTTGGTTTTGGTTTGAAACTTGCCCATTTCCACTTTGATAATTACCCTTGTTGTAATTTCTTTGATTTCCTTGGTAATTTCCACCTTGGTTGTTGTTGCGATAGTTATTAGCATTTTGATTTGGTGGAGCTTGATTTTGGCGGGAACCTTGGCCGTTTTGGTTATAAGTTCCCGTGGCTATATAAGCACTCGAAGTGTTACCATCCGCGGTAATGCACTCGGAAAGATCATGAGCTCTACCAAACGACAAACAACTCTTAGAAACCGCTTTAACCGAAGCGGAATTCGAAGCTTCTTGAGCTTTCCAATGGGACATAAGGCTAGCAAATCTATCAAAAAATCGATTTTCTTCATTTGCCTCATCATGTAAAGCATTAATGCTACGAGACGATGACGAGCCCAATTTGGCAACACTCGGTGTGTTACGAGGGCTATAAACCTTAGACCTATTCTCAATTATGACCAAAGCTTCCTCAACCGTTTTACACAAAAAATTACCACCCGCGGCGGCATTTAAATAATCTCTTTCATGATCATTAAGTCCATTGTAAAACGTGTCGATTTGATGTAAGTCGGAAAAACCGTGATGAGGACATTCATGTAACATCTCCTTAAACCTATTCCAAGCCGTTGAAAAACTTTCATTTGATTCTTGTGAAAATTTAGAAATCTCATTTTTCAAATGCGTAGTCTTAGAGGGCGGAAAAAATTGGTTCACAAATTTCGAAACGAGATCCTTCCACGTCAATATAGAATTGGGTGGCTCTTTCTCTAACCAAATTTTAGCGGGCCCCGCTAAGGAATACGGAAAAAGCATCATCTTAATCGAGTCATTCGAGACATCCTTAAATTTGCACGTGGCGGTAAGACGATTGAATTGGCGTATATGGTTGTGGGGATTGTCCTTCTCATCACCACGGAATTTGTTGTTTTGGATCATCGACAAAAAACCCGTTTTCACCTCAAAATTCTCCGCAAGGATTGCGGGAATCACAATAGCTTCTCCATAACCCTCGGTGGGTGCTTGAAGTAACTCCATCATAGTTCGATTCGCCATGGTTGGTGCTTCTCGTACAATGGGTTCGTCAATAGGAGACTCCTCACTAGAATGAGTTAGAGTGGGAGTTTTGTTCTTTCGTCTACGTGCACGTGTTGCTTGATTACGAGTTAGCATAAACGTCACGTACAACGAGGAGACGAGCAAAGAAGATTCTTTTTGGTGTTTTGTATTTTTCAATTTTTTTTTGTGGTTTTTGATGGTATTAACTTTTATGGAAATTGGTGAATGTATTAAGTAGACACAAATCTATAAATATCCTCCTTAATCAAATCTCTCGATTAAAGAAGCCTCAAGGAATGAAAACGATCACGTGAAGTGAACGCCTTCGATGACTTTAGAACGATGGTGGAACACCAAATCGTTCAAGAGGGTTTAATCAATAGAAACCAAGAAAATATATATGATATGTAATAATACTTTGGGCGGCAAAACCCTCGATTCACTCTCAAAATCAAATACGCACAAGCAAGCGGAAGAAACGAGGCGGCGCGAAGCACTTAAGAGCCTTTTTCCTTTAGGTCGTGAAATACAACCGCCTTATACCCACCTTATAGTTTGTATTTTCAAGATTAAGCTTCAAGAAAGTATTTATCTATTTTTGCCTTTTTTCTTTGGTTTGAGATTCGAATACAATGATTGGGTAATGACCTCCCAAGTCAAGGTTGTGATTTCTCACGTATTTGGAGTACTTGTGAATTTATTGTTCTACGTATACAATATAGTAATAATATTCACACAAAAACCGAAAAACGATAATACGTATTAGTAGAGTGCTACTAATACAAATACTAATTATGGCTATATAAAAAAAACAATGGTTCAATCAAAACACAACACGCCTCCCCGGCAGCGGCGCCAAAAATATGATGTAGTGTTTTTACCACCCTTTAGGAAAAGAGCAATAAAATAGGGCAAGTGAGCACGACGATTTAGGAAAACCGTGTGTAAATGACCCTAAGTGAGTTCGTTCTCGAGGAGGCACGTGTGTTGTGAATTGAATTGATTTTGATTGATGATTTTATTAAGAAGAAAAGAAAAGAAAATAGAAATGAGAAAGAAAGACGGTTACGAAGTCGGATTAAACTAAGACGAAAAAGGCGATCACGCAAAACCGTAAATAGTGCAAAATTAAAATTTTAACCTAAAAATTCCTAAAAATTACTAAAAATCCACAATAAAATTGTAAGAGTTTACAAAAAATCCAAACTTGCTAAAACCTTTTAATTAATTAGATAATGACTTTTTAATGCTAATTAAAGCGCTAAAAATCACAATTAATTATTAAAAAGCCCTAAACAAGATTTTAAAGTTTGTAAACCTCAAAAATAACCTAATTTAGCTAAAAAGTATTTTTTTAAAATTTTAAAACCAAATTAAACTATTTTTAAATACTTAAAAACTATTAAAATCAATTAAAACTTAAATTAAATCTAGAAAATAATTGAAAAGCCCTAAAAATATTTGGAAAGTTACAAAAATCCTAATTTAGTGTCTACAATCTAGGAAAAATGAAAAAAGTAGGAAAAAACTAATTTTCAATTTTTAATAATAAAATAATAATCAAATAATCAAAAAAAATTCAAAGTTTATAAAAAAATTCTAAAAAATTACCAAAAATCTAAAATAATGTAACTAAGACAAAAATGCAATTAAAAGTTTCTAAAACCTATTTAATAATTTTATATTAAATTTTAAAGTTGGTAAAAAACCCTAAAATCCTATAAAATCAAAAATAAGACTTTTTGAAAACTTTTTGGGCTGTAAACCTCAAGTTACTTAATAAAAACCTAAAAACTATTTTTTTAAAACTTAAAACCTATTTTTACTATTTTTTATCTAATTAACTGATAACGGGTAAATAAAAATTAATAAAAAAATAAATAAAGAAAGAGAAAAATCACAACTTGGCTCAGAAAAACCCTAAACTATATAATTATCCTATGAAAAATAAAAACTGGCTAAAAAGCTAAACCAATAAGCTCAAATGAGCTTATTTAGCCACGACTTAAAAATGAAAAGCCCAAACAACAACCCTTTAAATAATGTTTGATTTGAGTCTTTATCAGTAAAAGACCCAAGGGCGTAACGGTATGTGTGTTGTGTTGTGAGGAGGATGGCGCAGGTTCGAGTCCTGGCCAGTCCTTTTTGAAAAAACTTTTTTTTTTTAAAACTTTAAAAACACAAAATCAGTACTATAACTTACTTAAAAACACAAATCTAATCAAATACAAACAAGAATCAAGCCCTAGAAAACCAAAAACGTGCCCAGTTTGAATGAGTTTCTAATGAACACAAAGGTGTGTTCTTCACTTGTGCAGATATGGATCAAGAGGACTTGATATTTGGTTTTGTGATGTTTGATTGGACAAATGGGACACCCCTATACTCAGTGGGAGTGTAGGGAGTCAATTAAACAAGAAACCTCAAACAAGTCTTAGCCAAAAATCACATAAACAAGCACAAAATGTTACTGGTCAAGCTATGCAGGTCTGATGGTATTTGCTGATGCACTTGACACACAAATAGATTTCAAGACCTCATAACTTGCATACAATGACACCAAATAACATATAACCAATTAACAATCCTTAAACAACCTTAAATCTAACAGACTTCAAGCTTTGATAGCAAAATTCCACAAAATTTAGGCAGGAAAGGTATTTTACTGATTTATTGCTATATGGCCAATATTTAAACATGCAACTTGATTAAAACTCTATCAAACTAAAACCTAAACTAGCATATAACCTAATGACCACCCCTAGAATGATTCTAAACAAGTTTAAGCCAATATGCACTCCATTAAACCCTACTTAATCACTAATCCAAACACGCCTTTTGTATTTCTGAAACTCAATTTTCAAAGCAAATCTAAACAAAACTAAAGCAAACTGATTGAACAAGTTCTAATCATGCATACAACTCCTAAATAAGCATAAACAACCAATTTCTACACACTTAAACACTTTTTCACAAATTCATGCAAAATCAACTTAAATTGAAAACTGAACAAGAAACAAGTATGCTACCTTGTTGGGCCTACATCCAGGCCCAACAGTGACTGCTATGTCACCTCCCACAAGCTCGGGCTTGTGCTGAACCCTTGACAAACAAACAAGCTCAAAACCTGCTAAGAAAAATGAACACAAGCAAAATACACTTTCTGATTTTTTTTGAAACTTTCAATAACCTTTTAAAAATCTTTTTCAAACCTTCAACCAACAATCCTAATCCTTTGAACAACTTCTGAAACAAGTACAATATCAGAAATCCAAGGGTTCAATCCACTTTCACTTCATGAACCTTGGATTTCTGAAAATAAAAAAAAACCTTTTGAAACCTTTTGAAAATTCAACCACACAAAGTGTGTATCAACTGATTAATGGAACTCGGATTATCTCTCCTAAACAAACCAACTTTTAAATATAAAAAGGAATTACTCTTTACTCAAAAACACCAACTTTTATAGCTTAAAAAGGGATTACAAATTTAAGGAGAAAAATCTGGAACAACCAAATAGGAACACATGTCGTCCCTATTTATACAAGTAAATAGAACAATCTAGATATCTAAAACCCTAAGTAAGAAAAGTCCTAAAATGCCCTTTGAAAAGTCTTCAATTCTTGGTCAAATTTGCAGCTTGTGACTTCTGCCAAGTCCATGTGGTGATGAGCTGTTTTTGTTATGATCTTGGACGTTAAAATCTTCTTGGGGGCCAAGGAGTCATTGTGGGTTGTTTGGTTTGGTCGGGTTTAGGGTTTTGAGGGAAAGGGACGGGGCAGGGGAGGGTCCCACAAGACACATGGGTGTGTCTTGTGTTGGTTTGGGATGTGGATTGTGGTGAGAAAAGAGTGAATTACGAATCTGGACAAAATAGGGGAAAAACCCTTTGGATTCAGTTAATTAGGATCTGGGGAAAAATAGGGTTTATGGGGTGTTTAGTGTATGTTTAATCTGTTTTGGGTGGGGGTTTATTTAAAAATGTGTTAAGGGGGGAAAATTTAAGGGTGTTGACTGGGTGTTTTGACCAGTTTAATAAACTGGTTGGGTTTGGGTGGGTATTGGGTTTGGATAATGGGTAGGGTCGGGTTAAGCTGACGTGTAAGGAGGGGATTGGGTGGGTAGGTTTGGCTGTTTGACTGAAATGGCCCCCAAGCTTTCTTTTCTTCTTCACTTTGTATTAATTAGCTCCAAACTTCATTCCCTTTGATTTCAACTTTGGCAGTTTGACATTTTTGGCACATAATGTTTTGCAAACTTAATATAAGGACTTCAAATGTAATAAATGCAATCTTCAAGGGCCAAACTTGTAATATCTTCATTCCTCAAGGACCATTCTTGCAAAACTTGATTTCTTCAAGGTCTTAACTTGCCAAGTCTTCAAAATTGAGGGACTAAAGTTGCCAATCTTCAATTCTTCAAGGGCATTTTTGTAAAATCTAAACTTGGGCCCGGTTCATTGTGCGGCTTCGTTTCCCGTGTTCGTTTTTGAATGATTCTTGTGATCTTTTGCCATTTCCTCAATATCCGTACCTAAAATACACAAGTAACAAACACAAGCATATATTTGGCAGTTTTAATGATATTTTATGCATTTTAAGCCTGATTTGGACGATGAGACTATGTATAAAAGCAGTCTCATCAGTGTTGCTACTGTTCTGCAAGTTCAAGAGAATGTACTTATGTTAGTTTTTGGAAGTGTGGTGCTACACATTTTTGTGGTATTAATAGTGCATTAGAATTGCATAGATGGATTGATAAGAAAGAGAGTACTTTTGAGATTAGTCGGTGTTCGGAAACTAATAAGGTGAAATTTGCTGTTCCTATATTTCAGAATGGTACACTAAGATGGTGGAACAACCAAGTGACTACTTTAGGATTGGTTGTGGCTAATGGTAAGACATGGACCGTGATGAAAGGACTATTGACTACTAGGTTTTGGTCATGAGTAGGAACTAGGACAGTTGGAATCTGAATTGAGGCAATTAGCGTTAAGGAATGATGTTATTACTGCTTACTGGGAAATTTTTTAAGCTATATTTGCTATGTCCTGATACTTTTATGAATGACTGTAAGGCAAGGAAGCAGTACATTAGAGGATTGTCTAGTAATATCAAGGGTGAGACTATTTCTTCAAAACCTAAATCTTCCAATGAAGCTGTTTAGATGGCGCATGATTTAATGGACGTGAAAGTGCAAGATAGGAAAGATAGTATTGTTGAAAACAATAAGAGAAAGTGGGAATTTGCTCAGTCCAACCAGAATTAAGGTTAGAATCGTGGGGATTACAGTAATAACAATAACCAAAGACAGAACCAAAACCAGTATTTAAACCATGGAAGGAATGAGGAATTTTGTGCTGCCACTGTGTCTGAAAATAACAGGATAAATTGTAAGTGTGTTGTTGTACCTTATACCATGTAGGTGATTTTCCACATTTGCGACTAGAGTTAGGACAACCTGGTCATAAAGCTGCTAAGTGCAGAACAAGAGGATTAGTTACTGGAATCAGTACCCCTGGAATAGTGATATGATTTAGCCGTGGCGAGAAAGGACACAAGCAAGGGAATTATCCAAGGTAAGGAAATTGTCAAGATAGGAATGCTTCCACTCCAGTTTACGTTTGAATGATGCTGACAAACCTTAAGGTCTGAATGTTGTAAATGATATATTCTTATTTGATGTTCTTAATGTTAGTATGTAGTTTGATTTCAGATCAGATGCAACAGTAGAAATGTAAAGATTCGGTTGTTCTTATCAAAGAAGAGTTAATAAGGTTGACAATTAACTATGATGTGGAGTTAATCGATGGAAAGGTTGCTAGTATTAGTTCTATACTAAAATTGTGTTCCTTGAATTTAGGAAGGTAGGTGTTTAGTATCGACTTGATGCTCAAAGAGTTGGGATCTTTGGATGTGGATTTTGGTATTAATTGTTTAGTTGTACGTAGTGGATGCTTGAGATTGAACCGATCTTCACCATAAATTGATAGATGTTGGTTTAGATTTTGCTGAGAAGCTGAGTATTGACTGTGAAGGGTAATGAGTGAATTATCCATTTGGGAAGTGTGTCTTGTTTGGAAATAAGGAAGTATGTGGAAAAGGGATATGATATATTTCTAGCTCAGGTAATTAGTGATAGGGTAGTTGAGGAGAAGTTGGGAGATCTGTTAATGATTCGAGAGTATTATGAAGTTTTCCTGAAGTTTTGTAGAGTTGTTTCCGCCTCATGAAGTGGAGTTCGTGTCGATTGAGTGTTAAGCGATAGGTGTAGTACTTCTGCTTTTTGTTGAGTAGTGTTTATATGCCTTATCATTTGGCACCGTCAGAGTAGAATGAGTTATCCGGTAAACTGCGAGGATAGATGAATAAGGGATGTATTAGATTAAGTTTTGTTGCCATGATGATCGCTTGTGTTGTTTGTCAAAGAAGGATGGATTGCTTCGGATGTGTATCGACTATCGTGAGCTTAGCAAATTCACAGTCAAGAATTATTATCCACTGCCGAGGATGAGTTATTTGACCAGTTGTCTAGATCCAGTGTGTACTCAAAGATCGCTCTGAGTTCTAGTTATCATTAACTGAGAGTTATGGAGGAAGATATTCCTATAGTTGTTTTTCGTACTTGATGTGGGTACTTTAAGTTTCAACTGATGTTTTTGGATTGGACGAACGCGTCTGCCGTATTCATGAACTTGGTGAATTATGTGTGTAATATGTGCTAGGATGAGTTAGTCATTGTATATATTGACGGTATTCTATTTTATTCCAAGAGTAAAGGACGAACATAAGTAGCATACGAAGATAATTTTGGGATGGTTGGAAAAAGAGAAATTGTATGTAAAGATCCCTATGTGTGAATGTTGATTGAAATATTTATGTCTTCTAAGGCAGTTGATTGACAACAAAGGTATTCGTAAAGATCTTGCCAAGATTGAAACGATTAAGGATTGGTCGGTACCAACGACGCCGACGGAAAATTGTTAATTCCTTGGTCTAAGCTGTGTATTATCGGAGGTTTATCGAAAGGTTTTCACAGATTGTTAATCTATTCATTAAGCTGACTAAGAAGAATTTGATGTGTGAGTTCCACTTACACATTTAAATTGTAAGTTTCGAGATCTGATCCTTATCAGATGTGGAAGCTATATTTTGAACACTGAAGGGTAGGTTGTGTTATGTATTGATGTTGTCATTGTTGGAAGGATCTGAAGGATTTTTAGTTGTGTGATGTTTTCCATAAGGATTATGTAGTTGTGATGTTTGCTATGAGATTGTAGAAAATATTACTTGTATGGACTCAAGAGTGTAATAATTAAGGATCATAAAGAGTTTGCTTCATAATTAATTTCTTGGGATGATAAAGGAAATGAGTAGAGGATCACCAGTTATATATATTTCGAGTACTTGAGTATGTTGATGGTTATGACTGTGAGTGATTATGACTACGAGATTCGCTACCATCCGGGATAGGCGAATGTGGTAGCTGATGCACTTATCAGGAAGAAAAAGGAAAAAGCCTCTAGGATTTGAGTTTTGGTGATGACAAGAAGTGTGGACTTGATAGAAAGGATATTGAAAATTTTAAGTTAGTTGTCTGATTTGAGAAGGATGTCAAGGTAAGTGATTTCAACATATTGTCAAACTTATGGAAAGGATTCTAAAGTCAAGTGAGACATAGTATATTGAGCACTCCTAACATATCTAAGTTAAGCGAGTGAGACTTAGTGATGAAGGAATCTCACAAGTCAAGTAATCGATACGTTTTGGTTTGGGTAAAGGTGAAAGTTGAGTTGAGTATTGTGTGTTATACACAGAATGATGGACAGAGTGAAAGAACGATTCGATCATCGAACGGTATATTTATGTGTGTGTGATTGACATAGGAATTGCTGGAATTTTTATATGACGATGATTATCATGCTAGTAATGAGGCTATTCTATTGATGGTACATAAAGAACTTCAAATTGTGAAGTTTAAAGATCGTGAGTTATGGACGTAAGTTAGGTTTTCGGTGTATTGCAGAAATATAGGTGGAATTGAATGACTGAACTAGAAGTGATATTGGCACTATTGATAAGATCGTATGGGTTAAGGATCATTCATTAGTAACAAGGGGTCATCAGAAGAGTTATGTTGGCATTCGTAGAAATAGATGGAGTTTGAAATTGGGAAACATGGTTATGCATAAGGTCTCGTTATGAAGGGTGAAATTTGTTTTGGGAACAACAAGGAAAGAATTCAACTTGAAGATAAGTGGCATTTCATAGACGAGAACTGTGAAGAGTTCTTAAGAGGTTGAAACATAGTAAGAATTATATTGTGAAGATACAAGAATTCCAGGAGTGGAATCTGAAATTGTGAAGGGAGCATGAGGATTTCTTTAAGGAAAGGAGTTCTCTTTCGTTCTGGAGGTATGGAATGTTAGTATAAGAGGGGCCGAGCGTCGGGACGTCGCTCTCTTTTAGGTAGGTAGGATGTGACAACCCGAACCCGCGGTCATTATTTAATATTATTTAATATTATTTTACGAATAATTTTGAAATTTTTGATGAGTTTGAATAATATGACGGTTGACGTTTTATTTAAAACTGACGTTGGAGGTCTTATTTTTATCATTTTACTAATCGCGAGAATTATTAGTAATCACGATATCGACGGATGCCCGAGATTTTATGTCTTATCATTTGTTGTCTCGATGTTTATATTTTTGACGTTTTTATTTTAATTGCGTATTAAGTCGTACCGGGATCATATTATTATCATATTTTGAGTGCGTTTTAACTTTTGAAAAGTATTTTTACGAAACCCGAGCCTCGTGAATATTTTCAAAATTGACAATTTACATTTCCTACCCTTACAACTATTAAATTGCATTTTGTACCAAAACTATCACAAATTGGCAAAACAAGCCCCTCCACCACCATATAAAAGGTGATTTCTCACCTAACTTAACACATACATGCAAACACAATATAAAAAACATCACCCCCCCCCCCCTCTCTCCCGTATCTAAACCGTCACCCCCCCCCCCCCCCTTCACCATTTCAATCAATTTTCTTGCAATTTCAAGCTTGATCCATCCAAAAACAATTAAAGTCCCATCTCTAAAATTCAAAGGAGATTCTAATGGTGTAATTTTTGTACACATGCAACAACTTTCAAATTTTGATGATGATCCAAGGTGGTTTGATCTGTTTTCTTGTTATATAGTTGTTGTTAGTATTATTATATACATATTTTAGGTCTTGCATGTTTGGATTTTTGAGTGGGTAAATTTTTAAATGATTATTCAAGGGTGTTATGGGTTAGATGATTTGTTTAGGATAATATTAGAGGTGTAGGATGATGAGAAAAATGGTTGGAATTGGTCAAAAATATGATTTGGTGGGAGATTTTAAAAGGTTTCTAGATCAGTAGGTTCAAGGCCAATTTTGGGTTATTTACTGTTTGAAAACGATTAAACTAATAGGATAGTGTTGTAGATAATTCTTTTAGCTTCAGTTTGATATAAGGTAGAGCTTCTAGCTCCAAGCGAGCGAGAAGTTATGATGTTTTGATTATTCGTGTACCGGGAGACGAGTATCGACACAATCCAAAGTTGTTGTTGATATTTGGATAGAATCTCGGGGACTATAGAATGAGTTGTGAAATGATCAAGGTCTGATGTTTGGTTCTAAACTAAGGGTTGTGAGTCTATTTTTAAACTCAAGTGTCGGATTTGTAAACGGGATTTTTTAGAATGGTCAAAATGGTTGTATGAGTCGGTGACGTAAAACTGCCTGGTTTTTGTAGTTCAAAGATGAGTCAGGCAGGGAACTTTAAAAGTAAAATCTTTTGATGGGCTTTTAACAGGTCTTTCTATATATAGTAATTGATATCTCTGATTAGTATCATAAGTATTTGACATGTTTAAGTGGGGTAAATGAGCTCGTACATTTGGTATGTACCGGCAGATTTTTATCGAAAGAATTAACTAATAGAATAAACATATAGAAGGAAGTAATAGTATCACTTGTATTGTTTTCTATCGGGTTTGTCGTGATATTATGATTTTGAGTTTGATGTTATTAATTATGGATTTTACTCGAGTTTATTATTGATTAGCGTGTCTTATTTGATAGGTTACGGTTTTTATGTTTATTGGGCATCAACAATCGTCGAAGATCGTCTTGTTACTGCCATTACTCAAGGTGAGTCTATGGCCTCGCTTTTGTAATCGTTTTGAATGATTTTAAAACCCGCGAAGGGGATACATTCTATTTGAAAGTAAAATGAACACAAGTCATGATTGATTATTTGGACCTGAATGTTGCCTTATGTTGCCTGTTGTTGCCTTGAATTGTATAAGTACCTAAATTGCAAAAGTCCCTAAATTCATGAGTCGTTAACTATCTTCTAACTTGATGTTGTGAGTTGGGAATAGCCGCTTATTCTAATGATAGTACTATTGGGCTGACGACCCTATCTGAGACCAGGGATTCACGCTAAGTAACCTCTAGGAAGGATAATTTTACGAGAATGAGAATGTGATATACTTGCAATTGATACCCTAGTAGGGGAACTGGAATTCTTATAGTCATGCCGGCTTTAGGCGTGGGTGACTAAGTTAAGGGGTCGGTGTCATGAGCTTAATACAATTCCATAACTATTGCTATATGCCAGAATGCCTGATTAATAGATTGTATGTACAGCAATTCTATAAAATGATCTTAATTGATTTTTCTCTTGTGTTCAAATGATGATTTGGAAAACCTATAGACTCGCTCAACCGTTGTGTTACTTGGGATCGACATGTACTTTGGTAAATTGTTTGTTAATTGGATGGAATCTTTGGGGGACCTAAATGTTACTCTGATATTTCTAAAATTGTTTTACTTAGGATCGAAAGTTTTAGACAATGGTTAAATTATATCCTTTTATATTTCAAACGTATCATTTTGAGATTGTTCAAAGTGTCTTGTGTAACGATGTTTGTGTTTAGCACCCAAATGTGTATTTATGTTGCGCAATGTAATTTGGGGGTGTTAAAAGTACTAACTTAGTTAGTACTGTTAGTGTGATCCTGGGCAATATAAAGTATGAATCCTCAATTTCCCAACAATCCTCCCCTAAACTTATGAATTATGTTTAAAGCCATAAGTTTCTTTGAATTTGTACATGTTATTATGAGGATGCTCCCAAACACTTTATTTTATCCTTTTCTTTCTTCTTCCATGATGTGAGTATGTTCCTTAAGACTATCAATGAGATAGAAGTGACTAGACTAAGCATGTCTAGCTAAACCCTTTTAGCTGACATTAAGAGATTGTTTCAAGAGACAAGGGATACTCCTTCTCAACTAACATACAAAAATCCTTCCATGCTCTTTTTATAACTTGATGTATTCCACAAAAGTCATAAGCTTCTAAACCAATGTCTGAGCACCTTGTTGGGAATTCCAAACCTCATCATTCGCATCAAGTTCAAAGATCCTCCGTAACTCCATCCATAGTTGTATATCCTTTTCATCTACGGGCTTGTTTTCTTTTTACACGTCCTAAACAATACTCCACAACTTCTCCAAGTATGCTTTATTAGATCTTTTAAGTATATACTCTGAAAACCTTCTAGTATTTAATTTCTACAGCACCACTTTCAATATAGATATCATAATCTATAATAGGATATCTTATTTGTAGTGCTTCAACATCCATTAGAATTTTTTCTGAAACAATTATCATCATGATATCTGCCTCTTCTTGTGTTGAACCTTTCGGCTCTAGAACTGGTTCTTCTTGATCGTGTCCTATTATGGACACTACCTCTTCATGATGTTCTTCCACCTAGCGAAGATTATCTTGTTTATCACATGCACTCGTTTGAGGGCTTGTTAGTATTGAAAAACTAAGTCATTAATGCACTAAAGGGGTGGTTGGTTGAGTGCACTTGATGTCTTGTTGTGGATCTAGGTATTGTTTACATGATATCAGATAGACAGCTTCTCTGAAATCGTGATCTTTCAAATTAGGGTTTGATCTTGATTGGGGGTTTTGTGATTCTGGGTATTCTTGGGTATACTGGTGATTGATTCTTAACTTTTGTGTTGATAATTGTTGTTATTTGAGGTTAATCGGTGATTGGTGAAATTAGGGTTTTAAAACCCTAATTTGATTTTTTAGGTCTTTCTTGCCTCATTGGTTTTTGCTGATTCTTGAGCTATATAAGTCATCTCTTCTTGATTGTCGTTGAAATTGTTGTGAGTGCAAAACGGTTCAGTTAACACCTTGATCCTCCAGCTTGACTGTTGTGTATACCTGCTTTGGCTAACCCTAGTTTACACAATTGCATTCCTGGCAGTTTTGATTGTATTTTTTATCTCTATTAGTGGTTCTTGATTTGCTATTATTGTTTTTATTTTGGTTTGTTGTTCTTTATCTTTACTGTCTTGTGTGCTTTATTAGTTGATTCTTTTTGTTTATCATCATGTCTGTTAGTGGTAGTAATGTTCCTGTATTGATTAGTAGTTTGGATGATGGTAATCCTCTTCATCTTCATAATAATGATAACCATAGTTTTGTTAAAATTCCTTTTAAACTGCTTGGTACTGAGAATTATAGAATTTGGAATGGTACTATGAAATTAGCTTTTTGCAAGCTAGGAATAAATTTGGCCTTGTTGACTGTACTTGTTTGGGAGAGTCTTATGCTACTAGTGATGCTTTATCTGCTCAATGGGATAGATGTAATGATATGGTTTTAACTTGGATTATGAATTAGGTTTCTCAAGATGTTTATATAGATTTGGTGTATTCTTATAATTTTTCTTCCATGTGGAAAGAAATTGAAGAAACTTGCTGCAAAACATAAGTTTTGTTAAACAAGGTGGTAGTTTTGTGGTTGATTATTATTATAAACTCAATTCTTTGTGGAGAGAATTTGATTCTCTTACTAAATTGATTAAGTGTACATGTGATGTTAAATGTTCTTTTGAAGCTAGCAACGAATTAGCGTTGCATCAGCAAGTTATGAAACTTATGTGATTTTGATAGGTCTTGATGATTGTTATCAAGCTATTAGGAGTTCTTTGCTCACTAGGGATCCTCTCCCTAAAGTGAAAGAAGCATATAATAATATAATATTATGTCTAAAGAGGAATCTCATAGAGGAATTCCTGAGTCCTCTGGTGTTACTGAGTCTAAGATGAATAAACCTAATTTCAATGCTAACAGTGAAGTTAAGTATGATAATCCTATACTTCTAGATTTTGTTCTAGTTTTACCTTTGAGCAGATGCAGAAGTTGATGTCTTTGATCAAGGATAATGGTTCTGGTAGTTTTCATGCCAATATGGCAGGTAGATGCTCTTTCTTTAATGGCAATGTTTGGTTCAATACTAACTTTTCTAAGTTTTTTATGCTAATAATAAGCTTTATGTTAAAAAAATCGCCTTGGTTGGATTATTGACTATAGTGCTAATCAGCATTTAACTGTTTCTACTGTAGGTATGACTAATGTGATTGATGTGTCTAGTCTTAATATTATTGTTGGTCATCTTAATGGTACATGGTTTGTTATTAGTCATGTTGGAAATTTAAATTTAACTAATCATGTTGTTTTATATGATGTTCTTGTTGTGCCTGGTTGTTGTGTTAGTTTGTATCTGTTAATAAACTTATTAGAGATAGCAAGATGTTTGTTGGTTTTGATGAGGAAAAATGTTATATTCAAGACTTGACCAGACAGAAAACTCTGGGGACTGGTAGTGAATCTGGTAGTCTCTATTTTTTGATATGTCACCTAAATGCTCTGTGGGTAACTCTAATATGATTATGAGTTTTCATGTTTCTAAATTGCTTTCGCACAACAGACTTGGTCATCCTGTTGATCAAGTCTTGTCTGTCTTGCATAATGACCTTAGTATCTCTAATTCTTCTTCTGTTCCTATATGTAAAGTTTGTCATAGGCCTAAACAAACTAAGGAGCACTTCCCTTTGTCTGATCATAAGTCAAAAGTTATTGTTAATTTGATTCATTTTAACTTATGGGGTCCTTACAAAGTTACTAGCAGAGAATGATTTACATTTTCTTGACCATTTTTGATGATTACTCTAGGGGTTGTCTGGGTTTATCTGAATAACTCTAAGGATGAGGCATTTGATGTTTGTATCTCTTACATAAACTTAATTCATACTCAATTTAAAATAAAAATTAAGATTGTGAGATCTGATAAACGAACTAAGTTTGTTAATAATATAATGAATAAAATGTTTTCTGATATTGGTATTATTCATCAAACATCTTGTGCTTATACTCCTCAACAAAATGGGATTGCTGAAAGGAAACATGGATATCTGCTTAATGTGGCAAGAAGTATTATGTTTTAAGGAGGAATTCTTTAAGGTTCTGGTCTGATTGTATTCTAACTGTTGTGTATGTTATAAACAGGTTTCAATCATCTGTTCTAAATGGTAAGTGCCCCTATGAGTTGGTGTATAATGTCAAACCTATTGTATTCTCATTTTCTGGCCTCGAGCGCCTCCCTCCGGATATTCATATATGGGGAATTCTTTCCTATCTGAGATCCTTTAGTTGTCTATGTTTTTCTACTATTTTAAACAGTCATGATAAACTGTCTTATAAGTCTAAAAAATGTGTTCATATTGGCTATTCTAATGTGAAAAAGATATAAAGTGTTAAGCTTAGATACTAGAAATGTTTTCTTTTCTAGAGATGTAAAATTTTATGAAACAGTGTTTCCTTCTAAAATGAAGACTAATGGTTTAACTTCTGTTGTTTAAGTAACAAATGAAAATGATTAGTGAAGTTTTTTGATAACCATGGAACTCAAAGTCCTAATGATGAAGGGAGTACTTCATCAAGTGTGGATAGTGGTAGCCCACTTCCGAGAAATAGTTCTACTGATACTACTAATATAGGATAGGAAGAGGAATCTGCAACCAAATATGACGATAAAAACAGTCTATCTGAGGGAAATTATCAAAATCAAAATTTTGGTTTGTCACCAACTCAGTTCAATCAGTTTGATAACAATGACACCTAGTGTAGGAAGTTCTAGTAGGGAGTCTAGAATGCTTGTGAAGTTTAATGATTATGTAGTTAGTTCTAATGTTAGATATGGCATTGAGAAATATGTGAGGTATTCTGGTCTTCGTAGAAAAAATATGTGCTTTGCTTCCAATTTAAATAAAAATTGTTGAACCAACTTGCATGTCTGAAGCTCTATCTGATCCTAATTGCGTTGAAGGTATGAATAATGAAATTGAAGCTCTTAATAGAAAAAAATACTTGGACTATTTGTGATTTACGTAGGAGAAAGGCTATTGATAGTAAGTGGTTATGGAAAATAAAGTATAAATCTTTTGGTGATGTTGAAAGATATAAGGCTAGACTGGTTGCTAAGGATTATAGTCAAAGAGAGGGCTTTGATTATCATGAAACCTTAAGTCCAGTGGTGAAAATGGTTATTGTTAGATGTCTTATTAGTAGAGTTAAGATCTATGTAAACCCTTAAATTAGCATAGACATATTAAACCAATCATAATCATCCATTTTTTAAAAAACTCACTTCTCACCACCTTTTTAAAAATTAAATATCTCACAAACGGTAAATCGTCAAACGAAAAAAAATACACCATTGCAACGAGAATTAAATCATCTTTCTATTGAGGGGCACATGTATATACTTTCTACGAACTTTTTTTCGACTTTTTTTCTTAAGTCACGTATGAGAGAATCATATATGATTCGTCACGAATCATATATGATTTTCAAAAAATCATATGTGTTTCGTGATATGAATTATATATGATTTTCTGAAAATAATATATGTTTTGTGAAGAATCATATGATTCTCTCAAATGTGACTTAAGAAAAAAAGTCGAAATAAAGTTCGTCGAAAGTATATACATGTGCCCCTCGATAGATAGATGATTTAATTCTCGTCGCGATGATATGTTTTGTTTTATGTAACGATGAACGGTTTGTGAGATATTTAATTTTTAAAAAATGAGTTTTTTTGTTACATGATAAAAATTGGTGGTTGTTATTGGTTGATTGAGTTTATGCTAAACTAAGGGTATATGTTGAACTTTTTCCCTTATTAGTATTGATATGCATATAAATTGGCTTTTTATTAACTTGATGTGAATAATCTTTTCAGTATGGTGATCTTATTGAAGATGTTTATATGAAGTTGCGTCAAGGGTTTGAAAATGTTTATAATAGTTAGGTGTGAAAACTTAATAAATCTCTCTATGGCTTGAAGCAAGCCCCAAAACTGTGGAATACAAAATTGATCACTCCCTTGGTAGAGCATGGCTTTGAACATAGTAAACTTGATTACTCTTTATATGTTAAGAGAGATGGACCTTTGTTTGTTTCTTTACTTGTATACGTTGATGATATTGTTATTACTGGAAATGGTGAGTCTTTAATTGGAAACTTTAAAGATTTTTTAAGACAATTTTTTTAACTATAGATCTTAGAGAATTGAAATATTTGTTTGTGTATTGAAGTTCTGAAAAATATGTTAGCCCTAAAATGTGAGAGGCATTTAAAGAATTACATTAGATTTAAATAGACAAGACACAGACGGACTAATATTGCTAAGTTGTCAGAGTCACTGTTTGTCGAGCCTATATATACCCCTACATACTTCCATGTAGGGGTGAGGATTATCATTTGTTTACTTCTACTTCTCTCTCTATAAATAAACACACCTAAATTTACCCTTTTACTTTCTCTCTACAATATCTAAACACCAGTTTTATCCTTCCTGATCTCCGGATCATCCAAAAGATATGAATCTTATTTGTTAACAAAATAAGAGTAGAGTTTGTATGACTCAAAGGAAATAAGGTATGGAGTTGTCACATGAGTATGGGCTTCTTGCAGCTAAACTAGTTAAAACACCTTTTTTTGAAAATAGTGTTTTAAATTATGAGGAGTCTGAGAAAGATAAGTGCATGGAGTGTTTCACTAACTATTAAAAACCTGTGGGGAAGTTGATCTATCTCACTAATATTATGCCTAGTATAAGCTATGTTATGCATTTCCTAAGTCAACATATGCATAAACCTTTGTAGTCACATTTTAAGGATGCTATGAAAGTCATGAGATACTCAAAATATGAACTTGGTTTAGGGATACAATTTAATAATTTGTCTGATTTAAAGCTTAAAGCTTTTTCATATGCTTATTGGGCTAAATGTCTTAGAACAAGGAGGTCTATTACTGGTTTTGTGTATTCTTGGGGAATTCACTGGTTTCATGGAAGAGTAAGAAGCAAAGTACTATTTCTAGAAGTTCTGCTGAAGCATAATATAGCATCATGGCTTTTACTTCTTGTGAAGTTGTGTGGTTGGGAAACTTGTTGCATAGTATTGTTATTAAATCTTTATATCCTATTGATTTGCATTGTGATAGAAGTTCTTTTGTTTAGATATCTGCAAATCATGTGTTTCACGAGAGAACTAAACATTTTGAGTTAGATGTTCACCTGGTTAAGGAGAAAGTATCTACATGTGTGATGAGAACTGTTAAGATAGTAAGGATCAGCCTGCTGATATTTTTACCAAATGTCTTGGCACTGCTTAGCATTCTAACTTGTGTAGGAAACTTGGTTTAATGAATATATTTTCTTAAAATTTCAACGTTTTCCCTAGGAAAAAGTTGAGGTAGGATGTTCAAAATATATGTTTGTGTTTATTTATTTCGGGGAATGAAGTTGCAATTATGTGATCATTGTTTGTCCTGTGGAAAGTTTGTTGCTCAAGCTAACAAGTCATGAAGAGTCGGAGGGCGTGCATGTAATATTGGAGGCTATATAACCTGTTTCACCTGCTAGGGTTTCCATTATTCATTACGGTCACTTTTTCACACAATTGCATCTTACTTCTCTTGTTATTCTGTTTGTCATTTGCAATCGTTCAGTTACGATTGTTCTTCATTGTTCTTGTAGTCATAATCAATCATCTTGATTGATTAGTATAGGTTGAGTGTCTTAGTGATTTGTTGTGAGGTGACAAGATCAACCTATGAGGATATCTTGTCTATAACAAGCACTCGTTTGAGGACTTGTTTGTATTGTAAAACTGATTCATTATTGCACTAAAGGGGTGGTTGGTTAAGTGCACTTGAAGTCTTATGGTTGGTCTTGATATTGTTTTACAATAAACATGATGTTGTCTCTTACGGGTAAGTTGTCATTGGTGTATAGCATGGGAACCACAACTATAAAATTGATAATCACAGAAATCTTTTGTACAAGTTTTGATGAATGAAAAGAAATAATTCATTTTTCTCATACTTTTACGAGTGTACAAGTTTGTTACGACTAGTGATAATAGATACATTTACGGGCACCGTCAACTTAGCATTACGCGAGCTTCTCTCTCCTCAACCAACATTACCGTCACCTCTTAAATATTGAAACCTTGTAAGTGTAATATATTTCCAAACACATTATATAGAGATTATATGAGACAAGAAAAAACCCTAACGAACCTTCAAGCCCATAATTAGGTTGAGATTGACTAACCTAATTTCGTCTAATACTCCACGTTCTTGGAGCAGGAGGTCTTCGAGTGATTTAACTGAAGTTTAATATTGCAAAAGAAGTACATTTTCGGGACCTTACAAATGGTTGGTACAATTAACTGAAATCCTATGCCATCTCTCATGATTCCCTTAATCGGTTCACTTTAAACAACGTTGTCAACAAAGTATGTCGATATATGTTGCTGGCCAAATTGTATTTGCAAAATGATTTTTTGCATAATTTCGACGTAATTTAATATATGTATATGTTATATATATATTTGTAGTGGTTAGTAGCTTTGCGTCCTCTTCGAAGAGAGCTTCACAACGAACTAAAGTACTTCCAATATGGAGTTAATATGAATGAGATATCGTGTCTCAAAGTGAGCCACTTGAAACACAAAATTGGAAATATTCCACGTCGCCCCATGAAGAAAATGAAAACATGTTTAAATAGAGTACTTGTTTGCTACCTTCAAAATTTATTTGGTTGGCTTTAGTCCAACGCCTACGTGCACGCGCAAGTTCGAAGCTTCTGAACTTGTGTGAGCCCGTACGACTTGCGGACATGAGTGCAGATCCGAAAGTTTGCCTACGCGCATATCTTTTTGTTGTTGATTCGAGTTTCATTTCTCCAGTTTCTGTAATCTATTTTAAGAATAAATATAAACTTACGATTTATGTTTAACAAAATAATGTTTTGTGAAATTAAAAGCTTTGCATGTCAATTTATCTTTTTGCAACTATTCTATCTTAGTAATTAAGACATGAAAAGATTTGCATACATGTTTATTTATAGAGAAAATATTTTGTCTTTGTGATTAAGACAGACAATGGCTATAAATTAAACAGGTCTCATTCAATTTTAATCACTAGAAAAACGTAGTCTTTTCTACCTTAATTAGCAGACGAATTTTTAGTAGTATACAACAGCTTTGGACGTTGTACCTTGAGAAACAGACGATTAATCTATTTTAACACGAGCCTCGTTCTCAACTTTTTTATTGCTTTAATTTTATTAATGTAATTGGATTTATTTAATAGAAATGTAGACCGTTTCCTACATATGCAATGAAAGTTTATGGACTTTAAAATCGATAGTCGTGTGATAGGATCGAACTCGAGATCACGGGATTGCACACATTAGGTGAAGAGTTAATTTATTTATTAAATATATTTGTTATATTTATTAAAACAAACTGTAGCTAACGATCGTTAAGTAATTAAAAGTTAAGTATTAAACGATCGTTATAGAATGTTAAAGAAGCTAAAAGAAGGAGTCGGAAAGTTCCGGAAACCTCCTTTTGAGCTTGGTTATATCCGGTTTTTAAAAAGAAGGGATAAGGAGGAAAAAAATTTTTGCCTTTATCTTGTTTAACCTTGGAAGTTAAGTTTCCAAGGTGTATATAAACAAACCAAAAGGCCTCATATTTTTTCACTCCATATTCTTCTTTTCTTTGCCTTATACCGTCGGCCAAACACACCCTATTAGGGTTCATCTTTGATTTTCTATAAGCTATTTTAGATCTAGTCCTGGCCCCTCTCTAGGGTTGTTGGGTAGATCTTCCATAGACTTGGAAAGCTCAGTTTTGTTCGTGCTAGACTCACCGTTAACTCACTGTATCACGTGTGTACAAGATCGTGGTGTGATCTTGTTTTAGATTACATCCTGGTGGTGTTCGTGATCTATCTCTACCAGTGATCATTTTGTCAATTTGTAGATCCTGCTAGGATAAAGGTATGTAACCCTAGCCTTGGTTAATTATAATTGTGTTAAATAAAGATCTTGTTAATCTGCTTCCGCTGTATGCTCTTTGATCTATGTTAGGGTTTTTATAATTGTTATGATAATCATAAACCATCAGTGGCATCGAGAGCCGTTTTAACATGATTTTAATTATCAAGATCTAAAGTTTTTTTTTAACTAATATTGATTTGTGTTAAAAATTACATGTTGTTTTTTAGGTTTTATAAAAAAATGGGGTTTTGTTTTTTTGTTTTTAAAAATCGGCTATAGCCGATTTTTTATAAAAAAAAATTTGTAAACCCTAAAATTACATGGTAATTAAACTTTAGATAGTTTGCATGAATTAATTGTTATGTCATGCATGGTTACGATCCGTAGTAGTTTTTTTTTAATTGTTAAGAGAATATGGGAGATCCGTAATAAACATGCATGTTTCTTACGGATCATATAATTTTGATTGCTATTTGCTTTATTTGATTCAAAGTTTTAAAATTAGGGAAGACTTTTTATGTTCATAAAAACCCTAGATTTGATGTTCTTTGAATAAATTGTTATGCATGTGGCTATTTGATTTAGTTCCTTTTTTTGTACTACTTGTTTTCATGCGTTTTTTTAACATTTTATGTTGTAAACAAGGGTAATTTTTTTAAGAAAAAATAATATGGACTAAATCTTATCAAAATTAATGAATTGTTTTGAGATCTAAATTACATATGATTTGTGTTGATTAGAATTGCAATAGCAACTTAACGGCCTACTCAATTTTGACAAACTATAAAGTGGGTATAACGCACTGCTGGTCAAGTACCCGGTTAAGGAAGGAGGTGTTATGCTTCAGCGCTGACCAAATTCCCGGCTCGCCTGTGCGTCAAAATTGGAATTACCTACGGTTGTTATTGGTATAATTATTTAAGGTTGTTTGGTTTAACCAATACCTCAACTTGCAAATATATGATGAACTTTTAATCTCACCAAAAAGTTTACTAAACGTTTTATTAAACTTATGCTATGGAGATGTATGCATGCTTCTCCATACATGATTTTGACACCAAAATCTATACCCTAAAATTTAAGTCATATGCCCTCTAATTGACGAACACTTGAAGTTACAATTGTCGTCATATAAGATATCGGACGATGTTGTAATGGAGAGAAAACTTCATGACTGAATAAGATTGCACATGAAGGTTTTACGTTCTTTAGATTAGTCGACTTAATTGAGTTACTCAGTGAGAACTGGAAACTTAAGGCATAAAGAAGGGATAAAACATGTTTACAATGCAAATGTTTTTGGCAATGTAAATCCCTGACATATCTAGAAATTAATGATTTGGCAATTATTGTTCGACAAGTTACTGTGTTGAATACATTTGTCACTAGCAGATCAACTGATGTGATAAATCTATGTCAATATGGATTCTAGTTTTTCAAGGAAAATACTATGGTTTTATTACCGGGGTAATTTTATTTTCTTGAATTTTATTATCGAAAATACTAATGTTTGAACTTATTTCTGTAGAAATGGCTCAACCCGAAAACAATCTGACAATAAGCTCGGCGTTCAAAGCATTTTTTGAACGGCCTGAACTTACTGGCCCTAATTTCAATGATTGGTACCGCTCACTAAGAATTGTTCTGAGAGCAGCGGGTACCATCAATATCTTGGAAACTCCTTTTCCGGAGGATCTTGCTGAAGGAGCAACTAATGCGGAAAGGCTTCAACACGCTGCTAACGTTAAGAAGCACCATGAGGTGGCTGCTGTAATGTTAGGGAGAATGGCTCCATCACTTCAAAGGAAGTATGAGCTAGCTTCTCCTCAGCAAATGCTTGATGAACTCAAGGCTGTGTATGAAACGCCGCAAGCTGTAGAGATCTATGATCTGGTTGATGCTCTACATAGTTGCAAGCAAGCTCCTGGAAAGTCCGTAAGTGACCATTATATGGAGATGAGGGGTTATATGGAACAACTCATCGCACTAGGACAACCCTTTGATAATAATATGGCTATTAACTTGATCAATAGGTCCCTTAATAAGGACTTCAATGATTTCGTTCGTAACTATAATATGCATTGCACGAGGAAGACAGTTAATGATTTGCATGCAATGCTCATTGACTTCGAAAAGGGTTTGAAAGATAAGGCACCCACTGCTACTCCTCAAGTACTTTATGTACAAAAGGGTAGAGTGTCGAAACCAAAACCGCAAGTGAATAAGAAGCAGAAAGGCAAAGGCAAGGTTGATAAGAGAAAGTAAGTTGCGACTACATCAAAACCAAAGCAAAACTTTGCTAAGAAATCTCTTAAAGATGAGACTTGTCACTACTGCAAGATGACTGGACACTGGAAGAGGAATTGCTCTCTCTATCTCCATGAAATGGCAGAACATAAGAAGAAGGCTGAGCAAGTTGCTGCAGCACCATCTTCAGGTAACTTATTTATGATAGAGTTATTTAATATTTCATACAAATCAAACTCCTGGGTATATGATACGGGATGTGGTATTAATATTTGTAATACCCTGCATGAATTTGAGTTGAAGAGGAGACTTACCTATGGGGAACAATTTCTGCAAGTGGGCAATGGCGCACAAGCAGCAGTTGAAGCTATAGGAATATTTAAATTAGTTTTACCTTCGGGTTTAGTACTGTCTTTAAATAATTGTCATTATGCACCTACAATTGTTAGGGGTGTTATTTCCTTTTCTTGTATGTTGGATCTTGGATTTACTAACACGATTGATAATAATAGAATTTCTGTTTTCAAAGATGGTTTATTCTATTTTAATGCAATTTCTGTGAATGGTGTTTTTGAAATTAACATGCATGATAAAAAATCCCAAGAGGAAAAATAATTCTGTTTTTAGCATGAATAAGAAGAGTAAGTTAGACAAGAACTCTTCTTATCTTTGGCATTGTAGGCTTGCCCACATTGGGAAGACTCGCATACAAAAGCTTCAACGTGATGGGCTTTTGGAAAGTATCAATGATGAATCATTTGATAAATGTGAATCTTGTATCTCTGGAAAGATGACCAAGAAACCTTTTAATAGCAATATTGAAAGGGCTACTGAACTACTTGGTTTAATACACACGGATGTGTGTGGACCACTTAGACATGTGTCAAGTAAAGGTGCTAGCTACTTCTTGACGTTTACGGATGATTATAGCCGTTATGGTTATGTTTATTTACTTAAACATAAACATGAGGTATTTGAAACATTCAAAACGTTTAAAGCCGAAGTAGAGTTACAACTAGGAAAGAAGATTAAAGCTCTTCGTTCTGATCGTGGTGGTGAATATTTAAGTCAAGAGTTTAAATATTATTTAAGTAAGAATGGAATTGTTCAGAAACTTACTTCTCCATATACTCCACAACAAAATGGTGTATCTGAAAGGAGAAATCGTACATTATTGGATATGGTACGATCTATGTTTAATCTTACAACTTTACCATTATCTTTTTGGGATTATGCTCTTGAAACTGTTGTTCGTATTCTGAATATGGTTCCCACAAAGAAGGTTGATAAGACACCATATGAACTATGGCATGGCAAGAAGCCATATTTGTCTTATTTGAAAGTCTGGGGTTGTGAGGCGTATGTGAAACGTGACTCTGGAGATAAACTCCAACAACGCTCAGTTAAATGTATCTTTGTAGGTTACCCTAAGGAAACTATGGGTTACTACTTTTATTATCCGACTGAGAACAAAATAGTTGTGGCTCGGTATGGAGACTTCCTTGAAAATGATCTTGTAAATCAAGAATTCAGTGGGAAAAATTATGATCTTGAAGAAATTCAAGAAGATACATTGCCTTCTGAAAATACTAGCGATGAAATTCCTGTAGAACCAGAAAGTCTGAGTGTTCCACCGGAATTAATTCCTCCACGTAGGTCTCAAAGGGCTATACGTGCGCCGGACAAACTATATCAATACATAGAGGATGATGAGGAGGAAGTAGGGGATCTTGGTGAACCTGCTAACTATCGATCCGTAATGTCTGATCCAGAAAAGTCAAAATGGATAGTTGCGATGAATGAGGAAATGAAATCCATGGAAATCAATGATGTTTGTAGTCTTGTAGACGCACCTAAAAATGCTAAAGTAGTGAAAAATAGGTGGATCTATAAGAAGAAAACTGACATGGATGGTGATGTACAATCATATAAAGCACGTTTAGTGGCTAAAGGTTTTACTCAAATTTTTGGCATAGACTACGAGGAGACATTCTCTCCTGTAGCAGACTTACGAGCTATTAGGATTCTCATAGCTATAGCAGCATACTATGACTATGAGATATGGCAAATGGATGTTAAAACTGCCTTCTTGAATGGTCGCTTAGATGAAGACATCTATATGCAACAACCGGAAGGGTATGTTGATCCTAAATATCCAAAACACGTGTGCAAACTTCAAAGGTCTATTTACGGTTTGAAGCAAGCATCACGTCAATGGAATAAGCGATTTGATGAAGAAATCAAAAAGTTCGGATTTATTCAAAATCGTGATGAACCATGTGTATACCGCAAAGCTAGTGGGAGTAATGTAGTGTTCCTAATTCTATATGTCGATGACATATTGATCATGGGAAGTAACATTCCAAGACTTAAGGAAGTTAAGGATTATCTTGGTAAATGTTTTTCTATGAAAGATTCGGGAGATGCTGCATATATTCTGGGAATTAAGATCTATCGAGATAGGAGTAGACGGTTAATTGGTCTTAGCCAAGATGCTTATATTGATAATATATTGAAGAAATATAACATGCATAACTCTAAGAAAGGTTTCTTACCGATGGAGGTTAAGCATGAGTTAAGTCATGAGAAAGATGCATCATCACCTGAAGAGGTGGCTTACATGAAGAAGGTGCCTTATGCTTCGGCTGTAGGATCTATTATGTATGCTGTAAGATGCACAAGGCCTGATGTGACATTTGCTCAGAACTTGGTCAGTAGATACCAACAGAATCCAGGAAAGTCTCACTGGACTGCTGTTAAGCATATTCTAAAGTATTTGAGAAGTACGAAAGATATGTTTTTGGTATTCGGGGGTAAACCAGACACAGAATTGAATGTAACAGGATTTTGTGATGCGTCCTGGCAATGTGATAAAGACGATACGAAGTCTCAGACGGGTTACGTGTTTGTCATCAATGGAGGAGCAGTTGACTGGAAGAGCAGTAAGCAGAAAACCATTGCTATGCATGCGACTCAATCTGAGTACATGGCCGCTTCAGAAGCTGTAATGGAAGCTGTTTGGATTAGGAAGTTTATTGGAGATCTTGGAGTGATGCCTTCAATTAAAGAACCTATTGATATATATTGCCACAACTCTGCGGCAATAATATTCGCCAATGATCCTGGAGTTATGAAGGGCGCCAGACACTTTAAACGTAGATATCACTACGTTCGAGAACAAGTGGAAGCTCGAGAAATAAAATTAATAAAAGTTCACACAGATGATAACGTAGCTGATCCTTTTACTAAGCCTTTGTCTAGGCCAAATGTAGTTAAGCATGCCAAGGCAATTGGGCTGCAACTAGCTAGCGAATTCATGCAATAAATCTGTTGATTAGTATTTGGATAAAGGATGTAAGACATTATTGAATTGATGAAATAAATATTGGATTTCATTTATTTTTCTGTTATTTAATTTTGTATCCTATTTTACATGTTTTTAATCCGTGAGCATTATGATATTTCTAAATGTCCGTTGTCGACTAATAATATGGGAGTATTATTAAACTAAGACAATTCAAAATAGTGACAGAGTATACTTGAAAGTATATTGGTCAATTTTGGATGATATTTGATGGATCAAATATTGGACTTATCCCAACTATGTGATTTTACTTTATGGATCTTTGTCATTAAGTAAATCATAAATAGTTATCCTTAGACCTGAGATGCCAGAAAACTGCATTGAATATAGTGCATTTCTGTAAGGTAACCTAACGCTAAACGTAACTGGTAGTCATAAGGGTTATTTTCAGAAGTGTTGTGAAGTTCATGTGTTTTGCTTGTAGTCGAAATGGGATTCTGATGAGACTGCTTTTATACATGGTCTCATCGTCCAAATCGGGCTTTAAATGCATTAAATATCATAAAATATACCAAATATATGCTCGTGTTTGTTACTTGTGTATTTTTAGGTACGGATATTGAGGAATTGGCAAAAGAACACAAGAATCAATCAAAAACGAACACGAGAAACGAAGACGCACAATGAACCAAACCCAAGATTGGAATTTTGCAAAAAGACCCCTCAAGTTTGAAGAATTGGCAACTTTGGTCCCTCATCTTTGAAGAACTTGTCACATTTGACCCTCCACATATCAAATGTACAAGTATGGTCCCACAAGTTTGAAGATATGACAAGACAAGCCTTTGGAAATTGATCAATAGTGCAAATGTTAACCCTAAATCACCAAAGGACTACACTTGCAAATAGGTTTTGGACTTGTGGTGAAAAGAACTTAACAGATTGGACTGGCATTGCAAAAGGAATTAACGGGGAGTTAACTTTTGGGACTGGTGGTGAATTTGCTACCCACCAGCCCATTTTCACTTGATGGCCCAAAACCATTACACCCCACAGCCCAAATCCCTTAACCCTTTAATACCCGGTTTATTTTAAATAAATTAAGTCAACCCCCCCCCCCCCCCCGGTCAACAAACTTTCCCACTAAACAGCTTTTTTAAATTTCCTTTTTCCCCTTTTGGATTAAACCTGGCCTAATCCCTCTTAGAACCCTAATAATCCCCAGGGTCGATTAAACTCAAATCAAAGGAGTTTTGTCCCATCTAGTGCAGATCCCTAATTAAACCCATTCTAATCCTAACCCACCCACCAAATACCTTTCCCACACACCTATGTGCCTTCCCTGGCCCTCTCCTGCACCCGTCTCTTTCCCACAATCCCAAAACCCGACACAACCAACGTGCTAGATCCCTCTCCTTGGTCCCCAAGTTCAATCCAACGACTATGATCACATTTTCTAGCTGGCACATCACATGTATCACTTTTGACCCAAAATTCGTCAAAGACTTCAAAGGGCTTTTTAGTGAATTCATCAATTAGGGTTTCCCTTTGTATTTTTTTATTCCAGCTTTCTAGAATAGTCTATTTAGCACTATATAAGGAGAATGAGGCTTGTTCATTCCCTTCGTTCCAGATTTTTGCTCAAAAATTGTAATTCCTTTTTAATTGAAATAAAGTTGGTATTTGAAATTGTCAAGTGTAATTCCTTTTATTGTTAGTTAAAAGTTGGTGTCTTTTGTGAGTTAAAAAAATCTGTGTTCCATTAAAATATTGCAAAGCATTTTGGGAGTTTGGAAATTTTAGAAAGGGTTCTGAAATTTGGGATATTCTTGAAGAAAAAAAAAGTGTGTTTCAAGGTTTGGTTTTTAAGATAGTTTAAGTTAATTGGTGTCCAATGTTTTGAAAGAAAAACGTGTGAGTAAAGGTTTTAAAAAGATTTTTAAGAAAGAAAAAAAGAAAACAGAATAAAGATTATTGCTTCTTTTTTCTTGTTTATTTTTCTTAAAACAGGTTGGTTGATTGTTGTTGATCAAGAGACTGCATAGGCCCGGGCCTATTGGAAGTGACAAAGCTGTCACCAAGGGACCTGGATGTAGGTCCCTTAGGTAAAAAAATCTATCACCTTTTTAATTTCTCATTCTATTTGGTGATTCATGAGATTTGCTTGAAAAATTTGCTAAGTTTGTGGTTAATCTGTTAGAAATAGCACATAATAGGATTGTATGCATGTTAGATGCTTATTGAATCAGTTTGGATAGGTTTAGCATAGGTTTTGTTTGAAAAATCTTGATAAAAGTTTTTTAAGGAGTGTTTGGCTTTGTGTTTTAAGCAGGTTTTGTGTCAAGTTCTTGAATTAAATCTGGTTTGAATACACTTGATAGGTGAAATTAAGGTTGTGTGTTAGTTTGTTATACAATTTGGAGTTGATTAGAACACAATTGCATGTTAAAGTTTGAGAAAATGGAGAAAAATCAGTAATCTGCCATGTGTGACTATTTTTGTTGAATTTTGCTCATAGCTTTTGCTAATCTGTTAGAAGTTAGGATTATTTAGGTTTGTAGTTTGATTGTATGCTAGTTTGTGAGTTTGTGTGAAAAATCTGAGCCTTTGAATCTCACAATTGTGCATGTAGAACAAGCTTAACACCCACAGACCTATAAGTCCATTACAGCAACCTTCATCAGTCTATTTTGTGCTTTTTGATCTTGGTTGTGTGGATTTTATTGCTTGTTTTCTGTTTTTCTTGACTCCTTGTACTCCAAAGAGTACAAGGGAGCCCTGCTTGTCCAAGAAATCAACACCAAAGTCCACAAACCAAGTCCTCTTGGTTCCTGTTTGCACTTGTGAAGATTACAGTCTTTGCTTGTTTTCATAAAATTGAAACTGAACACGTTTTTGGATCAATCTTGCTTAACCTTTGATAAAAGTGGTTTGGATTTGTGTTTGTAAGCATAAAAAGAGTAACAGGTTTGATTGTGAAAGTTAAAAAAGAAAAAAAATAAAAAAAAGCAAAAAGGGGTTTCACAGCCTCGAACCCTCGCCTTCACACTCACAACACATACACTTTACCGTCGCGCCCTTGGGTCTTTTACTGACCAAGGGTGAGACTAAAGGGTACTTAACCCCTTTTTGAGTTTGAGCTTATTTAATAAGCCGTAGCTTTTTTGAGCTATTCCAGCTTATTGATTAAGCGTTTTTCGGTTATTTCATTTTTCCTAGGATAGTTATAGGTATTAGGATTTTTCTGGCACTTAATTTGATTTTTCCTTTTATTTATTTCTTTTTTATTAATTTTTATGTAGCCGGTTTTTGTTAATTAATTAAAAAATAGCAAAAAGTAGTTTTAATTTTAGGAAAAATAGCTTTTAGGTTTTAATTTATATTTTTGAGGTTTACATATCAAAAAGTTTTCAAAAAGTCTTATTTTTAATTTTATTTGATTTTAGGGGTTTTAGACAACTTTAAAAATTAATATAAAACTAATTAAAAGGTTTTAGGAGCTTTAATTTACATTTTTGTTCTAGTTACATTATTTTGGATTTTTGATAATTTTTTAGAATTTATTTAAAAACTTTTTATTTTTTGATTATTTTAATATTATTTTATTAGAAAAAACTCAAAGTTTAATTTTTAACTTTTTTTCATTTTTCTTAGGTTATAGACATTAAATTAGGAACTTTCTCACTTTCCATATATTTTTTAGGCTTTTCATTTATTTTCTAGATTTAATTTAAGATTTAATAGATTTTAATAGTTTTTAAGTTTTTAAAAATAGTTTAATTTGGTTTTAAATTTTTAAAAATAGTTTTTAGCTTATTTAGGTCATTTTTGAGGTTTACAAACTTGAAAACCTTGTTTGGGGCTTTTTAATAATTAATTGCGATTTTTAGGGCTTTAATTAGCATTAAAAAGTCATTATTTAATTAATTAAAAGGTTTTAGCAAGTTTGGATTTTTTGTAAACTCTTAGAATATTATTGTGGATTTTTAGTAATTTTTAGGAATTTTTAGGTTAAAATTTTAATTTTTGTGTTTTTTACGTTTCTACGTCTTAACTTTCTAGTAGTAGTCTTTGTTGTGTTTTTATTTTTTCGTCTTCGTCATTTTCTCTTCTTGTTAATAATCAAAAACATTAATCAATCATTCATTACACAACGCACTAGCTTCCTCGAGAACGAACTCACTTTTCTTAAGGGTCATTTACACACGGTTTTCCTAAATCGTGCACGCTTGCCCTATATTATTGCCCTCTTTTCCTAAAGGGGTAATTTTACAACCATCAATTTTTGGCGCCGCTGCCGGGGAGGCGTGTTGTGTTTTGATTGAACCATTGTTGTTTTTTATATTAGCCATAAATAGTATTTGTATTAGTAGCACTCTACTAATACGTATTATCGTTTTTCGGTTTTTTGTGTGAATATTATTAATATATTGTATAAGTAGAACAATAAATACACAAGTACTCCAAATACGTGAGCAATCACAACCTTGACTTGGGAGGTCATTACCCAATCATTGTATTCGAATCTCAAACCAAAGAAAAAAGGCAAAAATAGATAAATACTTTCGTGAAGCTTAATCTTGAAAATACAAACTATAAGGTGGGTATAAGGCGGTTGTATTTCACGACCTAAAGGAAAAAGGCTATTAAGTGCTTCGCGCCGCCTCGTTTCCTCCGCTTGCTTGTGCGTATTTGATTTTGAGAGTGAATCGAGGGTTTTGCCGCCCAAAGTATTATTACATATCATATATATTTTCTTGGTTTCTATTGATTAAACCCTCTTGAACGATTTGGTGTTCCAGCATCGTTCTAAAGTCATCGAAGGCGTTCACTCCACGTGATCGTTTTCATTCCTTGAGGCCTTTTTAATCAAGAGATTTGATTAAGGAGGAGATTTGTGGACTCTATTGTCTACTTAATATATTCACCAATTTCCAAAAAGTTAATACAATCAAAAACCACAAAAAAAATTGAAAAACACAAAATACCAAAAAGAATCTTCTTTGCTCGTCTCCACGTTGTACGTGACGTTTATGCTCACTCGTAACAAAGCAAAACGTGCACGTAAACGAAAGAACAAAACTCCCACTCCAACTCATTCTAGTGAGGAGTCTCCTATTGACGAACCCATTGTACGAGAAGAACCAACCATGGCGAATCGAACTATGATGGAGTTACTTCAAGCACCCATCGAGGGTTATGGAGAAGCTATTGTGATTCCCGCAATCCTTGCGGAGAATTTTGAGGTGAAAACGGGTTTGTTGTCGATGATCCAAAACAACAAATTCCGTGGTGATGAGAAGGACAATCCCCACAACCATATCCGCCAATTTAATCGTCTTACCGCCACGTGCAAATTTAAGGATGTCTCGAATGACTCGATTAAGATGATGCTTTTTCCGTATTCCTTAGCGGGGCCCGCTAAAATTTGGCTAGAGAAAGAGCCACCCAATTCTATATTGACGTGGAAGGATCTCGTTTCAAAGTTTGTGAACCAATTTTTTCCGCCCTCTAAGACTACGCATTTGAAAAATGAGATTTCTAAATTTTCACAAGAATCAAATGAAAGTTTTTCTACGGCTTGGAATAGGTTTAAGGAGATGTTACATGAATGTCCTCATCACGGTTTTTCCGATTTGCATCAAATAGACACGTTTTACAATGGACTCAACGATCATGAAAGAGATTATCTAAATGCCGCCGCGGGTGGTAATTTTTTGTGTAAAACGGTTGAAGAAGCTTTGGTCATAATTGAGAATAGGTCTAAGGTTTATAGCCCTCGTCACACACCGAGTGTTGCCAAAATGGGCTCATCATCGTCTCGTTCTATCAATGCCTTACAAGATGAGGCTAATGAGGAAAATCGGTTTTTCGATAGGTTTTCGACCCTTATGTCCCATTGGAAGGCTCAAGAAGCTTCCAATTCCGCTTCGTTTAAAGCGGTTTCTAAAAGTTGTTTGTCGTGTGGAGGAGCTCATGATCTTTCCGAGTGCATTACCGCGGATGGTAACACTTCGAATGCTTTTGTAGCCACGGGAACTTATAACCAAATCGGTCAAGGTTCTCGTTCAAATCAAGCTCCACCAAATCAAAATGCTAATAATTATCGCAACAACAACCAAGGTGGAAATTACCAAGGAAATCAAGGGAATTATAACAAAGGTAATTACCAAAGTGGAAATGGGCAAATTTCTAATCAAAACCAAAACCGTGATTTTCAAAACAATGCCCAAGGTTTTCAAAACGATCACACCAAAAATCTTCAAGGAGAGTTTTTGAATTATGCTGAGGCTAATGATGCTAAGTTTGACAACATGCAACGTGAAATGGTTAGCTTAAGATCCGAGTTGAAAAACGAGCTTAAAAACGAACTTGCTAATGAACTTAAAACTCATGCTAATAAAATGGAAGGAAATGTCACACGACTCCAACAAAATCAACAAAAAATGGAGCAAGGTCAACATGAGATTAAGCAAGAGTTGTTAAAAGCGGATGCTAGGCAATCTAAGTTTGAAGACCGTATGGATAAAATGTTTGAAGCTATCATGTGTAAGCCCTCTTCTTCGGGTGGTCTTCCTAGTGATACCATCGTAAACCCGAAAGGAGAATTGAATGTTATTACTACTCGTAGTGGTAAAACTTTCGAAGAACCCACTTCTCGTCCAAGTACTTCTATGGAGAAGGAAAAAGAGAAAGAACCCGAGGTTGTGGTTGAAAAGTAGCAAATTACAAGCCCACGAAGTACCGCTCAAACCACACCTACGGTTGAACCTACACCAATCATGGAACCCGAGATTCCAAGGCCGTTGCCTATGCCTACTTTGCCCCAACCCACACCACCTTTACCCTACCCTTCAAGACGAGACAAGCAAAAGGCACAAGAACGAAATAATTATCAATTTGAACTTTTCATGAAAATGTTTCGTGACTTGCATTTTAATATAAGTTTTGCCGACGCCTTAGTCATAATGCCTCGATTTGCCGCGAACTTCAAAAGTATGTTGAATAACAAAGAGAAATTGCAAAAATCGTCTAGTTGTTCTTCGGTTTTTCTAAGCCGCATACCTCAAAAAGTCGGTGATCCTGGGAAGTTTTTAATCCCATGTGCTATCCAAGACATGGAAGAATGCTACGCCTTGGCCGATCTTGGTGCTAGTATTAATTTGATGCCTCTTGAGATTTTTAAATCGCTCAATCTTCCAAATCTCACTCCTTCAAGAATGTCAATCGAAATGGCCGATCATTCTACGATTCTAGCTTGTGGAGTTGCCGAGGACGTCTTCGTGAAAGTTGGAAAGTTCTACTATCCTGTAGACTTTATTGTTGTTGATATTCCTATCGATCCTAAAGTTCCGTTAATTTTAGGTCGATCTTTTTTGGATACCTCGAGAGCACTTATCGATGTGCATGCAAGAAAAATCACTCTTCGTTTCAATGAGGAAGAACTCGTCATTAATGCAACCCAAAACTCCACTCTTTCTCATGTGTATTCCATCACATCTTTGTACAATGTCAATTCCACCAAAAGCATTTGTCAAAAGATTTCAAATAGAGTTTTAGGAGTTGTTGAGAAAAATGAAGTTCCATCCCCTCCGCCGATGGAGGTTAAGAGTGTTAAGCCTACGATTCCAATCTCGAGTGATTCTTAGGATGATGAATACGTTGATCCCGATGGGGAGGTTTTCTTTGTTGACAAAAGATTTGAAAACTTGCCACCACCTAAACCAAAAAGATTTCAAAATGTGAGAATTTTTGGTGTGACTAACATTGCTTTAGATACACCAAATATTTTTGACATAATTAAATCTGGTTTTCACAAGGAGAGTGTAAAAGATGAAAAAAGGAAAAGATTTTGAATTTAATTTAAAAGATTTTTCTACAATTCTAACTCCGTCATCACCGCGTTTATTGAGTACTACAAGCTCGTCTTCTCCTTTTGATGATGCTTTGTGTGGACTTAGTGTGGGGGAAGCCCCTTATGTTCCCTCCCCTTTCTCCACCGAGGACGAGATATTTGATCCTGGAATTGCTTATATAGGGAAATCTCGGTCTTCCATCGATGCAATAAATGGAAAATCTTTTCATTTGATTGGTGCGAGTCTACCTCGAGTAGCTCAATGTTTTGACTTACCCATTGTCCCACCCTTCTATTTCTTCTCTCCTATTTTCTTCTACCACATTGGGGTTTGTGTTGGAGTGGCGTTGTTTCGTCTTTCATCCGAAAACGAAGACGCTATCTTTGACCCCGGTATACGTTTATCGGATTTTTAAAGTACTCCATGTGCTTTTGGGCCTTGTTTATCATGTAAGCCCCACCAAAAATTGACCATACCATGATTATCCCTAAATGATCACATTTATGGGGATTCGAGTCGAGCTTTTGACTCGGTTATCAAAAACAAGGTGCCTCGTGGGGGAGACCCATGCTTATCCATGTACATATTATTGCTTTCTAATTAGTTTAATGTGAGGGGATTTGTGCCCTTCCAACCTTTGTTCCGTGGTTGTTTGTGATATGTGGTTTTTAGATCATGATCTTCACGATTGGAGCCTCTCGTGTTCGTTTTATAGGAGCACTCGATCGTTTGCTTTGAAGACTTTCTCAATATCCAAATGATATATCCATTTATGTTCTAACCTTAGGTTTATAGCACACTTCATAAACGGCTATTAATTTATTGGTTACACCCTTTCCATGCTAGATTAGGCATTCGACTACGTCTCTAGTATGGGGGTGTTTGCACCCCTAGACTCGAAACATTGAGGACAATGTTTAACTTTAGTATGGGGGGTGAATAGATACTTGCCTTGCCAAACCTTCACGCTTTCCAAAGTTTATCGTTTTGTTTATCGTTTTGTTGCAAAATAAGGCTAAAAATGGCCAAATTTTAAAATTTTTCTCATGTTTTATAAGTGTTGAAGACACGAATGTAGATTTTCCGATGGCGAGAATAAGAGTAATTTTTGACTCGATCGTGCGTGTTGAGCACTTAGCTTTGATTCCTTAACTATACATTAGGCTAAGTCTCTTAAATGAGGACGAGAAATGATAGAGTTAATTATAAGTTACTATGCTAAACGTAGAGTACTCGTATTCTTTCAAAAACTCATGTGTTCTCGTTATTTGCTTATTCTCCCTTCACTTGTAAATATTTTTTGCTTAATAAATATTGATTTAGCGGTTTAGTTTTGATTGTTGGGTTTCTAGTCTTTTCTAGTAGCTTCCGTGTAATTAAATTGGGAAGACATTAAGGTATCACCAGCGTCACGGTTTTGAAGTATTGGCACCCAAATAATCGAAAGCTTCACCCAATAATAAGATTTCAAGTGCTCACCTAAATCTAGCAAACATTTTGAAGCCCCACAAGGCCTAAAATCTATGCAAAAAATTGAAAGTGAATCAAGCCTTAATCTTCGAAGCTTTAAAGATCCAAAATTCGCTTTAGCGTGAGGATATACGTCTTTGGCTAATAAAACCACCGATGAGGCGGATAATAAAAGGCAAGGCAAGACCGAAGTCATAATAAAAGCTTCATGGCGAAGTTGAATAAAAGATGGAGGTAAACCAAAGATAATAAGGCCCTTCCGTTAGGGGGCGTATAAAAGTCTTGGTAATAAGTCTCATGTTCAAAACCGTTATAAAACCGTGTTTATCGATTCTTCTTGTCAACTTAATTTTTTAACATCGTTGTCTATTAGGAGGGGTTATTGATTTGATGGTCTTAGTTACACCGTTAGGACTCTATTTTTAGACCTAAATCTCTATTATCGCATAAGTCAAATGATGTATCCTCGTGATCATTAAGACATAATAAAATATAAGAGATACAACTTAGGAATAATGGGAGAATAAGTACGTGATTAGGGCATATGAGTAGTGTTAGCATTACTAACTTATAATGACAATGATCTCGTTGCACGCTTGGCATGGAATTGAAGTGAAAATCGAGGACGATGAAATTATTTCTAACGAAGCATTCACGTGTTCTTATTCTATGAACCTAAACGTCCCATTTTGCGATGAAAATCATACATTATGTCTAAAAACACAAGTAGTAGTAATCATAGTAGTGTAGCTAGTTTATCATTTCAATAAAGTGAATAAAATTAAATTTAGGAGATGCTATGATACTTTATTCTAGCATTACGTGAGGGCACGGCAATGGTTTAGTATGGGGGAGTGATGAGACTGCTTTTATACATGGTCTCATCGTCCAAATCGGGCTTTAAATGCATTAAATATCATAAAATATACCAAATATATGCTCGTGTTTGTTACTTGTGTATTTTTAGGTACGGATATTGAGGAATTGGCAAAAGAACACAAGAATCAATCAAAAACGAACACGAGAAACGAAGACGCACAATGAACCAAACCCAAGATTGGAATTTTGCAAAAAGACCCCTCAAGTTTGAAGAATTGGCAACTTTGGTCCCTCATCTTTGAAGAACTTGTCACATTTGACCCTCCACATATCAAATGTACAAGTATGGTCCCACAAGTTTGAAGATATGACAAGACAAGCCTTTGGAAATTGATCAATAGTGCAAATGTTAACCCTAAATCACCAAAGGACTACACTTGCAAATAGGTTTTGGACTTGTGGTGAAAAGAACTTAACAGATTGGACTGGCATTGCAAAAGGAATTAACAGGGAGTTAACTTTTGGGACTGGTGGTGAATTTGCTACCCACCAACCCATTTTCACTTGATGGCCCAAAACCATTACACCCCACAGCCCAAATCCCTTAACCCTTTAATACCCAGTTTATTTTAAATAAACTAAGTCAAACCCCCCCCCCCCCGGTCAACAAACTTTCCCACTAAACAGCTTTTTTAAATTTCCTTTTTCCCCTTTTGGATTAAACCTGGCCTAATCCCTCTTAGAACCCTAATAATCCCCAGGGTCGATTAAACTCTAATCAAAGGAGTTTTGTCCCATCTAGTGCAGATCCCTAATTAAACCCATTCTAATCCTAACCCACCAACCAAATACCTTTCCCACACACCCATGTGCCTTCCCTGGCCCTCCCCTGCACCCGTCTCTTTCCCACAATCCCAAAACCCGACACAACCAACGTGCTAGATCCCTCTCCTTGGTCCCCAAGTTCAATCCAACGACTATGATCACATTTTCTAGCTGGCACATCACATGTATCACTTTTGACCCAAAATTCGTCAAAGACTTCAAAGGGCTTTTTAGTGAATTCATCAATTAGGGTTTCCCTTTGTATTTTTTTATTCCAGCTTTCTAGAATAGTCTATTTAGCACTATATAAGGAGAATGAGGCTTGTTCATTCCCTTCGTTCCAGATTTTTGCTCAAAAATTGTAATTCCTTTTTAATTGAAATAAAGTTGGTATTTGAAATTGTCAAGTGTAATTCCTTTTATTGTTAGTTAAAAGTTGGTGTCTTTTGTGAGTTAAAAAAATCTGTGTTCCATTAAAATATTGCATAGCATTTTGGGAGTTTGGAAATTTCAGAAAGGGTTCTGAAATTTGGGATATTCTTGAAGAAAAAAAAAGTGTGTTTCAAGGTTTGGTTTTTAAGATAGTTTAAGTTAATTGGTGTCCAATGTTTTGAAAGAAAAACGTGTGAGTAAAGGTTTTAAAAAGATTTTTAAGAAAGAAAAAAAGAAAACAGAATAAAGATTATTGCTTCTTTTTTCTTGTTTATTTTTCTTAAAACAGGTTGGTTGATTGTTGTTGATCAAGAGACTGCATAGGCCCGGGCCTATTGGAAGTGACAAAGCTGTCACCAAGGGACCTGGATGTAGGTCCCTTAGGTAAAAACTTCTATCACCTTTTTCATTTCTCATTCTATTTGGTGATTCATGAGATTTGCTTGAAAAATTTGCTAAGTTTGTGGTTAATCTGTTAGAAATAGCACATAATAGGATTGTATGCATGTTAGATGCTTATTGAATCAGTTTGGATAGGTTTAGCATAGGTTTTGTTTGAAAAATCTTGATAAAAGTTTTTTAAGGAGTGTTTGGCTTTGTGTTTTAAACAGGTTTTGTGTCAAGTTCTTGAATTAAATCTGGTTTGAATACACTTGATAGGTGAAATTAAGGTTGTGTGTTAGTTTGTTATACAATTTGGAGTTGATTAGAACACAATTGCATGTTAAAGTTTGAGAAAATGGAGAAAAATCAGTAATCTGCCATGTGTGACTATTTTTGTTGAATTTTGCTCATAGCTTTTGCTAATCTGTTAGAAGTTAGGATTATTTAGGTTTGTAGTTTGATTGTATGCTAGTTTGTGAGTTTGTGTGAAAAATCTGAGCCTTTGAATCTCACAATTGTACATGTAGAACAAGCTTAACACCCACAGACCTATAAGTCCATTACAGCAACCTTCATCGGTCTATTTTGTGCTTTTTGATCTTGGTTGTGTGGATTTTATTGCTTGTTTTCTGTTTTTCTTGACTCCTTGTACTCCAAAGAGTACAAGGGAGCCCTGCTTGTCCAAGAAATCAACACCAAAGTCCACAAACCAAGTCCTCTTGGTTCCTGTTTGCACTTGTGAAGATTACAGTCTTTGCTTGTTTTCATAAAATTGAAACTGAACACGTTTTTGGATCAATCTTGCTTAACCTTTGATAAAAGTGGTTTGGATTTGTGTTTGTAAGCATAAAAAGAGTAACAGGTTTGATTGTGAAAGTTAAAAAAGAAAAAAAAATAAAAAAAGCAAAAAGGGGTTTCACAGCCTCGAACCCTCGCCTTCACACTCACAACACATACACTTTACCGTCGCGCCCTTGGGTCTTTTACTGACCAAGGGTGAGACTAAAGGGTACTTAACCCCTTTTTGAGTTTGAGCTTATTTAATAAGCCGTAGCTTTTTTGAGCTATTCCAGCTTATTGATTAAGCGTTTTTGGGTTATTTCATTTTTCCTAGGATAGTTATAGGTGTTAGGATTTTTCTGGCACTTAATTTGATTTTCCCTTTTATTTATTTCTTTTTTATTAATTTTTATGTAGCCGGTTTTTGTTAATTAATTAAAAAATAGCAAAAAGTAGTTTTAATTTTAGGAAAAATAGTTTTTAGGTTTTAATTTATATTTTTGAGTTTTACATATCAAAAAGTTTTCAAAAAGTCTTATTTTTAATTTTATTTGATTTTAGGGGTTTTAGACAACTTTAAAAATCAATATAAAATTAATTAAAAGGTTTTAGGAGCTTTAATTTACATTTTTGTTCTAGTTACATTATTTAGGATTTTTGATAATTTTTTATAATTTATTTAAAAACTTTTTATTTTTTGATTATTTTAATATTATTTTATTAGAAAAAATTCAAAGTTTAATTTTTAACTTTTTTTCATTTTTCTTAGGTTATAGACATTAAATTAGGAACTTTGTCACTTTCCATATATTTTTTAGGATTTTCATTTATTTTCTAGATTTAATTTAAGATTTAATAGATTTTAATAGTTTTTAAGTGTTTAAAAATAGTTTAATTTGGTTTTAAATTTTTAAAAATAGTTTTTAGCTTATTTAGGTCATTTTTGAGGTTTACAAACTTGAAAACCTTGTTTGGGGCTTTTTAATAATTAATTGTGATTTTTAGGGCTTTAATTAGCATTAAAAAGTCATTATTTAATTAATTAAAAGGTTTTAGCAAGTTTGGATTTTTTGTAAACTCTTAGAATATTATTGTGGATTTTTAGTAATTTTTAGGAATTTTTAGGTTAAAATTTTAATTTTTGTGTTTTTTACGTTTCTACGTCTTAACTTTCTAGTAGTAGTCTTTGTTGTGTTTTTATTTTTTCGTCTTCGTCATTTTCTCTTCTTGTTAATAATCAAAAACATTAATCAATCATTCATTACACAACGCACTAGCCTCCTCGAGAACGAACTCACTTTTCTTAAGGGTCATTTACACACGGTTTTCCTAAATCGTGCACGCTTGCCCTATATTATTGCCCTCTTTTCCTAAAGGGGTAATTTTACAACTATCAGATTCGTTTCCTTCAAATTATTATTTGAAGTATAAATACAACTGGGCCCCTCGGGGGAATAGTAAGATGTTTGTGTGGCCACACCCAAATGTGTTTTGGTAATCTTGCTATATCCGTAAACGAAAAACAGAATAGTTAATGAAGGAGTGACTAAGATCCATATCCTTATTAACAATGTATTTGAAATGAAAGGATAATAATAATGGTTATATATCATTAAAAGTTTTTGTCCAGGAAACCTTACTCGAGTTGTACTAATGACATTGTTAGTGTAACTAGACGCTAATCAATGTGATCACGATATTCGAATTTTGTCCAAGTGGGAGCTGAAAGTTTATAGACTTTAAAATCGATAGTCGTGTGATAGGATCGAACTCGAGATCACGGGATTGCACACATTACGTGAAGATTTAATTTATTTATTAAATATATTTGTTATATTTATTAAAACAAACCGTAGCTAACGATCGTTAAGTAATTAAAAGTTAAGTATTAAACGATCGTTATAGAATGTTAAAGAAGCTAAAAGAAGGAGTCGGAAAGTTCCGGAAACCTCCTTTTGAGCTTGGTTATATCCGATTTTTAAAAAGAAGGGATAAGGAGGAAAAAAAATTTTGGCTTTATCTTGTTTAACCTTGGAAGTTAAGTTTCCAAGGTGTATATAAACAAACCAAAAGGCCTCATATTTTTTCACTCCATATTCTTATTTTCTTTGCCTTATACCGCCGGCCAAACACACCCTATTAGGGTTCATCTTTGATTTTCTATAAGCTATTTTAGATCTAGTCCTAGCCCCTCTCTAGGGTTGTTGGGTAGATCTTCCATAGACTTGGAAAGCTCAGTTTTGTTCGTGCTAGACTCACGGTTAACTCACTGTATCACGTGTGTACAAGATCGTGGTGTGATCTTATTTTAGATTACATCCTTGTGGTGTTCGTGATCTATCTCTACCGGTGATCATTCTGTCAATTTGTAGATCCTACTAGGATAAAGGTATGTAACCCTAGCCTTGGTTAATTATAATTGTGTTAAATAAAGATCTTGTTAATCTGCTTCCGCTGTATGCTCTTTGATCTATGTTAGGGTTTTTATAATTGTTATGATAATCATAAACCATCATGCAATACTTCTCTCAAAGCTTTTTTAGATGCTGATCGGATGGGGATAAAGATGATCGATGGTCCAATAGGAGATTTGCTATCTACCTTGGTTCAAACCTTGGGCCACTTGTAAGCAACACACACTTTGATGTTCCTATAAAAGTTTGAAAAAGAAGCATGCTGACACATGGCTTTCGTTGTCGAACTAACGTAGCTCTTCTTTGTGATATTTCAGTTCATACATCTTCTGCTCCTACACTATGCTAGGACAATCTAGGTGCAACATACTTGTGAGCTAACCGTACCTTCCACGCGCATATGAAACACGTGAAAATAGATTTTCACTTTTTCAGAAAAAGGTTTCACAAGAGGATCTTCGATTTCAACACATATCTACACATCACCAAATCGCCGCCATCTTTACAAAACCATTGCCAACTCCTCGATTTCTTTTTCTAAAATCCAAGCTACAAGTTGTTCCCCGTCCTTGTGATTGGTGTATTTTGCATTCACCTCATAACATGTTAATTTAGTATAGTTATATATTTATTTTTCGTTATATATGTACTTTGAGTGTGTTTTGTGGTTACGTAGGTTACGAGCGAAATGGAATAAAATGGCCGCTTAATTAATTTTTTGGAGAAAAGACATTGTGAGCGCCGATAAATGAAGAAAAAATATTGAAGAAAAAGAGTTGAGCGCGTCGCAATATTTTCGGTCATCTTTTATTTTTCCGGGCTTCGTTTGAGCAATTGTTGGCGTTGGGTTATATTTTATTGGGTCAAAGTTATTATATGTTAAAAGAAAAAAAAATACTTTTGGCCCATTTGAACCCAATGGCCCAATACTTAACCGACACCAATTCAAGTATAAAAGGAAAAAGAAAAAAAAACAAGGGCGTCACTTTTGGGGCTAGAAAACAACATTCGCATATATTAAAAGAAAAAGGAGGACTTTGGGGGCGTTTTTTTTTGTGGGTCGATCACAATAGCTTGAAAAAAAAAAGATCACAGTGGGTCCAAGCAAAAAGAAGAAGAGAATCAATTTGAGGTGGAGGTCATTATTGTCAACATTGGTATAACAAAGAAAGACAAAAGGCAGCCACTTTTTAACAATCAAAAGAGAAAAAGGAAGGCACATTATTTGTTTTTTTTTGGTTATATCATTAGATGAACAATAAAGAAAAGATGAGTACATCCGGGGTCGGGTACACCGCGATGTCCGGCTAATTTTGTTGTAATTCCTTCCGGTAACTTTATTTATGGTTTGATCATTACTTTTGGGTTATCATATTATAATTACATTGATTTATAATTTATTTATAAATTATATTATTTGATTTGATATTATGTTTAATTATTTGTGCAAAACAATTTATTGTTAGTTAACGATTCATACTTATTTTATTTAGTTAAAAAAAAAGATGGTCGTATAATAAACATAAGTTGTACCTAAATAAATTATTAAAGCATAATTATTGGTTGGATTAATATAAGATTTATTATTGCGAGTTATTGACAAATATAATAAATGCCGACATTAATTCATTCATATTAAGTCAAAATAATCTTTGTAATCGGTTCTAAAAAGTTTCAATAATCCATAAGTGTGATCAGCCATAAATATTAGGAGCTGGAAGGGATTACATTTTTCTTTTAATTGTTTACATCTTTATTATATTTTTTTCACTTGATTATTAGTTTAATAAGTATTTTAATTTTTAATCAGCATTTTTATTATCAAAAGTATTTTAGTCGTTAGATTTCAAAACCAAAACCTTTATTGATCAGTGATCACTCTAAAACTTAAACTAAAACGACATAGTCCTCGTGGATTGATACCCGCTTACCCTATCTAGTATAAGGTAATTAGGTTTATTTTTGACCGGTACTTCGACATCGATCAAATTTTGGCGCCGCTGCCGGGGACTCAGTGAGCTTTTCGTTTAAGTTTTTGTTAATATTTTTCTTTAATAAAATACAAAAATACAAAAAGATTTTATTTTTCTTGTTTTGATTTGTTTTGTTTTGTTTTGTTTTGTTTTGTTTTGTTTTGTTTTGTTTTGTTTTGTTTGTTTGTTTTGTCTCTTGTGAGTGTGCAGGTTAGTGTATGCGCACACGTAGATCGGGACGGACATCACCGTTAGCTTACGATCCTGAGGTTGAGAAAAGTGCAAGGTTAAGAAGGAAGACGTTTCGACAGTTTTCTACTAATCTTGATTTTTCAGGTTTAGCAGAGCTTTTCGCTGAAATGCCAGGTGACGAAGATGTTGGCGAAAGTGCTAGCGGCAGTAGTAGCGGAGAAGAATCCCCACCACGGGGTGTTGATTCTTATTACAGGCCGGGGATCTTCGAGGATCCCTCGCCTATCCTTTATCCGGATCCGGTTAAAGGGGTGACAAGTAACTTCAAGATCCAACCGAACCTCATAGCAATCTTGCCAGTGTTTAGAGGTCGTGAGGAGCCATACGCACATCTGCGAGAATTCTTCTCAATTGCTGAAACACATCAGGTTAATAACATTACCAAGGATGAGGTAAGACTTCGCCTTTTTCCTTTCTCACTTAAAGATCAAGCTAAGGACTGGTTCTCATCTCTTGAGCCAGGTAGTATTAACTCGTGGTCTGAAATGCAATCTGCTTTTCTTGAGGAATTTTATTCTATAAGTAAAACTGCTGCCATTAGGAATAAGATTAAATCCTTTCGTCAAATCCCAGGCGAGCAGTTTCATGAAGCATTTAATAGACTTAAGGAGTTATTAAGAACATGCCCTCATCACGATGTTCCAAAATGGGAGCTTGTCAAAGTCTTCTATGATGGGTTGGATTATAACAACCAACAATTTGTGATGGCCACTAGTGGGGGTATGTTTTTCTCGCGACCTATGGAGGAAGAATGGGAGTTTTTTGAAAAACTAAGCAAAGGTTCTAAGACCCAAGCTTCAGTGGATCGAAACAACCACCAATCTTCCGCCAATTTTGTGTCTAACCTACGTGGCACAAATTCTGAAATTAGCGAGTTAAGTAAGAAAGTTGATCTTTTGTTGAGAAATATAGGAAAAGGTGTGCCAAATGTGTCCAATGTGTCGCATAGTGGGTGTTCAATGTGTGGTGATCCAAGTCACTCTGTGGATAATTGTCAAAGTTGGGGGGCGCCACCAAATGAGGAGGTAAATGGAGTCTATGGTGGTCGTCCACGAAATGACCCATTCTTTGAAAGTTACAATCCTGGATGGCGCAATCACCCCAATTTCCGTTGGAAAGATGAAGACACTCGCCCTAATAATGCCCAACAACAACACTATGGTTACAAACCAAGGTATGAGGGTGGCGATTCATCTAATTTTCAACCAAATTCTTATAATCATAGGCCACAACAACAATATCCAAATCAGGGCCAAGGCCAAGATGACAACCGTCTCTTGAACCTTGACCGAAAGTTTGATAGGCTTATGGATTCATTATCTACCAACAATCAAGAGATTAATAGAAAATTTGAGGTTACTAATCAAAGACACGAGACCACTACTAAATCTATTGCAGCTCTTGAGAGGCAAGTTGGTCAATTAGCGGATCAATTAAGCAAAAGAGATGAGGGAAGGCTACCGAGCTACCCCACCATGAATCCCGCACACAAGAAAAATGGAAATGAGCACGTGAATATGGTGACATCTCTTCGAAACGGTAAAATCTACAACAATGACAAGGGGATTCCAAATTCTCCTGATGTCGAGGATTTCGTTACCGATGACGAAATTATTGTTGAAGGTAAAAATTCTAATAATGTTAAGTCCGGTTCTGAGTTGGTAAATGATTTGTTAAATGATTTTCCTAAACCAACAACACCGAATCCTAAAGCTACTGAAACTCCCGAAGTTGAGGAGGGTGGTGTGTCCAGCACACCTTACCCTACAGCTTTGGAGAAATCGACATCTGCAAAGTTAGCTAAAAAGGGTCCTCATGCTGAGGATATGTGGGAGACTTTCAAGCAAGTTAAGATCAATCTCCCCCTTATTGATGATATCAAGCAAATTCCTGCGTATGCCAAGTTTTTAAAGGACTTGTGTACCCAGAGGAGGAAGCTGAAGGAGTCTTTGCCTAAAAAGATTGACCTAACTGAGCATGTTAGTGCAGTCTTATCTAGCTCCCTTCCTCCTAAATTCAAAGATCCTGGAGCACCGTTGATTTCAGTGGTGGTCGGAAATATTGCCATTAAGAAGGCGCTCCTTGATCTTGGTACCAGTATTAACATCCTTCCTGCTAGTTTGGTTGATAAGTATGACTTAGGAACTCTTCGTAAGACAGACACCATTATTTCCTTAGCCGATCGATCTACCAAAATTCCTAGAGGTATCTTAGAGGATGTTATTGTGAAAGTTGATGATTTCTATTACCCAGTTGACTTCTTTGTTATGGACACCGAGTCACAATACAAAGATGTTCAACCAACTATTATCCTTGGGCGCCCATTTTTAGCCACGATAGATGCTAGGATTAATTGTCGGACTGGCGCCATGGATATTGCATTCGGTAATAAGAAGATAAGATTGAATGTGTTTAATTCTATGAATTCTCTTACGGTGAATGAATGTTACCAAGTAGATGTGATTGATGAGGAAGTTCAAAAGCATGCATCCCGTATGCTTAAGGATGATCCTTTGGATTTATATTTAACTGGTGATAACGAGGAGATTCTTGATGTTGCTGAAGTTCTAGAGATTCAAGAGTGTTTGGTCAATTCTTTGGACCATCAAAAACCACCTTGGTCTTATAAAGTGGAGCCCTTGCCTTCAACTTTTGACACGGCTACGAAGCCGTCTTTGGAGGTGCCTCCAACTCTTGAGTTAAAACCTTTGCCATCCAATCTCAAATATGCTTTTCTAGGTCCTAATAATACGTTACCTGTTATTGTTGCTTCTGATCTTTCTAAATCACAAGAGGGAGCACTTCTAAAGGTGCTTTCCAAGTACAAAGCAGCAGTGGGATGGACGATTGCAGACTTGAAAGGGATCAGCCCTTCATTATGTATGCATCGAATTGTTACGAACCCAGATATTAAGCCAGCAAGAGATGCGCAAAGGCGTCTGAATCCTAATATGAAAGAGGTAGTGAAGACGGAAGTTCTTAAATGGTTAGATGCCGGTATCATCTATCCCATCTCGGATAGTAAATGGGTAAGTCCTACTCAAACGGTGCCTAAAAAGGCCGGAATCACCGTTGTTGAAACCGAGAATGGGGAAAAGCTCACAACCCGACCAGTCACTGGGTGGAGAGTTTGTATAGATTGCCGTAAGCTGAATAATGCCACGTCTAAAGATCACTTCCCGCTACCTTTCATTGATCAAATAGTTGAGAAGCTTTCTGGTAAGAAATTTTATTGCTTCTTGGATGGGTACTCTGGTTATAATCAAATACCCATCCATCCTGATGACCAGGCCAAAACTACGTTTACGTGTCCATACGGGACGTTTGCATTTCGAAGAATGCCTTTTGGCCTGTGTAATGCACCCGCTACCTTTCAGCGGTGTATGATGAGTATCTTTTCTGACATGGTTGGAGAATCTGTAGAGATATTTATGGATGATTTCTCCATCTTTGGTCAATCCTTTGAAAGCCGCCTTGATCAGCTTGAAAGTGTGTTAAAAAGATGCACCGAAACTAATCTTGTGCTTAGTTGGGAGAAGAGCCATTTTATGGTTCGAGAGGGAATTGTATTAGGGCATGTTGTGTCTGAAAAAGGATTTGAGGTTGATCGTGCCAAAGTTCAAGTAATTTCGACCCTTCCTCCTCCCACTACTGTCAAAGGTGTGCGTTCTTTCTTGGTCATGCTGGGTTCTATAGGCGATTTATTAAAGATTTTAGTGCTATATCAAAGCCTCTTTGCAATCTACTCTTAAAAGATGCACGCTTTGATTTTAATGAATCATGTCTTAAAGCATTCAATATGCTTAAGCAAAAGCTTGTAGAAGCCCCTATTCTGCAATCACCTGATTGGTCGAAGCCTTTCGAGATCATGTGTGATGCGAGTGATTATGCCGCTGGGGCGGTTCTAGGACAGCGGGTCGATAAGAAACCCGTTGTAATCTTTTATGCTAGTAAGACTTTTTCAGAAGCTCAAATGAATTACACCACTACTGAAAAAGAGTTGGTAGCCGTGGTTTTTGCTCTTGATAAGTTTAGGTCATATATTTGGGGGCATTCTAAAGTGATTGTATTTTCAGATCATAGTGCCTTAAGACATTTGTTGACTAAGAAAGAGACAAAACCGAGGTTGCTTAGGTGGATTTTGCTTTTACAGGAATTTAATTTAGAAATTCGGGATAAAAAAGGGTCAGAAAATGTAGTTGCCGACCATTTGTCTAGAATTATCCCTCCGCCGTTCAACCCTTCTGATGTGATTAAGGAAAGCTTTCCGGATGAAAGTTTATTTGAGGTTTCTAAGGTTCCTTGGTACGCAAATATAGTTAATTACCTAGCTTTTAAAAAGCTCCCGGATTTTTGGTCCAAACAACAAAGAAAATACTTCTTCTCTCAGTTGAAGCATTATTTTTGGGAGGATCCGGAGCTATATAAGGTATGTGATGACCAAGTTGTTAGGAGATGTGTTCCTGACCATGAGCATATGGACATATTGGCTCATTGCCATTCTTATGCATGTGGTGGACACTTTGGTGCTACGAAAACTGGGCATAAAATCCTACAAAGCGGTTTCTTTTGGCCGACTATATTCAAGGATGCCCAATCTTTTATAAAAGCATGTATTCGTTGCCAACAAGTTGGTGGGATTTCAAGGCGTGATCAAATGCCTATGAATCCCATACTTGTTGTTGAGATCTTTGACGTGTGGGGTATTGATTTTATGGGACCATTCCCCACTTCCCATGGCAATGTGTACATTTTAGTGGCAGTTGATTATGTGTCTAAGTGGGTTGAGGCTGAGGCTACTAGAACCAATGATCATAGTGTAGTTCTTAAGTTTGTTAAGAAGAATATCTTTGCTAGGCATGGAATTCCTAAGGCTATCATTAGTGATGGGGGTTCCCACTTTAAGAACTTTAGATTTGGGAAATTATTGAAACATTATGGAGTTAATCATAGGATAGCTACCCCTTATCACCCACAGACTAGTTGACAGGTTGAAGTATCTAATAGGGAGATTAAGCGAATTTTGGAAAAGACCGTTCGTAGTGATAGGAAAGATTGGTCCTTGAGGTTAGATGATGCTTTGTGGGCATATAGGACGGCTTTTAAGACTCCTATTGGTATGTCACCGTATAAGTTGGTATATGGGAAGGCGTGTCATTTACCGGTTGAGATAGAGCATAGGGCTGAATGGGCGATTAAGACTGTTAATTTAGATTTAGAGAAAGCAGGTAGTTCTAGGAAACTTCAATTATCTGAACTAGATGAGATTAGACGTGATGCCTATGAAAGTTCTAGGATTTATAAGGAGAAAACCAAAGCTTTTCATGATCGACACATCACCAAGAAGTCCTTCTTGGTTGGTCAAAAAGTTTGGTTATTCAATGCTAGACTTAAGCTTTTTCCTGGAAAGTTGAGAAGTAAATGGACGGGTCCATACATAGTGACTCAAATCTCTCCATACGGAGCCATTGAAATAAAAAATATGGTGGGTGGAGAACCTTTTAAAGTTAATGGACACCGTTTAAAGCCGTATGTTGAGTTGGAGAGTGATCAGATGGAAACGGTGGATGTGGTTTACTTGGAACCAATCCATCCGTCTCAATAGCTCATATGAGTTATGTCTGGCTGAAGACGGTAAACTTAGCGCTTCACGGGAGGCAACCCGTGGTTTGTGGAACTTTGTGGGCATGTTCACTACAAACCCTCACGAGACAAAACTCGTCCAGTCGGGCTACCGAGTGGTTTGAAGGCTTGTTGCATATGCTAAATGCAACCGTGATTCCTACGAAAGTGAGTTAGGTTTTTGTTCTTTGTGTGAGTTTGTCAAATTGATTTTTAACCAAAATTTCAATTTAAAGTTTTTGCATTAGGGACAATGCAATGCTTTAAGTTGAGGGGGGTGGCACATGTGTTACATGTTTTTGTGTGAAATTTTGGTCAAAATGGGTTAAAATGTGATTTTTGGGAAAAATTGAAAATTTTGAAAATTTTTAAATCACATTATTGCTAATTAGATGTGGAAGTTTCTTCTACATATATGTTTGTTGAGTGTTTGCAGATTCTGAAGATTAGCTTGTGGATGATTTATTGGAGCAAGCTAGAAGATTTGGCCATAATTATCAGGTGCACCCGATTTCATTGTATAATTTGGTTATTAAATTGATTTGATTGTTTGCATGTAGTTAGGCATATGTGTAATTTAGATGATCAAACCACGCCGGTTGAATTACCTCTACTTACCTTTGCTTAGATCGAGTAAAAAGTTTGAATAAATAATATGAAATATAGTAATGTAATAGTTGGGTTAGGACATTTAAAATTGATCTTATTCGGCTCGCCACCCGCGCACGGTGGCCTTAGAAAAGAGTTAGAGAACTGTCATAATTATTGGTGGTAGTCATATGCTGGGCTTGCCTATCTGATTCGTCACCCGCGCAAGGTGATACTTTAGTTGTTAGCATGGGTCAGACGCCAATTCTTATGATGGATAGCATTGCACTTAGCTGAGAAAATTTTATGTGAAATAACCCAATTCTTGTATTGTTGTAATGAAATTAGAAAGATTAGTTTAATTTAGTGCATTGTATAATTATACTATGTGGTAGGTAACTCCATCATGTGATGTACCAGTAGGCATGAAGTATAACTGTTCCCATTTAATTAAACAGACTTAATTAACCGGTTCTCATGTGCCAATGTGTCTTAGTATGCACCTATAGGATAGATATTCATTCTTCTGAATAATTGGTCTTTATATCAACCTTAAAAGGAGTGTATAAAGCGTTCGGGATGACTTGTATAAGAAACGGTCCTGAATGGCTAAAAAAAAGAGCTTATGTGTGATGTAAAAAAAAAGTGAAAAAAAAATGAAAAAAAAAAGTGAAAAAAAAAATGAAAAAAAATGTGAAAAAAAAATGATGAAAAAAAAAAGTGGAAGTATGTAAGCTAAAGTATGATGGCTTATGATGTGCTCTTATGTATAAAAATTCCAATGTTATAAAAGGTGTACGATATTCTCACCTCTTGATTTAGATTAATGTTTAGATTGATTATGGGTGTTCATTAGGTACGTTGGACACATGGTTAATTATATGAAACATAAAGTAAATGGAGTCAATGGGAATGGTTATGCTAAGTGTTTAAGAAGGACAAAAATATTGGTGATCATTTTGGATTATTTGTCATGTAGGATGGTTATTGATGTATTAGGTTGAATGTGATCTTTTTGATTAAATTTCAATAGTATAATTAAAACTTATGAAATTAACATGCTTGTATACTTTTATTTTATTTTTACACGAGACGGTAAAAGGTTAAGTTCGAGGGGATCTGATTGGTGTATTTTGCATTCACCTCATAGCATGTTAATTTAGTATAGTTATATATTTATTTTTCGTTATATATGTACTTTGAGTGTGTTTTGTGGTTATGTAGGTTACGAGCGAAATGGAATAAAATGGCCGCTTAATTAATTTTTTGGAGAAAAGACATTGTGAGCGCCGATAAATGAAGAAAAAATATTGAAGAAAAAGAGTTGAGCGCGTCGCAATATTTTCGGTCATCCTTTATTTGTCCGGGCTTCGTTTGAGCAATTGTTGGCGTTGGGTTATATTTTATTGGGCCAAAGTTATTATATGTTAAAAGAAAAAAAACTTTTGGCCCATTTGAACCCAATGGCCCAATACTTAACCGACACCAATTCAAGTATAAAAGGAAAAAGAAAAAAAAAACAAGGGCGTCACTTTTGGGGCTAGAAAACAACATTCGCATATATTAAAAGAAAAAGGAGGACTTTGGGGGCGTTTTTTTTTGTGGGTCGATCACAATAGCTTGAAAAAAAAAAGATCACAGTGGGTCCAAGCAAAAAGAAGAAGAGAATCAATTTGAGGTGGAGGTCATTATTGTCAACATTGGTATAACAAAGAAAGACAAAAGGCAGCCACTTTTTAACAATCAAAAGAGAAAAAGGAAGGCACATTATTTGTTTTTTTTTGTTATATCATTAGATGAACAATAAAGAAAAGATGAGTACATCCGGGGTCGGGTACACCGCGATGTCCGGCTAATTTTGTTGTAACTCCTTCCGGTAACTTTATTTATGGTTTGATCATTACTTTTGGGTTATCATATTATAATTACATTGATTTATAATTTATTTATAAATTATATTATTTGATTTGATATTATGTTTAATTATTTGTGCAAAACAATTTATTGTTAGTTAACGATTCATACTTATTTTATTTAGTTAAAAAAAAAAGATGGTCGTATAATAAACATAAGTTGTACCTAAATAAATTATTAAAGCATAATTATTGGTTGGATTAATATAAGATTTATTATTGCGAGTCATTAACAAACATAATAAATGCCGACATTAATTCATTCATATTAAGTCAAAATAATCTTTGTAATCGGTTCTAAAAAGTTTCAATAATCCATAAGTGTGATCAACCATAAATATTAGGAGCTAGAAGGGATTACATTTTTCTTTTAATTGTTTACATCTTTATTATATTTTTTCACTTGATTATTAGTTTAATAAGTATTTTAATTTTTAATCAGCATTTTTATTATCAAAAGTATTTTAGTCGTTAGATTTCAAAACCAAAACCTTTATTGATTAGTGATCACTCTAAAACTTAAACTAAAACCACATAGTTCTCGTGGATTGATACCCGCTTACCCTATCTAGTATAAGGTAATTAGGTTTATTTTTGACCGGTACTTCGATGACATCGATCACCTTGCCGTGCACGGGGGCGTATTATACCAGTTGTATAGGGATCGGACGTGCCCGTTAGGGTTGCGAGTTAGTTCCTTATTTCAGAAACTATTACATATAGATATTCATCATTAGGTACACCATTACAATTACAATAATATATACCCCTGAGGTTTTATAGTTTAAAATTTGTATAAAGGAAACAAAATATAAAATATTACCAAAACAATTTTGGTTGCATAGTTTCGGTTTCAATCAACTAAAATATGCATGTCTAGCAAGTATAAACGTAAACTTAACAATAATTGCATGTGCCTAAGTGGGACTCGAACTCCAAACAATCAATGTAGAAATCAATGGGCAAAATCATATACTTGCTATCGAGCATACATTTGTGTTATCGTGTATTCTTCAGCTGACGACACAACTTCGCTTTCGCTCTCTCCAGTGAAAAAAGCAGGCTGTTTAGGTTGAGGTAACACACCTTCACTTACAAGCATCAGAACCACCGACAGCATAGTTGGTCTATCCTGTGCATTATGTTGCACACATAGTAGACCGACATGTATTGATCTTAGTACTTCAGGAATGATGCATGAATCATGTAAAGCCGGACTCATGAGTTCAATGGACCTGTTTTCTTTGTAGAGTCTCCATGCCTGAAGTATTACAACACAGTAATAAGTATCTATAAAGGGTATTGCTTACAAAATTACATTTTATGGGTTAACGTACATGCCCAAGAAGGTTGTCACTGTGATCTTCATGGCAGAATCCTCTGTTTTTCTTCCCACTAACTATTTCCAACACCATAACCCCAAAGCTAAACACATCTGACTTTGTAGAGTAGTGTCCGTGTACCGCATACTCAGGGGAAATGTAACCACTGCATCAAAGTTCAAATGAATAAACTAGGAGAATCTAGGACTTTGTTGACTGTGGTAAGATTTATTTTACAGAACATGGTTTTAGATTCTTACTGTGTTCCCACCACTTTCTTTGTCTTAGAAGTGCTATCGGATCCTACAAACTTTCTCGCAAGGCCAAAGTCAGATATTTTTGGATTCATGTCATCATCCAGCAGTATATTACCTGCCTTGAGATCTCTATGGATGATTTGAAGGCGGGAATCTTGATGTAGATAAAGAATACCTCGAGCGATCCCATTGATTATATGAAAGCGCTGAGGCCAATCAAGCATTGAGCTTCTGTTTTCATCTGTAGAATTATGACAATTTAAGTACTAAATTTGTGTTGAGTTATCCATTCATTTGGCACATATAACATCAGTAACATCAAGTAGTATCATACCAAATAACAATCTGTCCAAGCTTTTATTAGCCATGTATTCATAGACCAAAATCTTTTCATTTCCATGTATGCAGTATCCAAGAAGCTTCACAAGATTTCGGTGCTGAAGTTTGGCAATGCAATTTACTTCATTCTTGAATTCATCTAGTCCTTGTTGTGATGTTTCTGAGAGCCGTTTCACAGCAACTTCTCGTCCGTCTTTCAACATACCCTGAAATACAAGGTTAGTTCTGATTCTGAGAAGACCTGAATACTCTATATACTTAAACGAAACAGATATGTGACAAATTGGTAATGTTCGAAAGTTTCACTGCACGCTCTCCAAAGACGTTCAGTCTGAATCTCTTTCAATGTATGTGTGCCTCCAGAAGTCTACTTCTAATTCCCTCTGTATATATCCTAAGATTATGGAAACCTTGTCATACTTTCTATAACACACCTGGTGTATTTAGTTGCCTTATTACTATCAGCTTATTCATTTACACGATTTTGCCTTACATTCTGGACATATCATCAATCACGTTGCAGTATGACACCTAGTCCTCAAGATACCAAATTGGCATATGATCAGGTAACAATCGTGTGGTTTGTGCAAAAAAGGCAAGTTTAAATGATAGAGTTACAGATGTTTAGTTTGAATTTATCAATGAATTTTGAGACGATCAAAGTGAGGCTCATGGTGTTGACAACAGTGCAGAATCAAGGACATAACATATTAACATAACTGCTTTGTTCTTTCAGTGCTCATGTGACAATGCCTAACCTATCAATTCTTTTAGAGTCAGTCCAGCTTCTATATACAGTACAGTTTTTTCATCATTGATGTTGCTTATAATATGAAATGTCATTAAGTTACCTTGTAAACAGGACCAAAGCCACCTTCTCCCAACTTGTTGTCAATGCTGAAATGATTTGTCGCCTTAACTATTTCATGTAGACTAAAGAAAGGTAGCTCATCAAGATCTTCCGTCGGAACAGTTGCGTTCTTTTTCCCAAGCGCATACCTATCTCCTGCAAAATTCATCCAGTTTCTCTTGGTTACATGAATTTGCTACTATTCTAAGAGCATATAATTTTTTCTTAGATTACCTCTTAGTTGCATCTTACGCATTTTCCTTTTCTTTATACAGGCATACAACACCAAAAACAAAAGTACTACAGTTGATGAAGCTGATATGAGCGCGGTGAGTAGTGCTTCCTTTTTGCTAAATCTATTTTGGGAGTCTGCATCCATGTATTTCCATCAGTTATCCGGTCATGATAATCCCAAATATGCTTTTGATAGAAGTGAGATAATATAGAATATGACAACTTAATGTTAATATAATTTCTATTTGTGAAATAATATAGTATGTAAAACCCATATACGTCTTCGATTAGCTACATGAAAAAAAAAACAAATCCAGGCTACCTGTTGTAAAGTTTTGAATGAAATCGAGCATTGAAATAAATATATCCGGACGTCAAATACCTAATAATTCAGAGGCCGCTAGTCTAACATACAGATCTTGCCCATTTAATGAGTACATCCGGACGTCAATTAAATCACCAAACCATCGCAAGCATCCAACCCCATGTCGAGTGTTGTTTGGATTTGCATACGCAGTGCAAGAACAGTTATTCTTGCACGCCACCTCACATTCCTGGAGGCTCATACTGCTATCATACACAGCATTTTCTGTGTCCGGCAATTTCATGCTTGGAAACTTTATAAATCCTTCTCCAGGACCACAATCCAAGGCTCTACTCCGTCTACATCCACTAGTCCAATTATAAGGATATAGTTCTTGTGGGTCTTTTAGCTCAAATCCTTTCAAGCAAGGACAATTCGGAAAAGTGGCAGTAGTACAGCTTCCATACGGGCCACATATTCCGTAGTTGTCACAATAATCAACAGGTAAGGTGAGATCTTGCTTCCATTCTTGGTTGAGCATATTTAGTTGCCAGATCTCAAGCCTGCCACCAGGAGTCACTACCGACCTTAATGATGATGTGATGCTATGGGAAGTATAAGAGTAATACATCTCATTTTCATTGATAATCAAACTTATGTACAGTTCTCGTCTGTAGTTTGGAAGACCAGCAAACTCTATACCATCAAACGGTCCAATTCTTGTTTCAATGACAGAACTTTTGCTAATATATACTTGTATATATTTACCTTTAACCATTGAGAACCAGATTGTATAGTCACCTGGGGAAGGATCATCTGCACTCTTCCATGATGTTAGATTCGTCTCTCTTCCTGTAATGAAGTTTTTGCCCAATTTCATTCCTGATATGAAGGTATCTCCAGGGTAATCAAAACTTTGCCATAAGACACTATCTTCATCTTTAATTACCAGATTGCCATTATCCAAGAGTTGTGCATTAGAATCGACATTCATGCTAGATGCAGATGTCTTAGATGACCAAATGACTGTGCCACTACTATTAACAATTGACAGGATACCATAACTGTCCAGTTTGGCCATGCCTTTGTTATTTATTAGTGGTGTTTCTCGGTTAGCAACCCATACAACCGAAGGAGGTGACGTGTTTTTAAACCATATCCCCTGTTGGTTTTAATCTTGAACTTAGTATTAGAATTAAATAAGTTAGTTTGAATGGGTATTCTATCTGACCAAGTATGTGAACTATTAAGGGTCATGTGCCTATTATTTAGGAGAGTCATGGGAGTATTCTACTCCTTAAATGAAGTCCACGTTTGATGTATTCATATGGCTATATAAGCCTTTCTGTAACTTCAATAAAAACAAGCATTAGCAGCTCTTGTTGAATATATAAACAACAAGTTTACTTTGTAGCAAGCTCTAAATCTACACTTGGTATCAGAGCGGAGGTCGATCAAAGGCGGGTTTGAGAGTCGGTTTCAGAAAAGGGTGTAGCCCTTCGCTCAAGGGCTGACACAGCAAGGAACCGAGTGAACAGGCAAGAAAAAAAGGGTCGGTTGCAACCCTATGCAATCAGGACGAGTAGAAGAAAAAAGAAGCATGTTGTCCAATGGTAGCAAACAAGAAAGATGAAAGCAAGCAACAACTTTTGATCACAACGGGTGACCAAAAGAACGCAACAAGAACACAACAAGAAACGCAGCAGGAACACATCAAGAACACAGCAAGAAAGCAAGCAGCAAGGTTGATCATTTGGTGATCAAAAGCAAGAAATCAACAGCAAGTTAGCAAGCATGAAGGTTGTCGTATAATCTGTAGCAAGTAGCAGGTAGGACAACCATAGCAAGGAGAACGTTTCATGTTTGTAGCAAGTAGCAAACAAGAAACAGTCGACAAGCAAGGGTCGATAAGAAAGGGTTGATAAGCAAGGATCGACAAGCAAGGGTCGATAAGCAAGCGTCGACAAGCAAGGGTCGATAAGAAAGGATCGACAAGCAAGGGTCGATAAGCAAGAGTCGACAAGCAAGGGTCGACAAGCAATGGTCGACAAGCAAGGGTCGACAAGAAAGGGTCGGCAAGCAATAATCGACTAGCAAGAATCGATTAGCAAGTAGCAAGAACGAGAAAGACAGAAAAGAGGGCAAGGAAGACGAGAAAAAAAAGAGAAGAAAGAATGATCGTGATGATCGTGGAAGGAAAGTGAGTTCCGAAGACCGTGGAATTGAGAAAGAGATCATGTTCATGATTATGAACGTAAGGGCGGAGACTGTGAAAGATTCAAGATTAAGGGGGAAAATGTTGGTTTTAATCTTGAACTTAGTATTAGAATTAAATAAGTTAGTTTGAATGGGTATTCTATCTGACCAAGTATGTGAACTATTAAGGGTCATGTGCCTATTATTTAGGAGAGTCATGGGAGTATTCTACTCCTTAAATGAAGTCCACGTTTGATGTATTCATATGGCTATATAAGCCTTTCTGTAACTTCAATAAAAACAAGCATTAGCAGCTCTTGTTGAATATATAAACAACAAGTTTACTTTGTAGCAAGCTCTAAATCTACATCCCCAGGTATCGATTTTTCGAGCTGCCTGGACTAAAAAATCCCAACTCGAATCTTTCATTTCTAGAAACAATGGTCTCACCATCTGTGATGTTTTGATTCACAGCTATTGTTTCTAATGAACTACAAATACTTAGCCATAGAAAAAAGAAGGGTATACTAGCGAGTAACATCACCGTTTGATTCATACTAATGTATACAACTTCTGATACCAGATATGTGATCCTAGATCAGTTTGGCGTCTTGCTATATTTCTGTTTTAATGAAAATCCCTGTTCAAAGAAAATACAACTTCTGATGTTCTACTCTCCCACAACTTATTTTTCCTACACAGATGGAAAATACTAGACTCCACTGACTACTATTTTTGTTCGTTCTTTCAAGAACAAAGACTTTCTTGGCAATAGACCAATAAAACAAACACCAGTTTTCTACAAACAAATAAAGAATTAACAACTCCAACTAAGGGCGACACACGTATACAAATTAAATCTTTTTTCTGATATAAACTTACAAAGGTTTCTCTATCAGTTAAATCTTACGTGTGATACAGGGTATTTATAGAAATTTGAATGTTCAAACTTTACATGTCTTTTTTCTGTTGGTCTATGTAAATGATCATTTTAACCCGTTTAGTTTCCAAGTACCTTCTTCTCAGGGCCGTCTTATAGTTTTTGAACAAACAACAAATTGCATATAAACTTGAACTATATCACTTATAGATGTTCAAACTATACGTATATGCATGCAAAACTAATAAAAATATGACTTTTTTAAGTAGAAGTTGTGTGATATCGCACCTACCGCACACCTTTCCGCGCCTCTATGCTTCTCCCGTTATATTACATGTTTACATGCGATAGTAAGTTGGCTACTACTAAACGCACTATTCTGAGACTTTTCTTTGGGAAACAACCCATGAAAGTGATCAAGATCCTAGTATATACGTAGTAATCTGCTTGTGGGTCATGATTGACTTTTGACTTATGATGCGTAAATAAACTCATCTTAAAAACATGACACGTATCATGCAATATTTAATTTCTATAGCTGATTCAAGTTTTGAATTTCAACTCAAACTTGGTTTGATACTATTCATTAAAAAGCATTCAATAAAGAGAAACCAGCAACACAGGCCACCAGTTTAACATGCAAACATTTTCAAACACAAATAGAATCGAATCGAAAATCACAATAAATATAAGACTATCCTAGTTGCGTCATAATGATATATTGCTTACCTAATAGTTCAGAGTCCGCCAGTCTAACATAAAGATCTTGTCCATTTAGTGAGTACACACGGACGTCGATCAATTCACCAAACCACTGCAAGCATCCAACTCCACCGCGGCTGATGTTTGGATTTGCATAGGCGGTGCACGAGCAGTTATCCTTGCAAGCTACCTCACATTCATGTAGGCTCATGCTTCCGTCAAACACAGCATTTTGCGTGTCTGGCAATTTCATGCTTGACAACTTTAGAAACCCCTCTCCATGCCCACAATCTAAGGTTCTACTCCGTCTACATCCATTGGTCCAATTATAAATATTTGGTTCCTCTGGGGTTTTCCGTTCAAATCCTCTCAAGCACGCACAATTCGGAAAAGTGGCAGTACTACAACTTCCGTATGGACCACATATCCCGAAGTTGTCGCAATAATCAATGGGTAGAGTGAGATCTTGCATCCATTCTTGGTTGAGCTTATTTAGTTGCCAGAGCTCAAGCTTCCCACCAGGAGTCACTACCGACTTTAGTGACGTGATGTTATTAGCAATAGACAAATAATACATCTCCTTTTGATTGATAACATAAACTATGTAATTTGAACGTTTATAGTTTGGTAGGCCAGCAAACTTTATTCCATCATACGGTCCGATCCTTGTTTGAATAGTTAAATTTTTCCTTATATATATTTGCACATATTTACCCTTAACCATTTCGAAGCTCACTGTATACTCACCTGGGGAAGGATCGTCCGCACTCCTCCATGATGTCGCGTATGTTTCTCTTCCTGTTACGAAGTTTTTGCCCATTTTCATACCTGGTATAATGGTATCTCCGGGGTAATCAAAGCTTTGCCATAAAACCCTATTTCCATTCTTAACTACCAGATTCCCACTATCTAAGAGTTGTGCTTTGGGTTTGACATTCGGACCGGATGCAGAAGTGTTAGATGACCATATGACCGTACCGCCACTACTAACGAGAGACAGTATACCATGGCTGTCAAATTTGACCAAGCCTAAATTGTTAATAAGCGGAATTTCTCTGTTGGCAACCCATACAACAGAAAAAGGTGATGTGTTCTTAAACCATATTCCCAGGTATTCAGGTAACAATTCTTCGAACTTCCAGGGCTGAAAAAGCCCAGCTCGAATCTTTCGTTTCGCGAAACAATGGTCTCACCATCTGTGATGTTCTGAAACGCAGCTATGGCTTCTAACGAAGGTAGCAATAGAATGAAAAACGTGATACAAGGGATTAACATTTTGCTTTCTTAGATGAATCCCAATCATCTAAGGGTAGACAGTTAGTTTTATTTCTTTATACTATCTATATATTATGAATAGTCAAAATTTTACAAAAAAAGTATTTAATAATTTTTATATAGAACTTGCGAACCAACATAATTTATTTCGATTTCAATTTGAATACTTTCTGTTATGTTTCCATCAAATTTTGTAGTAAAAAGTCATCACAACCATATGCAGCAACAAATGACAAATTAAAATCCTTGAACTTTCTTTCTCATGGGATCATATATTTTCTTTTGGGACACTTAATGAAACTTCAACCAAAAATGACTAGCTAATATCCTACCTCAACAAAAAATTTATTCTACGAAATAAAGTTTCTGAAAATTACTAAAAGATTTTTGCATAATTAGTGATTTTGAGAAATAGTTCTTTTATTCTACGATAATAAAGTTTTTGAACATTACTAAAAGATTTTTGCATAAATAGTTATTTTGAGAGATAGTTATATTATTCTACTATAGTAAAGCTTTTGAAAATTACTAAAAGACATATTATGCAGGCATACGCCACTGCAAACAAAAATCGCGCAACTGCTGTAGTTATTGGGGTCACCGTAAGTACTTCATTCCTCTTCAAGCTAAATTCGGTGATAATCAGTATGCTTTTGCTTAAGATATAAATTTGGAAGTTGGAACAACTCAAGGTTAAGTCTAAAAGCATTCAAAACTCAACAAACGGATAGAAATAAAAGATTTTAAATTGCAAACTAACAAAATTATACTTGATTAATAGAATGTAGTTGGACATCACAATAAACATAAGACGTTAGTTGCATCGAAATGACAGTGTATATAACGTACATGTATCAACTTACCTGATAGTTCAGAGGCCGCCAGTCTAACATAAAAATCTTGCCCGTTTAGTGAGTATACTCGGACGTCAATCAAATCACCAAACCAATGCAAGCATCCAACTCCACCTTGAGTGCTGTTTGGATTTGCATAGGCTGTGCAAGAGCAGTTATCCTTGCAAGCTATCTCACATTCCTGGAGGCTCATTCTGGCATTAAACAAAGCATTCTGTGTGTCTGGCAATTTCATGCTTGAAAACTTTATAAATCCCTCTCCTGGCCCACAATCCAAGGATCTACTTCGTCGACATCCAGCTTTCCAGTTATACAGATATAGTTCTTGTGTGTTTGTTAGTTCAAACCCTTTCAAGCACACACAGTTAGGATAAGTGGCAGTACTACAGCTTCCGTATGGACCACATGTTCCATAGTTGTCACAATAATCCGCGGGTACAGTCAGGTCATGCATCCATTCTTGGTTATTCATGTTTAGCAGCCAAATCTCAAGTTTCCCTCCAGGTGTCATAACCGACCTTGACGAGAATGTAGGGCTATTAGAATTATGCGTGTAATAAATCTGCTTCTGATTGACAACGAAATCAATTTGGTACAACTCACTAGAATTACGTCGATAGTTTGGCTGGCCAGCAAACTCTATACCATCATATGGCCCAATCCTTGTTTCAATAACAGAACCTTTACTAATATATACTTGTGGATATTTACCTTGAACCATTACGAACTTAATTGTATACTCACCTGGGGAAGGATCATCTGTACTCTTCCATGATGTCAGATAGTTCTCTCTTCCCGTTACGAAATTCTTGCCCAATTTCATTCCATGTATCAAGGTATCTCCAGGGTAATCAAAACTTTCCCAAATGACACTACTTTCATCCTTGATCACCAAATTACCACTATCCAACAGTTGTGCTATTGGATTAACATTTGTGTTTGGTGTCGAGGAGTTGGATGACCAAATGTTTGTGCCACCACCATTAACAATAGACAAGACACCTTGGCTGTCCAATATGACCATCCCAAATCTATCGATGAGTGGAGTCTCCCGGTTAGCAACCCATACAACTGTATGTGGTGAAGTGTTCTTAAACCATATCCCTAGATATCGATTCTTTGAACTGCCTGGACTAAAGAAACCGAGCTCAAATAGGTTGTTACTCGAGATGATGGTCTCGTCATCCGTGATGTTTTGATACAAAGAGATAGTGTCTATTGCACTAAAAGTTCCTATACTTATACAGAGAAAGGTGATATAAGCTAGCAACATTATACTTAAAATCGAATTGGTGACTTGGCCTCTTAAGACATGTTTCAAAAATATATACCTGATGAATATGAGGTACTTAATATTCCAACCACAATAATTTATTTCGGTTTCAATTTGAATACTAGGTACTAGATATTTTATCTCGTGACAAAAGTGGCTATATCAATCAGTAACCTAATGTTTTATCACTTTCTGTGGTTTCGGTGCATGTCTTCATCAAATCTGTCAAAATTCATGACAACCATGTAGCAACAAATGACATATTAAAATACTTGAAATAGTTTTTCTCAAGTCTTTTAACTAAAAATTACTAGCAAATATCCTACCTCAAGAAGATTTATTCTACCATAGTAAAGTTTTCAAAATTACTAGTCAAAGATTTCTGCATAAGTAGAGATTTTGAGAAATAGTTGTTTAATTGTTTTATACAAAAATAAAAAGTCTTTTGTCAAAAGGATAAGAATTTAAACAGGGAAAAGAACTGATGAGTTTACTTCTCGCTATCCAAGCGCCAAATTCAGTTTATATGACGTTATCAGTTGTTATTATTCAGTTTTATCAATCCCCGTGTATAGTTAGATTGAGATTTCGTGAATTTGAAAAACGATTTCCCTTGCAAAATTGGAACTCAAAATCCAAACCTTCAATGCACAAACATCGGACAAACTCTAAAGGAAGACCTTACAGTAACATATCAGATCGTAGCTTCATCAATATAAATTAGTATGTTAGGTATATATTAGGTTACCCAATAATTCAGAGGCCACCATTCTAATATAGAGATCTTATCCGTTTAGTGAGTAAACTCGGGCGTCAATTAACTCATCAAACCATCGCAAGCATCTAACTCCACCTGCAGTCATGTTTGGATTTGCATAGGCAGTGCAATCAAGAACAGTCATCTTTACAAGCTACCCACATTCCTGGAGGCACATGCTGTCGTCAAACAGAGCATTCTGTGCGTCTGGAAATTTCATGCTTAGTAACTTGAGAAATCCCTCACCTGGCACACAATCCAAAGCTCTACTCCGTCTTCATCCGGCGGTCCAATTGTCTGTATTCAGATCCTGTGAACTTATTAGTTCAAACCCTTTCAGGCAAGCGCAAATAGGAAAACTGGCAGTACTACAACTTCTGTATGGTCCACATATCCACGGGTAAGGCAAGATCCTGCATCCATTCTTGGTTGTGCTTAAAGGGAATGTTATGCTATTAGAAGTATAGGCGTAATACATCTCCTTCTGATTGATAACCAAATCAACTATATACAATTTACGTCTATATATAGTTTGGTAAGCCAGCAAACTCTATACCATCATACGCTTGATCCTTGTTTAAATAACATAATTTTTCCTAATATATACTTGTATATATTTACCCTTGACCATTTGGAACCTAATTTGTATACTCACCTACGGGAGGATCATCCGCACTCCTCCATGATGTCAGGTACATCCCTCTTCATGTTATGAGGTCCTTCCCCAATTTCATTCCGGATATTAATTTAATGTATCTCCAGGGTAATCAAAACTTTGCCAGACAACATTGTTTCCTTCCATAATTACTATATTGCCATTACCCAAATGTTGTGCTTCGGAATTCACGTGCCCAGGCCATTATTTATAGACAGAATCACTTGGCTGTCCAACTTGATGATGCCCATGCTATTTGTAAGTGGAGTTTCACGGTTAGCAAGAATATGGGCGTTTTTGCACCACCTCTCGTCTGAAGGGTTTTTTCGCATGTTTTGAATAGCAGACGGACAAAATTTGCAGTTTGCCAAAAAGAAAAAGGTTATACAATAGTAACATTGCAGGGGCTTCGTTTTTCGTATAAAAAGCTAGTGTAAATCTAGCGTAAATCTTCGTTGAAAAAAGCCTTCTTGGTCTATAACGTAAATACGTGAGGTCTACTGCAAAATCAGTTTCGCGAGTATTGATTGTCGTTAGACGAACAACTGAAATTTGAATATAATCTTCCAAAAACCGAAGCTCGGCTTATCTGAGTAAAATGCCTTTTAGTTAAAATGAGCAAAATCTCGTTATTAAAGGGTGTTTGAGATTGCTTATTAAAAATAAATTATTCATTTTAAAATTGAATAATTAGATAATCGTTATTTTGAAAACGTCATTCTAAAAAATTGTGTTTGGATTTGATTATTTTGTTTGAATCGCAATAATCAATAATCAGATAATCAGTTTTTTCAGTGTTTGGCAAATTTGATTATTTGATGAGTAAAATAATTAAAATAAACTCATTTTAACTTTTTTCATTTTGAAAATAAAATAAGTAACTTCTCACTTACTTTTTTAAAACTGATGGGGAACAAGAATAAACTGGTTGATATCTTTTATTTAGTTTTCTTATTTTGTGGTATCTTTTAATTAATTTTCTTATTTTGTGTTTTTTGGGAAGAATATTGTTTTCTTTTTTCCCAAGTTCAGTTTTCCTATAAAATTAGGAATTTGTTCATTGTATTGGATATTGAGTGTTTAATAAAAAAAATGTCTTGTGTTAATTGACATAAACCAAGATTAGGGTTTATTGTTTGATTTTCAACCTAATAATCGTTATTCTTTGAATCAACGATTGTTGGAAGAAATTGTCTCTAGTATTCTTCGGAATCAATAGATCCAATTTATCTATCTTTAATTGTTTCTGGTATTCTGTGGGAATCAACAGATTCAATTGGTCATTATCCTTGTTTCAAACTACATCAGTTGGTATCAAGAGCCGAAGTTCCTGATTAAGATGTTAGAATATCCATTTTTTGATGGTGATGGTTCACGTTCTACTGAATGGACAGATCATGGCATGGAGGGTGACGATTATAAAGGACCTCCAATATTTGATGAATATGAAGAAGAATCAATGGCGGTTTATGATACTGATCTTGAAGATGTCATTGCGGAGAAAGAAGGATTTTTGGGGGAAGGAAGATTTGTTGGCGAATAAGACAATATCGAGTACGTTGTAGTTGTGGCTAATGATCTTTGTTCTTCCATTATCTAAACTACATTAAGTGTTGATTATTCAAAAGCCACAGTTTCAAACCCTCATGAGTTAATTTGGTTGCAAGAAGGTAAATTGGTGGATCTTAGTATCATGACTGAAAAAAATATATATCAAGAAGCCGCACTTACGGTCGGTAAGTTTGGTTTTAAAACGATCAAGGTTCGAGGTCGATTCGTCATAAATAAAGGTAATTTGATGCAAGGGATACAAATTTGGATTCTACGAGTACAAGGGAAGAGTGAGACAAACTCGAGGACGAGTTTTTTGAAGTGAGGGAGAATGATGGGGAACAAGAATAAACTGGTTGATATCTTTTATTTAGTTTTCTTATTTTGTGGTATCTTTTAATTAATTTTCTTATTTTGTGTTTTTTGGGAAGAATATTATTTTCTTTTTTTCCCAAGTTCAGTTTTCCTATAAAATTAGGAATTTGTTCATTGTATTGGATATTGAGTGTTTAATAAAAAAAATGTCTTGTGTTAATTGACATAAACCAAGATTAGGGTTTATTGTTTGATTTTCAACCTAATAATCGTTATTCGTTGAATCAACGATTGTTGGAAGAAATTGTCTCTAGTGTTCTTCGGAATCAATAGATCCAATTTATCTATCTTTAATTGTTTCTGGTATTCTGTGGGAATCAACAGATTCAATTGGTCATTATCCTTGTTTCAAGCTACATCAAAAACTCTATTTTAAAAGTTTTTAAACGCAAATAATCATTTTTTTCCTTTTATTATCCAAACACTAATTTTTACTTATCTTCATTTTAAAAATAAAATAAATAGATATTTAATTACAAACACAATCTCAAACATTTGTATTAACATAAGAAATATATATATTTGATCTTTGGACAAAAGTGGCTACATCAATAACTTAACATTTCCAATAACTTAACATTTCCAATAACTTTCTGTGTGGTTTGGTCCAAGTATCCATCAAAACTATTATTCAAAAATGAGTCATAAAAATCATTCATCGTGCCTGTTTATGATTGGGAGATTTCTTTAGTTAGTCAAGTGTACTTCATTCATTTAAAATTGTCTATATATGAGTTGGATGAAATGAACATAGTATCTTTCTTAGTAAAAATGTTACATTAAGAATTTCATTAAGTAAGAGGAAATGAAAGAAGTGCGTATGTTTATTTAGAAAAAAAATTCATTTCAACTTTCGATTGAACAAGAGGAAATGTGGAGAAGAGTATGTTTTTCCTCTTATATCTGCATAAGACTATACTTTTAACCCATTAAATCTCTTTATTTTTAACCAGATGTTATTTTAAATGGCTGTAATTCAAAAATAAAACCGATTTGAACAAAATAAAATAACGACGTGTTTACTTATTTTGGGACACAAAAAGACACAATCAACAGGCACCGCCGATTGTGTACTAACTCAGAAACTCACCCGGACGTTTGGCTGCAAAAAATGGAATTTTTGAAAAATAACCCGTTTTGACTTGTTACCCACCAGCACAACCAACCATCTTGCCATTTTTAGAAAATAGTCTGTTTAGCGTTGATTATTCTTGCACTGGCCTTCAGTTTATTTCCAAAACCAGTTTGTTATTCTTGTGCAAAAAAGGGATATAATGCTTTGTTTTTGCCCAATACACATGTTCTCCGGTTTATAATCATGCTTTTAGCTTAACTACTTGCCTTCCAACTTTCGAAGCTTCGCCTACTGTCAATGTTAGTCCCTCAACGTAAAAGATATAGCATTGCATATTGACTTCCATTTAAAGAGCAAAAAGAATTCATAAACTTCCTTAACACGACTAATTACTGCAACATTTAAGGATGAAGCTTATCATTTTTACAATAGATAGAAATTTGTTACATATTAGTTGTGGAAACTTATGTTTGATCTGAGGTATTAGATTTACTTGTCAATAAACGCCTGAAAGGAACTTGCAACAATGAATAACCTAAAAACATGATTCACATGTTCTTCCTAACATAGTGTTTTAGGACTTAGAAAATTAAGTTTGCACCCGCGTTACAAACTTAGTAAATAAAAAAAAAAAACGATAAGTACATGGAAGAGCAAAGGTTATTTGCATATACAACTACACCATCTGATAAAGTGTAATTTGCAATATAATATGCTTGTTGGTAAACATAAATACAATCAACTTATCGTCCCAGCTAAAAATGAGCTGCATGGGATTCAGATATGCAAAATAAAATGTGTATAAACAATTAATGGTTCTACTTTATATTTCTCTAACGAGCATCTAAGACTGTATTGGTGACATTATTGACAGAAACAGATGATACCTTTGAAGGAATTGAGCTTATTACAACTGGGCTTTTCTCAGAGAAGAAGGCAGGTTGATTAGGTGGTGGTAATACACCATCATTATCCAACATTGATACCACTAATGACATAGTTGGTCTATCTTCTGCAAGATCTTGCACACATAACAAACCAATATGTATGGCTCGAATAACTTCAAAGTCAACACATGAGTCGTACAAAGGTGCACTGACCAGCTCCAGAGACTTGCCTGCCTTGTAGAGTCTCCATGCCTGAGTCATATTATCAACAAGGAAAAATAGTATTTGAGAAATCTCATAGGCCCCAGACACTCGGTAATACATTATGCATATAAAAGGGCATGTCTGGCACGCGGCTATTAAAAGAATTTCAATATGAGAGTGCTGACTTCTGTTTGTAAGATAACCGCTCATTGAAGAAAAGACCCCTTGTATGGATGAAAGTCTTCAGTTTTGGTTTCCAAAAAAAAGCTACTTCGAGTAGATTTCAATACAAGCTGGAGCTTCTAACAATGCAAATTTATCATTGATATATACATGATTTACTTTTTTTTTATCAAAAACAAGCTACCGCAGCTACAGCTTCCAACAAATCATAATAGTTGCAGACTGTTTTTCCAAACATACCCATAAGGCCAAAAGCATCAATATATCAAATCTTTAGTAAAACAGAAAATCGGATTGTCCAAACTTACATGTCCAAGAAGGTTATCGTTATGCTCCAGATGAGAAAATCCACGGTTTTTCTTCCCGCTCACTATCTCTAGCAACAAAACTCCAAAGCTAAATACATCGGATTTGACTGAGAAGAGTCCATTTGCTGCATACTCTGGAGATATGTAGCCCCTGCATTGATGTAATTGCATATAAGTATGTGAATTCACAAATCCTGCCGGACAAGTACATGATTCAACAGTCTGAATATAAAGTTTATAGGGTTAAAGATGCTTACAAAGTCCCAACGACCTTGTTTGTATTTGCTTCACTCTCCTGTCCTCGAAACCTTCTGGCCAAACCAAAGTCGGATATTTTGGGATTCATGTCAAGATCAAGCAAAATGTTTCCAGCTTTTAGATCTCTATGAATAATACGAAGGCGGGAATCTTGATGCAGATAAAGAAGCCCGCGAGCAATTCCATGGATAATGTGGAAGCGACGAGGCCAATCAAGCATCACACTTTTCACTTCATCTGCATTAAGATTATCTAAAATGTGAAATATGCTCACGGTAATGATATATCGAATTAGAAATCTTTTGATTAAAATTATCTAAAGAGAATCAGACCAAATATGAATGAGTCAAGGCTTTTGTTTGGCATGTACTCGTAAATTAGCATGAATTCATCTCCTTGTATACAGTACCCCAAAAGCTTCACAAGATTCCTATGCTGAAGTTTGGCGATACATCTTACTTCATTTTTGAACTCATCAAACCCTTGGCTGGAAGTTTTTGACAGTCGCTTCACAGCTATTTCTCGTCCTTCCAGCACACCCTAAAGATCATAGATGGTGCGATACTAATATTAAATAGTTTCACGTAACAAACAGAGACCTATCGATATCTTTTACTGATTTATTCGGACTAAAACGTAACCCCACATTGATATATTTTGATTTATACTTGACCAAAAACTGGAAGTTCAAATCTGTTTTAGAGAACCAAACATAGAAAATTGTTGTGGGTAGTAATCCTGATTTGTTCTTATCTACAATTGATTTAAACAAGATCGACACCTAAGATAAGTTAATTACCTTGAAAACTGGACCAAATCCACCTTGTCCGAGCTTATTGTTGATCGAGAAATTATTCGTAGAATTGGCAACTTTAGACAGGCTGAAGGATAGCAACTCTGCAGGCTCCTTCTGACTCTCATTGGTATAATCTTGATCAAGGCTTTGCAACGCAATACCTACAAAGCCAAATATTTATGTGCTTCAGATTTGACCAAATATTTGTATACAGGACTATAGGTGAACACTAAATACCCTTATTTCAAAGTATACTCGCTGTTTGCTATCAATTGAAGAATTGAACTACAAGCAACTTGTTTCCTAACCTTTTCTCTGCATCCGTGATCTTTTCTTTTTTCTCCAAACGTACAAAGCTAGAACGACGGCCATCACAAGAAAACTTACCACAGTTGGCACGACCACTTTGATTATTTTGTTATTGTTGGACCCAAAATGGGAGGCTGCAGTGATTTATAGCATATCAATAAAATGATGTATACACACATTAAATTGAAGTTATTTTAACTAATAACCAATAGGTACACCCATCAAGTCAAGACTCAATACTACATAAGCCCGAAAGGCTGAAATTAAACAAAGCTTCTACCATTAGAGGATCTATAAACTATAAAGCACATACTTTAAAGTGTTATAAATCTACAGCAAACTAAATTTTCATAATACATATAAATTAAAGGAAAAGATTGTATCATAGATAATTTACCAATGAGGTTATTACCAAAACATCTTCATCCCCATATAAGTATTATATAGGGTTAAGCTCATTACATAGGGTTTGTATTCATCATTAACTACTTAGTTGGTAACCCGCGCAAAACAGCGTAATAAAGTTTTTCCCCGAAAAATGATTAGTTGATTCGAGAAGTTTTAGATAAATTATTTTTGGGTACGCTCAACCCCATAAACAAATGACCAAAAAGTGTATCATACTAAATTTACCAGTCTAAAGAATGAAAAAAAAGACCACAATTCATTCTGAAATAAAAAAAAAAACAATCCAAGAGTCGCACCTTCACATCGACCAACATGGCAAGATAATTAAATCTAAGACCCGGTACATCCCTATGTGCATATGCACTCGATAACTCTCCTTTCCCAAAAACCATTTAACATTAGAGAGAAATGATTGTGAACCATCACAACTTCACTGGCTGATCCTAAGATTTTTTTTGCCTTGAACAAAACGGTCAAAACATGCACCGACTAAATGATGTAAACGAACAACTAAGAGGGTTTGACTTTTAAATAAATTCGAACTAAGGAAAATCAAAGAAAGTGAATAATATAATCATATTTTGATTGAATTGGGTAAAGGTTAACGTGACAATGCTTGAAAACAAATCAAAGTTGACACTTAGTACTTAAATCATTTAGTTTTTGTCTTATATTTATCGATCACGAATAAATTTTTATGCATATTTTGGGTACATCTTCAGACGAATATACATTTTAATCATTAATTATACATCGAGACAATTATGCCTCATGATAGATTCTCATAAAGTTATCTCAATTACTTTTATTTTAGATTTTGTTTTTAGTATTTTTCATTTTGAGTAAACTGAGTTTGGCGAGTGAAGATGATGTTTGATTTGATGAAAAGCATAATGAATTCAAATTTCTAAGACTTTGCATTGGCAAAATAAACAGCTGCTCTAAGATTAAGAACTTGCTCAATTAACTATTTAAAAAATAATGTATTATTCTCCTATTTTTTATTGGTAAATTTTGTTTTTAAGAAATAGAAAAATAAATGAAAGTTCCATTTGAAAGAAAAGTCAACACATAAAAATGAGAGAAATATTACTACGTAGTTTGGTTAAAAAAGAAGATACAGTAGTAAGAATTGCTAATCTGTAACCACTCACGTGACTACATCAGCGTGGCTTGAATCCACACATTGAGAAAACAAATACTGTATCTTTTAATTTCTTTCTCTCTCTTTGTGTTTCGTCTTCTCGAGACAACCAAACTCAACCTGCTTGTTTTCGTCTTATTTCCGATCTCTCATTATACACAGTGGTCAGGACGACGGTGGTGATTAGAATGGGGTGGTGAATACGACGGTGGTGAGGACGACAATGGTAAGGACGGCGGTAGTGACGCCGGCGGTGGTAAGAAAGACATCAAGTCATGAACACCAATATTTTCATACGAAATAATTTTCAGAGTTTTTAAAAATAAAAAAGTCACTTTATAATATAGTAGAAAGATAAGATAAGATTAGTTAAGGTCTTTCCTTACCTGTTAATTCAGAGGCTGTCATTCTTACGTAAAAGTCTCGTCCTCCACTAGTTACTCTCATGTCTTGAGGATCATCAAACCATAGCAAGCATCCAGTCGCAATATCTAAATTTCCATACGCCATACAAGAGCAATTCCTATTGCAGACTGTTTCACATTCTCCAAGTGTCATGCTCATATTGTACCATGAAAGTCGTGTGTCTGGAAATTTCACACTTGAAATTTTTCGAAAGCCATCCTTGATGCAATCCAAGGGAATTTTCCGTATACACCCACCTGACCAGTCTGCTATACTCCATTGGTTTGGATCTTTTGGTTCAAAACCTGCTAAACAACCACACAAAGGAGAGTTGTTGCTGTTACAGGTTCCGTAAGCACCACAAACTCCATTACGAACACATGCATCATACGATGGGTTACTTTGCCAAATTATATTTTCCTGGTCTCTCACAACAAGATTTCCGGTATCCAGAAGCTGTGCCACCGGATTGAGAATCCGGGGAAATCCTAAAGTCAAATTAGATGACCAGATAATCATGTCACCTCTAGAAACTACTAACCTTCCATCTGCACTGAGTTTAAACACACCAGAAGTATCATTCAACGGAGTATCCTTGTTGGAAACCCACACAAGCGTGCCAGTTGATATCCTCTTGTACCATATCCCTAGGTAACGGTTACTTGAATTACCCGGGCTGTAAAACCCAAGTTCAAAATTATCACCAGCTGATACTATTGTCTCACCATCTTTGATGGTCTGGTTTGCTACTAAGGTGTCTATTGCAGTAGAAAGTGTAAGAAATGGGATTAGAATACATGCACTAAGCAAAAATCCGTCAATTTTCGCCATTATTGTGCCTTTACACTTTCTTACGAGCTTATTCATCATTTCATATGCTGGACACTTGACTCAGTCGGAGATTTTTAGTCAGTCAACTATGAATATCAAATATTTTGGGCCCGCATCAAATATGAATATCAAATATTTTGTTATCTCATGTAGTTTTTGTCTTTTCTAATTCGATGTAACTTGTTTTGTACAAATTTTCTTCGTTTATAAAGCGTGATATGAATTGTCTGTTAAAAGAAATATTTTGGGCCCGCATCACTGCGACCACTTTTTAATACCTTTCCCGCTTAATGCAAGAGCGACCTAAGAGATCTAAACTTTTTGTATCACATCAGTTTTTTCTCTCTAACAACCTACAAGCGAATTAGTTTTCACAATAAAGTGACCAAATTCAAATTATTATTTTTGTATTTAATAAATAAAAACATTACATTATAAGAAAAACATTATATTAAATAAAAAAAATATTACATAATAAATCAAATAAAATAAAAAGTATTACAATAATAATTAAAAACTACTAATAATAGTAACTTAATTCGTTTTTCATCTTGCAAGGTTTGTTGGCTAGAGGTAAACTAGTGGACGAATCCATAGTCAGGCGATACAAACTCGTTGAAGATTCAAAGAAAGTTTGTTAGTTGTTATCACGGTACGGAGGAGAGAGCGGACGGTTTGCATAGTACACGTTTGAGTGGAATGGTTGTAATGAATGATATTCAAATTTGGCAGGTCTAAACCGCATGTTTGGTAACACACCGGATAATCAAAAAGTCGAATCTAGCGTCACATGGAAACACTTTCTTGAGAAACTAAGGATCTCGAGGTTGGATCAAATGTCTTCGGTCAACCAAGACAACTCGGTCATCGTAACGGTGGCGACTGACTGTGACTCGGTCGACCGAGACCCGTTGCGGGCCGCCTAAGTTACTATGGTCATTGTCCTACTCCTATGGTATATGCGCTTTTTTTACATGCATAAAACAGAATGGTAGTATACATGCTTTATATATAAGATTCATGTAAATATGGATTTTCTGACAGATGTATTTAACGTAAGCACTGACTTAGATCACACGGTGTAGTCGAGTTATCAAGCTCGTGTCGTGGGCAAAAAGTGATGCCACATCACCTTTTTTTCTCATCTCATCAAAACACCCTACGATGATACAACCCCCTCCCTGGTTAACACCAACATTCTCATGTCGTCGTCACCCCACCATTTTTTTTTCAACAATTAATTAACATAAACTTAAATTTTTCATTAATAAAAAAAATACAATCACTAATTAAAAAAAACACGAAATTAAAAAAACATAAAATAAAAATACAACTTAAAAAAATACAACTTAATAAGAAAAAAAATACCGAATTATAAAAAGAACACAAATACGAAAAAAAACTTTAAAAAAATACAACTTAAAAATTAAAATATTTCGCGCGCGCCTCGTGTTTGAGCTTCTCGATTCTCGCCACGTCTTCGTGCACTTAATCCGGTAGTGTCGTATCGAAGGATTTGCAAATCTCCGTTCCTTTTTTGAAGTGCCACTACTTCTAGTCTTGCCGCCACCTCTCGGTCCAATCGTTCCTTTTTAGTTTCACGGTCCGATAACATTTGTTGTTGTAGCAATTCGACCAATTGTTCTTTTTGAGACTCAGAAGTGGCGGATGAGCTTGTCGAGCGTTGAACATTGGCCTTTCTTGGAACACCGGATGGACGAGGGATCTCATCATCATTGAAAAGATCCGTATCTAGATCGACTATCTTCCCTCGGGCCCGGCGTGTTCGAGTTGAATCGGGATTTTTCCATTTATACTTGTCTTTCAAAACAAGCCAAGCACTTTTGTGTGGAAACTCCTTGTTCGCGTTTTCATCTCGATACAAACTCATCACACGAGTCATCAAATCGTCCTGATTTTCGCCACTCAAAAGTTTGGCGTTTTCATAAAATGAATTAAACCTATGAACCTCGCGGTTTAAATTCGTCCACTTCCCGGTCAACATATTTTTGTTTCGAGGTTTAAAACCCTCATCCTTAAGCCGATCATTATACATATCCATAATTAGGTACCAAAACGAATCGTATGGTTGATCGGTTCCGACCTTCGGGTCTTCGGATATTTCAATCCAACACTCAGCCAAAACTTCTTCCTCACGTTGGCTCCAAAAAAAACGGTCCGACTTTGGAGGTGGGAGCCGCCGTTTTTTTTTTTGGTTTTTTTTAGCAACACTTTCTTTCTCGCACCTTTCTTCGATGGAGCCGCGACTTGTTCTTCGGGATCATCGTTTTCTTCGGGTTCTTGAGGTTCTTGTGAAGAGTGTTGAGGAAAGTGTTGGAAATTTTGTTGTTGTGATTGTTGGAAGATTTGTGATTGTTGAGATTGTTGAAACCATATATTAAATTGCTCGGGTGTACAATTAACAAACGGGTTTTATTGTTGTGGGAAGGTAGCGAACGCATTTGGGAGTTGATTATAGTTGGTGAATGTTCTTGAAGTGTTAGATGTTGCGGATGAGGGAGTATTCGGGTTAGACGAAGAAGACGAATTCAGTAGTTGAGTAGTAGGAATTTGATTTTGAGGATCGAAAAAGTAATTGTTTAACCATTGATTCGGATATTGGTTTGAATTTGGATTTTGACTCATGGTGGATAGAAAAAATATAGAAATTAGATGTAGAGAAGTATATAAGAAAGTGTGATATTTGGTTAAATTTAGTGGGGATTTATAGGTAAAAAATATGAAAAATGGGATTTTTTGCCCTCAAACGGTCAAAAACAAGGCAAAAAAATAGCCGTTACCACAACGGTCAAATTTTTTAAATTAAAAGAAAATAAAAATTAAAAAAAAATTAAAAAAAAAATCATAATTCCAGCCAATGACGCGATCCACGGTGTGGTTGGCTGCACCATGGTGTCGCATCGTCACCCACGGCGTCGGCTGGTTGTAGCCAACCCAAACTCGACGACGCGAGTCACGGTACGGTTGGCGCCGTCGTCGTCTCGCGCCGTGGTGACCAGCCGAGCGACCAGCCACCGTACCGTGCCCTCTTAATATAAATTAAATAATGATGATATAACCTACATTGTCCCACAATGAACAAATTTTCCACAAGGATAATATTCAAAAGTCATTGGTTTGAACTGATAAAAGATGTAAGATTGTGACATATTTTGTTTAGGAAGACTTTTCTCCTGTTTGTTTTTGTAGTATATGGGTCCTGGACTACAAACACATACATATTAAACCACAGGTAGTTTCAATGTTTCATTCTAATGCGTATTAGTAGCTAGTTCATAGATCGTAAAACTTTTTAACAAGGGTAACACGTTATGTTTCATATCATAAAAAGTAACAGACGCAGTAACTGTAAACAGCATTTACTTTAAGTTAGCAAGAAGCAATCTAATTTACGATTTACGATTTAGCCAAGGGTCAGTCACCCAACAGAACCAATCTAATAGGGATTTACTTTAGGACTGACCACAAAAATGAAAGAGGGATTACATTATCCAAAGAGTCTGACTTGGTCTTTTACTGCAGAAGGCTGCCTCATCTATATGCTCGATTTACTCCAATGGTATTAAAACTTGGTGATGGAATAGTATTGAAGAAGAATGTGTTTTACAAATTCAACTTTTGTGTGAAGTAGTTTATCCAACAGCAATGGGTTTTTAATCAAATTTGATAACTTTTTGACGGGATTTAGCGTGTGTGTAATCACAGGTAGCTTCGGGTTGTGGCAGATCTCTACACCAAACACTTCTCAATTCTTATTTGTGAATGACTAACATAGTAATAAACTTTAATAGAAACTAGAAAGTGAGTGACAAATACTATCGATCGAGAAGTAACTACTTTTATACATTACTCACTGGATGCATCCTATAAGGCTGGTGGGAGTGGGGATGATCCTACTCGTGACTACCCTCCACCCACGCGCAGCCCCCACCCCACCCTACCCAACCCGCGCGCGAGTCACCCACTGGCAAGCAAAAACAATAGGCAATTGTGGGTGTTTTTTGTGAGTGGAATGTATTTAAATAATAAAAAATAGGTATGAAAAGTGAGTGTGAGTGAGTTTGGGTGAGTGTCATTACCTTCGTAGGTGAGTTTGGTGAGTTTGTTAAAAAGCTGAGGTGGCGGTGAGTGGGTTTCACCCCACTCCCACCAGTCTAAGAATGGTTTCATGGACTCAGAAAGTGGACAGCATGCTTGACACAGAAACTGTGTCCGTTCATCTATCATCTACTACGTATAAATCATCCATATAGATCCCCCAAAGCACGAATCCACAACTTCCGACTTTGGCCTGGTAGAAAGTCTCTAGATCCTATGACAGTGGTAAGATGAAAAAAAAAAGTTGGATCAAAACATAGCATGTAACTAAGACTCCGTGTACCATGGCCTATTACCTTGAACATCGTATAGTTAACATTTCTTCTACACAGTGTACAATGTGCAGGCCTCTTGCATACACTAAGATGTATTTAGTATCGTGTTCTAGTGTCTAAGCAATGTGCCGCCTTTAATAATAATTGAAATGTGGAAATCTGCAGTAAACAGCTTGAGAAAATTATCCCTAGATTCATTTTGGCTATTAAAAAAAGGCTCATATCTGTAGTGAACAGCTGAAACTCAATTGTAGAACAAACAGAAAAAGTGCCACACGTCCAACTTACAGTATTAATCCAAAACCAAGCCTCAAGGCACATTAGACATCATAAAATGACAAGCTTACATCCCTATTTGGCATCATTACTGTTTCTCGTCACTATCCGGGTCGCTATCTGAACTAACCGGTACTTTAACTTGTGCCGGATCACTTTCCTCTGAAACATTGATTTCATCTTGTTTCTGCAAGAAGACAACAGCACATGAGCTTAAAATGAGGCACACAATATATACCAAATAGAATAGATCTACACTAACCCTTAGTTGCTACTGTATAAAACAGGATAACACTCTGGTTTCAATCAATTTAATTATGTTTTTTTTTCTTTCCACAATGACAATGAATATACAAGTAATTTCCTATTCTTAAATATGTCATGAAACGAAGTACTTTATTCTCATCGATATCCAAAGTTATCACATGCAAAGTCTTGTAGTGACATACAAGAAAACACGGTATAACCGGGTACATCAATCTGAGATCTAACAAATTACCTTCTTAGTTAGTCCTTGAGCCGCCATGAGGTCATAAAACTTGCGCATCAACATTTCTTCCTCAACCTACAGAAAAGTCAAAAGATAATTACAGTAAGACTTGGGAATCGGGATGGAAGTGTTCAATATAATAAACTACTATGAAAGTTCTTTCAGACTGTAATTAACAGTGTACTTTTTTCTCCAATAGTCTCCAACGTAAAATATTTGTATAAACTCCTATAAAAACTAGCAAGATATATCCATTAAATGTGGCAAACCTGAAGTTTATGCAATTCATGCGACAATGATCTGTAAGAATCCATGAGGAGTTCGTCCTGCTTCTCCAAGTGTCTGCACATGGAGAAAATTATTATCAATGCGGGAATTTCCAAAAGTAAAAATATAAAAACAAAATAAATGTCGGTAATGATTACCTTAACATCTCTCCAGTGTATGTGGGGTCCATTATGCTAGTATTTGATTCCCAAATCTTAGCCAACCGTCGACTGAGGATTCTGAAACACAAAAAACATGATATTAATGCAATTTATTACTAGAACGAGAAGAGACCCTTGAAAACTATATAACCTACAAACTGATAAACTTTGCAATCAACCACAATCAAAAAGTAGTATAGCTTAGGCAGTTAACCTTCACACAAAAACATGGCAACGCATCATGAAACTGTCGGGACCTTACTGAAACATTGCAAGGCATTATCAGATACACGAAAAACAGCAAATGAATCACTTCCCAGCCTAATGTCCAAGTAGTATCACACCCAAACTCGTGCTCATAGCAAACTTCCTTATAAAAGTAACATAGCATTATAGCAACGAATTATGTTGTACGTAATATAGCAAAACACAGAGAACAAAATTCAAAATAACTATTCACCTGTTCTGCGTTAAATATATGTATTTGTCTGAAATCTGAATACGGTGGCCATATGTTACCTGATATTTGAATGCATAACCATTTAGACTGTCTAAAAAGAGCTATATAAAGGGTTAAATATATATATTTGTCCATTTTTTCCCCTCCGAATATTATACTACCATCCTATAATATCGACAAAATTGAGTAAATTGCAGAATGAATTAGTATAAGATAAAAGATTCAAACAAAATAATAAAGCTAAAAAATTTACAGCACGTAAGTTCAGTATTATACATACAAACCAATTCCATCATGCTATTTATATGCATATACGATGCACCCTACTACACATAGGCACATATAATGTTCCAAGATCAAGAAATATAATGTTCCAAGATCAAGAAGTCATTTCCACGTGAAACAGATGATAAAACAAACATATAGCAAATCCAAATAGAAAGCTTTTAATGGTTCAATACAAAGCACCAGGCGCCTTAAATCAGACCCCAATCGTTCATGTGTATCAGAAGCAAGTGAGCACGAACAAAAAGCATTTAAAAGCCAGTACAATTCTACTTGCTGATCCAATATAACACCTTGTGATTTCGTTTTAAACTCTCATATTTTATGTCCAACAAACGCAATCATTTATAGTGTATCGAAGTACTGTCTATTATTCTAGTGAACTTGCTAATAACGTGTCTAGTTGAAACCTAATATTTCTACCGCAAATTCAGAACCTCACAAAAGTACCATTAATTAGTGCGGGTGGCAACGATACATAACCCAAAACCAACACAAAAATAAAAGAGCCGAACCCACTTACCCATTAAAAGATTAAACGGGTCATTTTCAAAGTTGGCTGGGGTTCAACTGGTCGACCGACGTCACATTTTTTTTTAACGGGTTAAACAACAAACCATCGAAAAATCTAATATCTCTACAGCAAATTCAGAAGCTTACAAACCATCGAAAAACCTAATATCTCGAAGTACTGTATATTGTTCTAGTGAACTTGCTAACAGAACATTTTCCTGACATAACGTTTCTAGTTGAAACCTAATATCTCTACCGCAAATTCAGAAGCTTCAAAAAGCAAAACTACCATTAATTAGTACGGGTGGCAACGATACATAACCCAATACAATCACTTCCCAGCCTAATGTCACACTCAAACTCGTGCTCATAGCAAACTTCCTTATAAGAGTAACATAGCATTATAGCAACTTATTATGTTGTAACATAGCAAAACATTGAGAACAAAATTCAAAATAACTATTCACCTGTTCTGCGTTAAATATATGTATTTGTCTGAAATCTGAATACAGTGGCCATATGTTACCTGATATTTGAATGCATAACCATTTAGACTGTCTAAAAGAGCTATATAAAGGGTAAGGGTTAAATATACGTATTTGTCCATTTTTCCCCTCCGAGTATTATACTACCATCCTATAATATTGACAATATTGAGTAAATTGCAGAATGAGTTAGTATAAAAAGAAGATTCAAACAAAATATAAAGCTACAAAATTTACAGCACGTAAGTTCAGTAATATACAAACAAACCAATTCCATCATGCTATTTATATAAGCATATACGATGCACCCTACTATACATAGACAAACATGATGTTCAAAGATCAAGAAGTCATTTCCACGTGAAACAGATGATAAGACAAACATATAGCAAATCCAAATAGAAAGCTTTCAATGGTTCAATACAAAGCACCAGGCGCCTTAAATCAGACCCCAATCGTTCATGTCTATCAGATGCAAGTGAGCACGAACATAAAGCATTTAACAAAGCCAATACAATTCTACTTGGTGGTCTGATATAACACCTTGTGATTTCGTTTTAAACTCTCATATTTTGTGTTCAACAAACGCAATCATTTATAGTGTCCCAGAGTACTGTATATTGTTCTAGTGAACTTGCTAATAGCGTGTCTAGTTGAAACCAAATATTTCTATCACAAATTCAGAAGCTTCGAAAAGCAAAACTGCCATTAATTAGTAGGGGTGGCAACGATAGATACCCAAAACGGCAAAACCAACACAAAAATAAATGAGCTGAACCCGCCTTACCCATTAAAAGATTAAACGGGTCATTTTCAAAGTTGGTTGGGGTTCAACGGGTCGAACGACAGACCCGTCACATTTTTTTAAACGGGTTAAACAACAAACCATCGAAAAACTTAATATCTCTACCGCAAATTCAGAAGCTTACAAACCATCGAAAAATCAAATATCTCAAAGTACTGTATATTGTTCTAGTGAACTTGCTAACAGAACATTTTCCTGACATAACATTTCTAGTTGAAACCTAGGAGCTGTTTGTACGTAAGCCGATTTCGGCTTATATTACAAAACCCCAATTTTGTGGCTTATTTGGAGTCTTATAGGCTTATATAACTTTATTATGATAATGATAAACTTATATAAGCCTATAAGTCTCAAAATAAATCATAAATTTGGGGCTTATATATAACCCAAAATTTGGCTTATTTTCGGCTTATTTTTCTTAAGCTCCAATTTTGTGGCTTATTTTGAGACTTATGGGCTTAAATAAGCTTATTATATCATAATATACTTACATAAGCCCATAAGTCTTCAAATAAGCCACAAATTTGGGGCTTATGAATTATAAGCCGAATTGGGCTTATTTCTCATGAGCCTAAACAAACACCCCCCTAATATCTCTACCGCAAATTCAGAAGCTTACAAAAGCAAAACTACCATGAATTAGTACCGGTCGCAACGATACATAACCCAAAACCAACACAAAAAATAAACGAACTGAACCCACTTACCCGTTAAAAGATTAAACGGGTCATTTCCAAAGTTGGCTGGCGTTCAAAGGGTCGACCGACAGACCAGTCACATTTTTTATACCCGGTTAAACGGGTCAACCCGGAACACCGTCGAAAAATCATACCTTTTCGCTAAAAACGGCTCAAATCACAATCACAACCACCCTGAACTGATTCACTAACCTAATAATTGGTATGCACACAACCTAAAAAGCAAATTTTGTCCATTCATACACATAAATAAGCAGATACAATCATATCTATTGCATAAAAACCAAAATCAAACATTTATAAAAAAAAAACAATCTTGTGGGTGTTAATTAATCAAATAAAGATAAGAAAAACTTACAAGATTGATAAAAGCAGATTGGAAAATCGGCAGAGATTAGATGAGATGAATTTGGTGGGTTTTGTTTTCGTTCTTTTGTTTTATCTTGTTTTCTTGACACGCTATTTTGTGCACGTGTGAACCGGCTTTACACAGGCGGCTTGTATATACACGGTGTTTTTCTTTATTGGTATGTTTTTCAAAACTATCAAAAACTTATTTTGTTTTTTTTCTTTGTGACGGTGATTTTATTAGAAAAAATAAACTAGCAAGATGTTAGAATTACAAAGAAGTATAATAAGGATTTTTAAACCAATCGATTCAAGTGAACGATGATACTTTACATCTAGACTTACACTGAGTAAAAGAATTAGAAACAATGTTGTCGAAAATAACTCTCCTCAAAAGACCATTATTATCGAATAGAGTCTTGTTGCGGAAGCTCCATAAAACCCACCACATGACGTACATGACACCTTCCAAAACCACTTTAAGATTAGTTGAGAACCGGATCGATGTTATCCACACCAATCATTCATCGTATGACGAAAACCCTTCGTAGGACACGTTCCACCACCGCGTACTCTTTCTATAAAGGTGGTCCGCCACACTACAACTAAAGAATAAGTGTGCGGAAGTTTCAGCCCCACTCCCGCATAAAGGGAAAGAGATAGAACCAATATCGATACCTCGACGAGACATATGGAACCCTTGAAGGCAAAGCGTCCATCTTAACGTTCCATGCAAGAATATTGACTTTGATCGAAAAAATTGGACCCATTGTGTCTTGGATGCCACGGTTGTCGTCTTTTGCTTATCAATCTCCATACTTAGTGATGCCACAGTATATCTCCCGTCCTTACTCAGAGACCAAACAAACCTGTCAGCTTGAGGAGTTAGGGAAAGGTTATTGGCTAAGTTTGTGATAGCCAGAAATTGTTCATGCTCCGCACCTCCCCTTGCAATACGACGAAAGGAATGGTCCAAAGTAGCAGCCTCTAGTTTATCCCGGATACTCACATCCTTGTTTAGCTCCAACGCAAACACACGAGGAAACACATCTTTAAGAATCTCAACTTCGCACCATCTATCTTTCCAGAACCTTGTATAACCACCATCTCCCACTTTCAATTTTAATAGATCAAAAAAGTTAACTGCCTGGTCTTGAAGGTTATCTATTTCCTTTACAATGGTTAGCCAGCATGAACTGTGGCCACTTCTTATTGCACGTCCTATGTTGTCGTCGTCCACGTGGATAGATTTAATAACCCTCGACCATAGCGGATTCTTGTTGACGAAAAAACTTCACATCCATTTAACATGAGAGCACGGTTCAAAGCGTATAGACTCGCTAAAACAAGACCACCTGACTCTTTCGATGACATGACAATACTCCATTTAATCCATGAGGCTTTCATACTTTTATGATCATGGCCATTGAAAAAGTCCCTTCTAATAGATCTCAATTCCTGTAACACTCTAAATGGAGTTTTATAAATAGACATGTAAAAGATAGGAATAGTACCAAGTACCAACTTTAATAACGTGAATTTGCCCCCGATGGAAAGGGATTTCATCTTCAATTTAGAAAGTCTATTTTTAACTTTATCGATCACCTCTTGCCATGCGTCAACCCGGTGCATATTACATCTCACTAAGGTGCCCAAATATTTAAAAGGAGTACGAAGAATCAACCATCCTAATTTAGTAGCTCCTTGATTAACCCTTGGCGATATTCACGTGCACCCCCATAATTTGACTCTTACTCATGTTAATTTTGAGATCAGAAGCTCGACGAAAGCATTCCAAGACATTAGTAATAGTCTCAATGTTACTTTCACTCCATCTACCAATGAACACAGCGTCGTCCGTGAAAAACAAGTGCGATATGTTCAACGTGTAGCTAAGTTTGATACCCTTAAACATACCAACGTCTACCACTCGTTGAAAAGAGATATGTAATGTTTCCATGATGAGAATAAACAAAAAAGGGGAAAGAGCATCACCTTGTTTAAGCCCATTGAAAAACTGAAACTCCGTTGTAGTACTACCGTTGATGAGAATGGAGCCTCTCGATGATCTGAGACAACTTTGGATCCATAACCGCCATTTACTACCAAAACCAAACTTTTCCAAGACTTGGTCCAAGAAGTCCCACCTATCCGAGTCGTAAGCTTTTTTAAAATCCACCTTGAATATGAGAGCTTGTTTATTCTTCAAAGAGCACCATTTCATAATTTCATTAAGGATAAATGGACCATCCATTATTTGTCTCCCCGAAACAAACGCGGATTAAACTTCATGAACAAGGACATCAAGAATCGGCACGCGTCTATTCGCCAATATTTTTGTAATAATATTGTACAAACTACCAATGAGACTAATGGTTTAAAGTCGTTAACCCTATTGGCATTAGGAATTTTTGAGATAAGAGTAACAAAAGAAGAGTTACAACCGCTCGAGAATTCGCCATACTTAAAGAAAAAGTTAACAACCATAAACACATATGTTGATCCCTTTGGTTGGATCTATATTCTGTTAAGAATTAGTACAATAGTTTGTAATCAAACTAAAACACTTTGAGCACTCTTACTTACACTAAATAAGTTATGCGGAATTTAACTTATAAAGCAAAGAAGAACAGAATTACTTTTAACTATTCGATTCTCTTATTAATCGACTTGAATGAGGTACATGAAAGACATTGTACCTATGTTCCTTTTATAGAGTAAGGAACCCTAGAAACCTTAAAATATTCTATAAAGATAACTATATCACAGACGATATATTATCAATATTCTAACTATTTAGGTATATCACATAAGATATACTCTAACTATAACTATGACATATCTTATACAAAGATATATTCGTCCTAATCATCATAGCAGTACTTACTTTATAAGTAGCAGTACTTACTATGTACCGCGTTAAAACTAATGGTACTTACATAACACTAACAGTACTTGTAATATACTAACGATACTTGTCACTTAACAAATAATTCCCAACAATCCTCCACTAAACAAGAAATGATAACTTGTTTTCTTCTTGTTTCTCTTGTACTGAATGTATTAAAAATACATGTCTTCAGTCTTTTCTACATCCTTGGATTGAACTTGGTAATTTGTATTTGTATCCAACTGAATGTAGCCAAACACTTCAAATGTAGATCTTCTTCTGATAAGACAATTTTTAAACATCATGAGTATCATCTTTATCTTCAAACTATGATCTTCTTGTGTCTTCTAAACATTCATTTATCTTTGCAGCATCAGTTATTGTCTTCTTGAGTTTAGTCCTTGAACTCTTAATCATGAACCTTTGTCTTGATTAGATGATGACAAAACCTTCTAAGTATTATTTTTAAATACTTCTTTACCTGTAACCTTCATACCTGAAATAAAACAGTTAACAACAAACACCAATCTGTATTGGCTTCATGATTTTTAGCAAATCACCAGCTATCAACGAATTTGATAAATTCTTTACCAGTTAGCCGTACACTCTGGAATAGCCAATACTTTATTCACAAAGAATAAGGTGTAATGAAAACCTTACAATTTTTGGTAAATTGTCAACCATCAACGGATTTGATGAAGTCTTTACCTAGTACCGTTTGCCTAGGACTAGCAAACTCTTTGTCTCGAAACAAGGTGAGTTAGAACCATATAGTTTTTAGCAAACTATCAGCTTTCAACGGATTTGATAAGTCTTTACCACAAACCATTTGCTTATGGACTAGCCAGTTCTTATGTGTGTTAGACATGGTGAACCGAGAACCATTTGTGAAGTGTGACTGAAAGTCAAACACTTAAGATTCTTTCTCAGCTTCTTCCTCATCTTTCAAATCCTTGATTTGTTGTTTAACCATTTTGATCAACTCCAAAGCATCAGCAGACTCTTCTGTAACTTCTAATTGTTGTTCTAACATCCTTTCCAATAATTTTCTTTTGAAATGGTAAGTTTTCTCTTACAGCATATAGTATGTAACATCATCTACATCCAAAATATGCAATCCACATGACCTATAATATCTCTAGTAACTAGGAACCTGATTCTCTAATTCCTTCAACATTTCTTGATCATAATGTGTGGCTCATACATAAAAAGAAATTCCCAGTATAATGATGATACTTCAGTTTTACCTGCACTCCCTTCTTGAACTAACCTTGAAAGATCTTGAATATCTTGTCTATCAAGAATGTGAAGAATATCCTCCAAAAGTCTGAATACTCTTGTTGTGCCATCAGTTCTCTGAATTCCATGAGCTTCAAGTCCTTGATCTGTAGAGTAAATCCACTTAGCAATGGATGCTCTCTTTTCAAAAATCTCTGTATCAATACATTGATCTTCAAATTTCATAATCTCCAAGTACTTCTTTAAGCTCTCATCATCATCACTATCCTCTGCTGTTGTTTTAGCTTTCTTAGTTTTCTTCTTTATCTTTGTTGACCTTTTCCTTTTAACACCCTTGGAAATTCTCTCAAGTTCTGTTGAACCCTCTTCCAAGTTTGTATGTACCGTCTCCTCAGTATGTACTGTTGTATGTACTGTTGACTGTGTATGTACTGCTTGTACATTTTCAGTCTGAGCAATATCTTGAGTTTCAGCTCATGTATTCATTCTTTCAGCAGTCTCTTCCTCCCTTGAACTTACCTTCCCCTTTCTATTCTTCCTCACATAAGTGGTCTTGATAGGTGGAGATGTATTTGTAGGTTCAGCAGTACTTGGCTCAATTCTAGGAGTACTACCAAATTGTCTTTGTTGTTGTAGATATTTCTTAAATTCTTCAACAGCTTTTCTATCTGCTTCAGATCCAATCTCAACAAAATTCAATTCAGACCTCTTACTTTGCTCATACAAAGTCTTGATTTCTTCAAAATTCTTCTTGACCAGCTGAATATGAGTAAATCCTCTAACTTTCTTAAGAAAGTTCATCATCTGATTTCTAATCTGCATAGTAGTTTGAGGCTTAATCTTTTATTTCCTTCTCTTTTCAGCAAAGAATCTTTGTTGCTCCCTTACCAAATCATCAATCAATTTTGATTTCTCTTCTTCATCATACGCATCTCTCTCTTCAGCTATCAATGAGTCTGCAAGAAGCTCATTTACATGTATTTCAGCTTGAATCCTGTCATACTCTTATATGTTCCATTCTTGCTGTATTCTTTTAGCTTCTAGCAAATCCTGCTTTGCTGCAAGCTCTTCCTACAATTCATTTTCATGAATTTGTGCTTGCATTCTATAAGCAAATTCCTCATCATGGTCTATTTGATTAAATCTATACATGACTTTGTTTATATCATCATCTAAATCACTTTCATCTTCAGATTCTGATAATAATTGCTTCTTCCCCTTATCCTTTGGATCAATCTTAGGTAGCTTCTTCTTCAGCCTAGTAGTTGTTTCTTCATTAGCTTGCTGTTGAATGACTATACCTTTAGTAGGGTGTGAAGCTTGAACTTTCTTACCTTGAATTTGATCCTTTTTTGCAAGAACTTCTTGTTGTGTCTTTTTCTCTACTTCTACTTGTTTAGTATTTTCAACTAAATTCTTCTTTGTTAAATCAAGCAACAATTGGGCTAAAGTCTCATCTTCTCCAAAAGGAGTTTGACTTTCTAGTGAAGGATGATCACCAGCGGTACTTGCAATCGGCTTAATTGGCTTAGCAGACTTGGGTCTTCAACAATGTCAGTAGTACTTGCAGTCGGCTTAGTTGGCTTAGTAGTACTTGGATCTTCAACAATGTTGACTTCACCAGTATTAGACACACGTGTTTCTTCAATCACTTGTGTATCCCCAGATACTCTTTCTTCCGTAGAAGCCATCATATCAACTTGCACCTCTTCAGTCTTGTCTGATTCATTGCTCATTCTTGATCTAGACAGTACTTGCAAAGTCTGTTTCCTTTGAAACCATAATTGTCTTTGTGGTGATGGAGTTGAATATACAGGAAACTGAATAGTAATTTCCTCCAACTTCTCATAGAAAGCACTCCAATTAGCTTGAAGTGGTGATTGAGGTGGTGGTGCTGGTTGAGTTACCAAAATTTCTTCAACTTGTGGCTCCTCATGAGTAGGTTGTGGTTCTTCATGTTGAATCTCCATGTTTGAAGGTCCATCCACACCAGTCTCTAAACCAGTTCCATCTTCATAAGTCCCCATGACATCTTCATCCAATTCAAAATTGATGTCATTTCCAGAGATCCTTGTCTGATTATCAAAAGAAGATGGTTGTCCTTCATAATTCCTCCCCTATTTGGTTGCATTCAGTTGCCTTTTCTTGTGGTTCCTGAATCTTTGCTTCTTGATTGCAGATTTCTGAACAGAACTATATTTCCTCATCCAAGGTGACACTTTGATCCTTAACTTGAGTAGGCTAGCTTCCAATTCAGCAATTCTCTTGTCTTGAACAAGCTTTTCTTTCTGCAATACTTGTACATATTGGGACAAACTTGTACACAAAGCAGTTAAATTTGCTACATCCACCACCTCTGGTGCTTGTGCTTGTGGTAAACCACTAGCAGCAATAGAAGCAGCAGGTGTGTGGATCATCTCATCAGTGTTTGGTGGAACACCAACATTGTGAGAAGAAGATTGTGAATCTTCTAGATAGTGGGAGCTCTGGTGAGAAGGAGTTTGCTGAGAAGCACTAGCATTGCTAGGTTCCTCACCTTCTTGATTGGCAGGTTGGGCTAACATATGAGCAAACAATGGTGTTACTGTTCTTGTAAAGGCATTGCCTTGTTTGGTCAAGAAAGAGAAAGTTCTCTTTGTGAATGAAGGAACATCCCATGTATCAGTTAACTCTGGTAGGTTAGGTATTTGGTCACTAACTAAAGTCTGAATGAATCTAGGATACATTAAAAACTTCTTAGTCCCTTCCAAATTCCTAGTAATGCCTTCAAAAAATAATTTTGAAAAATTAAAAACCCTGCTATTTGCTAGACAAATACCACCTGATGCCAATGCAGCAGGTATTTGATCAAAAGATGTACTTTTTGAACTTAAACAGTGAATAATAGCATGAAAAAGCAATTTCCATTGAGGTGAAAATAAAGGTTTAAATAAAATGAGACTTTCCTTACCACCTCCATATCCCATGGCTGCAAGGCCATCATGAATCTCTGTATTATTAAGCATACTAAGTCCATTTTTGTCATTTAATCTCAAACTTGCTCGTAGCAGTACCTCAGTGACATATATATTTCTATGATTCACCCTAGCCCTAATGCAAGGTTGACCAAACCGAGTACCTAATACAGTAGTATCCCAAAATTGTTCAACAATGGGTATAGAGACAACTGGACTTACAGTGAGTGCAAAGTGAACATGACTTCGAGATAGGAAACCAAGCATCACATAGAAACCAAGAGAGTCATCATTCGTAGCAAGATTCGTAACCAAATTATGCTTAGAGATTACTTGTAAAGCAGCCATTAGTATTTTTGATGATCGAAAGATTAGAGAGAAGGTTATAGAATTAAGAGATAAAAATAAAAGATTAGGTGAATCAATTGTGTAATTGGGGTAAGTATTTAAGTAAATACCAAACCCAAGCGCGAATAAACCGCCAAATTTACAAAAGAGACCCTTAATGGTACAACGGATATGTAGCGGTACATGGAACATAAGCGGTACTTGGTTTTGTGCTAGCGGTACTTGGAGTGACAACGTTACCTCACAATTTTGACCAGTTCATGCTTTCCACTAAAAATGTAACCTCTTTTATCTTTTTCTATAAATCTGCAATAACATCAAAAACACAAAACATAGACTATACAATAAAAATTATAAAAATTTGTACAGCCATTACCTCCCCTCAACATATGCAGCATGTTATTGGTTGAGCATACCAATGTGTGTCACCAAGAATTCGAATCTCTTTGCATCAAATGCCTTGGTCAACAAATCAGCTACATTGTTGTCTGTATGAATCTTCAAGACTTGAATAAGCTTTTTGTCATAAGCATCTCTTATAAAGTGATGTCTTATTTTAATATGCTTAGTCTTGGAGTGAAATACTGGATTCTTGACAATGCATATAGTACTTTCATTATCAATGTAAATCTTGGTGTTCATGAAGTTAAACCCATAGTCCAACAATTGATTTTGAATCCAAAGTACTTGTCCACAACAATGAGCAGCAGCTACATATTCAGCTTCAGTTGTAGAAGTAGCAACAATGGTTTGCTTCTTACACTGCCATGATATGAGTCTTCTGCCTAGGAATTGACAACCTCCTGTTGTGGATTTCCTATCATGATTTGCTCTAGCATAATCACTATATGAGTAAGCTTCCAATTCAAAGGTGGAATCTCTAGGATACCATAATCCTAAATTGGGTTGGCTTTTAAGATATTTAAAAATCTTCTTCACATCATGTAGATGTGACACCTTTGGATGAACTTAGAACCTTGAAAAGGCACACACAACAAACATTATATCTGGTCTTGAAGCAGTAAGATACATCAATGAACCAATCATTGACCTGTATAGATGAATGTCAACATCTTCTCCATGTTCATCTTTTGATAAATATTTCTTGGCTTCAAAAGGTGTGCTTGTACTCCTTGTATCCATACATGAAAATTTCTTTAAGATTTCAGCAACATATTTATCTTAGCTGATAAATATTCCATCTTTTCTTTGTTCGACTTGCAGTCCCAAAAAGAAAGTTAGTTCTCCCATAGAACTCATTTGAAATCTTCCTTTCATCAAAGCTTCAAACTCTTCACACCATGTCTTCTTGGTAGAACCAAAAATGATGTCATCAACATAAACTTGAACTAGAATGATGTCCTTGGCATTTTTCTTGATGAACAGAGTTTTGTCAATGGTTTCTCTCCTATATCCATGTTCTAGCAGAAAGTTGGATAAGGTTGCATACCAGGCTCTTGGAGCTTGATGCAGACCATAAAGTGCTTTGATAACCTTGTAGACTCTATTGGGGAATTTAGGATCTACAAAACCTGGAGGTTATGAGACATATACCTCCTCTGAAATAGTACCATATAGAAAGGCACTTTTCACATCCATTTGATAGACTATAAATTCATATATGATGCAAAGGCCAAAAATAACCTAATGGCTTCTATCCTTGCCACTGGTGCAAAAACCTCATCATAGTCTATCCCTTCTTCCTGTCTATAGCCTTGAGCAACAAGTCTTGCCTTGTTCCTCACAACAACCCCTCTTTCATCCTTCTTGTTCCTAAAGACCCATCTAGTACCAATTACTCTTTTACCTGAGGGAAGATCCACACGAATCTAAATTTTTTGTAGCTCAAATTGTGTTAATTCTTCTTGCATGGCATCTACCCAACTTTCTTCATCAAGAGTCTGAGAGATGTTTTTGGGCTCTACTTGAGATAAGAAATAGGCAATCAAACAATGTTGAGTATCTTTATGATTTGTTCTCTGCTGTTGTTTGACATAACTCACTAGTGCATGAGTTTCAATATTGGTTTTCAGTTGTCTTCTGGTTTGTACAACTGATTGTGGATCACCAATAATCTGTGTAGTGGGATGGTTGTTATTGACTTTATGAGTGGGAATAGAACTGACTGGAATTTCTGTTTCCAAATTGTTGAAATCAGTTACTGCACCCTGCTCATCATAGGAAGCTTTGGAGAAGATTCCTTCAGCTGGACTGGCATATAAGTCTTCATCGTCCAATGCTTGTAAAATCTCTTATAGTGAGTCAACAGATTTGGCAAATTTTGACTTAGCAGTACTTGCAGATGAAGTACCGCTAGGTATAGTATGTACTGCTGAGTGTTGTGACTCAAAAGACTCTTCTCCTAAATGCTTATTAGCAGATGTAGCATTATTTTCTTGATCTTGAAGCCTCTGAAGCTCCTGGGAGGCTTGATCATCATTTGATGGCATGGTTTGCTTCTTGGGAGTTGCAAACATGGGAGTAACAGTAGGCATGTTGGGCACATAGACATGAACATCATCATCTGATGAAGAAACATCTTCTTGAGTACCTGAATTAGTTGCACTTGACTCCCTACCTGCATTGTTAGTTTGACAATCCTTTTGTAAAGAATAGTAATCCATGGAGTTAGTTAGATAATCTAAATCAAACATCCAAGCATAACCTATTCCTAGAACATTGGGTTTATTTTCTAAGAAATTGACATGAGCATTTTCTTCAACTTTCTTAGTTGCCATATTGTAAACCCTATATGCTTTACTTTGCAATGAATATCCTACAAGATATCCTGGATTAGACTTTCCATCAAACTTTCCCAAATAATCAAGAGTATTTAGTATAGACACATGACACCCAAAAGGTTTTAAATGACTTATGTTAGGCTTTACATTAGTCAAGAGTTCATAAGGTGTTTTGTTTTGAGGCTTAGTTACTAGGACTCTATTTAACACATAACATGCAGTATTGATTGCTTCTGCCCAAAAGGTATTTGGCAAAAGTGAATCAGCCAGCATAGTTCTAGCAGCCTCAATTAATGTCATATTCTTCCTTTCAGCTACTCCATTTTGTTGTGGAGTTCTAGGATTACTAAATTGTCTCTTAATTCCTTTAGACCTACAGAATTCATCAAAATCAACATTCTTAAATTCTGTTCCATTATCAGTCCTAATGATTAATACCTGTTTAGTGAACTGCTTTTCAACTAAAATGATAAAATCCTTTAGTAATTCACTTGTTTCATTTTTAAGGGCTAAAAAGAAAACCCAACTGAATCTACTATAATCATCAGTTATGACTAGACAAAAGGTCTTATGACTAATGCTTCTGATAGAAATTGGACCAAATAAATCCATATGCAAAAGTTACAAAGGTTTTGTCACAGTGTTTACAGTCTTGGTCTTACAAAAGGCTCTATGTTGTTTACCTTTTTGACAAGCAGCACCTGTGAAATCATTTTGAAAAGATTTGTTAGGTAGACCTCTAACCAAATTCCTTTTCACCAATCTATTAAGATTCTTGAAATTCACATGACCTAACCTTCTATGCCATAAATTTGACTCATCTAAAGAAGCCTTAGCTAGCAAACATGTAATACCACCTGTTGGAGTAATAGTATGAAGATTAAAGGTGTACATATTTTTTTGCCTGGGCACTTTAAGCAGTATTTGAGATTCCTTAGGCATCTCAAAGTCTTTGGACAACACCAAGCAGTCTTTGTCTGTGAATAGCACCTTGTTCTTCTTATCACACATTTGTGATACAGAAAAGAGATTGAACTCATTCAATTCTTTTACAAAGAAAACATCTTCAAATTCCAACTTTCCTGTGTTGATTTTCCCTTTGCCAGTGATTCTACCTTTGCTACCCCTAAAGGCTACTGGACCTCCTCTGAATTTTTCAAATTCAGCAAGAAAATCTTTGTTTCCTGTCATGTGTCTTGAGCATCCACTATCTACAATTCCTTTATCTTTTAATTCATCAATGAGATGCCCCTGCACACAAATAAAACTCATTAGTTTTTAACAAGGACCCAAGCCACATTTGGCTCGGATCTTGTAGGACCTACACATTTAAGAGTTTGTACTGAAGCATTCCCAGTAATGCTACTTTTACTCTTATACTTCATGGTTTCATTTATGTAGTCAAAGTCATAGGGTGACTCTATGTGCTCTGACTTCTTTGACTTAAGTACTGCTTTAACGGTACTTGCTTTAACACATGGTTTATCTCTTTTAGGAACCCACATTTGCACTGGTTTGTTCTTGTCCTTACTTCTAGGTGTTTTAACTTTTTCAAAAACTTTCTTAGAAGTCTTGAAGAACATTGGTTTTACAGACTTCAAACCAACAGTACTTGAGTTTGGTCTAGCAGTACTTGCAGGTCTAGACTTGCCGGTACTTGGTTTACCAGACTTTAAAGATACTAGTCCTTGTTTCATAAGTACTGCCCTAGGAACAAAACTTTTGGTAGGATTATTTTTAACCTGTTTAACTACCCTTGTGTGATCAAACTTAGGTTTGTCATTTTTAAGTTTCTGTTTCCTATAAACCTATGCATTTTTCCCATTACTGTATTTCATGACCCTTTGTGTAGCCTTTTGTTTCACAATTTTATCTTCATGTAATGTACAGTCTTTGATAAAATGATTTAGACTACCACAAACATAACATCCTTTTCTTCTTAAAGAAGACCCAAAAGGTTGTTTTGACTTTACTTTTTCAAAACCTAGCCCACCCCTTTTGACTTTATTATGTTTTATATTATTTTCCAATATCTTGCTAGGAGTTTTTACCTGCTTGGAAGCAGAACTAGTCTTAGATTCCTCAGAAACAAAGTTGTTCATTAAGGGTGGATAAACAATATTCTTGGTCACAACAGTCTTTTCTTGGGACAGAGTACTAGAGTTTAAGACATTATTAATCTTAGGTTCTTCTAACTCTATACTAGTATCATTACAAGGGGGCATGAAAATGCCTGATAATGGTGGAGGAACTGCCTTCATTCCTTCAGCATATCTATCATTTTCAGGTGTATCATCTACCTTACTAGAACTATCAAAAATCCCTTTTGATAAGTCCTTGTTAGTTAAGGTTATCCCAGGTTGGTCCTCAATATATCCTAGGCTTGTTTTATCATAATACCCCATTTGTGAATTAATCAATTTTCCTAATCCATTAGAGGATTGTTGCCAATTACTAATCACTTCCCTTTCATTACAAAGATTGGTTTTTAAAGCTTCATTTTTTGTATTTATTTTTAAAAGTTGTCTTTCAAAAGCTTTTATTTCCACATCTTTTTCCCTCATTTGAAGAGTCAAAATCCTTATTTTCTCTTCATAGTTTTGTTGAGCCTTTTTGTACAAAACTATATTTTCTTCTAATTTAACAACACCCTGGTTGAAAGCTTTTACTTCTAGTGCATGTGTTAACCTTTTGATACTGTTCCTCTAGTTCTACTTTTAGGCTATTAAATTTAAGAATACAATCTTTAGAACAAGGATGTACCTCAGTATCTTCATGTGAGAGAGCCATTAATCAAAGCTCTTCTTCTTCTTCTTCTGCCCAATTCACCACTCCATCTACAATAACCAATGCTTTGGTTCCTTTAGGACTCCTGTTGTTTCCTTTTGGAAAGCTTTCAGTTATTCTTTTACTGGTTCTATAGCTGTTCTTGGACTTCTGATTGCTAGTCTCAACTTTATCTCTAGAGCATTCTCTTGCAAAGTGTCCATTCCTTCCACAGTTATAGCATTCAACTTTGGACTTGTCATATCCTAATGGATCATTAGGATCAACAGTCATTTTTCTTCCAGTCTTCTTGAAAAACCTATTAGATCTTACTGACACCATAGCAGATTGCCATTTAAGATCCATCTCTTCAACATCAGCATCATCCATTTGCAACAAGTCATTGAGAGTTAATCTTGGCCTGTTGTCTTGTCCAGCAAATAATGAGAAGGCATCATTGTCACTAAACAATGGTGAAGACCTTCCATGTGTATTTTGAGAGACTATTGGACTGCTTTCAATACTTTCTGGGTAAGTACTGCTTGTAAGTCCTCCAGCGGTATTTGTGAAGTATGTACCGCTGCTAGATCCACTAGCGATATTTTGAAATTAAGTATCGCTGTTCCCATCTGACACAAAAGCCAAGTTAGACTTTGAAGTAGTTGCTGTCTTTACTTCAGTGCCTTTCACATCCATCTCATATGCTCTAAGATTGTTGTAGAGATGATCAAAAGGAATTGTTTCCAAATCATCTCTTGTGATGAAGTGCATAGCCATTGCTTTCCACTCTGGTGGAACACTTCTTAAGAATTTTAGATTGGCTTCTTCATTAGGAATTACTTGTCCATAAACTGCTAACTGAATAAGCAACTTGCTGAACCTTCCATATCCACCATGTATCCCCTCTATACTGCTAATTGAGAAGTTATCACATTCTTGCTTAAGAACAATCTTCTTAATTTTCTTAGATTTGTCATTGCCTCCAAATCTAAGTTTTATAGAATCCCACATAGCTTTGGCATCTTTATAATGATGAAAGCTTGGTAGAATATCTTCAGAAAGAGCCATAGCCAAAGCAGTTCTGGCTTTTCTTTCTCTGATCTCTGCTTGTACCTCCTTAGCAGTCACAACAGGTAGAACATAGCATGTATTGTCTGGCAACCAGTGTAGCTTCTTTGGTGTATTCCCATTCTTGATAACTTGCCACACAGTGTGATCTGTGTGATTCAAGTCATGTTCCATCTGCATAGCCTATGTCTCATAATTGTCACCTTTGAGAACTGGGATTTTAACAACAGACAGAGTATGAGAAGGTGTTGGTGTAGAGGTAGCTACAGCATTCACGGCTTGAGCACCTTGTGCTGGTGCAGGATGCATAACTTGTGGTTGTCCCTGTGGCAGAACAGGATCAGAGTTCTGATCATCATCCAAGTGAGCATTATCACCATCTGGTTGAGACATTGATATTTGGTATGTGTGGAGTGTTTGGGGTCGTGTACTTCTTTTTCAGAGTTTCTCAACAAGCTCTGATACCACTTGTTGATCCCTTTGGTTGGATCTATATTATGTTAAGAGTTAGTATAATAGTTTGTAATCAAACTAAAACACTTTGAGCACTCTTACTAACACTAAATAAGTTATGCGGAATCTAACTTATAAAGCACAGAAGAACAAAATTACTTTTAACTATTCGATTCTCTTATTAATCGACTTGAATGAGGTACATGAAAGACATTGTACCTATGTTCCTTTTATAGATTAAGGAACCCTAGAAACCTTAGAATATTCTATAAAGATAACTATATCACATACGATATATTATCAATATTCTAACTATTTAGGTATATCACATAAGATATACTCTAACTATAACTATGACATATCTTATACAAAGATATATTCGTCCTAATCATCATAGCAGTACTTACTTTATAAGTAGCAGTACTTGCTATGTACCGCGTTAACACTAACGGTACTTACATAACACTAACAGTACTTGGAATATACTAACGGTACTTGTCACTTAACAAATAACTCCCAACAACATCGTTCTCTATTAAGTCCCAGAATTGACGGTAGAATCCCAATGTGAAACCATCCGGGCCTGGGGCTTTATCCACACCATAATCTCAAACCGCCCGTTTAACCTCCTCACGAGTAACGTCTGTTTCTAGATCAACCTGTTGTTTATGACTAAGGGAATTAGGAAATTCCATGTCTATATGAATGCGATTACCATCAGGACGTGCAAATCTATTATTAAAGCGGTTTAGAAATTCCATTTTCACTTGGCCCGGATTATCAATCTATACCCCGTCTTTCATTACCCCCTGGAATACTCATTTGTTTCTCCTTTAATTAAGAATACCGTGAAAAAAAATATGAGTTCTCCTCATCCTCAACTGACCACTTAATCTTTGCCTTTTGTAAAGTTTCATTTGCATGGGTGATAGGTGTGTAAACACCATCCTTTTATCACTTAACTACAATAATAACCAAGCCAAAATGTGTATTTTATGTCGTAAATGTCGGAATTATGCGTGGTTTGTGTTTTTGTTGTGATTTAGGATCAAAATGTGAAAAGGGAGGAAAACACGGGCTTTCACGGGCTTTTATCGAAGAAAAAGACAAAAGACGAAGTCGAAAGATCAAGAGTGCTAAAAGAACGGAAGTCCAAGGCCAATTTTGAAGATTTATCGAATAAAAAGTCTAAAGACGAAAGTTTAATAAAAGCTGAAAAACTAAAGTCTAAATTAATGAAGAAATTACAAGACGAGTTTATTAATCCCGAGACTAAGTCGAAAAAGTCGAAGAATTAAGAAGACGAAAAGACGTGAAGAAGAAGAATAACCAACACATGCTTAGTCCTTCCTAATCACCTATAAATAGACTCCTAATGTGTCATTAGGAGTTGTTGGCTAAATTGAAAAATTAGTCTTCCACCTTTAATTACTTGCACTTTTCTTAATGTCATTTACTTAATTGCACCTTTAATTACTTGTCTTGCACCTTAAATTTGTAAGCTTTTAATTCTTGTCTTTACTTTAATCGTTGAATCTTAATTTTAATCAAGTTTTTATTAATCTCTCATTCTACCTTTCTTGTTCTTGATTTAATTTTTATGCTTATGTGCTTATTGTCATGCTTATTTGATTATTTGTTATGTTTTTATGTTTATGATTGTGTTAGCTTATTGATTTTATAGCTTATTGTGTTTTTCTTAAAATTGATTAAGTGTTTATTAGTTAATTTTCATAAAAAGTTGATTTTTAATAGTTTTATTATTTAGTGTTTTTAAAATTTTTTAAATTTTGGTTCAATTGCTTTTTCTTAAATTTGATTTTGTAGAAGTTTTAGTTAAGTGCTTATTTAGATTCTTGCTTATTTTTAGTTTATAGCTTATTTCATCCTAACTGTTATCCGGATTCCATCAAAACCCTCTTATTTCGGATAAGGCTTAAAACCTGATTCCGGATAAGCTCACTTGTGGTATTCCGAATTAAGCTCAGTTCCATATTCCGGATAAAGCACTCAGCATATATTCCGGATAAGGATCCTTTCAAGTATTCCGGATAAGACCACGTTTCAGGGATTCCGAATAGCCAGCATTCCTCATTATACCGGATAAGAAGTTTGGTGTGATATTCCGTATAGTATTCAGAAGTTGATTCCGAATAAGCGACTGGGGATTTATTCCGGATAAGGAGTTTAACTCCATATTCTGGATAAGCACTCATCAGGGATTCCGGATAAGCTGCTGGAAAATATTCCGGATAAAGGCATCTAGATTATTCCGGATAAGCTGCAGGGTAACATTATTCCGGATAAGCTGTTTGACAGGATTCCGGATAAGGAAAAGACAAAGATTCCGGATAAAGGATTTGGAAGTTATTCCGGATTAAGCTTCGAACTAGGTTATTCCGGATAAGGTGACAATATTCCGGATAACTACGAGAAGGGTATTCCAGATAAGTTTATTTTCTTGATTCCGGATAAATTGCCTATAATTATTCCGGATAAGCGTCTTGAAGGTTATTCCGGATAAGCATACTTTGTTGGGTATTCCAAATAGTGACAGTATTTTGGATCCCGGCTCAGGTTCTGTTTACTTTCTGTTTTATTTTCAATCATTTACTTTTCCCGCTATTTTTCTCTTAGTTTAATTTTAAAGTTCACATTTTTTATTACATTGTCAATTTAATTTTCGTCACGCTTTAATTTTAAGTCATTTAATCAATTTACTTTTCAAAGCTTTAGTATTGCACCATTTAAGTTTTAATTAGTCTTAGCTTTAATTAACCGTCATTTACTTTAAAGTTTTGCATTTTAATTACACTACAACGACAAATCCTTGTTTCCCACCAAAAGACTACTGAGTCGCACATTTTTTCCCTTTCTCAATTCGAAAAGATCGGACGATAAAATTTTCTTACTGGCTAAAAGTCCATGTATTAAATGGCGCCGCTGCCGGCTCTTTTCGTAAAGATTAACGGTTTTCTGTGAGAGACGCGTTGAATTTTGGGATCCGTTCACTCGTGAACGTTATTTTGCTTGCTTAAAAATTTCCAAAAATCCATAAAAATTAAAAATTTCCAAAAATCCATAAAAGTTAAAAAATTTCAAAAATCCAAAAAGATTTTATTTTTATTTTTATAGTGTATATATATTGTCTATCGCTTTGGTATCTTTTTCTTTTGCTTTTGCAGGTGTATGCGTACTAGATCTTCAACTTATCCAGAGCCTGAGACTCGTGAAGATTTAGCTATGGCAGGTGTGAACAACAACAATAATCCACCGCACCTCAACAATAACAACAACAATCTTCTTCCACAGCCCGATCTTCGGACAATGGAGGAGCTTTGTCAACCCACAATGTTTGGACGAGGAGGACCGATTGCGCCGATGCAAATCACGGCTCCGGAGTTTTAGTTGAAGCATCACATGATCCAACAAGTGCAAACTAATCCATTCCGCAGAATACCGGATGATGATGCCAACAAGCACCTCGACAAATTCATTACTATTACTCAAAGCATGAAGTTGTCTGGTGCTACTATGGATGTTCTTCGCCTTCAACTCTTTCCACATACTTTATCCCACCACGCCGAAAAATGGTTTGATCGTCTCCCGAAGAATTCCATTCATACTTGGGATGACATGACTCAACGATTTTTGTCGCGCTACTTTCCACCATCCATGGTCACGAGCCTTCGAAATCAAATCACCGGTTTCATGCAAGAACCCGATGAATCTCTCTTTGATGCTTGAGAAAGATATAATGTTTTGATCGATCGATGTCCAAACCAAAACATGCTCCCCGTTACCTTAATTGATACTTTCTACAACGGTTTGACTTTTCGTGATCGTGATACGATTAATGCAGCCGCCGGTGGCACATTTATGAAAAGAAGACCCGAGGAGTGTAGAGAGCTTATTGAGAACATGACTACTCATCACAAAAATTGGGATTCCTCCGCTTCTTCAAGGAACAACCCGAGAGTCAATGTTTCTTCTACTTCAGCAAACCCTGATATGACCGAATTCACCCGCATGATGGCCGAAATGAACAAAAATATCTTGCTCATCGCTACAAACCAACAACAAGTTAAAGCTGTAGCAATTTCTTGTGAGACATGCGGCGGTCCTCACTCATACCTAGATTGTCCTTCTACTCAAGGCAATCCAGAAAATGTGTATGCGGCTTATGGTAATTATTCACCGGAAAATTACCAAGCCCGACCTCAAGGGGATCGAAATTTGCTAAGTTATCGGTCGAACAACTATCTTTCACCCGGTTTTTCTCCTCAAAACCACAACCCCAACAACAATTACAATAGAAGCAACCAAATCCCACCTCGAGCTTCTAATCCTTACCACCCACCCGCTCAACAAGCCCCACCCATTAATCAAGATGTTGAAGCTTTAATGAGAACCCAAGGAGAGCAAATCAAGAATCTACAAAGCCAAATTATCAATTTGAAATGGGATATCACTAAGCAAGGGAATGACATTAGATCCGAGCTTCGAAATGATATACAAACCTCCTTCAGCACTCAAACGAATTATTTGAAGAATATGCTGGCTAGTTTCTTACCAACCACTCAACCCTCTACTTCGGGCTCTCTACCTTCAAACACCGTCACCAACCCGAGAGCGAATGTGAGTGCTATTACTACCCGTAGTGGAGCAACTTTAGTAGGACCATCTATCCCACCCCCAGTTACACCATCTACACCTCCTCCACCACCATTTATCCCTCCTACTCCCACGCCTAGTATTAGTTCTCCATTACCGTCTCCACCTCTTACTGAAGTACCCAAGAAGAAGAACCCTTCACCAACCCCACCTTCCACCTATAAACCCAACATCCCATATCCTTCTCGCTTGGACAAGCCTAACTTGCTAACTAAGGATGACATTCAAGTGTCGAACTATTTGAAGATGATCTCTCAAATGAATTTCAACATTAGCCTTGTTGAAGCACTTGTCCACATGCCAAAATTTGTCAAAGCATTAAGGGAATTGCTTAATAAGAAGGAAAAGCTGGTTGAGCTTGTCAACACACGCTTAAATGAAAACTGTTCTGCAGTTATTCTTAAAGAACTTTCGGAGAAACTTGGAGATCCCGATCGTTTTGTGTTGCCTTGCATTTTTAACAAAACCGAAGAATTTACTGCCTTATCCGATCTTGGGGCAAGTATTAATTTTATGCCTTTAAGTGTTTGGACAACACTATCATTACCCGACCGTACACCAACGAAGATGACTCTTGATCTTGCAAATCACACTCTCGCTTGCCCCGTTGGTATTGCCGAAGATGTGTTTATTAAAGTGGGCACCTTCACTTTTCCGGTCGACTTTGTTGTTGTTGATTATGAAATGGACCCTCGTATTCCGTTAATACTTGGTCGGCCATTCTTGAGAACCAAAAAAGCTCTAGTCGATGTTGTTGAAGGTGAGCTCATCTTAAGAGTCGGGAATGATGCACAAGTGTTCAAAATGGGGAAGATCACAACCAAAACAAATGGAAGAGAATCCGCGAATATGATTAATGTGCTTGATGATTTTGTCGTCTACAACAATCCTCTGTTTGATTCTTGCTATGATAATCCACTGTTCCATGATGATGTGGATGATTCTCTCTCCAATTCTGATCCTACACCAATTCATGAATCTCCTCCAATTTATGATGACTATGATGATGATTCTAGTTCTAATGGAGATGATTATGATGATTTTACTTATCCAGACATGCCCACTTATGATGATTTTGATGAGGCTGATACTCTCTCGAGTGATTCTTCTCATGATGACCTTGCATCTACTTTTGACGAAGATCCTCCGCCAACCATGCTTAATCCTACTAAGGATGACTACTCATTTGAGGAAGACTTTGCTACGTTTCTCAACACATACTTCCCAAATGAGAGTGATGCTCCTCCTTTGGACTTTGATGATTATGGTCTTTATCCTACTTTGGATATGAAGAAACCCGCTTCAAAGGAGAAGAAGCCGGATGACACCGTTATCAGTAGCACTTATGTCTTGACTCATCTCTATCCTCCGTCTGAGGATGAGATTGCGAGATTTATGATCGGATCTTCTTCAAGATCTGCTGAGCCTGAGTGTTATTTTACCTTAAAGGAAAAGGTGTTCGATCCCGGTATTGCAATTTTCAAGCCATCTCAGTATCCATCTGATGAAATAAAAGGAAAAATCTTTGGTACTTATGAAGATATGCTTGCACCTCAGCACCCTTGCTACCACCGTGCTCAACAACTGCTTAAGGGAACCTTGCCTACTCTTATTTGGCTTGCCTTGTTCGCCTTTAGCTTGTGCTATTCGTTGGATGAAAACCATGTATTTGATCCCGGTGGATATGTTTTAAGCTTCTTCCTATGCTAATCAAGGTCGAGTCAGGCTCACGACTCGATTATAAAAAACAAGCGCTTCTCGGGAGGCAACCCGCACTATCTATCCTTTTTCTCTTGTTTTTATAATAAGTGTAGGGGAGACCCTTTTATGTGTTTGTTGTCTTCTTTCTTATCTTGTGCAGGGATTCGAGCTTTCAAAGATCCATTCTTGATAACTTTTGACGACCCGTGATTCCGTGTACCCGTCTTCCCGGTTCTATCCTAAACTCTTTTGATTCTCTATTTTATATTCTTCCATATTAAAATAGGAATCACTTTAATTGTCTCTTCCTTAGCAAGATTTAAACAAAGTGCACAATGTCCTAAGTGTAGGGGAGTTTACTCCCACATGCTTAAACATTGAGGACAATGTTTATATTAAGTGTAGGAGGCGGGACTTCTATCGAAGTTAAGTGGCCTTTTCCATGTATTTGTCCTCATTTTAACCGGAAAATCAATTTTTCGACATTTTTCAAAATTTTTGATCTATTTTGGCCTATTAGTTTTTCCTTGTTATAGTTATTTTCTTTCTTTGCTAGAATAAATTTTAATAAAGTGGTTTTAATTTTTAAACGTTGTGAATCTTTTGACTCAACCCGAGTTTACTCATCTAAGTTTACTCTAGCTAGTATCCTTAACGTGTTTAAGTCAAGTTTTGCTAGGCTTTTATATAGGGAGCTTTAAAATGCGAAAGTCTTAACTCTCACGGGTTAAGAACAAGAACTTTTCGCAAGTTCCTATAACTGATCCTAGAGAGTTGTTTATCAAGGGAACTTTAAAATGCGAAGTGTAAACTTGAAAAAGTCTAAGAGTTTGCAAGATCCTATAGATGACTCGAAAACCCAAAACTGTGACTTAATTGGCTAAGCATCCACGAGTCTCATTCCTTGAGATTTTAAATTGTGGAGAACGAGAGATGATAGAGTCAATTATAAGTTTGGTATTCTTTCATGAATTTATGTGAGTTGATTATAAGCCTATTCTCCCATCGCTTGCTAATAAATTTATCTGAAATAAGTAAGGTCGTACGATTTGAAAAGTTACTTAGCTTCTAGCCCAAGATCGTTTAAAAGTTGCTTGGTATTAATTAGAGTTCATATCTGTTTCAATAGAGGTACGAGAAAGGGTTAGGGGCAATGAAGTAGGTGAAGTGGTTGGATTTTGCGAGCTGTTCCCACCACTGCTGGATGTGATTCCAAGAGCCGATAAAGCGAGGGGCTAACCGGGTATTAACTCCTCCCGTCCCGCTACGCTTCTTCCTTCCCACTGTAAAGGGAATCAAAGGATACCCGTTCGTAAGCTTTCCCAGAGCTTCCTTCACTCACTAACAATGCTAATCCACTTAGTCGATTAATAAAAAAAAAGAATCCAGATCAGATATCTCCGAGAAACTACACTAAAGGGAACTGTTAAGTACAGACGATGCCTAGAAATGATAGTAACACCTGGGGCCTTCGAAATACCAAATCCCAGCTTAAGTCCAAAAGGCCTACACTTTAACTAGGAACAGAACTGTAGGTCACCTATGTGACCATTGGTTTCACAGCACTGAGTAAGCATACTAATGAAGACCCATTTTTGGGCATAACTTATTGAAGCGGGACGCGAAGATTGGCGAGTCCGAAAAGGCCCTAACAAGGCATGAGGACTACATTTTGTTGCTAAAGATCCCAAGTGATGTGAAGAATCATTTATCAAGAATCAATATGAAGGATCGAGACACACGACGAAAAGCAAATACCTCCTTAAAGATCATGGAGAAGTCTATCCAAAAAGACCCTAACAAAGTATGAGGATAAATAGATCCAAGTCCTAAAAGGAGGCGGATCGTTGTATATCAAAGTCCAAAATAAAGATTGGAGAAAAATAATGAAGTCGTGGTCCAAATATGAAGAATCTCTCAAAACTTCAAGTGAAGAAATTCCTATTATGAAGAGAAGACCATTATTTCATGACGTCTCTCAAGATTTGAAGTATGAAGTCGCTGCCAAATATCGGTCCGAGAAAGGTCTCAAATAGCAAGTTATGCCAAGATATGAACTTTATGAGGTCCCGAGAAGCAGTTTTAAAAGATTTTGTCCTTTAGCTAACTATTGATTAAATCGTCCTACTTTATTTTCAGCCTTAATAACTATCGAAATAAGTCAACAATGTATCCTCGTGATCATTCAAGACAACAATAAAATATAAGAGATACACCTAGGAATAAGGGAGTCTAAGTGAATAATTGGCCCACATGAGTTTGTGTTAGTTTACTAACTTATAATAACAATGATCTCGTTTTTAAGCTTGGTATGGGGAACGTGAAACTTGAGGATGATAATCATTCATGACATTCCAAAACCCTAAGGTAAGTCTTTGATTTCTTTACCTGATTTGTTATTTTCTTTCTCTTTAATAAAGGCCAATGTGGATTGATTGTGATGGAAAGTGTAATCTTGCTTTGTAATTAATGCATTGCATTAGGACATTGCAATGGTCAAGTGTAGGGGATTTGATAGGTGTGTAAACACCCATCCTTTTATCACTTAACTACAATAATAACCAAACCAAAATGTGTATTTTATGTCGTAAATGTCGGAATTATACGTGGTTTGTGTTTTTGTTGTGATTTAGGATCAAAATGTGAAAAAGGAGGAAAACACGGGCTTTCACGGGCTTTTATCGAAGAAAAAGACAAAAGACGAAGTCGAAAGATCAAGAGTGCTAAAAGAATGGAAGTCCAAGGCCAATTCTGAAGATTTATCGAAGAAAAACTCTAAAGACGGAAGTTTAATAAAAGCCGAAGAACTCAAGTCTAAATTAATGAAGAAATTACAAGACGAGTTTATTAATCCCGAGATAAATTCGAAAAAGTCGAAGAATTAAGAAGACGAAAAGACGTGAAGAAGAATAACCAACACATGCTTAGTCCTTCCTAATCACCTATAAATAGACTCCTAATGTGTCATTAGGAGTTGTTGGCTAAATTGACAAATTAGTCTTCCACCTTTAATTACTTGCACTTTTCTTAATGTCATTTACTTAATTGCACCTTTAATTACTTTTCTTGCACCTTAAATTTGTAAGCTTTTAATTCTTGTCTTTACTTTAATCGTTGAATCTTAATTTTAATCAAGTTTTTATTAATCTCTCATTCTACCTTTCTTGTTCTTGATTTAATTTTTATGCTTATGTGCTTATTGTCATGCTTATTTGATTATTTGTTATGTTTTTATGTTTATGATTGTGTTAGCTTATTGTGTTTTTCTTAAAATTGATTAAGTGTTTATTAGTTAATTTTTACAAAAAATTGATTTTTAATAGTTTTATTATTTAGTGTTTTTAAAAGTTTTTAAATTTTGGTTCAATTGCTTTTTCTTAAATTTGATTTGGTAGAAGTTTTAGTTAAGTGCTTATTTAGATTCTTGCTTATTTTTAGTTTATAGCTTATTTCATCCTAACTGTTATCCGGATTCCATCAAAACCCTCTTATTCCGGATAAGGCTTAAAACCTGATTCCGAATAAGCTCACTTGTGGTATTCCGAATTAAGCTCAGTTCCATATTCCGGATAAAGCACTCAGCAATTATTCCGGATAAGGATCCTTTAAGTATTCTGGATAAGACCACGTTTCAGGGATACCGAATAGCCAACATTCCTCATTATTCCGGATAAGAAGTTTGGTGTGATATTCCGGATAGTATTCAGAAGTTGATTCCGAATAAGCGATTGAGGATTTATTCCGGATAAGGAGTTTAACTCCATATTCCAGATAAGTACTCATCAGGGATTCCGGATAAGCTGCTGGAAAATATTCCGGATAAAGGCATCTAGATTATTCCGGATAAGCTGCAGGGTAACATTATTCCGGATAAGCTGTTTGACAGGATTCCGGATAAGGAAAAGACAAAGATTCCGGATAAAGGATTTGGAAGTTATTCCAGATTAAGCTTCGAACTAGGTTATTCCGGATAAGGTGACAATATTTCGGATAACTACGAGAAGGGTATTCCGGATAAGTTTATTTTCTTGATTCCGGATAAATTGCTTATAATTATTCCGGATAAGCGTCTTGAAGGTTATTCCGGATAAGCATACTTTGTTGGGTATTCCGAATAGTGACAGTATTTTGGATCCCGGCTCAGGTTCTGTTTACTTTCTATTTTATTTTCAAGCATTTACTTTTCCCGCTATTTTTCTCTTAGTTTAATTTTAAAGTTCACCTTTTTTATTACATTGTCAATTTAATTTTCGTCACGCTTTAATTTTAAGTCATTTAATCAATTTACTTTTCAAAGATTTAATATTGCACCATTTAAGTTTTAATTAGTCTTAGCTTTAATTAACCGTCATTTACTTTAAAGTTTTGCATTTTAATTACACTACAACGACAAATCCTTGTTTCCCACCAAAAGACTACTGAGTCGTACATTTTTTCCCTTTCTCATTTCGAAAAGATCAGACGATAAAATTTTCTTACTGGCTAAAATTCCATGTACTAATGGGATTTGTTGATATCATGCATGGAATTAACAACCTCCAACCTCTTAAAAAACAATCTCATTGGTCCCATTACCCAAATCTATCTCCGCGTCTAACCTATTAAGCTCTTCTTGAAGATGATGTAGATCTACCGTTGTATTATGTGTGTGGACAGCTTTCCATTCCCTAATTTTGGTTTTAAGGAACTTCAACTTATTCTTCAAATTACGCATATCATTGGTTTGATCACCCGGAGCTGAATCCCAAGTATCCTCGACGAGCTTTCTAAACCCTTCCACTTCCAACCAGTGATGGTAGAACCTAAATGGAGTCGGACCATAATCCACTATAGATTCACGAAGTAATATAGGGCAATGATCTGATAAAAATGGTCCAAAGTAATGGCGCTAATGTTGGGATAAGAATTCCATAAATTCTCTGATATTAGAAAACGGTCCAACTTAATCATCTTAGTCGCGGATTTATGACACCAAGTATACGTGTTCCTACCTAAAGAAACCTCTTCCAACCTAGCGTTAAAAATAAAAGAATTGAACACCTTCGCGTCACGAGCGTTAAAAACCGAACCGAATCGTCTCGATTGAATCTGAACCTCATTAAAATCTCCCATCATGATTACGTCCCCTTTCCAATTGTTAATCATAGTGCACAAGTAATCCCAAAGCATACGTTTCTCTCTTTTCTCGTGAGGAGCATACACAACAACAAGGAGGATATCAATATTAGTTTTTAACCAAACACCCCTAATAGTAACGAAATAATCTGAAACGGTAGATTCTTCCTTCCGTAAGCATAAGGATCCCAAGTACACAATATGCCACCTGAGTTTCCGACGGAATCGCTATGAACGAAATCAAAAGCAAAATTTCCCAACAAGACTTAACCGTGAATATCTCCATGTGTTCCATTTTAGTTTCTTGTAAAGCCAATATGTTAACTTTATGCTTGACGCATAACTCCCGAACCCAATCTTTTTTGGTCTTTTGGGCAAGACCTTGAATGTTTAGAGACATGAAATTCATTTGAACCACATCCGCTCCATGTGATCTAATAATCTTCATTATGTCGTTTTCACAACCTACCATTTCATAACACATAGTTTGACCTACTTTAACCAATTCCTCTAAGCAATGCAAAAACTTATTTGGTTTTGCTTACGTAATTCAAATTAGTAACTAGTAGAAGACTTCGTCAATTGTGCAGTAATAGTGTCAAAGAAACGAAGAAAACTAGGATAACAGTATGAAGGATTCACCAAGTGCCACATTCTTTCATAGTTTAATTCAATTGTCCTTTTGCCCTTAACAAATATAAAAAATCATTTTCATAAACTACATAAGCAAAATAAGTACAGAAAAAAACATTTTTTTCTTTCCTTTTTTTACCATTATATGTTGTTTTCTTTACATAGGCGGCTTAGATATACAAGTTTTTTCCCTTATTTTTCTTGTTCTTTTTTTTGGAAAGTCATAAATACGAAGAAAAAAATTCAAAAAGACGTAACCATGCAACCAATTTTATAGTATTTTCTAAATACTTTTAATTTTAAATTTTGTTTAATATATACGTAAGATGATCGGCTAGGTGACTTGTTTAACCGATTACTATTTAAGAAAGTTACAACAAACAGTCTCTTGACTTTTGTAAAAACTTATCATTAGTTTTTTTTACTTTTTCACCTAATATATCTTTCTCTTACGAAAATCAATAATAATAAAAAAAATTAAAGTGGTAAAATTGATTAACAAAAATAAAAAGGACAAAATTAAAAGTTTAATTTAAGAAATTCAAACAAAAAGGCAATCAAAATAGAAGGATTTAATCAAAAAAATACAAAATTAAAAAGAGAAAAACACAAACTTTTATAAAAACACAACTTTTTAAGATTTGATAATGAAATTTTTGATTTTTATATAAAAATTTGTGATTTTTATCTAAAAAGGTAAGTAAATCTAAAGATTTGACATGATTTAACACATAAAAACACAAACTTTTTATAAAAAATACAAACTTTTTAAAATTTAAGCATGATTAAATCAAAACCCACCAAAATCAAAAAGAAAATAAAAGCTAGAATAAACCAATCAAACCTTGGCTCTTGATACCAATTGAAGGTCTACGTAATTATTGGCCTATTCTATGTGATTGATTTGATGGATTAATATGGTTGATTGATTGATAAATAAAGAAGAAGATGAAGGAAGGAGATGAGGGATTAGAGAGAGAAAGGAGAGAAGGGAGAGAAGTTAGAGAGAGAAAGTAAAATGGAATAAAGATTAAGTGAAATGACAATCAATAACCCCTCCTAACATGCTAGGAGGGGATATATATAGCTCACCCTACATGTGGGCTATATGGACCATACATAAACTAAATAGATCACGAGCCCGTTACATATTTATCGTTGGAGCGACCGATCCTTCATAAATACGTAAAACGTATTTCCAACAATCTCCCCCTAAGGGAGGTCGCTCCAAGAAACAAAGTTCTAAATAGTGTATAACTCGTGATCTATGCTAACTAAGATGTGACCGAGACTTTATTGGGAAAAACGTATTTCCAACAAGTCTTTTAAGTGAAAATAGTTTCATATAATTATACACATTTTTAATGCAAACATATACAATTGTATACAACTTTTTTGCCTTCCAAAAAAAATATGATTTTTATACGGTTATAACGTGAAGACAACAAAATTTTCATAAACATTCAAAAATAACTATAAAATAAAAAGTAAAAGTATTAAGTGGAAAATGTAAAAAAATAGTAGTGGAAGTCAACAAAAAATCAAAGACCATGACTATAACCTTTTTATGTAAAAAAATGTCAAAGATTAATGGTAGAAGCTCACACAAAAAAAAGACTGTTATTGTAACTTTTTAAAGTGAAAAATTCTCAAACAAGGAACATATGGGTCAACATCTATTTTATATAATAAACCAAAATAATTTACAAGTATTTTAAAGCACAAAAAATTTAATTTGTTTCCGAAATTTCCATCAATGTACAAGATTTTTAATGCACACCTCATAAACCATATTTACATTCAAATGGAGCGTCTGTTTAACAAAAATTCAAAAAAATTTGAATTTCAAAAATTAAAATGGATTAGTTATTTTTGGAAGAGTTTTATGGCTATTATTATGATGATAATGACGATGCGTTTTTAATAGCCCAATTTACGCTCCTGCCCTAAATTAACTCTAAACCTAAAACTATATAAGCGCCCCACACACCTCATCAGCAGCACAAAAATCACAATGTTCGGCATCCATGTTTGTGAAATCTCTTAGATCCCTAAAACTCTATTCTTAATCTCCTTCTTTGTAATGCTGCCAAGAATTGAATGGATTTAGGTCCATTCATGCAACATCATTGATCTAATTGCTGCAGAACAATATGAATTGCTAATCATTAAAATGCTGCCAAGAATTAAATGGATTTAAGGTCCATTCATGCAATAGCATTGATCTATATTGCATATGCAACACAAAAAAAAGAATGTGTTCTTGGCGTCCATGATTGTGCAATCTGTTAGATCCCAAAAACTGTATTCTTACTCTCCTTCTTTTTAATGCTGCCAAGAATTGAATGGATTTAGGTCTATTTATGCAACAACATTGATCTAATTGCTTGCACAACATTATGGATTGTTGGACATTTTAATGCTGCCAAGAATTGGATGGATTTAGGTCCATTCATGCAACAACATTGTTTTATGAGGTGTGTTAGAATGGAGATTAATAATGCTTAATCTCCTTTGTAATGCTGCCAAGAATTGAATGGACTTAGTTCTATTCATGTAACAACAATAATCTAATCTTCATTCAATGTTTCTGTTAACTGCAAGATATATGTGGATTTTATGAACATTGGCTTTTTGGTTGTTGCTAGTTATAATTCTGTGAATTGTAGGATATAGGCTGATGCATAATCAACATTACTATTCGTTCATCAAGCATGATACAGTTGGAATGAATGGATCAATGTTGTTGTATATCAGTAGACTTGCATTGTAAGTTTTTGAATATTGAATACATACTTCTCTTATTATTGTCCTCATCATAAGGATTGTGTAGTGAAAACTGTCATGCCACCTTTAACATTACGATTTATAAACACTTTTTATAAAATTACGTTTTTGAATAATGTTTCCTAAACGCAATTCAATGTTATGGAACCAAAATCTGCGTTTTATAATGGTTATTGAATACCACTAGTGTGTGCTCTGAATATTCCTTAATACACAGAAACAATTACAACATTTACAAACATTGATACATGCTTTTTGCTTGGGTTCAATTAATCTCTCGATATCCTCTCGAATTGATCTCGGCTCTAAGTGGAATGATTTGTTCTTGGTTACTAAAAAGATGTTGGTTTGTTTATCTATTTTAAACTAATAACAATTAATTAAGTGTCGAAGAGTAAACTTAAAGTTTTAAAAGATTAAACTAAAAGACGAGCTTAAAAATAAAAGTTTGGAAAATGTTAAAGATTATACTAGAAAAATTAATGGACATTCAATAAAAACTAACACTTGGAGAACTTTGTAAAAATATAAACTTAATTGACAAGTACTAAAAGAAAGTAAGATCGGAACAAAACAAAATAGGCTAAATCGGAATAAGGGAAAAAAATACACCAATCGGAATATATTCCGATTGGGGGTGATCGGAATGCAAAGAAAAGCTAATGATCGGAATGTTGTAAATATGTAGTCAATCGGAATACATGAGAATCACTCAATCGGAATATAGGGCAAGATCCAATCGGAATGTTCAAAATAGCTACAATCGGAATCTAGGAAAATGGGGCAGATCGGAAAACCAAAACCCTTTTCCGATCGTTCGATCGGAAAGAGGGGATGTATACGATCGGAATTCGGTCGGAAAATGGGTTTGTCCTTTCCGAAAATGGTGCTAATCCGAACTTAAGCAAGGGAAATGAGCTTATGGAATAAGCTAACTCCCAAAACTAACTCGAATCCAATAAAATACTGATCAAATAAGCACTAAAAACAACTTTTCTAAACTCAAAATAATCAACTTTTAAATCAAATCAATAAAAAGATGAACTTTTCAAAAACTTTAAAAAGTAAAATAAGCTAAATCAACCAATAAGCCAAAAAGAACAAGGATCTTAAAGCTTATTAGTGTATAAACTTAAGGAAACATAAAAAGAAATCAACTTTTTAGGCACAAATCATTGATGAACAACACGGATCATACGAGATTTGTACCAAAATCAATAAAAGTAAAAGAAAGGAAGGATGAGATTAAAGATTAAAAGATAAAAACTTGAACTTGATTAATGAAAAAGTAATACAAAGTTTTGATCTTAAATGGAAAAAGATGAAATCTAGTGAGAGAAAGTTTAGAACTTTCTCTCTCTAAAACTAGAAGCTACCTAAAAGACTAAGTGTAAACTAAGTGTATGAAATTTGTGAAATAAGGGCCTTTATATAGGCGTGTCTTTGTGGTGGTGGGCTTGTGATTGGGCTTTGGCTTGGGCTTCTTTTTCTTTTTCCTTCTTTAGTCTTCACGCTTCTTTAAATAAACGTTTCCGACTTGGATTTGAGAAGTGTCGGTGAATAATTCCAACTCGTCTTATAATCTTTTGTTTAATAGACTCGAGTTCTTCGACATATATGAATCTTCCATCTTTGGCTCTATGCTTCGATAAATCTTCAAATAGGCACAATGACTTCAAATCCTTTGCATCTCTTGGACAATAGACTTCGTCTTGAGTCTTTTTCCTCGATAAAACCCGTGCAATCCCATATTTTCTTCAATATTCATCCGGTTGACTCTGAAAACACAATAAACACAAAAACCACGCATAATTCCAAACAAATGATATTAAATACGTGTTTTGGTCTCGTTTTAGCCAGAATTAAGTGGTAAAAGGGATGGGTGTTCTCACACCTATCAAATCCCCTACACTTAACCATTGTCATGCCCTCATGCAATGCTTAGTGACAAAGCACATTTACACTTTTCTCATGATCAATCAACCTTGGCCTTATTAAAATACTACTAAACAAAAATTAAAGTACTAAGAGAAATTAAAACTTTAAAGTAAACAAGAGGATAGAAAATAGCTTACGTGGAAATAACTTGTAAAGAGATCGAGGACTTACATTAGGGCTTCGGTGCTGCGAAGATTTATCACCCTCAAGTTTCACGTTCCCCAAACTAAGCTTAAAAACGAGATCATTGTTATTATAAGTTAGCAATTCAAACACTTACACACATGGCTTAATTAAATGCTTAAACTCCCTTATTCCTAGGTGTATCTCTTATATTTTATTTTTGTCTTAGAATGATCATGAAGATGCATTTTTGGACTTATTTCGATAGTTTATTTAGGCTGAAAGCAAAGTAGGATGATTTGATCAATAGTTAGCTAAAGGATAAAATATTTTAAAACTGCTTCTCGGGATATCAAAAAGTTCATATCTTGGCATAACTCGGTTCACGATTTGAGACCTTTCTCGGGCCGATATTTGGCATGTACTTCATACTTCATATCTTGAGAGACGTGCTTGAGATAATGGTCTTCTCATCGTTCATAGAGTTTCTTCACTTGGAGACTTTTGAGAGGTACTCCAACTTTGTTGACCACGGCTTCATGATTATTCTTCAATCTCTATTTGGGATTTTGAGATACAACGATCCGCCTCCTTTTCGGACTTGGATCTATTTATCCTCATACCTTGTTAGGGTCTTTTCGGATAGACTTCTCCATGATCTTTATGGGAGTTGATTGCTTTTCGTCGTGAGTCTTGATCCTTCATATTGACTTTGGGAATAATGCTTTTCACATCACCTTGGATCTTTAGCAATAAAATGGAATCCTCATGCCTTGTTAGGGCCTTTTCGGACTCGCCAATCTTCGCGCCCCGCTTCATAAGTTATGCCTTGGCTATGAACTCTTATCATTACCGAGCAACTTTTAAACGATCTTGGGCTAGAAGCTAAGTAACTTTTCAAATCGTACGACCTTACTTATTGCAGATAAATTATTAGCAAGTGATGGGAGAATAGGCAAATAATTACACCAAGTGAGCTTGTGCAAGAATACCGACTTATAATTGACTCTATCATTTCTCGTCCTCCACAATTTAAAATCTCAAGTAATGAGACTCGTGGATACTTAGCCTAATAAACCAATTAAGGTCTACATGGTAAAGGATACTAGCTAGAATAAACTTGGATAAGTCTATTCGGGTTGAGTCAAAATAAACGCAACGGGCCTAATATGTCAAAGACTTCTAAACTAGCTACACCACTTTATTAACATTTTTGACTTTATTGCGGGATATATACATATGAAAGCAATGATAAAAAATTAAAAATTACGACTAAATGGCCAAAGTTAATAAAAAATTTGAAAAATGTTGAAAAATATAATTTTCCGGTTAAATGAAGGCATTTTCATGGAAAAGTCCACTTAAAACTTCGATAGAAGTCCCCCTACACTTAAGATAAACATTGTACTCAATGTTTAAGCATGTGGGAAAAGTTTCCCCTACACTTATGACATTGTGCACGTTGGTTAACTCAAGTTATGACATTGAATCACGATAGTTGAGAGATAGAACCGGATTTCGGATAACACGGGAGTACGGTTCTTCGTAGGTTCCAAGAGTGCATTCATCCCTGTAATCACATCACCACACAAATATAAACACCTATACAGGTCCCCCTACACTTAGGAGGTTAAAACATAAAAGGATAGATACTCGGGTTGCCTCCCGAGGAGCGCTTGTTTTTGATAACCGAGTCACGAGCCTGACTCGACCCAAAATTAGTTCATGGGGAACGTGGTGAGGGATGGAATCATCTCCTGAGAGATGTCCTCACCAAAGTACAGCTTCAGACGCTGGCCATTCACTTTGAAATTGGGCCCATTTGGCTGAGAAAGCTCAATGGTCCCATATGGAAAGACTTTGGCGACGGTGAATGGACCAGACCAGCGGCTCTTCAACTTGCCAGAGAAGATCTTCAATCGAGAGTTAAAAAGTAAGACTTGATCACCAACGTGGAACTCTCGGTTCTTGATTTTTGCGTCATGAAGGATCTTCGTCTTCTCTTTGTAGATCAGCGAGTTCTCATAAGCTTCATTCCTCAGTTCGTTGAGCTCGTTGAGTTGAATCTTGCGATGATCACCGGCTTTGTTGATGTCGAAGTTAGCCCACTTCAAGGCCCAGTGCGCCTTATGCTCCAGCTCGATGGGAAGGTGGCATGCTTTCCCGTACACAAGACGATACGGTGTACAACCGATCGGGGTCTTATAAGCAGTACGAAAAGCCCACAGAGCATCATCTAACTTATCAGCCCACGCGGCTCGATGCTCTCCCACAGTACGCTCCAAAATTCGCTTCAATCCACGGTTGGATATCTCGGCCTGCCCATTGGTTTGGGGATGATAGGCGGTGGAAAGACGGTGATTGACACCATACTTAGCCATGACTCTTGCAAATTGATCGTTGCAAAAATGAGTCCCGCGGTCACTGATAATAGCACGAGGAACGCCGAATCGAGTGAACAGCGATTTCAAAAAGTTACAAACCACCCTTGCATCATTAGTAGGTAAAGCTTTGGCTTCAACCCACTTTGAAACGTAGTCAACGGCTACAAGAATGTATTTGTTTCCTTTAGATGAAGGGAATGGCCCCATAAAGTCGATACCCCAAACATCAAAGATTTCACACTCTTAAATGAAATTCTGAGGCATCTCGTCTTTATGTGTGATCGTGCCTTGTTTTTGGCAAGCATCACATCGTTTAACCATCTCGTGAGCATCACGGTAGATGGTGGGCCAATAAAATCCCGAATCAAACACTTTTTTGGCGGTGTAGTTGGGACCAAAGTGACCACCAGTGGGTCCTTTGTGGCAAGCATCAAGGATTTCTAAAGCTGCCGGTCCATCAACACATCGGCGAATGATCAAATCAGCACACTGTTTGAATAGGTAAGGGTCATCCCAAAAGTAAGTCTTAATGTCGTTAAAGAACTTCTTCTTCTTCTGGGATGTTAACCCGTCAACGAGAATTCCACCCGCCAAGTAGTTTGCAATATCCGCAAACCACGAGGTTTCATCAGTAGTCGAGTTGATAGACATTAAGGTCTCCAGGGGAAAAGAATCATTGATTTCTTTGTTCGGATGATCCCCCTGGTAAGGATCCTCAAGTCTGCTGAGATGATCCGCGGCTAGGTTTTCAGCTCCTTTTTTTATCACGAATTTCGATTTTAAATTCTTGGAGTAGCAAAACCCAGCGAAGAAGTCTTGGTTTGGAATCTTGCTTTGTCAACAAGTACTTCAACACGGAATGATCGGTGTAAACGATTATGGTGGAAAGGACAAGATAGGGGCGAAATTTTTCAAAGGCATAGACAACAGCTAAAAGCTCTTTTTTGTTGTCGTATAATGCAATTGTGCCCCTTCATTGTCTTGCTAGCATAGTGGATTGGTTGGAAGTGTTTGTTCACTCTTTGGCCTAGAACCGCTCCAATAGCAAAATCGCTAACATCACACATCAACTCGAAAGGCAGCTCCCAATTAGGGGTAACTAAGACGGGTGCCTTAGTAAGCTTATCCTTAAGCGAGTTGAAGGCTTCAAGGCACTCTTTGGAAAAGATAAAAGGAGTATCTTTTTCCAAGAGGTGGGTCATCGGGCGAGCGATTTGAGAAAAATCTTTGATGAAGCGACGGTAGAAGCCCGCATGACCCAGAAAACTTCTCACACCCTTCACGGTTGAAGGTGGAGGCAACTTGGCGATAACATCGACTTTAGCACGGTCTACTTCAAGACCGGCTTTGGAAATCTTGTGTCCCAGCACGATGCCTTCTTTTACCATAAAATGGCATTTTTCCCAATTCAGAACTAGGCGAGTGTCTTCGCACCGCTTAAGCATACGTTCCAAATTGGCAAGGCAAGAAGAGAAGGAATCCCCAAAGACCCAGAAATCATCCATGAAGACTTCCATGGTTTGTTCAACCATGTCATGAAAGATAGCTAACATGCACCTTTGGAAAGTCCCGGGGGCATTGCATAAGCCAAAAGGCATTCTCTTGTAAGCACATGTGCCATAGGGACAAGTGAATGTTGTCTTCTCTTGATCTTGGGGATCGATGGGTATTTGGAAATAACCCGAGAAACCATCAAGAAAGCAGTAATATTCATTACCCGCTAAACGTTCAAGCATTTGGTCCATAAAAGGTAGAGGGAAATGATCCTTTCTCGTGGCATCATTGAGTTTGCGGTAGTCTATACAAACTCTCCACCCAGTAACGAGACGAGTGGAAATCAACTCGTTGTGTTCATTGGGAACAACGGTTATTCCGCCCTTCTTGGGCACACAATGGACTGGACTAACCCATGGTGAATCCGAAATAAGGTAAATCATACCCGCATCAAGAAGTTTGATAACCTCTGTTTTGATGACTTCATGGATTTTTGGATTCACCCTTCGTTGGTTTTGAATTGTGGGCTTAAAGTCGTCCTCCATGAGAATTTTGTGTGTGCAGAAGTGAGGGTCAATTCCGCGAATATCAGAGATTTTCCAAGCAATAGCCTTCTTATGAGCTTTCAACACGGTGATAAGTCGGGCTTTTTCTTCTTCCTTTAGGTCCGTAGAAATGATGACTGGCGACTTCTTCTCTTCGTCAAGGAATACATACTCAAGATGGGGCGGCAACTCCTTAAGTTCTAAATCCGGAGGATTTTCGACGGGAGGCGTATTCGAAGTCGGAGTATCGATAGCATTGACCGTGGGAGATGGAGGAGAAGGATTGTATTCGTTGAGAAGATTGTCAAAGAAATTCATGTCTTCATCCCCATCGGTGGGAGAATCATCAGTAGCTAAATTCACATCTCCCATGGTGTCTTCAAGATTGTTCCAAAACAAATCACTATCTCCAAATAGAGACAATGATGAATCGATAGAGGCAACGGTTTCAACATTGGGAAGAGAAGTAGGAATACTTTTGCAAGCATTTTGGAAGTGTTCTTCACAAGCCTCATCAAGAACGTCAATACAATTAACACTCTCGTTGGAATAAGGTTGTTTAGACAACTTTCCCATGTTGAAGACGATTTTATCGTCACCCACTCTCATGATAAGCTCACCGGCTTCAACATCGATGAGAGTGCGACCGGTCCTCAGGAATGGACGACCCACGATCAAGGGAACACGAGGGTCCATCTCGTAGTCGACGACGACGAAATCAGCAGGAAAAGTGAATTTGTCGACTCCTACAAAGACGTCTTCGGCTATCCCCACTGTATAAGCAACCGTACGGTTAGCTAATTCCAAAGTCATTTTGGTGGGGACTAGCTCTGGGAGAGATAATTGCTTCCAAACACTTAGAGGCATAAGATTAATACTGGTACCTAGATCGGCTAGGGCCATGCAATTCTCTACTCTCGGGAAATTGCAAGGGATTAAGAAACGACCCGGATCACCAAGCTTGGTTGGCAATTTCCTTAAGAGTACTGCAGAGCAATTCTCATTAAGTTGGGTGTTGGCAATATCAAGAAGTTTTTGATTGTCACTCAGAAGATCTTTAAACATTTTCGCATATTTGGGCATGTGAGCGAGAGCCTCAGCGAAGGAGATATTAAAATTCAATTGTTTGAACATTTTAAGAAAGTTCGAAACCTGAATATCGTCCTTGCTTTTGAGCTTCTCTTTCCGCAACCTAGATGGATAAGGTATATTGGAAGAAGAGGAGGGCTTTGGGAGAATAGGATCACTCACATCCTTGGGTGGAGGAGGGGTAGGAGTAAGAGGCGGAGAAATTGGGGAAGGAGAAGGATGAGGAATAGGAGCAGGTGACTCGTTCTCCTTAGTCACAACCACCGGTGGAGGTATAGGAAGCTCGGGTTCCTTGGTACCTTTACCACTTCGAGTGGTGATTGCTTTCATCTCCCCTCTTGGATTCGCAACGGTGTTACTCGGAAGAGTACCCGAAGAAGAGGGTTGATTACCGTGGAAGAAACTAGCCATCATGTTTCTTAAGTCATTCGTTTGACTATCCATAGTGTTCTTCATATCAGCTCTCAGATCATTCCCTTGTTTCATCAGGTCTGCTTTCAAGTTGCGCACTTCCTGTTGGAGATTATCCACGATCACATCGTTAGTCCTCATGTAGGTTCCAATGTCTTGATGTGATGCGGGGGTTTGGTTGGAAGGAGCAGTGTATGCGGGTGGTTGATAAGCAGGTTGCTGGTAAACTTGGTTGTTTCGTTGAGGTGGTTGTTGCTGTTTGTGAGGTGGTATGTATGGTGTACGAGGTTGTTGTTGTTGTTGAAGAGGTCGGTTGAGGTTTTGTTGTTGGTTTTGGTTGTTTGGGGGAAAACCGGGTGGTGAAAGATAGTTGTTGGAGCGGTAGCTAAGCAAGTTACGGTCACCTTGAGGTCTAGCTTGATAAGCAGGTTGAGGATAGGTGCCATATGCCGCATTCACATTCTCAGCAGGGCAGTCTTGGGTGGCGGTACAAGTGGTGTAAGAATGAGGACCACCACATATCTCACAAGGTTGGCTGACAGCGTTAACTTGAGCGTTTTTAGCGTTGCTGCTGTTGGTGTTGTTGACGGTGTGGGTGACAAGCGATTCAAGAAGCGTAGTGATTTTGTCAAGTCGCTTGTCGCTGTCACTAGTGCTAGCACTAGCAACATTGGTCCGAACACTCTTGGTTTGCACACGAGACTTATTCTCAATGATATCCCAAGCAACATTGGAAGTCTTAGCCAATAGATTACCCCCCGAGGCACTGTTTAGTGAATCTTGGTCACTCATGCTTAAACCATTGTAAAAAGTATTGATTTGATGTACTTTGGTAAAACCATGTTGTGAGCATTTTCTTAAAAGATCTTTAAAACGATCCCAAGATTCACTGAACGACTCATCGTACTTTTGTTCAAAATTTATGATTTCATTCCGCAAAGCGGTAGTACGAGAGGGTGGGAAAAAGTAATTGATAAACTTGGTCTCCAAATCCGTCCACGAGAGAATACTCTGTGGCGGTTCCTTAGCAAGCCAATGCCGGGCTTGTCCCTCTAAAGAAAAGGGAAAAAGTTGTAACCTGATAACCTCTTGTGGAACACCATTGAACTTGACCGTGTTAGTGAGTTGCAAGAATCTCTTGATATGGTCGTGTGGATCATCAATGGTACGTCCCAAGAATGGTTGAGCGGAGACCATATGGATAAAGCCTGATTTTAGCTCAAAGTTGTTGGCGGCAATTGGGGGTATGACAATTGGATCAGTGTTGCCATCTACATGAGCTTGCAGCAGTTCAATCATCGGGCGATTATCCGGAAGGGGCTCATTGTTGTTGTTATTATTCATGTTGTTGAAAGGTGGGTTGTTGTTGTTATTATTGTTGTTTGGAGGTGGTATGTTGTTGTTGTTTTGTACACCGGCCATGTCTAAGTTATCGAGAGGATCGGGCTCTTGATAAGACGTGGATCGAGTGCGCATACACCTGCAAAAGAACTAACAAGAGAAAAACAAAGCAAAATATTTTTGGTTTTTATGTTTTTTTATTTTTTTGTATTTTTGAAAATTTTATATTTTTTTAGGATTTTTGAAAATTTTATGAAAAAGTAACGTTCACGGGGAACGGATCCCAAAATCCAAGTTCTCACAAAAAAATTTTGATCTTAACGAGAGGAGCCGGCAGCGGCGCCATTTGATACATGCTTTTTGCTTGGGTTCAATTAATCTCTCGATATCCTCTCGAATTGATCTCGGCTCTAAGTGGAATGATTTGTTCTTGGTTAATAAAAAGGTGTTGGTTTGTTTATCTATTTTAAACTAATAACAATTAATTAAGTGTCGAAGAGTAAACTTAAAGTTTTAAAAGATTAAACTAAAAGACGAGCTTAAAAATAAAAGTTTGGAAAATGTTAAAGATTATACTAGAAAAATAAATGGACATTCAATAAAAACTAACACTTGGAGAACTTTGTAAAAATATAAACTTAATTGACAAGTACTAAAAGAAAGTAAGATCGGAACAAAACAAAATAGGCTAAATCAGAATAAGGGAAAAAAAATACACCAATCGAAATATATTCCGATTGGGGGTGATCGGAATGCAAAGAAAAGCTAATGATCGGAATGTTGTAAATATGTAGTCAATCGGAATACATGAGAATCACTCAATCGGAATATAGGGCAAGATCCAATCGGAATGTTCAAAATAGCTACAATCGGAATCTAGGAAAATGGGGCAGATCGGAAAACCAAAACCCTTTTCCGATCGTTCGATCGGAAAGAGGGGATGTATACGGTCGGAATACTCGGTCGGAAAAGGGCTTTGCCCTTTCCGAAAATGGTGCTAATCCGAACTTAAGCAAGGGAAATGAGCTTATGGAATAAGCTAACTCCCAAAACTAACTCGAATCTAATAAAATACTGATCAAATAAGCACTAAAAACAACTTTTCTAAACTCAAAATAATCAACTTTTAAATCAAATCAATAAAAAGATGAACTTTTCATAAAACTTTAAAAAGTAAAATAAGCTAAATCAACCAATAAGCCAAAAAGAACAAGGATCTTAAAGCTTATTAGTGTATAAACTTAAGGAAACATAAAAAGAAATCAACTTTTTAGGCACAAATCATTGATGAACAACACGGATCATACGAGATTTGTACCAAAATCAATAAACGTAAAAGAAAGGAAGGATGAGATTAAAGATTAAAAGATAAAAACTTGAACTTGATTAATGAAAAAGTAATACAAAGTTTTGATCTTAAATGGAAAAAGATGAAATCTAGTGAGAGAAAGTTTAGAACTTTCTCTCTCTAAAACTAGAAGCTACCTAAAAGACTAAGTGTAAACTAAGTGTATGAAATTTGTGAAATAAGGGCCTTTATATAGGCGTGTCTTTGTGGTGGTGGGCTTGTGATTGGGCTTTGGCTTGGGCTTCTTTTTCTTTTTCCTTCTTTAGTCTTCACGCTTCTTTAAATAAACGTTTCCGACTTGGATTTGAGAAGTGTCGGTGAATAATTCCAACTCGTCTTATAATCTTTTGTTTAATAGACTCGAGTTCTTCGACATATATGAATCTTCCATCTTTGGCTCTATTCTTCGATAAATCTTCAAATAGGCACAATGACTTCAAATCCTTTGCATCTCTTGGACAATAGACTTCGTCTTGAGTCTTTTTCCTCGATAAAACCCGTGCAATCCCATGTTTTCTTCAATATTCATCCGGTTGACTCTGAAAACACAATAAACACAAAAACCACGCATAATTCCAAACAAATGATATTAAATACGTGTTTTGGTCTCGTTTTAGCCAGAATTAAGTGGTAAAAGGGATGGGTATTTTCACACCTATCAAATCCCCTACACTTAACCATTGCCATGCCCTCATGCAATGCTTAGTGACAAAGCACATTTACACTTTTCTCATGATCAATCAACCTTGGCCTTATTAAAATACTACTAAACAAAAATTAAAGTACTAAGAGAAATTAAAACTTTAAAGTAAACAAGAGGATAGAAAATAGCTTACGTGGAAATAACTTGTAAAGAGATCGAGGACTTACATTAGGGCTTCGGTGCTGCGAAGATTTATCACCCTCAAGTTTCACGTTCCCCAAACTAAGCTTAAAAACGAGATCATTGTTATTATAAGTTAGCAATTCAAACACTTACACACATGGCTTAATTAAATGCTTAAACTCCCTTATTCCTAGGTGTATCTCTTATATTTTATTTTTGTCTTAGAATGATCATGAAGATGCATTTTTGGACTTATTTCGATAGTTTATTTAGGCTGAAAGCAAAGTAGGATGATTTGATCAATAGTTAGCTAAAGGACAAAATCTTTTAAAACTGCTTCTCGAGATATCAAAAAGTTCATATCTTGGCATAACTCGGTTCACGATTTGAGACCTTTCTCGGGCCGATATTTGGCATGTACTTCATACTTCATATCTTGAGAGACGTGCTTGAGATAATGGTCTTCTCATCGTTCATAGAGTTTCTTTACTTGGAGACTTTTGAGAGGTACTCTAACTTTGTTGACCACGACTTCATGATTATTTCTTCAATCTCTATTTGGGATTTTGAGATACAACGATCCGCCTCCTTTTCGGACTTGGATCTATTTATCCTCATACCTTGTTAGGGTCTTTTCGGATAGACTTCTCCATGATCTTTATGGGAGTTGATTGCTTTTCGTCGTGAGTCTTGATCCTTCATATTGACTTTGGGAATAATGCTTTTCACATCACCTTGGATCTTTAGCAATAAAATGGAATCCTCATGCCTTGTTAGGGCCTTTTCGGACTCGCCAATCTTCGCGCCCCGCTTCATAAGTTATGCCTTGGCTATGAACTCTTATCATTACCGAGCAACTTTTAAACGATCTTGGGCTAGAAGCTAATTAACTTTTCAAATCGTACGACCTTACTTATTGCAGATAAATTATTAGCAAGTGATGGGAGAATAGGCAAATAATTACACCAAGTGAGCTTGTGCAAGAATACCGACTTATAATTGACTCTATCATTTCTCGTCCTCCACAATTTAAAATCTCAAGTAATGAGACTCGTGGATACTTAGCCTAATAAACCAATTAAGGTCTACATGGTTAAGGATACTAGCTAGAATAAACTTAGATAAGTCTATTCGGGTTGAGTCAAAATAAACGCAACGAGCCTAATATGTCAAAGACTTCTAAACTAGCTACACCACTTTATTAACATTTTTGACTTTATTGCGGGATATATACATATGAAAGCAATGATAAAAATTTAAAAATTACGACTAAATGGCCAAAGTTAATAAAAAATTTGAAAAATGTTGAAAAATATAATTTTCCGGTTAAATGAAGGCATTTTCATGGAAAAGTCCACTTAAAACTTTGATAGAAGTCCCCCTACACTTAAGATAAACATTGTCCTCAATGTTTAAGCATGTGGGAAAAGTTTCCCCTACACTTATGACATTGTGCACGTTGGTTAACTCAAGTTATGACATTGAATCACGATAGTTGAGAGATAGAACCGGATTTCGGATAACACGGGAGTACGGTTCTTCGTAGGTTCCAAGAGTGCATTCATCCCTGTAATCACATCACCACACAAATACAAACACCTATACATGTCCCCCTACACTTAGGAGGTTAAAACATAAAAGGATAGATACTCGGGTTGCCTCCCGAGGAGCGCTTGTTTTTGATAACCGAGTCACGAGCCTGACTCGACCCAAAATTAGTTCATGGGGAACGTGGTGAGGGATGGAATCATCTCCTGAGAGATGTCCTCACCAAAGTACAGCTTCAGACGCTGGCCATTCACTTTGAAATTGGGCCCATTTGGCTGAGAAAGCTCAATGGTCCCATATGGAAAGACTTTGGCGACGGTGAATGGACCAGACCAGCGGCTCTTCAACTTGCCAGAGAAGATCTTCAATCGAGAGTTAAAAAGTAAGACTTGATCACCAACGTGGAACTCTCGGTTCTTGATTTTTACGTCATGAAGGATCTTCGTCTTCTCTTTGTAGATCAGCGAGTTCTCATAAGCTTCATTCCTCAGTTCGTTGAGCTCGTTGAGTTGAATCTTGCGATGATCACCGGCTTTGTTGATGTCGAAGTTAGCCCACTTCAAGGCCCAGTGCGCCTTATGCTCCAGCTCGATGGGAAGGTGGCATGCTTTCCCGTACACAAGACGATACGGTGTACAACCGATCGGGGTCTTATAAGCAGTACGAAAAGCCCACAGAGCATCATCTAACTTATCGGCCCACGCGGCTCGATGCTCTCCCACAGTACGCTCCAAAATTCGCTTCAATCCACGGTTGGATATCTCGGCCTGCCCATTGGTTTGGGGATGATAGGCGGTGGAAAGACGGTGATTGACACCATACTTAGCCATGAATCTTGCAAATTGATCGTTGCAAAAATGAGTCCCGCGGTCACTGATAATAGCACGAGGAACGCCGAATCGAGCGAACAGCGATTTCAAAAAGTTACAAACCACCCTTGCATCATTAGTAGGTAAAGCTTTGGCTTCAACCCACTTTGAAACGTAGTCAACGGCTACAAGGATGTATTTGTTTCCTTTAGATGAAGGGAATGGCCACATAAAGTCGATACCCCAAACATCAAAGATTTCACACTCTTAAATAAAATTCTGAGGCATCTCGTCTTTATGTGTGATCGTGCCTTTAGAACTTTCTCTCTCTAAAACTAGAAGCTACCTAAAAGACTAAGTGTAAACTTAGGTATGAAATTTGTGAAATAAGGGCCTTTATATAGGCGTGTCTTTGTGGTGGTGGGCTTGTGATTGGGCTTTGGCTTGGGCTTCTTTTTCTTTTTCCTTCTTTAGTCTTCACGCTTCTTTAAATAAACGTTTCCGACTTGGATTTGAGAAGTGTCGGTGAATAATTCCAACTCGTCTTATAATCTTTTGTTTAATAGACTCGAGTTCTTCGACATATATGAATCTTCCATCTTTGGCTCTATTCTTCGATAAATCTTCAAATAGGCACAATGACTTCAAATCCTTTGCATCTCTTGGACAATAGACTTCGTCTTGAGTCTCTTTCCTCGATAAAACCCGTGCAATCCCATGTTTTCTTCAATATTCATCCGGTTGACTCTGAAAACACAATAAACACAAAAACCACGCATAATTCCAAACAAATGATATTAAATACGTGTTTTGGTCTCGTTTTAGCCAGAATTAAGTGGTAAAAGGGATGGGTGTTTTTACACCTATCAAACATCTTATTCCTAAATAGATTACCAGTACTCAGAGCAGTTACTAATCTTGAATGCGAACTATTAAGACTTTATCAAATATTATATATCCAGTTGACATTATAATACTTTTTGTAAACTCAATTCTACTTTTTTTTTCTTAAGTGGTTGTAATTCTATTTAAACGACTGTAGCTATATGTGAATTTATAATACTACAATATAATTTTTAGTATCATACTCAGTATATGTAACAAATTTATAATAATGAGGTCAACACTGTAATGCAGTCATACAAATATGATCATAAACATGGCTAAGTTGTATACATCAATATAATGGCGTGGTTAGCAGGTTTTAAGCAGTGGATGTTCAAGACAATGACTTTCTACCATGGCTGCAATTTATGATACAAACAATCATGTACTTACATGCACCAGTTATGTATTTTTTTGTTTTATGATACAAAATTATGTCTAGGTTTTGTATTTTGTTTGTTTTAAAACTTTGATTTAATAATTAGACATTGTACAATGTTTAAACAAAAAATTATTATTGTACACTTGAAATACTTAGTGGATGTAATTTTTAAGCAGTAAATACAAAAACAATAAATTTAGTTGAATTAACTATGTTTACACATTTTAATGCATTTACACAGTAAACTAAGATTTTTCTTAGAAGTTTACAAAATAATTATTACATGCATGCATATAACTTCCTGTAACCATCTACTCTGCCTATTCGTTTTCCTTGATCAGAATATATAAACACCTCATTGGGTGCAATGGATATCTCAAAACCATTGTTCAAACATACATACACTCTTCCATTCTTTTTAAAAAATTACAAAAAATGTTTGAATCTTACAAGAGAAACTCATCTGCTGTGAATCTTGAAGACATCCAAGCCAATATCAACAAGTAAGTTAGTTTATTTAATAAGTATACTTTGTTCCTCATATCTTTACAATATCTTATATTTTGTGTTTTGTATTTGGAAATCGCGTGTGGAATCTACACAACAAGACAATATAATTGCAGAAACCCAAATTCTGCCTCAAGTGAAACCCTGCAATGATAGAACCATCCTAAACCATGATGATCCCTATGATGAGCATAGGTACTATGTCGAGGAAGCTGAGTTGCAGCGGCAATGGAGGTTGGAAGATGAATAAAAAGCGCTTCTCGAACAGTGGAGGTTGGAAGATGAAAAAAAACGCTTATTGAACAGCAGAAAAGGGAGCAACAAGAAAGATATGAGGAACAAAGAAATGTGCAACTTGAACAGGAGGAAAGGGAGGAACTTGCTGCGATTAGAAGGTAACTAGATGAGGAGGAGGAGGGTGAGGATGATTTTTACTATCATTACAACCCATATCAATCAGAAGAAGAAATCGACATAGAAGAAGATGATTTTGTGGAGTCTCACGATTATGATGAATTGCATCATTCATTTGACCCTAAAAAATCTCTTAAGTTCAATTTCAAGATTTATGTTTTAAAATCATGTAATGGACATCTTTTGTAATTGTTCAATTAATTTAAAGGAATATTCAGTGCAACTGTGTCTGTTTATGTTAATTCAATTTAATATAATTTAAATCCTACTTTTTAAAAGTGTTTAATTAGCAAACAATTTAATCATTAGCAAGGGAAAGCCCAATATTAGTCATTAGGACTTAAGCAGTTTAGTAATTCTTCCTTTATCAGCTATAAATCAATTAATAGTTCATATGACCATACGCACACTAGGACACAAATTTGATAATTCCATACCTTAATACATAAATTCGGGAATTAATCACAAGCATACACATCATAAGGCATAAGCATCACAGATAAGTTGCATGAACAAGTAATCCATAAATATTTTCAGCAGCAAAAGACATAAAAGATGATCAGCAATCACAAGGGTCATTTAACATACTTGGAATAAAGGAACCTGCATGTATTATGTAATTGATATGTTTAATACATTCTGTAAAACCCTGATTTTACCTCTTTGACTTTGTCACCTTATGTACATATCTTGCTTGAATCAGTGTAATTCCATTTCACCAAATTTTATGAAGCTTCAGTCTTTCATTTAATTACAGTGTCAATTCTAGTATATTTATAAATATATGAGAATTTTGTCATCTTTTACTACTTTAACTTTCACATAGCCACATTATAAATATTTAATATCTACAATATACTTTAATGAAGAAGTTTACCTTCCACCTTATATTTAGTCCTAACTAATTTATCACATTTAACATATACATATACGAAGACCCTTAAAATGATACATTACCCCTCTTGAAGCTAGGGGATACATGAATTATATATGTGTACAAGTGTATACTTACCAAAAACCCTTCCTAAACTTAAAACACTACCTAACTCACTACCTTGTCACTAGATATTTTTGGAGATCCTTTTTCCCCACATGTTGTATATTATACACGGCTAGGAAGCCTTCCATACAAACCAAACACAACATTCTCCAAGGAAATCTAGTACTAGGATTAGTATCATTAATGCTTGTACTTGGATGTCTCCTACTTATCCTTAACTTAGCCGAATAACAAACCTCACAACCCTTATGTACATCACTTCCATTTATGAGATGTACTAAACCTCACTATACATGCATCACACTTTCTACAACTAGCAAAACCAAAACCACATTCCTAAGCAAAACATACGGCTAGAATATACATATAGGCAAGTCTTCACTAAACCATTTAACTCTCACTTTATTTACTCTCCAATCATTCTTAAACACTTCACATTTACTCCTCATATCATTTAATTGAGTCAAGGTGACACTGAAGAAGAAAGAGGGTCGCGGCATACATATATCTTGACTAGGAAATCTTCACATTCCACTCTTAAGTAACCTCAAGCTCTAGTGTTCCTACTTCTTGTTCATCCTTCATCATCTCCTCAAAACAAGTAAGTGAAACATCTCCTTACCACCTTTCCATTTATTTTTACTTCCAATTGCATGTCATTCACATAAGCTCTTAGAAATCGAGACTAAGAATGCATGCACACGTAAAAACTATGCTAAAACCTAACTAGAAAGCCCACGGCTTGAAGTTGTGGTTATAAGCAAACATGCCTTCATGTTTAAACCTATAAGGAACGCGTGTAAACAAGGGACTAACTTAGGTTTGCTTCCTAGAAAAATTAAAGTGTTAGACCTTAAAATATGGCTAGATAAAGCCCCAAATGTCTCGGCTTAATATTCTACCCGAATGAGGAAAACATTGGTTTAATGCATCTTTGGTTAACTTAGGATGAAATTGGAAGAAAGATTATTAATAAGATAGATAAGCCACGAACTTAAATAAGCCGAGCCAAATAAGCCGAACCAAATAAGTCATAAGCTTGTATAAGCCGAAACATAATAAGCCCATAAGCCCAAGATAAATGTTTAGGTTAAATGGTTTTGGTTAAATAAATGTTAACTAATATTAAACAAGCCCACTAGTAAGCCCGTTAGGCCCAAGATGCAAAACCGGACCCTTAATGGGTCAACCGAGCCCACTAAGCACCTAATATTATTAAAGGAAGCTTTTTGTGCCATTTTTGTCATATAGTGAAAGTACTAGTCAAAAATGAAATTGTATAACGCTTATATACTTATTTCGTGACTTAAAACAAGTAAAAGGACTAAACTTGCCAATTTGAAAAGTCTAGGGTTGCGCATTATACTAGCCGAGCCTTTAATTAAACCCCGAGGACTAAACTTGTCATTTTATAAACTCATTGCAAGCCCTAGAATGTTTTTCGTGCCATAATAAATTAGTTCGAGACTTGGGGGACTAGTATCGTAAATTTTATGAACTTATATAAACCCTAGGTTACTATTCGTGCCCTTTTTATAGATTTCGAAACCACAAGGGCTTATTTTGCCACTTTTCGAATATAAACCAAGCCCTAGGGGGCTGTTATGTAACATGTGTACACCCCTAACCCTAAACTGAACTACAAGGACCATATTTGACAATACCCGAAAGTTATGCAAGACCTAGTTACACGTGTAACCAGGGGGACTTGTTTCTCCAAACCTTGAAACTAAAACAAGCCCTAGGGGCGTTTGTGTAAATTGCCGAGAGTATATATATATACTTGAGGGACTAGCATTGTGATTTCCCTAAACTTAAACAAACCCTAATTAAATATATTTTCCCTAATATTAAAAAGTATAAACTTAATTAAACCTATAAATACAAAAACCATTTTCGCTCTCAAACTTGTCATTTAAATAAATTATATAAACTTCGGAGACTTTTTTATTAAATAAAATGTAATACACTTTTGTAAACATTATTTATATAAGTTATATATAAATTAAATACAATTAATTTATAAGAATAAATATATTAAATATATTTATTCTTAATCTTGCACATTTTAAATAAATATAAAAACCTTCTTTTATAAATATTTAACTCATCTTATAATGATACAAGTACGAAGATATTAATTAAACGAATTGGTTACTTGAACGATATTAATTATTACGCACTTAAAAGTAAGTACTCTATTACTTGTACAACGATGAATTAAATTACAAGGATCATGATAAAATACTTAAAACCAGTATAAGCATGCACAAATTATTTTATTGACTTTTATACAACCTATTATACTTTTACCGAGACTGTATAATTACTTAGGTTGTTAACTGTGTTGTGGGCACTACTTTGGATTCTTGTAACTTATTACTATATTACTGAGGTGAGTTCATGACCCCACTTTATATATTGACAAACTTTTAAATCCTTTATGGGAAAGAAATCATGCAACTTATTTTATGGATGTAAGCTGTATCAACTTTTGATTACATGTGCCTATTGTAGAATTCCTCACGACCCGTGAACTGAAACTGTTAGAATTAATGGATTACCTGAATGTTATAAATAGATCTATTTGGGATTGACCATCCTAATCTGGGTGAGTCATGCTCATTGTGCCTTGGCCGGGACAACAGGTGTTTACCATGCCAGAACAGAATATTAGGTGCATTATTATTAATGCGAAGGGTTCTCATTTGTTGAGGACTTAACTTGTCAAGTGTCAGTTTCGGGCAATTGGCAATGTAATTACCTTTAAGTATTGATGTTATGTGCATTACTACTTCAGTGACTGTTTTACTATCCAAACTTATTTATTAAACCTGTGAATTCACCAAGTTTATGTTGACCTTCAAAAGCATGTTTTTCTCAGGTATTTGAAGCAGGAAGTTATTATGTGCATGGATCTTAGCATCAGGATAGGCAGCATTCTAGCACTCATCCGGGGATTTTTATTATTGGGAATTATAAACAATCTTTAATTCATGTTGGAACCATTTTAAATAACAATTCGCACTCCTGATCATGTAATAAATGTTTGATAATCTTTTATCTGATGCTCTATGTACTATCTGCTATTGATCCACCTACGCGACACCCAAATATAATTTCCGCTGCATTTGACCAATTTGGGGGTGCCACGGAATGGTATCAGAGCGATAGTTATAGAGAACCAGACCAAAAATTAATAAAATATAAAAATAAAATTTTTATATAAACTGGACTATAACTGCTTAAAAATCTTTTGGGATTTTCGGGACTAAAATAACTAAGCATATAGATCGTAGAGCATGCATTTATTATGTGAATTATGTGAGCATTGATTATTAACTTTTGGTTAAATGATCTTATAAGTATTAACTAAGCCTTTTAACTCGTGATCTTAAGAGAACACTCACTACAACCATTATAACTTAAAATATCATTTTTAAAACTTTTTTTTTACTTGAGTAAGCTTATACTTACGTCAATTAAAAATTATGTTATTCCTAGATTTACTATGACATCACCAGTAACATCACCGACAACTGTACCAGATGTAGACCCCACTTCAGTTGTACCACCGTCACCGACGTCAGTGCTGCCAGGATGGCTGTCAGCTTCCGAGTCTGAGGACAGTCGGACCGACGGAGTAGTCCCGACTGTTGCTACTCCACCTGCTGCTATGGTTCCCCCTGCTGAGGAGGAGGACCAGATGACCTATGCCCTGCCGCCCCTACCACCCTCGTCATCTCTCCAGGGCTATGCTCCCCGATCTCTACCACCTCGTAAGAGGAGGTACGAGACTGCCCTCGCCTCTATTTTTAAGGTCGAAGAGGGTTCCGGGACTAGACAAGTTGACCCTGTCCAGGCCCATATTGCTGCATTGGCTGCTCGACAGGCCAGGACATGGCAGATGTCCACAGCTTGCTGGTTGCCGGCCAGGCTGAGCGCTCTATCTTGCGAGAGCGTCTAGATTCCCTCACTTGGACCACCTGGGCATAAGCCCAAGTCGCCAGAGGAACATGGGCCACAGCCCACGATGCTCTTCAGTGGCTCATGGGGGAGTATGATTTCATCTGTCACCGCATCTACGCAGTGGTGAGTCTACAACATCAGACTCATGCTACCCTCTCAGCTCAGGAGCAGACCCTGTCCATGATCTTTGACTTAGCGACTGTTTGCCATGATGGAGTGACGGCAAAGATGGCGCATCTTTGAGGAGCTTTGGATACCCTTCGAGCTTGTAACACCCCATTTAATAGGATAGGATGCTATAGTAAATTATGGCGTATCAGCAAAGCATGCAAGGTAAATGTCTAAACATTCATGACCATAAATAGAAATACCGGGATCAAATATCGGTAGTCTAGTAACTCATACACAAGCAATATAAGTACTGTAAATGGAAAGGACTAAACAATGTCCAAAAAAGTATAGTATGATAAAGTAGGAATAAATGCATAAGGTAAAAGAGGCCAGATAGCTTCCAATCCGAATGCACATACTCTGGAGTTCCTACTTGCGTCCTTGGGTACCTGCCGTTTGGGAACATGAAAAAGTAGACGGCTGAGCATAACGCTCAGTGCATGGATATACAATAAAGCATGAAAAAACATAGAATATAGAAGCATATAAAGAGTATAAAGCATGAATGACAGCGGAAATGAATAAGTCCTGGAAAAACCTAGTTGTCTGTCATGTTAACTGTGTTAGCCCTAAAAATGTGAGCGCCAATTACGGAATTACATTAGTTTCATATGGGCAAAACATGGAGGGACTACTTTTGCTAAGTTGTCAAAGTCACTCCATGTCTAGCCTATATATACCCCTCCATACTTCCATGGAGGGGGTGAGGTTTTCCGTTTTGTGTATTTCATTTTCTCTCTCTAAATACACACACTCATTTCAAGTTTTACTTTCTCTCTCTAAAAATGTCTAAACATCACTTTTATCCTCCCCGACCTCCAGATCATCCTCTTGTTAGCTTGAATCTTATGGTTAACAATTGGTATCAGAGCAAACCGGGGGTGTTTTATGTGGAATCCTAGAATTCCGGATCTTTAAGCTACTAGGAATGCATCATGTTCATTTGATTAGATAATCAAAGCGGAATTAGAACACGACACATTAACAAGGTGTTTGGACACAAGACACATAAATTACTCAACGATTGTTCATTATATTAATAACAAACAACCACTAGGTGTGTATACATTGAATCCCACACCTAGTCGACACACGCTTTAGGTTTACATTGTATATGAAAGTTATATAAAACCTAATAACCCTTGGTTCCTTTTATAGTGTAAGGATTAGGGTTTTACAAGAGATAATATCAAATAAACATGTAAATCTTCTATTTAAATAAACATAGACAAATGCTTGGATTGTACATGACAATGAAACACGTTTAACAAGGTGTTTAGGCACAAAGAACATGAATTAAAACAAATGGATTGCTCATTATATTAATACCAAACAATCACTAGACGTGTATACATTGAATCCCACGTCTAGTCGACACACGCTTTAGGTTTACATTGTGAATGAAAGTTATATCTAAAACCTAATAACCCTTGGTTCCTTTTATAGTGTAAGGACTAGGGTTTTACAAGAGATAAGAATGAATAAACATGTAAATCTTCTATTTAAATAACTATATACAGAATATATCCTGCATATATATCCAAATAGAAGCTTCCAAAGGCTTCTTGTCTACGTTTTTGTCAATGCTTAGTTTGTACATGACAATGCTTGGATTGTACATGACAACGCTTGAGCCATCAACCTCCGATTTGCTCTTGTCAACGCTTGATTTGCTCTTGACAACGCTTAGACAAATGTCTTCATGTTTTCTTCGTTTTTGAGTTTCTGTCACATCAACTTTTTGACCCAGCAATCTTCCCCTAGTTGATGTCGGCAAAACTCTTTGTGTATCTCTTGTAAGTTGTACATGATCTTCAAATTGCTTCCCCTCAAGTGTAGCATGTATGTCTTCCCCTTTTTGTCACATCAACAGGGAAGTAAACAATGTATGCAATCTTGAAGATTCTCCAAATGTAGGCTCTGTGTAATGATCTTGAAGAAAAATAAATAAAGTAATCTTGATGTAGAAGTAGAATAACCCAACCTTGTGTTCCATGTCTTGTACTATCCATGTGATGAAGAACTTATACGAATGATTAAATATAAGTAGACCTCGATCCCTTGTCAATATTCTCATCCTTTGTGAGACACTGAGCACGATAATGTAACTCCTTCAAGTGTTATGACAAGTCTTCGTCACCAAACATTTAAAGCACGAACAAGTTATCTTTAAAGTCAGTGTATGGATCCACGACTTTAAGATATGATAGAACACAAACTCGCGAAAATCTTCTTCAAGCATCAAACTTACCATAAGAATTCTTACCCTTAAGCCAACACCTCTTCATGACGAATTTAATGAAATAACATCTTCATACCATATGTAAAAGTCAGAAATATGGATAACTCTTTCACAAGGCTATCCCGATTACATAATAAAATATCCATCAAATTCCCATGAATAGTTGCCAACTCGCATTAAAATCATTAATCCCTTTTAAAAATATCCGTGCCATAAATATCAACTTGATATTCTATATAAAAACGGAGATTCCATGTACCTTCGTGTGTAAATTCCTCCTTTTTGTGTGCTAAAAACGTACCAATTTTCTCAAACAGCAGCTATTCTTTTGTCATCCAACATATTCCTTTGTCCAAGATATAACACTGTGTGTTGTCCAACATCGGACAACACGTGACAGCGTTTGAAAAACCATATATCGGACAACTCATGTCAACGCTTTCCATCAGCGTTTGACTTATTCTTGTCAGCGTCTAGTTAAAACTTGTCAGCGTCTCATCATCCACTGACATCATCTAAGGCAACGTTACTCTTCACAGTGGCAAAATAATATATCTTTGGCAAATATTCTTCTAGCTGGCATAAAACAATCATTATCCTTAAAAAATAGCAAGTGAATATTATACCCATGTATAAGTCTGAACATAACCACGATCACTTCTTGCCTTAATCCACACGTCTTTGATCCAGGCTGTTTTCCAAGAGCAATAGTGTGTATACATCCTATAATTTTAGCAACTCAAATCCACGTGATATATGCACACTTCTTTAATCACACGAGTCAAACAAAGACTCCTTTTTCTTTGCTTTAACTTATGACGTCCCAAAATAAAAGCAATCCCACACGAACATACTTGCAGCAACTATATCATCACATGGTCCCCATAAGAAATATCAATTCAAATATTGGTTACCTAGATCTTCTCCCGCACGTCCTTAACAATATTAAAATCATGGGAAACCATGATCCGTCAACATCTTGCTTTAATAACCGACAAGTCTCGTGCCTTTTAAATCTTTTGATAATCAACCTCACGCTTGCTTTATATCAAACAAAATTAACCCTTTTACGTCAAACAATACTTTTATCTTCTCCTTGCACATCGTGGATCACAATAGCTGTAATCAAAACCAAATTACTGCTTCTCTCTTTGCACAAGCAACTTAGACGAACTGCTCTGTCACTTCTTTATCAACAGCTATCCTTCCTATAGTATTATCTTCGTGGGACCACCAAACAGTGAACAAACATAGTACCTCACGTGATTGATTTATGAAAACAGCCACATACGATTTGTTTCATCAAGCAGCATCATAATTCATTACAAGCAGTCTTCTTACTTCCAAGACCTACTGTACATGTTTTGTACCAGTAATCACCAACATACATACCCTGCTGTTTGCTATGTTTCAATAAGACAGATCTAGGGTTTTCAAGTAACCCTAAAAACGAATATTGCAATTTACAGCTTCGATTATCATCACACTAGGGTTCATCATGGTTGTAAGAAACCACTCACCAAGGCTAGTACGATCATCACCCGCAGCAAAGAACAATGAATATAGGGTTTTTAGACAAAACCCTAAATATAAATATCACTACTGCAGCCAAATTCGACGCCCAATAACTTCTTCATGAGAGCTTAGATCGAAGATCCCTTCGGTGAGATCCTAGACACAAGTGCCAAGAATCTACAGTTCAAAAATTACGAAGATCCAACGGTTAACGAAGGAGAAAACGTGTTTTGAACATGGCTGTTTACAGAAAACTGCATATACTCACTGCTGACTTCGACGCTTAATAACTTTTACTTGGAGATAAAACTTGACAATCCCTCCGGTGGATGTCTAAATATATGTGTATAGAACACACACAAGAAATTTCGTGACGATCCAACTGTTCAATCCAAAGTTATGACCTTATGAATACTGCTGCGCACACAAAAACGTCCAGAAAAACCCTAGACGGATTTTTCTTCTTTTCACCATACACGAACACCTTGTTGGTCCTAGCATCACGAGCCACGAGGCTCTGATACCAATTGTGGAATACTAGAATTCCGGATCTTTAAGCTACTAGGAATGCATCATGTTCATATGATTAGATAATCAAAGCGGAATTAGAACACGATACATTAACAAGGTGTTTGGACACAAGACACATAAATTACTCAACGATTGTTCATTATATTAATAACAAACAACCACTAGGTGTGTATACATTGAATCCCACACCTAGTCGACACACGCTTTAGGTTTACATTGTATATGAAAGTTATATAAAACCTAATAACCCTTGGTTCCTTTTATAGTGTAAGGATTAGGGTTTTACAAGAGATAATATCAAATAAACATGTAAATCTTCTATTTAAATAAACATATACAGAATATATCCTGCATATATATCCAAATAGAAGCTTCCAAAGGCTTCTTGTCTACGTTTCTGTCAATGCTTAGTTTGTACATGACAATGCTTGGATTGTACATGACAATACTTGAGCCATCAACCCCCGATTTGCTCTTGTCAACGCTTGATTTGCTCTTGACAACGCTTAAAACATTCAAAGTTTTCAAGCTCATGAAAACGACTTCTAAGTAAATGTCAACTTAGGACTCGTTCTTCAGTTAAAAGGAAAGTTTATCGCCGATGCTAAACTTCTCCTTAACAACGGGAAGTTTAAAAATTCTCGGACTTGAGCTCGTTTTGTAAGATATTCAACATCTTAAGCTCAAGTAATTGGTTTTTCAAAACTTTGAACACAATTTTTCGAGAATTTCTCAAAAAGGTTTTTCTAAATCTTTCAAAATTGTGTGTTCAAAAATGTTTTGATAAAAAGAGCATGTCTTCTGGAATCTGTAATATTTACGATACTAGAAATGTCATTTAATAATGACACGGGGTTGTAAATAAAGTTCGAGAAGAAGTTCAAATGTTTTAAAACATGCTCAAAATAGTTTGCTATTATTTCAGATAGTAACCCGTTTTTCATACTCAAGTCAAGCATTTCACCGGAAAGCTTTGACTCAACAACGAGATTTAATTTTCTTGGGCATGGTTTACTTTATAACCATGTAAGGGATTGTGTTTATGTAATAACACAATCTAACACGAATATATGTACGTGTCAGTGCATTTATTTGTTAAAACAAGAGAAATCTTGTTTTTATGAAGTTATCATCTCCACCAACCGTAGCAATTTACAATTGATATCTACATACTTGACGATGCGACTACTCAAACGGCGACTACAGCTCTTTCAATAGAACACGGGTCAACAATTGAGGGGGAGCAATTGTCCAGCATGCAGAATCTTTGACGCCGAAAGTGCCAAGTTCACATGTTGGTGTCAAGACATCGATATCAATCGTACACATGGAGTCAAGAGATAACTTCAGACGTGATGAGGCGACCAAAATTCGTGAACAAGAACCATATGCTTCTTTCATATGATGTTCTCCATCATTCAGGTCCAACCTCGTAAATTGCTAATCTTGTGATACATTATCATATATAATCTTTGCACATGATAAATACCTTACACTTGTGTTTAAAAGGTATTTAATTTACGTTTCAAGTACACCCTCATTAATTTGGGGGGGAGCTTGTGTAAAGCATAGATAATTGGATTTGGATTTTTCTTCCCAAATTTTCTTAAAACTTTATTAAATCAGTTGATATTAAAAACATCGATAAGGTTAATATTTTTGATATGGGGGAGAAAATGTGATTTAATAATGAGATCAATCAATTTAATGGTTTGACTTAATGTGCTGGCTGCTTAATGTGCGAAATGTTTTCGAATATCGTGGCATATGTTAAGGGGGAGCAAAATGGATTTGGATATCAAAATGGATTTCATGGTGACATACACTTACCCAAAACATCTCTTTCACGACGGTGACGATTGTGGTGACATAAGGATGGTAGGATAGGTTAAAGTCTAATGATTCTTCTAGAACCGGAGGATTCTTCCCAAGGACATTCCTAGCTAGAAATAGTAGTCCTTAGGAAAGATGGAGAAAGATTGTGAACGTAGCTGAATGCCGACCAAGTACTTAAGTTAGCACTGGAACAATCACAACAAGGTGCTAGTTATGACGTATTGGTAAGCATTGAAGGGGTTGAAGAATGAAAAAGAATTGTAAAGATAAAGGGTGTAAAGAAAGAAGCCCTCCTTACAACCTTAGGCAGAAACCGGGTCAATACATATGCTATTGAGATCATTTTTAATGATGCTTGATATTGAAGATAGACATCATAGACCCAATGATGCAATGCACAACCCATCTCAACTAACTCATATATCTCTCAAAAGATATTTGTTTTAATCACACGGAGACAACGCATTATCTATTGATTTATTCACTCCGAATAAAATGGTATTGAAGTGGTGGCACTCCCCTCCAGCCTCCGATCACTAAAATCCAAAATGCACTATCGAGTCTAGAGCCATTTGAGATCATCAAATATCTCATTAGGACACACTTTCATAATTCCTTACTTCTTCACACACTGTGAAAAGTAAGAAAGATTTTAAGAGTCCTACGCAAAATCTTCATGATCTTGCCTAAACATCCGAGTAATACGAAAGTATTTACAATGAAGATGGAAATCTTGCCAGAACACTCGGAGTGATACCTTAGTGTTCACAGTGATGAGTGGAAATCCTTCTAGTGTTAACCTCAAACAACACTTGATAGGTAACTTGCAAGATTCTACACGAATCAAGCTCGTGACAACTGGAAAGCAACGATGGTGCGATTCTTAATTAAATTTCACTTGTTCCAGGAACATGAATTGACGTCTTCAAATCATGTGGATAATATTATCCAAATGATTCACTCTTTATGTTCGCAGTCAGGTTTGGACGGTCGAATAAAGAGAACGGGTTTACCCGCGAAATCTTGTCAAGGAGGTTCTTAATTGAAACTACTTGTCACAAGTACGATATTTTATATCGTCCAACGGTCTTTCACCGACCGGAGGTAAAATGCTACCGAACTAGAATGAAATGTTCAAGGCCATTTCATCCGTGTATATGGTTTGTTGCTAACTGCCTTATGCAGCGTAACAAGAAGGTGGCATTGCGGTGTACAATCCAGAAGAAGTTGTCGCCACATGCTTATACTGTATGCACTTAATACTTCAACAAATTCAAGAAAGTCTAAAAGTCAAGTCTTCCGCTGTATCAAACTCTGAAGCTTTCAAGAATTTATAAAAGTATAAGTATGTGGAACATGAAGTCACGAGGAGGCAAATATCACAAGTGATGAATGCACAAGGTCAAGGCAAGGAAACATGCTCAAAACTAAAGTCAAAGATCACATCAATCATATTCACAAGAACAAGATCGAAGACTCAAACATAGTATGCTAGGTTTAAGATTTTGTAAAATGGTGTGACCTCCCTTAGGGGGAGATTGTTGGAAATACGTTTTCTAAAGAAAGTCTCGGTCACATCATTGTTAGCATAGATCACGAGCTATAGACTATTTAGGACATTGTAACTTGGAGTGACCTCCTTTAGGGGGAGATTGTTGGAAATACGTTTGTACGTATTTAGAAAGGATCGGTCACTCCAAAGATAGATACAAGTGTTGGGCTCGTGATCCAATGTATTAAGATATAGCCCATATAGCCCACATGTAGGGTGGGCTATATAAAGCCCCTCCTAGCATGTTAGGAGGGGTTGAACACTTTGTTATTTCATCATTTCCATCTTTCTCTTATTTCTCTCCTTTCTCTCTCTACCTTTCTCTCTCTAGTTCTTTCTTCTCCATTCATTCAATAGATAAATCATAACATTGCTAAATCCTAAGAAACTATGGACCCACAAATTTAGATATCAGAAATGGAGGAAGTGGATGTTTGCTGTGGTTTGGTGAGCTGATGGATGTCAGAGAATATGATGAAGATCATAGCATCTACATAAAAATGCCTGCTTCTGAGTTAGCAGGTAAACATATATACCACTATTAATTTGCATTGCAATATCTTAATGTTTTTAGCTAAGTGTTGATACTTAATGACTATTATCATTTCTGATCAGAAGGTCATATGGTCAGAAAAAGGATAAAAGTTCTCATCATGATCCTATCAATTTTGCCAGCCACGCTGCTTCTGTCTGCTGTAGTGCATTTCTGTCGGAAGAGAAAGAAAATACTTCACAAAAAAAAGCAAGGTAAAACTAATGAATCTTGGGGTATGCCCTTGGTAAAAAGAATACAAGTGTGCAGACAGAACATCTTGGGGATATTCAGAAGTTTAGCCTATATAAAGTAGAAAAGGCCACGGAAAACTTCAGTGACTCAAATAAGATCGGCGAAGGTGGCTTTGGCCCCGTTTACAAGGTAACTTAGTAATGTGTTTAAACAGAATTCTAAGCATAATACAAATGTGCAGAAATTAGAGTTATCATGAACTCTTAATATTGATCTTTTAGGGTGTGTTGGAAGACGGACTAGAAGTAGCCGTGAAACGGCTTTCAAAGACATCAGAACAAGGGTTTGATGAATTCAAAAATGAACTGAAATCGATTGCTAAGCTTCAGCATCGGAACCTTGTGAAGCTTCTTGGATACTGCATTTATGGAGATGAGATGATTTTGATATATGAATACATGTCTAACAAAAGCTTGGACTCGTTTCTATTTGGTATGACCCTCCATGATCCAATGCAACTCCTACACTTCCTTGCCAAATCTACACTGACTAATATTGAATCTTATCCAGATGATAAAAGAAGTTCTATACTTAACTGGCCCGTCGCTATCACATTATACTTGGAATGGCTCGAGGGATTTTGTATCTACATCAAGATTCACGCCTTCAAATTATCCATAGAGATCTGAAGGCTGCTAACATATTGCTGGACTGACATGAATCCTAAAATATCTGACTTCGGCCTTGCTAGAATCTTTGTAGGACACGATACAAATGCTATGACAAAGAAAGTGTTCGGAACATAGTAAGCATCCATAACATGTGCTAATTAAGTCTAATACATTTTAATTTCCTCAAATGCTAATACGCAGTTAATTTGATTAAATATGTTGCAGTGGTTATATTTCTCCTGAGTATGCGGTACACGGGCGTTTTTCTATAGAGTCGGATGTGTTTAGTTTTGGTGTTCTTGTGTTAGAGATAGTGAGTGGGAAGAAAAACATAGAATTCTCTCATGAAGATCACGGTGACAACCTTCTTGGACATGTAAGTTAATATCAAGCCTCAGTTAGATATATATATTTTAAACACCATTCTCTTAGAATAGATTAACTAAAAATGAATTCCGTTATGTAGGCATGGAGACTCTACAAAGAAGACAGGTCAATTGAACTAATAAGCGAATCAATACGCGACTCATGTGTGATCTCAGAAGTAGTACGGTCAATACATGTTGGGCTATTATGTGTACAACATCTCGCAAAAGATAGGCCAACAATGTTGTCGGTGCTTCTAATGCTAGTCAGTAATAACGTTTTGCCTGCACCTAAACAACCTGCTTTCTTTACCGGAGATATTAACCAACAACAACTTAGCTCTAATTCTTCGGCTAATGACTACAGCATAACACAAGTGTATCCTAGGTAGCTAGCAAATGCTACATGTTTATGATATGCCAAGCATATGTACACCGTTTTATTTTCAAGGTGAAGTTACGAATAATATAATAGAAGCATTTGCAAATGAAAGAAATATAAGAAAAATAAGAGATTACCGGAGACTCAGTCGACCGTTGCCTGCATCGAAGATATTTCCGATTTTAGATACCAGTGGAACTGTGGAAGATATACAGAATTACAGAAGACTATTTCTTCCATCATTTAGTAATCCAACTTTTTAAAATAAATCAGTAACCTTAAACTTAAAAAAATGTAAAATATTACCTCCAAATTAACAAACTGAAATTACTATTGCCTAGATTAACTTGATAATTAATTACTCTTTTTTAGCCTATTAGAGGAAATCACATACTTGAATTATTGGAAATAAGTATGAGTACAAATCTCGAGTATATCAGCTTTTGGCTTGGGCCGAAAGATTAAGAAACCCCTAAGGGGACTTTGGCTACAAAAAGAATCTCATTGGCATTCAAGGAGGTATCATGTAAAACCTTAATCATACTTTTAACCTTAATCAGATGCCTACTTACTCTCACGCTCAAGTCTAATTATGAGGTCCGTCCTCCCGGTAAAATTATCGGTTTATTCTCTTTGTGCAGGATCCCAAAGCAATCACTTGGTGCACGGTTTGCCCATATTACACTCGAATAACTACCTATTCAACCCCGCACATCTTTTGCATCAACAAATGTTGTAAAATGAGAGAACCATTCCTTTAAGTGTTCAAAACTGTGAAGGTCGCCTTTAATACATTTATAATTACAAACAAAATATTTTATGCGAAATTTAAGTTAGAAAAGCTGTCATAATCAACTTTTTTTAGCAAAAAAGTTGTAAAGTGAAGACACTGTAAATGGATTGTATGACTGCAGAAAGCTAACTCAAATACTTCAAAGTGCCATGTGACACCATGAGGTTTCAAGTTAATTTTGGAAAAAAATAATGAATAGATCGAGCTGTGTTTTATTCAATGTTTCGAAACTCGGGTTGACCCGGCAGGTTCAACCGGTTGAACCGGTTCCGGCCGAAAAATCGGGTCAAATTGACCCGGGTCTTATATTTTAGAAACTCGGTGTGACCCGCCGGTTTGAAGCGACCCGGTTCGTGAGACCCGGCCGGGTCTTAATTTTTTTCGTGGTTTTTTTTCACAATTTAATTATATGTATTTGCAACGTAACTTTGTTTTCATATATTATATTTGTTAGTAAATGGTTTTTAGGCCAATATATGAAATATTCATGAATTATATATATATTTTTTGCAGTATTGCAAATATATGTATAATTTTTTTTTATGGAAAATCGGGCCGATTCGGCGATCCAACCGGTGATCAGTGACTCAACTGGGTCGATTCAAACCCGGGTTACAAAACATTGGTTTTATTAGTTAAAATAGATTAAAGAAAATACTTGCAGTATGTCAAGTCAAAGTTAAGATAATTTGTACAAAATTACAAATGGTTGGAAAAAAGAAGTGAAAATTTCTCTTTTGGTGGCCATACTTTTGAAACTTCAATGGTTCCATACATGTGTGTTTAAACATGTGGACTATATGAGTTGACCTCTAACAAGACAAACAATTCATCAATGGAACTTCTTTCAATACTTGTTTCCTTTTCATTAGTTTTATTCTTGCTGCTACCAGAATCTTTGGCAATAGACAGCATCTCTGCAAATGTAGCTCTAAAAGATGGTGAAACGATCATTTCAGCCACTCAAACGTTCGAACTGGGATTTTTTAGTCCGGGAAATACAAAAAATCGATATTTGGGGGTATGGTTCAAGAAGATATCAAGTGGTACTATTGTCTGGGTTGCTAACAGGGAAACACCAATTATCGACACATCAGGCATACTCAAGGTCAGTAGCAACGGAAGACTGCTGATTCTAAATGGAAACAATACTGAGATATGGTCATCCAATTACAAGTTATCTATGAAAACTCTGAACCCGATGGCGCAGCTTCTGGATAATGGAAATTTTGTTGTGAGGGATACAGTTAACAAAGGTCGAGATCCAATTTGGCAAAGTTTTGATTATCCTGGTAACACATTCATACCAGGAATGAAATTCGGGAAGGATTTTGTAAGAGGCACAGAAACATATCTGACATCTTGGAAAAGTGACAATGATCCTTCCCCAGGACCATACATGTACACGATGGACACAAATGGATATCCACAGATATTTCAGATGAAAGGTTCAATGATACGCTCCAGGATTGGACCATGGAATGGTGTCAGGTTTGATGGTTTGCCCACAGAAGACCCTAACCGACTACGTTTCCCTGAGTTTATCATTAATCAGAATGAAATATATTTGAAGTACGAGTATAATGCCTCAGATGCACTAAGAGCAGTTTTGAGGCCGGATGGCGATACAATATATTTGCAATGGGTCCAGCAGGGTCAGGACTGGATAACGTATGGGAATGCAGCAGTTGACGCGTGTAGTAGTTATGGATTATGTGGAGCTTATGGAAGTTGTAACATAAACAGATATCCATTTTGTCGATGTATAGAAGGTTTTGTGCCAACAGTCGAAGAAGAATGGAATGCAGCTGATTGGTCGAGCGGGTGCCAACATAAAGAACGTATAGATTGTGGGAATGGAGATGGCTTTAAGAAAGTTTCAGGACTGAAATTTCCAGACACGCGACATTCAAGGTACAATAAAAGCATGACACTAGGAGAATGTGAGATGGCCTGCAGAAGAGATTGCTCATGTACAGCTTATGCAGATTTGGATATCAGAAATGGTGGAACTGGATGTTTGATGTGGTTTGGTGGGTTGATGGATATCAGAGAGAACGATGAAAAACAACATCTTTACATAAGAATGGCTGTCTCAGACTTAGCAGGTATGTAAAGTTAAAGGTCTTGGATCAACTCGACTAGGATGAAAATTTATAATTTAAGTTTATCATAATTTACTATAAGTTATTCTAATATTCTGCAGGTATGAACGCATTTCTCATTTATTACTTTTTATTTATGAGTAATTTTAAACTTATTCACACATAAACAAACCTTCCTAATTATTGTATATATGCATTAATGAAAGGCAAATCGAGCTTCAACATGGAGAAGAAAGTACTCACCGCGGTCCTGTCAATTTCATCAGCGGCACTGCTTATAATGATGGTAGCATATGCCTGCAGACAGAGAAAAAAAGGGCATCAACGGAAGGGACGAGGTAACAAAAACTAGTAATTTTTATGCTTTCAAAAAATGCAAAGTAGTACGGAGTAATTATTATTTATAAGTATAACTCTGGAGCAATCACATATATGCCTGTTAGGATGGTTTAAACTTTAAACACGAGCAAACAGTCACATATATGCCTGTTAGGATGGTTTAAACTTTAAACATCATTTACCATCATTTTAAAAAATTGGTTAGCCTAGTTGGTAAAGCTAGTTGCATGTGAAGGTGTAGACCAAGGTTCAAACCATGTCAAACATTATTTATTAAGCAATTTTTATTTAACCGGGGACCTGGTCCCTTTTACCCAAAAAAAAAAAAAAACACGAGCTAACAGTTGCTATTAGAAATGTCAGGGACCTTTTATTTCATATTTATATGGTTGGTTAAAATCCATTTAAAAGGGAGAAACACACAGCTAACTGTATCAACTAAAGATATATATTACGGTTTAGAGAGTTGCTCTTGTGTGAATTGGATCATCTGAATTACATTGTAACCGAATCATTCAACTGTTTGTAAAAACATTTTGTTCTTACATTTGACCTTCATTATTCAAATTATATCAATGCCTTTCTTAGCTTGTAAAACTTGAGGCAAGAACATTGTACCTTGTGCATTGAAAACCTTTGCCTTGAAATATATGTTATTGCTCTTAATAATGTCATTCTCATGTAATTAATAAAGATTGATCATACTGTTGTTTAGGAAAACGGGTACACGGTGACAATGATCATAGCAGTTTTATGACAGAAAACCTTGATGAGCTACCTTTCTTTAGCTTGTATGAAATAGCTAAGGCCACAGATGACTTCAGCGAAAATAATAAGATTGGTGAAGGTGGCTTTGGTAGTGTTTACAAGGTAACTTGTGGTTTCTCTGAATATAATGGAATCATTATCAGTCTCGTGAAAAAAAAATGTAACACTATATATACGTAAGTAGAAGTACTCTTTAAGCCTTTTTTTCATTTAGGGTGTGTTGGAAGGTGGTCAAGAAGTAGCAGTGAAGCGGCTCTCAGAAACATCACAGCAAGGGCTTGATGAATTCAAAAATGAAGTCATTTGCATTGCAAAACTTCAGCACCGGAATCTTGTGAAGCTTCTTGGATACTGCACTCACAAAAATGAAATGATATTAATTTATGAGTACATGGCTAACCAAAGCTTGGACGCATTTATATTCGGTGATTTATCTCTCAGCACTTCCATGGTTTTGTTCAAATACTTGCTAACTCAATTGATGAATCAGCAGTAATGATGGAATAAATTACTTGGCTATATTTTGACAGATGAAACCGAAGGTATGCAGCTTGATTGGCCTCAGAGATTTAACATTATTCATGGAATAGCTCGAGGTATACTGTATCTACATCAAGACTCACGCCTTCAAATTATTCATAGAGATCTGAAAGCAGGTAATATATTGTTGGATGCTGACATGAATCCAAAAATATCTGACTTTGGCCTTGCTAGAAAGTTTGTAGGATTCGATAACGTTGGAAAGACAAATAAAGTGGTTGGAACTCAGTAAGACTCGCGGTCTTATTAATTGTTTTACAGCAGATCTAATAAGTACAGTATATAGTATATACTAATAACTCACAATAATTAAATTAACTTTGTTCCAGTGGTTACATTTCTCCTGAGTATGCACTATATGGACGATTCTCTACAAAGTCAGATGTATTCAGCCTTGGTGTTCTAGTGTTGGAGATAGTGAGCGGGAAGAAAAACAGACTATTTTATCATGAAGATCACAGTGACAACCTTCTTGGACATGTACGTTAAAGCGGTAAATAGATCTTAAGTAACCTACTTTTAGCATACTCAATATCCTGAAGCTGGAATTGTATCAGGCATGGAGGCTCCACAAAGAAGGAAAAACCATTAATCTCGTGAGTGCATCTTTACGTGACTCGTGTGTTGTTTCTGAAGTACTGAGGTCTATACATGTTGGGTTACTCTGTGTGCAACATTATGCGGAAGATAGGCCGACGATGTTGTCGGTAGTTTTGATGTTGGTTGGAGAGGGAGCATTGCCTCAACCAAAACAACCTGCTTTTGTGACCGAAGCAAGTGGCCGTGCACGTGAATCTGTTTCATCAGCCGAAGAATACACGATAACAATGTTGTATGCACGTTAGCAAGCACAGTGCATGTACATACACCCACAACACTTTACCTGTACCTTCATGAGTAAATTTCACAAATAGGCATATGTTTTAGGTTGATAACATCACATTTTTACAAAGCTTTTCTAGTTTACAGGTTTAAATAGTGGTTAATATCATTGGCTCGTTATATTCCTTGGCTAATGAATGATTCATTGGCTCGTTATGGTTTTTTTTTTTTTTTTTTTTTTTTTTTTTGTCTTTTCATTAAAAAAAATAAAAAAATAAAAAATAAAAAATAAAAAATATGAAACAAAATAAGTAATGAAATTTTTTTATTTGTTAATCCTGCATCATGATGCTTCTAGGTTTTGCTATGTTTATTTGTTACATACTAAGGATGAAGCATTAGATAAATTTAAAGTATTTAAAACTGAAGTTGAATTACAACAAGGTATCCAAATCAAAAGATTTAGGACTGATAGGAGAGGTGAGTACATGGATACTTTGTACTTCAGTGTGTTGGAATAATCCATGAGACAACTGCCCTATACTCCACAACAAAATGGTATATCTGAAAGGAAAAATAGAGTACTAAAAGAGATGGTTAATTACATGTTGTCCTACTCAGGAAGTCAAGGGTTTTGGGGAGAAGCTATCTATTTATTAAATAGGTTCCTAATAAAAGGAACAGGATTACCCAGACTAAAAGGAAACCAAACTTGAACTACCTCAAAGTTTGGGGTTGTAGGGCACTTGTAAGACTTCTTGATCCAAAGGTGAAAACCTTGGGTGAAATAGGCATTCAATGCATCTTTGTTGGATATGCTGAGCATTCCAAGGCTTATGGGTTCTATGTTATTGAACCTAATGATTCAGTTTCAATAAACTGAATCATTGAATCAAGGGATGTTAACTTTGATGAGACTAGGTTCTCATCAATCCCTAGACCAAGCCTTAGGACTCCTACTGGAGATATTGGTGCTTCAGTGGAACCTGAAAGGGTCACTTGGCCTGAGTTTCAACTATATTTAGTTGAAGGTACAAGGGATGAGGTGTGTGACCAATACTACTATTGCTTTAATTTTGAGGATGATCCCAAAACATTTGATGAAGCAATGAAGTCCCAAGATGTTGCTTTCTGAAAAGAAGCAATCAATGATGAGATGGACTCTATCATGGGCAACAACACTTGGGTGTTGGTTGATCTACCTCCAGGTTGCAATCTAATTGGATGCAAATGGATTTTCAAAAGAAAGATGAAGGTAGATGGAACTATTGAAAAGTTCAAGGCAAGGTTAGTCATTCAAGGCTTTAGGAAAAAGTCAGGGATAGACTACTTTGATACTTATGCTCCTGTAGCACGCATAAGTACCATAAGAATGTTGATTGCCTTGGCAAATATTCACAATCTGATTATTCATCAGATGAATGTGAAGACAACATTCTTGAATGGTGATTTAGATGAGGAGGTTCATATGAACCAACCTTAAGGTTTCATCATGTCTGGTCATAAAGGTAAGGTATTAACTCCTTATATGGAGTGAAGCACGCACCTAAGCAATGACATCAAAAATTTGATGAAGTGGTTTTGTCTAATGGTTATTTACTTAACCAAGATGAAAAATGTGTATATAGCAAATTTGATGAATCTGGTAAAGGAGTCATCATTTGCCTATATGTTGATAACATGTTAATCTTTGGTACAGGTTGATTTAACCAAAGTGTTTTTGTCATCAAGGTTCTCTATGAAAGACATGGGGAAGGCTGATGTTATCCTTGGCATAAGGATTAAACATGAAAGTGATGGTATTGTAATTTCCCAGTCTCATTATATTCACAAGGTATTGAAAAAATTCAATCACTTTGATTGTACTCCAGTGAGTACACCTATGAATACAAGTGAGAAACTAATGCCTAACAATGGTCATGTAGGGTGATTGGTTGCTTGATTTATGCCATGACTAGTACTAGGCCTGATAAAGCATTTGCATTGGGTAAACTGAGTAGGTACACTAGTAATCATAGTACTCAGCATTGGCAAGCTATTCAGAGGGTACTGAAGTATTTGAAAGGAACTATGGATTATAGACTGATGCAAGTTGGATATCTTTTGGATCAGCAATACCGAGGATAATTCATCCACAAATCCACAAGTGGCTGGGTATTCCTTTTTGGTGGTGGTGCAATTTCTTGGGCATCCAAGAAGCAAACTTGCATTACTAGTTCAACAATGGAGTCGTGACTCTAGTTAAGAAACTTGCTTCTTGGGATTCCATTGTGGGTCAAACCTATGGCACCCATATCTATCCGTTGTGATAGTGCAGCTACTTTGGCTAAAGCTTATAGCCAAATATACAATGGTAAGTCTAGACACTTAGGTGTTAGACATAGCATGATTCGTGAGTTGATCATGAATGGGGTGATATCAATAGAGTTTGTGAGGTCTCAACAAAACTTAGCTGATCACTTGACGAAGGGATTGTGTAGAGACTTGGTTATAAAGTCTTCTAAATGGATGGGTTTAAAGTCCAAACTAGTCACTGAATGCTAAGACACCCAACTCCCTCCTAAGGAAACTTGGGAGTTGAGTTCAATGTGGAAAGTCGAACATTCAATGGACTGAAGCACATGTTTTACATATCATCCCAAGGATGTGCTTGTACCTGTTGAAAGGAGGATGAAGTTATAAACTTCTTAATGGTTAATTTCTTTGAAAAAGTGCTTAAGGAGGAGCATTAACTAAAGAAGAACCACCTATGTAAATGTTGAGGTTTCGCCTGCTCATTGCGGATTTGGACAAGAACTTGTTCAACCCTGCGAGCTTCCCGTTTAGCGATTGCACTTCCTTTTTTGTCTTTGGGCTTTGAAGCTGAATGACTGCGTCTGTCTTTTCCGGGCAGGGTTTGATGCAATTGGGATCAATCATGTATCCTAGGAACATGCCTTCTATTGCCCCAAAAGTGCACTTTTTTGGGTTTAACTTCATGTTTATTCTCCTAAGTGTTGAGAATGTTTCATGTATATCTCGGATAAGTTCATCCTCTGTGTGACTTTTTATCACTAGGTCATCAACATAGACCTCTAAATTTCGCCCGATTTGACCTTCGAACGCCTTATCAACCAATCGTTAGTATGTGGCCCTTGCGTTCTTAAGTCCGAATGACATTTTTGTGTAGCAATACACACCCTGGCTGGTATGAAATGTTGTTTTTTCTTCATCTTGCTCTGCCATTTGTATCTGGTGGTATCCCGTGTATGCGTTTAGGAAGCATTTAAAAGGATATCCGCATAACGATTCTACCTTCCAATCAATCTCTGGGAGTGGATAGCAATCTTGGGGGCAAGCTTTATAGAGGTCTGTGAAGTCAACACACATGCGCCAGCTGCCATCATGATTTTTTAACCATCACTGGGTTAGCGAGCCAGACATGGTAGTAGACTTCTCGCATGATTCCTGCATCCACCAGCTTCTTCACTTCCTCGAGTATCACCTTGTTGCGCTCTGGAGCTTGTCCTCTTTATATCCTTCGCGGATTTGCAGCTTATGTTCGGCTAATGACCTTGGTACCCTCGTCATGTATTTAGGTTCCCACGCGAAGATGTCTAGGTTACCCTTTAAGAGGTGGCACATGTCAGCCTTTCCTTTATCAGACAATGTCCCTCCAATCATGATCTCTTGATCCGGATATTGTGGATGGACTGCTACCTTTAGGTTCGGCGGTGAATCTATCTTGGGTTCCGTTGTAACCCGAGGGGGTTCCGCGATCGTGTTGCACTCTGGGAGTGCGATGGCTGTGTTGAAGATCGTTACAATTCCTCCCTCCACTGGGAACTTCATCATGCCATGGGTCGTAGAAGGTATTACTCTCATTGCTAGTATGGCAGGTCGCCTAATGATTCCGTTATACTGCGATGATGATCGTATTATCAGGAAGTTCATTGAGACATTCGTTGAATGTTCGTCGCTTCCCACCTTCACTACTAGCTTTAGTTGGCCCAAAGGCCACAACGCTTCTCCACTGAATCCGATGAGCGGTGAGGTCGCAAGTACCATCTGGCTCCTTACTTCTGCGCTGAGTTTCAGGAAACAGTGTTCATACATTATTTCTGCTGATGAGCCTCCATCGACATACATATGATGTATATGGTGTTCACCGATGTTTATTTCTATCACTAACGGACCTTCTGCCACATTCTTCGTGCTGAGGGGAAAAAGATATGTCTCTTCCTTTCGAGAATTTTTGCTCACCTTTTGCTTTGTCCTTCGCTGCCACGCTTGTACCATGTAAAAATTTGCGTTAGCGATGTTTGGTTTCCCATCCTCCGCGGTTTCTTTGACAATGTGTTTTAGCTTGCCTTCTTTTACCATATTCTCGATATGTTTCTGTAGCTGAATACATTCATTCGTAGTGTGTCCCTTCTCATCATGATATTCACAATATTTGTTGCCAATGCGCCTTTCTACCGGAGTGGTTATTGGCAATGGTCTTGGGAAGTTCGCGCCTTCTGATATAAGGATTTCCCTCGGAGTTAACTTAAGGGGAGTAAAACTAAAGTTACTGGCTCGTCCCTCTCTTTTATTTCTTTGGTAGTCGAGAGACCTCCAGGCCTGCTTTGTCTACTAGAGCCTTTATTAGGCGCGTCACGGGGTCTATAACCATGGGCATTTTGTATGACTTTTGAGGCAGCTGATTCCCCTGTATGAAGGATCTTACTCGCCGTAGTACCCTTTCTGTGGTTTTTTCATTTAGCTTTTTTATTAGATCACTGTTGCGTATACCTGCCATGAAGCAAGATACTTTTAAGATCTCTGGTCATTCCTTTCTTTGAAGACATTCGCTCTTGAAACGTTCTAGAAAGTCCTCCAGGTATTCGCCCTGGTTCTGCTTAATTCTGGCGAGTGATACAACACTCCTATAATGTCTTTTCTGTTGCACATAATTTCTTTTGAATGCTTTTCGCAATGCTTCAAACCCATTAATTGTTCGTGCCGAAAGTCTATCAAACCAGATCCACGCGTTTCCTACAAGTGTAGAATTGAACGTAGCCATTGCTCAACGTCTGCTTGGGATTCGAAGACTTTTAGGTGGTCTTCTGATCTGAGGTGCCATCGTATGTTTTTACGTTTGCTGGCATGCGACGCTTTCGTGTATCCGAGTAATATTGTATGCGTCTTGTGAAAGCATTTTTTTCTAGCTCTTCTCCAAGGTTGTGAGAAGCCTTGGTCATCTGAAGAGTAATATTCACGCCTGCACTTTGTAGGGTGGTTATCACCCGATCTTGATGGATTGCTTTTAGAGGATTGATCGTGTTCTGCGCGCTTCTTTCCTTTCGTTCCCTTCTGATTTTTCCTGTGTTTTGCAACTAGTGGGATGAGGGCTTGCTGATTATTCGCTACATATTCTTCCATCGCGCGTGCCTCAGTAGCGATTACTTCCCCGCTTTCTTCTGATGCGGGGTATCCTTCTTTTATGTTTATTAGGAGGAGGCTGAGCTGACTCCTGTCCTACATTTCTTTCCTCAACAGTAGGTAGGGGAGTTGAGAATAGTATGCTTGTTCCTCTAAAAGGTGGATTTGTTACATCCCAACTGTTTGCTTGGCTAACATTCGCGGATGCAATGTGACCATCTACCATCGAAGTTCTTCGATGGCCTTCGTTCACACCGTTTTTAGTCATTGCTTAGAGTTAGTGTAGGGTCCTACGGATGGCGCCAACTTGTTGATACAAAAGTTGGATGGACCGAGCTTGACCCGAATTAGGCTTAATTCGGGGTCTTGTGGACTCCGGCTCTTGCACCAAGTGAAACTTGTTTAAGGACCATGCGCACTAAAAATAGACACCGTTTGGCTTACCGTGGGTTTGTGACCCACGATTAGACTCTGGCGTGAGAGTAAGTAACCGATTTGAGTATGTTAGGGTTTAGGGTAATGACCCAGAATAGTTTGATCCTTATCGCATGACAAAGGTAAGTGTATATCTCTTACCTTTGTTTGAGCTTGTCGCAGCGACGAGGACATAGTTAAGTAATAAACCGTATGTGCGACAGCGACTTACCGGGCCTCCTGGGCTGTGCGCACATCGTATAAGTATTAATCCATTCCTGATGGATACGGGTAGTACCCGTGAGTCGGACTATCCAGCTCGACTAGGGACTATGCGTCATCAGCGTAAAATCTTGCAATTACGTCCTACAATCGGGAGACACATTTGGTCGATTATTGGGATGGTTCTCATACTTCGATATGGTTTGATCAATGGTGTGCTCATAGTCCTCTTGCTGATAATATTTCAGACATGTACATGGGTGGTTTATCTGTAGCTTCGACGGTTAGCGAGCTTGTTTTTTTAGGGCGGATGATGTTGGGACAGTAAGCTTACTTACTAGTAAGTATTTTTTCCTTTCTAGCATGACTGTTCCTACTATAGTTGAGGGCTCCCAGGATAGGCTTACGTGGAGAGATGATCAAGGTATCTTCAACCCTTTCTCGGTTAAGGAGGTTTGGGCTTCTATTCGCCCGAGAGGTGATATTGTGAGTTAGTTTGGTTCTCCAAATGTATTCCCGTCATGCCTTCAATGTGTGGCTTATAATTAAGAAAAGGCTTAAAACGCAAGACATGCTCAATCCATGGGATGTTTATGGATCGGTGAAATCTTTTTGTCTTTTGTGTGATATCAGCAGGATTCCCATGCACATTTATTCTTCCAATGTCCGTTTGCTCAGGATGTTTGGAATCATATGAGGAGGTTAGCAGGTTTACATGCTTCGGGTTATAATATATTCTATACATATTCTATATTCGATGATCTCATGCCTATGTCTAAACGAAGAACTACGAGGGTTGTGATTGCTAAATTAGTGATGGCTGCTTCGGCGTATTTCATATGGCAAGAGAAAACCGTCGCCTATTTAAGAACACCAAGAGGACTACTACTCAAGTTATTGAGTGTGTTCCATTCGTCGCGTGTCGTTTCAAAAATTCAGCCAATGGTGTGGTTTTTGCTTGGATTTGGGAGCTTCGTGATTCGATTTTGGGTTGATGCATTTCATTTTGGTTATGTAGGTGATTTTCCAATTGGTAATTTTGATATGTATTTTTTTGATAGGTAACCATATGGCTTGTCATATGTTTGTAGTTGTTCAAGCGTTTGGCTTGAGGTTAATGTATCCTTAAGCTGCATTTCATTGCACTTAATGTTGTTTTGGGTTTTTATATATATTGGGTTTTTATATATTTTACCGGAGAAATGTCTCCTTTTCTGCATTTTCTCTATCTTTTGTTCTTGTGCATTGTTCTTTACTATATTGTTTCATAACATTAGAAACCTTTTTAAGTTATTCTTCGAATTTCTTTTAAATAGTCATGATCGGACTGCTATGTTTAGAAATCTTGGCCAAAAGCTTTATGTTTAAAAGTCTTTGCCAAAAAAGATTATAATCTATTGCCGATACTAAATGGCAGTAAAAAATTTGTATTTATTTTTCATGATATTATGCATGAATCAAATATATTATGATGAATTTTTCATTAAAATTTGTGTTTTTCACAATAAAATCTGATAAGTGAGATTTCAAGTAAGTATTTTCATAATTTTCTTATGCCTTATCCGAAAGAACGAGTCATCGAAATAACGAGTCACCGTTGATATCAACACATTTGACAAATGTGTACAATGGTTAAAACCTTTCTTCAAAAGCTTGATAAAATAGTAAAAAGTCTTCTAAAACTTATTGTAAAGCCGAAGGTCTTTTTCTATCTTTGATAGAACCGAAACTAGACTCTCTATCTTTGATAGGGGTATATGATTGTGTACGTCTCAACCTCCCCCGTATAGTGTCCTAGATAGTATTAAGACCCATAACATATGGAAGACGACATTAGGTGTTATTTTTCTAAAACTCGTGCATTGAAGATAATTGGTGAAAGAGGAAATATCCATAGGCACTTTTCGAAAGAAAGAACAAAGATATTTCAGATCCATTTCCATACGACTTTAAACACATTTTTTTTTAAAGGCTTAAACAAATTTGACTTTTTTGAAGTTAACTAGGGATGAGCATTTGGACCCGAATCCCGAAACCGTATCGGAACCGTAACGATTCTCGGTACCCGAATACCGTTCGGTACGGTACCGGTATTACGAAATAAGGTGAAAAAAATTCGGTACCATTAATTCGGTACGGGAGTTGTACCAATTCGGGGAATTCCCGAAAAAAGGGGAAAAACCCGATTTCCCGGTACCGGTACCGATATCCAAATCTCGTTCGATATGGTACCAATACCATTAATTTATGTTCGAGAAAATTCGATACCACTAATTCGATACGGAATCGGTACGATACCGATACCGTGCTCATCCCTAAAGTTAACAATTCATCTATAACTTTGTGTTCAACCGCTACTATATGAACATGACGTGCATGCATGTCACATGGAATTGGAAGATGTTCTAGTAGAATTTTGCATAGTCAGTCATGCAAACATTAACACAATAAGTCTTCTTTAATACAATACTATGACTTTTGTAGGAACTTTCTTAGACAATGAGAACCATGTCTAACTCTTTTTCAAAGTTGGTGGGTTTCTTTAGTTTCTAAGGTGTGTCCAATGATTACTGCAATATTGATTTGATTTTCACCCATAAAAGCTTATCAATGAGTATAAAGCCGAACCTGCGTTGTTTGACCCCGAAGCAGCAACCAAACTCAAAGTTGTATGCTGCACTATATATAAAATCTGTTAATCACGATCAAAGATGGTATAACTTAGAGGTGAAAAAACTTGTGACTACCTACACTAAAATATGAGATGATTCAAATTTGAATAATGGTTGGTGCAAACCACAAAGAGGGGCGCTATGCACCCAATTTGAGTCCCGATGGTGATGGGCTCAAACTTGGTCGATTTATGAGAAAAAAAATCGGAAACCATGATTAAAAAGAAAAAGTAAAATAATATGTCAATTTTGCATATATTCTACGTACCTGTGAAAATAGTTTGAGTTCATTTTGATAATTTGACCTAACGGAGATTATATGTTGACCGTTATCATGGTTTAACTAAAGGACAAAGTTGTCTTTTCTAATTTTTTTTTAACAATCACTTTTCACATTCAATCTCTATAATCACTTGGTCAATCTTTCGTCTTTCATCTTCCCCTTCATAACACTCAGATTTCTCTTCTTATTTTTAAACTATCATTGTACCTCCAAAATAATCTACTACTTTTATAAATTAGAATAAAAAAGATTCACTATACACAGAAATCACTCCAACTTCATTGAGTGAACACATAAAAAAAATGGGCCAACTTTTCTCATTCTTGGTGCTAATTGACGTTAGCCATGGCAAAAAATTGGGCCATTACATTTGATCGCTAATTCGTTCATTCTTTTTCTTAAGGGATGCCCCATGATTTCTTGAAACAAGTTGTAGGTCCAAATTCTAATAATGAGGAAGTTGATTATGTATCGACAAACAAGATTTCGTCGATTAACAAGCTTAAAATTATAGCTTCTAATCCTTGACAGAAAATGGATACATTGTTTTTCGACTCTCAAAACCCCAAATACAAATTAAACCATCCAAAACTAAAGGTGTATGAAAGCTTAGAAAATGAAATTTTGGCAACTTGAGCAGATAGGTATCTCATATACATCCACCTAATCTTGAAATTATGAAATTCGCATTCAAGTATATTGCATTAGTTAACGAGTGTTTATGCTAATATTGATATAATTGTCGTAAGTTCCTAGCATTGATCATTCCTAAATCTTAAATTATGTTTTTTATTAAGTGATCGATTGCCGCAAATTAGTTACAGAAAAGTTTGTAGGTGACGTGTTTTGCAGCTGGGATTTTGAGTTAGATCGGCAAATAACAATATGTATAAAGTAAAAACGGGTATCAATGTCCTTCCAACTTAATATTTTGTGTACTAATCAAAACGTACCATGTACAAATCAACACCCATTATATCCTTAATAAAGAAGGGGAATTACGTTTCCCTATGACCAGTACCCAGCCCACTCACAAACGAAATAAAAAAATATTGTACTCCTCTCTATGACCAGTACCCACCCCACTCACAAACGTAATAAAAAATATTGTACTCACCTCACAGCCTAAACTCTCCTCACACTCTTCATGAATGTGTGTGTTTTACCCCCACCACGTAATAAAAAATATTGTACTCACCTCACAGCCTAAACTCTCCTCACACTCTTCATGAATGTGTGTGTTTTACCCCCACCGTTGATTAATTTCTCCCAAAATGGGAGGGAACCGTTGATTGCCTCACACTGTGGCTACAGTTCTACAACCCCATCTCCTCCGCCCATTTATAATTGTTGGTTTGTTTACAGCCGTTGATATGGTTTGAGAGAGTATAAGATGTATCGTCTCTCTCATCTCCTTCATTTGGTCTCACCTAATGATTGATACCAACATCTTTCTGATCTAAAATAGATCGTTATTGTTGATCCAAAATCTGTCTCATCTAACGATTGGTGCGACTTTGATGTCACGGATGATACCCTAAACATTCGATTGATACCTAAAATATTTGGGTTTTCTTGCGATCTTAGAGATGCGATGGTATGGGATGAGGGAGATGGTTTCTTATTGCGCATCTTGGTATTTCTTTATTATGCTGGTATTTGTTCTTTTACTTAACTGTTGTTTCTACAGTTGTTTAGATTTTGATGTTGACCCACGTATTCTCATTGGATGAAACATTGTTTCGTTGCCGCTATTGATGGCAGGCGATGATAGCATCATCTTTGTTGTTTACGATTTCTGTTATTTCGCCTTATGCTCCTTCGATGCCGCCACACTCTTCGTTGCCGCCATCTATGGCGTGCGATGATGTGCCGGTTGGGTGACGATGGTGCTAGGTTTATTGACGCCTGATGGCCTACAAGAAAAAGAGGGTTTTTTAATTATTATATCTTTAATAAAATTGGAACACGTGTGTGGAATCCTTGCTCCATATATATGTTATATCCACTGGGAATTGGGAACGTCCTCGCTTTTCTTGGATACTAATGGTTCTACATTTGGACTATTTGCAGTATGCAATTAGTATGATTGTTCCTGGGCCTTTTGATTGTTTGATATAATTGGTATAACCCGTCGCTAGGCTTGGCAATAATTTGGATTTGCAGCCGCGACGGGTTTTGTTGGAATGTATAGTTGTTCAGGCTGTGAGGAGAGTTTAGGCTGTGAGGGGAATACAATATTTTTTAAGAGGGGAGTACAATATTTTTTATTTCGTTTGTGAGTGGGCTGGATACTGGTCATAAGGAAACGTAATTCCCCTTCTTTATTAAGGATATAATAATATCCACTGGGAATTGGGAACGTCCTCGCTTTTCTTGGATACTAATGATTCTACATTTGGAGTATTTGCAGTATGCAATTAGTATGGTTGTTTCTGGGCCTTTTGATTGTTCGATATATTTGGCATAACCCGTCGCTAGGCGTGGCGATTATTTGGATTTGCAGCCACGACGGGTTTTGTTGGAATGTATAGTTGTTCAGGCTGTGATGACCTGATCGAGTCGGCCTAGACCTGGGATTGTACGGATTCTTGCAGTTTTTGTACACGGATTATTGTGGTTATTATCGGTACATTTGTGATTAGGGCACGTGATTATTTACCCGTTGGACTGTGCAATTGTTCAGGCTATGATGACCTCGAATGGCCCGGGTTAACCCTGAGATTGCACGTAACTTGGCGGGGCAACCTTTCGAGGTTGCAGCCATGGCGTGTGTATCCGGTCTTTCCTGAAGGGTTTCTGTCTGAGCCGACCATGGATAAAAAATTACCTTTCGCTTCTGCTTTTTGTGAGCCACAGTTTACGGGCTCCCATGTCTTGATCGGGCGGCTACACTTTCATTGTCGGTGTAGTCATGGCGGATGTTCCGAGTGGTTCTCGCAGAAGCGGATCTGATCCTTAAAATAAATAGTCGGTTTCTTATGCACTATGTGCGCGCTTGATGATGTGTGTGAAGTCTCTTCCTTTGTGTACCATACTTCAATTGGGCGATGATGAGTACGAGTGCTTTAGACACTTTTCTGAGCCACATGATCATTCAAAAGAGTCAATGGTACGTGCATTGGCAACGCATCAAAAAAATTTTGGTATGTAAACATTTTTTTCTTACGTGTTACGTTTTTTTTATGTATGACTGGCTCAAGGGTGTTTGTTTTGCCTTATATAGCCCTCTTATGATTTAGCTATTTTTCGGCTTATGTTTACAGCATATAAGTTTCTACGTGTGTTTGTTCTGGCTTCAACAGCCCGTAACCAAATAAGCTAGCTATATAAACTGAAACATAAGTAGTTCAAATGATGATGTCTATCTTGCAGGTGTACAACGCGAAGTGTGGTCTATCGTTGAACCAAAATTTGATGGTCCTAGAAGACACACCATATTAGGCACAATCAACAGGCCTAAATCAACCACAAAACCTAATTTCAGGAAGATAATCTGCTCATACCAAAGGAGTTCTAACCTGTGAAGCCGCATGGGTTTATCGTGGACAGTAACACCACTAAGCACGATGCACAGTCAAGAGTTTAGGCGTCCCTGCGGTCGAGATTGTCCATTCCAGTTTTCCGTGCAACAAAGGTACATACTTTCTTTCTAATCTCTGATTTTTCGATCGTTTACCTTTTGGATGATAGTAGTTTATTCATTTTACGGGATATCGGTGTGTATTTCTAAAAATTACATTTAAAAATATATGCCTTAATAATGTCACCTATCTTCGCGATCTTACTCTATTTAGACTTCTAAGTGGTGGTAGTTTTTTCCAGCCGTTTCTAAAGAAATGTGTTCAACCCGGAGGTTACAAATGAAATGGGGCCGACCATGAATGTTATGTTATTGGAAGGAATCAACAACGCAGCAAAATCGGTAACTGTGGTGGTTGTTTTTGCAGCCGTTTCCAAAAGAAATATGTTCAGCCCGGAAGCTGCAAATGAAATGGGGCTGACCATCAAGGCCGGAAGGAAGCTGAGAAAAAAAATAAGGTGCGTTACAAGTAACCTCTGTTTATTTACGTAGCTTTTGCTATGAACATTTATCCCGAAAATGTGCATATTTATTTAGTATTGGCTTGAAATTTTTGTGAAACTGTTCCTGTTTAATTATGCAAATAATACTTTGTCGTCGCGTTTTGATTGTCAACCAATAGGTATCGGGTTTGACTAAGATTACTGATTCACATGTATGTTTACTATCATTATGATAGGGAATTGATGTTGCACAGAATGATGATAACCATCAAAGTAGCATTTATTTATTGTCTTCGGTAAAGAGTTTAATTACTCATAATAGGGGGTCAAATATTTGGTTTTCTGAACTTATATGTTTTCTGCAAAAATTTTTCGTTTTTTGTACTAAAACGATATTCGTCATCCTCATAATGGATGTTGTTAAAACAGTAGCCAAACGGTCGCTATCCTGCAAAATGGATGTTTGGTTGCTGTTAAAGTAGGAGCCAAACACCCCTTTTGCTGCAAACCGGGTGTTTGGTTGCTGCTAAACCCTGCACCAAACACTACTGCTACAAATCATGTCTGCTATTAGAGATTTAGAGTTATGTATAGATGTGACTACTTTTTGATTAAATATCTCTTTCATGGAAAAGGCACTTCGATAGACAAAACGGATGGACTTCCTTTAGCAGAACGCATGCTACAAAGAAACTTAGGGATTACGAAGCAATGGCCCCACAAAGTATGTTTGTTCGGTGACTCGATGGGGAGGTGCAAAAAGCCACGAGGTTTTCTTTAGCGGTACTCTTCATGAAATCGATGTTATCAATAGCAAGGTATCTTTTCAAACCAATTTGCTTGCTTTGCTGTTTGTTTTGACCGCAAGTTCATGTTGTTTAGTGTACGTTGCATTTGGGTGCATGGGATATGCATTCCCCTTTTTCTGCCTAGAAGTTGTAATGTTTTGCTATTTTTGTAGAAACCTGATGCGGGGATAACTCAAGATTTAAAGCTAATTTTGATGGTGAAGTTGAATCCCAATGTCTTGGATCATGTTCCTCGCTGGTAAGTCTTTGAAGATGCCCGTAGTTAACCCAAACTCTATCTGTAGTAGTTCAATTTGATGTGTAGTTGCCTGCTAATAGTTATCACTTAGTTGCATAAAGTTTGGGAAAAAATAAAATATGCGTTACACTTAGCTATTTATTATTTGACTTAACTGACTTTAGTTTTCGTGGAATGGTATATTTACGCCGTTTTTTTAAATTCAAACAGCTTTTCGTGGCTACTTGGTATGTCAATATTGTATCCAAATGTATCTTAAAATATCCGTTGTCCTAATATGATTTAGATTACTATCTTTTTTAACTGATTTGTGTATGCAGGCAATGAGGAAGCAATACATGAGGACTTACAACACCGAGATATCGTGAGAAGTTTGTTTGATGTTGCGTGTATACTTTGGAAGTTTGTTTATGCTACAGAAAATAGACGGACGTCAAAGAGGATGAACCAATTTTCACGACCAAAGCGAACACACAAAATGTTCCTACAAACGCGCCGCAGCGGAGCGCGGGCAAAATTCCTAGTATAAAAAAGTTGTTAAAATATTAGATTATGAGCACAAAAATTACACCAGTGGGATCGGGCCTAATAATTCGTTGAGTATAAAATCAATACAATCTGTAATTGTTAAAAGAAATAGAAAATGCAACTTTGTCTTTTGATTAAACCATGGTAATGGTTAACACATAACCTCCATTAGGTCAAGGTATCAAAATCGACTCAAACTATCCTCACATGTAGGACGTGTGCACTTTCAAAAGACGAGGTATAATATACGCAAAATTAACATAACATAGTGACCATTTCTGCATTTTACTAAAAAAAATGATATAATCTTTTGTTAGAAGTGATACTAGTTTTAATGTCTGTGCACGCACGAGACTTTACATTAAAATACATTAAATAATAATATAAACTCACCTTAATTTTTTTTTTTTAATTTATACTCTTTTTAATTTTAATATTTTATTCTAAATAGTTACTGTATATCTTACTTTTAATCAACAAACCATTACATCAACCTTACACATACACGATTTATAAATTCATGATTTTGAAATGCTTAATATTATTCTATAAGACAATATTAAAATTTTTATATTTAAATAGTTACGATACTCATGGACCAACGAGTTTTACATTATTTTTTATTATGTGATAATAGTAATTGATATTTTGTATAGATATTTGTTGCATAATGGATTTGACTTTGTTTAACTAAAATGTTAACTATCTTTTTCTAGATATTGTGTGTTTAGTAACACATAACGACCTTGAAAAAATATATGTTATTGTAATATGTAAAATCTCGTCTATATATTTTCATCTCACATCGATGTTTGAGGTCAAACATTCATTTTGATATTTTCATATATATATTCATGTTAGTAATAATTTACCAAAAATCGAAATAAATAATAATTTGTGTTTTATTTGAATATTAATAATAATGTGATTTATTAATTTTTTAATATTACATATATTTTGTATTTTTAAAATATAAAGTCTAGAGGGTATAAAGTTTAAAGGGTATTTTGTTTATTTTATAAAGTTAGTAAAAATTATGGAAAATTCTAAGTTTACACTTAAGTCCATCTAATTTATTTAAAATTTAACCACTAAAGTATTATTAATCTCCTCCTCCTTCTATAAATTTTTATTTTCACAAATTTGACACATATATCTTTATGTGTTTTCATCAAATTTTTCTACCAAAATTTTTAATTTTGACTAAATTGATTCTAATTTTGACTTTTTTTGACCAATCATATCGCTTGATTTTGCTTATGTGTCAAAATTAAGTCATTTGATTAGCCGAATTATTTTCTCTACAACCTCCACTTTTCATTAAAGTTCTCTAATAATTTAATTCTTTTATTATCCTCCTAAGAACTTGTTACCCCACATATGGCCAATACTTAGAAATTACAATAAGAACACTACCAAATCATGCTAAGTGTCTAATTGAGAATTGGCCATCACAGAAAATGCCAAATACCATTTAGTTTACCATTTAGTTGACATTTAACTTTTGAATTTTCAAGCATTCACATAGCAATATATAATTATTCATAGTAGGGACTTTAATAAACCTTAACCATGACACTGACATGCATCATGGGTCAGATTAATAATCTGGTTACATTTTTTTTTCTGATTATATGGGTTGATTTTTACTCAAAAACGACTCATGAATGGAGTATCATTACCTACCAACTATCATCCTTATTTCTTTGTTCCTGTTGATACTAAATTGTGCAGCAGTTGATAGCATATCCGTAAGTCAAGGAATCAAAGATGGAGAAACTATCATCTCAAGCGATGATATGTATGAACTTGGATTTTTTAGCCCCGGGAAATCCAAGAACAGATACTTGGGGATATGGTTCAACAGATATCAAAAGGCACTGTTGTATGGGTTGCTAACAGAGAGACACCAATTACAGATACATCGGGCATGCTCAAAGTTAGCAAAGATGGAAACCTGGTTATTCTCAATGGTGAAAATAAGGTGATCTGGTCATCGAATTCAACTGTTACTATGACGAATAGGAGTAAGGAACATGTGATGGCGCAGCTTCTGGACAGCGGAAATCTTGTTCTGTGGGATAAAATAGCACAAATCCAACACCGATTTGGCAAAGTTTTGATTATCCTACTGACACATTACTAGCAGGAATGAAGATGGGGAAGGATTTAGTGACTGGTTTAGAGAGGTACATGACACCTTGGAAGAGTCCTGATGATACTTCTATAGGTGTGTATAAAAACTGGGTAGAGACAAGTGGGTATCCACAGATATTCGGAAGGAAAGGTCCGGTTATACTATCTAGACTTGGACCATGGAATGGTCTTGGGTTTAGCGGCTTTCCAGTTGAGATACCAAATCCTGGTTACTCGACTGAGTTTGTTGTTAACCAGAGAGAAATATATAATAGATATGAACCTACAGGTTCGGTTGTTGAGAGAATAGTTTTGACATGGGACGGAAGGACACTGATATTGTATTGGATTGAGAGAACTCAAGAGTGGACTGTGTATGCCGATCCTGGAGTCGATAGTTGTGCGAGTTTTGAAATCTGCGGTGCGTATGGAAGCTGTAAGCATCCACCTTGTAGTTGTATGGAAGGTTTTGAGCCAAAATTTCCACAAGAATGGCAATCATCTGAGTGAATCAATACGTGACTCATGTGTGATTTCATAAGTAGTACAGTCAATACATGTTGGGCTATTATGTGTACAACATCTCGCAAAAGATAGGCCAACAATGTTGGCGGTGCTTCTAATGCTAGTCAGTGATAACGTTTTGCCTGCACCTAAACAACCTGCTTTCTTTACCGGAGATATTAACCAACAACAACTTAGCTCTAATTCTTCGGCTAATGAATACAGCATAACACAAGTGTATCCTAGGTAGCTAGCAAATGTTACATGTTTATGATACTGCCAAGCATATGTACAACGTTTTATTTTCAAGGTGAAGTTACGAATAATATAACAGAAGCATTTGCAAATGAAATAAGTATAAGAAAAATAAGAGATTACCGGAGATTCAATCGATCGTTGCCTGCATGGAAGATATTTCTGATTTTAGATACCAGTGGAACTGTGGAAGATATACAGAATTACAGAAGACTATTTCTTGCATCATTTAGTACTCGAACTTTGCAAAATAAATCATTTAGTACCTTAAACTTATAAAATTGTAAAATATTACCTCCCAATTAACAAACTGAAATTACTATTGCCTAGATTAACTTGATAATTAATTACTCTTTTTATAGCCTATTAGAGGAAAAGTTTAGTGTAACATACTTGACTTATAATTAGGAAATTACATACTTGAATTATTTGAAATAATTATAAGTACAAATCTCGAATATACCGGTCTTTTGGCTTGGGCCGAAAGATTAGAAAACCTTAAGAGGATTTCGGCTATAAAAAGGATCTCATTGGCGTTCAAGGAGGTATCATCTAAACTCTAACCATACTTTTAACTTTAATCAAATGTCTTACTTTCACGTCGGATCGGAGTCTAATCGCGAATATGTCAACGGTTTACTCTCGTTGTGCAGGATAACAGGATCCCAAAGCAATCACTTGATGCGAAGTTCGCTTACATTACACTCGAATAGCTATCATTCGACCCAGTGCATCTTTCACGTCAGCAAATGTTGTAAAATGAAAGAACTATTCCGTTAAGTGTTCAAAACTGTGAAGGTCTCCTTTAATACATTTATAATTACAAACAAAATATTCTATGCGTAATTTAAGTTACAAAAGCTGTCATAATTAACTTTTTTAGCAAAAAAGTTGTAAAGGAAAAACACTGTAACCGAATTGGTGAAGAAAGCTACTCCGTAACTCGAAAGACTACTTCAAAGTGCCATGTGTCCTTATGAGGTTTGAAGTTATTCTTGGAAAAATTTGATAGAAAAGAAAAGTCAAGTCAAAGCAAGAAAACTGGTCCAAAATTATAAATGGTTGGAAAAAAGAAGTGAAAATTTCTCTTTTGGTGGGCCTACTTTTGAAACTTCAATGGAACTACGTTCTATACTTGTGTGTTTAAACATTAAGACTATATGAGTTGACTTCTAACAAGACAAACAATTCATCGATGGAACTTCTTTCAATAATTGTTTCCTTTTCCTTTGTTTTATTCTTGCTGCTGCCAGAATCTTTGGCAATAGACAGCATCTCTGCAAATGTAGCTATAAAAGATGGTGAAACGATCATTTCAGCCACTCAAACGTTCGAACTGGGATTTTTTAGTCCGAGAAATACAAAAAATCGATATTTGGGGATATGGGATAAGAAGATATCAACTGGTACTATTGTCTGGGTTGCTAACAGGGAAACACCAATTACCGACACATCAGGCATACTCAAGGTCAGTAGCAACGGAAGACTGCTGATTCTAAATGGAAACAATACTGAGATATGGTCATCCAATTACAAGTTATCTATGAAAACTCTGAACCCGATGGCGCAGCTTCTGGATAATGGAAATTTTGTTGTGAGGGATACAGTTAACAAAGGTCGAGATCCAATTTGGCAAAGTTTTGATTATCCTGGTAACACATTCATACCAGGAATGAAATTCGGGAAGGATTTTGTAAGAGGCACAGAAACATATCTGACATCTTGGAAAAGTGACAATGATCCTTCCCCAGGACCATACATGTACACGATGGACACAAATGGATATCCACAGATATTTCAGATGAAAGGTTCAATGATACGCTCCAGGATTGGACCATGGAATGGTGTCAGGTTTGATGGTTTGCCCACAGAAGACCCTAACCGACTACGTTTCCCTGAGTTTATCATTAATCAGAATGAAATATATTTGAAGTACGAGTATAATGCCTCAGATGCACTAAGAGCAGTTTTGAGGCCGGATGGCGATACAATATATTTGCAATGGGTCCAGCAGGGGCAGGACTGGATAACGTATGGGAATGCAGCAGTTGACGCGTGTAGTAGTTATGGATTATGTGGAGCTTATGGAAGTTGTAACATAAACAGATATCCATTTTGTCGATGTATAGAAGGTTTTGTGCCAACAGTCGAAGAAGAATGGAATGCAGCTGATTGGTCGAGCGGGTGCCAACATAAAGAACGTATAGATTGTGGGAATGGAGATGGCTTTAAGAAAGTTTCAGGACTGAAATTTCCAGACACGCGACATTCAAGGTACAATAAAAGCATGACACTAGGAGAATGTGAGATGGCCTGCAGAAGAGATTGCTCATGTACAGCTTATGCAAATTTGGATATCAGAAATGGTGGAACTGGATGTTTGATGTGGTTTGGTGGGTTGATGGATATCAGAGAGCACGATGAAAAACAACATCTTTACATAAGAATGGCTTTCTCAGAGTTACCAGGTACGTAAAGTTAAAGATCTTGAATCAATTCTACTAGGATGAAAATTTATAATTTAAGTTTATCATAATTTACTACTATATAAGGATATGTGATAATAAGTTATTCTATTATTCTGCAGGTATGAACGCATTTCTCATTTATTACTTTTTATTTATGAGTAATTGTAAACTTTTTCACACATAGAAAAGCCTTCCTAATTATTGTATATATGCATTAACAACAGGTCAATCGAGCTTCAACATGGAGAAAAAAGTAATCACCGTGGTCCTGTCAATTTCATCAGCAGCACTGCTTATAATGATGGTAGCATATGCCTGCAGACAGAGAAAAAAAGGGTATCAACGGAAGGGACGAGGTAACAAAACTGGTCATTTTTGTGCTTTCAAAAAATGCAAAGCAATCACATATATGCCTGTTAGGATGGTTTTAACACAACGAGCCAACAGTTGCTATTAGAAAGAAATTTCAGGAACCTTTTACTTCATATATATAAGGTTGGTTAGAATCCATTTAAAAGGGAGAAACACACAGCTACTGTATCAACTAAAGATATATATTACGGTTTAGAGAGTTGTTCTCAAGTTGGATGCAATTCCACAAGCTGTTCTTGTGTGAATTGGATCATCTGAATTACATTGTAACCGAATCATTCTACTGTTTGTATAAACATTTTGTTCTTACGTTTGACCTTCATTAGTTCAAATCATATCAATGCCTTTCTTAGCTTGGAAAACTTGATGCAAGAACATTGTACCTTGTGCATTGAAAACCTTTGCCTTTAAATATATGTTATTGCTCCTAATAATGTCATTCTCAAATAAAGATTGTTCCTACTGTTGTGTAGGAAAACGGGTACACGGTGACAATGATCATAGCAGTTTTATGAAAGAAAACCTTGATGAGCTACCTTTCTTTAGCTTGTATGAAATAGCTAAGGCCACAGATGACTTCAGCGACAATAATAAGATTGGAGAAGGTGGATTCGGGAGTGTTTACAAGGTAACTTGTAGTTTCTCTGAATATAACGGAATAATTATCAGTCTCGTGACAAAGAAAATGTAACACTATATATACGTAAGTAGAAGTACTCTTTAAGCCATTTTTCATTTAGGGTGTGTTGGATGGTGGTCAAGAAGTAGCAGTGAAGCGGCTCTCAGAAACATCACAGCAAGGGCTTGATGAATTCAAAAATGAAGTCATTTGTATTGCAAAGCTTCAGCATAGGAATCTTGTAAAGCTTCTTGGATACTGCACTCACGAAAATGAAATGATATTAATTTATGAATATATGGCTAACAAAAGCTTGGACGCTTTTATATTTGGTAATTTATCTCTCAGCACTTCCATGGTTTTGTTCAAATACTTGCTAACTCAATTGATGAATCAGTATTGATGGAATAAATTACTTTGCTATAATTTGACAGATGAAACTGAATGTATGCAACTTGATTGGCCTCAGAGGTTTAACATTATTCATGGAATAGCTCGAGGTATACTGTATCTACATCAAGACTCACGCCTTCAAATTATTCATAGAGATCTGAAAGCAGGTAATATATTGTTGGATGCTGACATGAATCCAAAAATATCTGACTTTGGCCTTGCTAGAAAGTTTGTAGGATTCGATAACGTTGGAAAGACAAAGAAAGTGGTTGGAACTCAGTAAGACTCACAGTCTATTAATTATTTTACAGCAGATCCTAATACGTACAGTATATACTAATAACTCACAATAATTAAATTAACTTTGTTCCAGTGGTTACATTTCTCCCGAGTATGCAGTATATGGACGATTCTCTACAAAGTCAGATGTATTCAGCCTTGGTGTTCTAGTGTTGGAGATAGTGAGCGGGAAGAAAAACAGACTATTTTCTCATGAAGATCACAGTGACAACCTTCTTGGACATGTAAGTTAAAGCAGTAAATAGATCTTAAGTAACCTACAATTAGCATACTCAATATCCTGATCGAAGCTGGGATTGTTGTATCAGGCATGGAGGCTCTACAAAGAAGGAAAAACCATTAATCTCGTGAGTGCATCTTTACGTGACTCGTGTGTTGTTTCTGAAGTACTGAGGTCTATACATGTTGGGCTACTCTGTGTGCAACATCATGCAGAAGATAGACCCACGATGTTGTCAGTGGTTTTGATGTTGATTGGAGAGGGAGCATTGCCTCAACCAAAACAACCTGCTTTTGTCGCTGAAGCAAGTGGCCGTGCACTTGAATCTGTTTCATCAGCCGAAGAATACATGATAACAATGTTGTATGCACGTTAGCAAGCACAGTGCATGTACATACACCCACAACCAAGGTTCTAAATAGCGTGAGTCGTGGCGTGGAGGCATGATCAAGCCTCAAGCTTTAGCGGCTAAGGCGAACCTTTTGCGTTTTTAAGGCGTGAAGTAAGGCGGCACAAAATACGAAAATATTTATAAATTATTAGTATTTATATCATATTTCAAATTTATTAAGTTTACGAAAGCGCGTCTTACATACAAACTAAAGTCAAAAAACTATATTTACATGTAATCGTTTTCATTTCTATATAAAAGAGATCGATTTTATCGAAATCAAAATGAAGAAAGCCTCGATCCATCATGACTTATCACGCCTTATGATACTTTTTGCTTCTCATTGCACGTCAAGCCTTAACCTCACGCCTTGGCCTATAGCGTGGCGTGAAGGTGGAACCTTACGCCTTTGCGAGGCCATTGTGAAGCCTTTGTGAGCCTTTTAGAACCATGCCCACAACACTTTACCTGTACCTTCATGAGGAAATTTCACAAATAGGCATATGTTTTAGGTTGATAACATCAAATTTTTACAGAGCTTTTCTAGTTTACAGGTTTAAATAGTGGTTAATATTATTGGCGCACTCATTATATTGTTAACTACTTAACTGATCACTAATATCGTACTTCTGTGTTATTAGGCTGCTTTTATCAAGCACCGGAAAACACCTCCTCGTCAGACAAACCAGCGTTACATCAACTTCCCTCACTCCAACTTTCTACCCTGATTCCCTCTCACAATTCATCATTATCAATCACCTAAACCCTCACCTGACAAACTATTTTAAAACAAAACTTAAAACTTTTGTTATTCATAAATTAAAAACGTTACAGAAATAGTTAAAACGTAAACACTACATAGATAAATAAAAAACGTAAACTAAAATGTATATTGTGTTATACATTTTTGTTAGTAAAAATGATAATGAGAGTAGTTAAGAGTAAAAGTTGTGTTTAGAGATAGTTTGTGACCATCATTTATGCACTAACATTCTATGGTATTGGAGATAGTTAGCGAAGAGGAAAAAACCAAGAATTCTCTCACTATGACCGCTGCAACAACCTCCTTGAACATTTAAAAAGCTTAATCAGGCGGACTCGGGTCAATAAGTAAATCCATTCACAAAATTTGGGACATTTTCATTTTGGAAAAATCAAGACTTCTGACAAATAATTATACTAAGGAGTAAAAATCCATGGGTCCCCTTGAACCCCCCTTTGGGTCCGCCAATGAACATACTGATACTTAAAAACACTCGCTTGGTATAATCTACATATATATAATTATGTCTTACGGAGGAGACTGTATAGAGAAGGCAAGTCAATTGAACTAATTAGTGAATCGTTAATGTGTGGTTATTATGTGTACAACATCTCCGGAAAGAAAGGCCTACATTGTTATCGATGCTCCTAATGGTTGTCCATGATAGCATTTTGGCTCCACCTAAACAACCTGCTTATTTCATCGGAGATATTAAGCAACAACTTAACTCTAATTCCTCGGCTACGGAATAATACATAATAACACAACTGCATCTTCCGTAGAAACTAATTGTTACATGTCTATAATAATACCAATTACCAAGCATATGTACACATAAAACATGCAAGTTTGTTCACTTTTTACACATCGTTAGAACCAAATAAGATTTATTTTCTTTAGGTAATCGTTGTTTCTGACCTTTTAGCAGACCAATCAACAAGGTTTGAGCCCACCACCCGGATTAAACCCTCCCTTTTAGGGTGGAAGACTAGCGTGACCATTTCTGAGTTGTTATATGGCCATATAAGATGATTACTTTCAACTGCTAGTGCATTCGAGTAAAATTTCCCCGATCTTGGAAGCATATATAAATGTAAGGTTAATTGATTGAAAATGCATCCAATCACCCACCCTATTTTTCTCCGTTCTCCCATTAAACACATAACTCACATAATTTTGTGTATTAATATTTGACATGCCACATCACCATCATATATGTATTGGAAAATGATTAAGAGATCTAAAAATGTGACTAATTATACGCCTAATAAGATGTGGCAATAAGTTACAGGTTTAGGCATATAATTTGTACTTAATAGGCCACGCGGCAACAAAAAACATGACAAATCAGATATATTTACAATCTAACAAAATTTCATCATCCTAAAAGAGGTCTAGTAGCAAAATCTCACACAATCGTCAACTATCTCCAATAGCATTTAATTATATAAACCACTAATGAAATATGATCACTAAGCTAATCAAATAATAAATGATTGAAGATATAAAATGAGCATTTGCGAGGAAAACAAGAAGAGCTCACCAGAGAAACATAGAGTTTGACGGCGGTAGGTTGTTGGGATTCATAATTTCATACATTGATTCGGATTTTGAATTTTTTTAAAAGGGACTCGCAACCTGATTTGATTAACACTGTGTTCTTGAGTTTTTCATTTTAAAGAAAAGAAAGAGAAATGATGTTGAGTTTTCTTTTGAAGAGGAAAGGTAAACTGTTACGTGGTTATAAAATTACAAGTTTGACCCTATAAAGCACTTTTCCCCTCACTAGCTAAATGGATGGTTTGTTGAAAAAAGCTATACTAAGGGGGTGTTTGGGATTGCTTATCGAAAATAACTTATTTGTTTTGAAAACGAATAATCAGATAATTAGATGCAACAAAACGTTGTTTTAAAATGTAGTGTTTGGATATGATTATGCTGTATCATATCGCAATAATCAAATAATCATTTTTTTGTGTTTGGCATATTAGACCATTTTATGATTTGATGTGTTAAATGACATAAACAGCCATGATTGCATTGAATAAAAAAAGTCCAACATATGAAATAAGGGCAACTAAATGGTAATTTGACAATGAGTTATGTTTGCGTTTTGCAAAAGCAAGTAGCCATCTCCATTTAGAAAACGACGTTTTGAGAGGTCAAATCGGAGATAATCACTTTTTCCCTCCAAATGTCCAAACACTTTTTTTTAGATTATTCCGATTACAAAACGTGATAAGCAGAAAAGTGTCTTTCAAACGGAATGCCAAACACCCCCTAATGGTTTAGGGGGCGTTTGGTAGGCTGTCTAGGCTGAAAGAATTTAGCCTAAAGTAGAAAAAATTGTTTGTTTTGTATACATGGGTTTTTAAACGGGGGCTTACACCTCTCTGCAAGGGGTTTTGGAAAATCCATTTTGACCCCTGGATTTAGCATCTTTCAACTTTATTTGTTTTGTCTTTTCTTATTTTTATTTATTTGTAACTGTTTTTTTTTTCGTCATCATGTGCTAAAATGGCCACTGTTTTATTATGTCCTTTTGTAATTAATGCATAATTTTTTTTAAAAAACAGATGTTAAATTAAACAAACTAAACAAAATTTACAAATGATAGTGTTTTAACCTAAACCAACCACTTATTAAACCTAACCCCAAAATGAATCCTTACCCTTAACCAAACGCACCCTTATTTTTATATGAACAATATATAATTAAATTGGGTAAGGTTATTAAGACTCCCTAAAAAACCCTATCTATACCTCCCATGATTTTGTATTTTTTTATTTTTTTATTATTTTATTATTTTTATAATTTTTGTTTTGTTATAAAACTGGGAAACGGAAATACGGAATCAAAAAAATAAAATTTTGTAAGTCAAAACTGTTAAACTGACAAAAATACGAAAAAAAACTGATAAAAACATTGTCCAGAAAATGAGAAGGAGACAAAAAGTACACAAACAGTGTATTTTTTGTCTTTTTTCAGTGGGCCAAGAGGGGTACATATAATAGCACTCAATTAAATTATGTATTTACTACTTGTTAATGAATTTGTTCTTTTTTTTCTTTATGTTTCTATGCCAAAAGTTCTTTGTAGTCCTTTTTTTTCAAAGACTTGATAGATTAATCCAAGTCATTCAATCTATTTACATCCAATGGCCCAAATTAAAATAAAAAATAAACCATCCACCCCCATTTTCCCCCAAACTGTTTCTTATCCTCAACCACCGCCACCACCACCAGCCCCTCACCCACACCCACACATACACAGTTGATCAACCACCATTGATTCCGGCCACCCCCACAAGAATCCACTATTTTTCGGCGAGATTCACAAAAATCCACTATTTTTCGGCGAGTTCCACAACAAACCCAGTTCTCCGGCGACTTCCACAATAAATCCACCCTTATCCGACGACATTTACAACAAACCCACCTAGTTCTACAAAATAAAAATTTTGAGATTGTTGTTTCATATAGTTGACGAGACAGTGAGTGAAAGAGAGATGGGAATATGGTTAATAGTACATACTGACAGAAAATTGGCCCAATTGTTTGCAAAGGAGACTTCACGTGGGTTTAGTCCCATATTTTATGTTCAAGTGGTTGTGTCTAAATATTAATTTGGTATGGCTTTGTGTCGGGTTATATTTAAACAGCGAGCGAAGCTTTGGGTTTGAAAACGATTAATCGAGTTTTAATTAAGGTGAGTATCCGGCGACCTCCACAATAAGTTACCATCTTCCATGTTAGTGAAAAGGTAGCGTCACCGTGACTCGTGTATGAGTTATCGTGACTCATGTATGACTCATATATGACTCATGTATGAGTCACCGTGACTCGTGTATAAGTCATCATGGTGACTCATGTATGAGTCATGAAGACTCATACATGAGTCACGGTAACTCATACATGAGTCATATATGACTCATCATGAATCATATATGAGTCGGTGACTCGTATATGAGTCAGTGACGAGGTCGACGAAAAGTGGAATTATTGTGGAAGTTGTTGGAAGTCGCCGGAGAACTGGGTTTGTTGTGAAACTCGCCGGAAATTGGTGTATTCTTGTGGATCTCGCCGGAAAATGGTGGATTTCGCCGAAGAACCGAGTTTGTTGTGTAACTCGCCGGAAAATGGTGGGTCCTTGGGGAGGTCGTCGGAAATGGGTGGTTTTGTTGTAGTGGTGGCTCGAAATCTGTGAGTTTATTGTGGTGGTCACTAGGAAAACAAGGGTGGTTGTGGAACCCGATCATTTTTTATTTTTTTTTGTGAAATATGGTAGGGGTGGTGTGATGAAAGTGAAAGATAGGTTTAATCATGGTCATTAGATCAAACAAGGATGCATAGTTATGATTGGTCCATTGAGTCTTTACTAAATAATGGGTCTTTAGGATCTCTTCCCAGTTACAACTCAATAACACAAATCAAAATAGTAACTTTTGCTATAATCTCCTCCCTTTTCACACATTCCTGTCCCATCCTTTTTCTTTCTTTTAAAAGTAACTTGAGAACAGAGCGTAAAAATCAAATTATCATGTATGTGAGATTGTCCATAGCTGGACTCGCATAGGAATCGGTGGTATGATACTTTTATGTCACGAAAAGTAAATTATATAAATACTAGGTGCTTTTTCAACATGTGCAAAAGTTAACTTTAATATCTATTATACCTAAAAGTTAGGCCCTCTAACTAAATAGGGCTCATAAATGTCGAAAGTGATAAGATTGTAATGTAAGGGTTGTCGAATTAATGAGATGGAAGCTGAAGTGAAAAATGGGAAATTGGAATTTGAAGTGAATGCCGAAATGGATTATGGAGTGTTAAGATTCAATCATTTCAACTTACCAACACATTCATAACATGTTTTTACACATGTATTTATGCCTATAAAAAGGCCTACAAAGAAGCCATCGATGTCATCGAAGAAATCAAAACCGAACAACAGTACGCTTTTTTCGTGTGCAAGTACATGAATTGCCAAAGGGTTTATATAATAGATTGGTGGAAAGAAATAGATGATTTGGTTTTGTGATTGAGTTTAATGCCCACTACCAACATTTTCACCAGTCGACGTATGGGGATGTGGGTAAGAGTGGGAACCACTAGCGCAAGATTGAGCAGAACCGGAAGTTTGACTACGTGAAGATTAAAATGAAAATTGTGTGTCACTCTTGATGTTTTTAAGTTGACTAATTATTAGAATGAAACCGAGGCCCCGTGAACCGAATCCATGATAAGCACCATCAACTTTAGGACGTCAACAATAAGGTCAAGAGACTCAAAGATGAACCGGTTAAGACTATGGAGACGCAACTGTTAAAAGATGTATGAGAGGTTGTGAAAGTAACCGCAACCCAAGTATGAACAGACCAAATCCAAGGATGAATAATCACTACCCGAAACCGAACTAGAAGTTTTAAACTATGAATCAAACTAGAACTCAAAACGCAGACGATGTTTTACATGATATCAAATCATATTTTTCTTTACTATCCAATGTTCATCTTTTTATGTATTCCTTTGTTTAGAAAGTTTGGGTTTTAACAAAGTTATGATAAGGTAATATGGTCGATGTATAAAACATACGTTTTAAAAAAATATGAGATTTGAAGAAGATATTAATGATAATTAGATGAATGTAACTGCCGAAAAATTATATATTAGCTTTGTCTAATTAGATGCTATTGATGGTCATTATTCAATTAATATTTATAAAAGTTATTATTAATTCCTTATAATAACATCACACATGTATTTGTTTAGACTATACTTCAAAGAAAAACTATTTGTTTAAACTTCAAATGATACGCATGATATATGTTCAAAAATATAACACATGGTAATTTATGTATCAAAATTAAGACCATTTAGAACTGTTGTATTTGATAATTATCATAATAGTTCTTATATAAAATCAATTATCTGGGAAGAGTTGCCAAAAATCGTAGGCAATAATGTGAGATGCCCAAGCGTTATGTGAAAGTACCTAAACCTAATGTGAAAGTACTTGAAGTTAATGTGGAAGATTTTTAGTGCCTTAAACTCGAATTTATAAATGAAAGTTCAAGAATTATCGAAATTAATCACATGAAAGTGCAAGGGTGAAAGTTTAAGAGACAATTATTGTTGGGAGTTCAATTCTAAAAAAACTATTGCACTTAACTGACGAGTGTATTTCATAGTTGTTACTTCTTTACACATGGATAATGTGTTCTCACATATATAATGTGTTCTCACCAGGTAGTAGTGGAAGTCGTCGTAGACGGAGCATCCATCATGTCATGGTAGACGAAGAGGCTTACGCCGGGCTGCTTTGGAGAATGTGCCTACATATAACCGAATACGAACAATCATTTTCAAGTGTTTTAATAATACTCTAATTCATGAGCTTCATTACAAAGTTTCATTTAATTAACAGTTGTTGAATGTTCGTGAACTCGACTCGCAAGCTCACCAAGAATTCATAGGCAAGATCTTCAGAGATGCTTAAAAAGATAATGGGAATTTTTTGAAGAAGTTTAGAGATCGTATCGATAGGTCACTAAAATTCATTCATTATAAATAATGGTCTTAATCACTATTTTGTTTGTAAATTTTTTAGGTTTGTTACAGCCAAACATATATTAGAAAGAACGTAATTACGTACACTCAGCATAACGAAACATTATGCACTCAACAACTGAACAGAGCCCGTGTGCATCACACATGTATTCGTGCCTCGTCATAAAGAAAATTGTGTAACATCCTACTATAACTATTGAGTCCGCCTCTAATAAGTTCAATCCAATTATCCGATATACTTATATTTGCATTTAAATTGTTGTTTATGTGAAAATTAAGATTAAGTGTCAATCTAATCACCTTTATGTAGGTTGGTGTAAGATTATCTTATTTACTTAAAGGTTGGTGTAAAATAGGGGTGAGATTGGAGGGATGGAGCCAACAATGTGTATTAGGGGGCTCAAATATTATCGGTAGTAACATACAATATTTTGTTTTAGAAGCCGGATTAAATTTTGAACATTCGACATGCGGGTTTCATGATATTTTTTTTGTATTAACACAAAGTTACCTATTTGAGTTGGCTTTTGAATGCAATAAACTAAGACTAAATTGGAGGTTGGGAAGTGGGTCAAAAACAGGTTACAACAGTCGGAGGTCAAAATAGTTTTGAAATCAGTCGGGTATAAATTAATGTTTTAAGATGGTTAGGATACTTAGGTGTATAGTTGGACCTTCAAACGAACATGAGAGTTATTTTATATGTTATATAAGATATATGGAAGAGGGCTAATCAATTGGGATACTGGAAGACCCTATGATCATAACAAACTTTTTATATGTTCAAAATCACCAAAATATAGATAGACAAAAGTATATACATGTATACCGGGGCCTTAACAGTAGCTTTAAGGTTGGGTCAAAAGAGAGGAGTTATCTAAAACATGTAAGGGCATAGGGTTTTCTTTACAGAAAACATGGGTATGGTTAGGTGGACGTTTGGCTAATAGTTTGGAGACTAAATATCGGAACTGTTTTGGGTAAAAAGTAAACGGGATAGGTATCGAACTTGACTAAGTTTAAGACTTGTTAGAGAGGGATATTGGGATGCTTAGAGCATATGAGTGGGGTATATATATAGGAGAAGGTTAGATTTACATCATAGATTGATGAGCCACTTTAGTATTTGGTTCATGGCTTTATAAGTGTGCATCTATTTGTTTAGCTTTTTGCTAGTGCGCGAGATATTTGGAGAAGCTCAATCAGGTGAGTTCATAGTCCTATTTTTACTAAGTTTTTAAATGTTTTTCCAGTGCGGGATGGAGATGAAACTTGTAATATTTTTAAATGTCTGAGTACTATTATCTTTAAAATATGTTGACTTAATGTGCTATTATGTGATATGCCTACTTATGTGATATGTTATATGTTCTATTATGCGTTATGGCATGCGTTCTGAGTACATATGTTCTGCGTACATGTACATCGTCTTCTGGGAGGCAAGATATCTCGACGAGGATCAAGGGTTTAACTTCCATACTAGGTATGGGAAAGATCCGGATAGGTGTATGTGCATTTGTTCTTATTTTGTGTACTTAATTGTTATGGTATGTTATGTTTGTAGTTGTGTGTAACATGAATATCAGTTTATAGTCCATTTCTTTAACTTATTTTTCTTCAACTTATTCACAACGGATGTCAAGTTCTTATGATATTTTAGATAACTTAAACCTATGTTCTCACCAACTTTATGTTGACAGAATTTAGTGTCATTTTCAGGTGAAGTTATAGTTAAGCCTTCAAGTTGGAGTGACTAGTCTTGGGAGCATAGAATTACATATAGAAGGAGATCCCCGTTCCTTCTTAGTTATTCATTTTCCTTTTTAATAAGTGATACTTGGACACCTATATGTTTACTTGTTCATGTTATTTGTTCGCTCGGGTAAGCGGTAGGACTGTTACCTACTTATCTAGACACCTGCATTGTTGAGATATTGTCATGACATTTATTTCACCATTTTATGACATTTCTTATTCCATTTAGTTATCTCTATAGACACACCATGTTATGATGATATCCATACGGCGCGCCCCATATTCCGCCATGGTGGGGTGTGAAACTAGTAAACATTTACCTTCCACCATTCTCTCTCTTTTCTCTCTCTCTACTTTCTTCTCTTTCTCTATCTATATCTCATCTAAATATTGTGTTATGGATTAAGATATTGGGATTAAGAAAGATGCATCATGCTTCATTGGCTCAAAAAGGAGCAGTCGTAATTGAAAAATCCACAAGGAGTACATTTAAATATCGCGGGTTTGAATGTGTTTAGGGTTCTTATCTTATAATCAATTTGGGGAAAATGGAAGCTCATATACTCAATTTGGTTCTTAGATTATATGCAAACCATTTTGATTCATTCTTGATTGATTGATTTTTTATTTTCCCTACAATTAATGTAATTATAGCACACTCCTACCCTAAACAACCGGTTAACAAAATACACAACCGGTTAAAGAGGTGGGAGTCAACTAGTGAACAGTTCAAATTTTTTTCAAATATGTATACTATACATAAAAAAGTTCATAGAGTATAATGGTTCAATTTATAAACAACATAGAGTATTTATACCCCTTACCTATACATGAGATGCGTAGTGCAGGTGCATAAATGACACTCTGATAATGCCCAAATCCAACATGTTTTTGGGAGCGTTATCAGTACCATTGTACATGTATATTGGTTATTTCTATAATAATTTTGTGCATATTTGTGCCAAAATGTGTTTGCAAGTCTTTGTGTAGCCAATTGCAGGAATAAAGTATAAAGCAATGCAAATGTGAAAATTAGTACGAGTACGAAGAATCCTAGTCAAACTTCAAGACCCGTGTACAAGTTACAAGCCTTTGAAGATCTATTTCAAGTGCAAGAACAAGTGTTTTCAAGAAGTGTACAAGTAGCTCAACATGAAAGTTGCCACCGGCGATTCCCTTCATCAGCATGCAGTTTTGCCACTAGCGAAATCCAAGTCGCCACCCTCTACTTTCATGTTGGCGGATTTTTACTAGAAGCTAACATGCATTCTTAAATCATCTAAAGAAGACACATGAACCTTCTATAGAAGAGTCTAGATTCTCTTTAGCTCCAAGCAAATGACTTTGCCAACAAGCCATGACTTTACGCCTAGCCTTCAATTTGTCAATAAATAAGACCCATGGGGTCACAAATTTCATATGCCTTTTATATCCCATTTCATAACATACTTGTGTGTGTTATTACAAGTTAATAAACTCTCTCAACCTTGTCCAAAACTCCATTCCCGGATTTGAGCAAGGAGGTGCAAGAAAAGTCACTTCTAGAGTCCGAAAAGCAAAGTTAACATCACCAAACTCTTAGGGATCATTACCCTAACCATTAGCACTATATTTCTACTTTGTAAGGCTCTTGATTATGACTTATAAGACTATTATTTATAATTTTATTTCATTGTTATGTTTGTGGTATGAAGTAGTGGTTGTGATTGTGATTTATGTTTATTTCAATTTCAAGCTTTCCTTTGAACCATTGGTACTTATGTTTCATGTGACATTTGTTATCAAAACTTAATTTTTTCATAAAGATTTCATAGGTCGAAAGGGTTATTTTCTATCAACAAGTCATAGTTGGTTTGTCTATGATTGGCTATCTTTTGTATTGACCATTTCTTAAGAAGTTTTGATTATCAAGAAACACAATTATAAGTGTTAGCAGATTTGTGAAATGATCGTGAATCAAATGAGTTGAAATTATATTAAGTCTTGAATTGAGTGACTGAGTCTAATGCTTGTTTTCTTTAACCAAAGTCTTGACGAAGATTGAAACTTTTGAAAACAATAGATTCGATTAACCATCTAATTATCATAATCATATATGTTATCATGTCTTCACAATCATACCACAACGGATGCCCAAACTAGTCTTTATCAAGTGTTGCCTTTAATCTTATTGTTAATCTCATCATATTACTTGTTATTTATTTGTTTACAATTTGCTACAATCAAAGATTATAGTAAAATTTTGAATGATCATAGGTTTTCCAAATCCCCGTGAATGATCTCAGTATTACCACATAAAAGCTATACACAAACGAAAGGGTCATACTTGCCCGTGCGTTTTTAGTCATTTCGGTAATTCGTGTTTATAAATTTAAAACTTGTTTCAATCCATCAAACAAAGCACACGTATCACACTCCGATAATGAAGTATACGCCTAACCAATACTAGCAGGTACCCGCACGTTGCGGCTTCGGGTTCCTTGAAACTCAAATTCTGCAAACACAATGTTTTATAGTTATATTTATAGATAATGGCGATAGCTTTAAGTTGAAATAACTTAGAGCAATAATAAACCATTTCATACTATTGTGATGATTAATTGTGAAAGGTATTTACAAATATATATATAACATCTCAATATTATATAACACATATATATATATATATAACATCTTCTTAATTTATATGTTTGCACGTTTTCATACATCATAATGACCTTAAAATCTTCCTACTTTGATATGTACGATTTAATTGAATTAATTAGCAAAATGATAAGTATTTCACTAAATTTGTACTAGATACATACATAGACGATATATGTCTTCGAAAATGCAAATTTATATAAAAGAAATGGTTCAAAATCAAACATAGCAAGTTGATATTAAACTTACATTAGCAAATAATTTAAATAAAAAAATAGAATTTATGACAATAATCATTTGTAGATGTTGCATACTCCGTATTAATCTGTATTAATTTTGTCATTTAATGTATAATATCCATCAATTAATATATAAATAAATTTATGAATTCTTTTGTTGTAAAGGTTTGTACCAAAACTTTGTAATGTTGTACTACTTAAAACTTTGGAGAGAGGAAGTTCAATCTCTTATATAAGAAGTACATATTTGTGTGATATTCAAAAAAGTAGTACAATATAGTTTAACGGTTCTGTGTTTATCAATATCGGTGGGTCCTCTCCGGTTCGTCTTTTGACGGTTTTTGTTGGCTAGTTGAACTGACTATGACCACGGTTTCTGGTTTCAGTTGAACCTCATCATTTTAGATAGACAATATGTACGATCTTGTAGATTTATATTATTTTAATTGTTGTACAATGTGATATATAATAATATTTCTAAGTAATGTGGTGTATTAATAATTTTTTAAGTGTGTATTAATTATTATGTATTAGTTAGTTTTAAAATGAGTGTTACATTATGTATTAGTTAATTTTAATATTATGTATTAATTAGTTTTAATAATGAGTATTAAATTATGTATTAATTAGTTTTAATAATGAGTATTAAAATATGTATAAAATAGTTTCTAATTATGTTTATATACTTGTATATTATGTATATAATGTTGTAAATTGATTTTGTAACATTTCTAGAAATAGAAGGTTTTTTCTTTTAATATATAGTATAGATCAGCATTCAAATCTAATGTTTGTGGTGTAATAAAGCTACTATTGGTCGTTAGAGTTATAAATATCATAAAAGATGAAATAAATTAGTATTGTGTGTAAGTGTGTTGTTATAAGTAGTGTAACTTAAACATTTCATTAAAACAGCTTTTAAATTATTTGAAAACTAACATAAATCCCATATATATTAGAAAGCCCGCGGTTTTTTGATTTCGAGATCAACCGCGGGTTCGAACCGAGAACCAGAACTTGAAATATCGAGGAACCGAGAACCGAACTACGGTTCTATCATTCGGTTCAAGTTGTATCGGTTCTGATTTGATTATCGATTTTAGTTTAGTTGTTGATTCATTTGATCACATCTAGTGTAAACTTGTTGCTAAGTTTGAAAACTAATTTAATAGTCAGACAATTGATCCTAATGCTAGGTGATTAGCCTTTGTAAGTGGATAGTTGGACCGTTGGACGATCATCATTTCAAAGAGGTCTCCAGTTTAACATAAGTATCACTATTCTTTCATGATTAATTTCATATTTTCATAATGTTTGGCATGTCGTAGCCAACACGAAAATAGAAAAGATAATTACGATGTAATGAAAAAAATTTGTTTGTTTAGATAACTAGAAAATAATGGTTATTACAAGGAATAGCTCATTACGCCAAAACTATTTGCTAAAGGTACCTTACTTTTTTTTCATTACACCTTGTGATGGAATAAAAATTTACAAAAAGATTTATTATTAACTAACCACATTATATTAAATTTATATCATTAGTGTGCGGTTTAGCCTTTTAATTATCGATTCTATTACGTCTTATCATACAAACCAAATATGATTAATAACCATTATAATCATTACAATATATGATTTATTCTATTATGTTGTATATCTAATTCATTTGATATTTCATTCGGTCATACTAAACTAATCCATCGTACTCACAGTGTTAAGTATATCTTGTTATTGACTAGATTATTACCACTCATTTTAAAGCTTATAGAAACATAAACCGAATTAAAAATCTCAAACTAAGACACAAAATTAAAGCTTATAAAAAATAAACCGAATTAAAAAAACTCGTAAGTCTAAATATAAGGCGACCCTCTAACCGATGATCAAGAAACAAATCAAAGGTGGCATAATTAATAGAAAAAAAGTACCGCACTTATCCGGAGAAAATGGCCTAATAAACAACTTAAAAATTAGATATTAATTATTAGGTCTCAGATTGATTCGATAACTCGATAACATTAGTTGTTTATTGAATCAATAACAATGTCGGGTTGTCAGGTTTGGTCAGAACAACATGATGAATTTTTCTAACTCGCTTCAACCTGACCCGATTAGCCTTATCTAATTTGGGTTCGGGTTCGGGTCATGTCCACCCGACCTATTGACACGCCTATCTATACCTATAGTTTTTCTTCAAACTTAATTTTTTTCTAATGAGTAAGTAAAGTACCCTTCATTAAAATTGATAAAAAAACTTAACCACTAAATTAATAATCTAAATATTGTTTAACGCTCAAATTTTATCATTTTTCATTTATAACCCATATATTTATTCTCGCCCTGAGTACAAATCGGACCCATGATTGTTGCATTAAGTACCACGCCTAATCAAAAGTTTAAAGGTATAATTATTTACCGTTATACATCGTCTCTTTATATGTGTATTAATCTAATAAATACATGATTAATAACTAAAAATTCATAACAACATAAACCTTTTTTTATTTGACACTTTATCTTGATTTAGAGCTTGACACTGTTATAATAAATATGTCAAACAACCAAGTAGTGCAATAACCTTTGATTACGGGGCTAGAAATCGACGATCATTCACATGTGTGTAATCAAGACACACCAATAAGTCGTACTTGACTCGAAATTATTCTTCACCCAACCGCTAATCATAAATCCGTGAATCAATGATCGGTGGATTAGATACGATTGTTCATCAACCATCAAATAATAACGTAAATAGATATACAAATTTTTGTTGAATTCTTTTGTAATATTTTTACCTCGTTGTTTGAGGGCCGATGATCAACAACCATATCAAATCCATCTACTTGACTTACGGTTCTTGATTGGTCGTTGGGTGCAGAATCATTCGAGTCTTATATTATTTTTTGGAGTGCCCTAGTCAACATACAATGGAATATCATTTCCCACCCTGTGGGTGCAACCATAGATTCTTACACAACTTGGTTGTTTGACACATTAATAATAAACATATCAACCTAAATTGAGATAGAGAGTGTTGAAGCATATTTGATCGGGTTGATTTTGATGACTTTTCTGGTGCCATTCACCATCATCTCGAGCTCTAAAGAGTACTACAAATAAAGGAAAATCGGTTAGAAGGGGACCGAGGCGGAGCCCCAGGATCCACCGTCCGAAAATCATGTCGGGTCTAGTATAAGTATAAAGAATAAGGATAGTATAGAATAACTTGCTAGATATGATGATCATATCCATCTATATAGTGTATGAACTAGGTTACCTATAGATGGTAAGGTATAAGCCCTATTTTATCGAGTCTGACCCATTTTAGATTATGCCTCATTATAGAGGCCGATAAAGAAAAAAATTTGTCATAATATGGTTAGGTGGTTACAAATTTATAGTCGTTCATCATGCATGTACAATGTATTTTATTTATCGCAATATCAAATATACTCAAATTTAATGCATTTGAAATCCTACATTATGGTGTTATAAATGTGTTACTTTCTTCGTTTTATGACTATTTGAAGATTATAAAATATAAATGTACATTAATTCGGAAGATACCCTCTATCTTTTTGTCACATTTACTCATTTGGCAAGGACATAATGTGACATTATGATGTGTAAAATAACGAAGGCTGCAGGTACATTATAGTTCCATGCAACTTTTCGTTTTGATTTTGTATGATCGAATTTCTCATTCTGTTATATAATTATAAGTCATCAATCATCATACGGAGTATATGAAAATTATATAAAAAGTAATAACAAAATTGGCTTATAAAATATAGAACAAATTGTTTATAAACTATAGTAGTACTATAATTACATATAAAAATTATTTGTGTATATTTGGCTCACTTAACATCACCCATATTTCTTTAAACACACGTTTTAATGCATAAATACATAACACTTTTCATTTATTCCTCACTATTTCTATTTCACGTTATCTCTACCCCTTATAAATCATTTACGATTTTTGAAATATAAGAATTTGAAATTCAGCTTATACACTTACTAAATATAACAACATATTAAAGTCGTTAGAATGTCAACGAATCTGTAATATTTAAGCAATATAAATGCATGCATGTTGTTAATTAACTTCTACGTTAAAATATATATTTTTAGTATTTTTAATTAATGTAATAATTAAAACACTTTAAAAAGTAAACCTCATGGTTTATATCTCCAATGTTCTTGAACCCTTTGTCACCCCACATTCTTATTAATAAGTTGTATCTTAACTCGTAAACAAACATGCTATATATTCCCAACGAAGTATCACACAGAGTTAGATCCAATTATTACAACCTTCACTTATTCTAAAGGGAATGTTGGAAATACGTTTTTACGTATTTGGTAGGAGCGGTCACTCCAACGATAATAAGTAGTGGGCTCGTAGTTACACGGAGTTAGTTAACGCTTACGTAGTAATCAAACCCGGGTCAAGTCCACTTACGGGCTTCACTTGGGCCGACCCATGTCCATTTTATAGGCATGGGTATATATACACTCTCCTTAGATAGAGAGAGTGTGGTTGTACATACCATTTACACATTTTATGTTCATTTTCCTTTTCACTTTATCTCTATAAGTGTGTTTTTCTCTCTTTTTCTCTCGCTCTCTTTCTCTCTATCACTTTATCTCTCTAGATACATCAAGGATTATCAAAATCTACAATCGGTATTAGAGCCATGATGTGATTTGCTTAGTTTTTGTGTTTGTATTCGTTTTTTCTATCCATATGTCACGTTTCTTAAAAAACAAATTTGTGATTCGAAACCTTTTATTACATTAAAAGATCATTTACATAGTTAACTTTGATATAGTATCCTTGTGATATGGGTGTATATTCTTAGAATCAAGAAAAAATTCATCTCTTTGTGTTTTTTGTTCTAAATTCATTTTTGTACTGTTTTCTTGATCTTCAGATTTTTCGGTTTAATATTCCAAAATTTTGCATTTTTAAGGTTCTTTATGGCTTATATTGTCCGGAAGTACAACTTGTTTCACCGAAAAACTTTAAAAATCCGGTTTTTTTTTAACTTGTAAAATCTGTATTTTTCCCGAAATAGTAGTATGTCCGAATTTACCGAAATAGCCATTTCGGTAGTTTTTACCAAAATAGAAGGTTAAGCCGAAATAGGGATTTGTTTGGAAAACACCGAAATAGCATTTTATCTAAAAATATCGAAATATGGATTTGTTTAAAAAATACCAAATATGGATACTTATGAAAAATACCAAAATAGGGATACTTCTAAAAAAATACCAAAATAGGTTTAAAAAAACCAAAATAGGGATACTTCCGAAAAATACCAAAATAGGGATACTTCTGAAAAATGCCGAAATAGAAAAGCCAAAATAGCTTCCCTGAAATACCATTTCATCGAAATAAACTTAAAGGCGAGATAAAAATTTTTTCAAGGAAATAAAAATCTGGAGGCGAAATAATACTTTAAAGCAGAAATAATCTGGCAGAAAAACCGGAGTAAAATTTATTTTTTTCTATAGACTTATTAGGCCATTTTAGCTTCAAAATTAAATTTTGGTGATATAGTATTTTTGGGCTAAGTTTCAAAGTTTTAGGGTGAAATTCGAATTTTTTTGGCAAAAAATTGACATAAAAGTTTTATATTCCAAATTTAATCCACAACCTTAGAATTACTTTCTTAAGTGATTTTCAAAATTTGGTAAAATAAAATTTTCCAATTTTATTTTTGGCAGGAATTTTTTTTTGTGCTAATTAACGCGATCATTTTAGATTTTTCTAGACCACTTAACAAACATAATTACTTTCTATCACCGCTCGATCGGATATTATCCTTAATCATATCAACTTCATAATGACTACACGTGATGTTCTTGCTAATGCAAAGGAGATATGCATGATAAATCTTCGATTACTTCATTCACAACTTCTACTACTTTCATATGATGATTCAACAGACGTAGATACCGCGTATGGATTCTCAAGAGCTTTCACATCATTCTTTGACGAAGAGGTTAATAATTTCATTGCAACGATGCGACTCAATCTGAAGCAACTAGAGAAACAACTTGATAAAGATAAGTTTCACGAGACTAAATCCATGATTGCATTTAAGGTACTCTACAATATGTTTCAGATGTTCATCAACTCACATGTCACCTCCTATCACGACGATTTAAAGGCACACACGTACTTCGTGGCATATACTAGGATCGGGGTTCACGCTTTCAGAAATAAGTTGCATACACACTTCCATAATGTCAAGGCGTCTATTGTTGAAAGAGGATTACTTCAAAGTGGGCATAATAACAGGGTGAATTAAGAACAAGAGGAATACACATTGACGACATAATTGGTTGACATTGTTGGCAGTGGTATAGGATCAGCAAAGCAGAATACTACGGGCACGTCAGGGAATGTTGCGCACATCTTTCATGTTGACACCAGACCTGTTTATGACTAAGAACCTACAAATGAGGTACAATAGAATGTTGTATTTGATATATATGCCGATGACATACCGTATGCTGAGCATTCCAAATCTATTATGACACAAATGTGATAGAAAAGGATGATATCAATATCACTCCTAACTTCTCACATATGAGTCATAAAGGGGAGAGATTGACCATAATGTTGTAAACTATCATGATCTATGCCATATGTCCGCTTCATTAACTAATTCTGCTTCTAAGATTAAAGAGCTAGAAATGATTTTAGCTCAGCAATCAAAAGATCTTGAGGATGCCAAACATGAGTTATCTAAAAAATGGATAAGTTTGAAACATATTTTGAAAAACTTGAAAGGGAAAACATTGTTCTTGCACAAAAACTGGATCGTAAAATGTAAGATTCTAAAGCTGAAAAAGATCATTTTTTTTGAAACAAATCAATTTGCTAGAATCTAAGTTGGCATCCCAAGATAAATTACCGAAAGAGAATGATACCTTAAAGGCTCAGGTTTTTGCAGTAGTTGCACTGAAAAATGAGTTGAGAAAAATTAAAGGAACTAGTGTGGATACTAAGTTTGAAAAACCATCAATCTTAGGGAAACCTGATGTGGTATTTTTGGGGTAGGTATAAAAGAGGAATACTATTTAGGAAAACTGTAAATGTATTTAAGACCACAGATTCTTTGTGTACGAGGAGAAAGGTACGTCAATGAAAAGAATCTTTGAATTAGTCACGGATTTCAGAAACAAAGATTTTAAGCTTTAAAGACGAAGCTAAAAACAAAGTCGAAATTATGCGGGCACGCAAAACAAGAATAAATAATATTGAAATGATTAAATATTCAAAAAAATTAAAAATTTAAAACTAATTTAATTTTACCTGAGTAAAACAAAAATGAAATTAGAAAAAACTGAAAATCCTTTTTGGGCATCCAATACAGGCCAAAACTAAAACAGTCCTAAAACCTTATTTGGCTTTTCAGCCCAATTTAAAACTTTTGAAAATAATTAATCTAATAACACTACAAGACACAAAGTTTGATTTTAAGCAACTTTTCCTTAGGGCCCAAAAACTGAAAATGAGCTTATAACTTTCAAATAAGCAATAAGCTAACTTTTTTTTTGCTTAAAAGTAAATTTTATTAAGCACCAGAAGAAAAAGTAACAAAAAAGCACAAGGACTAAAACAAATTAGGACAAACCCCTAATTCATTAGTCTTGGCAGAAAAAAACAAATGGCAATGGCAATGGACAAAACCCCATGCTCATTACATCACTAGTCTAATATAAAGCAACTACAAATCCGGTGAAGATCTAGCTGCACTAACTTATTGGGCCTTTATAAGCCCAATAAGCTGAAAACTTATTCTTATAAGCTGGTTTTAAACATACCTCGGTATATTGGGATTATAAAGACTTTACAAAACAAATTTTGGAAAAGAATCCCTAATAAGCTCAAACCAAGGACTTTTTGGTTTTCACTACACGACAAAATGGTCGGGGTAGAGATTTCTTGACTATGTTGTGTGTGGTTTGAACCAGAGTTCGTGTTTTGGGCTTATTAAGGTATGGAACAATTAACACTTTAATAAGCTAAGTTAAAATAATCTAAAACGACTAATAGGCACATTGTTAAAAATAAATAAGCTACGAATTCTAAAGAAAGCTTAATGAAAATTGTTGCAAGATTAAAAACAAGTAAATTAGGCTAAAAAGTAAAGCTGACTACAAGAAAGAAGTTATGCACGATTTATATTAGGCATAATAAGCTAATAAGCTGAGAATGTGGCTTGTGGCCAATTTTGTACAAGTTATGATAAAAGAAAGGGTTTGTACCCAATGGACAGAAAAGTCCCAAGGGCACAATGGTCATGGCTGTATGTGTGTGAAGGAGAGGTCAAGGGTTCGAGTCCCATGACTGTCTTTTTGATAGTTGCTCTTTTTTAGACAGTTAAGGTAAATAACCAGTTGAGTTTATTGTTGGGAATAAATTATGGGTCAGTTCACTAGACGCTGATAAGAAGAATGTCAACGCTGATAGGATGACATTGGACGCTGACAGCCAAGCGTTGACATTGAAGAAGTCAACGCTGACAGCCTTGAAGATTAGCACTGATGGAATATATCTTCATACGAATCTTTTGTTTATTTGTTTCTTTATTTATGTATGGTAAAGATAAGCACGACATTGTATTTTCTATTATTATCTTTACCTAGAATAGTTGATTCGTAGCTTATTGTACAAGACTTCTTAATCTATAAAAGAAGATCTTTTAGGTTAAAAGTTAATCATCAGTTTTCATAAGTATTCGCAAGTTAAACCTCTTTCATTGTAATCAAGTAAGATCATCCTAATACAAGTGAAAGTTTGTTTAACATCTTTGTGTTTTAGATCAAGTGTTAATTCCGCATAACACTTTGTTACTTTATTCATAAGCAAAGGTTTCTCTACGTGTAGTACTTGATCTAATCTCGTATACACAAAGCTTAATCGATCTAAGTTTGGGATCAACAAGTGGTATCAGAGCTTGTTGAGAAACTTTTGATCTTTAAGTAACGCAAGAACCCTAAAACACCAAACCCTAAAAACCCTAAATCTCTAAAAAACCCTAAAAACATCATGTCTGGCACAAATCAGCCTTCTGCTTTGTTACAAAACAACTCCACAAACCCTAGTATCAAAATTCCCATGTTTGATGCCAGGAACTTTGAGCTTTGGAAGTCTAACTTTGAGCAGTATATAGCTATTCATGACTACACTCTTTGGGAGATTGTTGAATATGGGAACACATTCAACAAAGCTCAAAAGATTGCTGCTGCTATTGCCGTAAGGGTAGCTCTTCCTAATTGTCCTGAAGCTGATAAGAAGGAAAAGCCTGAAGATGGAAGAGCTGTATCTGTTGAAGATATAGCCAAGAAGAGGGTGGACATGAAAATCTTGAACATCATGAAACACGCCCTAGGTCATGAGAATCAACACAAGTACAAACGCTTTGAGTCTGCAAAAGAGCTTTGGGAAGCTCTTGAAGTAGCACATGGTGGCAATGCTGACACAAAAGAAGAAAAGAAGAAGCAACTCTTGCATGAGTATGCTGTCTTTAAAGCTCAACCCAATGAGAATCTCAGCAGTGTGAGAAGTAGACTTCTTGACATCACAAGTCAACTTTCCTTCATGGGAACACAGATTGATGACCCTGAATTGAATGCTACTTTTCTCAAAAGCCTTGGTGATGTATGGAAGATTGAGACAAGATCCATTCTTGTCAATAACACCCACAAGACCTCCAGGTTTGATGACATCTTCAACAAACTAAGACTGTTGGAGAATGAATGGCTTTTGGATAGTGATAATAAATCTTCCAGTAGTAACATGGCCTTCTTCTCACAAAGTGAAGGCCAATTTGATTCCATGAACTTCTATGGACATCCAGCCACTGGATCTCAATGTGTCAACGCTGGATCTCAGTCTGTCAGCGCTGGATCATATCCTGTCAATGCTTTATACTCAAGCGCTGACACACACAATTTTGGCGCTGATAGAATTAAGCCTGCTGGTCTAGATCTAGATACTGTGTGTGCATTCATTGCTTCTTTGCCCAGTGATTCAAGGATTACATATGAAGATCTTGAGCCGATAAGCGATGAGCAATTGGAAGAGATGGACATCAAGTGGACTATGGCTCTTGTAAGTTTAAGAGCAAACAGGTTTAATAAAAGGTTCAAGAAGAAGATGACCTTTAATGCTAAGGATGTTGCTGGATTTGACAAATCCAAGGTTGAGTGCTACAACTGTCATAGGATGGGGCACTTTATGAGGGAATGTAGATCTCCAAGAAGATCTGATGCTGGTAAGCCCTCAAGCCAAATGGTTAAGAGCCAAGATCCCAAGGCCATGGTTGCTGTTCAACAAATTGATGGCGTTGGAGAATGGGACTGGAGCTGGATGGCCAAGGATGAGGAAGAGGACAGAGCTTTGGTTGCTGAAGTTAAAGAAGAGCATGTTGAATATGCTCTCATGGCACACTCCTCCTCTTCATCAGATAATGAGGTATATGATGATGCTTTCTGTTCTAAGGGTTGTCGTTTAAATACTGAAAAACTAAATCAAGAGATAATAAAATTATTAGATGAGGCAAGTACTGAAAGATGCAAAGTATCTAATTATCAAATTGCTCTTACCCAAACAGAAAAGACAGTAGCTGAGTATAAGAAAATGGAGTTTGATTTAAAGGATCAAATAAATATCTTAAAACATGAGTTACATCAAAGTAAAGATATTCAAGATATAGTAAACAGGGTTAATCTTGATTTGATAGCTCAGTTAGAGGAGGCTAACAAAAATAAAGATAATGTGAGTCTTAAAATCCAGAGATTTGATAAGGCCACACAATCCCTAGGAGAGTGTGTTAGTAAACAAAGAGACTCTAAGGACATGAGTGGGATTGGGATGAAGAATTATACTGGTGTTCCACCACCAGCTGGGGATTTCTATGGTGTCCAATCAAAGGACTTATCTTGGACTGGCTTGCCAGAACTTCAAGAGAAGGAATTTATTCCTCCACCTAGAGTGACTTCCCCAGTTGAGGAATACAAGCAAAAACTGACTGACCTAGATGAGTGGAAGAAAGCTAACCACACCTTGTTTGTTAAGGGAGGGTTGTTGTGTGAAAGTCCAAATGAGCCCACACCAATCATGAGCCATAATATTGTGGAGTCCAATGATCCTAAACCTATTAAGATCACACACCCTACCACTGGCAAAGCTGTTGACCTTGGCCCACAAACTGTTAGAAAACCTAGTGTTAAGTATGCAGAGATGTATAGGAATACTAGGTCACCAAAAAGCCAAGTTAGTAATCATGGAACAGGCTTCTTTGCTTCTAGACCTAAGACTATGTCTAGAAAAGCTTGTTACACATGTGGTAGCTTCTCACATTTGGCATACAAATGTGTCAACGCTTCCAATGTCAACGCTGATAGGAACCATTTCAGCGCTGACAAAAGTCAACATAGGTCAAACACTGTCAGACCCAATACCTTTGTGAACAAAAGTTCACCAGTTGTTAGACCAGCCCCATTCTTTTCTAGAGGGTCTAACACACAAGGCCTAAGACCTTTTCAAAAGTCAAACACTTGGTCCAATAGGCAATGGGTTCCTGTAGCAAACCCTAGGTTCAACGCTGATAAAGGCAATCGGGGCGCTGACAAGAGTAATTTCAGCGCTGACAGACACACTGCCAAACCTAGGTATTTGCAACCACAGGGAAATAGGTCTAAAGCTTCTACTAGCTTAACATGGAGACCAAAACAAGACCAAAACTCTAATTCTACTGGTGTTTCTATGACATGCAACATGTTTCATTATATTTCAAAAGCAATGTCAACACCAATTGGGGTTAACTGGGAATTTCATTCAAAAAGGGATGAAAATGGGGTTGTTATGAGAACCAAGTCTGTTCTTGTTGAACAACCAGATGAATCCAAGTCTTCCAAGGCTTGGGTTCCCAAAGAAAACTAATGTGTTTTCTTTATGTGCAGGGCATTCAGAAGAAGATCAATGATTATGGATACTGGGATAGTGGATGCTCAAGGCACATGACAGGAAAGGAAGACTATCTGACAAACTTCACTCCTATTCAAGATGGTGATAAGGTATACTTTGGAGGGGGCTACGGCACCATCACTGGAAAAGGAACCCTTGTCACCAACAATCTATGGTTTGAGAATGTCTTCTTGGTAAAAGAACTGGATTATAATTTGTTTAGTGTATCACAAGTGTGTGATGACAAAAATAAGGTTCTTTTCACAGATACTGAGTGCTTGGTGTTAAGCAAAGATTATAAGCTCCCTGAGGAAAAATACATAGATTTTAGAACACCAAGGCATAAAGACATATATAATGTGAATCTTAATGGAATTAAGGTAAATAATAAAATGATGTCATGTCTTTATGCTAAAGCCTTAGTAGATGAAAGTAATCTTTGGCACAGGAGATTAGGGCACATAAACTTTAAGAATATCAATAGACTTGTGAGGCTTGGTTTAGTTGATGGTTTGCCTGAAAAGGCTTTCCACAATGACCACACTTGTGTTGCATGTCTTAAGGGCAAGCAGCACAAGGTCTCATTCAGGTCTAAACAGGTGCACTCTAGTTCTAAACCACTTCACTTATTGCATATGGACCTCTTTGGTCCAACTAATATAGAAAGTTTGAAGGGTAAATCATATTGTTTTGTTATCACTGATGATTTTTCCAGGTTTACATAGACTTTCTTTTTAGCCAAGAAAAGTGAAACTGCCCAAAGTCTGATTAATTTCATTACCCAAATTGAAAAGAAAAATGGTAATGAGGTCAAAATTATTAGAAGTGACAATGGGGGTGAGTTTAGAAATCAGTTGTTAGATGATTTTTGTGCCAAGAAAGGGATTACTAGGCAGTTTAGCATAGCTAGAACCCCACAACAAAATGGGGTTGCTGAAAGGAAGAATAGAACCCTTATTGAAGCAGCCAGAACCATGTTGGCTGATGCCCACTTTCCTATAGCCTTTTGGGCTGAAGCTGTTAACACAGCTTGTTATGTTCAAAATAGGGCATTGGTCAACAAAATACATAATAAGACACCTTATGAGTTACTTTGGGGAAGGAAGCCAAATATTGGCTTTCTCAAGCCTTTTGGTTGTCATGTAGTTGTTTTAGAAACTAGTGATGCCCTAGGTAAGTTTGATTCAAAAGGTGATGAAGGCTACTTCATGGGTTATTCAGTGCAGAGCAAAGGATATAGGGTTTACATTAAAAAGGAAAAACGTATACTTGAAAAAGTACATGTTAGGTTTTTAGAAAGTAAACCTAGTGATCCTGAAAGTGGTCCAAATTGGTTGTTTGACTTAGAACCTTTATCTAGAGCTTTAAATTATATGCCTGTTACTGATCCAGACATTGTGAAGGTAACTTCAAGTGTTTTGGAAAAGAGAATTGGTAATGTTTCAGGTATACAGGCTGCTAAGGAGGATGGACCACCAGCAGTTGAATCATCTCCCACACAAGAATATGTTACACTTCCTATATGGACAGATGAGTATTATGCTGCTGCTGCTGCTAGAAAGGATAATGGTGGTTTTCAAATACCACCAAATACAAACATGCATGGTTCTTTAGGCGCTGACAAAGGGAAATCAAGCGCTGACAAGACTAATTCAGACGCTGATGGCTCAGACACTAACAACAATAGTTCAAGCGCTGTTAGCCCAAATGCTGACAAGCAAGGTTCAGAGTTTGATGACACCTTTGCACATCTTTTCTCTTCCCATTTTGAACAGGGTGGACCTTCCAATGTCCATGAAGAGATTTCTGTTGATCAAGGAGAGTCTGATGAAGAAGATATTGGCAACATGGAGCGTGAAGTTGAGGACACCAGACTTTTTGAAGGAGGAGTTCTCACTTCCACAGCAAAGGATCACCCCACATCTCAGATCATTGGTGATGTTATGGCTCCAGTTCAGACAAGAAGATCCCATCAAAGTCTTGGTGGATTTATTGCCAATATACACAAGAAGGTTGATACCCCTCTTGTACAAGCATGTTTGTTTGCCTGTTTTCTGTCACAGGAAGAACCTAAGAAATTTTTTGATGCTCTCAAAGAACCTAGTTGGGTGGAAGCAATGCAGGATGAGCTTCACCAATTTGCTATACAGGATGTTTGGGAGCTGGTTGATTGTCCTAGATATGTGAGACCAATTGGGACAAGATGGGTTCTAAGGAACAAGAAAGATGAAAAAGGCATTGTTGTCAGAAACAAGGCACGTTTGGTAGCTCAGGGATATACACAAGAGGAAGGCATAGATTATGAAGAAGTCTTTGCTCCAGTTGCAAGAATTGAAGCTATCAGAATTTTCCTAGCTTATGCCTCTTGCATGAATTTCATTGTTTATCAAATGGATGTGAAGAGTGCTTTCCTCTATGGAACAATTGTTGAGGAAGTATATGTTATGCAACCTCCTGGTTTTGAAGATCCTGAGAATCCAGACAAGGTTTATAGAGTGAAGAAAGCTATGTATGGACTTCATCAAGCCCCAAGAGCATGGTATGGTACATTGTCCACCTACTTGGTGGAAAATGGTTTCAAAAGGGGCACCATAGATCAGACACTATTTACAAAGAAGAAAGGAAAACATGTGTTGCTTGTGCAGGTCTATGTTGATGACATCATTTTTGGGTCTACTGATCCAAAAATGAGTGAGGACTTTTCCAAGCTCATGACAGATAAATTCAAGATGAGTGCAATGGGTGAGATGAACTTCTTTCTAGGTCTACAAGTTCAGCAGAAAGAAGATGGTATCTTCATCTCCCAAGACAAGTATGTAGCTGAAATCTTGAAGAAATATGGTTTTTCTCCACATGAAAAGGATGCTTCCACTCCTATGGATAGGGAACACCCTTGGGGAAAACTTGGAGCTGGAAAGGATGTGGATGTTAGGCACTATAGATCAATGATTGGGTCATTGATGTATCTTACAGCCTCAAGACCTGACATCATGTTTGCTGTGTGTGCTTGTGCACGCCATCAAGTGACTCCCAAAGAATGTCACCTTTTTGCTGTGAAAAGAATTTTTAGGTACCTAAGGTGTTATCCAGATCTTGGCCTATGGTACCCAAAAGATTCTCCATTGGAGCTTATTTCATATTCAGACAGTGACTATGGTGGTGACAAGTTTGATAGAAAATCCACAACTGGTGGATGTCAATTTCTTGGGAGTAGATTAATATCTTGGCAATGCAAGAAACAAACAGTGGTGGCAAACTCTACAACTGAAGCAGAATATGTTGCTGCAGCTGCTTGTTGTGGACAAGTCTTATGGATTCAGAACCAGCTGTTGGATTATGGGTATAATTTTATGCATACCAAGATTTTTGTAGACAATAACAGTACTTTATGCATTATTAAAAATCCTGTACATCATTCTAAAACCAAACACATAGAAATTAGACATCATTTTATAAGAGATTGCTTTGAGAAAGGTTTAATACAACCAGATAGGGTAGCCACAGAAGATAATGTGGCTGATTTATTAACTAAACCTTTTGATGCTGGAAGATTTCAATATTTGGTAACAAATATTGGGATGGTTAATCTCACTTAATATGTGTTTTGGAACCTTTTTGTAAAAGTATGTACAGGATAATGCATTGTTATTGGTCTTTGTGATGATTTAGATTTTTCCACTTTATTTTTCTAACACTGACAGAGGTACATGTAACGCTGATAAGTGTTATTTTGCCGTTGTTAGAGATATTATTGTCTAACGCTGACAAGAGTTCCTTCAACGCTGACAAGTGTTGTCGGGACGCTGTCAGCAACAAATGTTAGTTTTGTGGTTTTCAATCTAAATGTGTAGGTGGTGGTAGCTTTATGCCATTGGATACAGAGTTGCTTATGGATCTTTGAAGAGCTATTTGGACATGTTTTTGTTTATGGATGATGGTTGGAATATTTATATTCCTATCTTGACATAAATTTTTAATGTTCATATATATTTTGAGAACTCATGTATCATAGTTTAAGGGGAGGTTTACGGAACCTTTAGGACTCTTGGGTATTCTTCTAATACTCTCATCACAATTCTAGATTGTGTCCACAGGTGAGTATGGGTTAGTTTTACTAAACCATGAGGCACTGTAGCATGCAAAGTTGATAAACTATGCATGCTGCCAAGACATTTTTGGCCTAGAATTGGTTGTGGTCTGATGGGGGACTTGGGAATAGTTTTGTTATGGGTTTACCTGGGAGTTACAAAGAATTTTGTGAAATAACTTTGTTGGTAAGTATTTTGGTTAGCAAGGGACTCTAGAGGACATTTGTGTCTATCTTGCTTAAGCAAGTGTGCATAAATGGACAGTGCTTGCCGCCCAGTAATTATTATCAACTTGTAAGATATTTCCCTTAGGATAAATTACTTTGTTAAGGTCTTTTTCTTTTTAAATATTTTTATTTTTAGACGCTGACAAGTTTTTCTCCAAACGCTGTTACGTCCAATCGTGACGCTGACAAGGCTTTAGGCAAACGCTGACAAGAAAATATAGCCGTTGGGCGCTGATGGGCTATTTTTGACCGTTGACACCTAGTGGGCCCTACCCAGTTGTTATTTTTGACTAATCTTTGGCCGTAATTTTGGGGAGTTGTTACTTTTAATTAATGCATGAGATAAGTTATATTTGATTCAATATTTTCATCATTGCTTTTTGAATATAACTGCCTCATTTTTGACCAATCAAAATCATGCATCTCTCCTATAAATTTGGCTAATCTTTTTATTCTGGGTATTCATATTTTCTTGTCTAACATTTTTCTCCTAGATTTTTCCCATATCACATAACCTAAACAGCTTTCACCATGGCACCCAAGTTCAACTCAAAGAATTTAACATTGGAGTTCAAGAGCCAACATAATATGGTAGCTTACTTGACTGCTGATAATGATTTGTTCCCTCAGTATTCACAAATGGTGGCATTTTTAAATGCATCCTCATTAAGGTATGCGCTTTCTCATACACCATTAGTCCCTGTCGCACACATTAGACAGTTTTGGAATAATGTTAGTTCCACAACAGCTAATGGAGTGACCACATTAACATCTACTGTTCATGGAAGAACATGGGTGGTCACTGAAGCCTTGGTTCGCCAAGCTTTGCGTCTTGATGACGATGATGGTGTGACTACCCTTGCCATTGCAACAATAGAACAAGGTCTTAGGGAATTGGGTTATCCTATTCCTGCTGATGTCACTTTAAATAAATATCATAAGCAGGAATTTCCCTCTGACTGGAAATATTTGATACATGTCCTTCTCCAATGCTTAAGTCCAAAATGTACTTCTTTTAATGAAATAAACAGGTCAATTGCAAGTGCTTTGGTTTGTATAACACGTGGGCTTAAGTATAATTTTTCAAAAATGATTTTTGAAGGGATGTGTAAAAATAAGGGGAGTAAAATGACTTTGGCTTACCCAAGATTTTTGCAAATGGTCTTTGATTTACAAGAATATTGTTCTAGGGATCATGACACTTTTTATGAGATCCCTAAACAACAGAAAACCATTTTTACCAAAATGAGCTCCACAAACAGATCCATACCTCTTACCCAACCCATGCTTGAAGTAATTCAGGCTGCTCAACCACAACCACAACCAGACCCTGAACCCCAACTTGAGCCTATCCATGAACCTTTACCTTCACCAGACCACATGGACATTGACCAACCCAACGCTGACACTCAAAATGTTGGCGCTGACACAGCCAATCCCAACGCTGATACCATCCCTGAACAATCCCAAACACCCCTTAACCAACCCACACCCACACAATCTACCTCATCTTCCACCCCATTACAATCTAGGTTGAATAAACGCCAAAGGACTACTGGAGTGTTCTCCTCTAGTGGTCCTAGCCTTGTAGCAGAGAGAACCACCTCCACAAGTGTGGCTGGTGCCATGGATGAGGCTGGGGCTATTGACACAGGCTTAGATGCTGGTCAAGACAGTCCCAACATCATTAAGACCTCATCCATGCCCTATGATTCTATTTTGGGAGGTCAAATTCCCATTCTAGCTGAGGACAGATTGGAACCTATGACTTTGACTGAATTGACGGCTGCTGTCATTAGCTTGCAAAAGCAAAATGTCAGCCTTGTACAAATTGTCAACAACCAGGGCCGTGAACTCCAAGTATTGAGGGAGCGGGTAACTGTTTTGGAGAATCCAAGTAGCAGGAGTCTAATGGAGGAATCTTCCAAAGGGGAGGATGAAGAGGATGAAGAGGATGATCTGATTCATACAGCTAGTGAGAAGAGTTCAGAGAAGAGTTCACAATTTAGTGAATCTTTACAGGTTGCTGAAGCACTCACCAACTTGAAGAAGCACCCAGTTATTGATACATCCAAGGTGACACCATTAAACTTGGAAGGATCTTTCAAAGAAACATTGGGCGCTGATACAGGTTTGAACGCTGACACATCCAGCGCTGACAAAGGTAATCGTGGCGCTGATAGAGGTAACTTGAACGCTGACAAAGTTGCAGGTGGTGTTGATGTATTCCAGTCATCCGCAATCATCAAAGATGTGTCCACACAGGTTTCTTCTTCTACTTTACCTATTATTGATCCAAAAGACAAAGGTAAAGGGATTCTGATTGAAGAAGATGTTCCAAAGAAAGATGCAGCACAAATTGCATTTGATGAACAGTTGGCTGCACAACTTTTGGAAAGAGATTTGAAGAGGAGTGGTAGATCACCATTTGTTGCTTCTGAGAGTGAAGAAGAAAGTGGTGATGGAAAAGAAGATGATAGCTCAGATTCAAGTGTTCAAATTATTGAAGATCCAGAAAGACTTGAATATGGGGATGAGTTGGCAAAGGAAAGGTTGAGTGATTTGAAGAATCAGATTGATTGGGACCTACCAGAAATCACCAGAATGTACCATGCTTGGGAAGACAAGGTTATGGACAACCCAGGGATGAGTTTGTCAGATCAAATTTGGGGGTTGGAAGTTCTTCTCAGGGTACAAGAGGATATAAAGGTGATTTTGAGGTTTAATGCACAAGAGGTCAAGACTTGGCTCAAAAGAGATAGAAGGCAGTTGTACTATAAGTTGCTTAGATGCCATCAACCTAGATGGACATACAAGAAGCTGCTGGCTTTATCCTTTGAGGAGTTAGAGTATAGGGCACATCCTATTTGGAGGAATGTGCAAGAAAATAATGTCTATCAGTTTCTTTCAGAAGAAAGGAAACAAGAGCTTGCTGAGGAAATGCAGATTCAAAAGGAAATGAGGATTGCTCAAAGACCAGTGAAGAAAGGAGATCCTTTCCAATTTCCTAAAGATATGGATGTGTATTTTCCAACTAAAGGTGTAATAAGGAAGCATCTCAAGCTTTCTCCATTGGAAGCTTCAGATTTGGTTAATGTAGTACCTCTAGATGACAGAAATCTAATCATCAGTTTTGATGAAGATGAGTGTGGATTTTGGAAGATTGGCAGATTTGGAAAGGAGGTACATACTTTCACTTCAGTTATTTCTATCTTTGCAAGCATAGACAGGGAAGACTTGGTGCATCTATGGAGATTAATAGAGGCCAAGTATACAGCTGAAGCACCTACTTCAGCAAATGGAATAAGACTTTGGAACACATTTTTGACTTTGTGTGGTCCAAGAGAAGCAAATCCTGCCATATGGAAGGATCTTGAAGATGATCTCAGTAATCTTCATTGGAGGCTTTATTCTACTTGTGGTGTATTTCATTTGAGCTCTACAAAGTTTTCAGAGTATCTACTTGTGGATGCTGATTATTTCTTGTCCAAAGAAGTGTTGGAGAAGATGATGGAGACACCCTTGGAGATTGATTATACTAGTGACGTGGCCAAAGACTTGATCAGATATGTTTATCACCAACATAAGAAGTTTTTGCAAGATTCCTCCTAAACCTTAAAGTTTTTATTCAGAAACTTGATCATTGGAATGGATATCAAGTTTAGGGGAGGATTGTTGGGAATAAATTATGGGTCAGTTCACTAGACGCTGATAAGAAGAATGTCAACGCTGATAGGATGACATTGGACGCTGACAGCCAAGCGTTGACATTGAAGAAGTCAACGCTGACAGCCTTGAAGATTAGCACTGATGGAATATATCTTCATACGAATCTTTTGTTTATTTGTTTCTTTATTTATGTATGGTAAAGATAAGCACGACATTGTATTTTCTATTATTATCTTTACCTAGAATAGTTGATTCGTAGCTTATTGTACAAGACTTCTTAATCTATAAAAGAAGATCTTTTAGGTTAAAAGTTAATCATCAGTTTTCATAAGTATTCGCAAGTTAAACCTCTTTCATTGTAATCAAGTAAGATCATCCTAATACAAGTGAAAGTTTGTTTAACATCTTTGTGTTTTAGATCAAGTGTTAATTCCACATAACACTTTGTTACTTTATTCATAAGCAAAGGTTTCTCTACGTGTAGTACTTGATCTAATCTCGTATACACAAAGCTTAATCGATCTAAGTTTGGGATCAACATTTATCACCTTTTATATTACACAAATATGTCAAATAAGAAACCAAGAAGCACACCACAATCACATAGTAACAAGTAAACCAAATAGGCAAAGAAAATCACTAGGAGCTATAGTGCACAACAAACCAATCTTGTTTTAGGTCTTTTGGCCACTTTTGGCTTATCATATAAATTACAAATAAGATTCAAATTGTTATGAAATGTAGAGAACAAGATATGAAGGAGTAAGAAGATAATTGTTATTGAGTAGTATCCAAATGAGTACAATGTATCTCTTATTTATAAGAGAATAAGAAATGTAACTTCTCTTGCTAATTAACTAGTAATTCAAGGATAGTTACTACTCATTCAAATGTGAATATACATACAATAAATATATAATGAATATATTTATAACACTCCTCCTTGGATATTCACCGTTTGTATACGCCATCATCTGCCTCGTTAAAAACCTTACCAAGAAAAAAGAACCCAATGGGATAAAAACTTGATGAAGGGAAAAGAGTGCAGTGCGCATAATGCTCCTCCTCAAATTAATATATATCCTTCAAGCGTCGAAGGACGGTCTTCCTAACATGTTGCCAAAAAAACTTGTGTTGGTAAAAGTTTTTAATAAAGTCTACTGAATTATTAATGTTTAAGGTTATGTCCTGCAAAGGTAACATAATACGTGTAGCTTCCAACCCAATATCAAATACATTGGTTAGAAAATACACATTACTAATATAATTATTTAAAAATATATATACAATCTCATGACGTATATTGACTGCAAAATTAACATCAAAAGTTTAGTTTCACTTCTGATACTTGAGGACCAAAATTTTTCTTTGAAACATGTGCAAAAACAAGATAATATGCGCCCAAATGATTATTAATCAATATAATAATTCATTCAGCTTGATCAAATAAGTTATTCATAACTTTATCAAATTCTTTCATAAGTTAAAATTGCCAGACATGCTTGAGGCATTATGGATCATGGAATATTAGAGCTCTAATAAAATGTATATAATAAATAATATATTTACATCCACCTCTAGAAAATACGGCTCTTAATAAGCAGTTTCATGCTTTTGTGAATTTATTTATTCCATAATTCATGTCTTAAAGCATGTAACTCTAGAGCTCTTAATTCGGTTGCGCATACAACCCTTGTATATCCAATAGCTTTTACACATTCATGTGTATGGACTTCTTGTCCTAATCCTTCTCTTATTTTCTAAAGATCGCCTCTTTTCATGTTGGTCAATCATTTTGATGAGCTCATTTTTGGATAATAATTAATTAATGATCCTCATTATGTATAATAACAAGCGCTATATTGCATGTAAAAGAATTTATCGACGTCATTTTGTTTTGATTCCATATGATTCTAGACATGATCAAATTTATTGAGATCTCATTAGTTATTTAAGGTTCTTTTGGAACCTTTATGTCTAGTGTCTCTTTGTGAGACTATCATGGGGTCTTTTATACCTCGAACAACCATCTGGTTTTTCTGCTCCATATATTTCATCGAGGATTTTATTTGGAATCGATTTGTTTACCATGCTTGAGGCATGCCATAATTAAGTAGTGTCCTTGAGGGACAAAGTAGGAGCATGAGTAGCTGAAACTTTGTTATTGGCCAATGTATATGTATGGCTATTAGATTATCATTGAATAATAGATTCATAAAATTTCTGTCGAGGATCAATAAAATATGGTGATTCATTCTGAATTTGTAGTTACTTATCTCCTCCTGAAGGAATTACCCCTTCGTTTATATCTCGTATATTTTCATTTAGGTGGAGTAATGCACAAAAAATGGGATAGGTTTCGTTTATAGCCAAAACCAATTATGAAATGGAGGAATTATAATAATATATTGGCATGATGCTAATTTTGTTTTTGTGTATATGATAGTATGACCCCATACAATAACAAAATATTTTCTCTCATTATCATTGGATAATGTAGAAGTAATTCATCTCATATTCACAACGAATTACTTATTCTGGAATGTTATGCTCACATTTAATATGTCGAGCTATTAGTCATGCAAAACATGAAGTTGCAATTTTATTACTATTTAGACGATGCATCGATTTATAGAATTCTAAATGGTTCGTAAAATGGATACGTATGCAAACGTATATCCACTTGTTTTCTTTCCAGAAAATTAAGGGATTGAGTCGTAAATCTAGTTGATAGATGAATAATCAACTTTTGTTTTTAGAGATAAAACATTAGATTGAAGAATCTAATCAATTTATAGTTTTCACATCATTAATGACTCGTGATGGTATAACGAGTCATGCCAAAAAGATTATAATTATAGGCCATAAACTTATGTTATGGCTAGTGATAATATTTCACTAATTTATCTATAATGTATGTCGAGGATGTGCAATATAATGCATAAATTATATGATATTTCATTCCTCGTGACAATTTTATATTTTCTTTTAGGAGCAATAATGTGTTACAATAGATCCTTATGTCTATGAATATAGTGTGTAATATTTTTGACACACTTGTATATTTCCATAAATCATATTTTCGTCTGCTCCTTTTTATTTTGCCACTATTAGTGGTTTGTCATTTTCATATTACTTCGACCATATCATTTATCATGATAAAAAGGTTTTTGAAAATGTACTGTTACATCATCATATTCACTTGAGGGAATGAATATTTCGATGTTGTTCATATTATCACATTCTCATGAGAGAATGACGATCATTAAGTTGATCATTTCATCACATTCACTTGAGGGAATGGAGATTTATATATTGATTATTATATTATCGCATTCACATGAGGGAATGGATACCTTTTAAATCTCATTATTTTCTTGCTTATTAAAAATACATGTATATGAATAAGGAGACATGAACAAGACTAACAAGTCTTTGGCTATTGCTACTATATGAGCAAGCTGAAAAAAAAATTATAATTGATAATGTCCAAGTACACATGATTTTGATAATATCGTACCATCATTCGAAAATACTAAATGATTTGAAAATGAAAATACATAATAACGTGTGTAGAATATTTGAAAAAAAACACTACTAAAACAAGTAATGAAGCATTTTGCTCTTTTTTTTAATATGACATTATTATTGTAAGATTTATTTGCTTAAATGACTCGCATATTGAATAAAAATGTAATTCATATCGTTCATTCTATAGTTGGCAAATATTTTTATATACAATGATGAGAAAATTATTATCATATGTATAAATTAGAGTAATTTATAAACAAATGATATGAAAGTATACCATAGTCATAAAAATTATGTTAAAAGTATGAAAAAAGATTTTAAGAAGTACGCATCACACAATAATTCATTCTTTTAAGTTAATATCCCGGTTTTCTTTCAGCCAAAACGAGTATACTTTAGAGAAAGAATTGAGTTGATGTTACTAATTATTTTTGCGGGATCATAATAAAGGTTTAGGTTCTTTGAATCATAACTTGATTTTATATTATTGTGATGTTGTTGATGAAATGTTAGTTGAACTTAAGGTTCACAATATAATAACAATAACAATGAGGTTATGTTATCATGATGCACTCAAGAAAATTGTCATAAAACTTGAGGTTCTTTAAAAAAATATTACAATACCTTAGAACTTGAGGTTCTAATTATTATATATATATTTTTCAAAAATAATTCTTGAAGTTTAGATCATTTTGAAAAAATGATATGATAAAAAATTAAAATAAACGTAACATGAGGTTATGTTTATTGATTGTGTATAAAATTGTAAACGAACTTGGAATTTTACATTTTTTGAGATTATTTTATTTGTGATTCAGTCGAATCGTATAGAACACGTGGTTCTTTGAAAAACTCAATCATAACTTGAGGTTATGATGTTTCGAATTTAAAAGACTTATAAGGGATCATGTCCTTAAATAATATAAATTTAAGTGATATATTTATTCTTTTGCAAGAATAAAAAATAATAACTTGAGGTTATTGTATTTTGATTATATTCATCGTAGTATAACTTGAGATTGTAAATAAGTGTAATCACAATATGAGGTTATGATACATTTGATCCCTTTTTTTATAATGGATCACAATAGAACAAGAGATTCGTACTTTCTTTTATTATATAACATGTCGTTATATTATTTTGATTCGCTTCTTGTAAGCAGGATAAATTTCTTATTCTTCTTGTAAACTACAATAGAGTTTTATTCAAATAAGAACAATAAAAAAAATATAGTTTACAAGTTTAGAGGAAAAATAATAACATTTAATAAGAATTATACACATTAAAAGTCTTTGTTCAAAAATGATATTTAAATTGTGTGTAACCACACAACATGTTAAATGATATTTAAGTTTTGGCTCAATGATACTTAAGTTATTTACTTCTTTTATTTTCTCAAAATATAATAAAAGACTTTTAGAATATGTCAATAAGTTCAATTATATGAATAATAAAAAAAAACGTTAAATACAAATTCAATTTTTATTGTAGCTATTTATTACATGAGAAAACAAATTGCACAAAAATTACATGAGAAACAAGTTGCATAAAAAATCTTGTGATTACGATTTTCTAAGTGCATTGTTATTCTTTAACAAAAACAAAAATTCTTTGTAGAATTTATTAACATTTTCTAATGTATACTTGAAAAATTAGTATTATTAAGCTATCAAAATGCAACAAAAATATAAGAGAATGAAAGAGAAATATATAGCACAAATGACTATAATTAACCACTAAAAAGAATAAAGATTATAGAACTTGAGGTTCTATAAAATCACATAACAATTATAAGAAGTTATGTTTTGATTCTCTAGAGGAAATCATAATAAAACTTGAGGTTTTTATTATTAATTTTCTCTTTTTTATAAAATAACATAACATGAGGTTATGATATTGAATAATACTAGAACATGAGGTTCTTAGTATTTGTATACTTATTTTCTCTTTACATAACATGAGATTATGTCATTTAATTTGTTTTCATGTAGCCACAACATAATATTTGTTGTTCACATAAACTACAAGAGATTTCAATTGTAGAGAAAAAATAAATAGCAAAATGTATTCTCTTTATGTAATCACAATAGAACATGTAATGCTCATGTATATTACAATAGAGATATATCAAGAATCTTCTACCTAGTTTTGCTTAGAGCAAAAATCGTGCTGATAACGTGTTATGAAATGTAGAGAACAAGATATGAAGGAGTAAGAAGATAATTGTTATTGAGTAGTATCCAAATGAGTACAATGTATCTCTTATTTATAAGAGAATAAGAAATGTAACTTCTCTTGCTAATTAACTAGTAATTCAAGGATAGTTACTACTCATTCAAATGTGAATATACATACAATAAATATATAATGAATATATTTATAACACAAATCACCCAAAACCAAAAATAGATATAGAATTACCTCTAAACTAACTGAATACTAAAAATTACAACCCATAATTACTTTTAACAACTTCAAATTCAAACTGATGCAATTGACAGTGTACAAGGCCAAGTTTGTTCAAGTTTTTTCACACAAATCAAGTTCAAAAGGTTATTAAGCACATAAGATCTATCAACCAAGTACGTGCATATCAGACAACAAAGAATTCAAAAGTCTTAACAACAAACAAACAAGATTGAACTAAAATCTATACTAACTGAATTTTGGACAAAAAATCAACTAAAAATGCGAATCTTAATTTTTTACACTAAAAGCTTAAACTAAAAGTTGATTAAGTCCTATCTTGATTAACTAAGTGTGACTACAAAGTTGTAAACCACCAAACGCTTGCTTAGACCTAGGTTGTACCCTGACCCCAAACAACCCTTTATGTGTGACAGAACACAAAATTACAAAGCAACTTTGAATTAAAAGTAAATTAAAAGAAAGTGAAAAGCACAATCATACAAATAAGCAGATATAACATGCAGATAAGCTGAAAAATAAACAACACATAAGCAATTCACATATGGCTTAAATTAGGACAGAATAAGGCACAAAGGAGTGAGTTCAAAGCCAGTACCTTGGTTGACCTACAATCCAGACCAACCAAAAAGCTGAGGCAAACAACTTAGAGCTTTACTGAGCTTTTGAGAGCTTATGATAGATGAGCTTATAGCTTAGGGACTACAAAAGTCCAACTAAGTTGTAAATGAAATGACATGAGAATAGCTTCGATCTCTTGAACCTAAAACACCACAAGTAAATAAACACAGTACCATAAGCTATGTAATAAGTTTTTTGTCAGAAGAGCTAATTACAAGCTTATGTTACAGTAAGAAATAAGCTAAAACCAAAGAGTTTGATTTTCAGAAAACTTGTGAAAGAATTTTTTTTGCAAGGAATTAAAGTTTAACAGTAATGTAACATTCTTTTACATGTTTGAAAAAAATACTTTGATTGTCAGTCAAAGTATGAACAAGCATTCAAAACAATGGATCTCAAACAGGTTGACAATTACGTGAAAACAGATTTTGATAGACAAGAAAATTAAATTTGTAGAAAAATTAAATTGAAAATGAATTAAAGAGACAGTAAATAAAAGGGAATTCAGACTTGAACTTTTATTGTACTTTCAAAGTTTTACAAAGCTAATAAAAGTACAATATTTGTAACAAACTTGCATATTGCTACTCTATCTCTATTTATAATAGAAGAAGGAGACCTCAATTAAACCCTAATCCGAATATGAACTTCCACTATTGCCCTTGTGATGCCATTGGATATTCTTGTAAGATTCTTGGTTTGAATTTTGTTCTTGGTGGAATCTTCAATCCATGTGATTGTAGCAGACTTTGAGATGATCCTAAGCATCTATTATGTTGTGGTGACCAAGGATACAGCCACATATGTTGATTTGGTCAAGATGTCAATGTCTTCATTCCAAAACGTGATAAAGTTGAGCTGGATAAGGGACATAAGGGTGAAGGAATATGTTTGGTGAGTTGTAAATATGATTTCCCCTTTGTCAATTAATATAAACCCCATGGTTTGGTGTTGATTGAATCTAGAGTTCTTAATTAAGGTTTAGGGGAAAAAGGTGAGGTTTTAATCTGATTTTGGTTTAATTATATTGTTTCCCTGTATCACTTTTTACTATTAATTTGAAGTTTCAAATTGGCACTTTTGGTCCCCTCATACTTATAAAACGAATCCATCCCATATTCTAGTTATAATCATTTTTCGGAAATTGCAACAGTGGTCATTATGGTTGTGTTAATCATGGATAAGGAATTGATTTGAAATTTATTCAATCTTCAAGGGTATAACTTGTACAATTTTCAAACTTTATGGACCTCTAATTAATATGTGATATTTTAAGGGTATAAAGTGACAATTTGTAAAACTTGAGGGACTATTCTTGTAATTCTTCAAATATTCAAGGGTATTTTGGTAAATTCACCTCCGGCTTCGGTTTTCTTGTACGACTTCGTTTCCGTGTTCATTTTTTATTTTTTTGTGATTTCCATGTGAATTCTCAATATCCGTGCCTGCACATACACAAACAACGAAAACAAGGGTATTTGGCACGTTTTTGATGATATTTTCCATATTTAGGTCCTATTTCGGGTACGAAAAGATGTATAATACGAGTCTCATCACTCCCCTATACTAAACCATTGTCGCGTCCTCACGCGATGCTAGAATAAAGTATCATAGCAACTTTATTTTTCATTTTATTCAACATTTATTGAAAATAAACTTAACTAGATCCGTTTTGGACATAATATAAGTGACTTTTAGAATCATTGAATAAGAACACGTGAATGCTTCATTAGAAATAATTTCGGCATCCTCGATTTTTACTTAATTCCATGCTAAGCGTGAAACAAGATCATTGTCTTTTATAAGTTTGTAATACTAACACTACTCATATGCCTTAATCATGTACTTAGACTCCCTTATTCCTAATTGATATCTCTTTTATTTTATTTTTGTCATATGATCACGAGGATTCATAATTTGACTTATGTGAATAGAGATTAGGTCCAAAACTAGAGTCAAAACGGTGTAATTAATACCATTAATTAGTAACCTTTCCTAATAGCAACGTTTAAGTCGACAAGAAAGTTTTGATAAACACAGTTTTACAACTGATTTGAACATTTGACTTATTACCAAGGCTTTTATATGCCCCTACCGGTTGGGCTTTATTATCTTTGGTTTGCCTTGGCTTTTTAGGGCTTTTTTTTAGGGCTTTGGTCTTGCCTTGCCTTTTATTTACCCGCTAATCAGATGGGTTTTATTATGTCCAAAGACGTATATCCTCATCCTCGAATGGAAATTTTGGATCTTTAAAGCTTTAAGGTTTCCAAGTCATTCACTTGTATTTCACATAGATTTTTTGGCCTTTTGAGTTTCGAATTTTTGCTATTTTTGGGTGAATGACTTAAATAATTATTATTGGAAAGCTTTCGATTATTCGGGCGCCAATACTTCAAATCCGTAACGTTGGCGAACCTTAAATGTCTTCCCAATTTAACTACACGGAAACTACTAGAATTAGTTAAAAATCAACAATAATGATAAAACCGCTAAAACAATATTTATTAACAATTTATTTATATACAAGTGATGGGAGGATAAGCACACAATTAAAACACGTGAGTTTTTTGAAAGGATACGAATACTCTATGTTTAGAATAGTAACTTATAATTGAATCTATCATTTCTCGTCCTCAATTTAATGAGACTTAGCCTAATATAGTTAAGGAACAAAGCTAAGGGCTCAACACGCCCAATCGAGTCAAAAATTACTCTTATTCTCACCAACGGAAAACCTACATTTGTGTCAAAACACTTATGAAAATGACGAAATTTTTTAAAATTTGGCCATTTTGGCACTTACTCATAACAAAACGATGAAAATTGGATTGCGTGAAGACTTAGCAAAGCAAATGTCTATCCCCCCACATACTAAAAGTAAACATTGTCCTCAATGTTTAAAGTCTAAGGGTGAAACACCCCCATACTAGAGACGAAGAGTCGAATGATTAATCCTAGCATGGAAAGGGTATAATGAATGGTCTTAAGCCATTTATAAAGCATGATAAAAGATAAACGTTAGTGAACAAAATTATATCATCAGATATCTGATTCTTTAAAGTAAACGATCGAAGCTCGAGTGATGCATGAATAAAAAGAACACGAGCGGCTTCAACGATGAATGATTCCTAGATAATCACATTCATAAACAACCATAAAAACAAGGGTTGAAAGAGCACAAGTCTCCTCACGTTAACTATATTAGAAAGAGATAATATGTACAAGGATAAGCATGAGATTCCCCCACGAAGCACCTCGTTTTTGATAACCGAGTCAAGATCTCGACTCGAATACCCATAAATGTGATCATTTAGGGATAACTTGGTAAGGGTCATAAACATGAAAACCCGGTATTTAAGGACTAAGTCCTTTGATAGAGCAAATATCGGGGTCTAAGATATCTTCATCGTTGTCAGATGAAACACGAGATAACGTTACTTCACAACACATCCCAAAGGGATCAAAGAAAATAGAAAAGAAGTAGAAGGGTGGGATAAAGGGTGGGACAACAAATTGAGCTACTCATTGCAAGCTCTCACCAATCAAATGAAGATATTTTCCATTTATTTCATTGGTGGAAGACCGAGGTTTCCCTTTAAATACGATTCAGGGGTCAAAAATCTCGTACTCGATGGAGAAATGGAGGACTCAATGGGGTACTCCCCAACACTAACTCCAAAATTACCATCATCAGAAGGAGTAGATGAGGTAGTAGTAGTCAAAATAAACGGTGATGATGATGTAAAAAGGGGCTCATCAATTTCATTAATCATTTTAAAACTTTTTTTTCACATTTTTGTTCTTTATGAAAACCCGTTTTGCCATTTATAAAGTCAAAAATACTAGGCGTCTCTAAAACATGGTTTGGCACACTAAGACGCTTAGGCGTCTATAAATTAATAGTCACATTACTCGGATTAGGTGTCTCAAAGACGATGTTAGGCACACTAAAGATTTGGACATTTAGGTCATGGGTGGAAGGGGGATTAGGGTATAAACTCTCAAAACGATGCTCAATAAAGAAAACATCCCCCTCCGGGTCAACTTAATGGTCATCACTAAATAAAATATCGTCAATACTATCGAATTCCTCATCAAAGATTGGTTCATCAAGCCAAAGGCCTTCCGAACCATCATTATACTTTGTGGAATAACTCTCGATAGTACTATAATAGAAAACATCATCATTCTCAATTGAGGAGTGTCGATTAGGTAACTCCATAAAAATGTGATTATCGATATTCTCAATGGAATAAATATCAAAAGAAAGAAACTCATAAACCTACCTAAAGAAGTCTTCATCATCATCAAGATTATGAAATGATGGAGGATTGATGGTTTGGTCATTAACAATCTCGGTCTCCTCTTTATAAAGTGGATTATCAATAAATAAAGGTTCATAAAGGGGGTTCGAGAAAGTCACAAACGTGTCGTCATTCTCGTCAACATAAGAAATATCCGAAAAAGTATCGAAAGTGTCACTTTCGGGTACTAGATCATCATTCTCATTTGAAGGATTTTCAATGGGTAAATCCTCGAGAATGGGTGGTTGGTCAAAGAAGGAATCAATATGTGAAGATCCCAAAGATTTCACACATTTAAAGTCCTTAGTGGTCAAAGGCTCTTTAATGATTGAAGATTTTGCCTTGATGGCGGTCATTTACACTTGGTCCTTCGAAGGTGGTGAAGACGTTTTCTCTATACATGGAGTATTAATATATCGAACGTTTTCCTTTGGGATTGTTTCCTTCTCCTCACCGAATAAATCCTAAAATGATTTCTCTATGCATTTACGTGACCTTTTTCAATTAAATAGGCATACTCTTCGTCGTCAAATTCATCATCTTGAAAACCATTTTTCTTAATTCTTTCAAAACATTCTTCAAGTCGTCGGTTGTCTTAGAAAAATTATCTTGAGATAAATTAGTTTTGTTTTGGGATTTATCGGCTAAAAATTCCATCTTATCATCCCCATATCTTAACACTAATCTCCCACCGAAAACATCGAGTTGGGCACAAGCCGTTGATAAAAATGGTCTACCTAAAACAATAGGACATTTAGGATCGCACTCATAGTGAAAAATGACGAAGTCAATTTCACATAAACATCTTCGGCTATACCAATTGATTTATCAAGTGTACAATTCACAAGCTCGATGATCATGTTGGTGGGGGTAAGACTAGGAAATTTCATCAATTTTCAAATGGAGAGAGGCATAATATTGATGCTAGCATCAAGGTCGGCAAGTGCTACACATTCATGAATCTTTGAAAAATCACAAGGTATTAGAAACCAGCCTTGATCTTCTTCCTTCTTAGGCATGTGCCTTTTAGGATTCCTTAGAAAAACCGCGACACAAGTTTCCTTAAGGTGCAATTTGGTCAAGTCAATGAAACTTCCTTTTTGAATGGCGGATGGTATATGATAAACACGAGAGGGTTTAGAATTAGAAAGAGAAATAGTAAACTTAGAAGAAAAAGAATGTGTAATCTCATCCATGGTTGCCACCTTCTTCCCTTCAACCTTAGCACATGAGGATGATAAGGTCGAGGGTTGGGACCTTTGGGAATGCACATCTCTAAATCCATCAAGGGTAGGGGTAATCACACGACGATTTCCATGAGACGTAGTGGATTTAACATGCTCCTTTGGGTTTGTAACGGTGTTGCTTGGTAACGAACCCAAAGTGGACGGTTTGTTCATGATAGCCGATAGCATATTCTCAAGCTTACTTTGATTTTGTTCAGTTTTATTATTTTGACCCTTCAAAGTGTTGGAAAACTCGTTTTTCAAGTACCAATTTGACTCTCTAATCTTTTCATATTAGCCTCATTTGATTTCATGTATTTTGAAAATCATTTGATAAACCGTTTTGATTTTGATTAAAGTCTTGGTTTTGATTCCCTTGATTGTTGTTTTGAAAATTAGCTTTAGAATTTTGACCTGGTTTTAAAATCCTCGATTTTGGTTGATGTTATTAAAACCTTGATTTTGAAATCTTAAGTTTTGCCCTTGGTAAAAGTTTCCTCCTTGATTATTTCCTTGAAAATTGTTTAGACGATTTTGAAAATTATTTCCTTGATTAAAATTTCCTTGATTAAAATTTCCTTGATTAAAATTTCCTTTTGGTGGACCCGCGTTATTTTGATTTTGATTATAATTTCCATAAACTGCATTAATGCTCGACATTGGCCATCTGTAGCCACACACTCGTAATAAGGACGAGGTCCACCACACATAGCACACGAAATCTTAACCGCTTTCACCGTAGCGGGAGCGCCCTTTTTCTTTAACTCACTCAACAAGCTCGTAAAAACATCGGTCAATTTGTCGACTTTGGAATCTACTTTCTCAATCTCGTGGTTAGCAGAGCTAACATTGGAAGGACTCGGTGCACATCGGAGTTGAAAAATCATAGACCTATTCTCGATAATCATTAAAGCGTCCCTAGGAGTTTTACACAAAAAGTTACCACCCACGCGGAATTTAACGAATCTTGCTCATAAGGATTAAGACTGTTATAAAAAGTGTCGATTTGGTGAAACTTGGTAAATCCGTGATGAAGACATTGCCTAAGTAATTCCTTAAAACGATCCCACACCTCTCTAAGTGACTCATTAGGTTTTTGGGTAAACCTCGTGATCTCGTTTTTGAAAAACATGATCTTATACGGCAGGAAAAAAATGATTAACAAACTCGGACACGAGATCGTCCAACGTCAATATAGATCGAGGTGATTCTTTCTCGTACCAAATATTGGCGGGGCCATCAAGAGAATATGGAAAAAGCATTAGCTTAATTGCATCATTAGGCAATTGCCTAAATTTTCACGTAGCCGTAAGTCGAGCAAAATTTTGAATGTTGTCATGAGGATTATCCTTCTCATAACCATTATTCTTGGCAACTTGAATCAAATACAACATTCCTGATTTAATCTCAAAATTATCCGTTAAAATATCGGGAATCACGATCGCCTCTCCATAGCCCTTGGTGGGTGCTTGGAGTAACTCCATCATCATATGACTTTCTGCCATCGTTTCTTGAGTTTCAACAACAATACGAATCTCGGGTCCTACTTGTCTTTGTTGTAGATTTCTACGATTATGATTACGATCACGTCGATACGTCACGTTGTTAGAATTAGGATAATTGGACGATCTAGTGCACATGCACTAATGGAGAAATTAGAGGGGTTGAGAAAAGGAAATTAGAATGAGATTATCAAAGAAGATTATTTTTTTGTTTTTGATTTTTGATTTTTTTGTTTTTTGGTATATTATGTAGATAAAAAATCCACAAAAATCTCTCCTCAAATCAAACTCTTGATTAGAGAATCCAAAGGAATGAAAGTAATTATGTGGAGTAAAAACCTTTATTCGACTTTGAAACGATTGGTCAAAACCAAAACGGCTCGAGGGTTAAATAATTAAGCAAAAGCATATAATAATATTTATAATACTTTGGCACACCCTTAATCAATCTTCACTTTCAAAGTACGCATAATTAAGCAGAAAAACCAGGCGGCGCGAAACACTTAAGAGTCTTTTTCTTTAGGTTATATTTTATAACAACCGCTTATACCCAGCTTATAGTTTTTACTAATCGAGATCAAATTTCTTAAGAGTATTTATCTATTTTGTCTTTTTTCGTTTGATCGGTACCACAAAAAATTATCGGATCGATAATATGTGGGGTGGGGTTTTCAAATCTTTTGGATATATTTTGAATTCATTTGTTCTATTCAATACAATATAGTAATATTCACAAAGAAAAACGAAATAATACGATACGGTGTTAATTAAGTTTAGTTAACATTATTTACTTTTATGGCTAATAATAAAAACAAATATGAGTATTCATAATATGGACACTTCCCAAAATGGAAGGGCAAAAAATATATCACTCAAACAAAGACGATTAATGACACCGTCACCTCCCCGGCAGCGGCGCCATTTATGATGTGGTATTTTTGGGGTAGGTATAAAAGACAAATACGATTTAGGAAAACCTAAAATGTATTTAAAACCACGGATTCGTTGTGTATGAGGAGAAAGGTAGGTCAATGAAAATGATCTTTGGATTAGTCACGGATTTCAAAAACAAATATTTTAAGCTTAAAAGACGAAACTACACTAAGATGGCTAAAAACTAAGTCGAATTACGCGAGAATGCAAAATGAGAATAAAATGATATTCAAAAAACTAAATATTCAAAAATTTAAAATTTTCAAAACTAATTTAATTTTACCTAAGTAAACAAAAATGAAAATAGAAAAAACTAAAAATCCCTTTTGGGCCTCCAAAATAGGCCAAAACAAAAATAGTCCTAATTCCTTGTTGGGCTTTACAACCCAATTAAAAACTTTTAAAATAAGTAATCTAAGAACACTACTAGACCCAAAATGTGATTTCAAGAAACTTTTCCTAAAGGTCCAAAAGGTAAAAATGAGCTTATAACCTTAAAATAAGCAATAAGCTAACTTATTGGGCTTTTATATGCCCAATACAGGCCAAAACAAAAACAGTCCTAATTCCTTATAAGCTGAAAATGAGCTTATAACCTCCAAAACAGGCCAAAACAAAAACAGTCCTAATTTTTTATTGGGCTTTACAACCCAATTAAAAACTTTTGAAAATAAGTAATCTAATAACACTACTACACCCAAAATGTGGTTTTAAGAAACTTTTCCTAAAGGTCCAAAAGCTGAAAATGAGCTTATAACCTTAAAATAAGCAATAAGCTAACTTATAAGCCCAATACGCTAAAAATTTATTCTTATAAGCCGGTTTTAAACACACCTCAGTATTTTAGGATTATAAAGACTTTTCAAAAAGAAATTTTGTAAAATAAGCCCTAATAAGCTCAAACCAAAGACTTTTTGGTTTTCACTACACGACAAAAATAATCGGGTTAGAGATCCCCTTAACTATTTTGTGTGTGGTTTGAACCAGAGGTCGTGTTTTAGGCCTATTAAGGTATTGGAACATCAAAAATTTTGATAAGCTAAATTAAAATAAGCTAAAACGAATAATAAGCACTTTGTTAAAAATAGATAATCTATGATTCTAAGAAAAGATTAATGAAATTGTTGCAAGACTGGAAAGAAGTAAATTAGGCTAAACAATTAAAGTTCCCTACAAAAAAGAAGTTATGTAGGATTTATATTGACCATAATAAGCTAATAAGTTGAAAATGTGGCTTATGGCCAATTTCCTACAAGTTATGATAAAAAGAAAGGATTTGTACCCTTTGGACAGAAAAATACCAAGGGCACAAATGGTTATGGCTGTGTGTGTGAAGGAGAGATCAAGGGTTCGAGTCCTTTGACTCACTTTTTGTTTGTTACAATTTTTTTTGGACAGTTAAGGTAAATAAGCCAGTTAAGCTTATCACCTTTTATATTACACACATATGTCAAATAAGCAACTAAGAAGCACCCCACAATCACAGAGTAACAAGAAAATCAAATAAGCAAAGAAAATCACCAAGAGCTACATGCACAACAAACCAATCTTGTCTTAGGTCTTTAGCTACTTTTGGCTTATCATATAAATTACAAATAAGCTACAAATCACCCAAAACCCAAAACAGATATAGATTTACCACCAAACTAACTGAATACTAAAAATTACAACCTAAAATTACTTCTGACAACGTCAAATTCAAACTGATGCAATTGACAGTGTACAAGGCCAAGTTTGTTCAAGTTTTTCACTCAAAGTAAGTTCAAAAGGTTTTTAATCACCTACGACCTATCAGATAAGTACATGCATATTAGATAACAAAGAATTTAAAAGTCTTAACAGCAAACAAACAAGATTGAACTAAAATCTATGCTAACTGAATTTTGGACATAAAATCAACTAAACAGGCAAATCTTAAAATTTCACACTAAAAGCTAATTAAGTGTGACTGCAAATTTGTAAACCACCAAAAGCTTGCTTAAACCTAGGTTCTACCTTGCCCCAAATAACCATTTATGTGTGACAGAACACAAAATTACAAAGCAACTTTGAATTAAAATTAAATAAAAAGCAAGTGAAAAGCACAATCATACAAATAAGCAAATATAACATAAAAAAAGGAAAATAAATAGCACATAATCAATTCACATATGGCTCAAATTAGGATAAAATAAGGCACAAAGGAGTGAGTTCAAAGCCAGTACCTTGGTTGACCTACAATCCAGACCAACCTAAAAGAAAATGTAAACAACTTTGAGCTTTTCTGAGCTTTTGAGAGCTTATGAGAGATAAGCTTATGGCATAGGGACTACAATAGTCCAACTAAGTTGTGAATGAAATGAAATGAGAATAACATGGATTTCTTGAACATAAAAAACCATAAGTAAATAAACATAAGTATCATAAGCTTTGTCATAAGCTTTTTGTCAAAAGAGCTTATTACAAGCTTATGTTGCAGTAAAAAATAAGATAAAATCAAAGAGTTTGATTTTCGAAAAACTTGTGAAAAAAAATTCTTTTTTGCAACGAATTAATGTTTAACAGTAATGTAACATTCTTTTACATATTTGAAAACAGTATTTGGTTGGCAGCCAAAGTATCAACAAGCATGTAAAATTATGGATCTCAAAACAAGTTGACAATTACTTGAAAACAGATTTTAATAGACAAGAAAATTAAATTCGTAGAAAAACTAAATTGACAATGAATTAAAGTGACAATAACTAAAAGGGAACTCAAACTTGAACTTTTATTGAATTCTCAAAGTTTTATAAAGTTAATAAAAGTACAATATTTGGAACAAACTTGCATAATGCTACTCTATCTCTATTTATAATACAAGAAGGAGACTTCAATTAAACCCTAATCGGAATATGAACTTCCAATATTGCCTTTGAGATGCCATTGGATATTCTTGTAAGTTTCTTGGTTTGAATTTTCTTCTTGGTCAAATCTTCCATGTGATTGTTGTAGAGTTTGAGATGATCCTGAGCATCTATTATGTTATGGTGATCAAGGAATCAACCACATCTGTTGATTTGGTTAAGATGTCATTGTTTCATGCCAAAACGTAATAAATTTGAGTTGTATTAGGGACATAGGGTGAAGGGTCGTTTTCTGGGTGAAGGAATAGGTTTGGTGAGCTGTAAATGTGATTTCCCCTTGGTCAATTTAAATAAACCCCATGGTTTGGTGTTGACTGAATCTAGAATTCTTAATTAGGGTTTAGGGGAAAAAGGTGGGGTTTTAATATGATTTGGGTTTAATTATATTGTTTCTTTCGCAATCACTTTTTAATATTAAATTGAAGTTTCAAACTGGCACTTTTGGTCCCTCATACTTATAAAACAAATCCATCCCATATTCTAGTTATAATCATCTTCCGAAAATTACAACAACAATCCTTTTGGTTGTGTTAATCAAGGATAAGGACTTGATTTGCAATTTATTCAATCTTCAAGGGTATAACTTGTACAATCTTTAAATTTTAGGGACCCCTAAGTAATTTTTGGGATATTAGGGGTATAAAGTGACAACTTGTGAAACTTAAGGGACCATTCTTGTAATTAGTCAAATCTTCAAAGGTATTTTGTTAAATTCACATCCGGATTCGGTTTTCTTGTACGGCTTCATTTCCCATGTTCGTTTTGTATTGTTTTTATGATTTATAAGTGAGATCTCGATATTCGTGCGTGCACATACATAAACACCGAAAATAATGGTATTTGGCACGTTTTTGATGATATTTTCCTTATTTAAGTCCTATTTGGGGTATGAAAAGATATATAATACGAGTCTCATCAAAACCGCTTAAAAATTAGTCAATTGCTAGACAACCAACTGCATTTAGATATGAGCGACCAAAATCCTCAAGATCGTGGTTTTCCTCCCAAGTTGATATGAGTAATTCTTTAAAACCAGTCACTCCTCACATCAGACAATCTGCCTTTGCAAAACCTCATAATATGATAGCATCTAGCTCCTCTAGGAATAGTCCAAATAATATGTCTCGATTTAATTTAAATGACGTTAATCATAAACAACATCTAGAGGAAGCTAAGAATAAGACACAAGAGAAAACTAGGAATCTTAAACTAAATGTGACGCCCTCTAGGAATTGGCCTACACAAAAAAGTATTTATGTACCAAGAACTACAATCCCAGTAGCAGATCACATGAAGAATTCTAGGTCTTTCTCAGATACAATGAACATTGTTTGTTTAAATTGTAACAGGTGTGTTTTTACTTCAAATCATCATGATTGTATAACAAAAGTCCTGAATAGGGTGAATTTTCACGCTAGAGTACCATCTCAAAAGACTACTGTTAGAAACATACCCACAAAAGATATAGGTACTTCAAATAGACCTAAAACATGGATCGCTAAAAGAAATAGGTTCTCTCCAACTAAGTCTTCCGTTGTGCATGAGAAACCAATATCTCTTTGATCTTGTTTAAGGTGGCAACCCACAGGTAGAATCTTCAAAACAGTTGGTCTTAGATTGGTTCTTACAGGAAGGATATTTCCCTCTAGCACTACCAAGGTTGATTGTGAACCCCCACATGGTTCTAATAAAGATATCACTGTCCCATATGAAAGCATACAAACTACTAATGAAAGTGCAGGTACCAAAGTCAAGGTTCAACAAGAACAAAATGGTAAACTATTTGTATACTATTCAACTAAGGACAATCTCAGAGTTTGGTTGCTGGAGAAGCTAATATCTAAGGATAAAATATCTTAGGAGATTCGCGGTTAAGCTTATCCAGATGGCTTACGATCACATGACAGACCGTGACCCGATCTTCAAAGAAAGGAAAGTGTATATTTAAGTGAACTTATCCTCATAACGAGAAGCATACAACTTCTCGGACTTGAGCTACTTCATTAAGATATTCAAAATCTTAAGCGCAAGTAAAATGACTTACAGTCACATAATAGACTGTAACTCGGACCTTAATAAAAGGAAACTGTATCTTTTAACTAAGATAACTTATCCTTAACAACGAGAAATTTATTTCTCTCGCTCATGAGCTTGTAGAAAAACAATAAAAGTTTTTAAGCCTAGAAAGCAAAGATTATCTTATAATTAAGATAACTTATCTTCATAACGGGAAAGTCATTTTTCTCGGTCATAAGCTATAATTAAAACATTCAAAGTTTTAGGCTCATGAAGGAAAGTTCATCTCGTACTGTAACACCCCACTTTGAAAAGTAGACCGTTACATTATAATTATGGCGTGTCATCAAAGCATGCAAGGTTATGTCTTAAAAACATAAAAGACAATAGAGGAACGTCGGAATCAAACATCGGCTCCCAAACATAAGCCCAAAACATGCATAAAGTAAATGAAGTATAAGAGACTAAACAAGTGTCCAAGCAAACATAAGTATGTGAAATGCAAAAGGAAAATAAGTCTAAGGTAGCTTCCATCCTATGCACGTGCTCTCAATGCTCAAGTCTGTCCTTGGGTACCTGCCGTTTGGGGCATGGAAGGAAATACGGCTGAGCAATACGCTTAGTGAACGTATATAATGACATGATAAGTATGACTGAAACATAAGTAAAAGATATAAATCAAAGGAATATGTGTAAGTCCTGGAAAACCTGGAACATGTTTCATAAACTGGTTTATACTGAAAAGTCTGATGTTTATACATGCAAATGTAACTTAAAATCCAAAGAGCTCATATTGGTCGTGTATATATCAACATGCATAAATACATAGAGGGATGACCTCGTCATGCAATAAGAGGGGTGACCTCTAATTATATAAGTCTGGGTGAAGGGATCAGCTCCAATGTGACGGATGTAGAGTACACACCACAATCACCTTGTAAACCTGCAAAACATGTACTAGGATGCACCCATACGCCCCACATGATAATAATAATAATGGCCAATTAACTGAAAGGGACTCCACGAGAAATCACTCTCGTCGCGGAAGAGTCATGACACCGATGCCTCAAGTGTCATGTTTATTATACCTCTATAACTAGGTGGACATGGTCATGCATGTATATAGCTCATGTAATTTAAAATGATAGCATGACAATTACTGAAAAGTTTTATGACATGTAAAATACTGGGGAAAATAGATGGCAGCAAACGCGGAATCCTAATCATGCATAAAAAGAGAATGTCCTTACTGAAGGACGGAATATCCGTACCTTATGTCCAGTAATGAATGAAGATGAAAGGCGGAAAGTAATACTCTGACTTCACGAGTGCTACATAATAAAGGACGTGAATAAGTTGTATGTTCATGTATAACTTACTGATTCTTAGTTTACATTACTTGCTCTTGACATGTCTTACTTGTTCTTGACTTGTTTTACTTGTTCTTGACTTGCTTTACTTGTTCATGTCTTGTTTTACTGTTTCATATTTTTTCATGTATTTCTAGTGTTTCATGTGTTCTTGATTAACGTATTACGTGTTTCATGTGTTACTATACTTGATATTTCATAATAAGTAACTTTTTAAAAATAGTAGGTTTTCATATATAGTAACTTTCTAAAAATAGTAAGTTTCCATAAATAGTAAGTTTCAAGAAATAGTAAGTATCCAAAAATAGAAAATTTTCATAATTAGTAAGTTTCCATAAATAGTAATAAGCTTGTTTAATAAGCATATAGTATAAGTTGAGGCTTAATGAAAATATTTATAAGTCATGATTCATTTAAATGATAATATAGTAAAGTTCATTTAATAAATAATATAACATGTCATAATAATTATTAATTAATAATATAGCATGGTTTATTAAAGTAATTATTAATTAATTATAAAGCATGGTTTATATCTTAATAAAACTTTACTATAAACTTGGTAATTGTATAATTAAATTAAGGGTTATAATAAATTAACTATACCATGGTTAAAATGTATTTAATTACTTAGGCTAAATCCTTAATTAAATCATGATAAAATAAATGTGCCATGTTAATTTCATGAATGATCAAATAAAATTATATATCCTAAGTCCGAAATTAATTAGCCAAAATTCATGATCAAACACCCCTCGTGTTCGGTTTAGCCGAGCCCCAATAATAAGCCCACCGAGACCACGAGGTCTCAGTTGCACGAAAACAAAACAAACACCACCAACCAGAGCCACTGGTTGTGGTCCTTCGGCCCCTACAGTCGTGGCTTTCGCCACCGGCTGTGAAATGTTCCCACCGGCTACATCCGGTTCCCCCTGTCGGTACAAAGTTCCCATCGAGATCCTAGGCTCTCGGTTGCCACTGCTCGACCAAACACCCCCTGCTGGGGTCTTGTTGCTTGCGGCTGCCCATGAAACCTAGCCACCAAGACCACCATGTCTCGGCTGGTGGTTTATTAAACCCACCGAGAGCTTTAAGCTCTCGGTTTTCGTGACAAACAAACCAAATCCGATCAATCTTTAGTCTTGTTTTAATCATAATAGATGTTTTAATCATTCATACATGTTTATATAATTATTTAATAAAAATAATTTATTCTTAAAATGAAAAGAAAAAGAAAACTGATTACCGAACCATTATGAATGAAGAACAACAAACACGAACACACAACCCAACTCAATGATAAAAAATCGTTTCTCCTTCCCTTTTTCTTTGTTTCTGCCGGCGGCCAAGGAACACACACAAGACTAGGTTTTTTTTAGACTTGTAAAATGAAATGCATTTTTTTGTTTCCAGTGAGTTAACTTTACTCATGGGTCGGGCCTTGGGCCCTTATTCTTTTCTTTCTATTATAACCGGCCAAACACCCCTTCATGGTATATATTTCGTTTTCCTGTTTTATAAATTCTCGTGTATTAATATTCGTGACGTAGGTTCGTGTATTAAATTCGTGTTAAATCTCGTCGTGCATGATTTAATATACGTAGATACTTGTCATTAAATAAATAAATAATATACGTGATACTTGTCGTTATTCATTTAATGTTCATGATACTTGTCGTGTATTAATTAATTATAAAGTTTTAATTAATCCGTGTTTTCGTGTATTTATTGTCTTCATGTATTTTATGCGGGTTTTACAACTCTTCCCATCTAAAAGAATAATTCGTCCTCAAATTAGAAACATGATATGGCTGAAAAGAACATGGACATGACGTGGATGAAGAGAACATGGAACGTGACATGGCTGAAAAGAACATACCCGGATTATGGAAGGGAATGAGGATAAGAAATCTAGATGGACTTCTCCTTTACCAAGTGGCTTCCCGCTTGGGATGGTTCCTCCAAAAGATCTTGACGAAAGGAATAATCTTGGTCTTCACGACCCTGTTGATGATACGAAATTTTTTTTATGGTTCTTCTACTTAAGATGGATCCTCGTGAATCTGATCGAGTGGATAAGAAATAGCATGTAGGATACATGAAACGATACGATACGAATTAACCTGAAATAATGATATTAGTAACCTCCGAGCAATGATACGAGAGACATATTGGGAATGTGATACGTGAACAATTGTGAACGTGATACGTGATCAATTGCGAACATGATACGCGAACATGTGGTGAACGTGATATGTGAAACATATCGTGAGCGTGACACGTGAAACATATCATGATCGTGATACGTGAAACATATCGTGAACGTGATACATGAAACATATCGTGAAGGTGTGCTAATTGAGGAGGTAACTCCCAATGATACGAGATGAGGTGTGAAATCTGACGTAAAACGTTTGTCTGCGGATGAAAAGTTGTGCTAAACTTGAGTCTGGTCTCCCAAGTTTTCTGCAACCCTTCCAGAATGAGACGTGAAATGTGAATCGTGAGATGAAACAAGAACGTGAACGCAAATAAAGTTTTGATCGCGAATCATGAAACGTAAATCGTGAGATGGAACAAGAATATGAACGGGTACAAATCATAACGCGAATGTGGGACGTAAACGTGAACGTAAGTTGATGAAATACCGTGAAATTGTACGATCTCATGTTGAAATATCCCTGTCAACTGGTTAACTGCATAATTCTTACGGATAGGGAGGAAATGTGCATACCTTGTTAACGATTGGCACGACCCAGGTAGCACCATGCTTCCTCTAAGTCTGTGGTAGTCTGGTAGCAAAACCCATGGAGAGCTTGTCCCACTTCCATTTAGAAACTTCTAATGGTTGAAATAAACTACTAGCATGTTGGCGTTCTATCTTAACCTGCTGGTATGTCAGGCATTTAGATATGAACGTAACTGCATCTTGTTTCACACCGCTCCACCAAAAAATGGTCTGAGATCATGATGCATCTTGTAGACATTGGATACATAGAAGTTGGAAAACTATGAGTCTCGACAAATTAGACCTCTCTTAGCGTAGGATCCTCTAGAACACATAATTTAGTGTAGGATTCTCTCCTTTACGCGTAAGCTTAGTCAGGGTAAAACTGATCGTGAAAAACAATGTGCTTTAGAGTGTAACTGTAATCAACCAAAAATATTCGTACTCGAATAATTCAGTGTACAATTTCTTTTGTCGTAGAATTTGTAACATAGTGCGAAGATGATCTTCGTGCTCTTCTCTAGACTTGGAGAAAATCAGGATGTTATCAATGAACATAATGACGAACTTGTCCAAGAATTCATGAAAATTCGATTTATCATGTCCATAATTACAGCTGGGGCATTCGTGAGACCAAAAGGCCTAACCATGAATTCATAATGACCATAATGTGTGTGAAGAGCAGTCACGGAAATGTCCTGCTCTTTCACTCGCAACTGATGGTAGCCTGATCGTTATTCAATCTTAGAAAAGTCCTTAGCACCCTATAGTCGATCAAACACGTCATCGATACGTGGAGGAGGATAACTGTTACGAATGGAGATTTGTTTAAATTTATGGTAGTCGATACATAATCTCATGCTACCCTCCTTCTCCTTTTATAAACAAACCGGTGCACCCCATGGTGATACCCTCAGACTAATAAATCTCGTCCCAGTAATTCTTACAACTGATCCTTCAACTCTTTTAGCTCAAGGAAATCATGCGATAAAGAGCCTTGGAGACTGGTCCTGCTCCCGAAACATGCTCGATGCGAAACTCCACCTCGCAGATAGGAAGTATACCTAGAAGCTCTTCTGGAAATACATCCGGAAACTCAAAAACAAAAGGTTGAACATGGATTTTAGAAACTTCAGAAATCGCGTCATAAATGGTAACTAGAAAATTTTCGTAGCCATGGGATAATGAAGCACGTGCTTGTAAAGCAGAATAATTTGTACAGATTTTCCTTGTAGGAATCATGATGACTGTATGTAGGGGCCTGAACATTGCCGAATATGACCCGATATGAACGGCAATCAATCGGAGCGCGATATGCTGCTAACCAGTCCATACTCATAATCATATCGAACTCACACGTGTCTAAGGAAAGTGCGTTAGCAGAATGGATCTTGTCGTCAAATTGAAAGGAAATCCTTTGTACACATGGGTGATATGAACGGCGTCTTTTATGGACATGGATATATGTAATATGTGATCGAGAAATGAAGGTGCCATGTCGATACATGAAGTAAACATGGCAGATCTCACTGAATGTGTTTCGCCCGTTTCACACAGAACGAACACTGTGTGTCTAACGTGAATAATACGCCAGTGATGGTACCTGAAATTTTATTGGCTTGATCCATACGTAGCACAATATAATGAGTATACCCCTTGGAGGGTATTCTGAATTACTTAGGGCCTAGTTTAGAAGATATACATGAGTCATGTGTCTTGAGAAAATATACGTATGACATGTGTCTTGACTGGTGTCTTCACATGTGTCTTCAGAAATATATGTGAGACATGTGTCTTGACATGTGAAACGAATAAAATTGAAACTTTTAGGTTCTAATGCCAGAATTGGCGGATCGGTTGGATTGCTGACCCTTGTATTTCTAGTCACGTCCGTTACTGGAGTTTCTGTCTTTATTGCTAGAGTGGTTGTTGTCATTATCGCCTTGCCTGTCAGCTCCATGAAAATCATGAAATATGACCGTGATTCATGTAACTATTCAGTTGAGTGGTCGGCTGGTACCAGTTTCCACTCCTATGCCTGAACAGAAAACTGAGTGATGTGGGACATATAACTGAGATGGTAAGAACATAAAATGAAATGGTAACGCGTGGTGGATGACGTATATCTCTTTTCTGGTTGTTCCGATCTATCGCCTTCGTCTTTGTTCTGTAGAATCTCCAAGTTGTGTGCAACATCATCACTTGAGCAGATCGGTAAGTGGAAAATGCCTAAGATGATTGAGAATCGACTAGCGAATACACATGGAGTACGGTAAGGGAATACACATGGGACACGGTACGTGGAGTACACATGGAATACTGTATATGGAGTACACATGGAATACTGTACATGGAGTACACATGGAATACGATACATGGAGTACACATGGAATACTATACGTGGAGTACACAGGGAATACGGTACATGGAACACGGAATGTGGAGTACGCATGTAATACGGTACATGGGGTACACATGGATTGCACATGAGATGATTGGTATGGTTGTCAACCATCTGACATGATTTTAAAGGAGGCAATTGATTTAACGGTCTAAAGACCAACTGAAAAGGGTAACATGGTAGCCTAGCTATTCCAGCGTAGACATAATTCCAGTTGTATAAGAAGCACAAAAGCATGATTAGACGAAATTGAATAATGGCCCGCATGAAAGCATGATTAATGAAAACCAAACATGACTACCATAAAAACATGATTAAATGTAATCCATCGATGTCTAGCATGAAAGCATAACCAACATGAAGAAACATGAAAACATAACCAATCATAAGGGAGCATGAAAACATAATCAACATGAAAACAAAATCGACATGAAAGTATGAAAACATAATTGACATAAAGAACATAACAGCATAATCAACAGAGATTTAACATTGACTGGTGTGGACGACTATGATTTAGTCCAAAAAATTCGAATGAAAGACATGTGACTGAGTACGGACGACTATGGTTCAACCCATACCAGTCTAAATTCGAAAGAACACATGTGACTAAGTATGAACGACTATGGTTCAATTCACACTAGTCAAAATTCGAAATGAGACATGTGGCTAAGTATGAATGACTAGGTTTTAATTCATACTAGTCAAAATTCAAGGGAAAATATCATGAGTAAAGACTGACAACATGTGACTAAGTATGGACGACTATGGTTCAATCCATACTAATCAAAATTTATAGAAACGAATTTAATCATGTGACTAGGTATGGACGACTATGGTTCAACCCATACCAGTCAAAACATGAAGGAAACGACATGTGACTAAGTATGAGTATGGTTCAATTCATACTAGTCAAAATTCAAAAGAAAACATCATGAATAAGGACCAATGATACTGGAAAATGAATACATGAAATAGAACAATGCTAGTTTAGGAAGACCCTGGTGACTACCCACTAGTCACAAGTCAAGTTTTTAGAGCCTACAAGTCGAAACCAGGCTCTGATATCATAACTGTAACACCCCACTTTGAAAAGTATACCGTTACATGATAATTATGGCATGTCATCAAATCATGCAAGGTAATATGTCTTAAAAACATAAAAAACAATAAAGGAATGCCGAAATCAAACATCGGCTCCCAAACATAAGCCCAACACATGCATAAAGTAAATGAAGTAGAAGAGACTAAACAAGTGTCCAAGCAAGCATAAGTATGTGAAATGCAAAAGGAGAAGAAGTCTAAGGTAGCTTCCATCCTATGCACGTGCTCTCAATGCTCAAGTCTGTCCTTGGGTACCTGTCGTTTGGGACATGGAAGAAAATACGGTTGAGCAATACGCTCAGTGAACGAATATAATGACATGATAAGAATAACTGAAACATAAGTAAAAGATATAAATGCAGCGGAATATGTGTAAGTCCTGGAAAACCTGGAACATGTTTTATCAACTTGTTTATACTAAAAAGTCTGATGTTTATACATGCAAATGTAACTTAAATGCCAAAGAGCTCATATAGTTCATGATATATATCAACGTGCATGAATACATAGAGGGGTGACCTCGTCATGCAATTCGAGGGGTGACCTCTAATTATCTAAGTTTGGGTGGAGGGATCAGCTCCAATGTGACGGATGTATAGCACACACCACAATCACCTTGTAAACCTACAAAACATGTACAGGATGCACCCATACGCCCCACATGATAATAATAATAATGGCCAATTAACTAAAAGGGACGTCGCGAGAAATCACTCTCATCACGGAAGAGTCATGACACCGGTGCCTCAAGTGTCATGGTTATGGTACTGATAACTAAGATTTTACTCAGGTTAAAAAGATTCGTTATACCAATCTCTTCGAATTGAAAAACTTGTTGTTTAATGTGTGACTCAGTTGAATTTTGGTGGAATAAGGATGTGTCGTTGTAGTTTTGAAAATAAAAGGTGCAAAACAATTAAAGTAAAAGTGCAATTAAAGTAAATCTAAGTCTAATTAAAATAAAGTGCAAGTATTTAAAACGCGACTAAAACTAAAGGGCAATAACGTAAATAACGCAAACTTAAATCTAACTAAGGCAAACTTAAAACGCAACTAAAACTAAAACTTAAATTAAGGCAAATAAACTTAAAGTGAGACTAAGTAAAAAGGCGGGAAAAATAAAGCTTAAAATAAAAAGGCAGAAAACTAAAAACTGAAATTTCCCTATCCGGAATAAACTCCTATTCGGAATAAATGCTAATCGGAATAACTGTCACCTATTCGGAAAGATAGCCCTATTCGGAATATTGTGTCTATTCGGAAAGTCAGCTCTATGCGGAATGTCCTTGCTATTCGGAATAAAGTCCCTACTCGGAATAATTGGCCTATTCGGAATATTGTCACCTATTCGGAATATCCCCCTATGCGGAATATTAACTCTATTCGGAATATCTTGGCCATTCGGAAAGATACTCCTATTCGGAATATTCGCTTAATCGGAATAAACTGCTATTCGGAAAAACTATCCCTATTCGGAATAATCAAGCTCTATGCGGAAAATCCTTCTTAAGCGGAATATGGCCTTATTCGGAATAACTCTCTTACTCGGAATATTAGATATTCCGAATAACGCACAACTTGGCAACCCCTTATGCGGAATAATCAATGAGCTCGAAACTGGGAAATACAGTAACAGTAAAACGAAGATCAAGGAAGAGGAAATAAAGCACGGATCTAACTAAAGCTTAACCAAATCAACAAAAAGATTAAACCAAACAATTAGATAGACAAATATAAAGCATAAACAATCAATCCAAATCAATAAAACTCACAAAACTTAATCAAATTAATCAAAACCCACTTAATCAAATCAACAAAAATAAAGAACATAAACATAAACAAATCAACACAAAGATTAAGAAAGGAAGAATGAGATTAACAAGATAAAGATAAAGCTTGACAAGAATTTAAAAGAAAAACTTACTTGAATTAAATGGTAATTAAGGTGCAAGACAAGGTAATTAAATTGGCAAGTATTTAAATGTGTATAAAATAAAGGTGGAAGAGCTAATTTGTCAAGTTAGCCAACAACATGGAAAATTAACAATCCTAATCTATATATAGGGGAGATTAAGGCTTGCTTAGGAAGCTTCCTTAATTGCATGCTTAGTCCCTCCTTCTTTAATCTTCTTTTAATTGCACCATTAGTCCTTTTCTTCTAATCTTTCTTTTAAATTTGGACTTTAAGGACTTGTGGCTCGGGATATCTTTTGAACTCGTCTTTAATTTCTTCAATAAAATAGACTTGAGTTTCTCGACTTTTGATAAACTTCCCTCTTTTGACTTTTTCTTCGATAAATCTTCAGAATTGGTCTTGGACTTCCGTTCTTTTTCCACTCTTGACTTCTCGACTCCATCTTTCATCCTTTTCTTCAATAAAAGCCGTGAATACCCATGAATTCTCGTGTTTTCTCCACTTTTCACAATTTCGTCCTAAATCATAACAAAAACACAAACCACGCATAATTCCGACATAAAAGACATAAAATACACGTTTTGGTCCGGTTATTATTGTAATTAAGTGGTAGAAAAGATGGGTGTTTACACACCTATCAAATCCCCTACACTTGACCATTGCAATGTCCTCATGCAATGCATTAGTTACAAAGCATGTTTACACTTTTCATCATAATCAATCCATGTTGGCCTTTATTAAAGAGATAGAAAATTATAAAAAATGCAAAGCAAAGAAATTAAAAGCATACCTTGGGTTTTGAAAATGTCATGAATAATCATCATCCTCAACTTTTCACTTTCTCCAAACCAAGCTTAAAAACGAGATCATTGTTATTATAAGTTAGTAAACTAACACGAACTCATGTGAGCCAATTATTCACTTAGACTCCCTTATTCCTATGGGTATCTCTTATATTTTATTATTTGTCTTGAATGATCACGAAGATGCATTGTTTGACTTATTTCGATAATTATTTAGTCTGAAAATAAAGTGCACGATTTAATCAATAGTTAGCTAAAGGACCAAATCTTTTAAAACTGCTTCTCGGGATATCAGAAAGTTCATATCTTGGCATAACTTGGTTCGCGATTTGAGACCTTTCTCGGGCCGATATTTGGCAGCGACTTCATACTTCAAATCTTGAGAGACGTTCATGAAATAATGGTCTTCTCTTCATAAATGGAATTTCTTCACTTGGAATTTTTGAGAGATTCTTCATATATGGACCACGACTTCTTCATTTTTCTCCAATCTTTATTTTGGATTTTGATATTCAACGATCCGCCTCCTTTATTGACTTGGATCTATTTATCCCCATACCTTGTTAGGGTCTTTTCGGATACACTTCTCCATGACTTTTTGGGAGTTTTTGCTTTTCGTCGTGTGTCTCGATCCTTCATATTGATTTTCGATAAATGATTCTTCATATCACTTTTGGATCTTTAGCAACAAAACATAGCCCTCATGCCTTGTTAGGGCCTTTTCGGACTCGCCAATCTTCGCGCCCCGCTTCATAAGTTATGCCTTGGCTATGAACTCTCGTCATTACCGAGCAACTTTTAAACGATCTGGGGCTAGAAGCTAAGTAACTTTTCAAATCGTACAACCTTATTTATTAGCAGATAAATTTATTAGCAAGCGATGGGAGAATAAGCTTATAATTAACTCACATAAATTCACGAAAGAATACCGAACTTATAATTGGCTCTATCATCTCTCGTTCTCCACAGTTTAAAATCTCAAGGAATGAGACTCGTGGATGCTTAGCCTATTAAATCAAAGTTTTGGGTTTTCGAGTCGCCTATAGGATCTTGCAAATTCTTAGACTCTTTCAAGTTTAGAAATCGCATCTTAAAATTCCCTTGATAAACGACTCTCTAGGATCAATTATAGGAACTTGCGAAAAGTTCTTGTTCTTAACCCGTGAGAGTTAAGACTTTCGCGAGCTCCCTATATAAAAGCCTAGCAAAACTTGACTTAAACACGTTAAGGATACTAGCTAGAGTAAACTCAGATTAAGTCAAAAGATTCACAACGCTTGAAAATTAAAACCACTTATTAAACATTTATTCTAATAAGAAAAGAAAATAACTATACAAAGGGAAAAACTAATAGGCCAAAATAGATCAAAAATTTTGAAAAATGTCGAAAATTTGATTTTCCGGTTAAAATGAGGACAAATACAAGGAAAAAAACACTTAACTTTGATAGAAGTCCCCCCTACACTTAAGATAAACATTGTCCTCAATGTTTAAGCATGTGGGAGTAAACTCCCCTACACTTAGGACATTGTGCACTTTGTTTAAATCTTGCTAAGGAAAAGACAACTAAAGAGATTCCTATTTTAATATTGAGAAAATATAAAATAGTGAATCGAAAAGAGTTTAGGATAGAACCGGGAAGAAGTAGAACACGGAATCACGGGTCGTCAAGAATCATCAAGAGTGGATCATTGAAGCTCGAATCCCTGATTAAGAAGTGAGGAGAGGAAATAGCAATCCAAAGGGGTCCCCCCTACACTTATGGTAAAGAAAGCGAAAAGATAGATGCATGGGTTGCCTCCCAAGAAGCGCTTGGTTTTTGTTTACCGAGTCGTGAGCCTGACTCGACCTTGATCATCAACGGAAGTAGCATGAAACAAATCCTCCAGGATCAAAGACATAGTTTTCATCCATCAATAAGCAAGAGCTTAAGGCGAACAAGGCAAGCCAAAAGAGAAATGGCAGGGTTCCCTTAAGCAGTGATGGAGCACAGTAGAAGCAAGGATGAAGTGGTGCAAGCATGTTTTCAAAATTTCCAAAGATTTTTCCTTTTATTTCATCAGGTGGATACTGAGATGGCTCTAAGACTTCAATACCGGGGTCGAACACCTTTTCCTTCAGGGGAAAATAGCACTCCGGCTCAGCCGAGTGTGAAGAAGATCCGCAAAGAAGCACAACCTCGTCCTCAGAAGTGGGACAAAGAGGTGTCAAATCATAAGTGCAACGGACTTTGGTGTCAACCGGTTTCTTCTCCTTAGACAAAATTTTCTTCAAATCCAAAGTAGGATCAAGACGATAAGATTCAAAGTCCAGAGGAGGTGCATCACTCTCATGCGGGAAGTATGTGTTGAGGAACATAGAGAAGTCTTCCTCGAATGAGTAATCGTCCAAGGTAGGATCGAGTGATGGCGGAGGATCTTCATCATGTAAAGAATCGCTCGAAAGAGTATCGGCCTCATCAAAATCATCGAATGTGGGCAGCTCGGGATACTCAGAAGTATAATCAAAATCATCCGAGTCTGAGCTAGAATCATCATCATCATAAGCATCAAAGACCGGTGGTGAATCATAAATGGGAGAAGCGTCAAAAGTAGGGGGAGAATCATCCACATTATCTTCAAAGAGTGGATTATCAGTGGAAGACTCGAATAGAGGATTGTCATAAACGGTAAAATCATCGAGCACATTGATCATATTCATTGATTCTCGGCCTCTAAAGGATTTGCCTGTAAGCTTCCCCATTTTAAAGACTTTAGAATCATCCCCGACTCGTAAGATTAACTCACCTTCGGCCACATCTATTAAAGCACGTCCGGTTCTCAAGAATGGCCGACCAAGTATTAAAGGAATACGAGGGTCCATTTCATAATCAACTACGACAAAGTCAACCGGAAAAGTAAATGTGCCAACTTTAAGAAACACATCTTCGGCTATACCAACGGGGTAAGCGAGAGTGCGATTTGCAAGTTCAAGAGTCATCTTTGTAGGAATGAGGTCGGGCAATGATAGTGTTTTCCAAACACTTAGTGGCATCAAGTTAATACTAGCCCCGAGATCAGCAAGGGCAGTAAATTCTTCAGTTTTGTTGAACACGCAAGGCAACACAAAACGACCGGGATCTCCAAGCTTTTCCGGAAGTTCTCTAAGAAGAACTACAGAGCAGTTTTCATTTAAGCGTGTGTTGGCGAGTTCAATCAGCTTCTCCTTCTTGCTAAGCAATTCCTTGAATGCTTTGACAAATTTCGGCATGTGGCAAAGTGCTTCAACAAGGCTAATGTTGATGGTCATTTTAGATAGCATATCCACATATTTCGATACTTGGCAGTCATTCTTGGTTAGATCATTGGTCTTGCCTATGCGAGAAGGGTATGGGATTCTAGGTTGATAAGGGTTAGGTGAAGGTGTAGGTGGTGAAGGTTGTGATGTTGAAAGGTCCTTCCGAGATACATCGTCATGACGAGGCGGAGACGGTAATGGTGTACTATCACTAAGTGTAAGAGGAGTAGGGATACATGGTGGTGGAGGAGGTGTAGATGATGGTGGTGAATCAGGTGGATTGACAATGGTAATTCCACTACGTGTAGTTATAACACTCACATTAGCTCGCGGATTGGTGACGGTGTTTGAAGGTAGAGAACCCGAAGAAGAAGAAGGTTGAGCTTCGGGCAAGAAACTAGCCAACATATTCTTTAATTCAGTTGTTTGAGTGATGAAAGAGGATTGAAGATTATCACGAACCTCAGTTCTGATGTCATTACCTTGCTTCAAGATATCTCCTTTCAAATTAATTATTTGGCTCTGTAGATTCTTGATTTGCTCACCTTGAGTTCTCATGATTGTGTCAACATCGGGATTAATGGGTGGGTGTTGTTGGGTGGGTGGTTGATAAGGGTTAGAAGCACGAGGTGGGATTTGGTTGCTTCTATTGTAGTTGTTGGCGGGATTTTGGTTTTGAGGAGAAAAACCGGGTGATAGGTAGTTGTTGGAACGGTAGCTCAGCAGGTTTCTATCCCCTTGTTGTCTAGCTTGGTAATTTTCCGGTGAATAATTACCGTAAGCAGCATACACATTTTCCGGATTTCCTTGTGTCGAAGGACAATCGGTGTATGAGTGAGGACCGCCACATGTTTCACAAGGATTAGCGACCGCTTTAACTTGTTGTTGTTGTTGGTTTGAAGCGAGAAGCGTAATACTTTTGCTCATTTCAGCCATCATGCAGGTGAGTTCGGTCATCTCAGGGTTTGCTGAGGTAGAAGAAACATTGACTCTCGTGTTGTTTCTAGAAGAAGCAGAGGAATCCCAGTTCTTGTGGTGAGTAGTCATGTTCTCTATTAACTCTCTACACTCCTCGGGTCTCCTTTTCATGAATGTGCCACCGGCGGCTGCATTGATCGTATCACGATCTCGAAAAGTCAATCCGTTGTAGAAAGTATCGATCAAGGTGACCGGAAGCATGTTGTGGTTTGGACAACGGTCGATCAAGACATTATATCTCTCCCATGCATCAAAAAGAGATTCATCGGGATCTTGCATGAAACCGCTGATCTGATTGCGAAGGCTTGTGACCATGGATGGTGGAAAGTAGCGCGAAAGAAAGTGTTGAGTCATGTCATCCCAAGTGTGAATAGAATTCTTCGGGAGACGATCAAACCATTTCTCGGCATGATGCGATAAAGTATGTGGGAAGAGTTGTAGGCGGAGAACATCCATTGTGGCCCCAGGCAACTTCATGCTTTGGGTGATTGTAATGAACTTGTCGAGGTGTTTTTTGGCATCATCATCAGGCAATCCTCTAAATGGGTTTGTTTGCACTTGCTGAATCATGTGGTGCTTCAACGAAAACTCAGGAGCGTTGATTTGCATCGGCGCAATCGGTCCTCCTCGTCCAAACATGGTTGGTTGACAAAGTTCCTCCATGGTCCGAAGATCGGGCTGTGGAAGAGCATTGTTGTTATTATTATTATTCAGGTTCGGTGGAATGTTGTTGTTGTTAACACCTGCCATATCTAAATCTTCTTGAGGCTCGGGCTCTTGATAATTAGAAGATCTAGTACGCATACACCTGAAAATGCAAAAGAAAACAAAACCAAACACAAAGACAATATATATACACAAGAAAGATAAAATCTTTTTGGATTTTTGAAATTTTTAATTTTTAGGGATTTTTATCAATTTTTAATTTTTAATATTTTTTTGAATTTTTTAGGCAAGAAAAATAACGTTCACAAGTGAACGGATCCCAAAAAGCAACGTGTCTCTCACAAAAAACTGTTGATCTTTACGAAAAGAGCCGGCAGCGGCGCCATTTGATAACTCGGCTTTTGACACCCTATATAAAAATTAATTAAGTTCGTTGTGTTGTTCTCTTCGAATTGAAAAACTTATTGTTTAATGTGTGACTCAGTTGAATTTTGGTGGAATAAGGATGTGTCGTTGTAGTTTTGAAAATAAAAGGTGCAAAACAATTAAAGTAAAAGTGCAATTAAAGTAAATCTAAGTCTAATTAAAATAAAGTGCAAGTATTTAAAACGCGACTAAAACTAAAGGGCAATAACGTAAATAACGCAAACTTAAATCTAACTAAGGCAAACTTAAAACGCAACTAAAACTAAAACTTAAATTAAGGCAAATAAACTTAAAGTGAGACTAAGTAAAAAGGCGGGAAAAATAAAGCTTAAAATAAAAAGGCAGAAAACTAAAAACTGAAATTTCCCTATCCGGAATAAACTCCTATTCGGAATAAATGCTAATCGGAATAACTGTCACCTATTCGGAAAGATAGCCCTATTCGGAATATTGTGTCTATTCGGAAAGTCAGCTCTATGCGGAATGTCCTTGCTATTCGAAATAAAGTCCCTACTCGGAATAATTTGCCTATTCGGAATATTGTTACCTATTCGGAATATCCCCCTATGCGGAATATTAACTCTATTCGGAATATCTTGGCTATTCGGAAAGATACTCCTATTCGGAATATTCGCTTAATCGGAATAAACTGCTATTCGGAAAAACTATCCCTATTCGGAATAATCAAGCTCTATGCGGAAAATCCTTCTTAAGCGGAATATGGCCTTATTCGGAATAACTCTCTTACTCGGAATATTAGATATTCCGAATAACGAACAACTTGGCAACCCCTTATGCGGAATAATCAATGAGCTCGAAACTGGGAAATACAGTAACAGTAAAACGAAGATCAAGGAAGAGGAAATAAAGCACAGATCTAACTAAAGCTTAACCAAATCAACAAAAAGATTAAACCAAACAATTAGATAGACAAATATAAAGCATAAACAATCAATCCAAATCAATAAAACTCACAATCAAATTAATCAAAACCCACTTAATCAAATCAACAAAAATAAAGAACATAAACATAAACAAATCAACACAAAGATTAAGAAAGGAAGAATGAGATTAACAAGATAAAGATAAAGCTTGACAAGAATTTAAAAGAAAAACTTACTTGAATTAAATGGTAATTAAGGTGCAAGACAAGGTAATTAAATGGACAAGTATTTAAATGTGCATAAAATAAAGGTGGAAGAGCTAATTTGTCAAGTTAGCCAACAACATGGAAAATTAACAATCCTAATCTATATATAGGGGAGATTAAGGCTTGCTTAGGAAGCTTCCTTAATTGCATGCTTAGTCCCTCCTTCTTTAATCTTCTTTTAATTGCACCATTAGTCCTTTTCTTCTAATCTTTCTTTTAAATTTGGACTTTAAGGACTTGTGGATCGGGATATCTTTTGAACTCGTCTTTAATTTCTTCAATAAAATAGACTTGAGTTTCTCGACTTTTGATAAACTTCCGTCTTTTGACTTTTTCTTCGATAAATCTTCAGAATTGGTCTTGGACTTCCGTTCTTTTTCCACTCTTGACTTCTCGACTCCATCTTTCATCCTTTTCTTCAATAAAAGCCGTGAATACCCGTGAATTCTCGTGTTTTCTCCACTTTTCACAATTTCGTCCTAAATCATAACAAAAACACAAACCACGCATAATTCCGACATAAAAGACATAAAATACACGTTTTGGTCCGGTTATTATTGTAATTAAGTGGTAGAAAAGATGGGTGTTTACACACCTATCAGGTACCTCTATAACTAGGTGGACATGGTCTTGAATGTATATAGCTCATGCAATTTAAAATGATAGCATGGCAATTACTGAAATGTTCTATGACATGTAAACTACTAGGGAAAACAGATGGCATCAAACGGAGAATCCTAATCATACATAGAAAGAGAACGTCCTTACTGAAAGACGGAATATCTGTACCTTATGTCCAGTAACGAATGAAGATGAAAGGCGGAATGTACTACTCTGATTTCACGAGTTCTACATAATAAATGACGTGAATGAGTTGTATGTTCATGTATAACTTACTGATTCTTAGTTTACTTTACTTGCTCTTGACTTGTCTTACTTGTGCTTGACTTGTTTTACTTGTTCTTGACTTGCTTTACTTGTTCATGTCTAGTTTTACTGTTTCATGTTTTTATCATGTATTTCTAGTGTTTCATGTGTTATTATACTTGATATTTCATAATAAGTAACTTTCTAAAAATAACAGGTTTCCATATATAGTAACTTTCTAAAAATAGTAAGTTTCTATAAATAGTAAGTTTCCAAAAATAGTAAGTTTCAAAAATAGAAAGTTTATATAATTAGTAAGTTTCCATAAATAGTAATAAGTTTGTATAATAAGCATATAGTATAAGTTGAGGCTTAATGAACATATTTATAATTCATGACTCATTTAAATGATAATATAGTAAAATTCATTTAATAAATAATATAGCATGTCATAATAATTATTAATTAATAATATAGCATGGTTTAATAAATTAATTATTAATTAATAATAAAGTATGGTTTATATTTTAATAAAACTTTACTATAAACTTGGTAATTGTATAATTAAATTAACGGTTATAATTAATTTAACTATACCATGGTTAAAATGTATTTAATTACTTAGGCTAAATCCTTAATTAAATCATGTTAAATTAAATGTGCCATTTTAATTTCATGAATGATCAAATAAAATGATATATCCTAAGTCCACAATTAATTAGCCAAAATTCATGATCAAACACCCCTCGTTTTTTGTTTATCCGAGCCCCAATATTAAGCCCACCGAGACCACGAGGTCTCGGTTGCACGAAAACAAAACAAACACCACCAATCACAGCCACCGGCTGTGGTCCTTCTGCCACTGCAGCCGGTGCTTTTGCCACCGGTTGTGAAATGTTCCCACCGGCTACAGCCGGTTGCCCCTGTCGGTACAAAGTTCTTACCGAGAGCCTAGGCACTTGGTTGCCACTGCTCGACCAAACACACCCTCCCCGCTGGGGTCTTGTTGCTTGCGGCTGCCCTTGAAACCCAGCCACCGAGACCACTATGTCTCGGTTGGTGGTTTATTAAACCCACCGAGAGCTTTAAGCTCTCAGTTTTCGTGACAAACCAACCAAACCCGATCAATCTTTAGTCTTGTTTTAATCATAACACATGTTTTAATCATTCATACATGTTTATATAATTATTTAATAAAAATCATTGATTCTTAAAATGAAAAAAAGAAAAGAAAAGTGATTACCGAATCCTTGTGAATGAAGAACAACAAACACGAACACACAACCCAACTCAATGATCAAAAATCATTTCTCCTTCCCTTTTTCTTTGTTTTCGCAGGCGGCCAAGGAACACATGCAAGGCTAGGGTTTTTTTAGACTTGTAAAATGAAATGCATTTTGTTGTTTCCTGTGAGTTAACTTTGATCATGGGACGGGCCTTGGGCCCTTGTTCTTTTCTTTCTATTATAACCGGCCAAACACCCCTTTATAGTATATATTTCGTTTTCGTGTTATATAAATTCTCGTGTATTAATATTCATGACGTAGGGTCGTGTATTAAATTTGTGTTAAATCTCGTCGTGCATTATTTATTATATGTAGACCTTGTCGGTCATCAAGCCGCCTCTTCTATACAACTATGTCAAATCTTCATCTCCTTGATCAAATACCTAATGGCCATCATGAGCCTTTCATGTGATGTCCTTAAAGGCTAGTTTTCTATCCACACATAGATCTCTTATGAATCATAAAATTTTCATGCAATAAAATACCTCTCGAACAACCAACTTTTATAAAGTATCCTTTTTCACTTTCAAAAATAAAAAAAAACTTACGTTTGATGTAAAGCACATTCTCCATATAAAAACAAAAATTCTACCTCCTTTGCTTCTTCTCTTGCCGTTAGAAGATTGCTACCGCTTTTTGTCGGATCTCTTCAACAACATACTTCGTATTAATTAATGTTTTTTTTATGTTTTTGCTGTTTGTTTTCGATTTCGCTGCTGCACATGAAGACTACTACCGCTTTCTGTCGGATCTCTTTAACAACAAATTAATTAATGTCCTTTTATGCTTTTGCTGCTTGTTTTCATTTTCGTTGTGCATATGAAGATTGCCTCCGCTTCCTGACGGACCTCTTCGTAACAAATTTTTGCGTTAATGTTTATTTAGATTTCTTGTCCAATCTGAGATTACAAGATTTCACCGCTCAAATTGCGGGGGAGTATTAGATGATAGTTAAGCCCAAGTTTGATGAGGGTTAGGGTCCATTAGGGTTAGGTTTATGTGTTTGTAATGTATAAATTGTGATGAATAATGAAGTTATACCCATACATAATTAACAAAGTTAACAATAACATCATAAATACGAGGTCTATTTTTGAATGGCTAATAGTTATAGGGTTTAATCGGTGTCAAGTATCTTAAATAAATTGTCATGAACTTGAGATGAATTTCAATACATCTGTCTCATATTAAGTGTCCATTATAGAATCTTCAAAGTCTTTGTTGTTGAATTTTGACAATAAATATTTATATTTGTGTTATATAATATTTGATGAAAGTTATATGAATAGATTCGGGTTTAAAATATATTTTCATTGGTATAATTTTTATCAAACATTATATAACACGAATAAAAATATTGATAGTCAAAGTAAGATAAAAAAAAGGCTAAAAAAAGTCTAAGTGGACAGTTATTATGGGATGGGAGTACTATTTTTGATTGACCCTTTGAAAGTTCTTACACTTGTTGGGCTAGGTATAATGATGACTTATTCTGATTATCATTTTTCAGTCACCTCAACTTTTTCTTTCTGACAATCTACAAACAATTTGTTTCTACATCAAGGCGCCTTAGTTCAAATTTTTCTTTTAAAAAAACTAAATTTCATTAAATAAAAATATTACATAAATAAATAAATAAAGTATTACATAGTAGATCCAAAAAAATAAAATATTACAATAATAATTAAAAACTCATGCTAGTAATTTAAAATAAAAGCTGCCTTGATTTCGCTCTTCATCCCCTACAAGGCCTATTGTTATGCCGGGGGTAAATTGAGGTTGATTTCAGTGTTAGAACATTATTTCTTTGTCCCGGCTCTTTTCGACAAGTTCAATTGCTCGACGTTGTAATTCGAGCTTTTCTCTTTTCAAGGCCGCTTCTTCCCATTGAGCTGCCTCATGCAAATCCAACTCACGTTGCTTTAGCTAAAAGTAGGAGTCTTGTTGCTCCTTCTTATTTCCCAATTGAATTCCTTCATTGTCTCTCATTTGTTGGCTACAACGTCAACAAATGAAAACTTTCATGTTGACGAGGTAGATGACTCCTTCTTAGCTCGGATTCATGACACCAATCTTTGCACAATGCGACCTCTTTCGCCGTTGTCCTTCGTTTGGCTGCTCCATAGTCTTGGTCTCAACTTGCTTGCCTTTTGACGCACGTCTTGAGGGCTTCTTAGGTTTGACGGGTGACATCTCTTCGACAAGAGATGTGTCATCGTCGTCGTCAAGGTTGATCGCACCGTGGTAGGACCCGTAACCTGAACCTTGTACCACAAATTGATCTTAACTCGGACCATGACTCGAACCTTGACTCACAAAGTAGTTTTGGTTATACATCATTTGATCACGATCAACATCAAGATTAAAACGATTAACCAGAGAATACGAAGGATTCGCATGCGAAGAAGTCGATGAGTCTAGGGCGACAAAAACTAGTTGGAGATTCAAAGAGAGCTTGTTGATTATATTATTATATGGAGGAGAGAACGAACGATTTTGATCATACATGTTTAGGCCTGGTGGTTGTTGTAACGGATATACAAAGCCGGCGGGTCTAAACCGAATGTTTGGTGACTCACCGAATAATCGGAAAGTCGAATCCGGCGTCACATGCGGGACACTTTGTTGAGGACCTTGAGGTTTTAGGGTTTTAGTTTTGGGAATTCTCTTGCTAGACATAATGTGATGGTTAATTTTTTGAGTTTGTAATTTGAATGTGTGTAAGAAATAGTTTGATGGATTAGGTATTTACAAAAGTAAAATGTCTAATTTTTAAATTATTTTTTAAAATATAAAACCGTAACTTAAAAAGGAAATCGTTTTTTCGTTTGAATAGAACGTCATTGATTTCGAGTCGACGACCAACTCATCTCGATCGCCACAACACGGTCGATCGAGTTTGAATTCGGTCGACCAACTCGAATCGATCACCACTGCGAGTAGCCTATAAACTTTGAAGAAGTAAAAGCACATTAGCTATATACCTTATTTGTTACCTCAATTTTTTCTTTAGAACTAGCTTAATATTTTCATAACAAAATGCATTGCAAGATACAGTACAATGCAAAATCACTCACTAAAACGATTATAGTGATAGTATTCCACTATTTTGTGTAATTTATAATAAAACTTTAGTTTTATAAAGTTGATTCTCAGCTTCATAACCATATGTCCATATAACTATTCAGAAATAGAATAATACAAATATTTTTCTTTTTAAGGTGACATACAAATACAAATAGATACCGGATAGAATGCATATTTTATGAACAAATGGCAAAGACAAGAATCCATTCATGACCACAACATTTGATTTTCTACATTCTCATAGCAAATAATCCTCAACCACCCAAATGACCACAAAAAAATCAAACAACAAAAACCAATATTACAAAACTACCCTCACCTGCCACGTAATCATTTCCAATGGATAAACCTTCCACGTGGACCAATAACAAGCCAATATCCCCAAACACTTAGCCAATAAAAATCAACATATGGATTTTGCCTCTACCTATTAGTTATACCATTCTCAACACAAACATTATTCATCAACCAACAACATCACACTACTAGTACTAAATAATATTTCATTTCTAGACTCATATTTTTGTTTCTAGGAATGGCTTCTAACACATTGATGAGTTGCGGTATTGCCGCGGTAGCCCGCCCTTCAATGTTCTCTTCCTCCAAGTCGAGATTCGCAACGGCTGTGCCACTTTCGGGTGTTGCAACCAACGCGTCTCGCGTTTCTATGACCGCAGATTGGATGCCTGGGCAACCAAGACCACCTTACCTAGATGGATCTGCACCCGGGTAACAACGAAAATTTACAATAAAGTTTAATTTATTGTTTTATATTTACATGTCCTAAATTATTTTATACAAATAGTTTAAATTTTCAACTTATATAAATTCATTTTTATCAAAAAGGCAATTTATGACTAGTAACATAAGCTCTTTTATGCCCTGCTATATATATATTATATTACGTACCACCAAAAACAAGTCTCTAAACTCTAGTTATTGTGTGTTTTAGTGACTTCGGGTTCGACCCACTTCGTCTAGGTGAGGTCCCATCGAACCTCGAGAGGTTCAAGGAGTCCGAGCTCATTCACTGCAGATGGGCTATGCTTGCTGTTGTAAGTGTTTTTAAGACCATTACACTTTATATTTCATAATGTCACATATATAATTGGGTATTAAGTATTACTAACATGTTATAAATTTGCAGCCAGGGATCTTGCTACCCGAAGCTTTAGGTTTGGGCAATTGGGTAAAAGCACAAGAATGGGCTGCTCTCCCCGGAGGACAAGCAACCTACCTAGGGAACCCCGTCCCATGGGGTACCCTACCCACAATTTTGGCAATTGAGTTCGTCTCCATTGCCTTCGTAGAGCACCAAAGGAGCATGGAAAAGGACCCCGAAAAGAAGAAGTACCCCGGTGGCGCTTTCGACCCATTGGGCTACTCTAAAGACCCAAAAACATTTGCTGAGAACAAGGTTAAAGAGATTAAAAATGGTAAGATACAAGAAAGCACTCTTTTGACATTTGAGCTTGTATTAGTAACGTGTATATTTGATTTACGCCTAATTGGGTTTTCGGATTCGTTTTTTGAAATGCAGGACGTCTAGCGTTGTTGGCATTTGTTGGTTTCGTTGTGCAGCAATCGGCTTACCCTGGTACCGGACCCTTGGAGAACTTGGCAACTCACTTGGCTGACCCATGGCACAACAACATCGGGGATGTCATCATCCCTAAAGGAATTTTCCCAAACTAAAATACACTATCGATATCCATCCAAATTCATATGTAAAATCCATGTAACCCATCGTCTTGTAATGAAATGAACTTATATTAGTGTTGATTTTGTGAGTTTGATTTGTTACAGATTCTATCAACTTCCAATTATATTCCAACTCTGATGTTTAATATAGAATGTTTAATGGCAGGGGCGGATCTAGCTTGAAGAGAGGGTATGCACGTGAATACCGTCTCTAAAATTAAACTAATGCTAGTATAATTCTCATCAAAATGAACGAACAACTAGGGTAAACACTTTCTTAAAGACAATTAGATACTCACATTGTAACTCTTATTCACACAATTGACCTACATGACACTTGAACTCCCCATTATTTTTTAGTGCAACCAGATCTTAAATATATTCTTATTTTGCACATAAATATATTCTCATACTGCAGAGATTGGCGATGTTCTAATAGAAGAATTCATAAAAGACACAAAACCAAATCCATGGATCGGGTGTAATTGGTGCAACAAGTGTACTTAATCCAATGGGGGTTTGTGAGCGAGATAGTAGAAGATGAGATTGAGATTTATACGAGGGCTGTCAAAATTAACCCTTTGTTCCGGAATTTATATATGATATTCAGTGAGGATTGATCCATGATTTCTTTCCGCAATTCATTCCCGAGCGCGTTCACTATTAAATTAAAACTTTGTTGCATGTAGAAAAGTTTTTGAATCTGCTAGAGTGTAATTTAGTTAGGAGCACAGAGCTATAAGATCTAATGAAAGTAAACTTATGTCAATACGTGATATATTTATAGTTGACACCATGTAATACCGAAGTAACTTAAGGTGCAGAAAGATGGATTGATCAGCTTGCATATACAGCTACCGAGGAAACACTTGTGTTATCATATATTCATCAGGTGAAGAACCAGATATAAATTCTTGGTTACTCTCTCCGGTGAAAAAAGCAGGTTCTTTAGGTGGAGGCAAAACACTATCACTAACCAGCATTAGAAGAACTGATAACATAGTTGGCCTGTCTTTTGCATGATGTTGCACACATAATAGCCCAACATGTATTGATCGTAGTACTTCTGAGACCACACAAGAGGTACGCAAATGTTCACTCACTAGTTCAATGGACTTGTCCTCGTTGTAGAGTCTCCATGCCTGCATCATAGCAAAATTTATATTTATGGTATACTAAACATCTCGTTGAGATAATGGGATTTTTCTTACAAATCAACTTACATGTCCAATAAGGTTGTCACTGTGTTCTTCATGAGAAAATTCTCTGATTTTCTTCCCACTCACTATCTCCAAAACCAAAACACCAAAACTAAATACATCTGACTTTATAGAGAAACGACCGTGTACTGCATACTCGGGAGAAATGTAACCACTGTCCAAAATTAACGCGGAATATAGTATTAAAGCTCTTGGGTAATGTCTTGTTTTCTTTTTAGGGGGGAAAGGTAATAAAATGAATCTAATGGATCAAGTTTTAAGGACTCTTACTATGTTCCGACCACTTTCTTTGTTTTAGCATTAGCATCATGTCCCACAAATTTTCTAGCAAGGCCAAAGTCTGATATCTTTGGATTCATGTCTCGGTCCAGCAAAATATTACCTGCCTTGAGATCTCTGTGGATAATTTGGAGTCGGGAATCTTGATGTAAATAGAGAATACCCCGAGCCACTCCATGTATAATATGGTTGCGCTGAGGCCAATCTAGAATCGAGCTTCCTGTTTCCTCTGCACGTGCAACATGAAAGATTAACCTAAAGTGCATAAAAGTGTATATTTTAATGAAATTTTTAAGGGATTAAGTCAAACCAAAAATAAAAAAGTCCAAGCTTTTGTTAACCATGTATTCATAAACTAGAATCATCTCGTTTCCATGAAGACAGTATCCAAGAAGCTTCACAAGGTTTCGATGCTGAAGCTTGGCAATGGTATTGAGTTCATTTTTGAATTCATCAAGCCCTTGTTGAGATGTCTTTGAGAGCCGTTTCACAGCTACTTCTTGTCCATCTTCCAACACACCCTGAAATATTAACTTTAAGAGGTTATATTACTGGCTTTATTCATTATGTTTTGCAATCTATGTGGCCTTTACAAGTTACCTTATAAACAGGACCAAAGCCGCCTTCTCCAATTTTATTGGAGTCACTGAAGTTATATGTGGCCTTCAAAACGTCATATATGCTAAAAAAGTGTATTTCATCAAGATGTTCCGTCTGCCCACTTATATTCTTTTTATCAAGGGCATATTCCAACTCTCCTGCCAAACGAAATATTTCAGGTCCTGAATTATTAAAACTGTGCTTTGATCACATGTCAGTTCTAGGTGTGAAAATTGCTCATTTGTATAACCTTGCTCTTTAATTTGAAGCTTTTTCTTTCTCTTCCTGCAGGAACACACTACAAACGATAGAAGCAGTGCTGCTGATAAAATTGATAGGATCAGGGTGAGCACCTTATTCCTTTTGCTCTCCATATGACCTTCCATTGATTAAGAAATAATACTAGTAAGTGACTTTTACTAACTAACAATTAATAAACAATAAACAATATGTATATGTGTATGTGTACCTGCTAACTCGGAGGCAGCCATTTTTATGTAAATAGTTTGCTCTTGATTATGATCTATAATATCCAACATCTCATCAAACCACAATATACATCCGCTTCCGCCATTTCTGATATCTAAATTTGCATATGCCATACAAGAGCAGTTCATTATGCAGGCCATTTCACATTCTCTGAGCGACATGCTGTAATTATACCATGACCTTCGTGTGTCTGGAAGTTTCACTCTTGATACTTTTCGAAAACCATACTCACTCCCGCAACTCAAAGGCATTTTTCTTTGACATCCAGTGGACCAGTCAGATGCTTTCCATTCTTCTGCAAATTTTGGTTCAAAACCCTCCATACAAGTACATGGTGGATGTCTGGTCATGCTGCATCTTCCATTAGGACCACATAGTTCGAAACGTCCACAATCTTTTACAGCAAGATCTGCATAAACAATCCACTCTTGAATTCTCTCAATCCACTGTAAAGTCAGTATTTTTCCATCCCATGTCAAAACTACCCTCTGAACGATTGAACTTATAAGTTCAAATTTATGATATATCTCCTCCTGATTAACCACAAACTCAACTGAGTAGACTGAATTTGGTATGTCAATAGCAGATCCACTAAACCCGAGACCATTCCATGGCCCAAGTCTCGATTGTAAGACGCGACCTTGCCTCTTGAATATCTGTGGATACCCATTTGTGTCTACTCTATTACTATATACACCTATGGATGGATCGTCAGGACTCTTCCATGATGTCAAGTACCTTTCAAGACCAGTCACTAAATCCTTCCCGAGTTTCATTCCTGCTAGTAATGTGTCACCAGGATAGTCAAAACTTTGCCAAATAATATTTGGGTTTGTGTTACTTTCATCCCTCACAACGAGATTTCCATTATCCAGAAGCTGCACCACTACCACTGGACCATTAGTCCCCATAGTAACCCTTGAATTTGATGACCATATCACGTTATTGCCACCCCTGAGAATCACCAGGTCTCCATCTTTGCTGACTTTGAGCACGCCTGATGTATCGTTAACGGGTGACTCTCTGTTGGCAACCCATACGACAGTGCCAGTTGAAATCTTTTTGAACCATATCCCAATGTATCGATTTTTCGTGTTTTTTGGACTAAAAAATCCAAGTTCATACATACCATCGTGTGAAACGAGAGTGCTGCCATCTTTGATTGTTTGGTTTGCGGACATAGTATCACGTGCTGCACAATTTGCTTGCAGCAAGAAAAGTGCAGTAAAGAAGAACATAGATATGAAACGGTGTTCCATTTTGGAATTGGCTTTGTGAAAAAGTCAGCCACCTTCGATACTTATGTATGAAAGGCTAAATTATTGGCTCAATAAGATGAAGTAGTCCCCACATGTTCTGACAATCTAGTCCCATGGTTTGAATATCAATAATTGTTGAATGGTAAAACCGTGTGTTTTTGATATCCTTGTCAAATGATACAACATCCTTATATAGATACAAAGGATAGACTTTTAGGCCCAAGATTACATCAATCACAATTAACTATACAAATTATGCTAACATATATATGGAAACACAGCTCATTCATAGCATAATATACGGGCTAATACTCCCCCGCAGTTGGAGCGGGAGGACACCGGATGCTCAAACTGGTGCGAAATTCTTCAAATAAAGCTGTAGGCAATCCCTTTGTAAAAATATCGGCATACTGGTATCGGGAAGGAACATGAAGAACTCGAACCTGACCAGTAGCAACTAAATCTCGAACAAAATGGATATCAATCTCAATATGCTTCGTACGTTGATGTTGAACTGGATTTCCAGACAAATACACAGCACTCACATTATCACAATAGACAAGCGTAGCGGAAGATAAAGGTGTATGCAACTCTCGTAATAAGTTCCTCAACCAACAAGTCTCAGCAACAGCATTGGCAACACCCCGATACTCGGCTTCAGCACTAGAACGAGAAATCGTCTGTTGACGTTTAGAGGACCAAGATAATAAGTTGTTGCCAAGGAACACACAATAACCAGAAGTAGACCGTCTAGTAGTGGGACAACCAGCCCAATCCGCATCAGAATAAGCAACTAATGATGTAGTGGAAGACGCAAACAACTGAAGTCCATAATCCAACGTGCCCTGAACATACCGCAAGATCCTTTTAAGAGCTGAAAAATGAGGCTCCCGAGGATCGTGCATATAAAGACAAACCTGTTGAACTGCATAAGAAATATCTGGTCGAGTAAAAGTGAGATACTGAAGAGAACCTGCAAGACTCCGATATAAAGTTGGATCAGATACACAATCACCATCTGCCCCCAATTTAGACTCGGTATCAACGGGAGTCCGACTAGGATTACAACTAACCATATGTGCTCGCTCAAGAATCTCAACAGCATACTTCTTTTGAGATAAGAATAACCCTGACGAATCTCTCGTAACCGAAATACCCAAAAAATAACTAAGAGATCCCAAATCTGTCATAGCGAACTCCTTATGTAAGGAAGTAAGAATCTGCTGTAACAACACCTCAGAAGAAGCAGTGAGTATTATATCATCGACGTATAATAGTAAATAAGCAGTATCCATCCCCTTTCTGTATATAAATAAAGATGAGTCGCAACGACTGTGATGAAAACCAACACGAGTAATATAAGATGCAAAACGCTGAAACCAAGGGGCTTGCTTAAGTCCATATAAAGATCTCTGCAATAAGCAAACATAATCAGGATGTGCAGGATCCCGAAACCCTGGAGGCTGATGCATATAAACCGTCTCAGACAAATCACCATGTAAAAAGGCATTCTTGACATCAAGCTGATGAATCGGCCAATGTCGAGAAACCGCCAAACTAAGAACAGTACGAATAGTACCCGGTTTAACAACCGGACTAAAAGTCTCATCAACATCAACTCCCTCTATCTGGGTACTACCATTCGCCACAAGACGAGCCTTGTAGCGACTGAGCGTGCCATCTGCTAAATACTTATGGCGAAAAAGCCACATACAACGGATAATATTGGTGTCTGTGGGCCGCGGTACCAAAGTCCAAGTGCAATTTTTAATAAGTGCATTATATTCATCACGCATAGCAGTTTGCCAATTTGGATCATTAAACGCATCACGATATGATTTTGGTAAAGGTGATACCGAAGACACGTAAAGATTTAGGGGCTGAGTGGGACGATTGGTCCCGACACGATATCGTGTGACCATGGGATGAGTTGAGTCAGGGTTTGGGTTTTGAGGGGGGTCCGTAATTATAAGTGGATTTGTTTCAGTAATAGTAAGTTGTTCATGTGTTGGTGTGGGATTCGGAGCATTTTGGTGAGTCATCGTAGTGGTTACATTTGGTTGGGCCGGTGGAGATAGTGAAAGGGCTTGGGCTGGATCGTTAGTGGATGATGGGTCATCATGGGTTGTATGGAAAGGAAGTGGCGTAGTTGGTTCCATATTGTGGGTGACAACAGTAGGTATTGTAGGAGTGGGTATTTGTGTGGGGATGTCGGGTGAATCATGTAAAAAGTCATAGGTGGGTGCCGATGAGGGTAATGTGGAACCATACGGAAATATGGTTTCATCAAAAGTAACGTGGCGAGAGATGATTATTTTGTGGGTTTGTAAAGTAAGGCAGCGGTATCCTTTATGATTTGATGCATGGCCCAAAAAAATAGAAGGTGTGGCTCGTGGTTCAAGCTTATGATTAGGATAAAGGTGAGGGTAACATAAGCACCCAAATGTGCGTAGAAGAGTATAGTCAGGGTTGGTATGAAACACACGAGTAAAAGGTATCTCATTGGAGATAGCGGTCGATGGCAAAATATTAAGTAAGTGTACGGCCATATTAAGAGCTTCTACCCAAAATGTTGGTGGAAGATTTGCTTGGAAAAGTAATGTACGAATGAGGTTATTGATAGTACGAACCATGCGTTCGGACTTACCATTTTGTTGTGAGGTTTTGGGGCATGAGAAGCGAAACTGAATGCCATTGTCAGTAAACAGTTTATGTAACGCACGGTTGTCAAACTCACCACCATGATCACACTGAAAAGACCGAATTTCACTTTTAAACTGAGTATGAACATATTTACGAAACAACACAAATTTAGACAAAACATCAGACTTATTAAGCAATGGATATACCCAAACAAATTGCGAATAATGATCCAAAAACAAGACATAATATTTAAAACCAGAAAGGCTCGGGATGGGTGATGTCCACACATCCGAGTGAATGATGTCAAAACAAGAATTAACCACAGTAGGAGAGCTAGAAAATGGAAGCCTCACGTGTTTGCCAAGCTGACAAGCATGGCAAAGAACGGGAGGTTTCTCTTTATTACACGAAATAAAATTACGAGAAACAAGACGACGAAGCACTTCACTTCCTGGATGTCCAAGACGTTGGTGCCACGTATGCTGACTCACAAGAAAAACTTCAGGTGTTGGAGACGGAGCCGTGACCGGGTAAAGATCCCCCGTGCTATCACATCGGAGTAGAACCCGCCGAGTCAGGAAATCCTTAATAGAAAAACCAAATGCATCAAATTCAACAGTGCAATTATTATCACGGACAAATTGACGAACAGAAATTAAATTTTTGACAATATTAGGTGTAACAAGAACATTATTTAAGTGAAGGGAGCGGAAGGGAGTTGGCAAAATGCTATGGCCTGTATTGGTGACGGGTATAGTATGACCGTCACCAACTGAGACAGACGAATAAATACAAGTATTAAAAATATCACTAAGATTATTAACCGAAGCATTAAGGTGAGAGCTCGCACCTGTGTCCATAGTCCAAGCACCAATGGTAGGATCATGAAGTGTCCCAGTAATGAAAACATGCGGGAGTGTAGTTTCTTGTCCCGAGGAGATAGCTACAGACCTCGATGAAGCTTGATGAATTGCCGGCTGACCCGCATACTGAGTAGAAGCAACCATGTGAGCTGGGCTAAACTGGTGGGCCTGCGGTGGAACATATTGCTGGGCCGATGGGTAGTGATGGACCGGGGCTGTGGGAATAGGCTGTTGGACCAGCGCTGGATAGCCAAATCCAGGTGGTGGCCCAAGTGAACTAGGTGTTGGACCAGTTTGTGGGCTGTAGTAATTCGGGGCAGGTGTAGAGTAAAAGGCAGTGGGGTTTGTTTGTGAAAGTTGACCACCAGATTTGGAATTGATATTTGTACTTAAGCCCAATCGTTCCAAAAGTTTGACCAACATCTCATCAGTGTTGCTTTGTTTAGTATTTCCTCCACTGTTTGTAATTCCTTTACCAATTCCTTTACTATTTTCATCATGCACATATCGACACAGTTCACCAAATCGACATGTGCCCTTAGCAAAATGAATACACGGCCTCCACGACTTCACTTGAGAGTTAGAAGGACGACGGGACGTACCTGAATCAGCCATAAGAACCATAGGAGATGCTGAGGAGGAATCAACGGGTTGAGTTTGAGCTTTGGACTTTAACCGCATCTCTTCGGTGGTTATCATCGAACGAATTGTTTTAAGATCGGGAAACTTCTTTTTGTGATGAATGATCCCACAAACTTGATCATACTTCTCTGGTAAACCTTGTAAAGCAAAAGTCACAACATCCTCACTACTAACGGGAGAGCCAATACTCGTTAGTATGGTGACAATTTTCTCAATCTTGCCAAAATACGCATCGATGCTCAAGTCACCAAGAGTTAAAGATCGTAACTCCGTCTTTAAAGCAATGGTACGCGATCGTTTATTGTCCGTAACGATATTGGTGATCAAATCCCACGCATCTTTAGCAGAACGCGGTTGTTCAACTACAACTCTTGCTTGAAGAGTATCCGAGAGAGTTGTAAGAAGCCAAGAAAGAACAATATTATCCACCTTACGTTCTTCCGGGGTAAGAGGTGGAGTGTCACTTGCGTTAGCAGCAGAGGTGGAACTTTTTATGTACTTGGTGACCTCGTACCCATGACATAGCTGCTCGAAAAAATACACCCATGATCCATAGTTCCAGTTGTCTAGATCAAGTTTTACAGGAACCCTTGTGAGGAGATGATGGTGAGTAACAAGTGAGAGTTTGTCTGAAAGTGAAACAATAGCAGCAGATCCGGTCATTATGTTGTCCGAGAGGTTTGTTGTTTAAAAAAAAAATGGTGGTAAATTTATGAACGTGATGGAGAGTATGAGTATGGAATAGGGATTGTTTAATGGAACAGTAACCAACAAAGTAAATAATAACAATAACACTTACGGATTCGTGACTTTCACAAGTCAACTTAAATAATAAAGGATTTGTTACCAAGAACAAATCACTCAAAGGAGAAAAGAAGAAGGAAAAAAAACGGCTGTGAAAGTATTTAGGGTTTAGGATGATTTAGGCTCGATACCATGTTGAATGGTAAAACCGTGTGTTTTTGATATCCTTGTCAAATGATACAACATCCTTATATAGATACAAAGGATAGACTTTTAGGCCCAAGATTACATCAATCACAATTAACTATACAAATTATGCTAACATATATATGGAAACACAGCTCATTCATAGCATAATATACGGGCTAATAATAATGTCAAAACACTTTTTTTATACTAATAAAGTTTGCAAGCTTTATTGAGTTTTAGGCTGGATATGCAGGTAAAAAGTTAATTCAGTTTCAACTAAAATAAATACTTTGAAATAAGCATCTATCAAACAAGATAAGTATCTGCTTATTATTCCAAAAAACAAAACTGCTATCGCTTAAACTAAGAATATAAGTAGATAAGTAGAAAAATAAGCAATTTGTATCCTCAGAATTGCACGTCTGCAACGATATACTTTAAATTATTTCTACAATAGATGCATGCATAATCAACCAAAAGGACGACTTTATTTCTAGGATATGACATTGAAAATAACTTTTGAACAAATTTTTAGTTTTTTGGTGATTTATGTTGCTTGAAGAACGTTGATATGAAAGTTTTGTCTGGTGAGTGTATGTTTATCCGACTAGTCCCCATGCCCAACACGAAATGTGTCGTTACATGTATAGGATGTATATACATGAGTTTAAACATGCTAAATCGATATTGAGATGACTCGTAGCTTTGTTTCCCAAAACAAAGCGGTATAGTAGTTGTCAGATTTAAAATTTGCCAATCAAATTAGATGTAGTATGCATTTGTAGGGGATGAGTGTCTGACATATTAGTAGATGAAAACACTCGGGGTTCGTATTTAGGATACAATATAGGTAATAATCTCTTCCTAGTTTCGGGTACAATTCATATAAGTTGACAAAAGTTAAATGTAATGTGTAAATATGTCTGGTGTGTCATAAGCACAAACGTATGAATGCTACAAAGGATATAATAGTGTTGTCATCTATTCATCAAGATGACAAACCAAATCAAGTTCACGGTTGCTTTCTTCGGTGAAAAAAGCGGGTTGCTTAGCTATTGGCAAAGCACTATCACTAACCAGCATTAGAAGCACTGATAACATAGTTGGCCTATCTTTTGGATTACGTTGCACACATAATAGCCCCACATGTACTGATCGCAATACTTCAGAGACTATATATGAGGTGCATAAAGATGCACTCATTAGTTCAATTGACTTGTCTTCTTTATACAATATCCATGCCTAAATTAGACAAAAATTCACATTTAGTTTACTATAAGAGAGTGTTGTTTAAATATTATTTAGAATTATTGCTAGTGAACGTACATGTCCAAGCAGATCGTCACTGTGGCCTTCATGAGAGAATTCTCTATTTTTCTTCCCACTTACTATCTCCAAAACCAGAACACCAAAACTAAATACATCCGACTTTGTTGAAAAACACCCATGTACTGCATACTCAGGAGACATGTAACCACTGCAGCATAGTTAAGCGAAATAAGCAGGCGAGTTACTAAGGGATTTATATAAATTTTAATCTAATGGACCACGTGTTATGAATTCTTACTGTGTTCCAACCACTTCCTTTGTTTTAGCATCAGCATCATGTCCGGCTAACTCTCTTGCAAGACCAAAGTCTGCTATTTTTGGATTCATGTCACTGTCCAGCAAAATATTACCTGCCTTGAGATCTCTGTGGATGATCTGGAAGCGGGAATCTTGATGTAGATAAAGAATACCCCGAGCCATTCCTTGTATAATACCAAATCTTTTAGGCCAGTCAACCATTGAACCTCTTGTTTCATCTGTACCATGTGAAATATTAGTCCTTGTGTGCTATTGATATGTGTCAAATTCACAAGGAAGAATAGGATTAGCAGTTGAGAGTCGAACCAAATATAAACGAGTCCAAGCTTTTGTTAACCATGTACTCATAAATCAAAATCATTTCATCTCCGTGAATGCAGTATCCAAGAAGCTTCACAAGGTTCCGATGCTGAAGCTTGGCAATGGAAATGAGTTCATTTTTGAATTCATTTATCCCTTGGGGAGATTTCTCTGAGAGCCGTTTCATAGCTACTTCTTGTCCATCTTCCAACACACCCTAAAATTTAAGAACAATACATTTTATCGTCATTTTCATTCTACTAAGCAAGTATTAATAAGTTACCTTGTAAACTGGACCAAAAGCGCCTTCGCCAATTTTATTAGAGTCACTGAAGTTATCTGTGGCCTTTGCTACCTTATAAAGGCTAAATATTTGTATATCATCAAGATGTTCCATCTGCATACTAGCGTTCTTCTTACCAAGTGCGTATTCCGTGTCTTCTGCAAAATTAGACGTTCAAATGCTAAAGTTATAGGAATACTTCTATTATGCTTCATAATTTGTGTTACCTCTGTTTTTAATGTGCAGCCTTTTCTTTCTTTTCCTACAGGGACGCACTACAGCAGCCAGAATTAGTGCGGCTGACAAAATTGGTAGGACCACTGTGATTACTTCTTTCTTTTTGTTGACCATAAGACCTGCCATTTACAAATGATAATAGTTTGCTAAGCATCAGTTCATACGCTGAAAACTCAAAGTTATCACAATTCAAGCTAATATGTACCTGCTAGCTCGGAGGCAGCCATTCTTACATAAAGAATATGTTGATCTCCATCAAACTCTCTGATATCCATCAGCTTGTCAAACCATAGCAAACATCCACTTCCACCATTTCGGATATCTAAACTTGCATAAGCTGTACACGAGCAATTAATTCTGCATGCCATCTCACATTCCCTAAGTGACAAGCTTTGATTATACCATGACTTCCGCGTGTCTGGAAGTTTCAGTCCTGATACTTTTTGAAATCCATACTCGCTCCCACAGTTCAAAGCCTTTTTTCTTTGACACCCACTCGCCCAATCTGATGATTTCCATTCTTCTGGGACTTTTGGTCCGAAACCGTTCATACAAGTACAAGGTGGATGTTTGTTCGTCACGCAGCTTCCATAAGGACCACAAAGTCCAAAACGCCCACAATTGTCTACTTCAGTATCTGTATACACAATCCACTCTTGAATCCTGTCAATCCAGTGCAAATTCAGTGTCTGTCCGTCCCATCTCAAAAATAACCTTTTACCAAATGAAATTTTAAGTTCAAATTTCGAATATATTTCTTTCTGGTTAACAACAAACTCCATTGAATAAAGATCATTTGGTAAGTCAGAAGGATTCCCACTGAAACCGAGACCATTCCATGGTCCAAGTCTAGCTAGTAAAACGTTATCTTTCTCCTCGAATACCTGTGGATATCCGTTTGTGTCTATCTTAGTAGCATAGACACCTATAGCAGGATCATCAGGACTCTTCCAGGATGTGAGGTACCTCTCTACACCAGTCACTAGATCCTTCCCCATCTTCATTCCTGCTAGTAATGTGTCAGTAGGAAAATCAAAACTTTGCCAAATCAGATTTTTGTTTATGCTAGACACAACAACAAGATTTCCGGTATTCAGAAGCTGCACCAACACCTCTGGATCATTACTACTTATAGTAACAGTTGAATTCGATGACCATATCAGAGTATCGTCACCACTGAGAATCAGTAAGTTTCCCTCTCTGCTAAGTTTAAACGTACCCGATGTATCATTAATTGGTGTCTCTCTGTTAGCAACCCATACAACAGTACCTTTTGAAATCTTCTTGAACCATATTCCAAAGTATCTGTTCTTAGATTTCCCAGGGCTAAAAAAGCCGAGTTCATACATACCGTCACGGGAAACAATAGTATCACCATCTTTTATTGTTTGATTTGCAGACATAGTATCATGTACTGCATAATTTGATAGTATAAGCAAGAACAAAGTGATGAAGAACAGTATTGGTGTGAAATGGCGCTCCATAGGGTAAAAGTCAAACCAGTTTTGAATTATTTACATGTTACAACCATATATAGACTTCCTTCATGAAGACCCATTCCATTCCGCCCACAAATATTAGCGTGCGTTTGATTTGAAAATACAAACAAAGGGTTAAGTCCTGGCGAAAAACTTGTGCATTCCAAATCTTGATTCCATGCACCTAGATAAAATAATTTCTATTTTGGGTCAAATTGTATATAGTTCGGGTGAGTTAAAATCAATGTAAACCATCTTTTTAGCATAAACCACACTAATCAATCACATTTATTTAAACCAACTTTCTATCTTTTTTTTAAAATATTAAATATCTCACAAACGATAAATCGTCAAGTGACAAAAAATACGCCATTACAAAAAGAATTAAATCATCTTTCTATCGAGGGGCACATGTATATACTTTCGACGAATTTTTTTTCCTGAGAAAATCATATATGATTCGTATCAAGGATCATATATGATTTTTCAAAATCATATATGATTCGTGATACGAATCATATATGATTTTCTCAGGAAAAAAAGTTTATCGAAAGTATATAAATGTGCCCCTCGATAGAAAGATGATTCAATTCTCGTCACGATGGTATGTTTTGTTTTGCGTAACGATTAACGGTTTTTGAGATATTAAACTTTTAAAAAATGGGTATTTTTAGATGAAAAAATTGGGTGATTATGATTAATTGATTGAGTTTATGCTAAAAAAATGACGTATATTGAACTTTTCCGTAGTTCGGGTTTGGTCCAGAAGTGACATTCACGAACTATGTATCATATTTGGTCAAAATTTAACGGTGATTATGTAGAAAAACAAGATTCAATAGTTCTAAACATAGTTTATAAACAGAAATCTAAAACCTTTTTATTAAATCAAGTTTAAACTACAAAACAAAGTGTTAGGCCGACTTTGTACAGAATGATCTCACTGATGGCCAATTATGTACAGGATGATTTCACTGATGTATTTGAATAACAATAAGCCTAAGTACATTCATACCCTTGAACACTATGAAGTCACTGAGTGAACAGTCACTCAGTGAGTTGCCTTCGAGATCTCAGCCCAAGTCTAAGAGAAAGACTCGAGTATTCAGTGAGGCTAAACTCAGTGAATGATGTACCTGAGAAGAAGAAGAAGGTAATGTGTTCACTGACTTGTGGCAATAGACTCACTGAACTCCATACGATCTCCCTAAAGGAATAATGAGGTCCTGAAGACTGAAGTAAAGGCGGGATAAGTTTGAAGTATATAAGATGTAGTACACACACGTTTATCGTGACTAACCCTTTTAGGTTAGACAAGGGCACTGAGCTTGTAAAGGACTTTGTCCTTATATCTAATATAGGTATAGACAAGTATGTACCTTGTACCTCAAATAAGACAAGAATTGCACTTGGAAATTCTTAGTCTCGTACCTAGCCTTAAGTCTATAAATAGGATTCATTGTAAAGGAGAGAATCAAGTTTGTGCACTCAATGCTTAGACATTCACAAACAATTCTCTCTTCCAAATATGATAGAAAGCACTTGAGTTATAAACTCATGTTGACTTAATCGTCGAACGTATTAAATCGTTATGATTGATATTATTTGTTAGTGAGGAGATCACCACACACACATTGTCTATTCGATCCCTATTGTAGTTTCCCATACAATAGGGTATAATTCTTTGAATAATAAGAGTTAAATGTTAAAAAACCTTTTGTGTCTTATTTATTTTATTGTTGGGTTTTGTCACACCCCACCATGGCGGAATATGGGGCGCGACGTATGGATATCATCACAACAAACGGTGTCTCTATAGAGAAAACTAAAATGCAACTATAATGTCATAAATGGTGACACAAAGGTCATGACAATATCTCAACATAGCAGGAGTCTAGGTAAGTAGGTAACAGTCCTACCACTTACCCAAGACAAACAATTAACAAAATCAAAACAACATATAGGTGCCAACAGTACCACTTATTCACAACGCATAAAAATAAACTAAGAAGGAACGGGGATCTCCTTCTATATGCAATCCTAAGGCATCCAAGTCTAGCCTCTTCTAACCTCAAGCTTAACCACATTCACACTTGAAAGAGACACTAAAACACGTCAACATAAAGTTGGTGAGTGTGACAACCCTGGTTTTGAGGTTCGTCACTTAGTTTTATTTTGTGCTAGTTACGTGTCTTTACGTGTTTATGTGCTTATTGGTGTGAATAGATTGTGGTTTGGATATCGTTTTCCGTACGGGGTACCTTGTGAGTGAAACGATGTGTGATGATTTCATGTTCATGAGTTCACATGGTAGTGACTATGAAGTGAGATGGTGTTATTTAGTGGTTTTACGTATACGTATATGTATTATAGAATATCGTATTTTTACGATTTACGGTTTAGCATTTGGAGGTCTCGGATGAGGTAATTAGTCATATGGATATTTTTTGGGATGGTTTTAAGTCATTTAGGACTTAGTTATAAAGTTTATTTCAAAATTTGAGAGTTTTTATAAAAGTGTATATTTTACGTCTTTTACGGTAAAACGCGTAAATTTGACTAGTTTTACGGTTTTGTGGTTTTGGAAGCTTTAGGAGCTGAAATAAATTAAGGAAAATTACAGTACTATTAATAACATAATATTAAATAATAATAAAAAAAAAAAACGAATTTAGGGGTGTTTGGGTCGGTTTAGACGCACCAAAGAAGAAAGAAATAAGGGGAAATCCCAAAACAGGCCCAATGGACTTGTAATGGGATTAGGGGGCCTTTAGGACTTAACCAAACCCAACCCATAACCATAATAATCAGGTTTTTAACCTCCATAACATCTCCTAGCCGAAATTCATCAATGGTGGCCAATTAGGGTTCTTCAAAAATTAGGTTTTCTTCATCTTCTATTAATTCAAAGGTAAAACCTTCTTAACCCTTTTCAATTTAATTATTTTAATGATGTCTTAATCATATTATGATGGATTTAGATTAGGGTTTAATTAAAAACAGTATATTAATCATATTATAATGATTAAATAAATTAGGGCTTGTAATTAGAGGGATTAGGGTTAATTAATGAGGTTGATTTTGTTAAACCCGTTTTTAAAAACTGGGCAGAATTTTGAGTCAATTGTTTTGATCATATCAGGAGTTCTAGGAACATTCAAGATGCGATCTAAGTACCCCTGGAAAGATATTTTAAGTTGCTTTCCAATGAAAGAAACGAGAACTAAATTGGAGGTCGGGAAGTGGGTCAAAAACAGGTTACAACAGTCGGAGGTCAAAACAGTTTTGAATTCAGTCTGTTTTCTTTTTAAGTTTTGGGTTGTTTGGGGTACTTAGGGTTGCATTGGGATCTTCTCACGAACGTGAGAGATGGTTTATATATTGTAGTAAGTATCTGCACTTTGGCTAAGGTTTTGGTTTAGGGTAAGACCCCTTAATGGTAACAAACTTTTAGTACGATTAAAATCAGGAAATCTGGAATGACAAAAGTAGATATATGTATATCGGGACCTTAACAGTAGCTTTAAGGTTAGGGCAAGTGGGAGGTGTTAGCCAACATATGTAAGGGTATGAATATTCCATTTACAGAAACCATGGGTATGTTTAAGTGGACATTTGACCTAAAGTTTTGAGACCTAAAAACTGAGACTGTTTTGGGTAAAATATGAACGGGTTAGTTATTAAACTTAACCAAGTTAAGGACTTGTTAAGGAAGGGTAATGGGGTGATTAGAGCTTATCAATGAGGTAAATATGTGGGAATAGGCTAGATGTCCATCATAGGTTGATGAGCCATCTTGGTGATTGGTTCGTTTATTGATTATGTGTTTTTGGATTGTTAGCTTTTGCTAGTGCGAGGACTTTTGGAGAAGCAATCAGGTGAGTTTCATAGTCCCATGTTTACTATTGATTTTGACTTCCAGATGGGATGGAAGAGACACTGTGTTGAGTTGTTTTATAAATTGTTGCTGTGAATGTTTTTATGGTTTGTGATGGACTTGTGTGTACATTATGTGATTAACTGCTATGTGATTCTTGATTGTGTATGATTTGGATCGGGGGACACGTGCCGTCTCAGTTCTTGTGGTTTGACAAGGTAGTGGCCTTGTGGTTTGACAAGGTAGTGGCCTTGGGCTAGGTACATAGTGTGATCATCTATGGTACCATGATGTTGTTTGGCAAGGTAGGAGCCTTGGATTTGGTTTGGTATGATTAATCTTAAATGTTACTTGTTAATGCATATTTGTAACACATTGTCCATATGTTCTTGTGTTGATGGTTGTTATTCACAGCTTATGACTTGTCTTGTGTTGGAGTCTAAACCTATGACTCTCACCAACTTTATGTTGACATGTTTTAGTGTCTCTTTCAGGTGATACTATGGTTAAGCATGAGAACATAAGTGGCTAGGATTGGAGAAGCTTAGGAATGCATATAGAAGGAGAATCCCCGTTTCCTTCTTAGTTTTTATTTGTTCTTTTAATAAGTGATACTGTTGGCACCTATATGTTTGTTTGTTTGTGTTATTTGTTTGTCTTGGGTAAGAGGTAGGACTGTTACCTACTTACCTAGACTCCTGCATTGTTGAGATATTGTCATGACATTTGTGTCACCATTTTATGACATTTCTTATATCATTTAGTTATCTCTATAGACACGCTATTGTTGTGATGATATCCATACGTCGTGCCCCATATTCCGCCATGGTGGGGTGTGACAGAATGGTATCAGAGCCAATGGTTATAGAGAATTAGGTTGCCTAGTCGCGTAGCCTAGTCTATAGCTTAAGGGTCCCTGCATATAGGCGTCATAGGAGTACGTCTGCATTTTATATTAATTGATGTGTTTGGATGTTATTTATTACGATGTTTTGACTAGTATGGATTGAACCGTAGTATGTTCATACTTAGTCACATGTTATTTTCTTTTCGGGTTTGTGACTAGTGCGGGTTGAACCATAATCGTCCACGCTAGTCACTGTTGTATTTTGCTTAAATTGTACGTTATAGTACATAATTTAGTACAAGGTAGTTTCTATCTTATATCGAGTTATCTTACATACCTGAGGTATGTTATTTTTCTTTTGATGTTTAAGTCATGTTCCCTAAGAATCGTGTGGTGGTTCGAGTTACTAGGAGTAGGTGGATAGGAAGGGTTTTAAGTTGTTTCCACTCTTACGGGCAACATGACTTATAACTGATTATGTTTTCGTTTTGGATTTAGTCTAGGCTGTTTTAGCTAGACTATGGATTTCTGTATTCCAAGAGTTTATTATGTTATTTTTATAGATGGAGTTTTGGACCTTATTGGTTATGTGGTTATGAGCTTATGTGAGTAGATGGATTTATGTGTTATATGTTGTATTAAATCTTATAAGTGTCATCATAGGAGGGAGTGCATTGGGGGAAGGATAATTGTATAAGTATGGTGGCCAACATAGTTATACAAGTACCACAACTTCAATGGGTTCTCAAGTATGATTGCATGAAAGAGGGTTAGTACATGCTTGTATATGATGAGATGTAGAATTGGGTATACGTATAATATATGGGTTTATGTAACGGCTGCCTACGATATGGCTATTTTATTAGTGTGTTATATGTTTTGGGTTATAGTTTGTGTGATTTTGGGGTCACACGATATGGTTTGGTTTTGGAGGTGGGTGTTGTGGCACGGTGAGATGGTGATTACTCGTATGGAAAAACGAGCGTATAAAGCGATTGATTGACTTACGTGTATGATAACGAGTATGTTTGGGGGATTCAATAGGTATACATATGCGGATGTATATATACTGATAGATGTTATGTTATGATTTATGGTCGTTCACTAGTTATTATAACTTGAACGTACCTTGTGTTTGTTCGTGTTTTATGGTGCTGGAGTTTGATGGAGTTTCAACGACGTTTTGAATCTTTTGAACTGTGTCTTGTAGTGTATTCTTTGAGTTAGTATTTCACGTGTACGTTTTAAAATGGTGTTCTTGGTTTTAAGTCTGTTGAAATAAATTGAGATTTCTTTTGGGATAATGAAATCTTTTAGGCTGAGTCTTACATTTCTTTTGATTGGTGTATGGAAAAAAAAGGGGGACTTGGAAATCTACTATAGAGTTAGATAGTTGGTGGTATTCGGTAAAATAAGGGTAAGGTGTTGGAGTCATGTTTGATACAAGATGTAACATAAGTTTCTTTTTAATCAACACTTAATTATTTCAAATTCTAAAAGACTTTCTTTAAAATAAAGCGAAGTAAAATTTCTTTCTACTTACATAGGTTATATAGTTGGGTTTAACCGATCCACGTCATTTATAATTATAAATACAAGGTTAAGTGGAGTTTATGAATATTTCACATACAATTATATCTTTCATTTAAAAGGATTGCATTAAACACTAAGTTTATTCTTTAGTTTTAAAACAACTAGTATAAAATTGTCTTGGTCGTAAATTGTTCGTTTTTAAAGCTTTTTGGATGATTCAAAAGCCTAAAATTATGTTCTCGGAACGTACTTTTCAAATATTCAGAATGTATAGTCATGGGAGGTCAGTGGACTGGTCGGAATTGTTGTACAAGTGTCGGGTCCAAGGTTGAGTTTTGAATAGTAGTTTATTTTTATGATTTGGGATGCACGGGATGCCTAGTCTTTGAGTTGAGTTTGGAGTTCGTCAAGAGGGTTGTTTGTAGATGGTTTGAGTCACAAAGATGTGAGAGGTAATAATAAAAAGAAAAAAAAGATATATATTCTTTTGGAAAAGTCGATCTTTTGCACAGTTTAAATAATATGCCGCAGGGCGTAATATGTTTTGGTTGCCATTGGGTGTTTTCTTGGATTATTTTTCTTCGTTGTCATGGGTCGTTTTGAATTGATACATGTTTTGGGTTTGAGTTTTCTTTGGAGTCTCATGGTTTTTGATTTGTTTTAACTGGTGCACGTGAAATGTCGTTAGTTGTCCGTGGGTTTGATTCATCGATCGTATCTGGTGGACTCAGGATGTAGTTTTGGTTTTGTATTGTTTGGGAGCGTTGAGGTAGTCATACGAAAGACTTGGTCGCGCCTACACGATTAAGTAGGTGGCCATGAGAGAACGGTCGGAATGCCCTTAATGGGAAGGGAAGAAGTTCGTAGACGAACAAATGAGAATATATGGTCTCTTTGGAGTACCAGGGAGAGGAATAGAGATTTGTATAACGTATGGATATTGGCACAAGTAACGCGCCATATAGAGTGGTTGGAAATTGCAAGGGATTCAGGATAAAGGTTGAGTTGCCTGGTAGTAAATGTGATGTGGAAGCGGTTGAGTGGTCTAATAAGAGGGAGTATTGGTCTTATAGAATACGTGTAGATTTTTCGCGAGTAGAACGAGGTAGAAATTTATTCGTATTGCTTCTAAGAAAGGGTGCAAGGAGGACATAGTTGAGATTGCTAAGGATGTTGTATGAACGCTTTGGGTTTACGGTTATGCATTTGGCTTCGCCAAAGCACTAGCGGTTTTTATGGTGTCAATGAACCAAGTGTGCATGAACGTGTATAAACGAGTTGTCATCGGGAGCATCGACATCTTGATCTACTCAAATCTAAGAAGGAAAGTGAGGCGAAGTATGTGTTGGTTTTGGAGAGGAATTATACGTGAGATTTTCAAGTGTGAGTTTTAGTATTAAGTCTACCATGATGAGTAGTTAGAGATGATGGCATATCATGGAACCAGCAAGGGGCAAAGTGAAGAAGGATGAGGAAGCATTTTGGAGGCTGAAGAGGTGGATGGGATAATGAGCCGATCTTGGCATTATCGGAAGGACTGGATGAATTCACGAAGCATGTCGATACGTGGAGTAAGGATTGGGAGGTGTACGAGAATGACAAAGAAAGGCGATTGCTTATACGTTGCAGGAACTGAAGATTTGAAAGAACTGGATAGACTTAGTTAGTGGAGCTGGATTGTTATATCTGCCTAGAATGCTAGAGGCATTTGGTGTACGAGACGTAGAGAATGATCTATACGGATCATGAACGTCTCCAACACATATTTAATCATATTGATTGAACCTTTGGAAAAGGTGATGGGTGGAGTTAAGTGATGAAAGAAAATTGCAAGGCCAAGTACCATCTGGGAAAGGCAAGCATAGTTGATGAGACATGGATTAAGAAGAATAAAGTGAAGCTGAGACGAACTGAACTATAGGGATGACGTATTAGGGTGGTTTGGATAATGGATATGTGAAAGACCGTCATAGGTCACTTTGTAAGGAAATTGGAATTTGTAAGTAGTTGGGGTGCGGACTAAAGAGGGTTGATGAAACATGATTGGATATGAGTATGTCCAGATGACTGGAAAAGGATAGGCAAGTGAGATATTTATACAACCTTAGGTGTTACACTGAGGGCATGGGGGATTGATTTGGAGGTAGTTAGGAAACTCGTTAGCGATGACTGAGTTTTCATATAATGATAAGTTATCATATTAGAAGTCGATAAATGCCATTTGAGGCACTATATGAAAGGATAGGGTGAGTTGTCCCCATTGTGGACTAGAATTGGTAAAAGATGCTACTAATGTAGTAATGGTGTTTGTGGAAAGGATGTGAGCAACAAGGGATGCTATGTAGAGATGGAGGAAACCACTAGAGTTAGTGACAAAGTTATGTAGGGAGTTTCACCCATAGTAACGGGTGGTATGATTTGGTAAAATGGAAGAGTTGATGTAGGGTTTTGTAGGTCCATTTATGATCTTTGGAAAGATCGGACCATTAGCTTATGAGCATAGAATTACCTGGGGGAAATGAGTTGTATACATGATACATTTCATGTATTGAGATTTGGTAAAGGTTGGTTGAGAATGCGTTTTGCATGTACGGTTATTCGGGACTTGTATTAAAAAGAGTCTTTGTTTTATCAAAGAGTCATTTGTGGGATTTATTGACTGTGAGGGCAAAAGTTTGGCAATGAGTTTAATTATTTTTGGTTTGTATATGTGGTATTTTGAAACTTGAACTAAAGTTCACGTGGGAATGAGAGGAGTTCGTTTAGAACAAGTATCCTCATGTGATTTGTTGTTTGTGTGTTTGATCCTAAGGAGTAAATCTCGGGACGAGATTTCTATTAGGAGGGAGTGATGTGACAACCCTGGTTTTGAGGTTCGTCACTTAGTTTTATTTTGTGCTAGTTACGTGTCTTTACGTGTTTATGTGCTTATTGGTGTGAATAGATTGTGGTTTGGATATCGTTTTCGGTACGGGGTACCTTGTGAGTGAAACGATGTGTGATGATTTCATGTTCATGAGTTCAAATGGTAGTGACTATGAAGTGAGATGGTGTTATTTAGTGGTTTTACGTATACGTATATGTATTATAGAATATCGTATTTTTACGATTTACGGTTTAGCATTTGGAGGTCTCGGATGAGGTAATTAGTCATATGGATATTTTTCGGGATGGTTTTAAGTCATTTAGGACTTAGTTATAAAGTTTATTTCAAAATTGAGAGTTTTTATAAAAGTGTATATTTTACGTCTTTTACGGTAAAACGCGTAAATTTGACTAGTTTTACGGTTTTGTGGTTTTGGAAGCTTTAGGAGCTGAAATAAATTAAGGAAAATTACAGTAATATTAATAATATAATATTAAATAATAAAATTAAAAAAAAAAACGAATTTAGGGGTGTTTGGGTCGGTTTAGACGCACCAAAGAAGAAAGAAATAAGGGAAAAATCCCAAAACAGGCCCAATGGACTTGTAATGGGATTAGGGGGCCTTTAGGACTTAACCAAACCCAACCCATAACCATAATAATCAGGTTTTTAACCTCCATAACATCTCCTAGCCGAAATTCATCAATGGTGGCCAATTAGGGTTCTTCAAAAATTAGGTTTTCTTCATCTTCTATTAATTCAAAGGTAAAACATTCTTAACCTTTTTCAATTTAATTATTTTAATGATGTCTTAATCATATTATGATGGATTTAGGTTAGGGTTTAATTAAAAACAGTATATTAATCATATTATAATGATTAAATAAATTAGGGCTTGTAATTAGAGGGATTAGGGTTAATTAATGAGGTTGATTTTGTTAAACCCGTTTTTAAAAACTGGGCAGAATTTTGAGTCAATTGTTTTGATCATATCGGGAGTTCTAGGAACATTCAAGATGCGATCTAAGTACCCCTGGAAAGATATTTTAAGTTGCTTTCCAATGCAAGAAACGAGAACTAAATTGGAGGTCGGGAAGTGGGTCAAAAACATGTTACAACAGTCGGAGGTCAAAACAGTTTTGAATTCAGTCTGTTTTCTTTTTAGGTTTTGGGTTGTTTGGGGTACTTAGGGTTGCATTGGGATCTTCTCACGAACGTGAGAGATGTTTTATATATTGTAGTAAGTATCTGTACTTTGGCTAAGGTTTTGGTTTAGGGTAAGACCCCTTAATGGTAACAAACATTTAGTACGTTTAAAATCAGGAAATCTGGAATGACAAAAGTAGATATATGTATATCGGGGCCTTAACAGTAGCTTTAAGGTTAGGGCAAGTGGGAGGTGTTAGCCAACACATGTAAGGGTATGAATATTCCTTTTACAGAAACCATGAGTATGTTTAAGTGGACGTTTGACCTAAAGTTTTGAGACCTAAAAACTGAGACTGTTTTGGGTAAAATATGAACGGGTTAGTTATTAAACTTAACCAAGTTAAGGACTTGTTAAGGAAGGGTAATGGGGTGATTAGAGCTTATCAATGAGGTAAATATGTGGGAATAGGCTAGATGTCCATCATAGGTTGATGAGCCATCTTGGTGATTGGTTCGTGTATTGATTATGTGTTTTTGGATTGTTAGCTTTTGCTAGTGCGAGGACTTTTGGAGAAGCAATCAGGTGAGTTTCATAGTCCCATGTTTACTATTGATTTTGACTTCCAGATGGGATGGAAGAGACACTGTGTTGAGTTGTTTTATAAATTGTTGCTGTGAATGTTTTTATGGTTTGTGATGGACTTGTGTGTACATTATGTGATTAACTGTTATGTGATTCTTGATTGTGTATGATTTGGATCGGGGGACACGTGCCGTCTCAGTTCTTGTGGTTTGACAAGGTAGTGGCCTTGTGGTTTGACAAGGTAGTGGCCTTGGGCTAGGTACATAGTGTGATCATCTATGGTACCATGATGTTGTTTGGCAAGGTAGGAGCCTTGGATTTGGTTTGGTATGATTAATCTTGAATGTTAGTTGTTAATGCATATTTGTAACACATTGTCCATATGTTCTTGTGTTGATGGTTGTTATTCACAGCTTATGACTTGTCTTGTGTTGGAGTCTAAACCTATGACTCTCACCAACTTTATGTTGACATGTTTTAGTGTCTCTTTCAGGTGATACTATGGTTAAGCATGAGAACATAAGTGGCTAGGATTGGAGAAGCTTAGGAATGCATATAGAAGGAGAATCCCCGTTTCCTTCTTAGTTTTTATTTGTTCTTTTAATAAGTGATACTGTTGGCACCTATATGTTTGTTTGTTTGTGTTATTTGTTTGTCTTGGGTAAGAGGTAGGACTGTTACCTACTTACCTAGACTCCTGCATTGTTGAGATATTGTCATGACATTTGTGTCACCATTTTATGACACTTCTTATATCATTTAGTTATCTCTATAGACACGCTATTGTTGTGATGATATCTATACGTCGTGCCCCATATTCCGCCATGGTGGGGTGTGACAGTGAGAGTCATAGGTTTAGACTCAAACGCCAAAATCATACCATAAGCTGTGAGTAACAACCAAAAGTTAAAAAACAGATGGACATTGTGATAGTAATATGCATTAACAAACTAACATTCATGATTTAATTAATCAAACCAAAACTCAGGCTCCTAGCCATACCAAACACCATACTCCCATAGGCATCCAAACACCTATGAACCAAATCCCAAGGCCCCGCCTTGTCAACAACCCCTTGGTCCCATAGATGCTCACACATCTATGTACCTCCCCAAGGCCCCACCTTGTCAACATCCCCTTGGTACCAAGTCAAAACATAAACAATCAAGAATTATCTAGCAGTTAATCACATAAGTATGCACACATAAGTCCATTACCAACGCCAAACATTCACAGCATAAATTTATAAACAACATAACACACTGTCTCTTCCATCCCATCTGGAAGTAAAAAACAATAGTAAACATGGGACTATGAGACTCACCTGATTGAGCTTCCCCAAACATCCGCGCACTAGCAAAAAGCTAACAAACCAAAAACACATAATCAAAACATGAACCAAACACTAAAATGGCTCATCAACCTATGATGGACATCTAACATTCTCTCATATATATACCTCATATATATGCTCTAAGCATCTCATTACACCCCTCTATAAAGCCCTTAACTCGTTTTACTTCATAACACATCCCGTTAACATTTTATAAAAAACAGTCCCAGTTTTAGGTCTCCAAACTATAAGCCAAACACCCACCTAAACACACCCATGATCTCTGTAAAGGGAATATTTATTCCCTTACATATGTTATCTAACACCTCCCACTTGCCCCAACCTTAAAGCTACTGCTAAGGCCCCGATATATATATATGTACTTTTGTCATTCCAGATTTACTGATTTTAAACATACAAAACGTTTGTTATGATTAGGGGGTCTTACCCTAAACCACAACCTTAGCCCAAGTGCAGATACTTACTAAAATATATAAAAGATCTCTCATGTTCGTTAGAAGATCCCAATGCAACCCTAAGTACCCCAAACAACCCAAAACTTAAAAAGAAAACATGCTGACTTCAAAACTGTTTTGACCTCCGACTATTGTAACCTATTTTTGGCCCACTTCCCGACCTCCAATTTAGTTCTTGTTTCTTGCATTGGAAAGCCACTTCAATTACCTTTTCAGGGATACTTGGATCGCAAAATAAGAGTTTGTAGAACTCCCAATATGATCAAAATAATTGACTCAAAATTCTGCCCAGTTTTTAAAAACGGGTTTAATTAAATTAACCTCATTAATTAACCCTAATCCCACTAGTTACAAGCCCTAATTTATGTAATCATCATAATATCATTAATATAACATTAATTTACTGTTTTTAAATTAAACCCTAACCTAAATCCATCATAAGATGATTAAAGAAAACATTAAAACAATTAAATTGAAAAGGGTTATTGAAGATTACCTTTGATTTATAAAAACCCCCAAATTTTATGAAGAACCCTAATTTTTTTATAAAACTCACGAATTTTCTTTATCTCCAGGAGAAAAATAATGAATTTGGTTTAGTATATACTTTATATAAAGTGTGGGTGAATCTCAGCCCAAGTATAAGCCCACCTTCCTTTTTTTCTCCTCCCTTTTCTTTGATTCGTCCCAAACCGCCATATATATATATATATATATATATATATATATATATATATATATATATATATATATATATATATATATATATATATATATATATATATATATATATATATATATAGTGTAGTGCTATTTGCAGAACCACTTTTTTGGTACAGAACCTACAGAACTAGCTTTTTACTCTAAAGAATGCATAATGTACACCATTTTAATGCTAATGGCAGTTTTGAAAATATAAGGTGCTAATTATTAAAAAGGAAAATAAATAAAGGGCAAAATAGGTATTCTTTAACTCCTAAACAAATGCTAGAAACTTATTATTTGTTCCCCATCTACGTATTACATTCACTTAATCTTATATGTCAATCAAAAAACCGCCGCCTCTCTAACTATTTCGCCGCCTCGTTCAGCCAGAAAAAAAATCACCAGGCGACTTTCATATTCGGTTATCATTTATATGTCGAGTTTCTTAAATCACCAGACGACTTTTATTGCTGTTGGACGTTGTGTACTCGGATCTGTTCATCACGAGATTGGTCATATCACGGATTCACGGCAACCAAACCCACCCCGTTAAAATGGATTAAATCGATTATAATGAAAACACTAATATGTTGTTATTGGTGCCACCTCTTTTCGGGTATGTTTTATATGTTATAATATTTTTTCATAATTTCCTTAGATAAAGATCTGTGATTTTTTCTCACATAATGAACTTTTCCTAGTTTGTTGTTATCTTTTTAAAATAATTTTTTACATTTTTGTTAGAATACATAATTGTGCCGTGTCCAATTGTAAAAAAATGGTGGTTATTTGATTTTTGCGTAGCGTAGATGTGAAATAGTGAGATTGAATTGATCAGGTAACATGCTTTAGTGTTATAATCTGATAATAGAATAAGTAGATAGATAATGCTCAAAAGCTTGATCTAATCCAATGGGTGAATGTTTTTATGGGCTAAAATCTTACATGTAGCATAAATTCGTAGGATGACTTGCCTACATTACTATTAGTTTATCACCTTGAATTATAGTCCAAATCACATGTATCTTTTGTGTAATTATTAATTTATCAATTAGATTTACGGTTCAATGGATACACTTCTTCTTATATGTGGCGTGCATATATGTTTTCGAAACCGGGCATATATATTTTCGGAGGAGATATCTATGACTCATATGAATAACCATCTAATATTTAGTTTTTGTTTCGATACAGGGATTGGGTATCTCGAAGCCGTGCATATATGTTCTACTGAAGTCGAAGCTGTGCATATATGTTCTATTGAAGTCGAAGTCGTGCACATATGTTTTAAATGTCGTTCATATACGTTCTTGAAGTCGTGCATGTGTGTTTTTCTTTAAGAGTGCACACGTGATATCAAAATCTTGTATTGTATTTATATTTTTATTATGTAATAATTTTTAGAGAAACATGTATGTTTATTTTATAAATTTAGAGAAACATGTATGTTTATTTTATAAATTTATAAAAACATGTATGTTTATGTTATAAATTTAAAGAAACATGTATGTTTATGTTATAAATTTAGAAAAACATGTATGTTTATGTTATAAAAACCCTGTTTAAAATTATAATATCTAAAAATAAAAAATATGATTTTTTTTATAAAAAAACTTATGACCTGGGAAAAATCTAAAACTGCAAAAAAAGTTAATTATTAATTTTGAAAATTAAATGTTTAAAAATTGTATTTTTAATTAAAAATTAAAAAATTTTAGTGAACCAGAATACCCAGTTTGCCCCTAATTTTATTTCTTTTTTTTAAATGAGTAGTATACATTTTCAAAAATGCCCTCTTGCATTAATATCATGTAAACTATGCTTTATTGGTAGTAAAAAATTAGTTCTGTAGGTTCTGTACCAAAAAAGAGGTTATGCAAATAGCGCACCCATATATATATATATATATATGTATATATATATATATATATATATATATATATATATATATATATATATATATATATATATATATATATATATATATATATATATATATATATATATATATATAGAGTAGGGATCCAGTAAGAAGAAAAAATAAAATGAGAAGAATAAGAAGAAATACTGACCACAAATTCCACAAAGGAAGGAGAATTTTAAGGGGAGATGCATCTGACTTTGTAGGTGCATCTGAAATGTGTGGCTGTGGTTTCTTCTCATTCTTCTCATTTTTCTTAATCTTCTTATTTGATCCTAACTCTATATATATATATATATATATATATATATATATATATATATATATATATATATATATTTCTTTTTATTGTTTAATAGTACATTACTAGTATTACCTTAATTTACCTCAAAACCAGGGTTGTCACATCACTCCCTCCTAATAGAAATCTCGTCCCGAGATTTACTCCTTAGGATCAAACACACAAACAACAAATCACATGAGGATACTTGTTTCTAAAACGAACTCCTCTCATTTCCACGTGAACTTCAGTTCAAGTTTCAAAATACCACATATACAAACCAAATATAATTAAACTCATTGCCAAACTCTTGACCTCACAGTCAATATATCTCACAGATGACTCTTTGATAAAACAAAGACCCTTATTAATACAAGTCCCGAATAACCGTACATGCAAAATGCATTCTCAAACAACCTTTACCAATCTCAATACATGTATACAACTCATTTCCCCCAGGTAATTCTATGCTCATAAGCTAATGGTCCGATCTTTCCAAAGATCATAAATAGACCTACAAAACTCTACATCAACTCTTACATTTTACCAAAACATACCACCCGTTACTATGGGTGAAACTCCCTACATAACTTTGTCACTAACTCTAGTGGTTTCCTCCTTTTCTACATAGCATCCCTTGTTGCTCTCATCCTTTCCACAAACATCATTACCACATTAGTAGCCTCTTTTATCAATTCTAGTCCACAATGGGGACAACTCACCCTATCCTTTCATATAGTGCCTCAAATGGCATTTATCGACTTCTAGTATGATAACTATCATTATATGAAAACTCAGCCACCGCTAAAGAGTTTCCTAACTCCCTCCAAATCAATCACTCATGTCCTCAGTGTGACTCCTAAGGTTGTATAAATATCTCACTTGCCTATCCTTTTCCAGTTAGCCGGATATACTCATATCCAATCATGTTCATCAACTCCCTTTAGTCCGTACTCCAAACTACTTAAAATTCCAATTTCCTTACAAAGTGACCTATGACGGTCTTTCACATATCCATTAGTTCTTCCAATCCAAATCAACGTATGATCTGTACAAATCATCAAAAGGACGGTTATCTCAGTTAGACCAAGCCCTTCGTCCCTATGTCACATCACACATATAGCTCCTCATCCATTCGATTATCGGTACTAAGCCTCCCAAACAATCAGTATAGGTCAGTGCCATTTCCTTTTCCACACTACGACAGCATTAGCCTGCGTTGTGCTTTATTCTACTCATTAGGCTCTACCAAAGTTTTACCTTCGGTTCCCATCTCGACCTATTTCATTCATGCTTCGCTTCTATACACACTTCCTTCTCTTCCTCAACTCATACCATACATCACGATGTGATGCTTCCCATCGTTTCTTCCCTTGCCATAATCCTTCATAAGGTATTCTACACATATTAGGATAACTTTTACGCAAAACCCTCTATTCTATCACATCCGTACGCAATCCTTCCAACTTCCCAACTACGTGACTTCTCATTCCTCCTGAAATATGAGATGAATTAGTCAGTCTATCGACTATCACCCAACTCTCGTCGTACTTATTCCTCCACCCCCTTATGTATCCCTTTCACCAATTTCGTCCTTACATCGCCCCTTTCTAAGCTACTCCTATCTATGTAGGAAGTATAGTCTACGTCCCTTTCTCCATATGGTTGTCCAAGCCACGCAACATACATGTTGACACGTTCTCTGCTATAGACAACTCAACTCGTGCAACCTACATCCTTCATCCAAACCACCTAAATACGTCATCCATATAGTTCAAGTTCGTCTCAGCTTCACTTCATTCTTCTTATTCCATATCTCATCAACCATGCTTGCCTTTCCCAGATGGTACTTGGCCTTGCAATTTTCTTCCATCAATTAAATCCACCCATCCTCTTTGCCAAATGTTCAATCAAGATGATTGAATATGTGTTGGAGACGTTCATGATCCGTATAGATCATTCTCCACATCTCGTAGACCAAATGCCTCTAGCATTCTAGGCAGATATAACAGTCCAACTCCACTAACTAAGTCTATCCATTTCTTCCAAATCTTCAGTTCCTGCAACGTATAAGTGATCGCCTTACTTTGTCGTCCTCGTACGCGTCCAAATCCTTGCTCCACGTATCGTCATGCTTCGCGAATTCATACAGTCCTTCCGATAATGCCAAGATCGGCTCATTATCCAATCCACTTCTTCAGCCTCCAAAATGCTTCCTCATCCTTCTTCACTTCGCCCCTTGCTGGTTCCATGATATGTCATCATCTCTAACTACTCATCATGGTAAACTTATTACTAAAACTCACACTCGAAAATCTCACGTATAACTCTACTCCAAAACCAACACATAATTCGCCTCATTCTCCTTCTCAGATTTGAGAAGATCAAGATGTCGTCGATGCTCCCGATGACAACTCGTTTATACACGTTCATGCACACTTGGCTCATTGACACCGTGAAAACCGCTAGTGCTTTGGCGAAGCCAAATGCATAACCATAAACCCAAAGCGTTCATACAACATCCTTAGCAGTTTCAACTATGTCCTCCTTGCACCCTCTCTTAGCGGCAATACGAATAAATTCCTACCTCGTTCTACTTGCAAAATTCTACACGCATTTTAAAAGACCAATGCTTCCTCTCATCAGACCACTCAACCGCTTTCCACATCCAAGCTACTACTAAGCAACTCAACTTTTACCTTGCATCCGTTGCAATTTCCATCAACTCTTGTTCTTGAAAACATTCCATCAACAATTTCCTTGGAAAGGCACTAACTCCAACTCCTCTCACTTCTCCTACTTGCTCTATTCATGGTTCTATCTCAAAATAATAGGCAAACCCACTAAATTTCAGGAATTGTTTTTTAGAAAACATACATGCCTTACGAACAATATCCCCTTCCAACACTCTCTATGGCACGTTACTTGTGCAAATATCCATACATTTCACAAATCTCTATTCATCTCCCTTGGCACTCCTAATAGACCTCATGCCCACATTAGTTCGTCTACGAACCTCTTTCCTCCCCGCTAAGGGTATTCCGACCGTTCTCTCATGGCCACCTACTTAATCGTGTAGGCGCGACCAAATCTTTCATATGACTACCTCAACGTTCCCAATCAATCCGTAACCAAAAATACATCCTGAATCCACTAGATACGATCGATGAATCAAACCCACGGATAACTAACGACATTTCACGTGCACCAATTAAAACTAGTCAAAAACCACGAGACTCAAGAGAAAACTCAAACCCAAAACATGTATCAATTCAAGATGACCCATGACAATGAAAAAAATAATCCCAGAAACACCTAATAGCAACAAAAACATATTACGCCCCGTGACATATCATTTAAACCGTGCAAAAGATCGACCTTTCCAAAAGAATATACTTTTATTTATTATTTTTTTTACCTCCCCACATCTATGTGACTCAAACAATCTACAAACAACCTTCTATGCGATCTCAAAACTCAACCCAAAGACTAGGTATCCCGTGCACCCCAAATAAAAATAAACTACTATTCAAAACTCAACCTTGAACCCGACACTTGTACAATAATTCCGACCAGTCCACTAACCTCCCATGACTATACTTTCTGAATATTTGAAAAGTACGTTCCGAGTACATAATTTTTGTCTTTTGAATCACTCAAAAAGCTCTAAAACGAACAAGTTATGACCAAAACAGTTTTATATTAATGAAAGATAAAATTGTATGTGAAATCTTCATAAACTCAATTTAACCTTGTATTAATAATTATAAGTGACGTGAATCGGTTAAACCCAATTATATAAACTATGTAAGTAGGAATAAATTTTACTTCGCTTTATTTTAAAGAAAGTCTTTTAGAATTTGAAATAAATAAGTGTTGATTAAAAGAAATCTTATGTTACATCTTGTTTCAAACACGACTCCAACACCTTACCCTTATTTTACCGAATACAACCAGCTATCTAACCCTATAATAGATTTCCAAGTCCCCCTTTTTCTCAATATATACCGAACAAAAGAAATGTAAGACCCAACACAAAAGATTTTATTATCTCAAAAGAAATCCCAAGTTATTTCAATAGACTTATAACAAAGAACACCATTTTAAAACGTACACATGAAATACGAAACTCAAAGAATACGCTACAAGACACACTTCAAAGGATTCAAAACGTTGTTGAAACTCCACCAAACTCGAGCTCTAATAAATTGTTTAAACACAAGAGAGTACTAGGTACGTTCAAGTTATAATAACTACTGAACGACCGTAAATCATAACATAAAATCTATCAGTATATATACATCCGCATATGTATACCTATTGAATCCCCCAAACATACTCGTTATCATACATATCAAGTCAATCGATCGCGTCATACACTCGTTTTTCCATACGAGTAATCACCATCTTACCACAAGGCATAAAACCCATCACTAAAACCAGTCCCTATCTTGTGATCCCAAAATCACACAACATGACTATAACCCAAAACAATAACACAAAAAGAACAATAGACATCTCATAGACAGCCATTACATAAACTCATATATTAAATGTATACCCAACTTCTACATCTCATCATATACAAGCATGTATTAACCCTCTTTCATGCAATCATACTTGAGAACCTATTGAAGTTGTGGTACTTGTATAACTATGTTGGCCACCATACTTATACAATTACCCTTTACCCAATGCACTCCCTCCTATGATGACACTTATAAGAATCAATACAACACATAACACATAAATCTCTCTACTCACATAAGCTCATAACCACATAACCAATAAGGTCCAAAACTCCATCTATAAAAATAACATAATAAAACTCTTGGAATACAGAAATTCATAGTCTAGCTAAAACAGCCTAGACTAAATCCAAAACAAAAACATAATCAGTTATAAGTCATGTCGCCCATAAGAGTGGAAACAGCTTAAAATCCTTCCTACCCATGTAACCCTAGTAACTCGAACCACCACATGATTCTTAGGGAACGTGACTTAAACATCAAAAGAAAAATAACATACCTCAGGTATGTAAAATAACTCGACAAAAGATAGAAACTACCTTGTACCAAATTATGTACTATAATGTACAATTTAAGCAAAATACAACAATGACTAGCGTGGACGATTATGGTTCAACCCGCACTAGTCACAAACCCGAAAAGAAAATAACATGTGACTAAGTATGAACATACTACGGTTCAATTCATACTAGTCAAAACATCGCAATAAATAACATCCAAACACATCAATTATTATAAAAAGCACACATACTCCTATGACGCCTATATGCAGGGACCCTTAAGCTATAGACTAGGCTACGCGACTAGGCAACCTAATTCTCTATAACCTGTCTCTGATACCATTCTGTCACACCCCACCATGGCGGAATATGGGGCGCAACGTATAGATATCATCACAACAAATGGTGTCTCTATAGAGAAAACTAAAATGCAACTATAATGTCATAAATGGCGACACAAAGGTCATGACAATATCTCAACATAGTAGGAGTCTAGGTAAGTAGGTAACAGTCCTACCACTTACCCAAGACAAACAATTAACAAAATCAAAACAACATATAGGTGCCAACAGTATCAGTTATTCATAACGCATAAAAATAAACTAAGAAGGAACGGGGATCTCCTTCTATATGCAATCCTAAGGCATCCAAGTCTAGCCTCTTCTAACCTCAAGCTTAACCACATTCACACCTGAAAGAGACACTAAAACACGTCAACATAAAGTTGGTGAGAGTCATAGGTTTAGACTCAAACGCCAAAATCATACCATAAGCTGTGAGTAACAACCAAAAGTTAAAAACAGATGGACAATGTGATACTAATATGCATTAACAAACTAACATTCATGATTTAATTAATCAAACCAAAACTCAGGCTCCCAGCCATACCAAACACCATACTCCCATAGGCATCCAAACACCAATGAACCAAATCCCAAGACCCTGCCTTGTCAACAACCCCTTGGTCCCATAGATGCTCACACATCTATGTACCTCCCCAAGGCCCCGCCTTGTCAACATCCCCTTGGTACCAAGTCAAAACATAAACAATCAAGAATTATCTAGCAGTTAATCACATAAGTATGCACACATAAGTCCATTACCAACGCCAAACATTCACAGCATAAATTTATAAACAACATAACACAGTGTCTCTTCCATCCCATCTGGAATTCAAAAACAATAGTAAACATGGGACTATGAGACTCACCTGATTGAGCTTCCCCAAACATCCGCGCACTAGCAAAAAGCTAACAAACCAAAAACACATAATCAAAACATGAACCAAACAATAAAATGGCTCATCAACCTATGATGGACATCTAACCTTCTCCCATATATATACCTCATATATACGCTCTAATCATCTCATTACACCCCTCTATAAATCCCTTAACTCGTTTTACTTCATAACACATCCCGTTAACATTTTATCAAAAACAGTCCTAGTTTTAGGTCTCCAAACTATAAGCCAAACACCCACCTAAGCACACCCATGATCTCTGTAAAGAGAATATTTATGCCCTTACATATGTTAGCTAACACCTCCGACTTGCCCCAACCTTAAAGCTGTTGTTAAGGCCCCGATATATATATATATACTTTTGTCATTCCAGATTTACTGATTTTAAAAATACAAAAAGTTTGTTATGATTAGGGGGTCTTACCCTAAACCACAACCTTAGCCCATGTGCAGATACTTAATAAAATATATAAAACATCTCTCATGTTCGTTAGAAGATCCCAATGCAACCCTAAGTACCCCAAACAACCCAAAACTTAAAAAGAAAACAGGCTGACTTCAAAACTGTTTTGACCTCCGACTGTTGTAACCTGTTTATGGCCCACTTCCCGACCTCCAATTTAGTTCTCGTTTCTTTCATTGGAAATCCACTTAAATTACCTTTTCAGGGATACTTGGATCGCAAAATAAGAGTTTGTAGAACTCCCAATATGATCAAAACAATTGACTCAAAATTCTGCCCAGTTTTTAAAAACGGATTTAATTAATTTAACCTCATTAATTAACTCTAATCCCACTAATTAGAAGCCCAAATTTATGTAATCATCATAATATCATTAATATAACATTAATTTACTGTTTTTAAATTAAACTCTTACCTAAATCCATAATAAGATGATTAAAGAAAACATTAAAACAATTAAATTGAAAAGGGTTATTGAAGATTACCTTTGATTTATGAAAACCCCCAAATTTTATGAAGAACCCTAATTTTTTTATAAAACTCACGAATTTTCTTTATCTTCAGGAGAAAATAATGAATTTGGTTTAGTATATACTTTATATAAAGTGTGGGTGAATCCCAGCCCAAGTATAAGCCCACCTTCCTTTTTTTTCTCCTCCCTTTTCTCTGATTAGTCCCAAACCGCCATATATATATTTTTTTATTTTTTTTTATTTTTATTGTTTAATAATACATTACTAGTATTACCTTAATTTACCTTAATTTATTACAACTTCTCAAGCTTCCAAAACCTCAAAACCGTAAAACTAGTCAAATTTACGCGTTTTATCGTAAAAGTCGTAAAATATACACTTTTAAAAAAAATCTCAAATTTTGAAATAAAATTTATAAGTAAGTCCTAAATGACTTAAAACCATCCCGAAAAATATCCATATGACTAATTACCTCATCCGAGACCTCCAAATGCTAAACCGTAAATCGTAAAAATACGATTTTCTATAATACATATACGTATACGTAAAACCACTAAATATCACCATCTCATTTCATAGTCACTACCATGTGAGCTCATGATCATGAAATCATCTCACATCGTTTCACTCACAAGGTACCCCGTACCGGAAACGATATCCAAACCACAATCTATACACACCAATAAGCACATAAACACGTAAAGACACGTAACTAGCACAAAATAAAACTAAGTGACGAACCTCAAAACCAGGGTTGTCACAGGTTTTATAACATTACTTTACCATGAGTTAGGTTTATACTTAGTATTATTAAATATAACACTAATTACACGGGACCAACAAGTGGTATCAGAGCAGTAGGTTTATAAAACTTTAGTGTTATAATCTGATAATAAAATAAGTAGATAGATAATGCTCAAAAGCTTGATCTAATCCAATGGGTGAATGTTTTTATGGGCTAAAATCCTACATGTAGCATAAATTCGTAGGATGACTTGCCTACATTACTATTAGTTTATCACCTTGAATTATAGTCCAAATCACATGTATCTTTTGTGTAATTATTAATTTATCAATTAGATTTACGGTTCAATGGATACACTTCTTCTTATATGTGGCGTGCATATATGTTTTCGAAACCGGGCATATATGTTTTCGGAGGAGATATCTATGACTCATATGAATAACCATCTAATATTTAGTTTTTGTTTCGATACAGGGATTGGGTATCTCGAAGCCGTGCATATATGTTCTACTGAAGTCGAAGCTGTGCATATATGTTCTATTGAAGTCGAAGTCGTGCACATATGTTTTAAATGTCGTTCATATACGTTCTTGAAGTCGTGCATGTGTGTTTTTCTTTAAGAGTGCACACGTGATATCAAAATCTTGTATTGTATTTATATTTTTATTATGTAATAATTTTTAGAGAAACATGTATGTTTATTTTATAAATTTAGAGAAACATGTATGTTTATTTTATAAATTTATAAAAACATGTATGTTTATGTTATAAATTTATAGAAACATGTATGTTTATGTTATAAATTTAGAAAAACATGTATGTTTATGTTATAAAAACCCTGTTTAAAATTATAATATCTAAAATTAAAAAATATGATTTTTTTTATAAAAAAACTTATGACCTGGGAAAAATCTAAAACTGCAAAAAAAGTTAATTATTAATTTTGAAAATTAAATGTTTAAAAATTAAAAAATTTTAGTGAACCAGAATACCCAGTTTGCCCCTAATTTAATTTCTTTTTTTTAAATGAGTAGTATATATTTTCATAAATGCCCTCTTGCATTAATATCATGTACACTATGCTTTATTGGTAGTAAAAAATTGGTTCCGTAGGTTCTGTACCAAAAAAGAGATTCTGCAAATAGCGCACCCCTATATATATATATATATATATATATATATATATATATATATATATTCTTTTTATTGTTTAATAATACATTACTAGTATTACCTTAATTTACCTTAATTTATTACAACTCCTCAAGCTTCCAAAACCTCAAAACCGTAAAACTAGTCAAATTTACGCGTTTTACCGTAAAAGTCGTAAAATATACACTTTTAAAAAAATCTCAATTTTGAAATAAACTTTATAACTAAGTCCTAATGACTTAAAACCATCCCGAAAAATATCCATATGACTAATTACCTCATCCGAGACCTCCAAATGCTAAATCGTAAATCGTAAAAATACGATTTTCTATAATACATATATGTATACGTAAAACCACTAAATATCACCATCTCATTTCATAGTCACTACCATGTGAGCTCATGATCATGAAATCATCTCACATCGTTTCACTCACAAGGTACCCCGTACCGGAAACGATATCCAAACCACAATCTATACACACCAATAAGCACATAAACACGTAAAGACACGTAACTAGCACAAAATAAAACTAAGTGACGAACCTCAAAACCAGGGTTGTCACAGGTTTTATAACATTACTTTACCATGAGTTAGGTTTATACTTAGTATTATTAAATATAACACTAATTACACGGGACCAACAAGTGGTATTAGAGCAGTAGGTTTAATCGAATAATGGACCTGAAACTAGAATATAACACTTTCACGGCCAAACCTTCCGAAACACTTCCTCATACCTATACCTGATACAACACTTTGCTCAATGAGCTATCAAATGACGTGGTCAAACTGTCTAAGCATGAAATCAACGTTGGGTGATCAGTCTCCCTGAAAACTGGCTTGGCTTTTCTTAAGGCCTGAGAAATGCTAATCACATTCAGACTCAGGATCTAGCCGATATCTACGAAAGGTTTATCTATGAAGATAACCTAATCACTAGGAGATATCCTGAGTCTAAGAAAGCCTTGATTACTAACACCTCATCCACCTCAACCTTTGTTAATCATGGACCGATATCAACTGATTTATATTCGAATGCGATTGTTCAGGACTTTCAAGAAACTTCAGATGATGAAGTAGATAAAAGATCCAGTACGGAATACATAAGGGATCTAAATCGGGAGTTTTATGAAAGAGCCCTTTTGGCAAATACGAAACATTATACCAAAAGAACTAGATTTGTGAGAAATCATTCCACTGGGGGAGTGGATTACTTTAGATGTGGTAAAACATGTCATTTTGCAAAATAATGTCTCTCAAAAACACCCTTGGTCTCTTACAAAAGTCTAAATTCATCATCAAGGAATGATAATTTTCAACCAAAATTTACACCAAAGTTGATTCAAGCTCCTTCAAATAATCAAAATTTTCAGAATGATAAGAAAATTGAAAAGGATTACAGATCTAAGTATAAGAAAGTCAAAGCTAAGCTTGCATTATTGGAAGCTGGACCTTCAAATATCCAGGCTCAGAAACCTAGTCAAATCATGGCCAAAGGTCTGGTATCTGAAACCTTCGATTGGGATGATGAATCAGTGTCTTCAGAAGATGAAGAAGTCAGATATCAAGTGTTGATAGCTCTAGCTGATGATGAACTCACTGTTGGAAAGAACTATTCTAGAAATGTAGAATGGGTAGACATCACCACGAGGAAAGTAAACATACTCTTGTCTATGGATGTTGATTCTGATCGGAAAAAATAACCTTAAGTATATAAACATTGATTTATCTTTTTGTTGAAGAGCATAGGTTAGATCTTCATTTAAATATAACAAAATTGTTTTTGAGCTAAACAAATGTAGAGATGATTTGAAACAAGTTAAACTAGAAGCAGTAAGTTGTCAAGTTTAGAACACCGAACTTACTAAACTTAATCATGCCCTTCAAGAACAACTTGAGGAAGAAAAGAGAATCAATGAAAAATGGGCCAAGAGTTGTACCTTAGTATCTTAGTGTGTTAATAATTAGATCTCTCCTCAAAAGAAAAATATTCTAGGGGCAAGTCAACTCACTAAGAGTCATCTTGCTAAGGAAATGAGTGAAAAAGCATTTATACTAGCCTCAATGGGTTTTGATCATGAAATGATACCCAAATCAAAAGATTAGGTTGAAAGATCAAGCCCTGATAGTGTGTTTTACCTAATTTCAACACTGGGAAGATCTTGATTCCTGAAACTCGGGAATTCAATGAAATGCTTGGACTTACTGAGAAGTCTGATGTCTCAAAAATCCAGCGACATTGAATCAATAATTGTGACTGAGACAGACATTCAGACTCCTCTACCTCCTTTGAAAACTCTTCCGCGAGCAAGTCCATGCATTGAGGTAATGCCATTATCATTCCAAGAGCACTCACCCAGAGGAAGATCTAGATTAGGTTGTTCAGAACAAATAAAGCCTGGCTCAAAGGATTCGTCCAGTCATACTGAGTCAGGAACTGTCACTGAGAAAACAACTGGACCTACATCTTCCTCATGTACTCCCACAAATTCAGTTACAACTACTCCAATTGTGAATCAAGAGCAGTTGGCTAAACTGTTTCAAATGTTCATGGAAGAAAAGTTGAACTCAGCTAAAAAGACTCAGGGTAAGATATTTGTGTGTCATAAAAAAGTACTAAGTCATTACCCGAGTCTTCCAAGAATGTTAAAACCAAACCAAATTCGTCCTGTGAACTCTGTCACTATACCAATCACATCGTTGATAATTGCTTTAGAATACTCTACTTCATGAAGTGCAAGGGTGATGATCACAGGACCTCAGACCATGATGTATACATGGCCTCTATCATAAATGCTAATAGATACAATGCTCAGCCTTACAACTATAGGCCCACCTCTAAGAAAATCAAGAAGTCCAAGGCTAAGGCTTTTCCACCAAGTACACATTGTGGTATCTCTGACCATCGACCTGAGGATTTCCTATACTATCCTGAGTGTGAAATTTGTGGAAGAAATGATCACTCCACCTCATGACACATTAGGAGCATTATATTCAAAAGAGGTATGTTAGACGAGTCATCTCAAACTGTTGAATCCTCAGTAACGCTGAGCTGCAACACATGTGGAAGTACTTTTCATTCCACCTCAAACCACGCTGAGTTTGAATATTTCAAACAAGGTGAAAGACGTCAGGCTTCAAGAGACAAAGAGCCTACTCAAAAGTGGGCTCAGAAGAGAAACTAATCCACCTTGTTATTTGTGAAGAAACACTTAAATGAGCCTGTCTGGTAACTAGCCAACGGGTGTTCAAGAAGTATGACAGGGGTCAAAAGTTATCTACACAAATACGTGGAGTAACCAGGTCCTAATTAGTGTTTGGTGATAACTCATGTTGTATTACTGAGGGATATGGTTCAATTAAATGTGGTGGAATAGTTTTCTCAAAAGTAGCATTTGTAAATGGTCTGAAGTATAACCTCATAAGTATCAGCCAACTATGTGATGCCAAATACATCATTCAGTTCGATGAGAAGCAAGGAACAATATTTAATGCAAATACAGAATTTGTGTTAACTGCCCAAGAAGGAATGATGTATACTTATTAGACATGTCATCTGTGACTTCCTCAAGGGCATGCTTCTTTGCCAAGGCCTCAGACTCTGTCAACTGGCTTGGCATAAGAGGTTATCCTATCTCAACTTCAAAGACATTAATAAACTTGCTAAACGAAACAAAGTACTTGGCTTACCGTCTCTTGTGTACTCAAAAGATAAACCTTGCTCAGCTTGTGAGAAAGGTAAACACAAAAGAGCGTTTTTTAAGCTAAAACAAAACTTCTCAATCAGGAAGTGTCTACACCTACTCCATATGGATCTTTTTGGACCCATCAATCCAATGTTCATAAATCATGAGAAATATACCCTAGTCATTGTTGATGAATACTCTAGATACACATGGGTATATTTTCTAAAGAAAAAGAGTCAGGCTCCTGAATTCATCATGTCCTTTATCAGACAGGTAGAGAATCAAAATGATGCCAAAGTCAAACGAATTAGAATTGAATTCAAAAACCAAGAGCTTGAAAGTTTTTGTGATGAGAAAGGAATTTCTTAGAACTTCTCTTCTCCCTACACACCTGAACAAAATGGTGTGGCTGAAAGGAAGAATATAACTCTCATTGAAGCTGCAAGGACTATGCTAAATGGCTCAAGTCTTTCAAAACACTTCTGGGATGATGTTGTAAAAATTACTTGTTACATGATAGTTGGTTTTTTTACACACCTTTGCTTTAGGAAAAACAAAGAGCGTAGTTAGGATAAGTACGACGATTTAGGAAAACCGTGCACAAATGACCCAAAGGTGAGTTCGTTCTCAAGGAGGCTTGTGTGTTGAGTGTTAAGACTTGATTAAATGTTTTTGATTAATATTAAGAAAAGAAAATGAGAAAGAAAATGATGACGGTTACGAATAAAATAAAACTAAGACGAAAGGCGTAAACGTAAAATCATAAAATGTGACGAAATTTAAAAATTACCCTAAAAATTCCTAGAAAATCATAATAAATCCTAAAAAATGCAATTAGAGTATACCAAAAATCAAAAATTACTCAAACCTTTTATTTAATTAAATAATAATTTTTTTAAGCTAATTAAAGCCCAAAAAATCAATTTAATTAATAAAAAGCCCAAAATAAGATTTTTTTATTTGTAAACCTCTAAAATCACTTAATCAAACTAAAAACTATTTTTTAAACTAATTAAAAATATTTAAAATGATTAAAAATTAAAATTAAATATTAAAAATTCAAAATTTATAAAAAATTCTAAAAACTTGTAAACTAATTTATTTTAATTAAAATAAACAGAAAATAAAAGTGAAATGTCCAAAATACCCCTAATGGGCCTCCAAATGGGCTTAAAATGAAAACAGTCCAAGCTTAATGGGCTTTTTGGCCCAATAAGCAAAAAGTCAACCAAATAAGCTGAAAAGTTCCAGTCTAGCTTAAAATTCAATTTTTAAAAACAAAACTCTAGAGGCCCAAAAGCTGAATCAGTGCTTATCACAACTTAATGAACAAACAGCTTATTCTTAATGGGCTTTTTGGCCCATTAAGCCATAAGCTGAAATTTGACACACATCATTCTAATGGGATTATAAAGCTGTTTGTAAAAAGAAATTTTGAAAAAGCTCAATAAATAAGCCTGAAATAAGCAAAAGCTCTCTACATAAAGCGACAAAATAGTCATTTTCGAGTTCTAGGCTGATTCAACAGCTGATTCTTTTTGCAAAATGTTTTAAATAATCAAACTAAGCTTAATCAACAAAAAGATTTCAAATAAGCACACTCAATAAGCTGGAATAAGCAATAAACTGTTTTTAAAAAAGAAAAGTCAATTCGTTTTGTAGTCAAACCTAAAAGTCAAAGGCTACAAAGCTCCCGATCTAGTAAATCGGTCAAATGATGAAGACTGATTACAAAATCTAAGTTGTTACACAATAAAATAAGCTAGAATAGCTTATTAATAAGCTGATGACCAAATAACACTAGCAGTGGCTAGCAGCAGTGAGAAAGGGTTCCCACTGTTTGACTTAATTGACTTGCTTTTTTAGATAGTTTCACTTGGTATTTTTGGACAAAAAGGGCACCCCTACAACCAATGAGTTGTAGGGAGTCACAAACAAGCAAAAAATTACAAATCCAATAAGCGAATTAGTACAGTTTAATCAAACAGTCACTAGACATGATACAGACATGGTATAAGCAAATCTGATGAATAAAAGCCAAGTTTAAGCAAGAATAAGCCAACCAAAATTCACCAAATGCATACACAAGCTATAACATACTTAATGAAGCACAAATAAACTTGTTTCATGCACTAATTCGAAGATTTGAACTAGATTCAAGCTCTAAATGACTTAACTGTTGAACAAAGATGAACACAAAATCCTTTTTGCTGATATACTTGACCAAATCTTGAATTTTAAACCCTCAAATCCATAAATCATGATATACCAACTATGTTTTATCACTTGTTATCCCTAGATATGCATACAATCTAGGTGTTCACAAATTTTCAGCCTAAAATGACCTAAAACAAGCTAGTTAAGCCAAGATTTTATTTTTTATGTTAACAAGCACAAGATTAGCAAATATCAGACCACAATCACTCCAATAACAGATATAAACAGAAAACAACCTAAAACAACTACTCAAACTCACAAGAAAATCATAAAACAGTCAATCCCAAACAGTCCTTTAAAACACTAAATCAAGATTATATCAAAGCAGATTGTTCATATGACAAAGTAATCCTTAACCTAACATCATACCAACATCACAATGACCAAATAAGCAAGATTCATGCATAAGAACACACATACAACAACAGATACCCCAAGAGCACTTAGAATCAAGATTTTAACATATTTTTGGAAAAAGGTTCAAACCTCATGAATGTACATCCACACTCACGAATGTTTGAGCTTTTGTGGTAGCTTAACAACCACAAGCTTCCAATAAGCTGCTAAGATCAACAAGGTTAGTAACAAACAGATTATATGGAAAATAAATGAAAACAAGCATATTTATCCAATCCTTGTTCCCCACTCCTTGAATCCTCCCAAACCACAAGCTTCACCACACCTTGATAATCTTCTTATCAGGGTATTATGATCAACTTTTGATCCAAAATTTCAAGTATTTGAACTAAGAACTTGAAAAAAATCAGATTTTTAGAAACCTTTTGAACAAATTTGCAATAACTTAAAACCAAACTATTGGAACTTAAAATCACAAACTTTGAACAATAACAACAAGAATAAATGATTGGAACTTGGAATTCGTCACAAAATCAAACACTTTTTTGTTCACTTTGAAATAAGGATTTACAAATTTTTGACCTAGGAAAACCGAGAACAAAGAACAATGTATGACCCTATACCCTTTATATAGAGGGTGTACATGTGTTCTATAAAGCTAAAAACTAAAAACCCTAGTTGCTTGAAGTCCCAAAAATTCCCTTTGAATTTTGAATATACTTGACTGAATTTTGACTTCTTGGCGTTTTGTTGAGATGCCAGTGGGATAGAAGTGATCTTGGACGTCCGAATGGTGCGTAGGAATGAATCTTGATCTTGGCATGTTAATTCTGTGGAAATTCTTGTCTTCATGGAAGTTCGTGGGTCAGGGGAGGTAACATGTGATAAAAAGAGTGATGAGGTGGCTTGTTTAAGAGTTGGGTTTTGTTTATTACAACCTTAATCATAAATCTAGACAAGATTAGGGTCTAATTCATTGTGGTTAAGGAATACCCAAATTGTGTTCTTGAGTGAATAGTGGCAGATTTGATCTTGGTTATGGTTTAAAAAAGTGTTAGGCGCCGAAATTAAACTTAATTAATATTAAGTTTAAAATCTGGTATTTGTGGATGGTGAGGTGGCACAAGGGTGAGTTGTGATTGGTTAAAAAGGGTGAGTGGGGCACGTGTCACAATAAGAGTGGTCTAGGTGTCTTAGGTTGTCTTGGCAGTTTTACCCCTCCTTATTTCTTTCTTTCTTCATTCCATGTTTAAATAACTCAAAACAGATTTCCTTTGTAAAATAAGTTTTGTTTTTTAGACTTTGGCCACAAAACTTTTGCAAAGGTATTTCAAGGTCTTGTTTTGTAATTTGATGATATTTGAAGGGCTGTTTTTGGCATGTCTTCAATCTTCAAGGTCTTCACTTGTATCTTTGTCTTCATGGATGACTAAAAGTGATAAGTCTTCAAATTAGAAGGACCATTCTTGCCAATTTTTCAAAGTTGAGGGTCCTTTTTGTAATTTTGACAAACTTTAGGGACAAAACTTGTAATTATGAATATACAAGGATATGAAGTGTTAATTCTTCAATAATGAAGGACCCTTCTTGTACAATCTTCAATTCTTCAAGGACTTTTCTTGGAAAATCAACTCTAGGGTCCGGTTCATTGTGCGGCTTCTTTGCCCGTGTTCGTTTTTTATTGATTCTTGTGATCTTTTGTCATTTTCTCGATATCCGTACCTAAAATACACATTGAACAAACACAAGCATATATTTGGCACATTTTATGATATTTTAACCATTTTAAGCCCGTTTTGGACGATGAGACTATGTATAACAGCAGTCTCATCACTCCCCCATACTAAACATTTCCGTGCCCTCACGCAATGCTAGAATAAAGTATCTTAGCACCTCCAAAATTCATTTTTATGCACTTTTATAGAAATGTAAACTTACTACACTACTACTACTTGCTACTACTTGCGTTCTAGACATAATGTATGATTTTCATCGCAAAATGGGACGTTTAGGTTCATAGAACAAGAACACGTGAATACTTCATTAGAAAAAATTCCGTCGCCCTCGATTTTCACCCAATTCCATGCCAAGCGTGCAACGAGATCATTTTCATTATAAGTTAGTAATGCTAACACTACTCATATGCCCTAATCACGTACTTAGACTCCCTTAATCCTAAGTGATATCTCTTATATTTTATTTTTGTCTTGAATGTTCACGAGGATATATTTTTTACTTATGCGATGATAAAGATTAAGGTCCAAAAATAGAGTCATAACGGTGTAAGCAAGACCATCGAATTAATAACCTCCCCTAATAGACAAGGATGTCAAAAAATTAAGTCAACAAGAAGGATCGATAAACACGGTTTTATAACGGTTTTGAACATGAGACTTATTACCAATACTTTTATACGCCCCCTAACGGATGGGGCTTATTATCATAGGTTTACCTCCATCTTTTATTCAACTCCGCCATGGAGCTTTTATTATGACTTTGGTCTTGCCTTGCCTTTTATTTAACCTCGCCATGAGTTGTTTATTATGGCCAAAGACGTATATCCTCACGCTAAAGAGAATTTTGGATCTTTAAAGCTTCAAAGATTAAGGCTTGATTCACTTTCAATTTTGCATAGATTTTTCGGCCTTGTGAGCTTCAAATTTTTGCTTGATTTAGGTGAGCACTTGAAATCTTATTATTGGGTGAAGCTTTTGATTATTCGGGTTGCCAATACTTCAAAATCGTGACGCTGGCGATACCTTAATGTCTTCCCAATTTAATTACATGGAAGCTACTAGAAAGACAAGAAACCAACAATCAAGACTAAACCACTAAGCCAATACTTATTAGCAAAATATATATACAAACGAAGGGAGGATAAGCAAACAACGAGAACACATGAGTTTTTGAAATAATACGAGTACTCTACGTTTAGCATAGTAACTTATAATTAACGCTATCATTTCTCGTCATCATTTAAGAGACTTAGCCTAATATAAAGTTAAGGAATCGAAGCTAAGTGCTCAACACGCACGGTCGAGTCAAAAATTACTCTTATTCTCGCCATCGGAAAATCTACATTCGTGTCTTCAAACACTTATGAAATATGTAGGTCCTCGGAATCCTTGGATTATCCTTGTGTTATGATTATCTAAAGAGATAGAAAGATAGATGAAGATGTAGAGAGAGAAACTAGAGAAAGGTTGGAGAGAATAAGAAGTATTAGATTGAAGTATATGTAAAGTGAATGACCAACCCCTCCTAACATGCTAGGAGGGGGTTTATATAGCCCACCCTACATGTGGGCTATATGGGCTATATTGGATCACGAGCCCAATATCATTGGAGTGACCGAACCTGTCTAAATACGAAAAAACGTATTTCCAACAATCTCCCCCAAAGGGAGGTCACTCCAAGTTACAATGTCCTAAATAGTCTATTGCTCGTGATCTATGCTAATAATGATGTGACCGAGACTTTCCTTGGAAAAACGTATTTCCAACAATCTCCCCCAAAGGGAGGTCACACCAATTTACAAAATCTTAAACCTAGCATACTATGCTTGAGTCTTTGATCTTGTTCTTGTGAATATGCTGATGAGATCTTTGACTTTAGTCTTGAGCATGTTCTCTTGCCTTGACCTTGTGCATTCATCACTTGTGATATTCGCCTCTTCGTGACTTCATGTTCCACATACTTATACCTTTATAATTCTTGAAAGCTTCAGAGTTTGATACAGCGGAAGACTTGACCTTCAGACTTTCTTGAATTCGTTGAAGTACTGAGTATATGCAGTATAAGCATGTGGGGACGACTTCTTCTTGGATTCCGCAACGCCACCGTCTTCAAATGCCGCAACATAAGTAGACACGAAAGAAATGGCTTTGAACATTTCATTCTAAATCGGTAGCATTTTACCTCCGGTCGGTGAAGACCGTTGGACGATATTAGATATCGTACCCGTGACGGATAGTTTCAATTAAGTAACTTCCTGACAGGATTTCGCGGGTAAACCCGTTCTCTTTATTCGACCGTCCAAAGCTGACTACGAACATAAAGAGTGAATGATTTGGATAATAATATCCGCATGATTTGAAGCCGTCAATTCATGTTCCTGGAACAAGTGAAATTCAATTAAGAACTGCACCATTGTTGCTTTCCAGTTGTCACGAGCTTGATTCGTATAGAATCTTGCAAGTTACCTACCAAGTGCTGTTTGAGGTTAACACTAGAAGGATTTCCACTCATCACCGTGAACACAAAGGTAACACTCTGAGTGTTCTGGCAAGATCACTGAGATATTGCGTAGAGGCCTGGAACGTGTTTAAATTCAGTTAAGAATTAAACAGCTGTTGCTTTCCAGTTATCACAAGTTTGATTTATAAAGAATCGCACAAGTCACCTACCATGAGCTTTTTGATATTCGCTCAAGAAGGATTTCCATCTTCATTGTAAATACTTTCGTATTACTCGGATGTTCAGGCAAGATCATGAAGATTTTGCGTAGGACTCTTAAGATCTTTCTTACTTTTCACAGTGTATGAAGAAGCAAGGAATTATGAAAGTGTGTCCTAATGAGATATTTAATGATCTCAAATGGCTCTAGACTCGATCGTGCATTTTGGATTTTTAGTGATCGGAGGCTGGAGAGGAGTGCCACCATTTCAATACCAATTTATTCGGAGTGAATAAATCAATAGATAATGTGTTGTCTCCGTGTGATTAAAACAAATACCTTTTGAGAGATATCTGAGTTAGCTGGGATGGGTTGTGCCTTGCATCACTGGGTCCATGATGTCTGTCTTCAATATTAAGAATCATTAAACAATGATCTTAATAGCATATGTATTGACCCGGTTTCTGCCTAAGGTTGTAAGGAGGGCTTCTTTCTTTACACCCTTTATCTTTACAATTATTTTTCATTCTTCAACCCCTTCAATGCTTACCAATACGTCATAACTAGCACCTTGTTGTGATTATTCCAGTGCTAACTTAAGTACTTGGTCGACATTCAGCTACGTTCACAATCTTTCTCCATCTTTCCTAAGGACTACTATTTCTAGCTATGGAATGTCATTGGGAAGATTTCTCCGGTTCTAGAGGAATCATTGGACTTTAACCTATCCTACCATCCTTATGTCACCACAATCTTCACCGTCGAGAATAGAGATGTTTTGGGTAAGTGTATGTCACCATGAAATCCATTTTGCTCCCCCTTAACATATGCCACGATATCCGAAAACATTTCGCACATGTCGGGATGAGCTAGCACGTTAAGTCAAACCATTTGTGATTAATCATTTCCCATATTAAATCACATTTTCTCCCCCATATTAAAAATATTAACCCAATCGATGTTTTTAATATCAATTGATTTAATAGCATTTTAAGAAAACTTTGGGAAGAAAAATGCAAAGCCAATTATCTTTATGAATTACACAAGCTCCCCCTCAAATTAATGAGGGTGTACTTGAAACGTAAATTAAATACCTTTTAAACACAAGTGTAAGGTATTTATCACGTGCAAAGATCATATATGATAATGTATTCACAAGATTAGCAATTTATGAGGTTGGACCTGAATGATGGAGAACATCATATGAAAGAAGCACATGGTTCTTGTTCATGAATGTTGGTCGCCTCATCATGTCTGAAGTTATCTCTTTACTCCATGTGTACGATTGATATCTTTGTCTTGACACCAACATGTGAACTTGGCACTTTTAGCGTCAAAGATTCTGATTGCTGGACAATTGCTCCCCCTCAATTGCTGACCCGTGTTCTATTGAAAGAGCTGTAGTCGCCGTTTGAGTAGTCGCATCGTCGAGTATGTAGATATCAATTGTAAATTTCTATGGTTGTAGAGATGATAGCTTCATAAAAACAAGATTTCTCTTGTTTTAACAAATAAATGCACTGACACGTACATAAATTCGTGTTAGATTGTGTTATAAAGTAAACACAATCCTTTACATGGTTATAAAGTAAACCATGCCCGAGAAAATTAATTCCCGTTGTTGAGTCAAAGCTTTCTGGTGAAATGCTTGACTTGAGTATGAAAAGCGGGTTACTATCTGAAATAATAGCAAACCATTTTGAGCATGTTTTAAAACATTTGAACTTCTGCTCAAACTTTATTTACAACCCCGTGTCATTATTGAATGACATTTCTAGTATCGTAAATATTATCGATTCCAGAAGACATGCTCTTTTTATCAAAACATTTTTGAACACACAATTTTGAAAGATTTAGAAAACCTTTTTGAGAAATTCTCGAAAAATTGTGTTCAATGTTTTGAAAACCAATTACTTGAGCTTAAGATGTTGAATATCTTACAAAACGAGCTCAAGTCCGAGAAATTGTAAACTTCCCGTTGTTAAGGATAAGTTTATCATCGGCGATAAACTTTCCTTTATTTGAAGATCGGGTCATCATCTGAAATTTAATGATGAGCCTTATACACGAGCTAGAAACCTTTGAATGGTTTTTAATGTAAGCTCGTGTCCGAGAAATATTAATTTCCCGTTTTGAGGGTAAGTTATCGTTGCGAAGATAAACTTCCCTGTCTCTGAAGTCCGGGTCATCGTCTGTCATTTAACGAGGAGCCATTTATACGAGCTTAAAACCTTTGAATAGTTTATATGTAAGCTCGTGTCCGAGAAAATTTAATTTCTCGTTTTGAGGGTAAGTTATCGTTGCGTAGATAAACTTCCCTTTCTCTGAAGTCCGGGTCACAGACTGTGATTTGAATGTGAGCCATAGTGCATGAGCTTAAAAACTTGGAATGTTTTTTATATAAGCTCATGCCCGAGAAAAATTAATTTCTCGTTGTTAGGATAAGTTTATCATCGGCGATAAACTTTCCTTTCTTTGAAGATCGAGTTACAGTCTGTGATGTGACTATAAGTCCTGATGCACTGTAAGCTTAACTGGAAATCCCCTGAGACACTTGTTTCTTAGATATCAGTTTCTTTAGAAACCAAACTCTAAGAGTGTCCTTAATTGAATGATATACAATGATTGGACCGCTTCGTTCTTTTGGAACATCCTCTTTGGTACCTGCATTTTCATTTGGAATTTGCATGCTTTGATATGGGTTAGTGATATTTATCTTAGAAACAAGTGGGGGTTCACAATTTTCTTTTCTTGTGCTAGAGGTGACCTGAGGAGATGATTCACTTGTCTTAGCTGGCAAACGTTTCCTTTTATAGAAAACCTTAAGTTCATGCTTAAGTGATGTATCCTCCTTTTCAATTTCCTCCCTAGTAGTCTTAGTAGAATCAGATACTATCCTAGTTAAAGGGCACTCGTTTCCTACAAGAGTGAAAGTTCTACCAGTGGGGCGCCACATTTTACCCATGGGTTTTATTTTAGCCACCCACTGGGATTTAAGTCTAGCACGGGAGTTCACCTCATTAAGTAATTTCTTGACACAAGAATCATGATTGGCTTTAAAGACACATTTCCTACATGTTTTACAAGTAGCATATTTAATGTCCGAGTAAGATCTAGAATTCCTAGATGATTGATTGATGCTCCTAGGATATGATATGCTACGGTTAGCAGTGTTGGGTAATCTAGAAGGCATCTGACTAGGTTTAAAATTCCTACCTCTTAATTGTGTCTTCTGAATAGTTCCCTTAGACCAAATTTATGGCGAACATCATTTGCACTAGTTCGAGACGTATTCTTTAGACTATGTCTAGGGAGGCTAGATGCAATCATGTGATTAGGTCTTGCAAAAGCTGTTTTAGTCACATTAGGCCTAGATAGTGGAGTGACTGGTCTAGAAAGATGAACCATATCAACTTGGGAGGCAAACCGCGATCTCGATGATTTTGGTCGCTTAGATCTAAATGCAATCGGTTGTCTAACAGACTGAATTTGAGGCGGTTTCCCCAATATTGATGGTTTTTCAAGCTTAGTATCCACACTAGATCCTTTAGTTTTTCTCAATTCGTTTTTCAACGCAGCTATAGCAAAGACCTTTTCTTGTACTTGAGCCTTTAAAGTCTCATTCTCTTTGAGCAATTCATCTTGGGATGCCAACTTAAATTCAAGCGACTTAATTTGTCTCACAAAATTATCTTTTTCAGCTTTAGAATCTTGAATTTTTTTATTTAATTTTCTTTCAAGAACAACTTTTGAATTTTCAAGTTTTTCAAAATACTTTTCAAATTTATCCGTTTTCTTCGAAAATTCAATTTTGGCATCCTCAAGAGCTTTATATTGCTGATCTAAAATCGTTTCAAGCTCTTTAATCTTGGAATCAGAATCAGTTAGAGAAGCAGTCATAAAGCATTTATCATGATGAACTACAGCATTCTGAACAATTTCTCCCCTATTTTGACTCACATCGGATGAATCTGAAGTGGTAAAACTATCACCCTTTTCCATCCCATGTTTGTCATAATTAGGTTCGGAATGCGCAACATGCGGTGGTTCATCGGCATAGACATCATATACCACATTCCTTTGTACCGTGTTTGTAGACTCTCTGTCAGATACGGGTATGGTGTCATCGATCCCTGACATGCTGCTTGTATCATGCTTGGTGTCATCAATCCCTGACATGCTGCTTGTATCATGCTTTCCTCCCGAATCCTTGCTCTTGCAATCTTTAGGCTCCAAGTTTTCAACCGTATGATCATTCTCCTCTTGCATCTGCATCGTAGATTCTTGCACTCCATTATCATACTCTTGCTGAAGTCGAGATCTTTCATAAATCGAAGACGAGACTGATATCATTAATTTCAACAATGTACCATGAAACTCTTTAATTTCCGTTTGTGTGTACTGAAGAAATGATTGACATATCCCTGAATTGTCAGACTTAAAAATGTTGAATTTGAAGAATTGCGTAAGTTGTGTCACTAGAGCTTTATATGTAGATGCTGATGCAGAGTGATTAAAGTCTTCTTTGTGAAGTTGCTCAGCTAGTTGGTTCAAGTTGAGGAATATGGAATCGATGAATATATAACGATCTTGACCGAAGAGTGTCAGAAATTCATTTCCTCCTTGAAACCAAGAAATGGTCACTAGATGAGACTGGAGTAGTCGAAAGAACGTGATACCACTTTCTCTAGCTGTGTTTTGCATGAGAAGCAAGTCTCCCTCTCGAGATGTCGAGTTCAACGAATCCATTGAAAATAGATGATAAATGAATGTAAGGATTACTTGTCGATCGATCAATGAAAGAAAGTAATTGTGTTTGTTGTTGTGAGTAGAAGTCGAGAAATAATGTTAAAATCCCCTAATAATTGTTCTCGATAAACCAAAAATTCCAAGACAAAATTACACACTTTTTGAAAAATCTTGAAATACTTGTCACAGTATCGGAATCCTCAAAATTAATCCGTCGAAATACCCATCGGAATATCCATCGCAATACCCATCGCAATATTACCCATCGGAATGTTTGATCGGAATGTCACACTATCTTAATGTCCAGATCGGAAAGTCTAGATCGGAATGTCACACTATCTGAATGTCCAGATCGGAATATCACTATCGGAATGTCCAGATCGGAAAGTCCAGATCGGAATGTAGCTAAAATAAAATGGGCAGAGTGACGACACAAGGATCCCTTAAACCCGTCGGAATCCCAGATCGCAATGCTCGATCTTAATGCTCAGATCGGAATAAGGTGTCGTAATACAGTGATCGCAATGTGGAACCAGCTGGTTATTGCGATCAAGTTCCTCTCAATTGTACTTTCCGATGGTGACCTTTGCTAGAATTTCGGAATGATGAAAAACCAAGAAATTTTGAACGATTGATCCAAGAAAGTTTGTGTTTTTAACCAAAACCAAGATACCAAAATCACTACAACAAATAACTAGATAACGTATATCAAGATTAAAGCATAAAAACACAAAAAATAATTTTGGACGTGGGTATGGATGATCAAAACACAAAATCAAGAACACAAGAACAAAACCAATCAAACCAAGGCTCTGATACCATTTATAGGTCCTCGGAATCCTTGGATTATCCTTGTGTTATGATTATCTAAAGAGATAGAAAGATAGATGAAGATGTAGATAGAGAAACTAGAGAAAGGTTGGAGAGAATAAGAAGTATTAGATTGAAGTATATGTAAAGTGAATGACCAACCCCTCCTAACATGCTAGGAGGGGGTTTATATAGCCCACCCTACATGTGGGCTATATGGGCTATATTGGATCACGAGCCCAATATCATTGGAGTGACCGATCCTTTCTGAATACGTAAAAACGTATTTCCAACAATCTCCCCCAAAGGGAGGTCACTCCAAGTTACCATGTCCTAAATAGTCTATTGCTCGTGATCTATGCTAATAATGATGTGACCGAGACTTTCCTTGGAAAAACGTATTTCCAACAAAATATGAGAAAAAATTTAAAATTTTGGCCATTTTTAGCATTATTTTGCAACAAAACGATAAACAAAAAGATAAACTTTGGAAAGCGCGAAGGTTTGGCAAGGCAAGTATCTATTCACCCCCATACTAAAGTTAAACATTGTCCTTAATTTTTGAGTCTAAGGGTAGGATACCCCCATACTAGAGACGAAGTCGAATGCTTAATCTAGCATGGAAAGGGTGTAACCATTAAATCAATCGCCGTTTATGAAGTGTGCTAAAAACCTAAGGTTAGAACATCAAAGGGTATATCAATTGGATATCGAGAAATTCTTCCAAGCAAACGATCGAGTGCTCACGTAAACCGAACACGATAGGCTCCAATCATGAAGATAATGATCATCTAAAACCACAATTCAAAAACAACCACAGAACAAAGGTTGGAAGGGCACAAATCCCCTCACGTAAGCTACATTAGAACGCGATAATATGTACATGGATAAGCATGGGACTCCCCCACGAGGCACCTTGTTTTTTATTACCGAGTCACGAGCTCGACTCGATCCCCTCAATACTAATTATCATTGGGGAAGGTGACTTGGTCGAGGTAGTTCAAAGAAGGAACTTACCCACCAAAGTAGTGCTTCAACCTATGGCCATTCACCTTAAAGTTAGGACCATCGTTTTGAGCTAGCTCGATGGTCCCATAAGGAAATACTTGGGTAATGGTGAATGGTCCGGACCAACGGGATTTCAACTTGCCGGAAAAGATTTTTAATCTTGAGTTAAAAAGCAACACTTGATCTCCAATGTTAAAAAGCCGGTTTTTAATTTTAGAATTGTGAAACTTTTTAGTTTTCTCTTTATAAATCAATGAATTTTCATAAGCAATATCTCTCAATTCATCCAATTCATCCAGTTGCTTTTTCCGGTGTTTTCCCGCGGTCTCAATGTAATCATCACAATGCGTTAGGGCCCAATAAGCTTTGTTTTCAAGTTCAATTGGTAAGTGGCAATTCTTCCCATACACAAGCTTGTAAGGAGTGCACCCAATGGGCATCATATGAGCGGTACGAAAGGCCCATAAAGCATCGTCTAACTTATCCGACCACGATTGTCGGTTTTCCCCTATCGATCTCTCCAAGATCCTCTTCAACGCTCGGTTTGAAACCTCGACTTGCCCACTCGTTTGCGGGTGATAAGTCGTAGAAAGCCGATGTGTAACCCCATATTTCTTTAAAACTCTTTCAAATTGGTCATTGCAAATATGGGTTCCACGATCGCTTATGATAACACGAGGGGTTCCAAACCGAGAAAACAATTGCTTCAAAAACTTGACTACCACACGAGCATCGTTCGTGGGTAAAGCCTTAGCTTCCACCCACTTGGATAGGTAGTCAACGACGACAAGGATGTACTTTTTACCACGAGATGATGGGAACGGCCCCATAAAATCAATTCTCCAAACGTCAAAGATCTCACACACTTGGAAGATTTTTTTGGCTTTTCATCGTTTTTTGAGGCTTTGCCTTGACTTTGGCCTGAGTCACATGACTTGACAAGTGCATGTGCAACTCGGTAAATAGTAGGCCAAAAGAATCCGGCATCAAAGACCTTCTTCGCCGTGAGATTAGCACCATGGTGACCACCCGTTGGTCCCTTGTGACAAGCTCTAAGGATATTAGATGCTTCGGTGCCAAAAACACAACGTCGAATAATTTGATCCGTGCAAGTACAAAATAGATAAGGGTCGTTCCTAAAGTAGAACTTGACGTCACGAAAGAATTTTCATTTTTGTTGAGTCGTCATACCCTTAATGATGAAGTTGACCGCATGGTAATTTGCGATGTCCGCAAACCATGGGGTGGATGAATCTTTCTTAGAATTCACTACACCAAGTGTCTCGAGAGGAAATGTTTCGTTGATTTCCTTGTTCTCGTACACACTTTGGTGAGGATCTTCCAAGCGAGAAAGATGATCGGCCGCTAGATTCTCGGCTCCTTTTTTGTCAAGGATTGTGACATCAAATTCTTGTAGGAGGAGAATCCAACGAAGCAATCTTGGCTTTGCATCTTGTTTAGCCAAGAGGTGCTTGATTGCTGAGTGGTCCGTATACACTATGCATTTAGTCAAAACGAGATAAGGTCGGAATTTCTCAAATGCATACACCACGGCAAGGAATTCCTTTTCCATTGTGGTATACTTAAGTTGAGCCTCGGTCATCGTCTTGCTAGCATAGTGGATAAGCAATAAGTGCTTTCATGACGTTGCCCCAAAACGGACCCTATGGCATAATCACGTGCATCACACATGAGCTCGAAGGGGAGGTTCCAATTGGGAGCAACAAGAATGGGAGCTTCGGTAAGTTTCCTCTTAAGGATTTCAAAGGCTCGTACACAATACTCGTTAAAGACAAAAGGAGCATCTTTTTCGAGGAGGTGTGTAATGGGTCGAGATATCTTTGGGAAATCCTTGATGAATCGACGATAAAAGCCCGTATGGCCTAGGAAACTCCTAACTCCGTTGACAGTTTTGGGATGAGGTAATTTGGCGATGACATCAATTTTATCTTTGTCTACCTCAATCCCCACTTTCGAAACCTTGTGCCCTAAGACGATTCCTTCCTTAACCATAAAATGACACTTTTCCAATTGAGCACAAGGTTGGTTTCCTCACAACGTTTCAACATATGTTTCAAATTTCCTAGACACGAAGTGAACGAACTAACAAACACGGAAAAGTCATCCATACAGACTTCCATCATCTTCTCGATCATGTCATGAAAAATAGCCATCATACACCTTTGAAAGGTTCCCGGTGCATTGCAAAGTCCGAATCGAATTCTACGATAGGCAAACGTTCCATATAGACACATAAACGTATTTTTTTCTTGATCACAAGGATCGATGGGGATTTGGAAGTAACCGGAAAAACCATCTAAAAAGAAATAGAAATCGTTTCCCGCAAGACGCTCCAACATTTGATCCATGAAGGGCATGGGAAAATGGTCTTTACGAGTGGCGTCATTAAACTTACGATAGTCGATACACACTCTCCAACCGGTCACGAGTCGAGTTGGAATTAACTCGTTGTCATCGTTTGGTACAACGGTTATTCCTCCCTTTTTAGGGACACAATGAATGGGACTCACCCAAGGGCTATCGGAAATAGGGTAAATCATTCCCGCGTCAAGGAGTTTAAGGACTTCCTTTTGATGACGTCGTGAATTTTGGGGTTCACCCTCCTTTGACATTGGATTGCGGGCTTGTAGTCTTCCTCCATTAAGATTTTGTGGGTACAAAATTAGGGTCGATTCCCTTAATGTCGGATAATTTCCACGCAATTTCCCCTTTGTAGTCCTTCAAGACATCGATAAGTGCCGTTTTTTCATCATCCGAAAGATCTTTCGCTATAATAACCGGAAACTTATCGTCTCCTTCCAAGAATACGTATTCAAGATTAGGAGGAAGATCTTTCAACTCGACGATTGGTGGTTCCTCGATTGAAGATTTGGGTTCGATACTCATAACCTCCACCGGCGGAGGAAATGGAAAATCGTTGAGAAAATCCTTGATAATCGAGAAGTCCTCATCATTGTCGAGGTCTTCGTTACAAGTACGAGGAACATCAAATTCTTCCAACGTAAAACCACCTCCTTCAAATGGAGTGAAGGATGGTGTCGAGTTATCAAGAATAGGATCGAGCATAGTGGGATTGCCACTATTTTCTTCGTCACCAAAACCTAAAAGTTCATGTGAAAATTCCTCGCAAACGACATCGATCATATCAATATGGTTTATAGTCGCGACGGAATAAACATGAGAAAGTTGAGAGTTTTGAGTTGCGTTTATAACAAGTTCCTCGTCGTTGAAACGTAAGGTTATTTTCCTAGCATGCACATCAATCAACGCCATTGACGTATCTAAAAACGAACGTCCTAAACTAAGAGGAACTTGAGGATCCGTGGTAATATCGACTACGATAAAGTCTACTGGATAATAGAACTTTCCCACTTTCACAAAAAACGTCTTCGGCCAATCCACATGCGGGAATCATAGAATGATCGGCCATTTCGATAGACATTCTTGAAGGAGTGAGATTAGGAAGATTGAGCGACTTGAAGATTGAAAGAGGCATCAAATTAATACTAGCACTAAGATCGGCCAAGGCATAGCATTCTTCCATATCTTGAATAGCACATGGAATCAAAAATTTACCAGGATCACCGACTTTTTGAGGTATGCGGTTAAGATAAACCGATGAACAACTAGACAATTGTTGTAATTTCTCCTTGTTGTTTAACATACTCTTAAAGTTAGCGGCAAACGAGGCATCATGATTAAAGCGTCAGCAAAAATTATGTTAAAATGCATATCACGAAACATCTTAATAAAAAACTCAAATTGGTAATTGTCATGCTCTTGCAATTTCTCCTTACGAAGTCTCGATGGGTAAGGTAAGGGTGGTGTGGGTTGGGGCATAGGCATAGCCTTTGGAATCTCGGATTCTAATGATGGTAAAGGGTCAACCGTAGGTGTGGTTTGAGCGGTACTTCGTGGGATTGGGATATGCTCCTCTGCGAGCACCACCTCAGGTTCTTCCTCAATTTCCTCCACCGTAGGAGTAATTGGTTGATGAGTCGGTTCCTTAAAGGTCTTACCACTACGTGTGGTAATCACTTTCATCTCTCCCTTCGGGTTTGACACGGTGTTACTAGGAAGACCGCCCGAAGTAGAGGCTCTACTCATCATGATAGCATCTAAAAGTCTATTTTCCGTCTTTTTATGTTCATCCCTATCTTGCTCTTTCTCGGCTTTTGCATTTTGCTCCAACCTAAGTAAGGTTTGTTCAATCTTATGTTGACCTTGTTCCATTTTTTGTTGGTTTTGTTGGAGCCTAACCACATTCCCTTCCAATTCGTTACTTTGAGTTTCAAACTTAGTCCTTAGGTTACTAACATCATTTTCCATGTTTGTGTACCTATCATCATTAGCCTTAAAATAGTTCAAAATCTCAGGTGGAAGGTCTTTTGAAAATGCATATGAAAGCCCTTGATTAACATTTTGGAAATCATGATTTTCATTTTGATTTTGCACTTGACTACTAGTTCCTTGATTCCCAAAATTGTTGTTGTTACCCTTATAGTTGTTCTTGTAACCACCTTGATTGTTTCGATAATTGTTAGCATTTTGATTTGACGCAAAACACGGTGGAGTCAATTGATTAGTGCGGGTAACTTGGCCGTTTTGGTTATAAGTTCCCGTGGCCGCGTAGGTACTCGATGTGTTACCACCGTTGGTAATGCACTCGGAGAAATCATGACCTCCACCACAATACATACAAGAAACCTCAACGGCTTTAACTGTAACGGGAGCGGGTTGTTCACCAACTTTAAACTCAATTAACAATCCTTTAAGCTTATCAAAAATCTTGTTCTTAAAATTTGCCTTGATTTGGCAAGCATCGATGGTTTGTGACAATGAAGGCAAAGGCGAAGACGAAGCCTTATGAACACTCGATGTGCTACGAGGACTATAGACCTTAGACCTATTCCCAATGATCAACAACGCTTCCTCGACCGTTTTACACAAAAATTTACCACCCGCGGCGGCATTGAGAGAATCTCGCTTATGATCGTTCAAGCCATTGTAAAACGTGTCAATTTGATGAAAGTCGTAAAAATCGTGATGAGGACACTCATGTAACATTTTCTTAAACCGGTTCCAAGCCGTTGAAAAACTCTCATCATACTCTTGTGAAAACTTTGAAATCTCGTTTTTCAAATGCGTAGTCTTAGAGGGCGGAAAAAAATGGTTTACGAATTTCGAAACGAGATCCTTCCACGTCAATATAGAATTGGGTGGCTCTTTCTCTAACCAAATTTTAGCGGGCCCCGCTAAGGAATACGGAAAAAGCATCATCTTAATCGAGTCGTTTGAGACGTCCTTAAACTTGCAAGTGGCGGTAAGACGATTGAATTGGCGGATATGGTTGTGAGGGTTGTCCTTTTCATCACCACGAAACTTGTTGTTTTGAATCATGGACAACAAACCCGTCTTAACTTCAAAATTCTCCGCAAGGATAGCGGGAATCAAAATAGCCTCTCCATAACCCTCGATGGGTGCTTGAAGTAACTCCATCATAGTACGATTATCCATGGTTGCCTCTTGTTCTACGATGGGTTCGTCAATAGGAGATTCTTCACTAGAAGGTGTTCCTTCCTTTCAGTTTCTACGTTTACATGCACGTCTTGCTTGGTTACGAGTTTGCATAAACATCACGTACAACATGGGGATGATCAAAGAAGATTCTTTTTGGTGTTTTTACTTTTTTCAATTTTTTTGTGCTTTTGATTGTTTTTTACTTTTTTGGATTTTTCTGATGTATTACGTAGACACAAATCTACAAATCTCTCCTCAAATCAAATATCTCGATTAAAGGAGCCTCAAGGAATGAAAACGATCACGTGAAGTGAACGCCTTCGATGACTTTAGAACGTTGGTGGAACACCAAAACGTTCAAGAGGGTTTAATCTTTGAAACCAAGAAAATATATAGATACGTAGATAATACTTTGATTGGCAAACCCTCGATTAGCCCTTTTTCTCTTAACAGGCACAAGCAAGCGGGGGAAACACGGCGGCGCTAAGCACTTAGCCTTTTTTCCTAAGGTCTTGAAATACAACCGACTTATACCCACCTTATAGTTTGTGTTAATTAAAATCAAGCTTCTCGAAAGTAATTATCTATTTTGCCTTTTTTTCTTTGTTTGAGATTCGAATATAATGATTGAGTGATGAAAACCCAATCAAGGTTGTGTTTTCACACTTTTGGAGTACTTGTGAATTTATTGTGATACGTATACAATATAGTAACAATATTCACACAAAAAACGAAAACCGATAATACGTGTGATTAGAGTGCTAATCACACAATTACTATTTATGGTTAATATAAAAACAAAATTTGTTCAAATCAAAACACAACACGCCTCCCCGGCAGCGGCGCCAAAATGATAGTTGGTTTTTGTACACACCTTTGCTTTAGGAAAAACAAAGAGCGTAATTAGGGTAAGTACGACGATTTAGGAAAACCGTGCACAAATGACCCAAAGGTGAGTTCGTTCTCAAGGAGGCTTGTGTGTTAAGTGTTAAGACTTGATTAAATGTTTGTGATTAATATTAAGAAAAGAAAATGAGAAAGAAAATGATGACGGTTACGAATAAAATAAAACTAAGACGAAAGGCGTAAACGTAAAACCGTAAAACGTGACGAAATTTAAAAATTACCCAAAAAATTCCTAGAATATCACAATAAATCCTAAAAATGCAATTAGAGTTTACCAAAAATCAAAAATTACTCAAACCTTTTATTTAATTAAATAATAATTTTTGATGCTAACTAAAGCCCAAAAAACAATTTAATTAATAAAAAGCCCAAAATAAGATTTTTTTTAATTTGTAAACCTCTAAAATCATTTAATTAAACTAAAAACTATTTTTGAAAATTTTGAAACTAATTAAAACTATTTAAAATGATTAAAAATTAAAAATAAATAATATTAAAAATTCAAAATTTATAAAAAATTCTAAAAGCTTGCAAATTAATTTATTTTAACTTAAATAAACAGAATAAAAGTAAAATGTCTATAATACCCCTAATGGGCCTCCAAATGGGCTTAAAATGAAAACAGTCCAAGCTTAATGGGCTTTTTGGCCCAATAAGCAAAAAGTCAACCAAATAAGCTGAAAAGTTCCAGTCTAGCTTAAAATTTAATTTTAAACACAAAACTCTAAAGGCCCAAAAGCTGAATCAGTGCTTATCACAGCTTAATGAACAAACAGCTTATTCTTAACGGACTTTTTGGCCCATTAAGCCATAAGCTAATGCCATAAGCTGAAATTTGACACACATCCTTCTAATGGGATTATAAAGCTGTTTGTAAAAAGAAATTTTGAAAAAGCTCAATAATTAAGCCTGAAATAAGCAAAAGCTCTCTACACAAAACGACAAAATAGTCGTTTTTGAGTTCTAGGCTGATTCAAGAGCTGATTCCTTTTGCAAAATGTTTTAAATAATCAAACTAAGCTTAATCAACAAAAATATTTCAAATAAGCATACTCAATAAGCTGGAATAAGCAATAAGATGTTTTGAAAAAGAAAAGTCAATTTGTTTTCTAGTCAAACCTAAAAGTCAAAGGCTACAAAGCTCCAGATCTAGTAAATGGGTCAAATGATGAAGACTGATTACAAAATCTAAGTTGTTGCACAATAGAATAAGCTAGAATAGCTTATTAATAAGTTGATGACCAAATAACACTAGTAGTGGCTAGCAGTAGTGGGAAAGCGTTCCCACTGTTTGACTTAATTGACTTGCTTTTTTAGAGAGTTTCACTTGGTATTTTTGGACAAAAAGGGCACCCCTACAACTAGTGAGTTGTAGGGAGTCACAAACAAGCAAAAAATCACAAATCCAATAAGCCAATTAGTACAGTTTAATCAAACAGTCACCAGACACGATACAAACATGGTATAAGCAGATCTGATGAATAAAAGCCAAGTTTAAGCAAGAATAAGCCAACCAAAATTCACCAAATGCATACACAAGGTATAACAGACTTAATGAAGCACAAATAAACTTGTTTCATGCACTGATTCAAAGATTTGAACTAGATTCAAGCTCTAAATGACTTAACTGTTGAACAAAGATGCACACAAAATCCTTTTTGCTGATATACTTGACAAAATCTTGAATTTTAAACCTATAAAAACAAAAAAAATGAGGTTATACCAACTATGTTTTATCACTTGTTATCCCTAGATATGCATACAATCTAGGTGTTCACTAATTTTCAGCCTAAAACAAGCTAGTTAAGCCAAGATTTCAGTTTTGATGTTAACAAGCACAAGATTAGCAAATATCAGACCACAATCACTCCAATAACAGATATAAACAGAAAACAACCTAAAAAAACTACTCAAACTCACAAGAAAATCATAAAACATTCAATCCCAGACAGTCCTTAAAAACACTAAATCAAGATTTTATCAAAGCAGATTGTTCATATGACCAAGTAATCCTTAACCTAGCATCATACCAACATCACAATGACCAAATAAGCAAGATTCATGCATAAGAACACACATACAACAACAGATACCCCAAAAGCACTTAGAACCAAGATTTTAACAGATTTTTGGGAAAAAGGTTCAAACCTCATGAATGTACATCCACACTCACGAATGTTTGAGCTTTTGTGGTAGCTTAACAACCACAAGCTTCCAATAAGCTGCTAAGATCAACAAGGTTTGTAACAAACAGATTATATAAATATTTTTTTGAAAACAAGCAGATTTATCCAATCCTTGTTCCCCACTCCTTGAATCCTCACAAACCACAAGCTTCACCACACATTGATAATCTGTTTATCAGGGTGCTATGATCAACTTTTGATCCAAAAGTTTAAGTGTTTGAACTAAGAACTTGAAAAAAATCAGATGTTTAGAAACCTTTTGAACAAGTTTGAAATAACTTAAAACCAAAATCCTGGAACTTAAAATCACAAACTTTGAACAATAACAACAAGAATAAATGATTGGAACTTGGAATTCGTCACAAAATCAAACACTTTTTCATTCACTTTGAAATAAGGATTTACAGATTTTTGACCTAGGAAAACCAAGAACAAAGAACAATATATGACCCTATACCCTTTATATAGAGGTTGTACATGTGTTCTATAAAGCGGAAAACTAAAAACCCTAATTGCTTGAAGTCCCAAAAATGCCCTTTGAGTTTTGAATATACTTGACTGAATTTTGACTTCTTGGCATTTTGCTGAGATGCCAGTGGGATAGAAGTGATCTTGGATGTCCAAATGGTGCGTAGGAATGAAGCTTGATCTTGGCACGTTAATTCCATGGAAATTCTTGTCTTCATGCAAGTTCGTGGGTCAGGGGAGGTAACATGTGACAAAAGGAGTGATGAGATGGCTTGTTTAAGAGTTAGGTTTTGTTTATTACAACCTTAATCATAAATCTGGACAAGATTAGGGTCTAATTCATTGTGGTTAAGGAATACCCAAATTGTGTTCTTGAGTGAATAGTGGCATATTTGATCTTGGTTATGGTTTAAAAAAGTGTTAGGCGCCCAAATTAAACTTGATTAATATTAAGTTTAAAATCTGGTATTAGTGGATGGTGAGGTGGCACAAGGGTGAGTTGTGATTGGTTAAAAAGGGTGAGTGGGGAACGTGTCATAATTAGAGTGGTCTAGGTGTCTTAGGTTGTCTTGGTAGTTTTACCCCTCCTTCTTTTTTTCTTTCTTCATTCCATGTTTAAATAACTCAAAACAGATTTCCTTTGTAAAATAAGTTTTGTTTTTTTAGACTTTGGCCACAAAACTTTTGCAAAGGTATTTCAAGGACTTGTTTTGTAATTTGATGATATTTAAAGGGCTATTTTTGGCATGTCTTCAATCTTCAAGGTCTTCACTTGTATCTTTGTCTTCATGGAGGACTAAAAGTGACAAGTCTTTAAATTAGAGGGACCATTCTTGCCAATTCTTCAAAGTTGAGGGTCCTTTTTGTAATTTTGACAAACTTTAGGGACCAAACTTGTAATTATGAATATACAAGGGTATAAAGTGTCAGTTATTCAATAATGAAGGACCCTTCTTGTACAATCTTCAATTCTTCAACGACTTTCTTGGAAAATCAACTCTAGGGTCCGGTTCATTGTGCGGCTTCTTTTCCCGTGTTCGTTTTTGATTGATTCTTGTGATCTTTTGTCATTTTCTCGATATTCGTACCTAAAATACACATTGAACAAACACTAGCATATATTTGGCACATTTTATGATATTTTAACCATTTTAAGCCCGTTTTGGACGATGAGACTATGTATAAAAGCAGTCTCATCATTACACTTAGAACAGAAGTATAATTGTCAAAAGACATGATAAGACTCCTTATGAAATATTCAGGGAAAGGATCCTAGACATCAGCTACTTTTATATGTTTGGATGTCATACGTTCATTCACAATCAAAAGGACCATCTTTGTAAATTTGATGCAAAAGCTGGCGATGGATACTTTCTTGGATATTCTTTTGTCTCTAAAGCCTTCAGGGTCTTTAACACAAGGATACAATAGGTTGAGGAATCCTTCTATATCACATTTGATGAATGCATGGATGCCATAAATTTTACAAATCAATCAGTGGAGGATATACGGATTAATAACTCATCTAGATACCCTCCTGATGAGTATGAAAATGATCCCTCAAGACAGTATCAGACTGATGCTGATGTATCATTCCACATCTCACCTAATAATAGGTCAATTACCAACCTGATCATTAATCAATCTACAAGTGAAGTGTGACTATCCCATCCACTCAGTTTGAAGAATCAAACGATTCTACTAGTACCTCGAACACCGAAGGGGTAGATGAAATAACAAATGACTATCAATCACTGAAAATTCTTTAGTTGAAATTGATCCTCAGTACTTGGTACTGAAGAACAAGCCCCTGATAATCACCAGTTATCTACAAGTTCGACTCCATGTCTTCAGGACCGATGGTCAAGACATCAACATATAGAACTTGTAAATATAATTGGTGATGTATCTGAAAGGATGCTCACTCGTAGCCAAGCTGCTCAACTCTCTGTAGCCTCTGCCTATGAATGCCTATTTGTATACTTTCTCTCTTAGATCGAACCTAAAAAGTTTTCAGAAGACATGAAACATCCACGATGGGTTGAGGCTATGCAAGAAGAACTAAATCAGTTCTTTAGGAACAAAGTATGGAGACTAGTTCCTCTCCCTTAGGGGAAATCAACTCTTGGCACAAAATGGGTGTTCAAGAACAAGACCGATGAAAGTGGAACTGTTATTAACAACAAGGTTAGGCTTGTTGTTCAGGGGTATGGTCAATTAGAAGGTATTAACTATAAAGAGACAATGTAGCAAGAATGGAAGTCATAAGGATCTTCCTTGCCTATGCCACATACATGAACTTCAAAGTGTGTCAAATTGATGTGAAAAGCGCCTTCCTGAGTGGAAAGATCACTGAAGAAGTTTATTTAGCTCAACCTCCTGGTTTTGAGAGTTTTGAGTTTCCTAACCATGTCTGCAAATTAGATAAATCCCTCTATGGACTTAAACAAGCACCTAGAGCATGGTATGAAACTCTCTCTACCTTCTTGATAATGAATAAGTTTATCAGGGGAAGATAAGCAACACATTGTTTATCTTCAGAACCAAGGAACATGTTTTTCTTGTTCAGATATATGTTGATGACATCATAATCGGGTCAACTGACTACAAGCTTTGTAAAAAGTTTGAAAAACTTATGACAAAGAAATTTGAAATGAGTATGATAGGGGAGTTAACATATTTTTCGGACTTCAAATCAAGCAGGGGGACAAAGGGATGTCGGTCTATAAAGAAAAATACACCAGAAAGATATTCAAGAAATATGATATCTTTGAGTGTGCTTCAGTAAAGACCCCTATGGTTTCCCCAAACAATTTAGGTCCTGATCTAACTAGTAAACCAGTTAATCAAACCCTATATAGGGGGATGATTGGATCGTTAATGTACCTAACAACAACTAGGCCTGATATTCAGTTCTCAATAATTCTATGTGTAGAAACTAGAAGGGGGGTTGAATAGTTTCTCTTCGATTGGTGACCAAATTAAAATTACTTTCAATTTGGTTTGTATCAAAACTATCTTTTACTTAAGGCTAAGTTGCATAATGATTAGGTTCAATTCGAATGCACTAGCAAAGATAATAGGTAAGCATAATGATAATGAAATAAGTAAAGAGTAAGGAAGGAGACAACCTAGTGGGAAGACACCAAGATTTATAGTGGTTCGACAACGAGGCTCTATCCTCGTTTCTACTCCACTCCTCGAGTACACCTACTCGAGATTTCCAATATATCCACAAGCTCCCTTCTCGGCGGAGAAAACCTTACATCGTTGCTTACATTATTTTCCGACACTAAGCTAAATGTCGAGACCTAATCTTTAGCTAGGACCAATCTACACGACGTTGCCTACTTCACAATTTAACGACACAAGGCTAGATGTCGGGTTCTAATCTTAAGGTAGAATCAATCTTCACGACGTTGCCTACTTCACCATTTTACGACACAAGGCTAGATGTCGAGTTCTAATTGGAAGCTAGAACCAATCTTCACGACTCTTCACTTTGAAGCTAAGTGAGAACTTCACACAACACAACTACTAATCACTTTTAAGTTTAGTGAGAACTCACAAGACACAACCACGTCACTTTATAGTTTAGTGAGAACTCCTAATCAAATCTATTACAACTCAACTAGACTTATCCAAGTACACACATGTAGCTTGGATTTACACAACACAAATCCAAGCAAACACATATGCAATGGATGTACACAACAAATCCAAGTATCTACAAATAACTTGGATGAACACAACTAGTCCAAGTATTCATAAATACATTGGATTGACCTAAAACAAAAAGGGTATCATGATGAATATGACTAGCTCATAGATTCATCTTTATCACAACACTAGTGAGTGAGTGATCTTCTCATTGGACAAGGTAAAGGAGGGGATCAAGAGGATAATCATATGTAAACATCCTTAACAATTTAAGTGATCATTTACTAATGATTATGCTATAGAAAATAGAAAGATGGCTGAGAAAAATGTCCAAGAGGCTTACTGGAAAATGAGATTTGACCTACTATTTAAAGGAGACAAAGTATAACGGATCTATAACGGCTACTGTGCGCGGTACCTTATCTCACCCCGCGGTACCATATCGCTAAGGTACCACGTAGGTACTTAAGGTACCGCCACTAGACTCCGCTCCGTTTTTTTGTCTTTTAGTGGGGTGGGAATATCTGAGGTATTTCAAACCTTCAAAGGATATTCTAACAGCATTTGGAATATGCCATTTTCAAATTTTCATTTTCCATTTTAATAAAACATTTTCTAAAAAAAGAAAGTTTATTAAAAAGTCTTTTGTCATATTAACAAAAGTGAGTTTTAAGGATAATCATTTTGATGATCACTAAGTATGATTAAGAAAGGTTAGTGATATGATTATTACCTTGATGATAGTGTTAGTTAAATAATTCATTTTGTGTTTTACACTAAATGTGTTGTATGGTTTGTTGTGATCAAAACTAAGAAAGATTAGTTAACACTAATAATGTTTTTAGGCATCACTTGCATTAACAATCTCCCCCTTTTTGATTACGACAAACGATAAACTCATTTACGTAGAAACACAAAATATGGAATTATTAACTAGTTTATCACTATCATTTCTCCCCCTTTGTCGTAGCAAAAAGGTTAGCACAAGTCTTTGAAGAACATCGAACTTTGCTAGTAGCTCTCCCTTGGTGGTTGCTCCCCCTTGCTTGGGGCACCAAGTTTGTGAGCTACGGTGACATGCTACACAAAGGTTAGTAGAAAGGAAAGAAACACCAATGTATATATGATCACTACCTACTAAGTAACTTGAGAGGGAGAAAGAGAAGAAATCTCAAATTAGAAGCAAGTATTTTGCTAAGTATGTCCAAAGAGGTAATTGACAAAATCAAACTTCAATCCAATGAAGATGATAAGCTTGTCAATGGGTTAAAGCTTTAGAATTGATGGAATCACCCATAAGCAATTGTAAAAATTTAACCAAGATCAACTCAAAATAGAACTAATGAAATAGCACACAAAGGTTACATAAAGAAAAAAAATACAACAAAGTATCTAAAAGCAATAAATATGGAAAATAAACCACTAAGCATAAGCTAGTCTAATAGTGACATTTTCCAAGATTGCTAAAAATAAAAATAAAAAATAAAACTAAAAAGATGATGATGCATCATTCGAAGTTTTGTCCACCGGAACGAAAACTTGAATAGGAGGTCGAGTGAGGAGGAATTCAAGAAAATTTAACTTCTTATACACATGAGCAAGTTAGATTTGTTGAAATCGGCAACAATCACACGAGGATCCATGATGCAACACAAAATCGTTTGATGGGGGTATGGCATCAAACTTAGGTTTTGGTGGTGGTGGGGTAATGGGTTTGGGAATGTTTTCACAATGCCTTGTGAGGTTTGGGAAGGTTGAAAGGTCATTGAGTTGAGGGGTATTGAAGGATTGTGGTGGTGGTGGAACATTTTCTTTAGCTCCGGTGATGGGGTTTATGGTGTACGTCTCATTCCAATACTTGATTGGAGAGAAGGTAGGGTTTTTGGGTGGTTTGGACAAAGATGGTTCATTCTTCTTAACCCAAATAGGTCGAACCGAGATTTTCGGTTTCTTTGAAAGCTTGGATGAGGAAGCTTTGGGTGAGTGGGGTTGTGACAAAGAAATGTCAAGGTTAGGAATGTAGGAGTTAGGCATTGTGAGAGTGTGAGAATGATATCTCAAGGTTATGTGAGAATGAATTCTCAAGGGTGGGAAGGTGTGAGAATGAAATCTCAAGGTTGGGAAGGTGTGAGAATGAAATCTCAAGGTTGGGGTATAAGTAAAATGTACTCAAGGTAAGAATTTGAATACAAAATGTGTAGTGTCAAGGAATGTTTAGTCAATTTGAGTAAACAAGGAATCTTGACAGGGTATAGGGTTTTAAAAGTTTTGACCAAAAATTCGTCAAAAGCCATTTATTGTCCGTGGTACCTTATAGGGACCGGCGGTTCCATATCGCTAAGGAACCGCGGGACTTTTAAGGAACCGCGTCCAGTGGACTTTAAACCATGTTTTTCCTGGGTTTTGGAAAAAACTAAGACTTTTTCAAAAAGTTGCAAATCTTGGAATTTTACCTCTATTAGAACCAAAATATGCTAGGGTTGCATAAAGCAACACATTTACAAAGAATGTCTTAACAAAGGGTGACAAAATAATTTAGATATCATTTTGAACCAATTTTAGTCAAGTTTAGGGGTTGTGATAGATTTAGGTTCAATTTTAATTTCAAATTAAAGTTGGTTAGTGTGGACAAAAGGATAGAAACACACAAAGCTAAATCCATAAGTCAACAACAAGAAACATTCATTAATGAGGCGAGTACAAAGACAAATAAAAACTAACTAATACATAGCTAGCTTAACATAAAATCTAGATAAGTAGTTTTCTTAGGCTTGGTTTTGTTGAAAACTCTTATTAAGACAACTCCATCATTCATCTCCTAGGAGGAGGCATGGAGAACAAGGCAAGCAAGAACTCTTGCAACCTCCTATGTAGTCCATACATATCCATCCTTAGGTTATGGATGATGTAGTTGTTGTAGAGACAACATGGACAACTTGGACCATGAGTTTGTTGAAACCCATAGTAAGGATCACCCAAAAGGAGGGAAAGTGGAACACCCAAAATTGGGATGTTTGAGTTGGGTGGAGGTAGAGGAGGCAAGTTCTCCACGGGTGATGAGGGTGAAAGTGGAGGCATGTTCCCTAAAGGGGAAATGGGTGAGTGTGGAGGTAAATTCTCCAAGGTTGGTGAAATGGGTGAGTTGTGAGGGGTAAATGGTGAAGTCACCAAAGTGTCATCAAAGTCATTCCCAAAAGGAATGCTTTGGATTGGTTGGGGTTGTGTGGTCACTTCCAAGGGTGCACTTGGAGTGAAGGGTGGAGAGAGCTCATTCATTCTTGAGTTGAATGAAGAGGAGGTAGAACCAATGGAGTGGTTAGTACCATGGGTGGATGAAGTCTTGCATGGTGCAAGAGGTGGGGAAGGTGATGAAGAAATGAGAATAGGAGCCATCTCATTCTTAGGTGTGTGGAAAGGTGAGGAGTTAGGCTTAGCTACCTTAACTCTTATTTTGAGTGTTTTCCTTGGGGTGGAGGTCTTGGAAGTGTTTGAGGTTTTGGTACACACCATGGTTGATTAGGGTGGTTTAAGGTTTAGGGAAGTATGTTTGATGTGTGGAGAATCATGGCAAACAAGGTGGGTTTAAATGGGTGAGGGGATGATCCAAACTAGTAATGGGTTAAAATCATTTTAGGTGAATAATGAATTTAGGTAACCTAGTTTAGGAAATGTGCAGTTTATTACTGAAAATCATGCAAGGTTTACACAAATTTAAGAAAATAGTGTAAAGCAAAGATGCTGTCGTGCACAGTGACCGGCGGTTCCTTATCTAGGACCGGCGGTACCTTATCGATAAGGAACCTCGGGTCGATATGGAACCGCGACCAGAGGGTTTTCAAAAATTTTCCATCCCAGTTTTTGATAAACCTAGATTTTTCCCAAAAGTTTCACAAGCCAAAGTTAACTACATATCATAATCTAATAAGCTAACTATCATAAGGCATGCACAAAGCTATGTAAAACACAAACATAATTGCATAAGAAACATTTAGGATCAAAGTAAATAGTAATCCAATCATAAGTTAATACATAACCAAATGAAGAGAAGAAAGACATGAAATCATCCTGGATGAGTGTTGCAAGTCATCATGAGCACAACATCTAATTCCTTGATTCACTTCTGAGGCGTTCTCGAAGAAGATGATTGAGATAAAATTGATAGTCGGAATCAACTTCATGGGAGGACAAGATGGAGATTAAGGAGGACATGAAGTTATTGAAATTTGAGGGAGGGTTACTAGAAGACTCTTCTTGAGAAGTATTTTCGACTTGACACGAGTTCACATTGATCTCAGGTGAAATGTTCCCTTGAATGGGAGACATGACACGATCAACGGAGTGAAAAGGAGAAGATAAAAGAGATGGAAAGTCAATAAGGACTTTTCTAAGAAGACGAGAAATAAGCATTCCATAGGGAAGACTTGACTTAGACTCAAGAAGAGCAAACCTAATTCTTCTAGCCATGAAAAATGCGAGATTGTAAGGAGTTGTGGAGGCAACACAATACAACATGTGTGCAAGGCAAGCGGGTACTAAATCCCGATTCCCATCAAGACACATTGCATTTTCCCTAATGATTTCGGCCCAAGGAGTCATGAAATCATTAATATCACTAGATAGTAATTCCCAAGGAGAGAGAGTTCGAACAGCTCCTTGAAATTTACCATGAATAGGATGCTCACGAGGCTTAGAAATGGTATGAATGATATCTGAAGGAGTTGGAAGCACAGTCACATAATGAGCATCATAGGGGCCGATTCTAAAGAGTCTAAACTCCAAGCATCGGTGAATCGACATTGACCATTAGATGGCACTCCAAGAATATCACGAATTCTTCAAGAGTGTAAATAATGATTTTCCTCATAATGGAAAATCGTATAGACAAACCATTATTGATGCTTATCAATGTGAATGAGCTAAAGAACTCCATAAGAAACGAAGGAAATATTGGCTCATCAATATCAAGAAGACAATCAAACCCAATAGACTTAAACATGAAGCGAATAAACTCATTTGTGAAATTGGAACAAACGATGCGTCCTTCATGAAAACAACGATGTTCAAGAGACTTAGACGAGTTTTTGTGAGAGTGAATCAAATGAGGGTAAGAGGGCATGTATGCTCGTGTTCGTTCGTGATCTTTTTGATATCTTGAAGACATGACAAGTACCTAAACACGAAAAACAATCTTTCCAATCACTCATATAGAAATCAAAAAGGAGAACGAGAAATGAAAATGTGTTATATCAATTTCTTGACAAACATAGGATTGAATCCATATCATTTTCATGTTCACAATGTGTCTATTCCATCATTAACCAAGAACACATGATCTATGTTAGATCAACAATGGATTAGAACATTGGTTTTTCAAAACAAGGTTTTTTAGGTAAGCATTAACAATGTCATTACCTACTTGTTCATGGGTTCATCTCAAATCCATCATTCAACCAAAATCATTTAGCCTAAATTCGGATTTGTTCTACAAGTGGGTTTTAGTGAAATCTTAATGAATATCAACCTAAGGAATCATAGTAAAATAACCATGTCAATCCACATTCCTATTAAGGTTTTAATTCAATTTCAATTCTAAAAATCCCCAATTGTGAAAGGATGAACCCTAGAACAAAATAGATGAAACTGAAAGAAAATACTTACAATTAATTGATGTTAGATGAAGGATGAGTGAAACCCACAACTTGGAATCAATTAATTTGAGTGATTGAATGTTTTGGAAGCTTCAACAATGGTGGAAAAAGTAAAACCCGTCGGCTGTGTGTTTTTGGGAGAGAGAGTTTGGTTTGAAAAAGAATAAAAAAACTCAAACTGGCGCTCTGACAAAAGTTACTGCCCGCGGTACCTTATCGATAAGGAACCGCGGGTTTGAGCCGCAGAGATAAGGAACCGCCGACAGAGGCAGGTTTTTATCTATGAAAAACGCCAAATTTTGAAAAACAGATTTTTCTAAAATACTTAAAATTAAATCATGAGCCTTTTAGAATATCATTGGATCATCATAACACTAAGCAATATGCCTTAATGAAGGATTACGAGTTAAATCAAGATCGAAAAGAACCGAAACGGACAAACGACTACTCGTAGCAAAACGACTAAGTTGAGAGAAGTCAAGGGAAGTGAATCAAGACTAGGATCAATGCTCAAGGGATTAATTACAATCTTCAAATAGTTGTAGCGAAGAGCTTGTGTCATATATAGTGGTTTAAGACGTGCCTTTCCGGCGAAACGTTAAACGGCTTTGGTAATGAATAAGCACAAAGCAATTATTCAAGTATAGACTAAGATCACTTTCAATAATAGTCTTAGTTTAAACCAAAATATGAGCAAGGTATTAATTCACTTTCTCTCCCACAAAGGGCCTACTAACCGTATGGGTGCAAACCATGGAAATCATGCTTGATACTTTAAGCTTCTACTAACTCACTCTACATCACCATAGTGAGTCAAGTATCCAAGCAATGAAGGTTTGAGAGGATGAAAGAAAAGAAACACAAACCACAAATAAATGTCAAGGCAAGGATGCCGAGAACAAGCACATAGTCAAGTAATGATCAAAAGAATGATCAAAGGGCGTGTGGAAGAACGAAAGCGTACCTTGGCCACAAAGAGCAATCCATGAAGGAATAAGTGCTATGCCCAATCAATGACTATGATGAGTACTAAGTCTTCAAGGACTAGTATCATTCCCAATCATCTTGGTATCATCATTCAAAGATGTTAAAGATCAATGAAGATGATTCTTCTACAAGTGCAAGTAACTCAATTCACAACCAATTAAGTGATTGATCTTCATGAGTACCTACACAAAGCAAGATGCAAACTAGTAGATACATTTCAAGAGTATATCTAAAATGCATAAAGGCTACTAATCTTAAGTGGGATGCAAAATTATCAATTAAAAGACCTATTTTCAAAGAAAACATAGTTTTGACCAAAGAGAAACTTTAGTACAACTAGACCTTCTAATTTGAGGAGACAATGGATCGATCCAAGTTTCAAAGTACATTATACTTCAAAGATCTTGAGTGACCATCGCTCTGATACCAATTGTAGAAACTAGAAGGGGGGGTTGAATAGTTTCTCTTCGATTGGTGACCAAATTAAAATTACTTTCAATTTGGTTTGTATCAAAACTATCTTTTACTTGAGGCTAAGTTGCATAATGATTAGGTTCAATTCGAATGCACTAGCAAAGATAATAGGTAAGCATAATGATAATGAAATAAGTAAAGAGTAAGGAAGGAGACAACCTAGTGGGAAGACACCAAGATTTATAGTGGTTTGACAACGAGGCTCTATCCTCGTTTCTACTCCACTCCTCGAGTACACCTACTCGACATTTCCACTATATCCACAAGCTCCCTTCTCGGCGGAGAAAACCTTAAATCGTTGCTTACATTATTTTCCGACACTAAGCTAAATGTCGAGACCTAATCTTTAGCTAGGACCAATCTACACGACGTTGCCTACTTCACAATTTAACGACACAAGGCTAGATGTCGGGTTCTAATCTTAAGGTAGAACCAATCTTCACGACGTTGCCTACTTCACCATTTTACGACACAAGGCTAGATGTCGAGTTCTAATCGAAAGCTAGAACCAATCTTCACGACTCTTCACTTTGAAGCTAAGTGAGAACTTCACACAACACAACTACTAATCACTTTTAAGTTTAGTGAGAACTCACAAGACACAACCACATCACTTTATAGTTTAGTGAGAACTCCTAATCAAATCTATTACAACTCAACTAGACTTATCCAAGTACACACATGTAGCTTGGATTTACACAACACAAATCCAAGCAAACACATATGCAATGAATGTACATAACAAATCCAAGTATCCACAAATAACTTGGATGAACACAACTAGTCCAAGTATTCATAAATACATTGGATTGACCTAAAACAAAAAGGGTATCATGATGAATATGACTAGCTCATAGATTCATCTTTATCACAACACTAGTGAGTGAGTGATCTTCTCATTAGACAAGGTAAAGGAGGGGATCAAGAGGATAATCATATGTAAACATCCTTAACAATTTAAGTGATCATTTACTAATGATTATGCTATAGAAAATAGAAAGAGGGCTGAGAAAAACGTCCAAGAGGCTTACTGGAAAATGAGATTTGACCCACTATTTAAAGGAGACAAAGTATAATGGATCTATAAAGGCTACTGTGTGCGGTACCTTATCTCACCCCGCAGTACCATATCGCTAAGGTACCGCGTAGGTACTTAAGGTACCGCCACTAGACTCCGCTCCGTTTTTTTGTCTTTTAGTGGGGTGGTAATATCTGAGGTATTTGAAACCTTCAAAGGATATTCTAACAGCATTTGGAATATGCCATTTTCAAATTTTCATTTTCCATTTTAATAAAACATTTTCTAAAAAAAGAAAGTTTATTAAAAAGTCTTTTGTCATATTAACAAAAGTGAGTTTTAAGGATAATCATTTTGATGATCACTAAGTATGATTAAGAAAGGTTAGTGATAAGAATATTACCTTGATGATAGTGTTAGTTAAATAATTCATTTTGTGTTTTACACTAAATGTGTTGTATGGTTTGTTGTGATTAAAACTAAGAAAGCTTAGTTAACACTAATAATATTTTTAGGCATCACTTGCATTAACACTATGTACAAGATATCATGCAGATCCCAAAGAATCACACCTTAGTGCTATTAAACAAATCTTCATGTACCTGAAGGGTACTCCAACACTAGATCTTTGGTATCCTTGTTGCTCAGGCTTCGATCTTAAAGGATACTCAGACTCAGACTATGTTGGTTACAACATGGACAGAAAAAGCACCTCAGGTGCATTTCAATTTCTTGGTGGCAAGTTAGTTTATTGCAGTGCACAGAAACAACAATCAGTGGCTATGTCCTTTGTTGAAGTGGAATATATGGCAGCAACTGGTTGTTGGGCTAACATCCTCTGGATGAAAAGTAAACTCATGGACTACAATGTTGAATACAAAGTAGTTCCCATATTCTATGACAACACCGGTGCAATTACCATATCAAACAACCCAGTCCAACACGCTAGGACAAAACATATTTATATAAGGTATCATTTCCTTAGGGACCATATCATGAAAGGTGATATTGAATTACATTTCATCCCCACTGAGTATCAACTAGCTGATATATTCACAAAACCCTTCGATGAACCAACGTTCACTAGACTAAAAGCTGAACTTGGCATGTGGAACATTAATTAGCCAGGTTCCCTGATTTATTCGTGTTCATTATGGTGTATATTATGTCCAACTCTCTAGGTAACATTATAGTTCCCTTGACACTGAGACATATTTAACGTGTAACTAAATGCTCTAAGGATTTAGTTACTAAATGTCTTAGGTTGGTGGCTCACAACATTAAATAAGGAACAAATATTTTTTGTTTGACTGTCATCCACTAGTCAAGGGGCCCCCACTAAGCATTAAATTGCTTGCCCTTGCATACCAAATCCGTTGTAAAACTGTCTTTTCAACTACACATGACTCCACGTTATCTCTTTAAAAAGTGTCTGAAATAAAGTAAGGGTACAGTAGCCGAGAAAAATGGGGTACCACTTGGTACATGGCATTTAATGCGGATGCGAAAATAATTCAAAATTATTAAATATAGTTATTCTTTCACATCCGAGCCTATAAATACCCCATTTTTCACAAACACACACAAAATATTTTAGCAATTATACTCTGCAAAAATTCTACTCATATTAAAGTGTGTGTTCAAATCATTGTTTCAAGAAAAGTTTTCTTCAAACCTGGTAATCATATTATCTACTTTTTTATTGTTATAACTTATACGCGTCAGCGATCTAATATATTTAGTGATTATATCTTGTTTTTTATTCACGCGTCAGTGCTCGAATTTATTCGTAACCATCCGTAGTCAAAAGCTTGCACTAAATCACTTGGTAGACCATCTGTTGCTTTATAACACGAAACAAATCTTCATTTGATTATCACAAGTGCCATTTCCATTTAAGTAATTTTTCATCTAATAAAAAATGGAACTATCCATGGCTATCCCTTATGCCCCTCAGGCTAGGCATTTGATTAGTGAGGGGTCCACTTATCTGCAAAGTTTTACGGTGGTAATTTTAGTCACCCTCGTAATACATCAGCCTACAATCCTGTTTGTAATTTTTTTTAAAAATTGTGATTAGGCTGATGCTTTTACAAACACTCCCTTAGTATTGTATCATGACTATCTTAGGGAGTTATGGTATATTGTTGAGGTCGTAACCTCCAATACCCAAGGGCCTGAAGGGTCTCAAGGGTCTGAGGCCATAACTCATAAGGGGTAAGTAATCAAGTTCACTGTTAAAAATGGCAAGACACCATTAATTTTGAACTTCAAAACTTTTTGTGAATCCAGTGGACTTTTTTTTTGGTAAAGGGTTACCCCAGTAAAGATATATTAATCACAAGAAAAAGTTAAGTACAATGGAACGTGGCTGAGTACCACATTAACCTCAAGCCATGCTTGAACAACTAAGAATGTTTGTGACATGCCACAAACACTAACACAGACTTAGCCGCAAAACTAAGACAAAACCAACCATAAAGGCAAACTAATCTTCATAGAGACAAAAGTAACTTGGCATGTTCCATTTTGCAAGCATCGTCTTCACCTGAATGGAGTTCATGGACCGCAATGTAAGAAGCTTCAATCTAACAGTAATCATGATCAGATCACGAACCTGTCCGGGCTTTTCCGAACATTGTTAAACAAACGCTCATTTCGCTTCAACCAAATGTAATACGTAGCAGCAGCAACAACCAATCTACCAATCACACTTCGAACCGAATTACTTTCAACCATAGGGATCAGATGTAAAATGATAAGATGCATCAATGGTGCGATAGTATCCATGTCAACCAAACCATGGACATAAAGCCACACCTTCGAAGAGAACGGACATTCGAAAAATAAGTGTGCATGCGAATCACGAACATTATCACATAATGGGCATCAAAGACTGTTCAAATCATCCGTTCCCACATCCCACTGTTTTAAACGATCTTGGGTTTTAAGACACGCCCTTAACGTCAGCCATAGATGGAAAGCATGCCTTGGAATACACTGGTGAAACCACACAACTCTAGCCCATCGAACTTCAAATCCACGGGGCCTAAGCTCATGCCACGCCTTATGGACTAAGAACACAGATAACACACCATGTCTATCTTTCCATAGAGCCTGATCATCCTTTACCGTATCAAGTTGAGGAGTAGGAATAAGCCCTAAGTTTGGAGCTTTCATTAACCACGATTGAGGCCAGACCCAACCTGTTCTGGTCGCAAAGGTAGCCACAGAACAGTCCATACCGAAACCCTCATGAGAGACATCCCTTGGAGTAAGAAACTTTGCGATCGGACCTGTAGAACACCATGTATCATGGAGAAGAGATGTAGAAATCCCATTCCCCAACACAGACCAGAAGAAAGGGCGAACCAAGTCGCGTAACACTAATAGCTTACGCCAACCCCAACTTGCTTCTGACCTGATTGGAACATCCCATAGTGTTCGATTGCGAAGTTTATGCTCGTAAATCCACCGAACCTAAATAGACTCGCTCTTGGACACAATACTCCAAATATGTGTCGCCATTAACGTAACATTGAAGACATCAAGGCTACGGATCCCGAGACCACCCTCCAGCTTTGAAAGACAGATAGTATCCCACGCGACTTAAGCTTTACCACGCCTATAATCTCCATTACACCACAAAAAGCCACGTATAAGCTGTTGAATATCATAGATAACACCCTTCAGAATAAGCAAGACAGAGGCCCGATATACTTGCTTTGCCGAAATGACTGAATTACAAAGTTGTAATCTCCCTGCGAACGAGAGGGATTTATTCTTCCAATCATCTATTCGACTTTTCACTTTCTCCACCAAAGGCTTACAATCCTTAATAAATAATCTTGAAGAAATAAGAGGCGAACCTAGATATTTTACCGGTAAAGTACCTTCCGAAAACGACATGATGTGAAAGATAGCAATCCTCACAGAATTAGGTACATTGCAAAAAAAATATAGTGCTTTTAGGAATACTCGAATTAAGACCAGATGTGCATTTAAACTCGTCAAGACTCTCCATTATCACATGAGCAGAATCCAGTGGACTTGACTATAACAAAGGAGAGTATGTTTCACATCCCAACAATGAGTCACATAAAAATGGACGTAAAAGTATCGGGGTCCCTGGACTTCTTGTAGATAAAACCCCATTGATTAAAACTGCTTTCCCCAAGGCTTGGAGAATCATGGTCACTTTTGTGATTCAGGTAATCGGTGGGAACCACTCATCTACTGAGCAAGTTAATTCGACTCAACAAATTAAAATCTTTAGTCTTATTAATGGACTGAATATTGACATAGGAGAGATCTTTTATAATGATCTCGTAACCAGGATCTTGAAGGAGTCAAGGAAAAAGTATGTGTCTTACCCTAAATTCATATCTTGTGCTTTTTAACGGTTACTGGGTTCCTCTTACACTCAGGATAAATTTTTTGGGTCTACACCCACTATCTTGAGTTCATTAATTTTTCCAAGAACTCATTCACCCCCATCGAATTAACGGCATACATGACTGAGGTGATCATCCGTGCATCATCCGTGTCTCCTATTCACTTCTCCCAAGAAAGGGAACAAGAAGACTCAGACTGTGTCTAAATCTAAACCCAAGACACAGGGCCCTGAGGCTTCCGAGACACGTAATAAAAATCCCAAGACCAAAAAGACCACCCTTGTTCAGACCAAGCTTAATTTGACCCAAGGGAAAGAGCTTACGGGAGGCCATGATACATCACATTCAGGGTCGACGGGCCAACGTACTAGTCCTCTTGATGTAGAGGGAAATAAATAACCCTTCGCTACGGGACTGCCTAGCCACCAGTCTGATGAAGGCACTCGTCCATCACAACCTTTTCCTGAGGACACCACTAATTATCCCAAAGAATCAGAGGGACGCCCAAGGGTAAAACACCCTGCTAATAGGGATCCCACCTCCACAAATCTCGATGAAGGCACACTACACCCAAAGTCTTTGCTTGAGGGAAACAATATTAATCCTCAAGACTCATAGAGAAGCCCACATGTAAACAACTCGCTGATAGGGATCCCACTTCCACTTCTGATCAATCACAAACTGTGGCTATGTACCAGGTGGGCGAGACCCAACCCACTAGATTTGAGGCTACAAGGAGTGACTAAACCAAAGGAAAGCCTTCTTTTGAGGGGGGGGGGGGGGGTTGTATAAACCACTTGTGCTATTGACCTTTGGGGACTATGCTGCAATGTTCCATGGGTCTGATGATGAACTCCACGGGTTCAATGACACTGATGACATGGTTGAGTCTGGAGATGACATGGAAATTGATACACAAGTCATTCCTCCTCAACCTCAACAATAGAGGCCTTAGTCCTTAACTTTCGCGGAACAAACGCCCTCCCTTGAGGCTCAAAGAAAGCCCTTCCTAGAGGCATCCCATGAAAAGGAGCCCTCCCTTTAGGCATTAACAAAGAATCCCTCCCTTGAGGCAACAATTAAAACCTCGTCTTTGGGGACCAGACTGAGGCTCTAGAATCTGAGTGTGATGACATCAAGCCTATCACTAAGAAGGTGCTTTATGAGACTCTCATAGGTATCTTCGAGCATCTCTATGAGAAGTTCACTGAAGATGTTGCAAAAAAACACCAGGACACCAAAGCCACCACCATACTTTATGAATTCAGGGTGTATGGTGAATTGTTATAGCGAGGCTAAAAAAGAATTGGAGTTCTTCTTGATAATCGTATGGATTTCATCAGTGATATCAATTCCAATCATGAGGCACGGGAGAAAAAGCTCATCACCTTCCTGAGCAAAGCTTTGAAAACTATTGAGACAAATGCTTCTCTAAAAGCTACCCTATATGGACTTATCACTAGAACCACTAAGTCTACTTCAAAAGTTGGTCAACTCATGGACCAACTTCAGGACGATAAAATTACTAAAGTCCTCAAAAGGCTTGTAGATCATCAGTCTGAGCTTCAAGCAGTAAAGTCTCAATGTGTTGCAATTCATAAAGTTGTCCATATGGGCCCTGAGGCTGAATTTCAGTTGAACAGGGCTGCCAAGGGATATATTGCAAATGCAACGAATCTTTCTACCATTGCTCAAAGTCTCAAGGATTTGTATATACCTAGCCTCGAAACACACATTGTTGTCATAGAGTCCTCTCAAGCTGTAATTCAAGAAGATGTCAACTCTATCAAGGCTGACACTCAAAGCGGGAAGGCAATGGTCAGTGAAATGTTGCCATTCAAACAAACAACAAAACCCTTCCCCTTAGGCCTAACCACATTACCAAAATTTGGAATCAGTGAAGCTGATCCTTCTACTTTTGAGGGGGAGATTGCAGCTCCAAAGCTCTTAACATGGGAAGGAACTTCCTCTCAAACTGAGGGGGAGCATGAGTAGATGGAGACTGATGAGACAAAGAAGGCCAACTTGGAGATAGTGGTGTTTGAGCAACAAAAGCAGGCCTCTGAAATTCCAAATCCTACACCACTAAACTCCATAAAACCAATCATCCCTAAAGAAAGTGCTCCAGAATCATCCGTCTCAAAGGTTGATAAAGTTAAAAAGATTGCTGATGAGACTGAGAATTCGTCCTTGAAGTTAGTAAAGGCTTCAAGGAAAAGAAGGCCTGACGCTGATGCTCCAGTCCTGATCCCATTTGAAATCAATTGAAAGATGTGCAAGCTTACTGCTGAACAAATTCAAGACTATATGGATAGGATGGAGAAGGTTGAAAGAGCAAAGCCAAGTGAGGCAACTAGGGCTGAAATCCTCAAGGTATCCACTGAGTTTGTCAAGAAAGTTGTTGGAAATCCAAAGGAGCTTCTGAGTTTAGCTGGTGGTCTGGAGTTCATCAGAAAGAAAGGGGAAGAACTTCAGGCCATATAGGAATCTATGATGAAGAAACAACAAGAAAGCAGCGTATAATTGAAGAAGTTGTTTGATCAATACACATGGATCACCACAAAAAGGAGAAAGCCTGAGCCAATCACAAATCTTCAAATCATTCCTCACACCAAGCCAATATCAATCTCTGTCAGCAGGAACAGGAATTTTGAGGTAATGAAGGAATTCTCATTTGGAGATTTTGGTCTAACTGAATGAGATGAAATGGGTAGGATCCTCATAACCAAACAAACAAGTGTATGCCTAAACTACTGAACTCACTGAGTAGAAGATATGAGAGACTGAAGCAGGTTAAGGCACAACTAGACATCTCTGGAGAGCTGCCTTTGGCTGAACAAGATCCCACTCTAACTCAGATAAGAAAAAGGAGAAGGATTGAATATGAACCTGAAACCAGAATCCCTAGGTTGGAATGCAACAGGACACTACCTGAGAATGTCCCATTATGAATAACATGGTAATAGAAGAACCTGAGTGTGTATCTTCTTCATTGATGAATTTAATGATTATGATTTTTAGAGGATGAGTGATATCCACAAGTGTACCACTAAGGGACTCTTCATTTACTTGGTCATGGTTGGACAAATTCAATATGAGGAGAACAAGAGGTTTGTAGTCAAACTCAGGGACCTGATAAAGAAAAAGTGATGAAGACCTCAAAGGTGAAGAGAGAAGCAATGGAAGCCGAATAGTTTACCTTTTGTTTCTAATGTTTTCTTGTAATAGACTGATAGGATCATGTAATTATGAATAAAAGATGTACTTTGTTTAAAACAAGACTCTTCATCTTTGGCATAGTCAGTATGAGTAGAAGCATGTTGCTCACTTATAATGGAATAGACTTACAGAATCCCTAGGTTGGAATGCAACAGGACACTACCTGAGAATGTCCCATTATGAATAACATGGTAATAGAAGAACCTGAGTGTGTATCTTCTTCATTGATGAATTTAATGATTATGATTTTTAGAGGATGAGTGATATCCACAAGTGTACCACTAAGGGACTCTTCATTTACTTGGTCATGGTTGGACAAATTCAATATAAGGAGAACAAGAGGTTTGTAGTCAAACTCAGGGACCTTATAAAGAAAAAGTGATGAAGACCTCAAAGGTGAAGAGAGAAGCAATGGAAGCCGAATAGTTTACCTTTTGTTTCTAATGTTTTCTTGTAATAGACTGATAGGATCATGTAATTATGAATAAAAGATGTACTTTGTTTAAAACAAGACTCTTCATCTTTGGCATAGTCAGTATGAGTAGAAGCATGTTGCTCACTTATAATGGAATAGACTTAGGCATATTTATATCCAAATAGGGGGAGATTGTTAGGCCAACTTTGTACAGAATGATCTTACTAATGGCCATTTTTGTACAAGATGATCTCACTGATGGATTTGAATAACAATAAGCCTAAGTATATTCAATACCCTTGAACACTATAAAGTCACTGAGTGAACAGTCACTCAGTGAGTTACCTTCGAGATCTCAGCCTGAGTCTAAGAGAAAGATTCGAGCATTCAGTGAGGCGAAACTCAGTGAATGATGTACATGAGACGAAGAAGAAGGTAATCGGTTCAGTGAGTTACAGCAATACACTCACTGAACTGCATACGATCTCCCTGAAGGAACAATGAAATCCTGAGGAGACTGAAGTAAAGGCTGGATAAGTTTGAAGTAGATAAGATGTAGTACACACACGCTTATCGTGACTTAACCTTTTAGGTTAGACAAGGACACTGACCTTGTAAAGGACTTTGTCCTTATATCTAGTATAGGTATATGACAAGTATATACCTTGTACCTCAAATAAGACAAACATTGCACATGGCAATTCTTTGTCTCGTACCTAGCTTAAGTATATAAATACGATTCATTATAAAAGAGAGAATCAAGTGTGCACTCAATGCTTAGATTCACAAACAATTCTCTCTTCTAAATACGATAGAAAGCACTTTAAACTCATGCTGACTTAATCGTCGAACATATTACATCGTTAGGATTGATATTGTTCGTTAGTGAGGAGATCACCACACACATATTGTCTATTCAATCCCTATTGTATTTTCGCATACATTATGGTATAATCTTTTGAATAATAAGAGTTAAACGTTGAAAAACCTTTTGTGTCTTATTTATTATATTATTGTGTTTTATTAGATTACTTTACCATGAGTTAAGTTTATACTTAGTATTATTAAGTATAGCACTAATTATAAGGGACCAACACAAAGACTAAATATCACTCTAGCTACTTTGTTTGTTGTAATCCTATTATCTAAATTGATAACACTTTTACAAATAGGTTGATGTTATGATTTTAATAAGAGAGAGTAAAAAAACACATACACATGAAACAACCCCATGTGACGGTTAGGTTATAACCAAGAAATTGATCCGTTGCATACTGGTCCCCAACATAGATACCAAACAAGTCCCTCCGTCCTTTTCTTTTTATGCAACTAGAATATGTCTTTGGCCAAGTCTCCACAAATAGTCCTTGAACTTGTAGAGGCAATCCAAACAGCTTCAAGGGGCTTAAACGGAAACATAGAAAAGGACACAATGTGACATATGTGCTAGCATTCACCTTTTTGTAGTGAAGTGATTTTGTATAATCCAAAGCGACTCAATCTGGAACTTCTATAAAACGGTGAATCATCAAACAACAAATTGGATGTGGAGGCATTTTAAACAGATGAGTGGATGTATTATGTACGTAATCAAAAGGACGCCACCTGAGCCATTACGCATAACTTCAAGATCTTAACATTATCAACTTCCTTAGTGAGAATTTTTTGCCTCAACTCTTGAATCTAACGACACAAAAAAAACTTTCAAATAAAGATCTAATGTGATTCACAAAAAGACCCGCAACAACATCAAGGCTAGGGATTTGTCGCGGTTAAGTTTGAAAACACGGGATGTAAGAATTCTTATGAAATGGTTGTAAAGAGATGAATATAGAGAATAGGTAATTGATACCTATTGCACACCCTTCCGAGACTCCCATGAGTAACGCACGCAATAAAAACAGAGATCAACCCTATGACTCCATTAGAGCTAGGTAGTAAGAAGAATATACCAAAGGTATCCTTTCTATCACAATCACGTTTCCCTAAACATCTTCGCTAAGAGATCAAAGCTAGTTTTCTATCACAAAGATCGTGTTACGCGAGCATGTTTTTGGGCTAGACTTGTACCTCGACTTTACTTCTGATATCATCTTATAAATCAGAGATAAGAGACATATATATTTACTGTCTCCCTTGAAGCCAATCCTCTGTTTACAGTGGATACAAATCTAGACGAGAAACTATAAACTACTAAACATAAGAAATATAAAACCAAAAATACCTAATCATTAATTCTAACATTCTGTAATTACTAATAATATGTCATCGTGCATTCAATAGTGTTATTGTGCATTCATTAACAGATGGAAGGTTCTCAAGTTGAGGACAGCTCTGGCCAGTGAAAAAAGCCGTCTGATTAGGTTCAGGCAATGCAATCTCACTAACCAACATCAGAACTACTGACATCATAGTTGGTCTATCTTCTGCATGATGTTGCACACATAGTAGGGCAACATGTATTGATCTTAGTACTTCAGAGACAACACACGAGGAGCGTAAAGATTCACACATGATCTCAATACTCTTGTTTTCTTTGTACAGTCTCCATGCCTAGATAGAACCAAAAGTCATATTTTAGGATGTTGTTCAAAAACGAATCAGTAGCTTCTGGTCATGATATTTGAACTTAGTATTAAGTTGACTTACATGTCCAAGAAGGTTGTCTCTGTGGTCTTCGTGAGAGAATTCTCTATTTTTCTTCCCACTAATGATCTCCAACACCATAACACCAAAACTAAATACATCCGACTTTATAGAGAATCGCCCGTGTACTGCATACTCAGGAGAAATGTAACCACTGCAGAAATGTTTAAAGAAATAAGCTGATATATTAGTATAAGTGGAAAATGTACTAAAGTTATGTCAATGGATTCTTACTAAGTTCCAACCACTTTCTTTGTCTTTGCATCGCCATCATGTCCTATAAACTTTCTAGCAAGGCCGAAGTCTGATATTTTTGGATTCATGTCACTGTCCAGCAATATATTACCTGCCTTGAGGTCTCTGTGAATAATTTGAAATCGGGAGTCTTGATGAAGATATAGAATACCTCGAGCCATCCCATAAATAATGCGAAAACGCTTAGGCCAATCAAGCATCAAACTTCTGGTTTCATCTGTAGTAAGGCAACTAATTAATTTATGAAGTATGAAAGCAAGAGACCAAGTGAAATCATATAGGAGTCAAACCAAAGAGATACAAGTCCAAGCTTTTGCTCGTCATATACTCATAAATCAAAATTAGTTCATTTCTATGAATGCAGTATCCAAGAAGCTTCACAAGGTTCCGATGCTGAAGTTTTGCAATACAAATGACTTCATTTCTGAACTCGTCCATTCCTTGTTGAGATGTTTCTGAGAGCCTCTTCACAGCTACTTCTTGCCCATCCTCTAGAACACCCTAAATGACTATAATTTAGAGTTGATGATAACTTATGATATTCTTTAACTATTACATTTTCGGTTCCTGATACTAATAAGAATTGTATTCTATTTGGAAAACATTGACCAATTACCTTGTAAACGGGACCAAAGCCACCTTCTCCAATTTTATTCGAGTCACTGAAGTTGTCAGTAGCCCTTGCTACTTTACATAAGCTAAAAAACTGTAAATCCTCAAGGTATTCTATTTCTAGACTTCTATGCCGTTCACCACCCCAATTTCCTACAATATGATATGTTTGATTAAATCTCCTTTCAAAAGAGAAAAGAATATGATTTGTTAAAAGTAGAAATGACCCATTTGTGTTACCTAGGCCTTTCATGTAAAGCGTTTTTCTACAGGCATATGCTAGCCCAGACAAAAGCAACACAACCGAAGACATTGACAGGATTATGATGATCACTCGTTTCCTTCTGTTGGAGTCAAACTGGAAGAACTTGCGACCTTTCATCAAAAAATGACAATAGTTGGTAAGTTTCATTTCACAAAGTTAGAACACAGTGATAGTATAATACAAGCATTGACGTTTAAATAAAGGTGTGCGATTCTAGATGGTCGTCAGGAAACATGTGTACCTTCTAAATCAGAAGCAGCCATTGGTATGTAGATATGTTGACATGAATCACACTCTCTGATATCCATGAGCTCATCGAACCATAGCAAACAACCACTTCCACCATTTCTGATATCTAAACTTGTATAAGCTGTACATGAACAATTTTTTCTGCATTTCATCTCACATTCTCCAAGAGTCATACTGTAATTATACCATGACCTTCGTGTATCTGGTACTTTCACTTCCGAAATTTTCTGAAACCCATCCCTATTCTCACATTTCAAAGGCTTTTTACGTTTACAGCCACTCGACCAATCAGATGCATACCATTCTTCCGGGATTTTTGGCTCAAAACCCTTGATACAAATACAGGGTGGATGCTTGTTAATCCTACAGCTTGCATATGGACCACAGAGTCCAAACCGACCACAACTATCTACCGCAACATCCGCATACACAGCCCACTCTTGAATTCGCTCAATCCAGTGCATAATCAATGTCTTTCCGTCCCATGTCAAAACTATCTTCATGAAAACCGAACTCTTAACTTTAAATTTATAATATACTTCCTTCTGATTAACTACAAATTCAGCTGATACAATTGGATTTGGTGTGTCAATTAAAAAGCCACTAAACCCGAGACCATTCCATGGTCCAAGTCTCGATACTAATGTTTGACCTTGCCATGCCAACGCTTGTGGATATCCATTTGTGTCTATCTTATAAGTATACATACCTATAGAAGGGTCATCAGGACTCCTCCAAGATGTGATGAACCGCTCTATACCGGTTACCAAATCCTTCCCATATTTCATTCCTGCTAATATCGTGTCACAAGGATAATCAAAACTCTGCCAAATTAGACTTTTATCCCTCACAACAAGATTACCATTATCCCTGAGTCGTACCACCACCTCATCCGTGTTATTACTACTCAAAGATACCATCGGATTGGATGCCCAGACCACGTTGTTCCCGCCACTGTAAAGCAGCAGGTTTCCCTCTCTGCTAACTTTAAACAAACCGGATGTATCATTAATTGGTGTCTCTCTGTTTGCAACCCATACAACATTACCTTTCGATATCTTCTTGAACCATATTCCCAAGTATCTGTTCTTGGATTTACCTGGGCTAAAAAATCCTAGTTCAAACATCTTCCCTTTAGAAACAACAGTTTCCCCATCTTTAATTTCCTGATTTGCAGATATTGTATCTATTGCAGTACAATCTGATAAGAGCAACATCAAAGCAATAACGAGGAGTACAATCACGGAACAGTTTTCCATTAAGCCAAGTTCTGATTCAAATATTTGTTTATCTTAGGGCATCTCCAATGCATCGAACGATTTCGAGTTTAATACATTGCCATGTCACCTCCACGTGAGCAGCCGATGTTTTGACATAAATTACTTGCAATGCATTGCACCATTTATAATATATAAAATAACTTGAAGAGTACAAAAAAAAATAGGGCCACAGTGCTTAATTTATGCTTTTCTATTATTATTTTATAGTAGTGAGGCCCATCAAGTACATTCTGTAAGGTATAATGATCGATCAAAACTGTACAACCGGCTATTATACGTATGGCTTATGTGGACTTCCACAATGGAGAGTTAAATAATTGAACTTGCCAAATCATCACTTTTTCTGACATTGAACGCATCCACCCTGGTGCATTGTGGATGCCCTTAGTAAAGTGTGGAGTACAATACACTACATATGAGGTACATTTTCTAATATTTGAACTTTGAGAGGTCAAAGTCAACTGAATGGAAGTATATCAATTAGACTATATGGCCAGTTGTGATAGTACCATAGTTCTAAATAGCTCGCTATAGCCCGCCTTAAGGCGCGCTAAAGCTTGAGGCGTGGCCTCCACACAACGTAATAGGATAAGGCGCGCTATAACTTGAGGTGCGGTAATTTTTTGAATTCAACTCCAAAAAATGAATATTGTTGTATGTAAGGAGAGTTTTCTAGTTTTAATTATTGTGTACAACATTTATTATGAACTTAACGTAAATATAATATTGAAATATGATAAAACAAATAAATATTTTTATATGTTGTACCGCTATAAGACACGCTTTAGAAACGCTAAAGCTTCGCTTTAGCCGCTAAAGCGTGTAACTTGAACATGCCGCCACGCCACGCCTCACGCTATTTATAACCATGGATAGTACCAGTAATATTTATCAACCATGGTTACGCTCAATTCACATTTTTTACTTATAAGTGTGCACGTACTTAATCCTAATCAAGTAGTGTCTTGACTTGTACTCGCGGCTATAAAGTTGCGTCTAGAGAAAAGAGGTGGAAAATGGGCAGGTTGGGTTTTGGTTCTAACGGGGTATGCGTTTAAACGTTTCATTTGGGAATATGGGTCAAACGGGTCTGGGTCAGAAATTAGAAAAAAATGGATCTCAATGCCTGGAAGTTTCCTAATGTTGAGACAAGTTCATATGGACCGACTTTTCTGACTACTAATGCAAATACTAGCAAAATATCTTGCATGTGTATGCTTCTGCATTACTGCATACCTAAAAAGAATGCAGTCAAACTCATATAGTATTAGATAATATCTGTGTATATCTTTTAACCACTGGTTACAGTCATAAAGTGGATACAAGTTTCTATAATAAACTAGTAAACAAAATAATCTAATAAAATCATAATCTCTAATATTGAATTGTAAGTTTATAGACTTTAATTTTAATAGTTGTGTGTTAGGATCGAACTCGGAATTATGTGATTTCACACAATACGTAAAGAGTTTATTTATTAATAAATGTATTTTATATATTTATTAATTAAGTTTTAATAGTTAGAAACTAACGATTAACGTGGATTAAACTAGAAGAGAAAAGAAGGATCTGGAACACCCTTCTAGAAGGGGTATCCGATCGGTGGGAAACAAAGGGGCAAAGAGGGAGAAGATTTTCTTTCCTAATTTGCGAATATCTAATCTTTGGCTACAAGTTTTTTAAAAGTCCACGAACATTAATTACGTACAATCACAGATTTAAATTAAACGTTTCGTAATTATTTTTTCAGATAATAAATGAAAGTGCTAATTCAAGTATTACGAAAGTATTATTCATTCAGGAAATAAATAATTCACGACATAATATATTTAAGAGGATTAATTTACGAACACGTACGCAATGTTTAAAGTCCACAAATATAAATATCACGCAGTCTCAGTTCTAATAAATATCGTGACGTAATTTAATTATTCATAAAATAATTATTAGTAAATAATTTACTTACTAGCTATTCCGTATTAAGTGTGTATTCATTTTTAGGAAATAAATAAACTCATGATGGGACCTAAAACACGCAAACGCAAGTTAATGTATAAACGAAATGAAAATATGAAACATTGGTGTTGGTGCTTATTGGGCCGCAGCTTAGAAACCAGTAGGGATAAGTGGGCTTTAAGCCCATTAAGCTGGTACAAAAAAAAACGGGGGGTCACCATTTTGTCTGGTCAAACATATTTCACACAAAACAAAAGGTAGGGTTTCTGTAACCTTGGAGGTGCCGTCGGAAAAAAAAAAGAGGGCGACGAATTGGTTGCCATTTGATTCGTGTGTGTTGTTGATTATGTACCTCAGATCACAAAAGGTAACCTTCCTCCTTCCTTCATTTAATCACGTAATCCATGTGTTAAAAAGAAATAATAATTATAATGTTAATTAAACATAAATCATGTATTGGAAGAATCAGGGGTGTCGGGTTTGTTTGGACTGCACAGAAACCGAGACCACTATGGTCTCGGTACAGTTACTATTGGGCCAGACGTGACCACAAGGGCTGTTTGGTTGATGTGTGTGGTTCTATGGTGATCTGGGTGTTTCGGCAGCAAACAACAACCAAAAACAGTGGGGAAAAATGACTAGCATGGTTGTTTAGGTTTAAACCGCAGATAAGGGGGTGTTTGGGTTTAACTCGCAGGAAGGGGGTGTTTGGGACTGTGACCAGTGGGAACTTTTGAAATACAAGCAGTGGGAATCATATAGTTAGCAGTGGGAACGTACAGTTAGCAGGGGGAACGTACACAAGCAGTGGGAACTAATCAAGCGGGGGGAACCATGGAAACGGCAGCAGTGGCTGCTGTGGGTTTGGCAGTAGGACCACAACCGAGCGGTTGTGGGTTTTGGTTCACGGTTGACCCGAGACAAAGTGTCTCGGGGAGTCTTTGACTCGGGGTTATCGGGTTTATATTTTTCAAATAATTCATGAAGAACGTTTTAATTTAAATCATTTAATTAATTACGTTTTTATACCTTAAATTATACGCGTTAAAAATGTTGTTTATTTTAAATATATATATTAGATAAATAATGTTAACTAGTTTTATAAATAAAAAGGTATGGTAATTATTAAATGATTTATTTTCCTTTTTGAAACCAATTAGAGAGACCTTTCTATTCTAGGAAACTTCTAATTTTAGAAACTTTCTATTTCGGGAAAACTTCCTATTTTAACAGGTTACTCAATATAGTTAATACCATATCAGGGTACAGTATAATATGTAGTAACTAGAAATACAGGATATATACTAATCGGTAAACATTTAAAGAACAGTCAGACTTATCATAATTACGCCGGACAATCAAATTAGTCAGATTATACATAAACAGTAATACAAGAATAAAATAAATTAAACTAAGAGCAGATGAGACTCAGTAATAGTAAACAGTAATCAGTTAACTCATTCGCGTCCGTTATTTATGTAGTATCCGTAAAGTCAGAGTCGATCCTTCAGCTTTCATTCTGATTTCATGACTGGACACGAGGTACGGATTTCCGTCCTTTCAGTAAGGATTTCCTTTCTATGCATGATTAGGATTCCCCGTCTGCAGCCAAATGTTTTCCTCAGTTTATGTTTAAGTTTATCAGTAATCATGTTAATAACTAAATAAATTGCCTGAGCATTATATACAAGCACGACCAGTTTATGTACTAGTTACGGAGGTACCGTAACCACGGCACTAGAGGCACCGGTGTCGTGACTCACATGCAGGAGAGTGATATCCTGCATCGTTCCACTCAGCTCAGCTTGGCCATTTTATCAGTATTATTAGTGGGGCGTACGGATGCATCCTAGGCTACAGTTTACAGTTTAGCAGGTGAATGTGGTGTGTGCTCTACAACCTTCACATTGGAGCTGATCCCTCCACCCAGCACAGTTATTTAGAGGTCACCCCTCTACAGCATGACGAGGTCACCCCTACAGTAATTCATGCACGGTTGTTACAACACGTGACCTATATAAGCTCTGGCAAATAAAATACAGTAAATGCATGTTTTCAGAATTAATAGTTATATTTCAGTATCAGTTTATATGAACCAGGTTTTTCAGATTTGGTACAAAGTCCTACCACATGTTACATATCAGCCTTATAGCTTCATTGTTGTCTTCTAATTCATTACTTCAGTACATTCTTATCATGCTTTATCCGTCCACTGAGTGTTATGCTCAGCCGTAGTTCCTTTCATGTTCTAACGGCAGGTACACCAGGACACTCTTAGGATTCTGAGAGCATGTGCATTTGGATGGAAGCTATCCAGATTTCTTACTTTATGCATTTCTTACATTATTCTGCTTATTTGGACATTGTTTAGTCCTTTTCCTCAGTATTTACTTTTTATGTTTTGAGCTTAGGTTGGATTACCGATGTTTGATTCCGGTATTTCCGTTATGGTCATTTAATGTTTTAGGACATTTACCTTATGCTTTGATGACACGCCATAAATACACGTAACGGTCCACTTATCCAAGTGGGGTGTTACAATTATGGTATCAGAGCGCAAGGTTCGACCTGTAGGCTCTAAAACTTGACCTGTGACTAGTGGATAGTCACCAGGAACTTCCCAGATTTTGGCGTGGTTATCTTTCATGTTTCTCATGCATTTATCAGTCAGTCTTCTTCATGTATCATTCAGTTTTTCTTAAAATTTTGACTAAGTAAAAGGTTGGTACAGGACTGGCCATATTTAGTCGCATGTGCTTTTCTGCGAATTTTGTTTTGGTGAACCGACCCATAGGCGTTCACCCTTGCCCGTTCAGATTTTTGTATTGGTGAACCGACCCAATGGCGTTCATCCTTACTCTTGACAGATTCATGCTTTCAGTCGAATATTACTTGGTGAACCAGCCCATATACGTTCACCAAGGTTCAGATCAAAGTTCATGTTTTTCAGTTGAATGTTGTTTTGTGAACCGATCCATAGTTGTTCACCTTTGTCATATCATGACGTTTCATAAAATCTTGACAAATATGAATTGGACTACAACCAACCATATTTAGTCCCAGATCGTAAAGTTCTACACATGACAGTTCTCAGAAAATTTTGATAAGTATGGACCGAACCAAAATCGCCCATACCTAGTCACATGTTGTCCTTAAATTATGTGTATTGAACCATGGCCATCCACATCAGTTGACGTTAAACCTTAGTTGATTATTCTTCTATGTTCCTTGTATCCGTCAAGTTTATACTCTCACGTGAATGTCGTTTTCATGCTGACTAAGTTCATGTCTCCTTATAAGGATTATGTTTCTAGCAAGGTGATGATGTTTACATGCTAAGATACAGAAGAAACCATTTTCATGATAAATCATGATTGGATTTCATTAATCATGCTTCATGCTGACCACTGTTGGGACATCGATTATATCATACTTTTCAACCGCGATACAACCAGCAGTAAGTCGACGCAGAAATTGTCAGCCTATCATGTTACTTATTTCAGATCAGTTTACTACCGTTTAAATCAATTTATTTCTTTGATCATGTCAGACAATTAACACCAGTATCGATCATCTCATAAAATTTCCATCAGTGCCATGTACAGTATTCCATTTGTACCCCATGTACAGTGTCTCACTCATACTCCACGTACAGTATTTCATGTGTACTCCACGTACAGTGCCTCAGATATGTTCCATGTACATTATTCATTTTGTACATCATGTACAGTAGTCCAGGTGTACTCCAGGTACCCTACTCCATGGATATTGCAAATCGATCCTCAATCATCTCAGGCGTTTCCACTTGTCGATATTCTACCAGATGTTGATGCTGCTCATGAGTTGAAGATTTTATCAGATACTGATGCTGCTAACACATTGAAGACCTCACAAATGCTGATGTTGCTGATGCTTTGGAGATTTCCCAAGATGCTGCTTCTGTTTATACTATAAAGATTTTGCAGAACAAGGACGGAAACTATAACTTTGAAATTTCTGACAAGTATAAATTTCAACCATGAGACACTACCATTCCATTCCATACTTTTACCTTCTCAGCTAGATGTCACATTTCACTCAGCTAACCGTTCATTTAGAAGAGTGGGAATCGGAACCTAGCCGGCCACTCAGCAGAATAATTACAGGAATCACGGTTATGATAATGACCGTCATAAGGTGACAGACAAAGCAGTAGTGACAACCACCGTGCTTATAATTAATCAGTCAGTAACCATCGGAATTCCGGAACGGACGTGACCAGAAATACAGAGGTCAGTAATCTAATCGGTCCGCCAACCCTAGTTGTTACCCGAAAATTTTTTCAGCCTTGTTCAAATTCACCTACTAAAACACATGTTAGGACATCAGTCAAGACATGGGTCTCTATTATCTTTTTTGAAAACACCTTTCAGGACACCGGATACGATACATGTCATATGCATACCTTCTCAAGGTACGAGTCAAGACTCATAACTCCAGTATGTTTTCTAAACCAAGCCCTCAGAAATTCAGGGTACCTTTAAGAAAGGGGTATACCCATTCTAATAAATCAGATCATTTAAAATTCAGTCACCACCACTAAAATGTTATTCAGATTAAACAAATAGTATTCATTCTATGAGGTTACAGACGAACACATTCAGTGAAAGTCGCCACAGTACCACCCATGTTTATTAAGTTCTCCTTTTAGTTAACGACGAGATCCGTCTTACTAAATCCCATATATATTCATTATATTTTGCCAGAAAAATCAGTACAAATTGTTTCTGCCTTACAAGCGCGTGACTTATCAGTCCATAACTACGAAGACTTTTAGCTACCAGTTATAAATTTCACTTCTAAAAATTCCTCAAATCCATGATCAGCAGATTATACAAAATTTCTAGATGTCATTCCATAAATTCCTTCCTAACTACGAGACATAATTTAACATCGAGCTCGTCTCAAGAATAGTGCCTGTTTCCAAAACTCCTAGTCCAGAGTTGCATCTAAGTTAAAAGGGTTGCAGTAGTTGCTGCAAGAATTACCGGAATGACGCTTTATTCGCCCTGGCGCACCACCAGGAAGTGCACCGTTCTGCCTATCAGGGAGGAGGTGTATCTGATCTACTATGAGGTCTTAAACATTTTCCTGAACAATTTCCGATCATGCTACCATCAGTGGTGAGAGAAGAACATGATGTTTTTTTTCCGATTTCTGTTGAATACGTCACAGTCTCTATAAAATTTTGACTTATACGTCTGGGCTCCCTAATGCCCCAACTATAGTATGAAATGTATGAATTAATTTTTATGACTTCGCAGACAAAATCGTCAGTATGTTCTTTGATAACAGTCTGATATTCTAAATTCTAAAGAAGAACACGATAATCATCTTCTCACAGTGGTATAGATTCTCTGATAGGAGAAAGATCATATACGCAGCCTTCTAGATATGAATCCTTGTAGAACAAGGTGGTATTTCTGGACCACACTATTTCAGTATAAAGGAATTTCAGACAATCTCGCGAAGGTGAAGGCCATCACCAGATGGTCACGACCGACGCCGGTGAACGAAGTACAAAATTTCTAGAATTCAGTTGGCTACTACCGCCGAAATTGCTGAAAGTCCTCTTAATTAGCTTTCTATGGCTAAGCTTTCACATAAAGGAGAGGACCTACACTAAAATTTTGTATTCCATAAGATCCTACGCTACGAGAGATCTATTTTACCCAGACTCAAAATTCTTTCATGTCTAATCACTCATATTCCACCAGAAGGTACCGTAATCCCAGGCAGAATTTTGATAGAAGCAGTATAACATAAATTGATGCAACTATGTCCTCAGGCATCCAGATAGGACACCGACATGCTGCAGAAAATTCAGCAATAGGTCGTATGATTCCAAAGTATTCCATCAACAATCTTGTCAGATCGAAATTAGCGTTCGCGAATCGCGCTCACGTTCATGTTCACAATCACGTATACGTTCACATTTAAGTTCACGTTTATTTTCACTTTCACATTTAAGTCTCAGTCGCAGTATGATGTTATTTCAATTCATACTTTGTGCTATCTCATGATTTAAGCTCACGTTAATGTTGGTAACATTGTCCACGTTCAAGTTCGTGGGCCAGTTCGCAATACACGTTTCACGGTTTATTACCGAATACGGATACAAAAAGCTTAAGAAACCAGACTCAAGTTAGCAGAGCTTCTCCATACCCAGGAAGACGTTTCACGTCTCAGGCCATATCGGTTGTCATTCTCTCCTCAGTCAGCATATGTTCATGATATGTCCTAGCATCACGTTCACAGTATGTTTCATGTATCATCGGGCACAATATATTCCATGCCCATTATTCCTCATATAATCGTGAACCCCGTTCACAATTGCTCACGTAGTACGTTCACAATTATTCACGTAGTTCGTCCATTTATAAGTTCAACAGCTTACCCAGAGATATAAATATTATCTTTTCTTGATATTTGTACGTACCGTTCCGTGTATTCTTCATGCTATAGTTATTCTTTCTATCAGATTCAGAGAATCCATCTTAAGTATGAAACCAGAAACCATTCAGCATCATCAGGACAGGGTCATCAGAACCAAGATTTTTATTTATTTATTATGTTTAGACCTTTATGTTCTTTCAGTCATGTCACGTTCCATGTTCTCTTCAGCCATGTCATGTTACATGATCATTTCAGTCATGTCAGGTTTATACCTATCAGCAGCATTATGTCTTAATTAGAAGACAAATTATCCTTCAGCTTATTTGTCTTTTCAGTTTACGTGTTCTTTCAGTTCCTATAACTTCATCAGCTTATACCTTTAATTCGAGGACGAATTTCTCCTTTTTAGAGGGGAAGAATTGTAAAACCCAGTATAATCGCATCTTTAATTCGGGGACGAATTATTTTTTTTAGAGGGGAAGAATTGTAAAACCCGCTTTAAAAGTCCACGAACATTAATTACGTACAATCACAGATTTAAATTAAACGTTTCGTAATTATTTTTTCAGATAATAAATGAAAGTGCTAATTCAAGTATTACGAAAGTATTATTCATTCAGGAAATAAATAATTCACGACATAATATATTTACGAGGATTAATTTACGAACACATACGCAATGTTTAAAGTCCACAAATATAAATATCACGCAGTCTCAGTTCTAATAAATATCGTGACGTAATTTAATTATTCAGAAAATAATTATTAGTAAATAATTTACTTACTAGCTATTCCGTATTAAGTGTGTATTCATTTTTAGGAAATAAATAAACTCATGATGGGACCTAAAACACGCAAACGCAAGTTAATGTATAAACGAAATGAAAATATGAAACATTGGTGTTGGTGCTTATTGGGCCGCAGCTTAGAAACCAGTAGGGATAAGTGGGCTTTAAGCCCATTAAGCTGGTACAAAAAAAACGGGGGGTCACCATTTTGTCTGGTCAAACATATTTCACACAAAACAAAAGGTAGGGTTTCTGTAACCTTGGAGGTGCCGTCGGAAAAAAAAAAGAGGGCGACGAATTGGTTGCCATTTGATTCGTGTGTGTTGTTGATTATGTACCTCAGATCACAAAAGGTAACCTTCCTCCTTCCTTCATTTAATCACGTAATCCATGTGTTAAAAAGAAATAATAATTATAATGTTAATTAAACATAAATCATGTATTGGAAGAATCAGGGGTGTCGGGTTTGTTTGGACTGCACAGAAACCGAGACCACTATGGTCTCGGTACAGTTACTATTGGGCCAGAGGTGACCACAAGGGCTGTTTGGTTGATGTGTGTGGTTCTATGGTGATCTTGGTGTTTCGGCAGCAAACAACAACCAAAAACAGTGGGGAAAAATGACTAGCATGGCTGTTTAGGTTTAAACCGCAGATAAGGGGGTGTTTGGGTTTAACTCGCAGGAAGGGGGTGTTTGGGACTGTGACCAGTGGGAACTTTTGAAATACAAGCAGTGGGAATCATATAGTTAGCAGTGGGAACGTACAGTTAGCAGGGGGAACGTACACAAGCAGTGGGAACTAATCAAGCGGGGGGAACCATGGAAACGGCAGCAGTGGCTGCTGTGGGTTTGGCAGCAGGACCACAACCGAGCGGTTGTGGGTTTTGGTTCACGGTTGACCCGAGACAAAGTGTCTCGGGGAGTCTTTGACTCGGGGTTATCGGGTTTATATTTTTCAAATAATTCATGAAGAACGTTTTAATTTAAATCATTTAATTAATTACGTTTTATACCTTAAATTATACGCGTTAAAAATGTTGTTTATTTTAAATATATATATTAGATAAATAATGTTAACTAGTTTTATAAATGAAAAGGTATGGTAATTATTAAATGATTTATTTTCCTTATTGAAACCAATTAGAGAGACCTTTCTATTCTAGGAAACTTCTAATTTTAGAAACATTCTATTTCGGGAAAACTTCCTATTTTAACAGGTTACTCAATACAGTTAATACCATATCAGGGTACAGTATAATATACAGTAACTAGAAATACATGATATATACTAATCGGTAAACATTTAAAGAACAGTCAGACTTATCATAATTACGCCGGACAATCAGATTAGTCAGATTATACATAAACAGTAATACAAGAATAAAATAAATTAAACTAAGAGCAGATGAGACTCAGTAATAGTAAACAGTAATCAGTTAACTCATTCGCGTCCGTTATTTATGTGGTATCCGTAAAGTCAGAGTCGATCCTTCAGCTTTCATTCTGATTTCATGACTGGACACGAGGTACGGATTTCCGTCCTTTCAGTAATGATTTCCTTTCTATGCATGATTAGGATTCCCCGTCTGCAGCCAAATTTTTTCCTCAGTTTATGTTTAAGTTTATCAGTAATCATGTTAATAACTAAATAAATTGCCTGAGCATTATATACAAGCACGACCAGTTTATGTACTAGTTACGGAGGTACCGTAACCACGGCACTAGAGGCACCGGTGTCGTGACTCACATGCAGGAGAGTGATATCCTGCATCGTTCCACTCAGCTCAGCTTGGCCATTTTATCAGTATTATTAGTGGGGCGTATGGATGCATCCTAGGCTACAGTTTACAGTTTAGCAGGTGAATGTGGTGTGTGCTCTACATCCTTCACATTGGAGCTGATCCCTCCACCCAGCACAGTTATTTAGAGGTCACCCCTCTACAGCATGACGAGGTCACCCCTCCAGTAATTCATGCACGGTTGTTACAGCACGTGGCCTATATAAGCTCTGGCAAATAAAATACAGTAAATGCATGTTTTCAGAATTAATAGTTATATTTTAGTATCAGTTTATATGAACCAGGTTTTTCAGATTTGGTACAAAGTCCTACCACATGTTACATATCAGCCTTATAGCTTCATTGTTGTCTTCTAATTCATTACTTCAGTACATTCTTATCATGCTTTATCCGTCCACTGAGTGTTATGCTCAGCCGTAGTTCCTTTCATGTTCTAACGGCAGGTACACCAGGACACTCTTAGGATTCTGAGAGCATGTGCATTTGGATGGAAGCTATCCAGATTTCTTACTTTATGCATTTCTTACATTATTCTGCTTATTTGGACATTGTTTAGTCCTTTTCCTCAGTATTTACTTTTTATGTTTTGAGCTTAGGTTGGATTACCGATGTTTGATTCCGGTATTTCCGTTATGGTCATTTAATGTTTTAGGACATTTACCTTATGCTTTGATGACACGCCGTAAATACACGTAACGGTTCACTTATCCAAGTGGGGTGTTACAAGTTTAATAACCTTATAAATACCCATGGGATTAAGATATCCCTCGTAACTTTTCACCCTTCTTTTCCTCTTCTTTTCTTGCGATCGGCTGAACAACCCACAAAGGGTTCTCGGTTTGATTTTTCCATTTCACATTATTGCTCGTTTTATACGAATAAGGTTTTCGGTTAACTCGTTATTATACGTGTGTACAAGAATGTAATATAATCTCACTATAAGTTATATCTTGGATCGATTAACAAAACGGTAAGGGGTTAATCATTGATCCTCACAAACCCTAATTGGTGATTTGTTCTTGTTCGGTGGAATCGCATTGTAAAAGGTGCGTAACCCGAATTGATTAATTATGAATGTGTTATTATTATGATTATATGTTTCAATCGCTTCCACTATTACGTGCTTTGATATTTAATTATGGTTTTAAACTTCATAAACCTACAGTGGCATCAAGAGCCGTTTTAACATGTTATAATTATCGATATCTAAAGATCTTTAACTAATAATTGTTTTGAGTTAAGACCATATGTTTTTTTGTGTTTATAAATTTTTTTTTAGGTTTTGTTTTTTTGGGCGATTTATATAAAAAAAATTTGAAGCCCTAAAAATTACATGTGTTGATCTTTGGAAAATTGAATGATTAATTGTTATGTCATGTAAATAAGGTTACGATCCGTTGAGATTTCATTAATTGATAAATGATTTGTGTGGATCTATGACGAACGTGCATGTTGTTCATGGATCATATAATTTTTATGTGGTAATTGTTATGTATATGTGCTACTCTTTTTTTTAATAAATATAGAATTAGAGAAGACTTTTATATGAATATAAAAACCTAGATTTGAAAATTTATTGAATAAAATCATATGCAAGTGGCTATTTGATTTATTTATTGCACATATAAATTGTTATTATGTGTTTATGTTTTAGTTTTTTTTGTTTGCCTATTTGTTTATTTAAATTACATGAATTATTGTAAATAAGGGTAATTTTTTTAAGAAAAATAATATGGACTTAATCATATAAAAATTAAAAACTGTTTTGAGATCTAAATTACATAAAATTATGTTCATTGGTAATTTTGCAATAATAATTAGAAAGGCCCGTCGAATTTGACAAACTGTGTGGTGGGTATAACGCGTCGCTGGTTGAACCCGACTAAGGAAGGAGGTTACACCATTTGTCGCTGACCAAATTCCCAGCTCGCTTGTGCGTCAAAGTGGAGTTACCTATGATTATCTATTTACACAATTACTTTCAGGTGGATTTGCTGCCAATTCACATCCAAAACACAATGAATAAGGTTATTCCTTTGTGCTTTAGCCGAGTTCTAGAAAAAGTAAGTTGTGGATTTTATTGCGGGTAATTCTTTAATTGGTTTAATCAATGCCTCAACGACAATTTATGTATATTTAATCTTGCCAAAAAAGTTTACTAAATATTTTTTATTAAACTTATGTTATGGAGATGTATGCATGCTTCTCCATACATAGATTTTGATTTTCCACATCAAAATTTCTAGCCGAAAATTTAAGACAAATGCCATCTAACCGACGAACACTTGAAGTTACAATGTCATCATGTGAGACCATTGACGAGATTGTGATGGAAAGAAAACTTTTGTGATTGAATGAGACTTCACATGAATAGTTTTACATTCTTTAGATTAGACGACTTAATTAAGTTACTTAGTGAGATCTAGAAACTTAAGTCATTAAGAGGGGATGAAACAGTTTACAATGCAACGAGTTTTAGCAATGTAAGTCCCTAAAGAATCTAGAAATTGAAAATTGTTTGTCAATAAATTGTTTGACAAGTTACCATGCTAAATACAATAATTACTAGCAGATCAACTGATGTAATAGATTTATGTAAATATTGATTCTAGTTTTCAAGAAAATACTATGGTTAATTTTATTTTCTTGAAAGTATTGTTGAAAATACTAATATTTCAACTTATTTCTGTAGAAATGGCTCAACCCGAAAACAACAACACTTTAAGTTCGATGTTCAAAACTTTTTTTAAACGTAAAGAACTGACTAATCAAAACTTCAACGATTGATATCGCTCACTAAGAGTTGTCTTGAGAGTAGCGGGTACTTATGAATACTTGTTGATGCCAGTTCCTCCAGAATCCGCTGAGGGGGCTTCTGACGCTGATAAACTAGAATGGAAAGTTGAATACAAGAAGCATAATGACGTGGCTTGTTTAATGCTTAGGAAAATGCCACCTACTCTTCAAAAGAAGTTCGAGCATTATCCTCCACAAACCATGCTTGAAGAACTCAAGAAAATGTTTGAGAAGCCTCAAGCTATGGAGATCCACGATTTAGTATATGCTTTGCACAGCTGCAAACAAGCCCCAAGAAAATCCGTAAGTGCTCACTATTTGGAAACGAAAGGTTTCATGGACCAACTACATGCACTTGGGAAATCCACCGACAATGATATGGCGATTAACTTAATCAATAGGTCCCTTAACAAGGATTTTGGCGATTTTGTTAGAAATTCAATATGCATTGCGCAGGGAAGATTTGCAGACAATGCTCATTGCCTATGAAAAGAGTTTAAAGGACAAGGCATCGACCTCTACTCCTCAAGTACTTAACATACAAAAGGGTAGAGTGAGTAAGCCAAAACCGCAATCGAAAAAAAAAGATGAAAGGCAAAGGCAAAGGTGATAAAGGCAAGTAAGTTGTGACTTATTAAAAGCCTAAGCAAAATCTTTCTAAGAAGAATCAATCTCAAAAGGATGAGAATTGTCACCACTGCGGCGCTAGTGGTCACTTGAAGAGGAACTGCCCTCTGTATCTCGAAGAGTTGCGAGAAAGTAAGAGAAAGAAGTCTGAGCACAGTGTTGCAGCTTCATGTAACTTATTTATGATTGAATTATTTAATTTAACATACAAATTAAATTCTCGGGTATATGATACGGGATGCGGTATTAACATTTGTAATACGCTTCAGGGGTTTAAGATGGAAAGGAAGTTATCCTATGGAGAGCAATATTTGCAAGCGGGCAATGGAGCACAAGTAGCTGTTGAAGCCATAGGAGTGTTTAATTTAGTTTTACTTTCGGGTTTAGTACTGATCTTAAACAATTGTGATTATGCACCTTCTATTGTTATAGGTGTCATTTCTTTTTCTTGTTTGTTGGATCTTGGATTTGTTCACACTATTCATAGCAATGGAATTTCTGTTTCAAAAATGGTATTTTTTTTATTTTAATACAATTGCTGTGAATGGTTTGTTTGAAATTGACATGCATGATAATGTTTCCAAGAAAAATAATAATTCTGTTTTTAGCATGAATAAAAAGAGAAAGTTAGACTCGAATTCTTCTTATCTTTGACATTGTAGACTTTCCCATATTGGGAAGACACGCATACAAAAGCTTCAACGTGAAGGTCTTTTGGAAAATATCAATGATGAATCATTTGATAAATGTGAGTCTTGTATCTCTGGAAAGATGAGCAATAAATCTTTTAGTAGTAATATTGAAAGAGCTACAGATCTACTTGGTTTGATACACACTGGTGTGTGTGGACCACTTAGACATGTGTTAAGGAAAGGTGCTAGCTACTTCTTAACATTTATAGATAATTTCAGCCGTTATGGTTATGTTTATTTACTTAAGCATTAACATGAGGTATTTGAAACATTCAAAAATTTTTAAAGCTGAAGTAGAACTGCAACTAGGAAAAAAGATTAAAGCTCGTTCTGATAAAGGTGGTGAGTACTTAAGCCAAGAGTCTAAAGATAATCTAAGTAAGAATGGATTGTTCATAATCTTACTTCTCCGTATACTCCACAACAAAATGGTGTATCCTAAAGGAGAAATCGTGCATTATTAGATATGGTACGATCTATGTTTAATCTTACAACTTTACCATTATCCTTTTGGGACTATGCCTTAGAATATGTTGTTTGTATTCTTAATATGGTTCCCACAAAGAAGGTAAATAAGACACCATATGAAATATGGCATGGAAAATCGCCTTACTTATCTTATTTCAAGGTCTGGGGTTGTGAGGCGTATGTGAAACGTGACTCAGCTGATAAACTCCAACAACGATATGTGAAATGTATCTTTGTAGGATACCCTAAGAAAACTATGGGTTACTACTTTTATTTCCCACCTGAAAACAAGGTTATTGTTGCAAGGTATGGAGATTTTCTTGAAAGAGATCTCATCTCTCAAGAATTCAGTGGGAGAAATTATGATCTTGAAAAGGATCATATAGATACATTACCTTCTAAAAACACTAACACCAGAAAGTCTGGGAGTTCCAACGGAATTAATTCATGTCCGTAGATCCGAAAGGACTATACGTGCACCCAGTCGTCTATGTCTTAACATAAATGATGAAGATGATGAATTAGGGGATCTCGGTGAACATGCTAATTATAAGTTCGTGATGCTTCATCCTGAAAAGGTTAAGTGGACTAGTGCAATGGATGAGGAAATGAACTCCATGAAAATAAATGAAGTTTGGATTCTTGTAGATCCACCTCCAAATGCTAAGGTAGTGAAATGTAGGTGGATATTCAAGAAGAAAACTGACATGGATGGAAAAATACAATCCTATAAAGCTCATTTAGTAACTAAAGGTTTTACTCAAACTTTTGGTATTGACTACGAGGAGACATTTTCTCTAGTAGCAGACATAAGAGCTATTAGGATTCTCATAGCTATAGCAGCATACTATGACTATGAGATATGGCAAATGGATGTTAAAACTACCCTCTTTAATGGTCGCTTAGATGAAAATATCTATATGCAGCAAGCTGAAGGGTATTTTGATCCTAAGTATCCAAAACGCGTGTGTAAACTTCAAAGATCTATTTATGGTTTGAAGCAAGCATCACATCAATGGAATAAGCGATTTGATGAAGAAATCAAAAAGTTTGGATCCGTGATGAGCCATGTGAATATCGCAAAGCTAGTGGGAGTAATGTAGTGTTCCTAATCTTATATGTTGATGACATATTAATCATGGGAAGTAACATACCAAGACTTAAAGAAGTTAAGGATTATCTTGGTAAATGTTTTTCTATGAAGGATTTAGGAGAAGCTGCATACATTCTGGAAATTAGAATCTATAGAGATAGGAGTAAATGGTTAATTGGTCTTAGTCAAAGTACTTATCTTGACAAGATATTGAAGAACTTTAATATGCATAACTTCAAGAAAGGTTTTCAACATATGGAGGTTAAGCATGATTTAAGTCATGAGATGGATGCATCAATACCTGAAGAGGTGGAATATATGAAGAAAGTTCCTTATGCTTCGGCTGTAGGATCTATCATGTATGTTGTAAGATGCAAAAGGCCAGATGCATCGTTTGCTCAGAACATAGTCAGTCGTTACCAACAGAATCCAGGGAAGTTCCACTGGGTTGTTGTTAAACATATTCTAAAGTACTTGAAGCGTATAAAAAATATGGTTTTAGTGTTAAGAGGGAAGCCAGATACATAACTGAATGTGGTTTGGATTATGAAGTTTATTGGAGATCTTGGAGTGATGCTTTCAATAAATGAACCTATTAATATGTATTGTGACAGTTCTGCCGCAATCGTATTTACCAATGATCCTGAATTCATGAAGGGCGCTAGACACTTTAAACGTAGATATCACTATGTTCGAGAGCAAGTCAAGGCTGGTGAAATCAAATTAATAAAAGTTCACACAGATAATAACTTAGTTGATCCTTTTGCTAAGATTTTGCCTAGAGGAAATGTTATTGAACATGCCAATAGAATTGGGCTTCGTTTAGCTAGTGATTTCATGGAAATCTATGATTAGTATTTGGATAAAGGATGTTAGACATTATTATTTAATGAAATAAAGTATTGGTTATGTTTATTCTTGTTATTTAATTTTGTGTCCTATTTTACACGTTTTAATCCGTGAATATTATTATATTCCAAATGTCCATTGTCAATTAATAATATGGGAGTATTATTAGTTTAAGATAAATCTAAATTGTGATAGAATATACTTGAAAGTATATTGATGTGTTTACATGTCAAATTTAAATGATATTCAGTGAATTGGATATAAGACTTATCCGAACTATATGATCATACTTTATGGATCTTTGTCATCATGTAAATCATAAATAGTTATCCTTAGACCTGAGATACCAGGAAAATGTCATGGATCTAGTGCATTTGTGTGAAATAATCTAAAGTTATACGTAACTGGTGGCCATAAGGGTTATTTTCAGAAGTGTTGCAAAATTCATAACTTTTGCTTGTAGTCAATATGGGATTTGTTTCCTCCAAATTCGTTTTGGAGTTTAATACAACTGGGCCCCTCGTGAGATTAGTAAGATGTTTGTGTGACCGCACCTAAAGTCATTCTAAACTATGTTTAGAAGTTTTGGTAATCTTGCTTACTCGGATAAATGAGAAACAAAATAGTTAATTAAGGAATGACTAAGATCCATATCCTTATTAACATTGTATTAGAAATTAAATGATAATAATAATGATGAATCATTAAAAGGTTTTATCCAGGAGACCCTACTCGAGTTGTACTAAAGGCATCGGCGTGTAACTAGACGCTAACCGATGTGATCACTCTATTAAAATATGTCCAAGTGGGAGTTGTAAGTTTATGGGCTTTAATTTTAATAGTCGTGTGTTAGGATCAAACTCGGGATTACGGGGTCGCACACAATACGTAAAGAGTTAATTTATTAATAAATGTATTTTATATATTTATAAATTAAAACGAGCTTTAAACATTAACGATCGTTACCTGTTAATAGTTAGAAACTAACGATTAACGTGGATTAAACTAGAAGAGAAAATAAGGATCCGGAACACCCTTCTAGAAGGGGTATCCGATCGGTGGGAAGCAAAGGGGCAAAGAGGGAGAAGATTTTCTTTCCTAATTTGCGAATATCTAATCGTGGGCTCGAATTTTAATACCCTTATAAATACCCATGGGATTAAGATATACCTTATAACTTTTCACCTTTCTTTTCCTATTCTTTTCTTGCGATCGACCAAACAACCTACAAAGGGTTTTTGGTTTGATTTTTCCACTTCACGTTATTGCTCGTTTTATACGAACTAGGTTTTCGGTTAACTCGTTATTATATGTGTGTACAAGAACATAAGATAATCTCACTATAGATTATATCTTGGATCGATTAACAAAGCGGTAAGGGGTTCATCATTGATCCTCATAAACCCTAATTGGTGATTTTTTCTTGTTCGTTGGAATCGCATTGCAAAAGGTACGTAACCCTAATTGATTAATTATGAATTTGTTATTATTATGATTCTATGTTTTAATCGCTTTCGCTGTTACATGCTTTGATCTTTAATTATGGTTTTATAATTGTTATGAACTTCTTAAATATCTACAAATAATGTGTTATCCTGCATTCATAGTGTGATGGTGCATTGATTAGCAGATGGTATGGACTCAATTTGGGGACAAATTTAATTTGTTCAATGAAAAAGGCGGCTGATTAGGCTCGGGCAATGCACTCTCACTGACCAACATTAAAATCACTGACAAGATAATTGTCCTATATTATGCATGATGTTGCACACATAATAGGGCAACATGTATTGATCTTAGTACTTCAGATACAACGGCTGGTCCGTGTAATGATTCACTCGTGAGCTCAATGCTTTTGTTATCTTTGTAGAGTCTACATGCCTAGTCATATCATAATTAATACTTTAGTAAGTATTAGAAGGATGCTCCTAGAAAATTAATCAGTAGCTTCAAGTCAAAAATAACAATTGACGGTGAATATTATTGCATAAGCTACAAGCACAAAAATATCATAACTGAACTAATTGGTGGTATGCATTATTGCATGTGTTTTCTCGGTGGAAGCCATTCTTATATAAATAGTATCACCATCATCAGACTCGGTTATATCCTTGAGCTCATCAAACGATATGTTTGATTCACGCCAAAAAAACTGAAATAATATATTTACGAAGCTACTCGCATACTGAATGTTTGGTTCACGCCAAAAAATTGAATTCTTAGTTGACTTAACATGTGACAGTTTTGGGTGAAATTTTTTATTTGAATCCAAAACGAAAGTTTTAGAAAAATATTTATAGATTGACCATCTAAACCCCCTAATTATTCTTAATGTTTTGCATACGCTTATTTTACTATATCAAATTTAACGGTACTAAGCGAGTAACTAAACTAGGGGTAAACATTGGCCGAAAGTAGTGTACAGTCCAGTCCGTGAAGGCACGATGGTCGATCACTAGATCAGACTGTTTTAGGTTAAAACCACGGACCGAGGACCGGAATAAATCGGGTTCGTCCCGGTCAGGTCGGTCCGGTTCGTCGATCTGGTACGAAGATTGGCTTGTGAGAAACCGAACTATTGATAAAATTATTTCAAGAAGATGAAGACGAACCACGACCGGATTTCAAAGCTACCTGACTGTATTATTCACCTCATATTATCAGAATCACGTGTTCTAATAAGTGTGTTGTCTAAGCGGTGGTTTGCTGTAACGCATCGTTTCTTATTTTAATTTTTTCGTAAGACTCACAGTTTAACTTGTTTTCCTATCCCGTGTATACGTTGTCTAGATTATACGAGGAGAGAATATCAGTGCACAAACTCAACATCATTGCATCACTAAGAATCTTGAGGAAATATAGTTTTTGTGACATTGTCTCGATTTAGTTCTTGAAAAAGGCTTAGAAGTGATGATCTTCGTTTTTATTATCATCATAATCTTCCAATATTTTGTTTCCCAAACACGCTCTTGTACGCCTCTTCCTTAACATCTTTGAAGTTGCATCAGTGTGAGTTGCCTTCCTCCTTGATGGTTGATGTTGTGAGTCTAACATTCATGATATATAGATCATCGTCCACAGTCTTCCTAGGAGGTTTTACATGCTGAGAAGCACAACTGGGTTTAGACTGTGTAACTTCAGGAACAAATTGTTCCGTTAAAGGGGGATAACTAGACTCTTTGGTTTCATACACAACATTGGGTTTCACATCTAGTTGATTCAAGATACTAGAGTCAGATGTGCATGAGGAGTATTTACTAGTGTCAGATTTTGAATCACTAGTACTTCCTTCCTTTTTACCATACAAAATGTTAGACTCATCTGGATCTTTGGTGTTTACAGGAGTTAGATCAATACCAAACAAGGGTCGGGGTACACCTTGCATCCCTTCTGCATACCTATTGTTTGTAGGGACATTTTATCTATCACTTTTAGAACACTCAAAAGTCTTTTTTCCCAAATATTTTTCATTCAAAACAAGACCTGTTTCTTCATTCACATATCCCAAACCAGTTTTGTCATAATAACCCATTTGAGATGTCAAAATCTTTCTTAGACCCTTTGAAGAGTTTTGCCAATTTTTAACAGTCTCCTTTTCTTTATTAAGGTTAACTTTCAAATCTTCTTGTTTTGTCAAATCATTTGACATTTTTTTAACTGTTTTAAGCTCAATTTTCTTTTCACTTAAGCTAATAGACAAAAACCTAATCCTTTTGGAAATTCACTTTATGTGACAACATTTCGGAATTCCCATTAGTTATCATAGTCACATACATAGGTACTAGACTAGGAAAATATGTATAGTTTAGGCACATATGTGACTACATATACCCCTCCAAGGCTTCCAAGGAGGGGTTGAGCTTTTTGTTTTTCATTATCATTTTATACATTTCACTTTCTCTCACTAAACACTCTCCTCCCTCTACTTTCTTTCTCTAACAATGGAAATCTTATACTTTGATCTTCCAAGACCACTTGATCATAGTTTATTGTAAACCCTCAATTGGTATCAAGAGCCGACGGTTCAATCCTTGGATCAACGCATTTTTTGTTATTGATTTGGTGGTCTACACATTTTGGTCTCGTGGTTCTTATTGTCACGCTGGTTTTTGTTGCCAAACAGTTCTTGTCACAGTTTGATGTCAACTTGATTTTGGTCATTTTATCCAAACAGTTTTGCTAGTATTGTGTCTTTAATCATCTCAATTCAAAATTGTACGGTGTTGTTTTAGTCTTGTTATTTAGTCCACATGATTTTTGGTTATTCTGTTTTGAATCATATATCTGTCACATGTATCTTGTTGTTTCTGGCTTCAAAAACAGCCTTACAAAGTTGTTTTTTTTGTCAAGAACTCATTGATGAGCAGATATGCAGGAAAACAACAGATCCGAAAAGAAATAAAAATTAGAAAAAGGACAGTTATTTCTTCAAATCTGTTATTTTAAATGGTCTAACAGTTCTTTCCTTAAAGATCTGGTATTTTCTAGGCTCATTTTGAAGATGGAGATGCAGATTAGATCAGATCTGAAAATCATGGAAAAGGGACAAAAGGATAAGGATTTTCTTGGTACCAGGAATGTAATAATTTTTGGTACCGGGAATATAAAAATTGTGGTACCGGGAGTGTGATAATTGTTGGTACCAGGAATATGCAATTTTTTAGGTACCACGAATATAAAAATTGCGGTACTAGGAATGTGATAATTTTTTGTACCAGGAATATGCAATTTTTTTGTACATGGAATATTAAAATTGTGGTACCGGGAATGTGGTAATTGTTGGTACCGGGAATATGCAATTTTATAGTACCGAGAATATACACTTTCTGGAACCGCGCTAATGAAATTTATAGAACCGGGATAGCCGTTTTGACACTCACTCTTTGAGTCAACTCGGTAATTACTGATTTGACTCAGCCAACTCATATCAATATCAACACAAACTGACAACATCTATATGTATTAATACATTTGGATCTCAGATTTTTTCAACCAGAGTACATATCTATAAAGATCTTGAGTGTATGAACATAACTGATCATTGATCTATATCGAAAGCTTAACCTTATTTCAATTTTCGAATACAAAAGTACAATTAAGAACAATAGTGTTTGGATCTTTCCGTTTTTTATTCAATCTATCGAAAACAAACACATGCAATTACATACCCGAGACCCAATAAGATCTTTAAGATAAACCCATTGTGGTACTTGCTTAATCAATTAAAGGGCTCAATGTATTGTTGTTTTTTGTATGATTTGAAGATGACAGGATTAAAGGGTGTTATTGTGTTTGATTGTATTGGTTAATGGTGTTAAGGTTTGATGATTTAGATATGTGGTTTAGTCATTTGTTTTTTATTGTGTTAACATATAAGATTCAAAGCAACAAAGGGTGATCTGGAGTTCGGGGAGGATAAAATAAGTTTTTAGACATTTTAAAGAGATAAAGTAGCAAGGAAGAAGTATTTCTAGAGAGAGATAGTGAAATACAACAAAATGAAAATCCTCACCCCTACATGGAAGTATGTAGGGTATACATAGGCATGGCATAGAGTGACTTTGACAACTTAACAATAATAGTCCCTCGGTGTCTTGCCTATTTGAATCTAATTTAATTCCATAAATGACGCTCACATTTTAGGGCTAACAATCTTCCTCCAATGTGGAGACATACGGAATTACTTACAATGTTCCAAACAAGTACAAATACAACAAAATAAAGTCTTCCAATGCGCTTCCAATGTTGAGGATGTCTTCTAAGTATTATTGTTTAACTCCATATATTGAGGCTAACAATCTCCCTCACTGAGAGGTCATTTCTCTCCGACATGCGAGGATTTATAGAGATTGCTAAACTTATTGATATATAAGTCTTCAAGTCTTCTGGTCTTCATAACTTGTACCTCAGCTTGAATCCTATTTGTCTTTGCTTGTTGTGAAACAATTGTAATATGCATGATTTAGATTAACTCCCCTTGCCAATTCATGCAACATGTCTTAAAAAGCTTTCTTCATAAACTCCTTTTTGACGTAGTTTCTGAATCAGCTTCCCCCAAACCAATATCCGTATCTTAAGTAAATTCTGAATACAATATTTTGAGACTAACATCTCCCTCACTAGGAGGTCATTCCTCTATGACATGTGAGGATTTATAGAGATTATTAATCTTTAATATTGAGATCTTCAAATAATACTGCTTCTATATTGTTTCATGTCGTTTGGTTTTTGGTGATAATCTGTTTGGGTTAACATGCAAGAAATTAACAACAATTCTTCTCCTACTGTAGAATACTTCATAAAAATCATATAAAGTAAAGTAGATACCATTCCCTATACACTACTTCCTCCTGGAAGTTGATCTGATTACTCTAAAGTACATGATCTTCCCCCCATGATGATTTCAAACTCTCTGAAGCATCATTATCGTGGACATCCATATACTCGAGAAGTTCTTAGTCTTAATAAAATGTCTTGAAAAGTTTTGAAAGTCACTGAGAAACTTTGAAAAAAATTTCTTAGACAATGAAGTACTGTAAGACCCGTGAATGTGCCGTATGATGCTAAGTTATTGTCTCAAGAGTTGTTCAGCATGAGCATCTCTCTTAAGTTGCGACTCACTTGTGGATGTGATATCCCGAGCCCAACGTCATTTATTTAATCCTATTTTACGAATATTTTTGAAATTTTTAAGAAATTTCGTTTGTTATATATTTGACGGTTTAAGTTGAAACCAACGTTTAAGGTCGTAATTTTAACGTTTGACGATTTAAGAAGAACCGATGACGACTACGATACCGACGGATGCCCAAAATTTACCTTTTATTATCGATTGATCGATATTTGAGTTTTTCGAGATTTTATTTTTATTACGTGTTTAGTCGAATCGGAACCATGTGAATATTCGTTTTATGTGCGTTTGAACCATTTAAAAGTATTTTCGACTGTTCGGGACGACCCCTGACTCCCGTAAATTTTCAAAATCAACTAGTGAGTCGTTTCCCGTTACTAAGTTGTGTCGTTTATTTAAGAGGCCAAAAGATAGCTAAGTTGTCAATTTTAACCCTCCCATTTTTACAAAAAGGAAAGGGGAAAACACATACTTCATTTTCACATTTCCAAAAATCACCATTTCTCTCCCCCTCTCTCACCTAGCCGTCGGCCACCACCCACCACCCAAAACCATCACCACAAAACTTTTTCCATCATGTTTTCGTTAAATCCAAGCTTAGACCACAACTCAATTAACCATTGTAAGTGTTCTTACACCATTTAATCCAACATGCATTAACAAAAATTTTCAAGAATCAAAGATTTTTCAAAAACGTGTTTTGATGTAATTAAACTAGTGGGATGTCTAATTAGTGATTAGATAATGGATAATCATCCATAAAATTTGTTAAAAACAGTAGGGTTTGGGTGTTTTGGTCACCAACAACCCACGAAATATGGGGGTGTTTGGTGGGTTCATGGTGTTTGATGATTTTACTTGTGGGTTTGTGTTTAGATTGATGTTTTAGGTGTGTTTGAATGAGTTAAATATGTTGCATGCTTGATTTGGTAAATGGGTTTTAGAGTGGATTTGATATCCTAGGTGTTAGGGACTGATTAAGGTGTTTATGAATGGTCATGAGTGGTTATGTTAGGGCTAGGTGTCGTTAGAATGGATTGGAAACAAGTTTTGAAATGATTTTGGAAGGGTGATTTTAGACCAGACTGTTTAGGGCTTATTTTCGTGGGTTTAATTTTGAAAACAGGTCATGAACATAGGATGTAGTTGTAGAGCTTTGTCTTAGCTTCGTTTCGGTATAAAGTAGAGCTTACGACTCCAAACGAGTCAAAAGTTATGTTATTTTGAAAATACGTGTACCGGGAGATGAGAACCAACACAATCCGAATTTGTGTTTGGTTTTGGGTCAAATCCCGGGGACCATAGATAGAGTTTAGTAAATGATTTAAAGTTACTTTTTGGTTTTAGACCTGCATTTGTGAGTCTATTTTTAGACTTAGGTGTCGGATTGGTCAATGGTGTATTTTAAATGGGTCAACCAAGTCCAACATGGTCAACGTGCAAAATCAGTCCTAAAAGTGTATGTTTAGAAATGTGATGTGTAACGAGTCATAGAAGTGAAAACTTTTCATGGTATTAAATATGGGTTTTATACAGGTCATGAGGTATTTTTGTAAATTTTCTTGAATTTTATACAAGTGCTTAAGTCGTAGAAAACAGCCCGTACTTTTGGTAAGTACCGGCAAATTTATAAAATGAGAATGACTTTAAATACGTAGGTAAATGGTATAAGTCTAGTAACAACTACTTGTTTGGTTTTGGCATGAGTTTTCATAAGCATTAAGTGTTTTCATATGAGTGTGTTTAGTACAATAATATACACGGAGTATTGATTTGGTTTACGTACCTTGATTTTTAGGTCAAGTGTTTGATTTTCCCGGGCATCCACATCGTCGGTGATATTTCTCGTTACGTCTTCGCTAGAACCACTACTACTACGCCAGGTGAGTCTATAGCCTCGCTCTTTACTTATTTCAAACGTTTTTACCCGCGAGGGGGATGCATGCTATTTAAATGAAAAGAACATAAGTCATGAATGATTGTTGGACCCGAATGTTGCCTTGAATTGTGTTGAGTACCTAGTTGTAAAAGTCCCTAAATTCGTGAACTATTAACTATTGTCTTGCCCTTGTGTGGGTTGGAGATAGCCGCTTATACAATTGATAGTACTATGGGGTTGACTACCCTATCCGAGACGAGAGCTAGTACGTTGAGTACCCTCTACGGACGGATAACTTGTGATAATAAATAAGGTATAATTACAACTAATGCCTTTAGAAGGGGCACTGGTTTCACTTAAATCATGTCAGTAAATGTACGCGGGTGATTGAGTTAACGGATTAGTGTCACGAGCTTAAACACAATTATTAGCTGTTGCTAAAGATAATATCCTTGAATAATAGATTGTGTATACGACAATGCTATTGAATGATCATGATTGGTTTTAATATTTATGTTCAACTTATGATTTGATAAACCTATAGATTCGCTCAACCTTTGTGTTGACAGTTTTAAGCATGTGTTTCAGGTAACCAAGATTGATAGCAGCGGAGCATGCGAGGATGGAAGTTGTTGTGGCTTGGCGGTCTACTTTGTTTTTCCTCCCTTTTAGCACTTAAATATTTATATTATGTCATGTGAACGAAAATGTACTTTTGGGTTGAGATTCAGTGGGGACCTAAACGCAACTATGTTTTGTATTATTTTTGGGATTTGGGAAAACAATAGACTTTGTTGTTTTAAACAATCTTTAATTTATGTTTAAATTTCTACGTCTCTTTGAGTCGTTTGAAATAGCTTGTGTGTGATGATAACTGCTTAGCACCCAAATGTTGTAGTTCCGCTGCGCATATGAGTTGGTGGTGTTATAGATTGGTAATCAGAGCCATGAGTTATAGAGAACTAGGTCATTTTGAAAAATCCTAAACTATAACTTTTGGTGTCGTAAGAAATTGTCCAAGCACACAACTATCCTGCATGGCTCCGGTAAGATTTCTTTAGCATTGCTTTATATTTTAGATGTATCCCTCAAACTGACATGAATTCCCTAGTATTTAGTAAGTAAATACTATGATATATATTGAGATATATTTTTTTGTGTACGTCGAGTACTTAATATCGTAATTTGCAAAAATTTATACTACTATCATATATGTTGCATGTAATTGGCATACGGGCTACATTGCATTACATGGCAACACTGCGTTGTAATCCTACGTGTATGTAGAAATGATTGTATGTATAAGTATGTATATACTATGGTATTTTTAGGCATTGCACATGAAGCAATGGTCCTTGCGTGATTGTCGTACATTTTACAATGCGGTTTTGTTGAGAATTCGGCCTTACCGCTAATTATCAATCTTGATAATTAATTTATTGATCGAATAACCGAGTGTGAACCTCGTTTGATATCCTAGATACGTAAATAATGCTTCGTAACATATTGTATATCGACTAGATTGATCCCGATTGTCGTTATCACACCGTGATGTGTCATTCTTGGACACCTTCTTTTTGGAACGTAAATTATTAACGTACTATTTTTATTTCCTTTATTCCTTATGGGTTTGATATATTGGTTGGCGTAACTATAACATAGACGAAGTATAATCAACAATGCGTACATCGTGGCGGCGAATCATGTGTGTATATTATGAAATGTGGTTGAGGCGCGTCTTCATTTAATCATTGTTTACCATTTTACTCGAATTTAAAGATGTGTTTTAAAATAGACTAGCGTTGTGATCAATCGCGATAACTTGAAATTTGGTTGGTTTGTGTTAATTTTGTGGTGTACGATTTCGAGACTCATCCGAGGCCGATAACAACACTTAGTTGACATACGTATTCTCGCTTCATTTATTTCATTTTGTTTTTGTTGTTTCATTATTTTGAATTCGATATTATACATGACGAGGTCCGGAATTTGTACGAGTTAAACAAGCATTGAATTTTGTAAATTGAATGATTTAAACATAAAGTGTTTTACATATTAAATAAATGGTGAATGAAACTTTTGGATAAAAATGACATACGGTGTGTCTTGTAACAAGTAAAAGTAAGTGTAGAGAAGGAATGGACAAAGTGAAATCATTTCTCTTTCAACCTTGGTTGGTAAATCGTAATAAGTAATTTATATTACTCATAAAATCCTTGTTTTCATACATTAATGATTTGATACTAAAAGCTTGTGATGGATTTGTTAAGATTTTGTTTAATTTAACTTGAGAAAGGAGTTATAATAAAATTTACGATATGACTATCGAGTATATGTATCTTGAGGTTTGATATGAATTAATTTTCGGGTCAATATAGCAAACTTTTGGCATATTTCGTAATATAGAACATGAGTAGAAAATTGGTCATATGTTTTGGAGGTAGAGACTTTGAAAAATTGGTTTTATTTTAAACATGAGGTCATGTTATATGCATTGGTGTAAACTAGAACTCGTCACTTGTTGTAATGATTAAATTGGGATAAAATCGAGAGATACACTTTAAGTAAGAAATTATAATGCTTGAAATAAATTATAAAATGTTGATGGAACGTCCTTTTATTCCGCTGTGAGATGTGTTAATTTTAAAATCGTTTGATAATGGGATAAGGATTAAAAGCTGAATTTTATATATTTTAGAATTAATTGAAATAAGCACTTTGATTATTTATTTTATTATTGTTATTGAGATTCGAGTCTCGACTAAAATTAGTAAGTATCCGAGATAATATTACGTGGAACCTCTTTAGCATTTGAGTCGAATCGCGTGAATATGATTTAACAAATCAGTTTAAGGAGGACATGTGTATAATAAAAAGTCAAAGGTTGATTTTTAAGAGTTAATTGGTTGAGTCATATTGGATACGTGTATATTTGTGATAATATAAGTCGTAATAATAATAACGTAAAATGATAGGTGTGTAAACACCCATCCTATTTATCCGCAATAAATAAGGTTGTACGATTTGAAAAGTTACTTAGCTTCTAGCCCAAGATCGTTTAAAAGTTGCTCGGTATGGATTAGAGTTCATAGCCTAGGCATAACTTATTGAAGCAGGATGCGAAGATTGGCGAGTCCAAAAAGGTCCTAACAAGACATGAGGGCTATATTTTGTTGCTAAAGATCCAAAAGTGATGTGAAGAATCATTTATCGAAAATCAATATGAAGGATCGAGACACACGACGAAAAGCAAAAACTCCCCAAAAGTCATGGAGAAGTCTATCCGAAAAGGCCCTAACAAGGTATGAGGATAAATAAAGCCAAGTCCAAAAAGGAGGCGGATCGTTGTATATCAAAATCCAAAATAATGATTGGAGAAAAATGAAGAAGTCGTGGTCCAAGTATGAATCTCTCAAAACTTCAAGTGAAGAAATTCCTATATGAAGAGAAGACCATTATTTCATGAACGTCTCTCAAGGTTTGAAGTATGAAGTCGCTGCCAAATATCGGTCCGAGAAAGGTCTCATATCGCGAAGCGAGTTATGCCAAGATATGAACTTTATGAGGTCCCGAGAATCAGTTTTAAAAGATTTTGTCCTTTAGCTAACTATTGATTAAATCGTTCACTTTATTTTCGGCCTAATAAACTATCGAAATGAGTCAACAAATGCATCCTCATGATCATTCAAGACAACAATAAAATATAAGAGATACCCCTAGGAATAAGGGAGTCTAAGTGAATAATTGGCCCACATGAGTTCGTGTTAGTTTGCTAACTTATAATAACAATGATCTCGTTTTTAAGATTGGTTTGGAGAAAGTGAAAACTTGAGGATGATGATTATTCATGACATTTCCAAAACTCAAGGTATGCTTTTTGATTTCTTTACTTTGAATGTTTATAATTTTCTATCTCTTTAATAAAGGCCAACATGGATTGATTATGATGAAAAATGTAAACGTGCTTTGTAACTAATGCATTGCATGAGGACATTGCAATGGTCAAGTGTAGGGGATTTGATAGGTGTGTAAACACCCATCCTTTTTACCACTTAATTACAATAATAACCGAGCCTAAACGTGTATTTTATGTCTTTTATGTCAGAATTATGCGTGATTTGTGTTTGTGATTTAGGACGAAATTGTGAAAAGTGGAAAAAACACGGCATTCACGGGCTTTTATTGAAGAAAAAGATGAAAGACGAAGTCAAGAAGTCAAGAGTGCAAAAAGAACGGAAGTCCAAGACCAATTCTGAAGATTTATCGAAGAAAAAGTCAAAAGACGGAAGTTTACTAAAATCCGAAGAACTCAAGTCTTATTTATTGAAGAATTAAAAGACGAGTCCAAAGAAATCCCGAGCCAAAAGTCATTAAAGTCCAAGATTTAAGAAGATTAAAAGGCTTAAGGACTAATGGTGCAATTAACAAAGGATTAAGAAGAGAAGGACCTAATGATGCAATTAAGAAGAAATGAAGGAGGGGAGGAAGCTTCCTAAGCATTCCTTAATCCTCCCCTATATATAGTCATTAGGATAATCACTTTCATTTTTGTTGGCTAAGGTGACAATTAGTCTTCCACCTTTTAATTACTTGCTCTTTAAATTCATGTCATTTTAAATACTTGTCTTGCACTTTAATTCATTTAAATTCCAAGTAAGTGTTCTTTAATTTTCTTGTTTTAATCTCTCATTCTACCTTTCTTTCTATGCTTTAATCTTATGTTTATATGCTTATTGTGTTACTTATTTGATTAAAGATTACGTTTTTATGCTTTTGATTGTTTTGGATCATTGATTCTTATAGCTTATTTGTGTTTATCTTTAAGTTTCTAAAGTTTTTTATAAAATTTATTTTTATATAAAAGGTTGATTTCGTACATCTTTTTCATTTTGTGTTTTAAAGTCTTTAAATTTCAGCTTATTAGCTTTTTCTTATACGTGTTTGCTTAGGATTTTAGTCTAGTGCTTATTTGAGTAATAGCTTATTAGTTTAGCTTATTTTCGACTCCTTTTACTGTATTCCGACCAACCCTGGTCGGAAAAGGGTTTATTATTCCGACCAGCACCCCTTTGCTTGGTCGGAAAAGGGCTTTGACATTCCGATTAGGGTGTTAATTGGTATTCCGATTAGGGGTTAGTGACAAGGATTCCGATCCTTATTCCGATCTGGGGTTCCGACAAGCATTCCGATTGGCGCGTCTTTGACTTCATTCCGATTGGAAGGTAAGGGTGTTTTCCGATAAGGTATTCCGACCACATTCCGATTTGGGGTATTGTTTGGTTATTCCGATTAGGCAATCGGTGACAGCATTCCGATCAGTCTTTCTGACCAATATTCCGATCAGAAAGGTAAAGGTGTATTCCGATCAACATTCCGATTGGAAGGTAGGTTAAACATTCCGATCGGAATGTATTCCGATTAGGTTTGTTTCATGTTTTGTCTTGTTTAATTTTTAAGTTTACGTTTTAATACTTTGTCAAATTTTAATTCTCGTAACGCTTTTAAATACCCGTCATTTATTTTCTCGTTATTCACTTTTCAAAGTTTTAATTTCTCGCCATTTATTTTAAAATAGAGTTAGATTTATTTTACATGTCATTTACTTTTAAGTTTTGCACATTTTAATTACTACAACGACACAACTTTTGTTTCCACCAAAGAACGACTGAGTCGCATAGTTAAACCAGATCAATTCGATTAGACCACTAGAACGATAACTTTTATACGGGCAAAAGCCTTGTATTAAATGGCGCCGCTGCCGGCTCTTTTCGTAAAGATTAACGGTTTTCTGTGAGAGACGCGTTGCTTTTTGGGATTCGTTCACTTGTGAGCGTTATTTTCTTGCTTATAAAATTCAAAAACCATAAAAAATAAAAAATTGATAAAAACACATAAAAATTAAAATTTTCAAAAATCCAAAAAGATTTTATTTTTATTGTGTATATATATTGTCTTTGTGTTTGGTTTCTTTTTCTTTTGCATTTTCAGGTGTATGCGTACTAGATCTTCTAATTATCAAGAGCCCGAGACTCGAGAAGATTTAAGTATGTCAGGTGTTAACAACAACAATAATCCACCGCACCTCAACAATAACAACAATGTTCTTCCACAGCCCGATCTTCGGACAATAGAGGAGCTTTGTCAACCTACCATGTTTGGACGAGGAGGACCGATTGCGCCGATGCAAATCACGGCTCCGGAGTTTTCGTTGAAGCACCACATGATTCAGCAAGTGCAAACTAATCCTTTTAGTGGAATGCTTGATGATGATGCCAACAAACACCTCGACAAGTTCATTACAATCACCCAAAGCATGAAGTTGCCCGGTGCCACAATGGATGTTCTTCGCCTACAACTCTTTCCACATACTTTATCACATCACGCCGAGAAATGGTTTGATCGTCTCTCGAAGAATTCTATTCATACTTGGGATGACATGACTCAACGCTTTTTGTCGCGCTACTTCCACCATCCATGGTCACGAGCCTTCGCAATCAAATCAGCGGTTTCATGCAAGATCCCGATGAATCTCTTTTTGATGCTTGGGAAAGATATAATGTCTTGATCGATCGTTGCCCAAACCACAACATGCTCCCTGTAACATTGATTGATACTTTCTACAACGGATTGACTTTTCGTGATCGTGATACGATTAATGCAGCCGTCGGTGGCACATTTATGAAAAGGAGACCCGAGGAGTGTAGAGAGCTTATTGAGAACATGACTACTCATCATAAAAACTGGGATTCCTCCGCTTCTTCTAGGAACAACCCGAGAGTCAATGTTTCTTCTACTTCAGCAAACCCTGATATGACCGAACTCACCCGCATGATGACTGAAATGAGCAAAAGTATCTTGCTTCTCGCTTCAAACCAACAACAACAAGTTAAAGCGGTCGCACCTTTTTGTGAAACATGTGGCGGTCCTCACTCATACACCGATTGTCCTTCTACACAAGGAAATCCGGAAAATGTGTATGCAGCTTATGGTAATTATTCACCGGAAAATTACCAAGCTCGACCTCAAGGGGATAGAAATTTGCTGAGTTACCGATCAAACAACTACCTTTCACCCGGTTTTTCTCCTCAAAACCAAAACCCCGCCAACAACTACAATAGAAGCAACCAAATACCACCAAGAGCTTCTACACCTTATCACCCACCCGCCCAACAAGCCCCACCCATTAACCCCGATGTTGAAGCCATCATGAGAACCCAAGGTGAGCAAATCAAGAATCTACAGAGCCAAATTATCAATCTGAAAGGAGATATTACCAAGCAAGGAAATGAACTTAGATCTGAGCTTCGCGATAATATCCAATCCTCCTTCAGCAATCAAACAAATGATTTGAAGAATATGCTTGCTAGTTTCTTGCCCGCCGCTCAACCCTCTTCTTCGAGTTCTCTACCTTCAAACACCGTCACCAATCCGCGAGCAAATGTGAGTGCTATTACTACCCGTAGTAGAGTTACCATCGTAGGACCCCCAATCCCACCCCCATCATCTACACCTCCTCCACCAACATTTATCCCTACTCCTCCTACACCTAGTATTAGTACACCATTACCGTCTCCGCCTCGTCATGACGATGTTTCCAGGAAGGAACCTTCAACATCTCAACCTTTACCTGCTACACCTTCACCTTCACCACCCAAACCCAATATCCCATATCCTTCTCGCTTAGGCAAGACCAACGAGCTAATCAAGAATGACTGTCAAGTGTCAAGCTATGTGAAGATGCTCTCTCAAATGAACATCAACATGAGCCTTGTTGAAGCACTTGTCCACCTGCCGAAATTTGTCAAAGCATTCAAGGAATTGCTTAACAAGAAGGAGAAGTTGATTGAGCTCGCCAACACACGCTTAAATGAAAACTGTTCTGCATTTATTCTTAAAGAACTTCCTGAAAAACTTGGAGATCCCGGTCGTTTTGTGTTGCCTTGCATTTTCAACAAAACTGAAGAATTTACTGCCCTTGCTGATCTCGGGGCCAGTATTAATTTGATGCCATTAAGTGTTTGGAAAACACTATCATTACCCGACCTTACTCCTACAAAGATGACTCTTGAACTTGCAAATCGCATTCTCGCTTACCCCGTTGGTATTGCCGAAGACGTGTTTATTAAAGTTGGCACATTTACTTTCCCGGTCGACTTTGTCGTTGTTGATTATGAAATTGACCCTCGTATTCCTTTAATACTTGGTCAGCCATTCTTGAGAACCGGACGAGCTCTAGTTGATGTTGCCGAAGGTGAGTTAATCTTAAGAGTCAGGAATGATTCACAAGTTTTTAAAATGGGGAAGCTTACAAGCAAATCCTTTGGACGGGAATCTGCAAATATGATTAATGTGCTCGATGATTTTGTCATCTGCAACAATCCTCTATTCGAGTCTTGCATTGATAATCCACTTTTTCAACATGATGTGGATCATTCTCTATCCAATTTGGAATTCTCTCCCATTTATGATTCTCCACCGGTCTTTGATGCTTATGATGATGATTCTAGCTCAGATTCGGATGATTTTGATGATTGTACTTCCGAGTATCCCGATCTGCCCACATATGATGATTTTGATGAGGCCGATACTCTTTCGAGCGATTCTTCACATGATGAAGATCCTCCACCATCACTCGATCCTACTTTGGACGATTACTCATTTGAGGAAGACTTCTCTACGTTTCTCAACACTTACTTCCCTCATGAGAGTAATGCTCCTCCTTTATATTTTGAAGATTATCGTCTTGATCCTACTTTGGATTTGAAGAACATTCTTTCAAAGGAGAAGAAACCGGTCGACACCAATATCCGCAGCACATATGATTTAGCACCTCTTTGTCCACCTTCTGAGGACGAGGTTGTGCATCTTCTTCACGGATCTTCTTCACATTCTGCTGAGCCTGAGTGCTATTTTCCCTTAAAGGAAAAGGTGTTCGACCCCGGTATTGATATTCTACAACCATCTCAGTATCCACCTGATGAAATAAAAGGAAAAATCTTTGGAACTATTGAAGACATGCTTGCACCTCACCATACTTGCTTCCACCGTACTCCATCGTTGCTTAAGGGAACCTTGCATGTTCTTCTTTGGCTTGCCTTGTTCGCCTTAAGCTTGTGCTATATGATGGACGAAAACTATGTCTTTGATCCCGGTGGATATGCTTCATGTTGCTTCCTATGATGATCAAGGTCGAGTCAGGCTCACGACTCGGTAATCAAAAATCAAGCGCTTCTTGGGAGGCAACCCATGTATCTACCTTTTATCTTTCTTTATCCTAAGTGTAGGGGAGACCCGTTGGTGTTTGTTATTTCCTCTCCTCTCTTATAATCCGGGATTCGAGCGCTCAATGATCCACTCTTGATGATTCTTGACGACCCGTGATTCCGTGTTCCCTTCTTCTCGGTTCTATCCTAAACTCTTTTCGATTCACTATTTTATATTTTCTCAATATTAAAATAGGAATCTCTTTAGTTGTCTCTTCCTTAGCGAGATTTAAACAAAGTGCACAATATCCTAAGTGTAGGGGAGTTTACTCCCACATGCTTAAACATTGAGGACAATGTTTATGTTAAGTGTAGGGGGACTTCTATCGAAGTTAAGTGGCCTTTTCCTTGTATTTGTCCTCATTTTAACCGGAAAATCAATTTTTCGACTTTTTTCAAATTTTTTGATCTATTTTGGCCCATTAGTTTTTCCCTTTGTATAGTTATTTTCTTGCCTTATTAGAATAAATCTTTAATAAAGTGGTTTTAATTTTCAAACGTTGTGAATCTTTTGACTCAACCCGAGTTTACTTGTCTAAGTTACTCTAGCTAGTTTCCTTAACGTGTTTAAGTCAAGTTTTGCTAGGCTTTTATATAGGGAGCTATAAAACGCGAAAGTCTTAACTCTCACGGGTTAAGAACAAGAACTTTTCGCAAGTTCCTATAATTGATCCTAGAGAGTCGTTTATCAAGGGAACTTTAAAATGCGATTTCTAAACTTGAAAAAGTCTAAGAGTTTGCAAGATCCTATAGACGACTCGAAAACCCAAAACTCTGATTTAATAGGCTAAGCATCCACGAGTCTCATTACTTGAGATTTTAAACTGTGGAGAACGAGAGATGATAGAGCCAATTATAAGTTTGGTATTCTTTCGTGAATTTATGTGAGTTAATTATAAGCCTATTCTCCCATCGCTTGCTAATAAATTTATCCGCAATAAATAAGGTTGTACGATTTGAAAAGTTACTTAGCTTCTAGCCCAAGATCGTTTAAAAGTTGCTCGGTATGGATTAGAGTTAATAGCCTAGGCATAACTTATTGAAGCGGGATGCGAAGATTGGCGAGTCCAAAAAGGTCCTAACAAGACATGAGGGCTATATTTTGTTGCTAAAGATCCAAAAGTGATGTGAAGAATCATTTATCGAAAATCAATATGAAGGATCGAGACACACGACGAAAAGCAAAAACTCCCCAAAATTCATGGAGAAGTCTATCCAAAAAGGCCCTAACAAGGTATGAGGATAAATAAAGCCAAGTCCAAAAAGGAGGCGGATCGTTGTATATCAAAATCCAAAATAATGATTGGAGAAAAATGAAGAAGTCGTGGTCCAAGTATGAATCTCTCAAAACTTCAAGTGAAGAAATTCCTATATGAAGAGAAGACCATTATTTCATGAACGTCTCTCAAGGTTTGAAGTATGAAGTCGCTGCCAAATATCGGTCCGAGAAAGGTCTCAAATCGCGAAGCGAGTTATGCCAAGATATGAACTTTATGAGGTCCCGAGAAGCAGTTTTAAAAGATTTTGTCCTTTAGCTAACTATTGATTAAATCGTTCACTTTATTTTCGGCCTAATAAACTATCGAAATGAGTCAACAGGTGCATCCTCGTGATCATTCAAGACAACAATAAAATATAAGAGATACCCCTTGGAATAAGGGAGTCTAAGTGAATAATTGGCCCACATGAGTTCGTGTTAGTTTGCTAACTTATAATAACAATGATCTCGTTTTTAAGCTTGGTTTGGAGAAAGTGAAAACTTGAGGATGATGATTATTCATGACATTTCCAAAACCCAAGGTATGCTTTTTGATTTCTTTACTTTGAATGTTTATAATTTTCTATCTCTTTAATAAAGGCCAACATGGATTGATTATGATGAAAAATGTAAACGTGCTTTGTAACTAATGCATTGCATGAGGACATTTCAATGGTCAAGTGTAGGGGATTTGATAGGTGTGTAAACACCCATCCTTTTTACCACTTAATTACAATAATAACCGAGCCTAAACGTGTATTTTATGTCTTTTATGTCAGAATTATGCGTGGTTTGTGTTTATGTTGTGATTTAGGACGAAATTGTGAAAAGTGGAGAAAACATGGCATTCACGGGCTTTTATTGAAGAAAAAGATGAAAGACGAAGTCAAGAGTGCAAAAAAAACGGAAGTCCAAGACCAATTCTGAAGATTTATCGAAGAAAAAGTCAAAAGACGGAATTTTACTAAAAGCCGAAGAACTTAAGTCTTATTTATTGAAGAATTAAAAGACGAGTCCAAAGAAATCCCGAGCCAAAAGTCATTAAAGTCCAAGATTTAAGAAGATTAAAAGGCTTAAGGACTAATGGTGCAATTAACAAAGGATTAAGAAGAGAAGGACCTAATGATGCAATTAAGAAGAAATGAAGGAGGGGAGGAAGCTTCCTAAGCATTCCTTAATCCTCCCCTATATATAGTCATTAGGATAATCACTTTCATTTTTGTTGGCTAAGGTGACAATTAGTCTTCCACCTTTTAATTACTTGCTCTTTAAATTCATGTCATTTTAAATACTTGTCTTGCACTTTAATTCATTTAAATTCCAAGTAAGTGTTCTTTAATTTTCTTGTTTTGATCTCTCATTCTACCTTTCTTTCTATGCTTTAATCTTATGTTTAGATGCTTATTGTGTTACTTATTTGATTAAAGATTACGTTTTTATGCTTTTGATTGTTTTGGATCATTGATTCTTATAGCTTATTTGTGTTTATCTTTAAGTTTCTAAAGTTTTTATAAAAGTTATTTTTATATAAAAGGTTGATTTCGTACATCTTTTCCATTTCGTGTTTTAAAAGTCTTTAAATTTCAGCTTATTAGCTTTTTCTTATACGTGTTTGCTTAGGATTTTAGTCTAGTGATTATTTGAGTAATAGCTTATTAGTTTAGCTTATTTTCGACTCCTTTTACTGTATTCCGACCAACCCTGGTCGGAAAAGGGTTTATTATTCCGACCAGCACCCCTTTGCTTGGTCGGAAAAGGGCTTTGACATTCCGATTAGGGTGTTAATTGGTATTCCGATTAGGGGTTAGTGACAAGGATTCTGATCCTTATTCCGATCTGGGGTTCCGACAAGCATTCCGATTGGCGCGTCTTTGACTTCATTCCGATTGGAAGGTAAGGGTGTTTTCTGATAAGGTATTCCGACCACATTCCGATTTGGGGTATTGTTTGGTTATTCTGATTAGGCAATCGGTGACAGCATTCCGATCAGTCTTTCCGACCAATATTCCGATTAGAAAGGTAAAGGTGTATTCCGATCAACATTCCGATTGGAAGGTAGGTTAAACATTCCGATCACATTCTGATCGGAATGTATTTCGATTAGGTTTGTTTCATGTTTTGTCTTGTTTAATTTTTAAGTTTACGTTTTAATACTTTGTCAAATTTTAATTCTCGTAACGTTTTTAAATACCCGTCATTTATTTTCTCGTTATTCACTTTTCAAAGTTTTAATTTCTCGCCATTTATTTTAAAATAGAGTTAGATTTATTTTACACGTCATTTACTTTTAAGTTTTGCACATTTTAATTACCACAACGACACAACTTTTGTTTCCGCCAAAGAACGACTGAGTCGCATAGTTAAACCAGATCAATTCGATTAGACCACTAGAACGATAACTTTTATACGGGCAAAAGCCTTGTATTATAAAACTTTGAAAATTCTTACTATGTACGTTTTTGGTACTTAAGATAAGAACATTAACGAGATTTTGACACAAGTATGGAGATTTTCAAACCTAATGAATTGTCGATTATGATAATCGAGTCACCGCATCTATTAATGTTAATAATTTCCGAGAGATTGAAATTTTTCCAGAAATGAAAACTTCGTAAACATTGAGAAATGAAAGGTATAAATTCTTTAATGGTGTAACCCAAATTAAATATATGCAAATGACCGCTTTACAATATGCAAGGTAACACTAATTATAATACGCAAATGGATTACCCAACACACGCCTACTTATATATTATTTGATAAGGATGTATATCTAATGTTTTGAGTCACGATGGTTCGATCGTACGGCATCCCTTCTTTGATTTTGTGGGTCTGTATCTAAACTTGGATAGTCATGTGACTTTTCGTTTTAATAATTGTCAATGGCATGAGACCATTATTTATTTTGAATTGCTACTTTGCTAGTACTTGATGATGAGGGTATGTCACCCGGTGTATTTTTGTCCTCTTCATGGACCCCGTAATTTTTCTCCTTTCGGTTAATGGAACCTAAAATTCTGTATTTACTTGAATGATGCTATAAATCTTCATTAAAGTGGTTATTTATTTATAATTGAACAAAAGCGAGGAGGCGAAGCCGCTTTACCGAATTGTAGAGTTGAAAGAACTCGAACTTCATGGTGAAATTGTTTCTATTCGACCGGGTGATTCTTCTCCTCTTCCCGTATACCCTTGGTGGAATGTGTGTGCAACTCGAGACGATGGGAATTGTGATCGTTGTTTTATTTTTGACGCTTGTGTTGATATTCAATTTTTACTCCATGTATTCGTAGATCGTTGTTGTTATCCCGAGACTTTTGTCATATATTTGAAGTATTTTCATTTCTAATGTAGTTAATTTTAGTTGGCAATTATATTGCTCGTTTACCTCGTTCGATCTCATTGATTTTTGATTTTTATTACTTGTTGTGCTTGCAATGATCTTTAATCCTGAACCACCTTACCATTGATTGGTGAGTAGTCTATTTTAAAAATACGTATGAGTGTGTGAAATGTTTTGGTGAACCAAATGCAAAGGGTGTCGATTTCTTTATTTAATTATTTATTTATTTTCTCATAAAAAGGCAAAGCAAAGGTATGTTTCCAAAGTGGACGAAAAATGTTTGATGTGTTTCTTAAAACGATAGTAACAATATTTTCCCATTTCAAATTTCATTTCAAATGATTTTGTAGAAATGTAAATCTTGCTTATGTTTTTAGAGAGAGAAAGAGATGGTGGATTTCACACTTTTAGAGAGAGAAAGTTAAGAGAACTATGTGTAAATTATGAAACCACACACCCTCTCCATCAAAGGAGAGGGTTTATATACCCAAGCCCTTGTCATGGGCTTGGGCTTACATTTGGGCCGGCCTACACATGTTGTAGGCTAGGCTTGATGTTGTTTGTTAAGTAAAGACACGTAACTAAACTACGAGCTATTACATGGACTATCGTTGGAGTGACCGATCCTTCTTAATACGTAAAACGTATTTCCAACAATCTCCCCCTAAGGGAGGTCACTCCAAACAAGGGCATTACCCAAGTTACAATAATAAGATAAACCTAGCATACTATGCTTGTCTTGAGCTCGTAGCCTTCGTCTTTCTTATTCTTTTTCTTTTCTGGTGAACATGCTGATGTGATCTTTGATATCAATCTTGAGAATTAATCTCTTGCCTTGATCTCGTGCATCCATCACTTGTGATCTTCGCCTCTTCGTGACCTCACGTCCCACATACTTATACCTTAGTAATTCTTGAAAGCTTCAGAATTCGATACAGCGGAAGACTTAACTTTTAGGCTTTCTTGAATTAAATGAGGTATTAAGTGCATAAAGTATAAGCATGCGGGGACGACTTCTTCTTGGATTCCGCAACGCCACCGTCTTCAAATTCCGCAACATAAGTAGACACGAACGAAATGGCTTTGAACATTTCATTCTAAATCGGTAGCATTTTACCTCCGGTCGGTGAAGACCGTTGGACGATATTAGATATCGTACCCGTGACGGATAGTTTCAATTAAGTAACTTCCTGACAGGATTTCGCGGGTAAACCCGTTCTCTTTATTCGACCGTCCAAAGCTGACTGCGAACATAAAGAGTGAATCATTTGGATAATAATATCCGCATGATTTGAAGCCGTCAATTCATGTTCCTGGAACAAGTGAAATTCAATTAAGAACCGCACCATCGTTGCTTTCCAGTTGTCACGAGCTTGATTCGTATAGAATCTTGCAAGTTACCTACCAAGTGCTGTTTGAGGTTAACACTAGAAGGATTTCCACTCATCACTGTGAACACTAAGGTATCACTCTGAGTGTTCTGTCAAGATCACTGAGATTTTGCGTAGAGGCCTGGAACATGTTTAAATTCAATTAAGAATTAAACCACTGTTGCTTTCCAGTTATCACAAGTTTGATTCATAAAGAATCGCACAAGTCACCTACCATGAGCTTTTTGATATTCGCTCAAGAAGGATTTCCATCTTCATTGTAAATACTTTCGTATTACTCGCATGTTCAGGCAAGATCATGAAGATTTTGCGTAGGACTCTTAAAATCTTTCTTACTTTTCACAGTGTGTGAAGAAGCAAGGAAATATGAAAGTGTGTCCTAATGAGATATTTGATGATCTCAAATGGCTCTAGACTCGATCGTGCATTTTGGATTTTAGTGATCGAAGGCTGGAGAGGAGTGCCACCATTTCAATACCAATTTATTCGGAGTGAATAAATCAATAGATAACGTGTTGTCTCTATGTGATTAAAACAAACACCTTTTGAGAGATATCTGAGTTAGCTGGGATGGGTTGTGCATTGCATCACTGGGTCCATGATGTCTTATCTTCAATATCAAGCATCATTAAGAATGATCTCAATAGCATATGTATTGACCCGGTTTCTGCCGAAAGTTGTAAGGAGGGCTTCTTTCTTTACACCCTTTATCTTTACAATTCTTTTTCATTCTTCAACCCCTTCAATGCTTACCAATACGTCATAACTAACACCTTGTTGTGATTGTTCCAGTGCTAGCTTAAGTACTTGGTCGGCATTTAGCTGCGTTCACAATCTTTCTCCAACTTTCCTAAGGACTACTATTTCTAGCTATGGAATGTCCTTGGGAAGATTCCTCCGGTTCTAGACGAATCATAGGACTTAACCTATCCTACCATCCTTATGTCACCACAATCTTCATCGTCGTGAAATAAATGGGTTTTGGGTAAGTATATGTCACCATGAAAATCCATTTTGATATAGCAAATCCATTTTGCTCCCCCTTAACATATGCCACGATATTCGAAAACATTTCTCACATGTCGGGATGAGCCAGCACATTATGTCAAACCATTTGTGATAATATCCCATATTAAATCACATTTTCTCCCCCATATTAAAAATATTAACCCAATCGATGTTTTTAATATCAATTGATTTAATGAAGTTTTAACAAAGGTTTTGGGAAGAAAAATGCAAGTCTGTTTTATCTTCATGATATCAAACGCATGAGATATGATACCGATTTGTAACATAATCACATATTCACCATATTAGAAAAGAATTGACAAGGTTGGACCTGATAGATGAGAACATCATATGATAAAATCAAATGGTTCTTGTCAGCATATGTTGGTCGCCTCGTCACGTCTGAAGTTATCTCTTGACACCACATGTATGATTGGTATTGTTGTCTTGACACCAACTTGTGAACTTGGCACGTTCGGTATCGAAGATTCTGAATGCTTGACAATTGCTCCCCCTCAATTGTTGACCCGTGTTCTATCGAAAGAGCTGTAGTCGTCGGTTGAGTAGTCGCATCGTCGAGTATGTAGATACCAATAGTAGATAGCATGGTTGTAGAGATGATAGCTTCATAAAAACAAGACTTCTCTTGTTTTAACAAATAAATGCACTGAAACGTACATAGATTTATGTTAGACCAAGTTATAAAGTAAACTTGATCCCTTACAAGGTTTAAAAGTAAACCTTGCCCGAGAAAATTAATTCCCGTTGTGAGCCAAAGCTTTCATAATAAATACTTGACTTTAATGTGAAAACCGGGTTGCAGTCAGAAATAACTACAAGCCATTTGGGCATGTTTAATGAAATATTTACAACTTTTATACGAACTCTATTTATGGCGCCGTGTCGATATTAATCAACATTTCTAAGGCCGTAAATATTATCGTACCAAAAGACATGCCTTTGAAAAATAAAGTAAAAATATTTTTGGATTTTTCTAGATTTTTCAATTTTTATGGTTTTTATATGGTTTTATATTTTTGTATTTTGCTTTTGTGGATAAAAATATAAACAATATATACAAATGATCACCAAGGATACGGAGAATAGTTTTACCACCTATATTCTTTCGCTTCATCTGCTAGTTCCTTTAGAGTCTCAGGCGAGAAAGTTCTCATTCCTAGCTTGTCGGCCAAAAATTCAATTCGAGCGCGATCTAAAGCCTTCGTGAAAATATCCACCAATTGATACTCAGATCGGACAAAGTAAAGCTCGATTACTCCATTTTCCACTTGCTCCTTGATGAAGTGGTAGCGAATGTCAATATGCTTCGACCGGGAGAATTGAACATTGTTGCAGCATAAGGCAATTGCACTCTTGTTGTCGCAGTACATCGGAATCTTGTTGAAACCTAGACCATAGTCGGTTAATCGAGATCTCATCCAAATAATTGAGCACAGCAACAGACATAGCTATGTATTCTGCTTCCGTACTTGAAATTGCAGCGTTTTTCTGCCTTTTTGATGCCCAACTGATTAGTCGATCTCCTAGTAGTTGCAAAGTGTCACTCGTGTTACGCCTTGTATCTTGACAACCCGCGTGATCCGCATCTGCATATGCCATTAGTGCAATAGATGAGTCCTTCGAATACCAAAGTCCCCGATTAATGGTTCCTTTAAGATATCGAAAGATCCTTTTAACAGTAGCTAAGTGTAACTCAGTAGGCCTAGTTTGATACCTAGCACACATACATATAGCAAACTGAAGATCAGGTCGACTGGCTGTGATATACAGAAGAGTACCTATCATTCCACGATAAAGTGTCGGATCAACGGCAACTCCATGTGGATCTGCATCAAGCTTAGATTTTTCCACCATTGGAGTGTCCACGGGGTCGCAAGATTCCATCTTATATTTCTTAAGCGATTCAAGGGCATACTTGGATTGATTGATAAAGATGCTCTGGGACTCTGAGATATCTGAAGACCTAAGAAGAATGATACCTTGCCCATCATTGACATCTTAAACTTGGAAGACATGAGTGTCCCAAACTCATCCGATAAGGTTTGGGTTGAGGCTGCAAATATAATATCATCAACATATATTTGTACCATAATCATATCTTTACCTCGTTTCTGAATGAACAGCGTGGGATCCACCTTACCTTTAGCGAAGCCTTGCGTAATGAGGAATTGTGACAATATATCATACCATGCGCGTGGAGCTTGCTTCAACCCATAGAGAGCCTTCTTAAGCTTGTACACATGATTAGGATAATTCGGATTCACAAAACCATCCGGCTGTTGAACATAGACTTCTTCCTTGATTTCACCATTAAGAAATGTCGTCTTCACATCCATCTGATAGACAATCATATTCATATGGGCTGCATAAGCGAGGAATAGTCTAATAGCTTCCAAACGGGCAACAGGTGCAAAGGATTCCATAAAGTCGACGCCCAATAATTGATTGTATCCACGAGCTACTAGTCGAGCTTTGTTCTTCAATATTCCGCCTTACTCATCGAGTTTCACCTTGTAAACCCATTTCAAAGTGAGTAACTGCACTTGATCCGGGCATGGGACAAGTTCCCATACTTCAAGACGTATAAACTCATTAAGTTCTTCTTGCATAGCTTCTATCCAACAGGATTGAGTAAAAGCTTCTTTCCATGTCTTAGGTTCAACTTCAGTGAGAAAAGCATCAAAGTGACAAAACATTGCACTTTCTTGTAACTGACTTCGTGTGGATACCGGACGATTAGGGTCACCAATAATAGAATCTATAGGATGATCCTTTGTCCACTTGCTGTCATGTTCACGAATCCGTGGATTGGAGTAAACTGTAGAAGGAGCTTCCTCTGAGGTGGACGACCCGGCTTGATTAGGGTCGGGAATAGGTACACCAAAGAATGGAAGTTCACGCATTTGAGCGAATTCCAAATCGTGATCATCATCATCATCCTCTTCATCATCAATAGGCATGACGTGGGTAGTTGTTACATGTGTTGGTTGAGAATTACTTGTGGATGGTATATCTTGACCAATTGTAGGTGCAGATGTATCTGATTGTGCTTCGGTTGCTAGAGCGACAACTTCGATTACCGGAGCTATTACCTCAGGTTCTGGAGCAACAATAGTTGGAGGAGTAAAGAATTCATCAAAGAACGGTTGAAACAACGTATCCCATTCAGTCCTAGTAGGTGGTATAAATGATGAAGTAGGGTTGTTTGGGACAAGACCAGAACTAATATTACTGGGTCCCATTTCATGAAGTGCGGGTTCAGAGCTGCTTTGCTCAGAAGCCATTGCTGTCAGCTCATCAAAATCAACATTCATAGTTTCGAGGATCTTACGAGAGTTACGGTTGTAGATTCGGTATGCCTTCTTTGCAGGTGCGTAACCAATGAAAATACCAACATCAGCCTTTGGTTGAAGTTTTCCCAAATTGTCACCATCATTATTTGGATAGCAAAGAGAACCAAATACATGAAGATATGATAAATCTGGTACTTTTACATGGAGAAGCTCATAAGGTGTTTTACCATGGCGTTTACGAATTAGTGACCGGTTTTTGGTGTACACTGCTGTAGATACTGCTTCTGCCCATAAAAACAATGGAGCCTTTGCATAAATTAACATCGTTCGAGCAGCTTCCATAAGTGTGCGATTTCGCCTTTCAACGACACCGTTTTGTTGTGGAGTGCGTGCAACAGATGTTTCATGAGATATGCCAACTTCTTCATAATAATCACGCAAGATTTGATTCACAAATTCGGTTCCATTATCTGTACGAATGCGTCAGACAGTAGTGTTGAGACGCACTTGAATCATCTTGAGAAATCCGATGATGAATTTAGGTGCCTCATTTTTTGCTTTAAGAAATTTCACCCATGTAAACCGAGAGTAATCATCGATAATGACGAGGATGTACTTTTTGCCACTAAGAATTTCAACACGCATTGGTCCACAAAGATCCATATGCAACAGATAAAGTTTTTCTTGGTTGGTGTCTTCCGTCTTGGGTTTGTAAGATTTCTTAGTGCTTTTCCCCATTGTACACGCGGAACACAAATGATCCTTGTGAAGTGAAAGTTTAGGAAGACCACGAACAAGTTCGTTTTTCGCCAAATGATTAATAGCGTCAAAGTTAAGATGAGATAACCGTCGATGCCATAACCATGACTTAGTCTTCGATGCTTTGGAGAGAAGACATACGGGAGAAGCGGCCATCATGTCTTGTAGAGACAAAGTGTACAAATTATTTCCTCGAGTACCTTTCAATAAATCAACCCCTTCCAAATTGCGTATGAAGCAGGTATGCTCTCGAAAAGCAACTTCTAGGTTTGCATCACAAAATTGTCCCACAGAAAATAAGTTGTGACCGAGACCTTCCACGAAATACACTCTTGAAATTATAACGTTCCTAATATGATATTCACCATAACCCATTATCTTTGCAATATGATCATTACCAAATCTAACCGTACCAAGAAACTTGCTAACGAAATTTCTGAGCTGAGAGCGATCTCCGATCATATGCTTGGAGCAACTAGAGTCCAAATACCAGAGAACAATTTGGACCACCTGTTTTCAATAACAACAGTAGACAATGCATTGGAAACTATTGGTTCCTGAGTGTTAGCAGATACAGATATAGAATTATCAGAATTGCTAACATTTTTGAGACCCTTAGACTTCCTGCGTTTTCTAATTTGAGTTTTAGCACTAACATGTTTTACTGTTCCAACTTTCTTAGGTTTTGGATTATCCACGGGCACTACAGTGGGAGTAGACCTAATTAAAGGGCACTTGGTTCCTACGGTAGTGTCGGTGTTCCTAGTTAAAGGACACGCTTGTGTTTTGGTAGCCTTGGTACTCCTAGTTAAAGGGCACGCTTTCTTCACTTCAGTGGGAGTGATCCTAGTCAAAGGGCACATATTTCCTACTATAGTGAAAGTTCTACCAGTGGGGCGCCACATCCAACCAACTTGGGTTAACACTTTCCCAGTCGGTTTCCATTCTAATCCATTTTTCCGGGCATGCATCTCATTCACATGGCCAATAAGGCAAGAACCATGACGACTAGAAAACATACATTCATTGCAATTCCAACATTTCAAATTAGAATTCACGTTAGGCTTAGGACGCTGCACAACCGCAGAGCCTTTAGGTTTAGCTACATGATTCTTTTTATTCAAAACAGAAATAACATTCCTAGGATGGGCTTCTACTTTCTTCTTCACTTGACTACTAGATGGGGGCAAGATCCTATCATTCTTCTTGTTTCTTTTAAGCTTAGATCTTTGAGCCTTAGTAGTGGTGCTTACTCCTGTAGAAGGCAACACGGGAATATTAGAAGCTGGTTTTGATTCCGCCTTATCTTTAGTGACTAAAGTTTGAGATGGTTTAGTCCTAGGGCCCTTGTTAAGTGGTGTGACGGCTATAAGGTTCCTTTTGATTGCACTAGAGGACGATGCTGAGACAGTGGCTGCGTTATCTACAACATTCTTACCTTTTAGAGTACGAAGTGTTTCCTTTAACTCAGCCAAGACCATATTCTTATCACAAATTTGTTCCCTCAAATCCGATATTTCCACCGACTTTCGATTCAATTGTTCAATCAATGATTGATTCTGTGCAGTGGTATCAACACATGCGGGCTTTACTGATCCGAAGAGTCGTGTATTTTTCTGTTTTAAGTTATCAACTTTGGACAAAATCTTGGAAACTCGATTATCTAGATCAAGTTTAAGATTCTCAGCGGCCTCAAGTACGTTCACACAGTTAAGCTCCTTAGATTTCTCTATGTCTATCGACAAAGATTGAGCAACCTTGTCACTTGGCTGACGCTGTTTGGATTGTAAATTCAATCGAAAATTCTTTTCAAAGTTTGCATCATCGATATTAACACCTTCGAATGACGTTTCAAAGATTTCTTGAATAAATTGTTGCTTGCATTCAAGCGAAATACAATGTGTTTGAATCTCATCAAAACGTTTTGAAAGCGAAGAATATGAATCTCGAAGCTTTAAAAATTCAGCGTCAGATTCGTGACAAGTACTATCTACCACATTATCCACAGTTTCAACATTATGCACAATAGAATCATTATCAACACTTGTATTCACACAGACATAAACTATATCATGAGACATCACTTGATTCAGAAGCAGATCATTATTGCGTGAAACCCGTTCTATTTCAAGTAAACTGTTTTCATAAGCATCATTCATTTCATTGAAAACACGTCTAACTTCTTCTATTTCCAAAAGCAAATCTTGATCAAGATTCCTAAGACAAGCCTTAACATTGTCTACAAACGGAACAATTTCATTTCGGAACGCAGCTCTAGTGTGCTCAAAGTTCCATTCACCTTCCGTTATGGCCGAAGCCGTCGTACGTTCCAAAATGACCTTGTCAAAATCGGCTAAGTGTTGGTGAACCGCATTTAATTTAACGGACGCCTTGCTTACCGGTGGAATTAACTTTGTTAAATCCTTTTTGACAAGTGTAGGAGACGTACTAGGAAGGTTTTCATTTGACAAACTTTGGGGCGCAAGAACTGTCAATTCTGCTAATTCCTTTTGTAAGCGAATGCGTGTCTTTTTAGAAAATTGATCTTTGTTATGTTGATCATAATCAATTGTATGGAATTTCGAAAGCATTTTAGAATGAGTTTCATCCGCAAGTGACTGTGACTCCTCAGAACTACGAACAAACGGTGCTTCTTTTGATTTGCCAATTATGGTCATATCATAAAGACCGGGAATATATTCCTGAGCTTGTTTTGCATAACCGGGATTAGGTGGTAAATCTTGAAGACGCTTAAGTTCGAGTTCTTTAAATGATTTAGTTAAAAGATGAACCTTTTCTATGGAAGCGTATTGTTTTAAAAGCTGTTGTTCTTTGAATTTAAGAAGTTTGGTAGCATTAATTTCCGATTCAACCTTTTTAGACTCGAGAGTTTCGAAATCCATTTTAAGTTTCTGAAAATCATTGACAACCGACTCTTTTTCTTTTAATTCATTAGAAAGATTAGCTTTTAATGATTCTATTTCTTTCAAGTGTTCAATCTTTTCAAAACGAAATTGGTCAAATTCAGAACATGTTATTTTCTCTTCTTGAGGGACCATTTCAAAAGTTTTGACCTTTTCTTTATGCAACGCAAGCTCAGCAGTTAGGGTGGAATTGGTATCTACGGATTGTCTGAGGGCCATATGCATTTGATCGATAATATGTTTAGGCACCATTACCAAATCATGTTGAGCATAAGATTCCATACCCGTCGTAGCATTTAGTTGAGGTTCACTCAAATGTGTAGAATTGGGTACCACATCATTTGAGTTACTAGTTCCCGAATGTTGTTCGAGGTTGTCATTTTCATGCCCAACTTGATGTTGGTTATCATCAATATTATTAGATGTGGTTGGTACCTCACTGATGACATCAGAACCGTAGTGAGAGAGATTAGCAATGAGAGCAGCTTGGGCAGAGTGAATGTCATCACAATCCGAATCGTATGCATCAAGATCGTCCGCTTGATAAGCTGCATTAGAAGTAGAAACGACTGCAATGCCTTCAGTATCTGCTGCCCCTGGGTCTGCAAGAAATGCCAACTCCTCTGAATCCAAAATCTTCCCCTTAGACTGAGCATCAACCAAATACATCTTCTCACGAAACCATGCATCATCCCTCCTCCTTTTCGGCTGAGTGCATTCCCTAGCCATATGACCTTGTCCTCGGCAATTGTAGCAAGTCACAACCTTCTTAGGACCAATAGGACTCCCATTTCCACTAGCTTGAGAATTCACAGCTTGATTGTTCCCAATCCTTGTAGGAGGTCCATATGAATTTTGCCTTCCCTGAATTGGTTGCACCGTCACTTGACCATCTTGAACAGTGGCTTGTTGTCGAGGATTTGATGAGGTGCGGAGCTGATTGTTTGTTGGTGGAAATCCTCTAGTTGCAACAAGTTTTGACAAGTAGGCTGTGAGATGGTTTAGAACATCAGCTGGCGTATCATTTGGAGTAAAGACCGGTGCTTGGATTGGTGGAAGTTCATTAGAGTAGAAAGCTTGTGCTGGTTGTGCTTCTATTGGAAAATATCCTTGCTGAGGAGTATAGCCCAATGGAGAAGTGTTGGCTTGTGATAGTGATGTCTGATATGGTGGTTGCTGTTGAAAAGATTGTTGATGAACACTTTGTTGATATTCTTGTTGTGGCATCATTGGTGGTTGATAAGATGGTTGCTGATAGATGTGTGGTGGTGGCTGCTGCAAGTATGATGGTTGTTGATAAGTATAAGCCATGTTTTGTTGAGAAGCATACATTGCAAGTGGATCATGAACTTGAGGTGTAGACAACCGAGCCTCGATCACATGGCATTCGTGTTGTTGAAGAAAAGCTTGAAGTTGATCCACATTGGTGTTATGCAAGTCCTTAGCCAATTTAACATCCGTCACGTATTTTTCCATTCTGGAGGAAGAGTGTTCAAATACTTGGTGTTCAATTGAAAGGTAGGAATTGCCATGCCATAGATATTAAGCTCATTCAGGAATAGGGTAAATCTCAGATAGTAATCATTGAGAGTCTCCCCTGGCACATAGGCAAACTTATCAAAAGTATCATAAAGCTTACACTCTCGTTCTTGTTTAGTTAACGAGGTGACTTGCATGAGAACACGAATTATATCCCATAACTCTTTGGCAACTTCATGTTTGCTGACGAGTTTGTAGACATCTGGAGGAAGGGCTTGGAGAATGATGTTTGTAGCATACTTATCACATTTATCTTGAATCTTCATATCTCCAGTCAACTCACCCGTTGTGCGAGGACGAGTAGTCGTACCTTCCGTCACTATACCATAATCTAATGGTCCATTGAGCACCGATGCCCAAATTAGATGTCCATTCTCCTTGTTCAACATATAAAGTTCCATTCGGGAAGCCCATTCCTTATACATAGTCTTCACCAACATTGGTGGACGATTATCCGTACCCGAGAGGATGGACTTATCCGTTAGAGATGTGTACTCCATTTCAATAAGTGAAGATTTACAAAGTTGATCGATCAATGAAAGAAAGTAAATGTGTTTGTTGTAGTGTGTTAAAACCGAGAAATAATGTTAAAATCCCCAAAATTATGTCCTCGATAAACCAAAAAATCCAAGTCAAAATTACACACATAAAAATTTTCAAAAACATGTTTCTGAAAAAATGTTGGATCGTACTCAGATCGCAGTGGTGATCATACTCCCTATGATCGTACTCAAATCGTAGTTGTGATCGCACTCCCTATGATCGCACTCAGATCGTACCCAACGATCGTACCCTGATCGCACTCTCTTATCGCAACAAGTGATCGCACTCAGATCGGACTCCCAGATCGTACCCAACGATCGTACCCTGATCGCACTCCCTTATCGCAACAAGTGATCGCACTCAGATCGTACTCCCAGATCGTAACAAGTGATCGTACTAAGCAATCAGATTGAGGGATCGTACTCTGCAATCGTAGTGATGGATCGTACTAGGGATCTTGGTGAGCTATCGAATTCAAGATCGTAACTTGGATCGTACTAATGATCACAGTTAGATCGTAACAACAGATCGTGACGATGGATCGCAAGTAGAAACCCCCAGGGTTTATGCAAACACAAAGTCAGATCGTACTGGATACCAACTTACCTTTTTTCTCGGACAGTACACGAACACAAACAATTCAAGATTCTAAGCCAAAAAATGAATCAAACAACCAAAAGATTTTGTGTTTTTAACCCAAATAACAATACCAAATCACTATAACAAGTAATAAGATGAAGTAAATCAAGATTAACCCATAAAAACACAAAAAAAATTTGGTACGTGTGAAAATAGATCAAAAATGGCGAGAGAATCAAGAACACAAACACAATAACTAAACAATCATCCCATGGCTCTTGGTACCATTTGTAGAAATGTAAATCTTGCTTATGTTTTAGAGAGAGAAAGAGATGGTGGATTTCATACTTTTAGAGAGAGAAAGTTAAGAGAACTATGTGTAAATTATGAAACCACACACCCTCTCCATCAAAGGAGAGGGTTTATATACCCAAGCCCTTGTCATGGGCTTGGGCTTACATTTGGGCCGGCCTACACATGTTGTAGGCTAGGCTTGATGTTGTTTGTTAAGTAAAGACACGTAACTAAACTACGAGCTATTACATGGACTATCGTTGGAGTGACCGATCCTTCTTAATACGTAAAACGTATTTCCAACAGATTTAATTATTTTGAAGTATGGGTCGAAAACTTTTATAGTCATATTTGGTATGTAATAATAATGTTTGTGTCGTCACTCGATCCTCAATTATGCACAGCTTAGCTAACTAGGCATAATTCGGGAAGAGTCCTGTTTTGTTGGTTGTCGTTGCTTGGTCCTTAAGTATGCATGATCTAGCTAATTATGCATAGTTAGGAAGGGCGATGTAGTTTCAAATCCATGGGTCATCTTTAAAACCGGTAGTGTGTTTTATAAATGTTTGGGTGAGAACGTTTTGAAAATGGTGGATTCTTATACAAGTAATCGTATTCTCTTTGATTCCTAAAGAAAAATTTTGAGTTTTCTTGTATTCCTTGAAATCTCTTCTTTCATTTGGCGTTGACTTGGCAAGTCACCTTGACCGAGTAATTTTGGAAAATGTTTTTTTATGTGTTGAATGTAACATGCGAATTTCATCGGAATCACGAGGGTGTTGATGAAATACCAAAGGGGCTCGTATCGATACTGAGAAGAGTTTTTAACAAAAATAGAAGACTGCCAAAGTAGAGGAAATCAGAGTTCGAGTGACTCTGAGGGGAATGACGACGACTTCTCCTACATCAAACGTATCGTACTTTATTTATTTTCTTTTTTTTCATTCTTTTGATATGTTTAACGACACGCGATAAACTGTTGAAGTTTACCAACTATGCATCGGTAGTTGGAAGACAATTCCATTGCCGTCTTCGTTTATTTAAGTGAGGAATCCTCTTTGCTTGACTCAACCATCCTTGATTATCGATGGTTAAACGATGAATAGCCATAGTTGACGTTTTTATGGTGAACCCCTGTCTTTTATGTGTTTATGTTGTATGTGATCTAGTCGAGTGATCGAAAGTTGTGAGAACTTAAGACGACATTGTCCAATGACGTCCAGTCATGGAGAACACGTGCCATATAATGTATTTCTAACTGTGAGCGGAGATGCTTATGGAGATTTTAACCACGTTCGGGATGGAAGGTGAGATGGTGTTCTAGTATTATTATTATATATTTTTTTTTGGGCATGGATCCGTGTGTGAGCACCCTACAATGACATATGTATGTATTTTCTTTCTTTTATCGATATGCATCCACGACTAGCAAGCTTGTGAACCTGCTTTAACTTGCAATTTCTTTTGAATGGACTCATCCGAGAATCATGTCAAATATTCTTAATTTATCATGGCTTGGCTGATTAGCAAGCATGAGTTAACTTGATTGAACTAATTGACTTGGCATGGTTTGGCTATGTTGCAAACATGTCGTAATGTGGTTGTATGTGTTTGATTATGGCTTTTGTGTTTGATTGGATTGTGATGTTTTCGAGAGAGTTATGTATACATCGGATAATTCCGTATCGATGAATTCGTTTTTGACGAAATAGGTTTGTATGTACATAATATTGCGATTAAGGTGATTTTGTATGGTTAGTATTAATTACTTCGTCTTGTATATTCTGAACATTTTCGATGGGGTTATGTGTGACCCGTGCGATTTTATTTTGTGAGTAATTGTTTTAATGAGACGATGAACCAAGTGAAAGGACGATTCGAAAGTTGGAAAACATGCTCCGAGCGTATGTGATTGATTTTGATAGTTGTTGAAATCGACACTTGTCGTTGGTAGTATCTTTGTACAACGACATTTACCAAGTTAGAAGTGAATGTGTAGCATTTGAAGAATTACGTTGATGAAAATGTAGATCGCCGGTTGGATAGACGAAGTAGGAAAAAGCCAGTTGAATGGACTTGAAAGGATTCGAGAGGCTACGGAAGAGATGGTGTAGACTAAGAATCACTTGTTGACCGCGAGAGGCTGTGAGAAGAGATGTGTTGATAACCGTAGGAAGAAATTGGGAAATTGAAGTGGAGACCATGGATCGAGATGTTAAGAGATTGAAGCAAGGTATAATACTCATTGTGAAGGTGTGATGGAACCCGAGACGTGAACCGAAGTCCACAAGTGAACGTGAAGACTCCTTTAGGAAGAAGTACACTTATCTTTCTAGTAGTACGAAATGTGAGTATAAGAACTGGAGAGCGCCGGGACGTCGCTCCCTTAAGGAGGGGAGGATGTAAGACCCATGAATGTGCCGTATGATACTAAGTTATTGTCTCAAGAGTTGTTCAGTATGAGCATCTCTCTTAAGTTGCGACTCACTTGTGGATGTGATATCCCGAGCCCAACGTCATTTCTTTAATCCTATTTTACGAATATTTTTGAAATTTTTAAGAAATTTCGTTTGTTATATATTTGACGGTTTAAGTTGAAACCAACGTTTAAGGTCGTAATTTTAACGTTTGACGATTTAAGAAGAACCGATGACGACTACGATACCGACGGATGCCCAAAATTTACCTTTTATTATCGATTGATCGATATTTGAGTTTTTCGAGATTTTATTTTTATTACGTGTTTAGTCGAGTCGGAACCATGTGTATATTCGTTTTATGTGCGTTTGAACCATTTAAAAGTATTTTCGAGTGTTCGGGACGACCCCCGACTCCCGTAAATTTTCAAAATCAACTAGTGAGTCGTTTCCCGTTACTAAGTTGTGTCGTTTATTTAAGAGGCCAAAAGATAGCTAAGTTGTCAATTTTAACCCTCCCATTTTTACAAAAAGGAAAGGGGAAAACACATACTTCATTTTCACATTTCCAAAAATCACCATTTCTCTCCCCCTCTCTCACCTAGCCGTCGGCCACCACCCACCACCCAAAACCATCACCACAAAACTTTTTCCATCATGTTTTCGTTAAATCCAAGCTTAGACCACATCTCAATTAACCATTGTAAGTGTTCTTACACCATTTAATCCAACATGCATTAACAAAAATTTTCAAGAATCAAAGATTTTTCAAAAACGTGTTTTGATGTAATTAAACTAGTGGGATGTCTAATTAGTGATTAGATAATGGATAATCATCCATAAAATTTGTTAAAAAAGTAGGGTTTAGGTGTTTTGGTCACCAACAACCCACGAAATATGGGGGTGTTTGGTGGGTTCATGGTGTTTGATGATTTTGCTTGTGGGTTTGTGTTTAGATTGATGTTTTAGGTGTGTTTGAATGAGTTAAATATGTTGCATGCTTGATTTGGTAAATGGGTTTTAGAGTGGATTTGATATCCTAGGTGTTAGGGACTGATTAAGCTTTTTAGGAATGGTCATGAGTGGTTAAGTTAGGGCTAGGTGTCGTTAGAATGGATTGGAAACAAGTTTTGAAATGATTTTGGAAGGGTGATTTTAGACCAGACTGTTTAGGGCTTATTTTCGTGGGTTTAATTTTGAAAACAGGTCATGAACATAGGATTTAGTTGTAGAGCTTTGTCTTAGCTTCGTTTCGGTATAAAGTAGAGCTTACGACCCTAAACGAGTCAAAAGTTATGTTATTTTGAAAATACGTGTACCGGGAGATGAGAACCAACACAATCCAAATTTGTGTTTGGTTTTGGGTCAAATCCCGAGGACCATAGATAGAGTTTGGTAAATGATTTAAAGTTAATTTTTGGTTTCAAACATGCATTTGTGAGTCTATTTTTAGACTTAGGTGTCGGATTGGTCAATGGTGTATTTTAAATGGGTCAACCAAGTCCAACATGGTCAACGTTCAAAATCAGTCCTAAAAGTGTATGTTTAGAAATGTGATGTGTAACGAGTCATAGAAGTGAAAACTTTTCATGGGATTAAATATGGGTTTTATACAGGTCATGAGGTATTTTGTAAATTTTCTTGAATTTTATACAAGTGCTTAAGTCGTAGAAAACAGCCCGTACTTTTGGTAAGTACCGGCAAATTTATAAAATGAGAATGACTTTAAATACGTAGGTAAATGGTATAAGTCTAGTAACAACTACTTGTTTGGTTTTGGCGTGAGTTTTCATAAGCATTAAGTGTTTTCATATGAGTGTGTTTAGTACAATAATTTACACGGAGTATTGATTTGGTTTACGTACCTTGATTTTTAGGTCAAGTGTTTGATTTTCCCGGGCATCCACATCGTCGGTGATATTTCTCGTTACGTCTTCGCTAGAACCACTACTACTACGCCAGGTGAGTCTATAGCCTCGCTCTTTACTTATTTCAAACGTTTTTACCCGCGAGGGGAATGCATGCTATTTAAATGAAAAGAACATAAGTCATGAATGATTGTTGGACCCGAATGTTGCCTTGAATTGTGTTGAATACCTAGTTGTAATAGTCCCTAAATTCGTGAACTATTAACTATTGTCTTGCCCTTGTGTGGGTTGGAGATAGCCGCTTATACAATTGATAGTACTATGTGGTTGACGACCCTATCCGAGACGAGAGCTAGTACGTTGAGTACCCTCTGCGGACGGATAACTTGTGATAAGAAATAAGGTATAATTACAACTAATGCCTTTAGAAGGGGCACTGGTTTCACTTAAATCATGCCGGTAAATGTACGCGGGTGATTGAGTTAACGGATTAGTGTCACGAGCTTAAACATAATTATTAGCTGTTGCTAAAGATAATATTCTTGAATAATAGATTGTGTATACGACAATGCTATTGAATGATCATGATTGGTTTTAATACTTATGTTCAACTTATGATTTGATAAACCTATAGATTCGCTCAACCTTTGTGTTGACAGTTTTAAGCATGTGTTTCAGGTAACCAAGATTGATAGCAGCGGAGCATGCGAGGATGGAAGTTGTTGTGGCTTGGCGGTCTACTTTATTTTTCCTCCCTTTTAGCACTTAAATATTTATATTATGTCATGTGAACAAAAATGTACTTTTGGGTTGAGATTCAGTGGGGACCTAAACACAACTATGTTTTGTATTATTTTTGGGATTTGGGAAAACAGTAGACTTTGTTGTTTTAAACAATCTTTAATTTATGTTTAAATTTCTACGTCTCTTTGAGTCGTTCGAAATAGCTTGTGTGTGATGATAGCTGCTTAGCACCCAAATGTTGTAGTTCCGCTGCGCATATGAGTTGGGGGTGTTATAAGTACCATTGTCGTTATGAAGCTCATAAATATCCTATGAGAATTGATTGATGATTACATATCTCTGTCTAACGTACCAACCTCGTATTCTTTCGGCTATTTTTCGTGACTACATGGTGAAGTAAACCCGATATCCGAAACTTGAAACTGAAGTGCATCCCCCAAATTTTTTACTTAAGCTTGCACTATTGTTGATTAAAGAACGGTGCAGAAACAAGTCTCTAAGTACCTTATACCTAACTTCCAAAGTATAAGAAGTACAACGCCTCTTGAAGTTATCCACACGTGCAATTGCGTGTGACCCTGAGAACTGCAACAAAGCTCCCAAAAATGATAGTTATCCATGTCGCCGACCATCCACCCCTTGACATTATAATATAGATAATTTAAATCTCAGTCATAAATTTTAACCGAAATCCAATTAGACCTTGCATTAGTTCATGAATCATGCCAAGAAGCTCAAGCAAGCATCAATCGATAGACTGTGTTTAAAGAAAAGGGGTAGAAAATAGGCCCAATGATGAAATAAGTAGACAAATTCGTGAAATCCCACTTCAAATTCAAATAAGGAATACCAAATCCACTCCGTGATCACTAGTCTTTATAGAATCAAAACTAGCCGTTGTCGTTTAAGTGAATCTTATATCGGATCGTTTTAGCATTAAGTGTTTTGTTTGCTTTTGTGTTGTGCTTATGAATGTCGTTAACTAGAACAAATTATGAAATGAATTGTCGTTAAGGGACAAAATTTGTCTAGATATCTTGTCGTTTAGGCCCAACGTTAGTTACATGCCCACCTGATGTGCGGATCGAGCTCACTAAGAATTTTTCTTTGTCATTTAAGCACTTTTGTTCGAAACATAACGAACACCCGATATCAAAAAATAATGTCATCATATTACCCATTATCCGGCACACTATACTCGATCTAATATAAAAACCCAATCCAACTCCATCTTGTTCCGGCCTAGTCCAAAATTCAATTTCATCCAAAGCTAGTAGTCATATTACCCTATTTTCATCCGTAAAAGCAATACAACTTCTTTAGAAGATGACTATCTAGCCCAAAACCACAATGGGCCGATATGCCTGTTACCCTAATCTCGTGTAGATAAAGGCAACATATAATCCCTAATTTCATTTTACAAAAAAACGCAGCTATTTTCACACCTACCTATCTCTCCATTCTCATCTAAACACCCCATAAACATTAATCTGCCTCAAACGCAAACTCAATCACCACGATCTTCATCATAAACATTTAAATCCGACTCATGAGCGCAAATCCCATTAACAATTAATCCATTTAATCTAGCCACGATACTTCTCCATCACATCTACTCATCGAATACCCATACACAGTCGCGGTTTCAAGATCAATTAACTTGGTCTCGGGTAGGTTTAACTATGATTGATTTGTGTTTTTGAGTTTTCAATCGAACTTGAGAGCTGATTATAACATCATTGTTATAGATCATTCTTGATGTTCGAAAATTGATGAGAGTTAAAAACTCACAGATCTGTCATTGATATTTGTTTCGATGAGATCTTTAATGATCTTTGCATGTCTATGAAAGTATTATCAAACCATTGCTGAGATCTTTTATTTTTCGAATTTGTTTGAGTCTTGTCAGATGATGTGGTAGATGGAGATAGATGTTGATGTGATGATGGGTTTGACGATGGGATACGTTAGGATAGAGTCGGATTTATTGACTATGTTGTTGGTTTTGGAATAAATTGAGTTGTCTGGTGTTAATGATGCAATTGTTTAAGCTTATGGTTTAATCAGATCGTTTACCATCTCGGTATATTTTCTAAAACACCATCTCGTAATATTTTCAAACCCACCATCTCGGGATTTTTTCAAACTCGCCATCTCAAAATATTTTCAAACTCACCATCTCATAATTTTTCTAGAATCACCAAGTCGAAATTTTTCCTAAAATCACCAACTAGGATACCAATTGTTAACATATAAGATTCAAAGCAAAAAAGGGTGATCTGGATGTCGGGAGGATAAAATAAGTGACATTTTAGAGAGAGCGAAAGTAGTAAGGAAGAAGGAATTTCTAGAGAGAGAGTAAAATAAGTGTTTAGACATTTTAGTGATATTGACAAATTAACAATAATAATCCCTCCGTGTCTTCTATTTGAATATAATGTAATTCTGTAGGTATATGTGAGATACTGTAAACCCTCACTTGGACACTGATTATCTTGGACATTGGTTCTCACAGGGCTGAGATTACTTTGGGCCGAGTATAATATTGGAGATCATTGATGGGATTCAAAATTTATAAACTTTAATATTACACAAGTTTATTATAAACTTTGCGTTAAACATTAAACTTTGTTATATTGTCATATTTGATATATTTGGACTCCAAACGTGATAAAGAGACAAGACAACATAACGAGACAAAGTGACGAGGCCGAGATAAATGGCTAAATTTGAAATTATTTTTTAGTGGCTACGGATTTAATTGGATATTATTATTTGAAACTGAAGACGGATTTATGGAAGGCGTGCATGTAATAACCCGTACTTTAAATCAACATTTAGACCGAGTTCTAATACTACTTTTAATATTTAGACCAATAATTATTAATCGACTTTTATTTGTCATGTACGTTCGACTAATAATATTGAATTCTCGACTAACCGGCAAGGTTAGAGATTTAACGTATTTTAAATCATAAGTCCTTATTTAGTTATCAAAATATTAATGTTCTCCGAATGTCTATGTTTTTATTTTATATTGAGCGTTTATTTTTCGTTTATTTTTCGTGTTTAATGCTTATCTTTTAAATCGCGTAACTTTTAAAATATTGGTCTCCGACAATACCCGCTTTACAAATGCAAAGAAATTTTAAATAATAAACCAAGCTCATATCACACTTAAGTCGGCCGAGAAAAATATGCATATTTTCTATATTCATTTATCTCGTCAATGTTGCACATGGAACAATATGTATACAATCTTCTAGTTAGTACCTTCTTATCACCAAAACCAAATTCATATCCATTTATTTTCACTTGAATCCTTTTCTGCCGCATACCATAAGCACACCATACACAAATCTTACAAGTTTCATTTAATTAAAAGTGGTTAATGGAAAGGTTACTACCTAGTTGTTCTCTTGCAAGGATCTTTATGATTGGTTTGTATTTGTTGTTTTCATCATCTCCTTGTAAGGATTTTATTTAATTTATATTTTAATAATTTGTTTTGTGAATATGTATATCTCATTTCATCTCTGTAAAACATGTCTTTTAATAGTTATTTAAGGTTATTGGACATTGTATATGACTTGAAAATTTAGAAACTACATAAATCGATGGTTGAAGTCTTAGATTTGATTTTGTAATAAGGTCAGTGGTATAAACAGAACTGTTTTTGAAGATGGTTAGACGTGGGAACTTACCTAATAGTACTAGGTTGTAGCTTGTTGTTTTGTGGTTATTTTCTCGGGTGACCTGTTTCGTGACGATACACGATGAATTAGATATGGCCGAAACGATAAAAGGTGCCAAATCTAAACATGCTGTATAAACCAACTGAAAACTATAATAAGAACTCAGAACTAAAGGTAAAACTATAGATTGTAGATAAAAATATGAAGAACTAGAATCAATTGGATAGTCCACCAGTTCTTTACGGTTTGTAAATGGTGGGCAAAATGGTGGAAACGAGTTTGGCAGCTAAAAACAGCCAACTCTTCTAGGTGATAGAATGGGTATATGAGCTATGATTAGTATAAATTAGAGGTAACTGGACTTATAATAAGTAAAATAAATAAGTTTAGAATTATTTTGGTAAAAATAACTCATGTAGGTTATTTATGATTTAAGAAAAATGATCTAACCTATGAGGCATGTCGGTAAATTGTAAGAATTTGATCATATTAAATTGATATAAAACGTGTTGATTTTTATAAAAACCGAAGTGGTAAGACCCACTTATCGGGAAGCATGGACTCATTTATATACTGATGATCATGTGACCCAAGACTCGACCATCAAAGAATATTAAGTTGATGTCGTTTTGAGGCGTTTTAGAACCCGAAAAGCATATAAAGCGGACTTGGGCCGCAAAAGCCCAACTTACAATTATAATGGCTATTGGTCCATTATTGAACATGAGATTAATAATATATTTGGAGATCAATACTGAGTTTGAAATGGATTTAGGTTATATAAATGTGTAATTTGCCACTCATGGGCTAGAATTGGCTTAATTGTCAAAATAAGAAAATATACGGTAAATTGTTATCAAAAGTTTTATAAAAAGTATTATAAAACTTATACAATGTCCAAACTTACTAAAGTGAACTATTTACATTTGTGTTTGACTTACGTATAGTCTCGAGCCTAAGATGCGTCTCATCATTATAGGTCTCGTTCATTCATATGATGACCGTTGGGCATCTCGTTCTCGAGCAATGAGCGACTAATATCTCGTGAAGTCTTGTATCGACTATTGCATGTTCGTTCCTTGATAAATGTGTGATAGCTATATCAGGTGAGTCTATAGCCTCGCTTTTATATTATCTTGCAAATGATTTTAACCCGCGAGGGGGAATACATGCTATTTTATAAAATGAACACAAGTTGTTTTCGGTATGCTGGACCCGAATATGATGATAAATGCCTAAGTACCATTGTCTTATGAAGTCCCTGAATTTCATGAACTGTTAATTACCTTGCGAGGTAAACGCTAATACATATGATAGATCTATTTGGTTTGACAGCCTTATCCTAGGGTATGTATCCTTGTGATCACCTGAGAGGGATATTATGTATAAGAGGTCGCTGGTATATGACAATATTACCTGTTGTAGGGGCGCCGTAAGTGACTCGGTTTGACGTGTTGGTTAACGTTCAGTTGCATGAGCTTAAGGCATTTATCGATATATATATGACTTGTCTGTGTGACAAGCTTGAGATGATTAAAATTCTTGTGTTCAAATGATGATTTGTAAAACCTATAGACTTGCTCAACCGTTGTGTTGATGATTTTAAGCATGTATTTCAGGTAATCAAGATGGATAGCAGCGGAGCATGCGAGGAGGAAGTTGGTGCTTACTTGTCTAAAGTTTATATTATTTTCCATCCTTTGAAATGAACTAAATGACTTTTATGTCTTTGATGAATGTGATGTGTTGGTAACGGTTTTTGGGACTAAACGCTACTCTGATTTATATATTGGGATGGAAAACTTTTTAGACAAGATTGTATAATATTTTAACGTCTCTTTTGAGGTCGTTGTCTATGATTATGTGCGATGTGCTATGAGTAGCGCCCCAAAATGGTATTTCGCTGCGTGGTAAATTGGGGGTGTTACAGTGCACTTATTTTATCATTAAAGTTGAGGTTGGTTGGTTGCATGACTTTGAAAGATAATTGCTTGAACTTAAAATTATTTATGAGTAAATTATCTTTTCCGGCTTTGGGGTGGATGGTTGATGACCTAGATAACTATCCTTAAAAGGGGTTACATTTATCACACGCAAAAGACGATGTGGATAATTTCAAGAGGTGTTGTGATTTTATACTTCTTCAGCAAGTTATTGGGTACTTAGAGATTTACTTCTCCACCGCTCTTTCAACATTTGTGTAATCTTAAGTCACAAGATTGATGTATTCTTCTTTAGTTTCAAGTTTGGTATATCGGGTTTCCTCCATCAGTGGTCACTTCAAATAGCCTACAAAGGGGTTGGTAAAGATAGCCAGAAAGAGTTTATGAGTAGAGTATTTCGATCAGCAGTTGATTCTCACGGAATATATCTAAGTTAATTTATTATTCTCTCAAGATTTCAGACAGACGTGCGTACAATTTATTGCTGGTTCCGAGGTTTCGAACCATAAAGGGGGGAGAATAAGACATGTTCCGTGAAAGATAATATATTTGAACGCACAACGAATACACGTGATGAACTTCCTACCTTCTTTTTATTTTAAGTCATTTCGGGAAGACATATGTCATAACCGTAGAGGAAATCAGTGTTTTAACTCGTGGTGTTAGGTGCATTTTTCAATTTATATGGGGGAATAAATGAAAGAATCCGTCTCTGATGGTTAAAAGAGGTATTAATTGTATACATTTGGGACTAAATTGTCTTTGGTGTTGCAATTATATATCATCACTATCCTATATGGAGATATATGCAGTTCTATGACTTAATTGACTCCGGTGCATCTCCGGAAGAAGATATGTGAATTTACAGGACTTACTTAACTCTGGTGTTACGATGTCGACTTCATGAATAGGATAAAGTGTGTTCTTCAGGTTTTTGGGCTTCATACATGGGATTAGTTTCATTTCTTCAACTACGTGGGGGAACAAATGTCTTAACTCTTTTTAGTATGCATAACTTGAAATCTCAGGGGGAAGAAATATCAGAAGAATTATTCAAGCGTGAGAAGAGACGTTGCTGATCTACTTGATGTTTCCCCAAACGATCAATCACTCAAAGCAGCAGTATCATTTGATGTGGTTTGGTACAAATTCCATTGTGCACTTAATTATTCTAAGCTTTATCGAAAGCTTTGAAACTGCTCATGAGGATTATCGGTTTAGGGGGAAGCTATTACAGCTTCTACATCAAGAATATGTGGCATGAATTAGGGGGAAGCTAATTTATAAGCTTCTCCTTAACTAGAAGTGTATGGGTTACTTAGTTCGCGCCTATTACAATATTTCTTCTACAAGATACTACACCGATGATTCAATGTGGAGCAGGGGCAGAGCTAGGGGGTTACCGGGGATGCACGGGAACCCGATGGATTTTTGTCGTGTAGTGTATATATTTGCTAAAAATATCTATTTTTTCAAAATGAACCCGGTCCTAAAATTATGTGCTACATAATTATTGATAGGTGTGAAAACACCCATCCTTCTACCACTTAATTACAATTATAACCAAGCCAAAACGTGTATTTTTTGTCGTAAATTTCGGAACTATGCGTGGTTTGTGTTTTTGTTGTGATTTAGGATCAAAATGTGAAAAAGGAAGAAAACATGGGCTTTCACGGGCTTTTATCAAAGAAAAAGACAAAAGACGAAGTCGAAAGATCAAGAGTGCAAAAAGAACGGAAGTCCAAGGCCTATTCTGAAGATTTATCGAAGAAAAGTCTAAAGACGGAAGTTTAATAAAGCCGAAGAACTCAAGTCTAATTTATGAAGAAATTACAAGACGAGTTTAATTAATCCCGAGACAAAGTCGAGAAAGTCGAAGAACTTAAAAGACGAAAGACGAGAAAGAAAGAAAGAAAGAAGCAACACATGATTAACCTCTCTAATCACTATAAATACCCTCCTAATCTCACATTAGGAGGTGTTGGCTATTTTGACAAACTAGTCTTCCACCTTTAATTACTTGCACCTTTAATTTCATGTCATTTACTTAATTGTCATTTAATTACTTGTCTTGCACCTTAAATTTCTTGCCTTTAATTTCAAGTAAGTGTTTTAATTTTGTTATTGAATCTTTTCTTTTTAATCAAGTTCTTATTTTTAATCATCTTCTTCTACTTTTCTTGTCTTTGATTTTATTAATTCGGATTAAGCAAGCTTTTGCTTAATCTTATTGCTTATTTGATTAAAAAGTTTTTCTTTTCATTTCTATCTAGGCTTTTATACGAACTAAGCTATAAGCTTGACAATCTTATTGGATTATTTTGTATTTAGCTTATTTAGCTTATTTGTTTTAAAGTTTTCTTAAAAGTTTTATCTTTTTAATGTTTATTTTATAAAGTTTGCTTAATTTGTGTCTTGAAAGTCTTTAAATTTGTGCTTATTTCATTCGTCTTATTCTTGTTTAATCAAGTGTTTTGGTATTTGCTTATTAGTCATAGCTTATTTGGTTTTTGCTTATTACCTATCCACTTCCATCGGAAAGGGATTTGGATTCCGATAGGTTGCTACGATCGCAAAAACCACAAGGGTTTCTACATTGCGATCGGTGTGGTGATACTCCCCCTTATTCCGATCGTGATTGCGATCGCACATTGCGACGGGTCTTAAGGCTACATTGAGACGAAGTGCTGCCAATATTTCACTAGCCATATTCTGATAGTTTCCACATTCCGACAGGAGATTCCAATCTAGCATTCCGACAGGTTTGTTTGACATTCCGATAGGTGAAGTGTTATTCCGACAGATTTCATTTCAGTTATTCCGATAGGGGATTCCGATCACATTCCGACAGGAACACATTCCGATCATCATTCCGATAGAGTGGTAAGCTGGTATTCCAATACCTACATTCCGATAAGTATTCCGACGGTTTGTAGTGACAGCATTCCGACGGGATTCCGACGGATGGGGGTTTTGTTTTAATATTTTGTCTTATGTTTTATTTTATTTTCAAGTTTGCATTATTTTAAGTTTTCAAATTTTTCACGCTTCCCGAAATCCTAATTTTTACCAAGTGTTTTTCTAGTAATTTTTAGTTTAATTTTTAAAGCTTATTTTTCCGCCATTTTACTTTAGTGTTATTTTAATCGTTTTTCTTTATTTTAAATTTCAAGTTTACATTTTTATTACATTGTCAAATTAACTTTTCCGTCAAGCTTTAATTTTTGTCATTTAATTAATTACTTTTAAAGTTTTTAATATTGCACCATTTACGTTTTAATTAGTTTTAGTTTTAATTACCCGTCATTTACTTTTTAACGTCTTGCACATTTTACTTTACTACAACGACAAATCTATTCTTTCCCACCAAAAGGCAGCTGAGTCGCATTGTTAACTATTATCAATTCGAAGAGACTGGAACAACGATATTTTTAACTGAGTAAAAAATCAAGTATTAAATGGCGCCGCTGCCGGCTCTTTTACAGTTTTCTGTGAGAGACGCGTTGAATTTTGGGATCCGTTCACTCGTGAACGTTATTTTTCTTGCTCAAAAAATTTCAAAAATCCATAAAAATTAAACATTGTTAAAAATCCATAAAAATTAAAAATTTTCAAAAATCCAAAAAAAAAATTATTTTTACTTTTACACGTACATATATATTCTCAATTTCTTTGGTATCTTTTTCTTTTGCTTTTGCACGTGTATGCGTACTAGATCTTCATCTTATTCAGAGCCCGAGACTCGTGAAGATTTAGTTATGGCTGGTGTGCACAACAACAATAATCCACCCCACCCCAACATGAATAACAACAACAATGTTCCCCCACCTGATCTTAGAACGATGGAGGAACTTTGTCAACCAACAATGAACGGACGAGGAGGACCGATTGCGCCGATGCAAATCACGGCTCCAGAGTTTTCGTTGAAGCATCACATGATCCAACAAGTTCAAAACACTTGTCCATTTCGCGGATTACCAGATGATGATGCCAACAAACACCTCGACAAGTTCATTACCGTTACTCAATGCATGAAGTTGCCCGGTGTTACTATGGATTTTCTTTGCCTTCACCTATTTCCACACACCTTATCCCACCATGCCGAAAAATGGTTTGATCGTCTTCCGAAGAATTCAATTCGTACTTGGGATGAGATGACTCAACGCTTTTTGTCGCGCTACTTTCCACCATCCATGGTCACGAGCCTTCGAAATCAAATTAGTGGATTTACTCAAGAACCCGATGAATCACTTTTTGATCCTTGGGAATGCTATAATGTTTTGATCGATCGATGTCCAAACCACAATATGCTCCCCGTTACTTTGATTGATAATTTCTACAATGGTTTAACTTTTCGTGATCGTGATACGATTAATGCAGCCGCCGGTGGCACATTTATGAAAAGAAGACCCGAGGAGTGTAGAGAGCTTATAGAGAACATGACTACTCATCACAAAAATTGGGATTCATCCGCATCCTCAAGATCAAACCCGGGAGTCAATGTTTCTTCTACTTCTTCAAACCCTGATATCACCGAATTGACCTGCACAATGGTCGAAATGAGCAAGAATATGCAACTCTTGGCTACAAATCAACAACAACAAGTTAAAGCTGTTGCAACTTCTTGTGAGACTTGCGGCGGTCCTCATTCATACACTGATTGTCCTTCTACTCATGACAATCCGGAAAACGTGTATGCGGCTTATGGTAACTATTCAACAGAAACTACCAAGCCTGACCTCAAGGTGATCGTAACTTGTTAAGTTACCGTTCGAACAACTTTCTTGCACCCGGTTTTTCTCCTCAAAACCACAACCCCAACAACTATAATAGAAGCAACCCAAACCCACCACGAGCTTCTAATCCTTATCACCCACCCGCTCAACAAACACCCATTAATCAAGATGTTGAAGCTTTAATGAGGACCCAAGGAGAGCAAATCAAGAATCTGCAAAGCCAAATTATCAACTTGAAAGGGGATATCATTAAGCAAGGCAATGATATTAGATCCGAGCTTCGACATGATATCTAAACCTCTTTTAGCATTCAAACAAATGATTTGAAGAATATGCTGGCTAGTTTCTTACCAACTACTCAACCCTCTACTTCGGGATCTCTACCTTCAAATACCGTCACCAACCCAAGAGCGAATGTGAGTGCCATTACTACACGCAGTGGAGCAAACTTAGTAGGACCATCTCCCCTCTCCCGGTTACTCCACCTACACCTCCTCCACCACAATTTATCCCTCATACTCCGACGCCTAGTATTAGTTCTCCATTACCGTCTCCACCTCTTACTGAAGTACCCAAGAAGTGCCCTTCACCAACCCCACCTTCCACCTTTAAACCTTCAACATCTCAACCTTTACCTGCTACACCTACACCAACTAAACCCAACATTCCTTATCCATCTCGCTTAGACAAGGCCAAACTGCAAACCAAGGATGACATTCAAGTGTCGAACTATTTGAAGAATATTTCAGAAATGACCATCACCTTTAGCCTTGTTGAAGCTCTAGCCCAAATGCCTAAATTTGTTAAGATGTTTAAGGAATTGCTTAATAAGAAGGAGAAGATGGCCGAGTTTGTTAATACTTGATTGAATGAAAATTGTTCTGCCGTCCTTCTTAAAGAACTTCCAGAGAAACTTGGAGATCCCGGTTGTTTTGTGCTACCATGTACTTTTAACCAAACCGAAGAATTTACTGCCATAGCCGATCTCGGGGCAAGTATAAATCTGATGCCTTTAAGTGTTTGGAAAAAGTTATCATTACCCGACCTTACACCAACGAAGATGACTCCCGAGCTTGCAAATCGCACTCTCGCTTACCCTATTGGTATTGCCGAAGATGTGTTTATTAAAGTTGGCACCTTCACTTTTCCGGTCGACTTTGTTGTTGTTGGTTATGAAATGGACCCTCGTATTCCATTAATACTTGGACGACCATTCTTGAGAACCGGAAAAGCATTAGTCGATGTTGCCGAAGGTGAGTTAATCTTAAGAGTCGGGAATGAAGCACAGGTATTTAAAATGGGGAATATCACAACCAAATCTAATGGAAGAGAATCAGCGAATATGATTAATGTGCTTGATGATTTTGTCGTCTACAACAATCCTCTATTCGATTCTTGCTATGATAATCCACTGTTTCAAGATGATGTGGATGATTCTCTCTCCAATTTAGATCCTCCACCAATTCATGAGTCTCCACCGATCTATGATGACTACGATGATGATTCGAGTTCTGATATGGATGATTCTGATGATTTTACTTCTGAGTATCCAGACATGCCCACTTATGATGATTTTGATGAGGCTGATACTATTTCGAGTGATTCTTCACATGATGAAGAACCTCCACCAACAACACTTGATCCTACTTTGGATGACTACTCATTTGAGGAAGACTTTGCTACTTTTCTCAACACTTACTTCCCAAATGAGAGTGATGCTCCTCCTTTGGACTTTTATGATTATGGTCTTTATCCTCCTTTGGATATGAAGAAACCCATTTCAAAGGAGAAGAAGCCGACCGACACCGATATCCGTAGCACCTATGTCTTGACACCTCTCTATCCTCCCTCTGAGGATGAGATTGTGCGATTTATGATCGGATCCTCTTCAAGGTCTACTGAGCCTGAGTGTTATTTTCCCCTAAAGGAAAAGGTGTTCGATCCCGGTATTGCACTTTTTAAGCCATCTCAGTATCCATATAATGAAATAAAAGGAAAGACTTTTGGAAACTATGTTGATATGCTTGCACCTCATCACCCTTACTACCACCGTGCTCGCTCTTTGCTTAAGGGAACCTTGCCTACTCTTCTTTTGCTTGCCTTGTTCGCCATAAGCTTGTGCTATTTAATGGACGAAAACCATGTATATGATCCCGGTGGATGTGTTTCAAGTTTCTTCCTATGCTAATCAAGGTCGAGTCAGGCTCACGACTCGGTTAATAAAAACAAGCGCTTCTCGGCAGACAACCCGTTGTATCTATCCTTTTTCTTTATTTTTATAATAAGTGTAGGGGGAGACCCTAGTATGTGTTTGTTGTTTTCTTTCTTATCATGTGCAGGGGTTCGAGCTTTCAAAGATCCATTCTTGATGAATTTTGACGACCCGTGATTCCGTATACCCGTCTTCTCGGTTCTATCCTAAACTCTTTTGATTCACTATTTTATATTCTTCAATATTAAAATAGGAATCACTTTAGTTGTCTCTTCCTTAGCAAGATTTAAACGAAGTGCACAATGTCCTAAGTGTAGGTGAGTTTACTTCCACATGCTTAAACATAGAGGACAATGTTTATATTAAGTGTAGGAGGGACTTCTATCGAAGAGATGATAGAGTCAATTATAAGTTTGGTATTCTTTCATGAATTTATGTGAGTTTATTATAAGCTTTTTCTCCCATCGCTTGCTAATAAATTTAACTGCAATAGATAAGGTTTTACGATTTGAAAAGTTACTTAGCTTCTAGCCTAAGATCGTTTAAAAGTTGCTCGGTATTAATTAGAGTTCATAGCCAAGGCATAACTTATTGAAGCGGGATGCGAAGATTAGCGAGTCCGAAAAGGTCCTAACAAGACATGAGGGCAACATTTTGTTGCTAAAGATCCCAAGTGATGTGAAGAATCATTTATCAAAAATCAATATGAAGGATCGAGACACACGACGAAAAGCAAATACTCCCCTAAAGATCATGGAGAAGTCGATCCATAAAGGCCTTAACAAGGTATGAGGATAAATAGATCCAAGTCCTAAAAGGAGGCAGATCGTTGTATATCAAAATCCCAAATAAAGATTGGAGAAAAATGAAGAAGTCGTGGTCCAAATATGAAGAATCTCTCAAAAAGTTCAAGTGAAGAAATTCCTATTATGAAGAGAAGACCATTATTTCATGAACGTCTCTCAAGATTTGAAGTATGAATTCGCTGCCAAATATCGGTCCAAGAAAGGTCTCAAATCGTGAAGCGAGTTATGTCAAGATATGAACTTTATGAGGTCCCGAGAAGCAGTTTTAAAAGATTTTGTCCTTTAGCTAACTATTGATTAAATCGTCCTACTTTATTTTTGGCCTTAATAACTATCGAAATATGTCAACAATGCATCCTCGTGATCATTCAAGACAACAATAAAATATAAGAGATACACCTAGGAATAAGGGAGTCTAAGTAAATAATTGGCCCACATGAGTTTGTGTTAGTTTGCTAACTTATAATAACAATGATCTCGTTTTTAAGCTTGGTATGGGGAATGTGAAACTTGAGGATGATAATCATTCATGACATTTCCAAAACCCTAAGGTAAGTTTTTTATCTTTTTACTTCTTTTCTTCTTTTAAATATTTTGTCTCTTTAATAAAGGCCAATGTGGATTTATTATGATGGAGAATGTAAAGCTTGTTTTGTAACTAATGCATTGCATGAGGACATTGCAATGGTCAAGTGTAGGGGATTTGATAGGTGTGAAAACACCCATCCTTATACCACTTAATTACAATTATAACCAAGCCAAAACGTGTATTTTACGTCGTAAATTTCGGAACTATGCGTGGTTTGTGTTTTTGTTGTGATTTAGGATCAAAATGTGAAAAGGGAAGAAAACATGGGCTTTCACGGGCTTTTATCGAAGAAAAAGACAAAAGACGAAGTCAAAAGATCAAGAGTGCAAAAAGAACAGAAGTCCAAGGCCTATTCTGAAGATTTATCGAAGAAAAGTCTAAAGACGGAAGTTTAATAAAGCCGAAGAACTCAAGTCTAATTTATGAAGAAATTACAAGACGAGTTTAATTAATCCCGAGACAAAGTCGAAGAACTTAAAAGAGAAAAGACGAGAAAGAAAGAAAGAAGCAACACATGCTTAACCTCTCTAATCACTATAAATACCCTCCTAATCTCACATTAGGAGGTGTTGGCTATTTTGACAAACTAGTCTTCCACCTTTAATTACTTGCACCTTTAATTTCATGTCATTTACTTAATTTTCATTTAATTACTTTTCTTGCACCTTAAATTTCTTGCCTTTAATTTCAAGTAAGTGTTTTAATTTTGTTATTGAATCTTTTCTTTTTAATCAAGTTCTTATTTTTAATCATCTTCTTCTACTTTTCTTGTCTTTGATTTTATTAATTCGGATTAAGCAAGCTTTTGCTTAATCTTATTGCTTATTTGATTAAAAAGTTTTTCTTTTCATTTCTATCTAGGCTTTTATACGAACTAAGCTATAAGTTTGACAATCTTATTGGCTTATTTTGTATTTAGCTTATTTAGCTTATTTAGCCTATTTGTTTTAAAGTTTTCTTAAAAGTTTTATCTTTTTAAAGTTTATTTTATAAAGTTTGCTTCATTTGTGTCTTGAAAGTCTTTAAATTTGTGCTTATTTCATTCGTCTTATTCTTGTTTAATCAAGTGTTTTGGTATTTGCTTATTAGTCATAGCTTATTTGGTTTTTGCTTATTACGTATCCACTTCCATCGGAAAGGGATTTGGATTCCGATAGGTTGCTACGATCACAAAAACCACAAGGGTTTCTACATTGCGATCGGTGTGGTGATACTCCCCCTTATTCCGATCGTGATTGTGATCGCTCATTGCGATCGCACATTGCGATCGCACATTACATCGGGTCTTAAGGCTACATTGAGACGAAGTGTTGCCAAAATTTCACTAGCCATATTCCGATAGTTTCCACATTCTGACAGGAGTTCCGATCTAGCATTCCGACAGGTTTGTTTGACATTCCGATAGGTGAAGTGTTATTCCGACATATTTCATTTCAGTTATTCCGATAGGGGATTTCGATCACATTCTGACAGGAACACATTCCGATCATCATTCCGATAGAGTGGTAAGCTGGTATTCTGATACCTACATTCCGATAAGTATTGCGACGGCTTGTAGTCACAACATTCTGACGGGATTCCGATGGATTGGGGTTTTGTTTTAATATTTTGTCTTATGTTTTATTTTATTTTCAAGTTTGCATTATTTTAAGTTTTCAAATTTTTCATGCTTCCCGAAATCCTAACTTTTACCAAGTGTTTTTCTAGTAATTTTTAGTTTAATTTTTAAAGCTTATTTTTCCGCCATTTTACTTTACTGTTATTTTAATCATTTTTCTTTATTTTAAATTTCAAGTTTACATTTTTATTACATTGTCAAATTAACTTTTCTGTCAAGCTTTAATTTTTGTCATTTAATTAATTACTTTTAAAGTTTTTAATATTGCACCATTTACGTTTTAATTAGTTTTAGTTTTAATTACCCGTCATTTACTTTTTAACGTCTTGCACATTTTACTTTACTACAACGACAAATATATTGTTTCCCACCAAAAGACAACTGAGTCGCACTATTAACTATTATCAATTCGAAGAGACTGGAACAACGATATTTTTAACTGAGTAAAAACTCAAGTATTAATTATACGTATTAAAAATTTTATGAACCCGATGACTTTATACTCTGGCTCCACCCCTGATGTGGAGTGCAGACTTGAAGTCAAAGGCCATAAAAGAAATCATCAACATTGAAAGCTTAATTGAAGCTCTTGTTCTTAATCATTATGTACTTTTTTGAAAAAAATATTGTAAGGATTTATTCATGTCTTCCCATGGGGAAAGATTGTTGGAAATTCACTTTATGTGACGATATTTCGGAATTCCCATAAGTTATCATACTCACATATGTAGGTACTAGACTAGGAAACTATGTATTGTTTAGGAACGTATGTGACTACATATACCCCTCCAAGGCTTCCAAGGAGGGGTTGAGCTTTGTGTTTTTCATTATCATTTTATACATTTCACTTTCTCTCACTAAACACTCTCCTCCCTCTACTTTCTTTCTCTATGACAATCTTATACTTTGATCTTCCAAGACCACCGGATCATAGTTTCCAGTAAACCCTCACTTTCCTCATAAGTCTGTTGGCACTTTTGGTAAAGAACCAAATTAGCTTCTATGGTTTTCAAATCCTGTTCATAAGCAATAATTTATATCCTATCATGACTTATCTTTTCCTTTTGTTCATCAAACAGTGTCTTAAGATTATTATATTTTGTCACACATGTAATAGAACAAGGGTGTACCTCATTGGTTTGAATCATGAGAGAGAGTCATCATATCATGTTCTTCAATTTATGCTTCTAGAGACCAATAAACAGATCCATATACAGACGTCAAAGCCTTAGCTTCTCCTTTCTTAGGATATCTATCTGTACTTTTGAACACACTTCCAGAATATCTTTGTGCTCCTTCACTCTTCTTTGATGTACATTCCCTAGCAAAGTGTCCATGCATATCACAGTTGTAACACTTTACCTTTGATTTATCAAAACCAAGAGGTTCTTTAGAGTCAAACTGTAAATTCTTTCATGTCTTCCTCTAAAATCTGTTAAGCCTAAAAGATAGTATTGCAGCTTGCCATCTTAAGTCTATCTCTTATAGGTCAGCATCATCAAGTTGATCCAAATCATCACAGTTCATCTTGGGTCCACTGTCTTGATTGGAGAAGAAAGAATATAGGATGTCATCATTGTAAGATGATATAATATTTCCTCTAGAACTATGAGTGGAGGAAGAACCACTGGCAGTACTTCGATATGAAGTACTGCTGGAGTTCTCAGACACAAACACCACGTTTGGTAAACTTGATGAAGGTCCAATAGTTCCTTTGACATTAGTTTCCAACACCCTAAGGTTGTTTTACAGATCATCAAAGGAAACATAGTGAATGTCATCTTTGGTTTAGAAGTTCATGGCGATAAACTTCCATTCAATCGGTAATGACCTAAGGAACTTCATTTTAGCATCTTCTGCGGATACATGAGCACCAAGTGTTTCCAACTGAGTAAGCATCTTATGAAATCCGTTGTATCCGTTGTGAATCCCTTCTAAGCTAGGAATTGAGAAGCTTTAAAATTCCTGCTTTAACACAGGCTTTCTCATTCTCTTAGATTTGTCATTACCACCAAATCTTAGATTGATAGCATTCTACATAACTTTAGCATCATTGTAATGATGAAATCTTTAACACCCCCCAAATTTATACGCAGCGGAATACATCTTTGGGTGCTAAACAATGATACAACAACACATAATTTATAAAGAACGACTCGAAAAGAGACGTTTCAAATTTATCGTTCCTAAAACATTTGTCAGAGTAGCATAGTCCCAAGACATCGTAACCAAAGTACAACTAAAACAAAAGATTTAAATTGTTTTGAACAAAAGGAACGACAAACATTCAAAGAGTTTATATTACAAAAGCAATGCACAACATCATTCGCGTGGCTTCCAAGCTTCACACTTCCTGATTACCTGAAATACATGTGAGAAAATCACCAGCAAAAATGCCGAGTGAATATATAGGTTTATATAATCATTTTGAACACTAGCAAAGATTATAAATTTGTGGCATACTTGAAGGCAACAAGCATCAAATAATAATTTGCATCAACAATAATAATTATATATAGCATAAATTGCAATAAGCTCATGGAACCGAGCCCTTAGATACTCCGTTAGGTCTAATAAGACAAGAGATTTATTAATTGTCATTACCTCCAGATTATTGGTACATTGCCGTATACCTGACTTCTCAATACAATATGTTCAAACAGTGTGGAGGTCGGGCCTAAGCTTCTATGACAAGTCCACAAAAACTGAATCGGGGCGGCTTCCCCCATAGATATATTAATTGTACTAGCGTTTAACCCATCATAGGTTAATTAACGGTCCATAATTGAGGCTTTAACAATGGCAATCACTTAATGCAATTTAAAGGCAACCACGGGTCCATTCATAGAGGGACAAGCATACCATAAAAATCTTGTGTTCTAAGTTTATAAAACATGTATTCCCCCTCGCGGGTTTTTAAAATCATATAATTGCGTAAACGAGGCTATAGACTCACCTTAAGTAGTAGAAGTAGTTGAAGACGATCGCCGACGATAGTAGATGCCCGAAAAACACGACAACCGCAACCTAGCAAATAAGGTGCGTACATTAATAATAGACTCGAGAAATAAATGATACATAATAAAATCAAACTCAAGTATGAAATCACGACAAGTCGAGAGAAAACGATACAAGTGGTTCTATTATACTCTCCTATATATTCATTTTATTATCCTATGCCTTTAATAAAAATCTGTCGGAACATACCGAATGTCCAAGCCGTTTTTCCATACTTAGACACATAAAAACTTCATGATACTACTCAGAGAACTTACTTACTATATGTAGAAAGTCCTCCCACGAGCTCATCAAAAGATTTTACTTCTAAAGTTCCCTGCCCGACTCATCTTTGAATCACAAAATCCGGACAGTTTAGCGACCTTGACTTACGAAACTATTTTGACCATTCTAAACAACTCCATTTATAAAACTGACACTTGATTCTGAAAATAGACTCAAAATATTAAACTTTGAGCCTGAGAACAGCCCTTGAATCATTTTGAAACTCATTTTATAGTCCCCGAGATTCGATCCAAATATCGACAACAATTTTCGGATTGTGTCAACACTCGTCTCCCGGTACACGAAATTCAAACTAGTGTATCTTCCACCTCGTTTGGAGTTGGAAGGCCTACTTTATATCAAATCGAAGCTAACGAAATTCTCTACAAAATAATCCCATAATATCAATCTATTTTCAGACTTAAGGCCCCCCAAAAATGGCCTCAAACCTACTGCCCAAAATCACCTTTCAAAATCTCCCACAAAATTATGTTTTTGATCAAAACCAATCATTTTATCATCAACCTAACATCCTAATATCATCATAAACCAATCCTAACACTTGTATCATCATCAAAATCAAAAACCCAAAAATTAAAAATCAACTTTTTAACAAAAACATAACATAAACATCTCTTGATCATCACTAGCAACACATGCATGATCAAAATCTCCACTTAACAAGCCTAGTTTTTATCAAAATTTAAAGCTTAATGCATGTTGGTAAAAATGGTACCATTAGAATCACCTTGAAAAATTAGGAATGGGACTTGTTTTAGTTTAGATTGAATCAAACTAAATCATCAAAAATTTGGAGGGTTTTGTGTGTGGTGGTGTACGGCCAAAAAGAAAAAGAAAGGGAGGAAGGAGATGAATTTTGTTAAATGATTTTTAAATGAAATGAGATACTGGAAAATATTTATATATTGTAAGGTTAGGGTAGTTTTTGCCAATTTGTGATAGTTTTGGTCCAAAATGTAAATATTAGTTAAAAAGCGGGAAATGACTAAAAGTCAATTTTACAAATATTTACGGGACTCGGGTTTCGTAAAAATACTTTTTAAAAGTTTAAACACACACGAAAAATAATAATATCACGACTCGATACGTAATTAAAACGATATCGTCGAAAGTATTAAATATCGAAACGATCAATAATAAAATATAAATTTTAGGCATCCGTCGGTATCGCGATCACTAGTAGTCCTCGTTACTCGTTAAAATATTAAAATATAATATTCAATATCGGTTTCAACTTAAACCGTTAAGCATAATAGTATTTAACGTTATAAAATACTTCAAAATAATTGAAAATAGAATTAAATTATGACCTTATTTTTACGGGTTTTACATCCTCACCACCTTAAGGGAGCGACGTCGCGGCGCTCGACTCACCTCATACTTGAGTTGTTCACTACCCGGAAGGATGAGGGCATTCCTTATAAAGAAGTCCTCACGTTCCCACGTGAATCTCGATCCACGATCTCCACTGGTTCTTTTACAAAAACGCAACTTGTCGTCAAGTTGTATCTCACCAAAAAGGAATAAATAAATCCTTATCCACCAGTCACCCGTCAAGCTCGACACATGAAAATTTTATGAATCACACGAAGCTCATTCGACGACAAGAATAGATGACAGAATCTTTGGGTAAGTCCAGTTAAAAGGAATGTTGCAAATTAAAGGATATCCATCGACCGGATAGCCATGGACACACATAAAAAAGAACTAACAAGAAAAACATTTTCGTCATCGAAGGGTGCTCACACGCGGGTCCCTACTCAAAAGATAATACAAAGACACCATCTCACTTTCGCCAACGCGCATTAAAGTCTCAATAAACATCGTCGTTGAAAGTCAAAAAGATATTACATAATATGTGTTCTATATGATCGGACGTCATCGGATGATGCTGTCTCAAGTTCTCACAACTTACGATCATTTGACTAGATCACACACCATATAAGTACATAAAAGAAAAGGTCGAACATAAACATCGAGTATAGATCTCCACCGTTAATCATCGAGAAAACCTTGAACGAACCCTTGATAATAATCACTTGATCTCAAGAGTCTTTCCACTTGCGGTGTCGGCTTCAACATACTCCTCGAGGTCGTAACGAATTTATTAACTCCATTCATTAAGAGATTCGGTCCATTGGTGAAGATTCTCAATATAACGCATAATCCTGGTGACACTTATCGTTTCTTCTTATACACTGCTTCCCGAGATTCATTTTAAACTAAGAATAAAATAGTGATCTTCAATACGAGGAACAGAACGAGATAAAAATAAATTCAATAAACGCATAAACGGACAATATGTGGTAAAATGATTTAAGGTTGACGATCGACGAGGGATCTCGACTCACGTAACCGTAAAACATAATAATTCACAATACTAGAAAAATGAGAGCGAAGAATGAATTAAATATTAACATTAAAATAACTTTTGTCACAATTATCCGTCCCGGATTTGGTATTACCTTAAAAATCAATTGAGGTACTTTCTTGATAAAAATGATATATCAAAATAGGAGTTAAATAGATTCATAATTTATTTTGGTTGTCTTAAGAAACTTTGAAAGAATGACATGAATTTATTAATTAAACTCGTATTGATGGTTACAATTAGAAAATATAATTTCCAAACTAAATCACTATTAGGAATATAAATTAAACCGGTAATTTCATTACATTAAAAGTAAAGTATGATAAGTCAATTAGTTCAAAAGATAGAGCATAATTTCATTTTAAACATTAGTTTTAGTTATACAAAATATGATGTATTAATATGACCTTTTACTTGTGATAGTTATTTCGATAATTAAAATTTATTGGAAAATATATAAAAGTTCCATAAAAATTTTATAATACGTTGTAGAAATACATAAAGGTGTTCATTATTTCAAAATAAACATCAGATATATTCGGGTTTCAAAATGTGGCAAGATAACAAACGAATACGAATAAAAATAATGGTCAACAGTTAGTACGAAATCAACGGTACAAAAGGGGACGAAACAAATGTCGTATAGATTCTTAAAGAGAATGATAATATGAAGGCGTTGATGGTAAGACGATAAGAAATAATAGATTAAACAAGTTGTCAATTTTGTTAGTGCGGTCGGTAGTTCACCAATATCAGTTCGTTAACTTAGCGCTGGTCAATACGTGATCGAAAATAAGATCCATACAAAAATTTTAATCAAAGAAAATTCCTAATAATCACTTGTAATTAAAACAAATCAAATGAACGATGTTAGTGTTTAAAGAGAGAAGCCAAAGCACGGTTCACAAGAGTGGATTTCGAGACAAACGAGAGTGACGGACGTCATCCCGGATATACGGAAATGACTCTAGTGATATTTCATTATTCACGTGCGGAGACATTCCAAAGATCTACCCAGTCGCATAAAGAAGATTGGACAAGAAGGAAGGATAAAACATCGAGACTTTCAAGTCATTTATCAACAGTCAGTAATTAGACGAACGGTCAAAAGAAATCAGTTATAAGACAAAATGAAGTAACAAGTGGAAAAAACGATCGTCGAGTAAAAACGTATTCGTAAGCGCGTAATTCGTTCAAGAAAAGGTAAGAAAACGTATGCGGAATCATAGAAATTGCGCTACTTGCATAAAATATAAAGGTTTTCCAAAACTTCTTTTCACTTTATTTCATTTTATTTATCTTTATCATAAATACAAGTAAAAAGTTCTTTATTATCAAGATTTTTAAGGTGACTACTATTCAGCCTAGCATGGCTTCTTCTAAATTAGACATAGGTGATCAGGCCATGTAAAATTTAGGGCTAGCAATGCAGTGCTCCATTTCGTCGAAGAGTATTACGTTTCTTATGTTTATATATAAACCATGCCATTTGTAAAATGAAATTTAAAAATAGTTTATAATTTTATAGGATACAAGTAATTTGCGATATTTTTAAGCAACAACTTAAATGTTACAAAAATTATTTCATAATATCAAAGTAAAACAATTTGTGAAAATAATTGTAGTAAAATGTCAATTAAAATTATAAGGTGACATTTTGATGAAGTATATAATAACCAAAGGTTTGCAAAAAGTGGCAAATAGTAACTCATAAGAAAACCAATGAAATGGTTACAAGTTGTTAAGGTTACAAAAGATTATAAGATTTAGACGGAAATGCCATGAGACACGTGATGAGAATGTCGACGAAGAATGTGAAGGTAAAACTTCAAAACTCAACCCAAATCAGTGAAGGGTTAGAAGAAAATAAAAAATAAAATAACATCGAATGACAAATGAGTCATATATATAAAAAGAATAAATCAATCCATATGTGTATTCTATGTAAGATACTCGACACAACATGCTTTTAAGAAAGTATATTATTCGTTTTCAAATTACACCATTAATCCGGTAATTGTTAATCCTGTAATGTTTCTATTTTTAAACAATTTCACATACAACTTGTATTCGTTAGTTGTAAAATAATATTCGTTAAAATTTTACGATCTCAAATGAACTCAAAATTGCTTAGAAACGTTTAAAACCCATGTTCCGAATTTTCTATCAGATTTGACTTTTAAACATGAGCCGATTAATTAACCCGATAAACGACATCTCTAAGACTCGGAGTCTGAAGCATTTTAATGCAAAACGACGTTTCAGACGACTTTCTAGTTTTACCCGAGACCTGAAACCCAATAATAAATTACCAAAATACCCTTGCAAGTTCTGTGCAGGTTTAACTATTTATTTTAAAAAAACGTAGGTTTTACTTTTAAGTTTTGACCTGTTTATACACCCCTGTGGTTTCTCCATTAAATGTATTTTTTGACACTTCCTAACGGCTCAAAATATATATATATATACACACATGTCTTGTGGATTTTACAACAACGAAAAATAAATCTCATAATGAGCATCAAGTAAAAATATAGCATAATGAATGACAGAAAATGCTTCAAAGTATCCAACACGAAACTTAGGAAGCAAAACGGTGAATGACGTCCATAATTTAGACTTCGAAATGTAAGGTAGACAAATCTCCTTGGTGCCACGATTGTCCAAAAACACAAAACATAACAAGAAAAGAATAGAACATTAACGGGTTGCACTCCGGGAGCAAGAAAGTTAATGAAAGAGGATAATACAAGTTTATAGATGTAAAATCGTATTCCAATCTAGCGCCATAATCTAGACGATGATTTATAAAATGACGATGACGTTACCGAGATATAAGCGAACAATACACTTCGGATTCGATACATATAAATGTCAATGAATTAAATCTTCGCATGCCGTGTAAAACGGTGATAAAAATCAACAAAATATTATGAAAAACCATGATATTATTCAACACGATTATAGGAAGTGTTTCAAAATGTGTGACCCACACGATAGCGGTTAGTCTATTCCAATGACACATTGAGCTGCACAATGGTCTAGAGACTACGTTTCAAGGCATACAAGCACAAACAGCCGGAAAACGATTTGGATATCTATATAGATATCTCAAAGGGTTAAAAAATAAACATATCACACGCAATTGAAGGTATGTAAGGTCATAATATATGCAATAAAAGAAATTTAAACACTTCAAAAATAAATACAGAAAAATCTTAAAAATTCATTGTATTTATTTAAGTTAATCATTAATAAATGATAAACTTTTATCAAAAAGTTTAACGACACAAATATATATCGATAAAGGGATCCTAGATATAAATATGTATCCATAAATGGATCATAGTATTTATTTATAAATACTTGGCAATAAAAGGATACGTAATAACGCATACTAAAATTGTAATCTCAGAAGTAGCTTGAACCTGAAGTCACGCGAAGTCATGTGCACCGAATCTTTGAAAAATAAAAACTAACAGTTATAGTTTAGGTTTTTTTTAAATAAAGACCTAGTTCTCTATAACTCATGGCTCTGGTACCAATCTTTAACACCCCCAAATTTACACGTAGCGGAATACATCTTTGGGTGCTAAACAATGATACAACAACACATAATTTATAAAGAACGACTCGAAAAGAGATGTTTTAGATTTATCGTTCCTAAAACATTCATCAGAGTAGCGTAGTCCCAAGTAATCGTTACCAAAAGGTAGTCAATCTCAATTTCTGGGTCACATATAATATGTTCAAACCTTAATCCATACTCATACTTTATCACAACGATTTCCAGTATTCAAAAATTTACTCTGCCTCTATGTCCTGAGGTTACACTCAAACTAAATACAATGAGATTATCCATAATTCTTACAAGTCACTTATATACTTTCCATACTCATTTTCCACTTCATTCATTCAAACAATATCTATGTCCCAATCGTAGTGCTTGCTAGATCACTGAATTACTGTACCTTCCATAGTACATTATTACCTCTTCCTCATATCATATACTGTTTAAATAACTCCGTTAGTCTCATACATTCAAATCTGAAATATATAATGGTCAAATCACTTCCTGATATCGTAATATATTTTATTCCAACCATTCTGTATCAATACTTCAATTTGTAAAATCTCCTCAATACTACATGCGACACTCTCAACACTCTAGGAATAATTAAATTCTCTTTTTAGTCTGAATAATTCATTCACCACTGGTCCTTGCATTCTTAACACACTCTCTGATCTAATAGAATAAAAATTAAATAATCACAATAACGGATAACCGTTTTTGTCCCACAAAAACATATTACTCATTTCTATTACCATTCTATTTCAAAATTTCCAACAATTTGTTGATCTTCTTTCTTTGATATTCCTTTTCCATTAGTTTATCAATTCAATTCTAACTTTCTTTCCATTCCATCCATTCTACTTGTTGCGACCAATATTCCAATTATCTCAAAACTCAAGAGTCAATTCTCAATTACTTCAGAAACTTTATAAGTCCTTTTTCCTTCTCCTTCTTACTAAATACTCACTAGTTGATAGTGAAATATCCACACTTATCCTTCATAATCTGAAACATACTTCATAATACCGAACTATAACATATCTCATCTAAAATTTACCGATTATTATTTCCCCGTCAACATTAGGTAATCCTTAACTCCTTCCTTTAAAATCCCCGAATGGCATTTATACACAAGTCCTTCTTATTCTTATTTTCTTCATACTTGATTCCATACAAGTAATACTTTTCAAATCCAAAACAAATACCATAATGTCCAATCTCATGATCATATAAACCTCGTTACACTTCTTTATTCAAGTCAACACACTACTATTTCTTTCCTTTCCATTTGATATTATCCAAATATCATCATCGCAGCTCTATAATTCATTCAGATTCCTCCAATACTAACTATACAGGCACAGAACTTCAATCTATCTTCAGCGTTCATAAACAACTTCATCAACTACAAAATCAGATCTCACAACCACAACTTAAATATATGAATGGATTTCACACATTTAATTCTTCTTTGTCAGCTTTATCCTTGGTTCAACAAACAATGAAAACCTCTCGATAAACCTCCGATAATACCTAGCTTACACAAAGGAATTGACAAGCTTTAGTCGGTTTCGTCGGTATCGACAAAGCCTCAATCGTTTCAATCTAGTCAGATTTTCACGATCACTTCAGCCATAGATTGCACATTCTAAAACATCTATAACACTCCAACTAAAATTCTTATCCAAAGAATTTTACACACCGTTCCTCCTTTTAATAACAATTTTCCAATTGTTAGAGAATACTTTTCTTTCCTTCAATCATCTATTCATCACACTAAACATTCACAATCAAATATGGATACCGATTTCTGGTGCTCAGTTTGTTCAACCTCACAGCAATCATCTTATTCACAGAATATACAGCTTCTTTACTTTCTTCCATTATTACTTCTCTGATGACTTAACCTTCCAGTCAAATCAGATTATCCTTTTTGTCTCATCTACCAATCCTTACAATCAAACATATTACCATTCTTAATTTCCTGATAATGCCATATAATAAAATATACAATCAGATTGCATAACTCCTACCACCAAGCTAACACAAAGCTTCCTTTTTCCCATGACGACAGTGAACTCTACGATTCCACAGAACAATCACATAGTGTCCTCAAGTACTAACTCATCTTCTCATTCTTTACCGACTACTACTAGTAAAGCGCACAGAAAATTTGACTTATTGTAGTTTCCTACTACATACCTTCTCCTCATTGACCAATAAAATTTGTCAAATAGAAATTCCACTGATTACTCCCTGAAATCAGTACCCAATGCTCAACAACATTCCAATTTAATTCTTTCCACCTTTATTATCATATCCTATGATATTCATCCTTATCCTGGTTAACTTTCTCACAACTCTAGTTCAGTTAATTGCGGTATACTTCTTAATTCCATAAACTCAGAAAATATTTCCTTAATATATATATATATATATATATATATATATATATATATATATATATATATATATATATATATATATATATATATATATATAAACTCTAGTTCAGTTAATTGCGGTATACTTCTTAATTCCATAAACTCAGAAAATATTTCCTTAATATATATATATATATATATATATATATATATATATATATATATATATATATATATATATATATATATATATATATATATATATATATATATATATATATATATATATATATATATATATATATATGTATATATATATTATTCTTCCGTCGGTGAATTTCTCATTTCAACCAATCGCAAATTCTCATTGATTTCTCGTCCTCAGTTCTGCTAAAATCTAACATATTCAAATCTCAATATATCCTCAATAACACCTTCAGAATTTAGATACACCATCAATAACACTTTCAGAATTTCAATAAAATTCTAACTCAATGATTACCAGATAAGAATACACAAATTACTACATCTAAATCTCAGATCTTATCAGCGTTTCCAAAATATAGGCTGTAATAGCATCAACAATCCTTTCATATTGATCTTCCATTATCTGAATAATTCCTTTATTCAATCTCCTTTACCGAAATGAAAACATTTCATTACCACAGAAATACCAATTTTTATACCACATTCCTTGTTATTCCTTCAGCAGCTCGACCTCCAGCTAGTCCGTACTTACATCAAGTAAATAGATAATTACTTAAGTGGTATAAAATACATGTGATCTACACATCATACTTTCTCCTGCTTACCCGATTTATAATAACTGCTTGAATACCATCTCTTCTTATCTTAGACTATTAAATTCCAAGTTTACCTTCTCTTAGAGGAAATAAATTCCTATTCCTTATTTTCATTCGCAACAATACCATTCTTTTACCCTTTTCTGCCACACTTAATTTTGAATCAGGATCAATCTTTAAATTACTATCTATTTTCGTCTAGTTGAACATTCCCAATTGACTATCAATATATTAAACATCCATCAGTTACTCGAACTTATCCATATAGTTTCACCTTTCCAATTACCATCAATAGTCGTACGGCACTCTTCACCGCATCTCTTCTCATTCCTAATAATCCAATACATAGACATCCTTTTAAAATCTTGCAGAATGGAAGCAGCATCTCCAACTGGAACAGCAGCATCTTCAATCTCAGTAGTATCTTCATTTTCAGCAGCATCTTCAGTTTCAGCAACATCTTCAACTAAAATAGCAGGATTTTCAATCTCAGCAGCATCTCGTCTCTTCTCAGCACTATCAGCTTCAAACAATCTAACAAATATTCCCACAATCATATAATCTACCCTAATGGTTGGCAACCTTTGGAGACATATTTCAAGATACTCAGTCACACACACAGGAATCCCTGCTAATGACAGAAACATATCTCACTCAACTCTTTCTATGCGATAACAGTAGAAAGAAACTTAATAAGTATACACATCGAGATAGAAAGAATAGGTCTTTTCATCAAGATATAACATGAATACTGTATACGCCACCAACACAATGCTACCTAAATTTCATAATCATCTCAAAAGAGAAGATAACAAAGACACATCAAAATACTAAAGGGTAATAGTAGATTTCATCCATAAATCCGAGAAAATCGCAACAAAACCTTGTCACTAATGTCTCTTGCCCTTACCATCCTAAACAACAACAATAATAATAATCCATCACAAAACTACCTCACAACATCTAGATAATCCAAATACAACACAATAATACATAAACTGAAATACAACAAAGATCCATCACTACATCACTCCATAGAATGTGGTCCATCACTTTCTCCAACTTGGCTAGTTCCTGCTTCATCTTCATCTGGTCCTAACTTGCAGCACCTCCCTTTTGGATCTAAACATGGTGGGTTCCTAAATCCATACTTCAAAATCTCTCCTTGACACGACGCATCTATCATATAATGAGAATTAGCATACACCTCACTATCCTGAAACTTCCAATGTGGTTTAAGATACGGCCCAAGATGAGCTACATATTCACTTAACCTGCGAAGCCTATCTATCTCTTTCTGGTACTTCTCGAAATCAGTCCCATAACTTCTCACTTCAGTTCTAACCTCAGTTCTTCCAACCTCACTCTCAGTCATATAATTATCACTATCAGATTCTACAACATTTTTCTTATCATTCGTATCATCTTCGTAATCTAACCATCCACCTGAAATCTTATGATCACCTACATACTGATTCTGCAAACTCCATTGACCTACAACGAATCCCCCATTCTTGACGTAATATGGTATGTCAGACATTTTCTGAAATCACAGAAAATTCAAAAGTACATAAGGTCATTATTCAAAAATATATATGCAATGCGTAACTATGCAAATGCAAATGAATTACGTATGCAAAATATATATGTATGCGATGATAATTGACATATCAGTAGTTAAGAGGTGTAATTTGAGAACATACATAGTTGTTGGGTATGTTGTCAGAGTATTGGGGCAGGAATGAAACTAAGAAAGTGATGTAGAAGGAGTATGAATGATGAAGGAATATTAGCATAAGAGAAGGTGAAATTGAAAGTTGAAGTGTAATAATAGTTGTGGATATGGTGATATCATAAGAATTGAGTTGGACTGGTGTGAAAGATGTGAGTATCTCTTGAGGATAAGAGGTCACGTTGACTCTAGAAGTGAGGAAGTGCGAATGTGAGGCGGGTTGAGCGCCGGGACGTCGCTCTCTTTTAGGAGGGTAGGATGTAACAACCCAAAATCGTGGTCATTATTTAATTATAGTTTTACGTTTATCTTTGAAATTTTTGACGAGGTTGATTGTCATGACGATTGGTAATTTGATTTGGATGATGTTGAAATTTTATTTTTAAGTTTTGACGAGTTGCGAGGATTATTAGTGATGACGATATCGACGGATGCCCGTGAAATTTTACATTTCATTTTAAACATGTCGATGTTTAATATTTTGACGTTTTTATTTTAATGTCGTATTAAGTCGTGCCGGGACTATATAATATCATATTTTGTGTGCGTTTTAAGTTTTGAGAAGCATTTTTATGAAACCCGAGACCCGTAAAAATTTTCAAAAGTGACTAACAGTCATTTTCCGCTTTTTAACCAAGTAATTGCACTTTGGTCCAAAAGAATCACAATTGACAAAAACTACCCTAAACTTCCACCATATAAATAGAAATTTAAACACAAAAACACATACATTTTCCACTCACCACCACCAACTTCTCTCTCCTCCCTCCCTCTTGCTTAAACCGTCACCCCTCCACCACCAAAAACCATAGATTTTTTAAAATCTAGCTTGAATCTCTTAATTCTTATCAAAGACCCATCTTAGTTTCATCAATCTCTATCCATTGGTATGAAAATTTCCCACATGCATTGATATTTTTGAAAACACCATTTTTGGATGAAAATCTTGTGTTTTGATCTTAAATTGTTGTTGCACGTAGGTGTTTATGTTTATATATATTAGTTTTTATGATTGCATGTTGATATTTTTGAGTTGGTTTTTTATGAATTAATCATCTAGAATGATTTAATGTGTTATGATATAAACTAGTAATGTAAGAATGATTATAGTGGTAAAAATGGGGTAACAATGTGGTGAAAAATTTATTTTGAAGGATTTTTAAATATATATTTTATAGCAGATTATTAAAATTAATTTTCTGAAAATATGAGTTTGAGTTTGAGATGAACTAATTAGATATTGTTGTAGAGGATGTTTTTACCTTCGTTTTGGTATAAGGTAGGACTTCTAGCTCCAAACGAGCGAAAGGTTACGTTAGTTTGATTATTTCGTGTACCGGGAGACGAGTACCGACACAATAAATAATTGTTGTCGATATTTGGATCGAATCTCGGGGACTATAAATTGGATTTTTAAATATTACATGGACTGATATTGAATGTTAAGTATGAGGATGTCGAGTTATTTTCAAAGTTGAGTGTCGGTTTCATAAACGGAGAAAAATAAATGTGTTAAAAGACTATATGAATTGTTGACGTAAAACTGTCCGGTTTTTGTAGTTCAAAGATGTATCGGGAAGGGAACTTTAAAAGTAAAATCTGTTGGAAATACGTTTTTCCCAATAAAGTCTCGGTCACATCTTAGTTAGCATAGATCACGAGATATAGAATATTTAGAACTTTGTAACTTGGAGCGACCTCCCTTAGGGGAAGATTGTTGGAAATATGTTTTTACGTATTTATGAAGGATCGGTCGCTCCAACGATATTTATGTAATGGGCTCGTGATCTACTTAGTAAACGTATAGTCCATATATCCCACATGTAGGGTGGGCTATATATATCCCCTCCTAGCATGTTAGGAGGGGTTCGTGGTTACTTTCATTTAATAAAAAATCACTTTCTCTCTCTACTTTTCTTTCCTCTCCTCTTTCTCTCTCTAGTTCTTCATCTTCTTCCTCCTCCTCCTCCTCCATTCAATCAATAGGTAAATCATAGTTTGTCAAATCCTAAGAAATCGTAGACCTACAATTGGTATCAAGAGCCATGGTTATATCTTAGTATTTACGTTTTTTTCTATTGATTTGATTGAAAAATCTTTTCTTTCTGTTGGTGTTGAGTTTTTTTTTGATGTCTCGTATTTTTTCTAGAATCAATTTTTTAGATCTATCAATTTGTTTTTAAATTATCAGTTTTCTATCAATTTGATCTTGAAAATCACAAAGTATCAATTATTTTTATATTTTTCACTTTTCTTATCACTTTTCTTAACCTGTCAAACAGTCAATTTATTTTTTATTTTATTTTTTTTAGAAAAATCAGTTTTTACTTTATTCAATCAATCATTCAGTTTTGATTTTGATTTTGATTTTTTTTTATCTATTTTATTTTTATTTGTTTTTCTTAATAGTTTTTGAGTGTCTGGGTATTTAATCAGTTTTTGTCCCATTGTCCATTGTCCAAATCTTGTCATCCCATCAACTGTTCCGGACGAACGTGTTCCGAACGAACGTGTTCCGAACGAACGTGTTCCGAACGAACGTGTTCCGAACGAACGTGTTCCGAACGAACGTGTTCCGAACGAACGTGTTCCGAACGAACGTGTTCCGAATGAACGTGTTCCGAACGAACGTGTTCCGAACGAACGTGTTCCGAACGAAGCATTTTTGATTCATACATGACGGATACAAAAAACCCACACTTAATCTCTCGACTCTCAACACCAGGACTCTCGGACTCCAATCAAACCAAAGTCACACACAGCCTCAAACTCACTCTCGATATCCAAAAAACCCACAAACACTCTCTCGACTCAAAACCAAGAACCTGACTCGACTCCCCTCGTTTCACGACTCACCAACCTGCCTCGTATCCACAACAGACTCGACACTCGACCTCTCAAAAACTTCATCAAAACAGTTTACACCATTCAAAAACAGACCACAATACAACACTCTCGACACCATTTTGACTCAAAAACAGACCACACACCAGACTCGAACTCTCGTCAACCAAAACCCAACCCCTCGTATTACCCACCCAATACAATCAGACTCGACCTTCACATATCCCAACTTGCCTCGAAGCCACAAAAAATGACTCACTTCTTTTCTTTTCTTTTTAGATCTAATCCCACGAACACACTATCCTCACAGATTCGTGATTGGTTTTTAAACCAATTTTTTATTATTCGAAATAGAATAAAGCTTCATAACAAACTTGTTATAATCTTTATTCTTTTCGATTTACTCGATCCACAAACACAAGCTACAAGAAAGTTAGAAATACCTACCCGAGACTTCTTTTGAAGATCTTGTAGCCGCTTCATTTACTCTGCTAGTTGGGTTAAGATGGTTGAGAAGAACAGACGGGATACATAGAAGTTGGGTTAAGATGGTTGAGAAGAACAGACGGGATACATAGAAGTTGGGTTAAGATAGTTGGGTTAAGATCTTGTAGCCGCTTCATTTACTCTGTGTTTTATTAAGATCGGGATACATAGAAGTGGGGTTTTGAGCAGTTTACGTTTGGGATTTGGTGAAGGAGATAGATGAGAAGAACAGACGGGAGGTAGGGCGGATCTAACGGTGTAACATTTTTGTTTGAGGAGAGAGAGAGTATGTTTTGAGAAGAAAGAGACGTAGGAAGTAGGATATTGAGAGAGAGACTTTTGGTTTTTGGAGTGATAGTCAATGGGAGGGTATATATATTTGTGATTGAGTGGGACGGAGAAATCTAAGTAGCAGTAAGAAGGGACGGAGAAACCAAGAGAGAGTGTGGGAGGATATATCTCTGTTATACACGTGCCAGGATTACGTGTATTCATTTGACTTTGACTGGGCCACGTTTTATTTTTTATTTACTTTATTTTATTTTTTATTTTTACGTGTGTGTGAAGTGTCCTAAACTATCAGATTTTTCATATCAGATATTTTTTAAAAATATCAGATTTTTTTAAATATCAAATCTTTCTATTTTTATTTTTATTTTTAGTTAAGTTATTTTTTTAAGATTTTATTTTTATATTGTTTAAAGTTATTTTTTTTAGTTTAGTTAGCTTTGTATTTTTGTCAATCGATATATTTGGATTTTGTACATCGTGTTGAGGCGGGTATTTCGAGAGAACCAAAGTGGTAATATATTTGACGGGTTAAAAGTTTTTGTGGCCGCATTTGAAGACAAAAGTGACGTGACTACGTGACTAAGTAACGTGATAAAGTGACGAGGTTTATTTTGCCGACGGGTTTTTGATCGGGTATTTGTAAGTGAAGACGGATTTTTCATCGATAAGTAATTCTTCCTTTATTTTTCATTGAACTTCAATGGATTCGTTGACTTCAACATCTCATGAGGGAGAATCGTATTCAATGCAAAACAAAGTTAGAAAAAGTGGCATCACTTCATTTCGAATGTTTCAGTCTCATCTTGTCACTCTTTCATGGATTCAAGGAGGGAGCGAATTTGTGGCAATCTTTGGTCAAGATCGTCATATATTCATCGACTCAATATTCACCACTTTGACCCAACTCGCCGAGCAACTCAACCATGACAACTTTAATCACTCTGCATCGGCACTTGCATATAAGGCTCTTGTGACACAACTCACGCCTTTCCTCCAATTCAATATCATCAAGCCTGAAAGTTCAGTAATTTGCCAATCATTTCTTCGAGATACACATACCGAGCTTCGAGTTTTCTATGATACAATTTTGAAACTCATGACATCGGTCTCGTCTTTGATTTATGAAAGATCTCGACTTCAGCAAGCGTATGATTAGGAAGTGCAAGACTCTTCGATGCAAGTGGAAAATAGTCATACGGTTGACAACTTGGAGCCTAACGATGGCAAGAGCACGGAATGTGGAAACCTTGGTTTCCGGATCTTTTAAGCAACTAGGAATGCATCATGTTCATATGATTATACAATCAAAGCGGAATTAGAACATGATACATTAACAAGGTGTTTAGGCACGAATAACATGAATTAAAACAAAAGGGATGTTCATTGTATTAATAACAAACATCCACTAGACGTGTATACATTGAATCCCACGTCTAGTGCAACACACGCTTTAGGTTTACATTGTGAATAATTGAATATGAATAAAACCTAAGACCATTGGTTCCTTTTATAGTGTAAGGATTAGGGTTTACAAGAGATAATAACAAATAAACAAGTAAATCTTCTATTTAGATAAACATATACAGAATATATCCTGCATATATATCCAAATAGAATCTTCCATAAGCTTCTTATCTACATTTCTATCAACTCTTGAATTGCATGTGACAATGGTTGGATTGCACACGACAACTCTTGAGCCAACAACGCTTGATTTGTTCCATAAGCTTCTTGTCTACATTTCTATCAACTCTTGAATTGCATGTGACAATGCTTGGACAATATCTCCATGTTTTCTTCGTTTTTGAGTTTCTGCCACATCAACTTTTTGACCCAACAATCTTCCCCTAGTTGATAGTGGCAAAACTCTATGTGTATCTCTTGTAAGTTGTACATGATCTTCAAATTGCTTCCCCTCAAGTTTAGCATGTATGTCTTCCCCTTTTTGTCACATCAACAGGGAAGTAAAACAATGTATGTAATCTTTGAAGATTCTCCAAATGTAGCTCTATGTAATGATCTTGAAGAACAATAACTATAATATTTTTGATGTAGAAGTAGAATAACCCAACCTTGTGTTCCATGTCTTGTACTATCCATGTGATGAAGAACTTATACGAATCTGACCAAGTATAAGTAGACCTCGATCTCTTGTCAATATTCTCATCCTATGTGAGACACTGAGCACGATAATGTAACTCCTTCAAGTGTTATGACAAGTCTTCGTCACCAACCATGTAAAGCACGAACAAGTTACCTTTAAAGTCTATGACTGGGAGTGCACGACTTTAAGATATGATAGAACACAAACTCGCGAAAATCTTCTTCAATCATCAAACTTACCATAAGAATTCTTCCCCTTAAGCTAACACCTCTTCATGACGAATTTAATGGAATAACATCTTCATACCATATGTAAAAGTTTCGCAACGGATAACTCTTTTACAAGGCTATCCCGATTACATAGTTTAAAATATCCATCAAATTCTCATGAATTGTAGCTAACTCGCTTCAAGATCATTAATTCCGTTTAAAAATATCCGAGCCATAAATATCAACATGATATTCTAAATAAAACGGAGATTCCATGTACCTTCGTGTGTATAATCCTCCTTTTTGTGTGCTCAAAACGTACCAATTTTCTCAAACAGCAGCAATCCCAATGTTGTCCAATATCATCTTTATCCAAGATCTCTATCAGTTGTATTGCCCGATATCGGACAATACCTATCAGCGTTGGAATTCATATATCGGACGACACTGTCAATGCTATCAGCGTTGACTTATTCTGTCAGCGTCAAAACATACCTTGTCAGCGTCTGATCTTGTCAACGTTATAACCAACAGTGACCAAGGTATATTCTTTGTCTTGATATGAATTATGTTATAAGAAATAATAAGAGAAGAACGTGTTTTATATCACACATTTTTTTACCCTAAGATTTAGGGATTCTCCAGTGATGATCACGTCCCTTATTAGTTCCATAATCCTCGTTCCTCCATATTTTCATATAAAAGGAAACAAAATATTTGAATCCATATCTCTCCCAATATTCATGCACAAACATGCATTGGATAATCCCACGTCTGACTTTCTAGAATTTCTCCAAAATTATCGTAGGATTATGACTGTTTCCCTTAAAATGTGGTTGAAAAATAGAAAACAGCATATATGAATAAGTAGCAGCCACAAATCTCGCATGCAATCATACCTTTCACGTCACTCAAACGTAGAGTACTATATGAATTCATTGTGAACTGCTTCCATCACCATGATCTGCTGATATATTACCCTGCTGATCCATTCAGATCTAGGGTTCTTCGAACCAAACCCTCATCTTAACAGACCTGAATCCCTCATAATTCGAAACCTAGGGTTTGTAATCAACCAATAATACAGTCACGATGAATTACGTTCTTGCTGAAGTGTAAATCAACCTAGGATTTGGGAAAAAACCCTAAAGATCACGACTGTATCACACTAGGGTTTAGTGATTCATGTTCTTGTTTTGTCAAAAGCATCCACCTGCTGCTACATCTTGTTTTAGGGTTTATAAAAGCCCTAAGAATGGCACATATCACAGCAACGATGAACAAAGTATACTAGGGTTCATCATGATTTTTAGAAAATCACTCACCAAAGCTAGTATACTTTATTATAATGAACAAGAACACATCTTCCTTCCTGTGTAGATACGATCTAGGGTTTGTAGAAAACCCCTAAATCATGATTTTATGTAAAATAGGAAATCTGAAAATCAACTCTGCAGCCCAATTTGACGCTTAATAACTTTTGATTGGGGATAAAACTCGACAATCCCTCCAGTGGATGTTTAGATATATGTATGTAGAACACACATATAAAATTTCGTGACGATCCAACGGTTCAGTCCAAAGTTATGACCTTCTGAATACTGCTGCGCACATAAAAACGTCCAGAAAAACCCTAGACGGATTTTTCTTCTTTTCACCATACACGAACACCTTGTTGGTCCTAGCATCACGAGCCACGAGGCTCTGATACCAATTTTGGAAACCTTGGTTTCCGGATCTTTTAAGCAACTAGGAATGCATCATGTTCATATGATTATACAATCAAAGCGGAATTAGAACATGATACATTAACAAGGTGTTTAGGCACGAATAACATGAATTAAAACAAAAGGGATGTTCATTATATTAATAACAAACATCCACTAGACGTGTATACATTGAATCCCACGTCTAGTGCAACACACGCTTTAGGTTTACATTGTGAATAATTGAATATGAATAAAACCTAAGACCCTTGGTTCCTTTTATAGTGTAAGGATTAGGGTTTACAAGAGATAATAACAAATAAACAAGTAAATCTTCTATTTAGATAAACATATACAGAATATATCCTGCATATATATCCAAATAGAATCTTCCATAAGCTTCTTGTCTACATTTCTATCAACTCTTGAATTGCATGTGACAATGCTTGGATTGCACACGACAACTCTTGAGCCAACAACGCTTGATTTGTTCCATAAGCTTCTTGTCTACTTTTCTATCAACTCTTGAATTGCATGTGACAATGCTTGGACAATATCTCCATGTTTTCTTCGTTTTTGAGTTTCTGCCACATCAACGTTTTTACCCAACACGGAATCAGGAGGACAACATGATACCAGTGGCACGTCAGGGAATGTTCATGTGATCTCTTTTGATGACACCTTACCCGTGTATGACGAAGAGCCTGCAAACATGGTACAATGTAATGTTGTTTATGATGTATATGATGATGACATGCCGCATTTTGAGCATTCTGAACCTAATTATGACAAACATGGGATGGACAAGAGTGATAGAAATACCACTTATGATTTATCCGATGTGAGTCATAATGGGGGAGAAAGTGTTCAAAATGCTAAACATCATGATAATTGTCTTATAAATGCTTCATTGACAGCTTCTGATTCCAAGATTAGAGAGCTCGAAACGATTGTAGCTCAACAATCAAAAGATCTTGAGGATGCCAAACTTGAATTTTCTAAGAAAACGGACAAATTCGAAACATACTTTGAAAAACTTGAAAAGTCAAACGTTGTTCTTGAAAGAAAATTGGATCAAAAAGTTTTAGATTCTAAAGCTGAAAAGGATAATCTTTTGAAACAAATTCAGTTACTAGAGTCTAAATTGGCATCCCAAGATAGATTGCTCAAAGAGAATGAGACTTTAAAAGCTCAAGTCCAAGAAAAGGTGTTTGCTATAGCTGCGTTGAAAAATGAGTTAAGGAAAAATAGAGGACCCAGTGTGGACACTAAGCTTGAAAAACCATCAATCTTGGGGAAACCGCCTACAAATCAGTTCGTTAGACAACCGATTGTCAGAGAACCTACTGCATTTAGATACGAGCGATCACAATCCTCGAGACCACGTTTTGCCTCCCAAGTTGATTTGGTTCATCTTTCTAGACCAGTCACTCCAGCAACTAGGCCCTATGTGACCACAACAGCTTTAGCAAGACCAAATCATATGATTGCCTCTAGTTTCTCTAAGAATAGTTCAATGACCACGTCTAGAACTAGTTCAAATGACGTTTGCCATAAATCTGGTCTTAGGGAAGCTAAGCAAAAGACACATGTAAGAGATAGCAATGTCCAACCTAGTCAGATGCCTTCTAGATTACCGAACACTGCTAACCGTAGCATAACGTCTCCTAGGAGCATCAATCAATCATCTAGGAATTACTTGGACATTAAATATTCTACTTGTAAAACATGTAGAAAATGTGTCTTTACGGCAAATCATGACTCTTGTGTCAAGAAATTACTTGATGAGGTGAACTCCCGTGTTAGAATTAAGTCCCAGTGGATAGCTAAAATCAAACCCTTTGGTAAAATGTGGCGCCCCACTGGTAGAACTTTGACTATTGTAGGAAACGAGTGCCCTTTAACTAGGATAGTCTCCGATTCTACTAAGACTGCTAGGGAGGAAATTGATAAAGATGATACTTCACTTAAGCCTAAACTTAGGGTTTTCTATAAAAGGTAACGTTTGCCAGCTAAGATAAGTGAATCATCTACTCAGGTCGCCTCTGACACAAGTAAAGCCAACTGTGAACCCCCATGTGCTTCTATAATTGATATCGCTAACCCACGTCAAAGCATGCAAATTCCTAATGAGATTGCAGGTACCAAAGTTGATGTTCCAAAAGAACGAAGCGGTCCAATCGTTGTGTACCGTTCAACTAAGGACACTCTTAGAGTTTGGTTGCTGAAGAAGCAGATATCGAAGAAACAAGTGTCTCAGGGGATTCATGGTTAAGCTTACCTAGAGGCTTATAGATAAATCACAGTCTGTAACCCGTTCTTCAAAGAAAGGGAAGTTTATCTACGCAACGATAACTTACCCTTAAAACGAGAAATTAATTTTTCTCGGACACGAGCTAAATTTAAAACTATTCAAAAATCTTAAGCTCGTGTACATGGCTCCTCGTTAAATGACAGACGATGCCCCGGACTTCAAAGAAAGGAAAGTTTATCACCGATGATAAACTTATCCTAACAACGAGAAATTAAGTTTTCTCGGGCATGAGCTAATATTAAAAACATTCGAAGTTTTTAAGCTCATGCACAATGACTTACAGTTAAATGTCAGACTGTAACTCGAACTTAAAATAAAGGAAAGATTATCTTTTATGATAACTTATCCTCTTAACGAGAAATTCACCTTTCTCGGTCATGAGCTTGTATTAAAACATTCGAAGTTTTAAGCTCAGAAAGGAAAGTGTATCTTTTAAATAAGAGAACTTTTCCTCATAACGAAAAATTAACCTTTCTCGGTCATGAGCTTTCCGTTAAAACAGTCAAAGTTTTCAAGCTCATGAAAACGACTTCTAAGTAAATGTTATCTTAGGACTCGTCCATCAGATAAAAGGAAAGTTTATCGCCGATGGTAACTTATCCTTAACAACGGGAAGTTTACAACTTCTCGGACTTGAGCTCGTTTTGTAAGATATTCAACATCTTAAGCTCAAGTAATTGGTTTTCAAAACTTTGAACACAATTTTTCAAGAATTTCTCAAAAGGTTTTTCTAAATCTTTCAAAATTGTGTGTTCAAAAACGTTTTGATAAAAAGAGCATGTCTTCTGGAATCGATAATATTTACGAACCTAGAAATGTCATTCAATAATGACACGGGGTTGTAAATAAAGTTCGAGCAGAAGTTTAAAAGATTTAAAACATGCTCCATATGGTTTGCTATTATTTCCGATAGTAACCCGCTTTTCACATTGAAGTCAAGCATTTCACCGAAAAGCTTTGACTTCAAAATCCGAAGTTATCAACTCCACAATCCGAAGTTTGTTGCAATTGATATCTACATACTAGACGATGCGACTACTCAAACGACGACTACAACTCTTTAAGTAGAACACGGGTCAAAAATTGAGGGGGGGGGGGGGGCAATTGTCCAGCATTCAGAATCTTCGATGCCGAAAGTGCCATAGTTCACAAGTTGGTGTCAAGACAACGATATCAATTGTCCATGTGGTGTAAAGGGGAAGATAATTTCAGAAGTTACGAGGAAGACCAACATTCGTGAACAAGAACCATGTGCTTCTTTCATATGATGTTCTCCATCATTCAGGTCCAACCTCATAAATTGCTAATCTTGTGAATACATTATCATATATGATCTTTGCACGTGATACATACCTTACACTTGTGTTTAAAAGGTATTTAATTTACGTTTCAAGTACACCCTCATTAATTTGAGGGGGAGCTTGTGTAATTCATGAAGATAAATGGATTTGCATTTTTCTTCCCAAATTTACCTAAAATGCTATTAAATCAATTGATATTAAAAACATCGATTGGGTTAATATTTTTAATATGGGGGAGAAAATGTGATTTAATATGAGAAAATGTGATTAATCACAAATGGTTTCACTTAACGTGCTAGCTCATCCCGACATGTGCGAAATGTTTTCGGATATCGTGGCATATGTTAAGGGGGAGCAAAATGGATATGCACTTCAAAATGGATTTCATGGTGACATACACTTACCCAAAACATCTCTATTCACGACGGTGAAGATTGTGGTGACATAAGGATGGTATGATAGGTTAAAGTCCAATGATTCCTCTAGAACCGGAGGAATCTTCCCAAGGACATTCCATAGCTAGAAATAGTAGTCCTTAGGAAAGATGGAGAAAGATTGTGAATGTAGCTGAATGCCGACCAAGTACTTGAGTTAGCACTGGAACAATCACAACAAGGTTCTAGTGATGACGTATTGGTAAGCATTGAAGGGGTTGAAGAATAAAAAAGAATTGTAAAGATAAAGGGTGTAAAGAAAGAAGCCCTCCTTACAACTTAGGCAGAAACCGGGTCAATACATATGCTATTAAGATCATTGTTTAATGATTCTTGATATTAAAGACAGACATCATGGACCCAGTGATGCAAGGCACAACCCATCTCAGCTAACTCAGCTATCTCTTAAAAGATATTTGTTTTAATCACACGGAGACAACACATTATCTATTGATTTATTCACTCCGAATAAATTGGTATTGAAATGGTGGCACTCCTCTCCAGCCTCCGATCACTAAAAATCCAAAATGCACGATCGAGTCTAGAGCCATTTGAGATCATCAAATATCTCATTAGGACACACTTTCATATTTCCTTGCTTCTTCGCACACTGTGAAAAGTAAGAAAGATCTTAAGAGTCCTACGCAAAATCTTCATGATCTTGCCTGAACATCCGAGTAATACGAAAGTATTTACAATGAAGATGGAAATCCTTCTTGAGCGAATATCAAAAAGCTCATGGTAGGTGACTTGTGCGATTCTTTATGAATCAAACTTGTGATAACTAGAAAGCAACAGTGGTTTAATTCTTTAATGAATTTAAACACGTTCCAGGCCTCTACGCAATACATTAGTGATCTTGCCAGAACATTCAGAGTAATACTATTAAGTATTTACAGTGACGAATGGAAATCCTTCTAGTGTTAACATCAAACAGCACTTGGTAGGTAACTTGCAAGATTCTATATGAATCAAGCTAGTGACAACTGGAAAGCAACGATGGTGCGGTTCTTAATTGAACTTCACTTGTTCCAGGAACATGAATTGACGGCTTCAAATCATGCGGATAATATTATCCAAATGATTCACTCTTTACGTTCGCAGTCAGCTTTGGACGGTCGAGTAAAGAGAACGGGTTTACCCGCGAAATCTTGTCAAGGAGGTTCTTTATTGAAACTACCTGCCACAAGTACGATATTTAATATCGTCCAACGGTCTTCACCGACCGGAGGTAAAATGCTACCGAATTAGAATGAAATGTTCAAGGCCATTTCATCCGTGTATATTGTTTGTTGCTAACTGTCTTATGCAGCGTAACAAGAAGGTGGCATTGCGGAGTACAATCCAGAAGAAGTCGTCACCACATGCTTATACTACATACAATTAGTACTTCAACAAATTCAAGAAAGTCTGAAGGTCAAGTCTTCCGCTGTATCAAACTCTGAAGCTTTCAAGAATTTAAAGGTATAAGTATGTGGAACATGAAGTCACGAAGAGGCGAATGTCACAAGTCACGAATGCACAAGGTCAAGGCAAGAAAACATGCTCAAGACTTAAGTCAAAGATCACATCAAGCATATTCACATAAACAAGATCGAAGACTCAAGCATAGATGCTAGGTTTAAGATTTTGTAAAAAGATGTGACCTCCCTTAGGGAGAGATTGTTGGAAATACGTTTTTCCCAATAAAGTCTCGGTCACATCTTAGTTAGCATAGATCACGAGATATAGAATATTTAGAACTTTGTAACTTGGAGCGACCTCTCTTAGGGGGAGATTGTTGGAATATATTTTTACGTATTTATGAAGGATCGGTCGCTCCAACGATATTTATGTAATGGGCTCGTGATCTACTTAGTAAACGTATAGTCCATATAGCCCACATGTAGGGTGGGCTATATATATCCCCTCCTAGCATGTTAGGAGGGGTTCGTGGTTACTTTCATTTAATAAAAAATCACTTTCTCTCTCTACTTTTCTTTCCTCTCCTCTTTCTCTCTCTAGTTCTTCATCTTCTTCCTCCTCCTCCTCCATTCAATCAATAGGTAAATCATAGTTTGTCAAATCCTAAGAAATCGTAGACCTACAAAATCTTTTGATGAGTTTTTAACAGGCCTTTCTATATATAGTAAGTGAAGTTTCTGATTAGTATCATAAAAATTTGACGTGTTTAAGTGGGGTAAATGAGCTTGTACATTTGGTGTGTACCGGCAGATTTTTATTGAAGGAAATTAACTAGTAGAATAAACATATAGAATGGAGTAAAAAGGTCACTTGTATTATTTTTATTTGGATTGATTTTGATTTTATTGATTTTGAGTTTGATATTACTAAGTATGGATTTTAATCGAGTTTATTATTGATGAACGCGCCTTATTTGATAGGTTGCGGTTTTTGTGTTTATCGGGCATCAACTATCGCCGGAGATCGTCTTACTACTGCTATTACTTCAGGTGAGTCTATAGCCTCGCTTTCTACTTGTTTTAATGATTTTAAAACCCGCGAGGGGGATACATGCTATTTGAAGTAAAATGAACACATGTCATGAGTAATTGTTTGACCCGATGTTGCCTTTGATGAGATGAATTGTATAAGTACCTAATTGCATAAGACCCTAAATTCATGAGCCGTTAACTATCTTCTAACTTGATGTTGCGAGTTGGGAATAGCCACTTATTCTAATAATAGTACTATTGGGCTGAAAACCCTATCTGAGACCAGGGCTTTACGCTGAGTAACCCGCTGGGAAGGATAATTTTACGTGAATGAGAATTGGTATTCTTGCAATTAATACCCTAGTAGGGGCACTGGTAATTTTCTACTCATGCTGGCATTTGGCGTGGGCGACTAAGTTAAGGGGTCGGTGTCATGAGCTTAATAAAATTCAATAGCTACTGCTATAATATGAAATACCTGATTAATAGATTGTATGGCCACAATTCTATTAAACAATTGTGAATGATTTTTACGATGTGTTCAATTATGTTTTGTAAAACCTATAGACTTGCTCAACCTTTGTGTTGATGATTTTAAGCATGTATTTCAGGTACTTGAAGTTGTTGAATTGCGGAGCTTGCTGGAGAAGGATTGCGGGATTGCTTTTGTAGTAATTTGGTCTAATACATATTTCTTTCCCTATTGTCGTAAACATACAGTAAATGGTCAAGTATTTTGGTAAAAGGTTTGTTGTTTTGATTAAGATCCTAGGGAAACCTGTACGCTACTCTGATATATTTTAAACTGAATTTACTTGGGATTGAAGGTTTTAGACATTGATTTAAATTATTTCCATATTTATTCCTAAATATACTGTTTTTTTGTCGTTTAAAGAGTTTGTGAAATGAAGTTTGTTAATAACACCCAATTGTGTATTTCTGCTGTGCAATGTAAATTGGGGGTGTTGGAGATTGGTATCAATCTATAACACCCCCAATTTACATTGCGCAACGGAAAATACACAATTGGGTGTTATTTACAAACTTCATTTCACAACTCTTTAAATGACCCAAAAACAGTATATTTAGGAATAATTATGGAAGTGATTTAAATCAATGTCTAAAACCTTAAATCCCATGTAAATCAGTTTAAAATATATCAGAGTAGCGTACAGGTTTCCCTAGGATCTTAATCAAAACAAAAAACTTTTTACCAAAATACTTGACCATTTACTGTATGTTTATGACAATAGGGAAAGAAATCTGTTTTAGACCAAATTACTACAAAAGCAATCCCGCAATCCTTCTCCAGCAAGCTCCGCAATTCAACAACTTCAAGTACATGAAATACATGCATAAAATCATCAACACAAAGGTTGAGCAAGTCTATAGGTTTTACAAAACATAATTGAACACATCGTAAAAATCATTCACAATTGTTTAATAGAATTGTGGCCATACAATCTATCAATCAGGTATATCATATTATAGCAGTAGTTACTGAATTGTATTAAGCTCATGACACCGATTAATAAGTGTGAAAACACTTATCCTTTTACCACTTATTTCCAATAATAACAAGACCAAAACGTGTATTTTATGTCGTAAAAGTCGGAATTATGCGTGGTTTGTGTTTTTATTGTGTTTTAGGACCAAAAGATGAAAAAGGAAGAAAACACGGGCTTTCACGGGCTTTTATCGAAGAAAACGGGAAAAGACGAAGTCAAAAGATCAAGAGTGCTTAAAGAACGGATGTCCAAGACCTATTCTGAAGATTTATCGAAGAACAAGTCTAAAGACGGAAGTTTAAATGAAGTCGAAGAACTCGAGTCTAAATAAATGAAGAAATGTTAAGACGAGTTTAATTAATCCCGAGACGACATCGAGAAAGACAAATGAATTAAATCGAGTCGAGAAGAAAAGAAAGAAGGAAGCACCACATATGCACTTCCCACTTCCCTATAAATACCCTCCTAATCAAATTAGGAGGGGGTTAGCTAGTTTTTATTTTTAAGTTTTCTTTCTAGTTTTAGAGAGAGAAAGTTCTAAACTTTCTCTCACTAAGTTTTTCATTCTTCCTTTCTTTTAAGCTTTCATCATTCTTGTATTGGGATTTCATCTATCTAATTCAAGTTAAGCTGTTTGTTCTTTAATCTCTTTTACCTTTCTTTATTTTACTTGTTCTTAATCCGAAAGTTCATGGTTAATCCGAATGGTTCTCGATTCGTGTTGATTGTGGTGGTGTTTCGTGATTAAAAGGTTAAGTTTTCTTGTTCTATATAAGCTGTTGAACGAATAAGCTATAAGCTCTTCATGCTTATTGGCTTATTCGATTGTTTGGCTTATTTACTCTTTAAGTTTTTCTAAAAAGATTTATTGTTTTTAAATCCGTCTTATGGAAGTTTGAATGTTTTAGGTTTCGAAAGTTTTAGAATTTGCGCTTATTTACTCTTTCATAAGTTTGAAAATTGCTTATTGGTTACTGCTTATTGGATTGAGCTTATTTCCCTTTGGACGCCTTTGCCATCTTAGGAGGGTTTACCCTTGTTACGATCCTTGGCTTCGATTGCTTAGAGTGCGATCTGTGTTGTGTTCCCTGGTACGATCCACGCCCACGATCATTTCTTGCGATCTGGGGTGCGATCGGTTCTCTCCTTCTTGCTTTGATCGCATTGATTGCGATCGGTTTGTTACGATCCGGAACCACGATCAAAGACCACGATCACTCATTTCGATCGTGGTTGCGATCTGGTAGTACGATCGCTCTTCCCATCGTACTAGTGAGTACGATCGATCTCTTTTATTGTAATCGCATTGAGTGCGATTGGTGAGTACGATCAGGTTGCGATTGGTGGGTACGATCCCCATTGCGATCAGGTTACGATGGTAGGGTATGATGGTAGTTACGATGGTATGTTACGATGGAGCAGTGCGATGGAATGATTGCGATCTTAGTGCGATCGCAGTGCACATTATTTTAGTCTTTGTTCTATTTTCCTAAGTTTTCAAATTTACTCTTTCCCGCCTTTTGTCTTAGTATATTTTAAACATCTTTTCTAAATTTAAATCATTTACATTTTAGTTTCCAACATTGCAAGCTTTTATTTTGTAGTTTAATTCTAAGATTTCCATTTTACTCAACGACAACTTTAATTACTTGTATTTAGTTTAAAAAAATTAGATAGCTAAACCAAACCATTCTCTTGTTCACCAAAAGGAAATTGAGTCGCACTCTTAACTTGTAATCAATTCGAAAAGACTTGGGACTACGAATTTTGATACGAGGGGTAAAAACCAAGTATTAAATGATTTGATCGACCGCTGTCCAAATCACAACATGCTCCTCGTCACTCTCATTGATACTTTCTACAATGGTCTCACTTTTCGTGATCGTGACACGATCAACGCCGCCGCCGGTGGTACTTTTATGAAAAGGAGACCGGAGGAATGTAGAGAGTTGATTGAAAACATGACTACTCACCACAAGAATTGGGATTCATCCGCATCCTCAAGATCTAACCCGAGAGTCAATGTTTCTTCTACTACTTCCAATCCCGAGATGACTGAAATTACTCGACAACTCGCTGAGATGAACAAGAATTTCATGACCATGGCCACAAACCACTTTCAACAAGCTAAAGCCGTTGCTATTTCTTGTGACACATATGGTGGTCCTCATTCTTACAATGATTGTCCTTCTACTCAAGGCAATTTTCTGAAAACGTTAACGCGGCTTACGCTACTTATCCCACGGGAGGCTATCAAGCTCGTCCTCAAGGAGACCGTAGCTTGCTAAGTTATCTTTCAAATAACTATCTTTCTCCACCCAGTTTCCCTCCTCCAAACCAAAACCAACAAAAAAGATATAACCGGAACAACCAATCCCAACCTCGTGCTAACAATCAATATCAATCCCAAAGAAACCCATACCCAACTCAAGGAAATTCTCAAGCTTACCAAGCTCCACCTCTCAATCAACCGATGGCATTGAATCCAGACGTCGAAACATTCATGAAGACTAATAGAGAGATGGTGACGAATCTTCAGAGTCAAGTCGTCAACTTGAAGGGAGAAATGGCGAAACAAGGGAACGATATTCGAGCCGAGCTAAGGAATGACATGGCAAAACAAAGCAATGAAATACGTGCAGACATCAGAGATTCTTTTAGCACTCAAGCGCTTAACATACGTGATATGATCGGTTCGCTCTTCCAAGGTAATCAACCCTCTTCTTCGGGTACTCTTCCGAGTAACACCGTTGCGAATCCAAGAGGGGAGATGAAAGCAATCACCACTCGTAGTGGAAAAGGTTATACGGAACCCGAGCTTCCTACACCTCCACCCGTGATTGTGAACAAGGAAAAAGAGCAACTTTCCCCACCTCCTTTGCCTTCTACCCCCATTTCCCCACCACCCGCGGATGTGAGTGATCCTACCCCCTAAAGCCTTCTTCTTCATCTAATATACCTTATCCTTCAAGGTTGAGGAAAGAGAAGCAAAAGAGCAAGGATGATATTCTAGTTTCAAACTTTCTTAAAATGTTTAAACAATTGAATTTTAACATCTCCTTTGCCGAGGCTCTCGCTCACATGCCTAAATACGCGAAAATGTTTAAAGATCTTCCAAGTGACAAGGAGAAGCTTCTTGACATTGCTCAGACCCAACTTAATGAGAATTGCTCTGCCGTTCTCTTAAGGAAATTGCCCACCAAACTTGGTGATCCGGGTCGCTTCTTGATTCCTTGCAACTTCTCGGGAGTAGAGAATTGCATGGCCCTAGCCGATCTAGGTTCCAGTATAAACTTAATGCCTTTAAGTGTTTGGAAGCAATTATCTCTCCCCGAGCTAGTCCCCACCAAAATGACCTTGGAATTAGCTAACCGTACGGTTGCTTATCCAGTGGGGATAGCCGAAGATGTCTTTGTTGGCGTTGACAAATTCACCTTCCCGGCGGATTTTGTTGTCGTTGACTACGAGAAGGATCCTCGTGTTCCATTAATTGTTGGACGTCCCTTCCTGAGGACGGTCGCACTCTCATTGATGTAGCCGCGGGCGAAATAATCATGAGAGTTGGTGACGATAAAATTTTCTTCAACATGGGTAAGATTTCTAAGCAACCTTATTCGTATGAGAGTGTTAATGCTATTGATGTTCTCGATGAGGCTTGTGAAGAACATTTTCATGATGCTTGCAAAAGTACTCTTTCTTCTCTTCCCAATGTTGAGACCGTTGCCTCAATTGCTCTGGCATTGACTCCTTTTGGAGAAAGTGACTTGGATGATTTCGAAGCTAGCTTGGGTCCTCTCGATATTAAGTATGATGATTCTTCCACCAATTGGGATGAAGACATTCGTACTATTGAGAGACTTCTCAATGAAGACCCGTTTTCTCATCCGTCTCCTAAAGAGGTGACTAATGATGATCCATCGTTAGTTACACCATCTATTGAGGATCCTCCTACTCTTGAGCTTAAGGACATACCTCCTCATCTTGAGTACGTTTTCCTGGAAGACAACAACAAGTTACCAGTCATCATTGCCAAGGACCTGAAAGAAGAAGAAAAATCCCGACTTATCGCCGTGTTGAAGAAGCATAAAAGAGCTATCGCTTGGAAAATCTCTGATATTCGCGGAATTGATCCCCACTTTTGCACACATAAAATTCTCATGGAGCACGAATTTAAGCCCACAATTCAAAACCAACGAATGGTGAATCCTAAAATCCATGAAGTCATCAAAAAAGAGGTTATCAAACTTCTTGATGCGGGCATGATTAATCCTATTTCGGATTCACCATGGGTTAGTCCAGTCCATTGTGTGCCTAAGAAAGGCGGAATCACCGTTGTGCCCAATCAAAACAACGAGTTGATTCCTACCCGTCTCGTTACTGGGTGGAGAGTTTGTATAGACTACCGCAAACTCAATGATGCCACGAGAAAGGATCATTTCCCTCTTCCTTTTATGGACCAAATGCTTGAACGTTTAGCGGGTAATGAATATTACTGTTTTCTTGACGGTTTCTCGGGTTATTTCCAAATACCCATCGATCCCCAAGATAAAGAGAAGACACCATTCACTTGTCCCTATGGCACATTTGCCTACAAAAGGATGCCTTTTGGCTTATGCAATGCCCCCGGGACTTTCCAAAGGTGCATGTTGGCTATCTTCCATGACATGGTTGAGCAAACCATGGAAGTCTTCATGGATGATTTCTCGGTCTTTGGGGATTCATTCTCTTCTTGCCTTGCCAATTTGGAACGTATGCTTAAATGGTGCGAAGACACTCGCCTTGTTATGAATTGGGAAAAATGCCATTTTATGGTAAAAGAAGGCATTGTGCTAGGACACAAAATCTCTAAAGCCGGTCTTGAAGTCGACCGTGCTAAAGTAGATGTCATAGCCAAATTACCTCCACCTTCAACCGTGAAGGGTGTGAGAAGTTTTCTGGGTCATGCGGGCTTCTATCGTCGATTCATTCAGGATTTCTCTAAAATTGCTCGCCCGATGACCCACCTCTTGGAAAAATATACTCCTTTTATCTTTTCTAAAGAGTGTATCGAAGCCTTCAATCTTCTTAAGGATAAGCTCACTAAGGCACCGGTCTTGGTTACCCCTAATTGGGAGCTGCCTTTTGAGTTGATGTGCGATGCTAGCGACTTTACTATTGGAGCGGTTGTGGGTCAAAGAGTGAATAAACGCTTCCAACCAATCCACTATGCTAGCAAAACAATGACGGGGTCTCAATTGCATTATACGACAACCGAAAAAGAGCTTTTAGCTGTTGTCTATGCTTTTGAAAAATTTCGCCCCTATCTTGTTTTATCCTCCACCATCGTCTACACGGACCATTCCGCGTTGAAGTACTTGATGACTAAGCACGACTCTAAGCCAAGACTTCTTCGCTGGGTTTTACTCCTTCAAGAATTCAACATTGAAATTCGTGACAAGAAGGGAGCCGAAAACCTGGCCGCGGATCATCTGAGTCGACTTGAGGATCCATATCAAGGGGATCATCCGAACAAAGAGATCAATGACTCTTTCCCCCTTGAGACCTTAATGTCTATTAATCTCAATCTGGATGACACCCCGTGGTTTGCGGACATTGCAAACTACTTAGCGGGTGGTATTCTCATCAAAGGGTTAACATCCCAACAAAAGAAGAAGTTCTTGAATGATGTTAAGACTTACTTTTGGGATGAACCTTATCTATTCAAACAATGTGCTGATCTGATCATTCGTCGTTGTGTTGATGGACCGGCAGCTTTGCAAATCCTTGATGCTTGCCATAAAGGACCCACCGGTGGTCACTTTGGTCCCAACTACACCGCTAAGAAAGTGTTTGACTCTGGATTCTATTGGCCCACCATTTATCGTGACGCTCACGAAATGGTTAAGCATTGTGATGCTTGCCAACGCCAAGGCAAGATCACACATAAAGATGAGATGCCTCAAAATTTCATACAGGAATGTGAAATCTTTGACGTATGGGGCATCGACTTTATGGGGCCATTTCCATCCTCCAAAGGGAACAAGTACATCCTCGTAGACGTTGACTACATTTCCAAATGGGTTGAAGCCAAGGCTCTCCAAACGAACGATGCGAGGGTGGTTGTGAACTTTTTGAAGCAGCTGTTTGCTCGATTCGGCGTTCCTCGTGCTATTATCAGTGACCGCGGGACTCATTTTTGCAATGATCAATTTGCAAGAGTCATGGCTAAGTATGGTGTCAATCACCGTCTTTCCACCGCCTATCATCCCCAAACCAATGGGCAAGCCGAGATATCCAACCGTGGATTGAAGTGAATTTTGGAGCGTACTGTGGGAGAGCATCGTGCCGCGTGGGTCGATAAGTTAGATGATGCTCTGTGGGCTTTCCATACTGCTTATAAGACCCCGATCGGCTGTACGCCTTATCGTCTTGTGTACGGGAAAGCATGCCACCTTCCTATCGAGCTGGAACATAAGGCGTACTGGGCCTTGAAGTGGGCTAACTTCGACATCAACAAAGCCGGTGATTTTCGCAAGATTCAACTCAACGAGCTCAACGAACTGAGGAATGAAGCTTACGAGAACTCACTAATCTACAAGGAGAAGACCAAGATCATTCATGACGCAAGGATTAAGAACCGATAGTTCCACGTTGGTGATCAAGTCTTACTTTTTAACTCTCGGTTGAAGATCTTCTCTGGCAAGTTGAAGAGCCGCTGGTCTGGTCTATTCACCGTCACCAAAGTCTTTCCATATGGCACCATTGAGCTTGCTCAACCAAATGGGCCCAATTTCAAGGTCAATGGCCAGCGTTTGAAGCTGTACTTTGGTGAGGACATCTCTCATGAGATGATTCCATCCCTCACCACGTTTCCCATGAACTAAATTTGGGTCGAGTCAGGCTCGTGACTCGGTTATAAAAAACAAGCGCTTCTCGGGAGGCAACCCGTGATCTATCCTTTACTGCTTTCATAACAAGTGTAGGGGAGCCCCGTTTGTGTTTGTTGTCTTGTTTCTTATTCTCTACAGGGATTCAAGCTTCAAAGATCCACCTTGATGACTTTTGACGAACCGTGATACCATGTTCCCATCTTCCCGGTTTTATCCTAAACTCTTGTGATTCAATATTTCATATTTTATATGTTCACATTGAAATCACCATATTTATCCTTTCCTTAGCAAGATTTAAACAAAGTGCACAATGTCATAAGTGTAGGGGAGTTTACTCCCACATGCTTAAACATTGAGGACAATGTTTATCTCAAAGTGTAGGGGGACCTCTATCGAAGTAAGTGGTCTTTTCCATGAATTTGCCCTCATTTTAACCGGAAAATTTGATTTTTCGACATTTTTCAAAATTTTGGCCTAGTTGTATAGTAGTATTTTTCTTTATTATGGTTATTTTCTTTCCTTGCTTAAATAAAGTGGTTTTAAATTTTTCTTAGTCATGAATATCTTGACTCAACCCGAGTTTACTTATCTAAGTTTACTCTAGCTAGTATCCTTAACGTGTTTAAGTCAAGTTTTGCTAGGCTTTTATATAGGGAGCTATAAAACGCGAAAGTCTAAACTCTCACAGGTTAAGAACAAGAACTTTTCGCAAGTTCCTATAATTGATCCTAGAGAGTCGTTTATCAAGGGAACTTTAAAATGCGATTTCTAAACCTGAAAAAGTCTAAGAATTTGCAAGATCCTATAGATGACTCGAAAACCCAAAACTTTGATTTAATAGGCTAAGCATCCACGAGTCTCATTCCTTGAGATTTTAAACTGTGGAGAACGAGAGATGATAGAGTCAATTATAAGTTTGGTATTCTTTCGTGAATTTATGTGAGTTAATTATAAGTCTATTCTCCCTCCGCTTGTTAATAAATTTATCTGCAATAAATAGGGTTGTACGATTTAAAAGGTTACTTAGCTTCTAGCCCAAGATCGTTTAAAAGTTGCTCGGTACGGATTAGAGTTCATAGCCAAGGCATAACTTATTGAAGCGGGATGCGAAGATTGGCGAGTCCGAAATGGCCCTAACAAGGCATGAGGGCTACATTTTGTTGCTAAAGATCCAAAAGTGATGTGAAGAATCATTTATCAAAAATCAATATGAAGGATCGAGACACACAACGAAAATCAAATACTCCCCAAAAGATCATGGAGAAGTCTATCCAAAAAGGCCCTAACAAGGTATGAGGATAAATAGATCCAAGTCCTAAAAGGAGGCAGATCGTTGTATATCAAAGTCCAAAATAAAGATTGGAGAAAAATGAAGAAGTCGTGGTCCAAATATGAAGAATCTCTCAAAACTTCAAGTGAAGAAATTCCTATTATGAAGAGAAGACCATTATTTCATGAACGTCTCTCAAGATTTGAAGTATGAAGTCGCTGCCAAATATCGGTCCGAGAAAGGTCTCAAATCGTGAAGCGAGTTATGCCAAGATATGAACTTTATGAGGTCCCGAGAAACAGTTTTAAAAGATTTTGTCCTTTAGCTAACTATTGATTAAATCGTTCACCTTATTTTCGGCCTAAATAACTATCGAAATAAGTCAAACAATGCATCCTCGTGATCATTCAAGACAAAAATACAATATAAGAGATACACCTAGGAATAAGGGAGTCTAAGTGAATAATTGGCCCACATGAATTCGTGTTGGTTTGCTAACTTATAATAACAATGATCTCGTTTTTAAGCTTGGTATGGGGAACGTGAAACTTGAGGATGATAAACGTTCATGACAGCCAAAACCCAATGTAAGTGTTTGATTTCTTTACTTGTTTCTATATTTTTATGATTAGCATTTAATAAAGGCCAAGGTGGGTTATTTATGATGGCGAATGTAAACCGTGCTTTAAAATTAATGCATTGCATGAGGGCATTGCAATGGTCAAGTGTAGGGGATTTAATAAGTGTGAAAACACTTATCCTTTTACCACTTATTTCCAATAATAACAAGACCAAAACGTGTATTTTATGTCGTAAAAGTCGGAATTATGCGTGGTTTGTGTTTTTATTGTGTTTTAGGACCTAAAGATGAAAAAGGAAGAAAACACGGGCTTTCACGGGCTTTTATCGAAGAAAACGGGAAAAGACGAAGTCAAAAGATCAAGAGTGCTTAAAGAACGGATGTCCAAGACCTATTCTGAAGATTTATCGAAGAACAAGTCTAAAGACGGAAGTTTAAATGAAGTCGAAGAACTCGAGTCTATATAAATGAAGAAATGTTAAGACGAGTTTAATTAATCCCGAGACGACATCGAGAAAGACAAATGAATTAAATCGAGTCGAGAAGAAAAGAAAGAAGGAAGCACCACACATGCACTTCCCACTTCCCTATAAATACCCTCCTAATCACATTAGGAGGGGGTTAGCTAGTTTTTATTTTTAAGTTTTCTTTCTAGTTTTAGAGAGAGAAAGTTCTAAACTTTCTCTCACTAAGTTTTTCATTCTTCCTTTCTTTTAAGCTTTCATCATTCTTGTATTGGGATTTCATCTATCTAATTCAAGTTAAGCTTTTTGTTCTTTAATCTCTTTCTACCTTTCTTTATTTTACTTGTTCTTAATCCGAAAGTTCATGGTTAATCCGAATGGTTCTCGATTCGTGTTGATTGTGGTGGTGTTTCGTGATTAAAAGGTTAAGTTTTCTTGTTCTATATAAGCTGTTGAACGAATAAGCTATAAGCTCTTCATGCTTATTGGCTTATTCGATTGTTTGGCTTATTTACTCTTTAAGTTTTTCTAAAAAGATTTATTGTTTTTAAATCCGTCTTATGGAAGTTTGAATGTTTTAGGTTTCGAAAGTTTTAGAATTTGCGCTTATTTACTCTTTCATAAGTTTGAAAATTGCTTATTGGTTACTGCTTATTGGATTGAGCTTATTTCCCTTTGGACGCCTTTGCCATCTTAGGAGGGTTTACCCTTGTTACGATCCTTGGCTTCGATTGCTTAGAGTGCGATCTGTGTTGTGTTTCCTGGTATGATCCACGCCCACGATCATTTCTTGCGATCTGGGGTGCGATCGGTTCTCTCCTTCTTGCTTTGATCGCATTGATTGCGATCGGTTTGTTACGATCCGGAACCACGATCAAAGACCACGATCACTCATTTCGATCGTGGTTGCGATCTGGTAGTACGATCGCTCTACCCATCGTACTAGTGAGTACGATCGATCTCTTTTATTGTAATCGCATTGAGTGCGATTGGTGAGTACGATCAGGTTGCGATTGGTGGGTACGATCCCCATTGCGATCAGGTTACGATGGTAGGGTATGATGGTAGTTACGATGGTATGTTACGATGGAGCAGTGCGATGGAATGATTGCGATCTTAGTGCGATCGCAGTGCACATTATTTTAGTCTTTGTTGTATTTTCCTAAGTTTTCAAATTTACTCTTTCCCGCCTTTTGTCTTAGTATATTTTAAACATCTTTTCTAAATTTAAATCATTTACATTTTAGTTTCCAACATTGCAAGCTTTTATTTTGTAGTTTAATTCTAAGATTTCCATTTTACTCAACGACAACTTTAATTACTTGTATTTAGTTTAAAAAAATTAGATAGCTAAACCAAACCATTCTCTTGTTCACCAAAAGGAAATTGAGTCGCACTCTTAACTTGTAATCAATTCGAAAAGACTTGGGACTACGAATTTTGATACGAGGGGTAACAACCAAGTATTACCGACCCCTTAACTTAGTCAACCACGCCAAATGCCAGCATGACTAGAAAATTTACCAGTGCCCCTACTAGGGTATTAATTGCAAGAATACCAATTCTCATTCACGTAAAATTATCCTTCCGAGCGGGTTACTCAGTGTAAAGCCCTGGTCTCAGATAGGGTTGTCAGCCCAATAGTACTATTATTAGAATAAGCGGCTATTCCCAACTCGCAACATCAAGTCAGAAGATAGTTAACGGCTCATAAATTTAGGGTCTTATGCAATTAGGTACTTATACAATTCATTTCATCAAAGGCAACATCGGGTCCAACAATTACTCATGACATGTGTTCATTTTACTTCAAATAGCATGTATCCCCCTCGCGGGTTTTAAATCATTAAAACAAGTAGAAAGCGAGGCAATAGACTCACCTGAAGTAATAGCAGTAGTAAGACGATCTCCGACGATAGTTGATGCCCGATAAACACAAAAACCTCAACATATCAAATAAGGCGCGTTCATCAATAATAAACTCGATTAAAATCCATACTTAGTAATATCAAACTCAAAATCAATAAAATCAAAATCAATCCAAATAAAAATAATACAAGTGACCTTTTTACTTCATTCTATATGTTTATTCTACTAGTTAATTTCCTTAGATAAAAATCTGCCGGTACACACCAAATGTACAAGCTCATTTACCCCACTTAAACACGTCAAATTTTTATGATACTAATCAGAAACTTCACTTACTATATATAGAAAGGCCTGTTAAAAACTCATCAAAAGATTTTACATTTAAAGTTCCCTGCCCGACACATCTTTGAACTACAAAAACCGGACAGTTTTACGTCAACATTTCATAATAGTCTTTTAACACATTTATTTTTCTCCGTTTATGAAAACGACACTCAACTTTGAAAATAACTCGACATCCTCATACTTAACATTCAATATCAGTCCATGAAATATTTAAAAATCCATTTTATAATCCCCGAGATTCGATCCAAATATCGACAACAATTATTTATTGTGTCGGTACTCGTCTCCCGGTACACGAAATAATCAAACTAACGTAACTTTTCGCTCGTTTGGAGCTAGAAGTCCTACCTTATACCAAAACGAAACTAAAAACATCCTCTACAACAATATCTAATTAGTTCATCTCAAACTCAAACTCATATTTTCAGAAAATTAACTTTAATAATCTGTTATAAAATATATGTTTAAAAATCACTCAAAATTAAATTTTCACCACATTTTAACCCCATTTTTGCCATTATAATCATTCTTACACTACTAGTTTATATCATAACATACTAAATCATCCTAGATGATCAATTCATAAAAATCCAACTCAAAAATATTAACATGCAATCATAAAAACTAATATATATAAACATAAACACCTACATACAACAACAATTTAAGATCAAACAACAAGATTTTCATCCAAAAATGGGTTTTTCAAAAATGTCAATGCATGTATGAAATTTTCATACCAATGGATAGAGATTGATGAAACTAAGATGCGTCTTTGATTACTTTTAAGAGATTTTCATACCAATGGATACCAATGGATAGAGATTGGGGGTGGTGTGGGTGACAGATTGTTTAAGGTGGGAGAGGGGAGAGAGAATTTTTCTTGGCTAGTGGAAAGTGTGTATTTTTGTATTTAAAATTCAATTTATATGGTGGAAGTTTAGGGTAGTTTTTGCCAATTGTGTTTCTTTTGGAACAAAGTGCAAATACTTTGTTAAAAAGCGGGAAATGACTATTAGTCACTTTTAAAAACTTTTACGGGTCTCGGGTTTCATAAAAATGCTTCTCAAAACTTAAAACGCACACAAAATATGATATTATATAGTCCCGGCACGACTTAATACGACATTAAAATAAAAACGTCAAAATATTAAACATCGACATGTTTAAAATAAAACATAAAATTTCTCGGGCATCCGTCGATATCGTCATCACTAATAATCCTCGCAACTCGTCAAAATGTAAAAATAAAATTTCAACATCATCCAAATCAAATTACCAATCGTCATGAAAATCAACCTCGTCAAAAATTTCAAAAATATACGTAAAAATATAATTAACGAATGACCACGGTTTTGGGTTGTTACATCCTACCCTCCTAAAAGAGAGCGACGTCCCGGCGCTAAACCCGCCTCACACTTGCACTTCCTCACTTCTAGAGTCAACGTGACCTCTTATCCTCAAGAGATACTCACGTCTTTCACACCAGTCCAACTCAATCCTTATGATATCACCATATCCACAACTTATTACTACACTTCAACTTTCAATTTCACCTTCTATTATGCTAATATTCCTTCATCATTCATACTTCTTCCGTATTACTTTCTCAGTTTCATTCCTGCCCCAATACTCTGACAACATACCCCACAACTATGTATGTTCCCAAAATTACACCTCTTAACTACTGATATGACAATTATCATCGCATAAAGATTCTATTTTCACTAATTTCCATTAGTCCTCATAGTGAAATATTTAGATATCATCATCTCAAGTTTCTATTATATGTTGATGTGATTTATACCAATTTCAATTACCATCGTTCAATTCATCCTTTCACTCTGTCCATTGCTTTCCGAAAATACGCAATATTCCTTCTTAACTCAATTCTTCACACTTTCTGTAGAAATCTCTAATATCCAAAAGTCAATCTCAACCTCTGGTTCACATATAATATGTTCAAACCTTAATCAATACTCATACTTTATCACAATGATTCCAAGTATTCAAAAATTACTCTGCCTCTATGTCCTGAGGTTACACTCAAAGGAAATACAATGATATTATCCATAATTCTAACCAGTCACTTAAATACTTTGCATACTCATTTTCCACTTCATTCATTCAAACAATCTCTATGTCCCAAGCGTAGTGCTTGCTAGATCACTGAATTATTGTACCTTCCATTGTACATTATTACATCTTCCTCATATCATATTAATGTTTAAATAACTCCGTTAGCCTCACATATTCAAATCTGAAATGTATAATGGTCAAATCACTTCCTGATATCGTAATATATTTTATTCCAACCATCCTGTATTAATACTTCAATTTGTAAAATTCCTTCAATACTACATGCGACACTCTCAGCACTCTAAGAATAATTAAATTCTCTTTTTAATCTGAACAATTCATTCACCACTGGTCCTTGCATTCTTAACATACTCTCTGATCTAATAGGAGAAAAATTTAATAATCACAATAACCGTTTTTGTCCCACAAAAACATACATCTCAACTTTCTCAATTCTATTACCATTCTATTTCAAAATTTCCAACAATCTATTGATCTTCTTTCTTGGATATTCATTTTTCCATTAGTTTATTACCTTGATTCTAACTTTTTTTTTCCATTCTATCTATTATGCTTGTTGCTACCAATATTCCAATTATCTCAAAACTCAAGAGTCAATTCTCAATTACTTCAGAATTTTATAAACTCTTTTTCCTTCTCCTCCTTACTAAATACTCACTAGTTGATAGTGACAGTATCCACACTCATCCTTCATAATCTGAAACATACTTCGTAGTACAGAACTATAACATACCCCATCTAAAATTTACCGATTATTATTTCCCCGTTATCATTAAGTAATCCTTAACCCCTTTCTTTAAAATCCACGAATGGCATTTATACACAAGTCCTTTTTATTCTTATTTTCTTCATACTTGATTCCATACAAGTAATACTTTTCAATCCCAAAACAAATACCATAATGTCCAATCCCATGATCATATAAATCCCGTTATATTTCTTTATTCAAGTCAACACACTACTATTGCTTTCCTTTCCATTTGATATTATCCAAATATCATCATCGCAGCTCTATAATTCCTTCAGATTCCTCCCATACTAATTATACAGGCACAGAACTTCAATCTATCCTCAACGTTCATAAACAACTTCCTCAACTACAGAATCAGATCTCACAACCACAACTTAAATATATGAATGGATTTCACACATTTAGTTCTTCTTTGTCAGCTTTATCCTTGGTTCAACAATCAGTGAAAACCTCCTGATAAACCTCCGATAATACTCAGCATACACAAAGGAATTGACAAGCTTCAGTCGGTTTCGTCAGTATCGACAAAGCCTCAATCGTTTCAATCTAGTCAGATCTTCACGATCACTTCAGCCATAGATTGCACATTCTAAAACATCTATATTACTTCAACTAAAATTCTTATCCAAAGAATTTTACTCACCGTTCCTCCATTTAATAACAATTTTCCAATTGTTAGGGATTACTTTTCTTTCCTTCAATCATCTATTCATCACACTAAACATTCACAATCAATAATGGACATCGATTTCTGATGCTCAGTTTGTTCAGCCCCACAGCAATCATCTTATTCACAGAACATCCAGCTTCTTTACTTACTTCCGTTATTACTTCTCTGATGACTTACCCTTCCAGTCAAATCACATTATCCTTATTGTCTCATCTGCCAATCCTTACAATCAAACATATTACCATTCTCAACTTCCTGATAATGCCATATAATAAAATATACAATCAGATTGCATAACTCCTATCACCAAACTAACACAAAGATTCCTTTTTCCCATGACGACAGTGAACTCTACGATTCCGTAGAATAATCCCATAGTACCCTCAAGTACTAACTCATCTTCTCATTCTTTTCTGACTACTACTATTAAATCGCACAGAAAATTTGACTTATTGTAGTTTCCTACTACATACCTTCTCCTCATTGACCAATAAAATTTGTCAAATAGAAATTCCACTGATTACTCCCTGAAATCAGTACCCAATGCTCAACAACATTCCAATTTAATTCTTTCCACCTTTATTTATCATATCCTATGATATTCATCTTTATCCTGGTTAACTTTCTCACAACTCTAGTTCAGTTAATTGCGTTATACTTCTTAATTCCGTAAACTCATAAAATATTTCCTATATATATATATATATATATATATATATATATATATATATATATATATATATATATATATATATATATATATCTTAATATATATATAAGAGGAGGGATTTGCCACGTCATCTATCAGGACGCTAATCCACGTCAGCACATGGGTTTGAGTTATGGGCTTACAAATTCTGAACCCAAAAAAGCTTAATCGGACCCCATAAAAACCAGACATAAAACTTCAGTACTTTTATTTTTCTCTCACGATCATCCACAAAAACCCTAATTCTTCATCAATCAGTAATAACCCTAAATCATACAAACAAACACCGTTGAAATTGTTTAACAAAACTTTATTTATGAACAACCTATTTATTATGCAAGGTAATCTTATGGTGGATTAGGTAGATCGATTTATGATTTCAATTGGAGAAGACAAAGAGTGCCGCCATGGCCTGCAAAATACCACCAGAAGTAGCTGCCAAAACGCGAGTCTGTAATCCATTCCCTTTGAATAATATCAAAAAACTTCGTACCACTTGCTTCAATACAAAATTCGAACTACCTAAAACCGGTGGCCGAACACGAGCACGTCAGTGCATCTTTTGTTTTGTGGTCCTATTGCAAGTTTTGTGGTCCTATTGCAGGTTCTGATTATTAATTAATTTATTCTTCAATATCATTATATAATTGGTTATAAATATGTGCATCCGCGTCAAGTAGTTATGCATTGTTATCTTTCTGTCTATTATGAGTAATCGTTCGATAATTTTATTCTTCAATATCATTATATAATTGGTTATCCTTATGTTCAATGTGTTCATGATAGTACAGGCCTTCTAAGCATTGTGGAATCTTTCATTGTAAGATAACCAGAGAATCAATATGTATTTGACACAAAATAAGAATAATATAATGCTTAAAATCTGTTCTATTATAGTACTTTCAGTTCTATATTATTAACTGATTTGCATTGGATATGGTATACACTAATGGGTTGTAAAGAATATCAATAATTGCACAGAGATCAAGCTTTATCATGGTTAGACATGCTGCAATTTTATATCACTTCTTACACGTGGTATAGATTAGACCGCTTCGTATGCTAACCTTTGTGCTGCATAAATCTGACTATTATTATACTGACCATAACCCGTGGTGGATGTGGTTGTGCTTGTAGTTGAGGCTGACTTACAGAGTCACCAATTTGATGAATATATTGGTCTAACTAGGCAGGGCTAGAAGATGTTGAGAATACGAAGGCTGAACCGGAGTACACCATAAGCTTGATTTGGTAACAATATACTGCATTATTTCATCAACAACAACTTGAACGATCATGGTTTAGTTTCTAACTCTCTTTTGCTGCAGGAGAGGTTGCTTCAGCCAATCATGGTGTTCCTTTTTTTCCAACTTTACGTAAGAGTCCACCCGTATATATAACATATTCAACAATACCCACAATTATTTCATATTTTAATTTCAATATGTTTGCTGATTGCTAGGTGTATAAAGACAGAATCTAGTTTCTCATAGTTGCTAGCATTTTGGAGAAGATATGGCCTCACTCTTTTGGAACACCTCGATTGGCATCAATGATGTACGAACCAACCTCGGTGTCAGATTTAACTACTTTTGTAACCCTTTGGATGTGTATAGGTTTGTGATTAAGACCTGCTTTTCCAGTTGACCAGACAAATAATGTTGAAGGATGGAAACTCATGAGATAAGATAACGTAACTCTTTCTCCACAACAAGCATAATTTGTGCGTTAAATAGAAGAACAATAATGAACTAAAACAAGACTTGTGATTAGCGAGATTATGTAGGATTTATGTTTAGGACCATCTGCTCAACAGAGAAAAGTCAATTTATTCAGTCAAGCGTGTGTTTTACCTTTAATTAATCTTAAGTTCTTAATGCTATTCGATATATTCATGAGAAGTTAGATCCATGTTTTGAAAAGAACACAACTATATTGCAAATTTTATATAAAGTTGGTGGGTCCTTTGTTTTTGGAAAATCCAAAGGCGCGACATCTAAATTTAGGGCAGTTGCAGCATTGGTTGTGGCTGAAGCTTAACCAAAGAAACAGGTTGCAGCTAAACCACCTCCAAATGGACCCAAGAGAGGAGCTAAGGTAAATAGTTCATGTGTATCATAATATATGTTATTTAAATGGTGTTTGGGAATATGTTTTAAGAGTTATTACTTTACAATGAGAAATATACTAAAATGATTTCAACAATTACGTTGGCATAAAATGCTAAAATATTAGCAAAACTGATATTATAAAACTCGAAAAGCTTACCTTACGAGTCTACAAGATAGACGGACCAATCGCGGCTCAGTATTACGGACTACTATCTTATGGCCTCAAAATATATACCAAATATATACCACGAAGAATCCGCCCCTAAAATCTTAGATGATCTGAATTACAGATATAATCAAGTGACACTGTTACGGGTTGTTTAAGACTGCTAAATGACATTATTATGGGTTGTTTGGGATTATAATTAAATTTCAAATGACATGGACTCTGGTGTAGTTATATGGGATATCATTACCAGATGTTTTTGCAAATATGAGTCTTTCATTTCTCAACTGAATATTTTGTTTCCTTTAAATTCTATTTTTTAATATTCATTTTCTGTTATAGATACCCAAACTTATTAGTTGAAATCGTGGACGCCTTAAAGCTGCTCCGGAATACAAGTTCTAAAGTAAGTAGAGAGTATACGAGTTTGGCTGCGACATTGACTGAAATAGATCAGCCATTAAATCAACTTCAAGGGAGAAACGAAGAACTCGAATATTTGACTGAATAATTACTTTCGAAGGGCAGAAGCTACAATCTCAGGTAAATTACATTAAACACTTAACCAAGCCTTGAACAAAAAATAAGGGATTGCCGAGTCATTGACGCTACACCACACATATATTTAGAAATTGTAGCAGCTCTAGAGGGGCTGACACTTTCGATGTATAGTAAAAAAGTGCTTCACAATTTTAGATTACAAGTAAAAATATAAAAGAACTCCTGTCGGATATGTCAACATGTTCTTGATGCAATGTATCATAGCTTTTCTGACACTTTAGTACATTTGGCATGTCAAGCACCAAGCATACAGATTTCCTAAGTGCCTCACATCTTCTGCACACAAAAGCACCACACAATCTTCCTCAATCCTAAAACATAAATATGCCACTATCTTATATCTAACATGTTGCCTACAATAGACCACATGGCTAAAATTTTAATGCACATACGCAGAAAGTTGCCATGTATAAACAATATACATAAGGAACATGGAGCAATATAGGATCACATGGCTTAGAATATGATAAATCAAGATGAACATATATGGTGAGCTATATACTTGCTCAGATCAGGCCATGTATAAAAATGAATTTTAACCATTGCATACGTACGCTTACTTTAGGGCAATAAGACATGTAGGGTGATGGGTCAAAACAGGTTCTTTATGGGGATTGACCCAAATTGTCTAAATTTTGATCGTCTGGATGACTTATTAGAGGATGTTGTTACAGAGAGCAATTTAGTGCAAAAATTATTTTTTTATAGGTTTATTTATTAGCTAAATAAATAAATTAAAGACACATTATATCTAGGTACTCAAAACCATACAAGATTCCAACTCCCGTAAACCTGTTATCTTTGCCATGTCAAGTCCCACAGATAATGGTTGGTCTTGGTAAAGGCATTGTATTACTTTTTTCAGCTATGGAAGCTGTTAGATGTGATTCTCTTTTACTTACAATTGTATTACTTTTTTCAGCTATGGAAGCTGTTAGATGTGATTCTCTATTAGTTACAACATGTTCTATTAACAGTTTTTATCCAACATATATGGACATATAGAGGTTTTCGGATTAGATTATGACTATAAAGATACTCTCGGAGGTCATTAAAGAACTTGATAGAAACAAGCATTTGATGGAGACTATCGGGCTTATAACCAAATATTTGTCATGACTTCATTTAGAGCTAAGGTCAATGATGCAGTCAATAATGACACATGCCCATTTGTGTTCGATGTCAAAGACGCGTTTCTCTTTGGATGGGATCTTTTTTCTTGCCAGAAGATCAAATTACAAGGATAGCAACGACACTAGCAATGAGGTCTCGAACATACTTCCCTATTGTACCTTTGTTTTGTTTTTATAGTTTGTTCCCTTTTTTATTTTGCTTATACCCAGTAAGGGGTCAGATAGATATCTATAATAAGGTTCAGTCCAAGGGTTCCGTTTGTAATCAAAATTTTGACAGATGTCTTAGGGAAAGAGCCAAGGCGTACGATGAACACAAGTGAATGTGTCTCCAAAGGTTGTGTTTTGGAATGTGCTTTGCTTTTCTTAGTCTGACTTTAAAAGTGAGACACTTCTAGGTATGATCCAGGTTTTTATTTTTACCTATTATAGATGGTGGCACGAGATTGATTGGTCTGGATGCTGCAATTAGGGTGAAGATTGCTTATGGCCATATGCAACAGGAACGACCTGCTGGTACTTCATTTATCCATGAAAAGACGACCGCACATCTAGGATCAAAGAAATTCTGATGCTTCATGGCATGAAAAATAAAGTAAGAACTTTTGTATTACGTGGCTTATTTTGGTTTACTATGTGTAGGGGTGTTTGGGATTACTTATAAGGGGTGTTGCCTTACTTTCGTGCAAATACTTTTCTGCCTTAGTCTTTACTTTTGGAAATGCATTGCAGACGTATGCAACTAAAATAAAAACTGATACAAGATAATTATATATAATCATTCACTTATCTGTCTCTTATGCATTTCCTGCATAAATTAGTTGTAATATTAACTTCCATGTGCTATGCATATTCAGAATAACCAATTCACATAATAGTTTGATATGGAATAACTGCAACAGAAATTGTTGTTTGGAAATGGTATGGGATTGACTCCATGTTAGGCACATTTCATCTACTTATTTGGTCCCTATGTAAATGGCTTATCAGAAATTGTGTTCAAACAAGGATGTTTCGTTATTTTACAATATAGTTTCGACGCTTATTGTTAAGACTTTATGTTTTTTCTATCGGCATGAATGTTTGGTGTACTTGCTGTTACGAGAGGGAAAAAATAATGTAATGATGAGATAGAGATGGTGAAGATTTGTTTTAAACTTTTTATAATTCCGCTCTTGGGTATCAATTTCTGATATTTGGCATTTTTTTTGGTTTTCTCAAATCCTGGCCACCACTCAGGGGTAATGAAGATCAGTCGTCGTTGTTGATTAGGTGTTTAGACCTCTGGCGTCATGTAAAAAAACATGTCGTAACAAAACCTTTGGAACACCTATGTCCTGCTGACACAGGTGACAATAACTTCTCCAAACTTTGATATTAATTGTTATTATACATTAAATTGTCTCTTCAAAAGAGTTTGTTCCTTTTTTTCAATGGCTGACAATACCGGTCACGTGTGAACCATCCTATGTTGATAACAACAGTCAAAAACCATAATTTCAACACACTTTGCCAACAAGTAGACAAAACATTCATGTCAATAGAGAGGTGAGAAGACGCTGCATTTACAATCGCACAAGCATTTCTGTCACTTAAAGTAATCAATCAATTCTGCATCTCATGAAGGTGTATACTTTTATTTTGTTACTTACTTTTTTAGATCATAGATTGTTGTGTTACCATCACAATATACTACATTATTTTTTTAAGGACGAGTGTTTCTTTCTTATTATTACCGACTGCACTGTCAACTTGTGAACTTTTTTCTTCTCTTTCTATATCAGTGATAATATAGCTAATAGCCACACATGCTCAGAACTGGCGCAAAAATACAAACAAGCAGATAGGCGTCAGAGCCCTTGAAATATTGAGAATTGTAGGTAAGAAACATGTTCACTAATGCCATTCTTGACAAATCCGCAGCCATTGAACGACCAAGCAGCAGTGAGAAGCACATCCCAGGTACTAATTTTTAATATAACACCAACTCTAAACCGCCTTAGTTGTTTTCAACCCATCATCTAATTCTATAAATAATAATATGTGGTTTTCTTGGTGATCTTAATAAGCCTAAAATCTAGCCCAGTTGGTGGTAGAAAATCTAGACAAAAACTCGAATTATAAAGAAGAACGAAACTTGTGAACCAATAAAATCCTAATTACATAAAACAGATTTTGAGACAATAATGAACTACGGCAAGCGTTTTAACCATCTGTAGTGCCTTTAATCCCTTGAATAAAAACTCTAATGAGTACCTTTTTGTATGTGTCAGTTCGGCTCGAAGTGCTAACCATTGGGTTCTCGAGTTGCACTGGCCCATAACCCTTGATTTTACCCCCTTATACTTCCCATTAGTGTTTAAGTCCATGCTTAGGTTCGGAGAAATGATATGATAATGCAATACAAAATTAAATGGAATATCTACACGTCTTTGAGCACGCCTTTGTGACTAATAAGGTTTAAATATGCCTTTGTGCTCAAATCTAATAATGAAACTGATGAAATTGTTGCTGAGATGCAAGTTTAGAAGGAAGTGTCTCTAAAAACCCTTTAAAAGCCCTCGAAGACTGATTATACTCTGGCCAAACGTGAGTGACAAACGGCTGAGATTGTTGATGATGCTAGGTCATGATATGGCTGATCAGGGTCTTGATGCATTTGATGTGCACCAGGACCAGCAGCTGGATGGAGAGTGTTTATGGGTGATTCGTTTCATCATAGGATTGGGAGAGTGTAACATATTAGCAGAAGCTGTAGTAAACGGTGATTGGCTATATATGCCACCATACCTACAATGTTTAGAAAATGGAAGAATTGTATTTTTAACAAGCTATATGTAAAACAAACATCAGTTATAACAATTCTTATTTAGTTTTTTTACTAAAATTTAGCCAACATCAAACATGATCACTTCCATTGTAGAGATAAACTTAAAACTATATATTACGTATTATGTATAGAAAAGTTAAGAACTTTCCATGCGAATGTTATTTGTGGATCAGAGGAAATCAAATAGTTGTTAAGTAAGAAAATTAGCAATGCATTAATCATCAGTGATATGTGTCAAGAGGAAAATGGAAAGGCGTAGGTGGGGATTGGAGAAATCAAAGGTTCTTACATTGGGAAAAGAAAGTTATGCCATCATTTCAATTGAAACTGCAACAATCTCCTTTAGACCAATGGAAAACTGAATTACGAGAAGTCTTTTTAATTTTTTTTTTGCTTTGGAATGGAGAACAAGCTCCTTTTCGACCCCCTAAAACATCTCGACACCTTTATTTATCATCATACATTTGAGCAAGACTTATTTATATGCTACATGTATGTACATGACAGCCACCTCGGAGGCATGGGTACTTTCGAGCTTGGCTCATAAAGTTAACATCATTAATGAAAGAAATCCTCCTCCTTTGCTATAGGCAAGTCTTCAAACTTTTGTAGTTTCATTGATCCTAAAAGAACACAGATAAAGAGTTGACATTTATACATGTCATTGCTACAGAGGAGAAGCAACATGACGGATATTTTCTCATGCTCATGCGAATCTTTGATGTGACTCACTTAGACAATTTTAGTGGTGTTAGATCCACAGGGCAGAGTAACATCACCAAATGCACTCCATATGGTTTGGATTTGGCGAAATATCGCTTGCCCTTTCACTACCATAAAAGAATATGCTTTATGGAAGGAAGCAAGTTGGAAACTTGAGTTATTGATTGACAGCATTGATCGATATATATTACGATGGGTAAAATACACCACTTAGTAAATAATTAACTTCACTTCATGGTGACCATTTTAGCTAATTTGTTCTGAATTATGTGCATTGCTAGATTGCTGAAGAGAAATACATATGTTTGTATGGCGGAGATGACCTAAACTAGATCAGAAGTTTTACAAACTTAGCGGCAGATGTTGCCCAACACGCAAGAATCCAACTGGAGATGGTTTATGTGGGAAAAATTGGAACCAAAGAAAATAAAAATAACTGCAACAATTAGTGAGGAGAAACTAAGCCACACTTGGTCAGATCCCACTTCAGTTTGGTACTATTGGACCCGTCTTGAGAGCATGTTGTACTAAAAATTGCAACATGGGAAAAGCTATGAGAACGACCCAATTATGAAGGAGGTGATGACCATGATGAGCTTTGACGGGAGTGACCAAGGGTGGACACTGATATGCAAGGGATCGAGTGAGATGGCAAGGGCCAATGCTGATTTAGCATTGACGAGCTTAATGGAGTATGAGAACTGGGAACTAGATGCACAGCAGATTGGTTTTGTTCCGGTGCTTAGAGCATACTGGGCAAAATTGCACACACCTCAACATTGTAATCGACTTATACTTCCAGTGATCAGTGGTGGAATTTCTTAGGTGGTTCTATGCTCGGAATGTGGTCGAACAATGGAGAAATTATTTATGTTTCGTTGTTGCACTGATTAAGAGGAATGATCGTTGTGTTTATATTGAATATCTGGTTATGTTTGTCAGCTGTTTTGGTATTAGGGCCATAAGGAGGTGCTACTAGAAGTGTGATACTGGTTCTTACTTCTTTTTATAAGTTATCGACAATGTGTTATTCTTATGTATATACTTGCAATATACAAGAGTCACAACTTGTTTTCCAATTATTTATTTTGAAGAACCCGAATTAACTTTAGCCTCATTAAGCTGCATTCTAATATTATAAGCCTATATACACCACTCAGTTATATATCAAACAACTTGGCAAGTATGCACACACCTCAACATTGCAATCGACTTATACTTCCCACTGTGCAGGTCCTGGCTTTTATACTACCCTGGGCGAGATGATCGAAAATATGCCCCCATTAATAAACATCAAAATACCCGACGCATTACTTTAAGTTAAACTTGTGAACAAACCTTCATACCGTACTTAATCGATTCTACTTCGTGAATTAAGCGTAGACAAAATACGATTCAATTTGGTTAGCCAAAGCAACGTCGATAGACATGTATTTCTTTTGACTTATTGGTCGACTAACTAAACAATGCATGTACTTACGTGACGAAACTTTGCGATAATGTTCATTTCGGATAAATAAAAAACTTTAATTTTTTTTATATTAAACGACATATATTTATCAGGTTCTGTAAATTTTCGAAAAATGTTTAGACGCGTTCGCGGATCATATTATAATCAATTAAAAATTGAAAATATGTAAAAGAAAAACATAACCACATTACTAAGTTTTGAAATATATACCATATATTTTACAAAGCTTAAAATGAGTAGATTATGACAGTAGTAAAATGTTTTAAAATATACCAGATACCACAAAACTTAAAAGAAAAATGGAAGCACAAGAGAAAAATGCCAACCAATCATATGTTAGAAATTCCTTCTTTCTTCGCAGTCTAACCCGCGAACTTTTTTAAAACGTTTGACATAAGCAACAGAAAATGTGCCAAAATTGAAAATATGTTTAATAGTCAAAAGTTAAAAGTGAGAGTATATCATGTTTAAAATATTTGTACTTCTGTATCGAAAGAACAAAATAATTCGTATTCTCATGTCTTTGAAAAGTGCACACAAATAGAAAAACTTTATATAAACGTAAACAATATGATCAAAATGTGATAACTATCAGTTATAATAAATGAAAACAGGTTATTCTAAACTTGAACCAAAATATGGTTATAACAAATGCAAACAATTTAATAAATATTTCTATTATGGTTATTTTTTTGTAAGAATGTATATAATTTTTTAAAACAATATTTAGCTCAACAAACAAATATAAAGATAATTATAAATCATGCGTCATGCAGACTAATCATACATTAAATACAACTATACAACATATAACATTGAATAACCAAACGATATGCATAAAAACACAAACAAATAATTATTTAAAAAAAAACTTAAACAATAGATACAAGTCATGCCGACTGCTAATGCATAAACGGACAAAAATATTAAAAAACTAAATTTACAAACAAGTATTTAACAAATAAGAAAAATTTAAACGAAAATTAGAAGTCATACCCGTCAATCGGACGGGTTTTGCCGCTAGTATATATATATATATATATATATATATATATATATATATATATATATATATATATATATATATATATATATATATATATATATATATATATATATATATATATATATATATATATATATATATATATATATATATATATATATATATATATATATATATATATATATATATATATATATATATATATATATCTTTACATTATATATAAGAGGAGGGATTTGCCACGTCATCAATCAGGACATTAATCCCAGTCAGCAATCGGGCTTAGGTTTTGAGCTTAATGTTTCGGGCTTAAATGTTTTTTCTCCGGCCCCCATAAATCGTTAATTGTAATATTTTTATCTTCTGCTAAAGAAAGCAATACCAATCGGTTCTGCTAACAAAGCAATACCAAAAACCCTAATTCTTCATCAATCAACGCTGAAAAATCATAGGTACAATCGATTTTCTTTTTTATTCTTTGCTATTATTGATTAATCTTTGTTGGAGGCTAAAAAAACGAACTCACTTCCATCGTGTTGGAGGCTGCAAGCCAGGTTACACTATTGTTTGCTTTGAATAATCTGCTATGTTCTTGAATCTTTATTCATAGTTTCGTTTCTATAGCAAAACACAACTTCCAGCAGGTTACCCTAATTTTGTTCTTTTTTTATAGGATATCAAAATTGGATCTGTGGCGGAGCAAAAGTGGTGGACTGATATCAGATCTTCTCAACAATCTAACCTATCAACAAAAACCCTAAAAACGACCCCTAATACTTCAGAATCATAATCGGACGTAATTAAACTTTTGACGATGTAGTAGAATATACGATCTCTAACAGGTTTGCTTAATTTTAAATTCGATTTTCAGTTATTATTTACTCATCTTTTTACTGAATTGAATAATTATGTTTGATTTGTATAGAAACAAACAAACACCGCCGAATCATGTCCAATTGGATGAGTTTTGTTCTATTGACGTTCGTAACCGATAAGCTATCATCAAGAAGACACTAACACATAGCCATCACCTCTCACTCACCCATCAAACACAAAACCATTTTCATCCCAATTTTAATTAACAGAAATTAAAAAGAAGAAGGACGTGGTTGTTAGAAGTCGTAATGTGTAAATTAAACCAATGGCGATGTGCTCGAATAAATCGCCATTGATTGGTTTATTGATACACTTAAAATATACGTTATAAATCTTTTGGTTTTAGGTTAACTTTAACGTCCGCAACATTGACACACTTACTGGATCCAGCCATGGACGTTGTAAGAGGTTGGATACTGGCAGACCCTCGAAGTCATAATCACCCTGGGAGTTCTGTCAACGAAACGTGCGCAACCGTGGTGGGAATGATTAGCCATTTATGCCGAAGAAGAGATGTAACTTGCTATGAATATATGTAATGATAGGTTAAAAAAATTAGTATTTATGGGTTTTTTTCGTGACATAATGTTACCTTTACACCACTTTGAATTACTGACACTGTTACGGTGTGCTCTCTGAAGAAGGTGTAGGAGCGCACATCAACAAGATGCCAGCCACAAAGAATACATTGGGGGCGGCGGGCATTTTGAACTGAGTACAGATATTTGCATGGCTGCAGGTTGCAGGACACACAAATATTATTAAGGTGCGTGCTGCTTTCCATGTGTAATATGAGAATGATTCTTATTTTCCCGCCACAATGCAATTAGAAAAATAGTTTTGAAAGTGAATGTATTTACAGTGATCGTGGTTGCATCGCAAGAAGAATATACATACACCAGATTCTGAAGGTTGCGTTGCAAAAGGTAAGAAACACCATCACCTTATTTTCTCTTACGGTGCTCTGCTTGAATTTTTCGACCTTTAATACGTTTCTTTTGGATAATATTTGGATTCAGGTGAATCTGCTTCTAATAGTTGAGACATAAGAGAAAGCAATTGGAGAATGAATTATCATACGTCATTATCGATGCTCCTCTATCAGATGTACAGTCGGTGAAAAACATATAGTTTAGATACCTTTTCAAAAACTTATGATGTGAGTGTTGTAATGGGGCCGAGGGCTGTAACAGATGATGTTTGTAGCACTCTGCGTAAACAATATCCTGTTGGTTCTTCATTTTGGGATGCTTAAAAAGAGTAAGTTAATTTTCGTAATTCGCAACGTTATCTTTTACCTATAACAACATTTTTTATTATCAGAAAAGAGATTGGGTCAAATGAGTATGAGGGTTCAAACAGTTGAAGCTTGGAATATATTTTCAATCCATACTATTTCTTAAACTGCCTTATTCAAAATTTAGTTTGTATATCTAATTTTTAATGTTGTGCATCCCTTTTAAAAAAGGATGAATATTGACGTAACTTGCCTTTTTGCTCATCATGACCTGACCTGCTTTAACCATTTATATTTCCCAAATCTTGATTTTAACTCTCGGATTGACTTCTTTTTTCTCTATACAGAAGAACATGACTTAAGAAGACTAACACAAAGCTTTGCTTTAAAGCTAGGCCACTACTGATCATGATGTGTTATGTATTACATCACTCTTATTTTTGGATGTTTTATGCTTTGTATCCGACGTACACAGCGTACTTGGCCCCAATTGAGAAATGTAAGTCCCTTATTTGTATTATTTGGGAGCTACTAGGCTAATATATTAGTAGTAATATTGTAATAATGATAAGACATGAATATCGAGTGTTATATGCTTTTGAGCAACAAACCGTAACAAGTTTACTCACCCCTCCAAGCTTTTATCTATCGTTTGGGTTTATAAATAGCAGCAAAAGGTCTATAAACAGAATATATGTGGCAGATAGCTCATGATTAGATCATTTATAAATAACATTTGTTGTTTGGTATTTGTTTATCGGTATGTCTCATGAAGATAAGAAATATAGACTTCTGAATTGTCATATTATGAATATATAACTAAGTTTAGCTGGTACGTAATTGCATTTACAACAATGAAGAACCAACAAAAAGAATCTTAAATGGATTAGATTGGCGGATATGACATGCTATCAAACGAATGCAAAAAGAGAATCAAAGCTTCAGAAGTTAGTAATCTTATGCTCCGGAACCCATGGCAAGATCAAGCCAAAGCTTTCGACCTCTTTTAGAATAAAAACCGAGGAATTGGTCAAAACTTTCAAATGAGGAGAAACTCTATTTGTTGTTTTCAATCTTCAAACAAAATTCAAGGAACTCCTTTTTTATTTTTCCCTGCATTGGTCTTTCACGGTGCATTTGAACTTCGGAGACACTCTTTGCCCAATTGCAATTAAGTACAACAATATATGTGTTGATACCTTCTGGAATAGCATATAGTAAGAATTTTCCTTCCACATATTTATTAATTTCAAAATTTGTTTCTTAAGTTATTGTCTTAAAACGTTATTTTATTTTGCAGGCGACCCTTAAAAAAAACCCTATTCCAGCTAATGTTTAATCCAGGTTGCTGGTTAACAATATAATCGGGTAAAACAAGTAAATAAAACTCGGCAGCTTCTCGCAAGATTGAAATCACAAAAGCATCTCTTAGTCCTCATTCCACACCCACAAGTTGCGCACACCTGCAAAAACTCCTTCAAAGGTATTTCTCGGATTATATCGTCATGGCTCCTTTTATACCACTTTAACATGTGTGAATTTGGCGCTGCAGGTTACAAATAAGGTGAACAGGAAACTTTTGGCAACCCCTTCAATGGTATTATGCGTAAGTTATGTTGTTATGGCTTATGACTCCTGGAGTACTACTTTAGCTGATGTGAATTTGATGTTGCAGGTTACATGTGGGGTAATTAAGCAACCTACAACAACCCTTTTAAAGGTACTATTTGCTGAATATGTTGTGAATTCTTTATACGACTTTTGCTTATATAAATTTTCTGCAGCAGTCTGCAAACGGGGAGTGAATAAAACTTCATAGATTCCATCCATTAAAGAAGGTAAATTATCCAAATTATAAAGTGAAACTCATTCAATTAATAGTGTCAGATTCCTTTTTGGTACAAGTTTGACCTTTTGTAATTTTACCATCTTGAAGGGTGGAAACACCTGTTCATCCTTCATCCGTAGGAAGCAAAACGCCTGGTTAAAAATGGCAAATTTTCTCAGCCGTATATGTCATTCCAAGCACCATATATATGTTAGACATTTCGTTACTTTTTAAAAACAATTCAACCTAGATGATACACGGTTTCTTCAATTCAGAAGTATTGCATTGTGTTAAAGCTGAAGCAAACCAAATGTTATCCCTGCAAATACGTTTTGTTATCTAATTCTAGATATTTAAAGAAAGCAGAAGTAGTTTTAATCTAATAGGAAACCTCAAACCCCTTTTCAGGTGTAGAAAACCAGTTGTCCTTTTTTGTTTATTGTTGCATAAAAAAGTAGATATTTCTGAATTGATTAGTAATTTTATTTCATTTTTGTTTCATTAGCAGCTGGTACTTATTCTACATATCAAATTAATAAAATGGAAGAAGCAATGAGGATAAGAAAACAATCTGAACTTAGAAAGCTCATTGAAATCGTAAGGCTTACCCCGTTCTCAAATGTTTAGTCATAAATGTGATAAGTGAGTTGATACAGTTTTGGAACGAAGAAAACTGGTGAGTCTGTTTTCTTTCGGTTTTCCTTCTACAAAATGTTGGTGACGGTGTATATTATCTTCTTTCTTTAGTTCAAATAAATCATTTTTAAGCCGGTCGATTGGGATATTGGGGCCCAAGGAAAAGGTTATTGTAAATGGGTAAAAGGATTGGTATAGATGGCGGAATTAGACGAGATATGGGTAAAAGGAAAATAGGTTTAATAATTACCAAATATTCTTAACCACTTTGGTTAATTACAAGTTATTCTAAAAAACTAAATTAGGTTGTTTTTAACCCGTCGAATTTCAAAATTTATGAATGAACTTGGTTGTTTGAGGTAAGTTGCCTGAAAACCTAAAGTGTCAGCTTCAATTTCTATAAAAGTCTGGCACCTCAAGTGGAGACAAATCATAAAAACTATCGTGTTCAGTGTAGTCAAAAGCGAGAAAAGCGAGCGCTTAAGCGAAGAAGCGAAGCGAAGCGCAGCGAAGCGCCCTAAAGCGCTTTAATTTCAAAGAAGCGAGGCGTTTTACTAGAGCGAGAAAAAGCATTGTCAGGCGACCAAAAAGCGACCGAAAAGCGCCCGCTTTTATGTAAAATGGCTTATTTTTTATTTTTTTTCTAATTTTTAGACTTCAGGCTTAAAGTATTTGAATAAACTTCTCTTTTGTGGTCATCTTATATTAAAAATGAAGATTTTAAGTTAATCATATTTTTATTTAATCATTGTTTTCATACTAAAAACTATTATATGCACAAAGGGGAAAAAGTTAACTGAAGCGCTCTCTTTTTTCGCTTCTCGCTTCTCTCTTTAGGGAAAGGCATGTCGCTTTGAGGTCGCTTTCGCCTTTAACTACCTTGATCGTGCTTAGTGGTTCAACCAATCTCTTCTCCTTCTCAACTTTTGCTACTAGACCCTTGACAAAAACTAATCTTCTAGATCCGTGAGCTCTGAATTGGTAAGAACGCCTGTAATATTTCTCAGGAGGTTGGTGGTTCGAATCCACCCGGATCTGTTACCTACAAAAGTTTATACGGTGGGCTGCTGCTGGCTATGCGTTGATATGTTATTGAACGCTTCGACTGCTGCCAACTATAATCTTTCTTTAATCACATTTATCACATATGGTTTTGTGCATGTTTTTTTCCAACATTGTCTTTGTCTGGTTTGTGAAACTTTACTCAGTGATATAATGCTCTCCCTCGAAAGTGTGGTATTCGGCTCCTTCTTACTGACATCAGCTGTGCATAGAACTGGTCAGTCTCATGATTTTTAAAGGTTGATTCTTAAGCATTTGTATCCCTTGGAAATAATCAGCTGGTTATTATTATTATCGGGTGGTCTCTTGAGGAAAATGAATGCATTTGGGTAATTTATTAGGTGTGGATTACTAGGGTCATGACTTGTGCTGATCAATTATATTGGCTCCATGGCTGCATCATTATACATGCCTTAGGTGACAAAAATTCCTTTGGATGCCCTTAGCATTATTCTTTAATTGCAACTTATGTTTGACTAATAGTTGGAAAACATTGATTAACATTTTCAACGGTTGGATTGTTTCTTCGAATGCCGGTAATATCTCCACTACTTTGGAACATGAGGGGGCGTGCATAATTACGACCATGGGCTTAATAACAATCGGGACGATAAGATGGAGATCGATGATAAGACCAAGAAGGATATTAAGGTGGCTGAGCCTCAAGCGGTACTAAAATCGTTCGATGATGAGTTAATGAAAATTGATCAACAGACTTTGTTTGGTCTTATTCTGGTATGTGTTTTTTTTTATTGTAGTTGATTGTTTTTTTAATAAGCATACACACATAGTATGCGTTCTTAATCATAAACATATCCACACATATAGAGACTAGGGTAGTTACTTATACGAACGCTAAATAACTTGGAGAGAAAGAACTCATTAATCACGTTATCATTCACAAGTAAATATGTCCAAAGCCAGTAGTGTTCTTTGTTCTCAAGTTCTTTAGCATTATCATTAACTTTTCCTTACAGATATAGTGTGCGTTATTAATAACCATACACACATAGTGTGCGTACTTAATCATAAACATATCCACACATATAGAGACTAGGGTAGTTCCTTATACGAACGCTAAATAACTTGGAGAGAAATAACTCATTAATCACGTTATCATTCACAAGTAAATAAGTCCAAAGCCAGTAGTGTTCTTTGTTCTCAAGTTCTTTAGCATGATCATTAACTTTTCCCTACAGATATAGTACACATACACTCATAATTGTTGTGCGTTGTCTACTGTTGGTTTAAGGGGTATATATTTAAGAAACCCACTAACAAAGGTTCTAGGCTTCTCTTCACCGACATCAATTTTTTCACATAAAAAGAGTTAGCATTAGGATGCTTCTGAACCTCCATGATCCACAACAAGAATGTAAAGTCTACTACTTGTTAGTTTCTGTTCAACAACCATAGCTTTGGCTTCACCCAAGGACTTGGGCGCTCTTTCTTTCTACTTTTTTCTGTACACAAGTTGTTGAGTGTAAGAGAAATGAGAAACATGACATTACGGCTTGACATCCAGCAAACTTATTCCTAAATAACTCTACTTCCTCATCTCTCTGCTCATCGCAAACAATAATTAGAGAGACATAAAATAAAACATGCACCAGATTATTTTAGAAACAAAGAAAATCAATAACGCTGCAGAATGACATATACACAACTACACAAGTGACAATGTAGGCCTACCATTCTAATTTCTACCTTCTGCATTTGTTGTCTCATACTACTACTGGCATTACTGAACTATCATTGTATATGAAGGGCAGATGTGCTATTTTTTATCTATAGATCTCTTTAAGTCATTTGACTTTCTAACACATTTACCCAATTTCCCTCTGCTACGAGTATAATATTTCTAAGTCAGCGTTTGACTTGTCAAAAACATAACATAACACATCATGCAAGTTTTTGTGACAGGTTCAGCTTTTTTATGTCTGCAAAAAAAAGTATTCCCAAATACATAAAGTAGATGTCTTTTTATTGGCTTGGATCTTATTGTGTTAGGAAACTACAAAAACCACCTCTTCTATAAATAAGGGTGTTTAAAGCTTAGACATTGTGGTATTTTCAAGATAGGTAGTTAGTTTTATAATTTTTTTTGCCAATATGTAATATCATATTAAAAATGCTAACTATTACATTTGTAGATCAAAACTTTGAGGAATTTGCTCAGTCAGGGAGTTGAGAAAGTGGTGAATATTTATAAACTTCGTATGGATCATGAAAAGAACCGAGGTATGCATGTTTATGAACTCACAAGTCACATCCTTTAGTTAACTTCAATAATTTGTATACAGTAAGTGTTAATCACATAATGATTTATCTCTATTATATTTAGCCTTGCAAAACTAGAAGAGGTATCTAAAACAACTCGAATGGTCTGCTTCTCATTTTTAATTATATGTTATGAGAAATTAGCTCAACTGAATAATATATTTTCAAAGTTTTAACAACTTGCTTAGACATAAAGATATATTAGAATAGATAATATGTGAAAAGTAGATGCGAAGGAAATCTGATAGTTTTTTTTAACAACTTGACATAAATGAATTGAATGCAGAAACAACAAGTAGTAAGATAGAAACAATTCAAAACATTTGCAGGGCTTAGGATCCATAAAAGAATGGTATGTGTCGTCGTGTCGACAAGGAGCTCTGTGGAGATCAGGTGCGTAACAAAGAAATCTCAAGTCCCCTTGAAAGAAGAGTTGTGGATTGGCATCTTGCTCATTTGAAATATGGTTGTGCTGGTTCACTACAAGAAGTATCACTCTCTTCTTTATTTAAATCAAGTTTTCTTTGTCATTGCCTGAATGGAAATATTCTTCCATACGACTCAGTTTTGGCGTTAACAAGGTTATTTTAGAATTTACCAAAGTATTTTTGGACGACTATGTTGATTATTCTAGAGCTACAACAGTTGAATCTGACCAAATGGGTTGGTGTTTTATGTTTCGGCATGTCAAGAAACCATTTAATACACCTGGTCTTATAGTATTTTTCGTTGGGAAAGCAACAATCAGTTGTCAAGAACTAACCGCATATGATCATGTAAAACATACTTTAGTGGTACTTCATAAACTTTTTGGTGAGGGTGTGTCGTACGTGCTCCAGTTCCATCTATTGTAACAGATTGTGGACGAGACCCATTTAGTTATTGTCCTTACTCATATGTTGTTGTTGGGGCATCTGGTGAAGGTTATGATACATTGGGTCGACCTGTTAACAACTATTTATTCTGTGCTGGTGAACCCACGTGTAAGGAGCATCCTAACACTGTTTGGTGGGGCAATGATGACTGGAATGAGGGAACGTATACTTGACACTCTAAATACCGGAAACCATTTCACATCTTAAGTAGAAGCCATTGCTACTGCAAAGAGGCATTTGATAGTGAAAGAAGTGAAGACATTATTAGAAGACTTCATAACTAACTCACATTATAAGCGTGCCATGTTCACATTATTTGTTCAAAATTGCAAAGAGTCGAGCTTGGCGAACTAACTCACATATGTGTGTCATGTTCACATTATTGAGACTATTTAGATTGAAATAAGAGGACAAGGAATTAAGACAAATATTCACACACTTTTTTTCACGTAATGTATCATGTATTTTGATTGGTGAACTGTTGGTATGACCATATGACGAACAACTTTAAACTTAGTGGATAGCCTGTTACGAGGCTTCTAAGCTGTACAAAATAAAACTTGAAAAAGTATTCCCACCTATTTATTAGTATAATACACTTTCAACTATTTTAAATGTTATAAATTTCTTAAATATGTTTTTTTTTCTCAAATGAAAAAAGAACGTTACTCCGTAAAATTTACAACAAGGTTTATAAAATGACGATTTCTAATTTTTAAGATTTAAGTTAATTTTGATACTAAACCTTATTTGGATACTAGGGGCACCTTTCATATCCATTTTAGTCCAACAGAGTAAACACAAAATCTATTTTCGCCATATTTTCAAACATTAATATCTCTTAAACCGTTTATCGTTATGCGAAAAAATATACCGTCACGAAGAGCATTTATTTTTATATAAATATGCTATTTGACATACTTTCGAAAAAAATTTCGTCGAAAAAAATATACCATCGCGATGGTATATTTTTTTTAACATTTAACGATTTATAAGATATTTTAATAATAAAAGATAGATGAAAAAATATAATATTTTTAATCTTATCCATTAGCTAAAATAACTCTCCTCAATTTTTGTATACTTAATGTCAAACCCTTTTGATGTTTTGTCATGCATAAATTTCAATAAAAATAATACAAAACGTATATGGATACTTCAAAAACCAAAAATATTTTTATAACATAACAAACAAAACAATTTGACAAACATTGTTATTATACTTAAAAAGAATTTATACAATTTTTAATCTATGTATTACTTTATGTACAAATCTTTTGATTTTTGTTGTGTACAATTTTCCAGAACTTCATACATATTTTATAAGGCTACTTCATAAACTATAAAATATATGTAATATATTAAAGGCAAACAATTATACAAACATTGCTATTATGCTTAGGGTTTAAGCTGTACAATAGCAACGTACTTTCATAAATGTACTATCTTGGTACGTGAACTATTTTTTTGTTCCACTCAATGTACCGTACTTTAAGATTTTGTATCGATTTGCACCAAGTTTTACCGGCTACCTGTTAAAAAGTTTGGAAACCGAGAAAATATTCCATAGGACATATATTTTAAAGGCATTAGGTCATATAATAGCAACGAACTTTTTCGAATGTACCGATTTGGTACGTGAACTTTTTTAAATTACAAGAATTACAAAAAACTTTAAAAAGATTTAAAATTACACAAAAGTTTTATAAGCATTTTTTAATTACGAGAAAGTGTAAAAAAATTCTTGATTAAAACTACAATTCTTTTTTAAAAACTCATTTTTAAAATATAAACAAAAATTTTAAAATTACAAATTCTCTTTAGAAAGTTTTTATGCTCAAAATAATTTTTACGAAAAAGTATAAAAACTTGAAAGCTTTATTAATAAAAAATTGGAATATTAAAAACAAGTTTAAACAACTGAATTTTTTATAAAATCTTTAATACATAAGCAATGAGTTTTTAGAAAAATACCTATAAGAAATTTTAAGAAAAAATCAAAGAATTTTAATAATTAAAATTTCATCAAAAAAGATATTCCCAAAAAATTTATAACTATCAGAAAGTTAAGAAAAAAGATTTCCAAAAAAATTTAAAAAATTTAGAAAGTTTTAATACATTTTATGTTTTCTTAAAATAAAAGTAAAATTTAAAACTTTTAATTTTTTGAAAAAAGTTTTAGTTTTATCTAATGAAGAGATAAAAATAAAGTGTAAAATTTTAAATATAACTTTTTTTGAAGAAGAAAAACGTTTAGTTATTTTTAACCTTTTCAAAAAATTTCATTGAAAAACTTTTAATTAAAAAACTAACTTTGTAAAAAGATAAAAAGAAAAAAGGAAAAAGAAGAAAAAATGTAATGTTCCCGGTAAAACAAGTTTCAGTGTGCAAATCGACACAAAATCTGAAAGTACGTTAAATTGAGTGAAACAAAAAATAGTTCACGTACCAAGATGATACATTTGCGAAAGTACATTGCTATTGTACGGCTTAATCCCTTATGCTTAAAAAGATCTTTACACAAGATACAATTTTTTAACAATGGCTCAATAAAAAAAATATAATGTAGTTTATATTTTTCTCTCATTTATTTTTTCTTTGAACACATGGAGACCATTGGTATGCTATCTTTAGACTAATGTTTGTTCGATTAGGTTGTTTCTTTAGAGGACCGAGTCAAGATAAGTATGAACTTTACTCATGCATTACGTAAAAAAACAAAATTACAAACGAATATTTACTCAAAAATAAAGCTAAAGAACAATTAGAAGTCATACCCGCCCATCGGGCGGGTTTTGCAACTAGTATATATATATATATATATATATATATATATATATATATATATATATATATATATATATATATATATATATATATATATATTATTCTTCCGTTGTGAATTTCTCATTTCAACCAATCGCAAATTCTCGTTGATTTCTCGTCCTCAAGTCTGCTAAAATCTAACATCTTCAAATCTCGATATATCCTCAATAACACCTTCAGAATTTAATACACCATCAATAACACTTTCAGAATTTCAATAAAATTCTAACTCAATGATTACCAGATAAGAATACAAAAATTACTACATCTAAATCTCAAATCTTATCAGCTTTTCCAAAATATAAGCTGTAATAGCAGCAACATTCCTTTCATATTGATCTTCCATTATCTGAATAATTCCTTTATTCAATCTCCTTTACCGAAATGAAAATATTTCATTACCACATAAATACTAATTTTTATACCACATTCCTTGTTATTCCTTTAGCAGCTCGACCTCCAGCTAGTCCGTACTTACATCAAGTAAATAGATAATTACTTAAGTGGTATAAAATACATGTGATCTACACATCATACTTCCTCCTGCTTACCCGATTCATAATAACTGCTTGAATACCATCTTTTCTTTATCTTAGACTATTAAATTCCAAGTTTACCTTCTCTTAGAGGAAATAAATTCCTATTCCTTATTGTCACTCGCAACAATACCATTCCTTTACCCTTTCTGCCACACTTAATTTTGAATCGGGATCAATCTTTAAATTACTATCTATTTTCGTCTAGTTGAACATTCCCAATTGACTATTGATATATCAAACATCCATCAATTACTCGAACTTATCCATATAGTTGCACCTTTCCAATTACCATCAATAGTCGTATGACACTCTTCACCGCATCTCTTCTCATTCCTAATAATCCAATACATAGACATCCTTTTAAAATCTTGCAGAATAACATCAACATCTCTAACTGGAACATCAGCATCTTCAATCTCAGCAACATCTCAGTTTCAACAGCATTTTTAGTCTCAGCAGCATCTTCAGTCTCAGCAGCATCTCGTTTCCTCAGCACTATCAACTTCAAACAATCTAACAACTATTCCCACAATCATATAATCTACCCTAATGGTTGGCAACCTTTGGAGACATATTTCAAGATACTCAATGACACACACAGGAATCCCTGCTAATGACAGAAACATATCTCACTCAACTCTTTCCATGTGATAACAGTAGAAAGAAACTTAATAAGTATACACATCGAGATATAAAGAATAGGATCTTTTCATCAAGATATAACATGAATACTTCATATGCCAACAACACAATACTACCTAAATTCCACAATTATCTTACAAAATAGAAGATAACAAAGACACATCAAAATACTAAAGGGTAATAGTAGATTTCATCCATAAATCTGATAAAATCGCAGCAAACCTTGTCACTAATGTCACTTACCCTTACCATCCTAAACAATAATAATAATAATAATCCATCACAATACTACCTCACAACATCTAGATAATTCAAATACAACACAATAGTACATAAACTGAAACACAACAAAGATCCATCACTACATCACTCCATAGGATGTGGTTCATCACTTTCTCCAACTTGGCTCGTTCCTGCTTCATCTGGTCCTAACTTGCAGCACCTCCCTTTTGGATCTAAACACGGTGGATTCCTGAATCCATACTTCAAAATCCCTCCTTGACACGGCGGATCTTTCATATAATGAGAATTAGCATACACCTCACTATCCTGAAACTTTCAATGTGGTTCAAGATACGGCCCAAGATGAGCTACATATTCACTTAACCTGCGAAGCCTATCTATCTCTTTCTGGTACTTCTCAAAATCAGTCCCATAACTTCTCACTTCTGCTCTAACCTCAGTTCTTCCAACCTCACTCTCAGTCATATAATTATCACTATCAGATTCTACAACATTTTTCTTATCATTCGTATCATCCTCATAATCTAACCATCCACCTGAAATCTTATGATCGCCTACATACTGATTCTGCAAACTCCATTGACCTACAACAAATCCCCTAGTCTTGACGTAATATGGTATGTCAGACATTTTCTGAAATCATAGAAAATTCAAAAGTACATAAGGTCATTATTCAAAAATATATGCAATGCATAATCATGCAAATGCAAATGAATTACGTATGCAAAATATATATGTATGCGATGCAATAATTATGCAAATTCAAATAATTTACGTATGCCAAATATATATGTATGCGATTGCAATGCATTGCAAATGATAATTATACAATACTCATCTAAATGAAATTATAATGAAAGCACTCCACGTCCTTTCATTAATACCAATACCTCATTGCAGTATTTACTTAATAAATACTCAAGAATTCACAACAATTATAAGGGATACATCTATAATAACAAAGCATAACAAAATAAATAATCTTACTAGAGCCTTGCAGAGAAGTTTCGTTGCTTTTATAAAAATACTTTCGACACCAAAGTTATAGTTTAGGACATTTTTCAAAAATCGACCTAATTCGGTATAACTAAAAAGCTCTGATACCAATCTATAACACCCCCAATTTACATTGCGCAGCGGAAATACACAATTGGGTGTTATTTACAAACTTCATTTCACAACTCTTTAAATGACCCAAAAACATTATATTTAGGAATAATTTTGGAAATAATTTAAATCAATGTCTAAAACCTTCAATCCCAAGTAAAATCAGTTTAAAATATATCAGAGTAGCGTACAGGTTTCCCTATGATCTTAATCAAAACAAAAAACTTTTTACCAAAATACTTGACCATTTACTGTATGTTTATGACAATAGGGAAAGAAATCTGTTTTAGACCAAATTACTACAAAAGCAATCTCGCAATCCTTCTCCAGCAAGCTCCGCAATTCAACAACTTCAAGTACCTGAAATACATGCTTAAAATCATCAACACAAAGGTTGAGCAAGTCTATAGGTTTTACAAAACATAATTGAACACATCGTAAAAATCATTCACAATTGTTTAATCGAATTGTGGCCATACAATCTATCAATCAGGTATATCATATTATAGCAGTAGTTATTGAATTGTATTAAGCTCATGACACCGACCCCTTAACTTAGTCACCCACGCAAAATGCCAGCATGACTAGAAAAATTACCAATGCCCCTACTAGGGTATTAATTGAAAGAATACCAATTCTCATTCACGTAAAATTATCCTTCCCAGCGGGTTACTCAGCGTAAAGCCCTGGTCTCAGATAGGGTTGTCAGCCCAATAGTACTATTATTAGAATAAGCGGCTATTACCAACTCGCAACATCAAGTCAGAAGATAGTTAACGGCTCATAAATTTAGGGTCTTATGCAATTAGGTACTTATACAATTCATTTCATCAAAGGCAACATCGGGTCCAACAATTACTCATGACATGTGTTTATTTTACTTCAAATAGCATGTATCCCCCTCGCGGGTTTTAAAATCATTAAAACAAGTAGAAAGCGAGGCGATAGACTCACCTGAAGTAATAGCAGTAGTAAGACGATCTCTGACGATAATTGATGCCCGATAAACACAAAAACCGCAACCTATAAAATAAGGCGCGTTCATCAATAATAAACTCGATTAAAATCCATACTTAGTAATATCAAACTCAAAATCAATAAAATCAAAATCAATCCAAATAAAAATAATACAAGTGACCTTTTTACTCCATTCTATATGTTTATTCTACTAGTTAATTTCCTTCGATAAAAATCTGCCGGTACACACCAAATGTACAAGCTCATTTACCCCACTTAAACACGTCAAATTTTTATGATACTAATCAGATACTTCACTTACTATATATAGAAAGGCCTGATAAAACTCATCAAAAGATTTTACATTTAAAGTTCCCTGCCCGACACATCTTTGAACTACAAAAACCGGACAGTTTTACGTCAACAATTCATATAGTCTTTTAACACATTTATTTTTCTCCGTTTATGAAACCGACACTCAACTTTGAATATAACTCGACATCCTCATACTTAACATTCAAAATCAGTCCATGACATATTTAAAAATCCATTTTATAGTCCCCGAGATTCGATCCAAATATCGACAACAATTATTTATTGTGTCGGTACTCGTCTCCCGGTACACGAAATAATCAAACTAACGTAACTTTTCGCTCGTTTGGAGCTAGAAGTCCTACCTTATACCAAAACGAAGCTAAAAACATCCTCTACAACAATATATAATTAGTTCATCTCAAACTCAAACTCTATTTTCAGAAAATTAACTTTAATAATCTGTTATAAAATATATGTTTAAAAATCACTCAAAATTAATTTTTCACCACATTTTAACCCTATTTTTACCACTATAATCATTCTTACACTACTAGTTTATATCATAACATACTAAATCATCCTAGATGATCAATTCATAAAAATCCGACTCAAAAATATTAACATGCAATCATAAAAACTAATATATATATATATATAAACATAAACACCTACATACAACAACAATTTAAGATCAAACAACAAGATTTTCATCCAAAAATGGGTTTTTCAAAAATGTCAATGCATGTATGAAATTTTCATACCAATGGATAGAGATTGATGAAACTAAGATGGGTCTTTGATTACTTTTAAGAGATTCAAGCTTGATTTTGAAAAATCAAGGGTTTTGGGGGTGTTGTGGGTGACGGATTGTTTAAGGTGGGAGAGGGGAGAGAGAATTTTTCTTGGCTAGTGGAAAGTGTGTGTATTTTTGTGTTTAAAATTCAATTTATATGGTGGAAATTTAGGGTAGTTTTTGCCAATTGTGATTCTTTTGGACCAAAGTGCAAATACTTTGTTAAAAAGCGGCAAATGACTATTAGTCACTTTTGAAAATTTTTACGGGTCTCGGGTTTCATAAAAATGCTTCTCAAAACTTAAAACGCACACAAAATATGATATTATATAGTCCCGACACGACTGAATACGACATTAAAATAAAAACGTCGAAATATTAAACATCGACATGTTTAAAATAAAACGTAAAATTTCTTGGGCATCCAATCGATATCGTCATCACTAATAATCCTCGCAACTCGTCAAAACGTAAAAATAAAATTTCAACATCATCCAAATCAAATTACCAATCGTCATGAAAATCAACCTCGTCAAAAATTTCAAAAATATACGTAAAAATATAATTAAATAATGACCACGGTTTTGGGTTGTTACAATTTACATTGCGCAGCGGAAATACACAATTGGGTGCTAGACACAAGCATCATCACACAAGGTATATTGAACGACTCAAAAGTGAGACGTTTACACATAAATATAAACAAGATTTTCATAAATGGTCTAAAACATAGATTTCATCCCATAAGTGTACTGACACGACACCAGAGTAAAGCGTTTAGTCCCCATGGATCTCGACCAACAACCAACAAGTTTAGTACAATACATCAACATAAAGTAAATTGTTCAACATTAAAAGGTAGAAACAGTTTAGACCAACATTCTTCCAAAAGCCAAGCCACAATCTCCACAACAAAGCTCCCTGCTCCATCACTTCCTATTACCTGAAATACATGCATAAAACGAGTCAACAATAATGTTGAGCGAGTCTATAGGTTTATCAAATCACATTTGAACACAAGAAGAAAATCAATCATAATCATTTATAGAATTGGCGCACACACAATCTATATTCAAGGCAATAATAATGATAATAATAAACATTGTATTTAAGCTCATGACACCGACCCCTTAACCAAGTAGTCACCCACTCCAAATGCTGGCATGACTAGAATAAAACCATTGCCCATCTAGGCTATCAGTTGCTAGAATACCACAATCTTATTCACGTAAAATTATCCTTCCCAGCGGGTTACTCAACGTAATGCCCTGGTCTCAGATAGGGTGGTCAACCCAATAGTACTATCATTAGAATAAGAGGCTATTCCCGACTCACAACATCAAGTCAGAAGATAGTTAACGGCTCATGAATTTAGGGTCTTTAGCAACAAGTTAATCAATACAATGAATTCAACTTTAGGCAACATTCGGGTCCAACAATTACTCATGACTTGTGTTCATTTATTTTCAAATAGCATGTATCCCCCTCGCGGGTATAAAACATTTAGTAGCTAGCATAAAAAGTGAGGCTACAGACTCACCTTAGTATAAGAGATCTAGCGAGATGATCGTCGATGGTAATGGATGCCTTTCAAACACGAGAACCGCTACCTATCAAATAAGGCGCGTTCATTAATAATGACTCGAGAAATAAATCATACATAACAATATCAAACTCAAACTCATAAAGTCACGATAAACTCGAGAGAAAACGATATAAATAACTTCATCATACTTTACTACACATTTACTTTACCATTTTACACTTTTAATAAAATCCGCCGGTACATACTACATGTACTAGCTTATTTACCCCTTTTAAACTTGTCAAACGTTTATGAAACGACTCGATAAACTAACTTACTATATATAGAAAGTCCTCCTACAAGTTTATCAAATGAAATTACTTTTAAAGTCCTTTACCGACTCATTTTCAAACAACAAAATCCGGACAAATTTACGTTAATTTTTCATACAACCGTTTTAACTTATTTAAACGACTCCGTTTACAAAACCGACACTCGGGTTTTAAAATAAACTCAACCTCTAAGGTAAACACCTCATTATCAGTAGGTTACAAATTTCAAAAATTCCATTTAGAGTCCCCGAGATTCGATCCAAATATCGACAACAACTATTTGTAGTGCCGATACTCGTCTCCCGGTACACGATCATTCAAAACATCATAACTTCGCGCTCGTTTGGAGCTAGAAGCTCTACCTTATATCAAATCGAAGCTAATAAAATTATCTACAACCCTAGGCTATAAGTTAAGCCATTTTCAAAACATAAAAATTCGGATTTTACAGTTTACTTACTGTTATAAAATGACTACCAAAATCTTGTACAAAATCAACTTTTTGAACAAAACCAACCATAAAAATGATCATTATTATACCCTAACATCAACATATATGAACCATACATCTAAATCATCATCAAAATTTAAACCTTTAGATCAAAATAAAGTTCTTAACAAAGATTCTTACAAGAACCACCATGGATCATGCCAAGAACACCATGCATGATCATGGTTTCTACCTACCAACATCAAGAAAATAAAAATGCCTTGCATGTGTAAAATTCTTACACCAATATGATCCTTGATCAATTCTAAGAGTGGGTCTATGATTAGTTTAGCTCAAATCATCCTCAAACTTGAGTTAAATTGAAAATTGTATGAATTTGGGGTGGTGGTGGGTGTTTCGGCAAATGAGAGAGAAAGAAAGAAGATGGTGAAAAATTTTAGTGGTGAAATGTGAGATTGTGTGTTTGTTTAAGCTTTATATATAGTGGTGGAGGGACCTTGGTTGCAATTTAGCAATAGTTGTGGCTAAAAATGAAAATAGTTAGCGAAAAAGCGGGAAATAACTATTAGTAAATTTTCAAAATATTTACGGGGCTCGGGTTTCATAAAGATACTTTTAAAAATTTAAAACGTACCTCAAAAATAATAATATCGACTCTCGACTCGACTTAACACGTCATTTAAAATAAAACCTAGAAAATGACAAAAATCGAACAACCGACAATAAAACATAATAATATTTGGCATCCATCGACATCACGCTTGCTAATACTCCTTATACTTAATAAATATTAAATATAGACCTTCTGACATCGGTTTAAACTTAAACCTCCAAAACTAAATATAGTTCCAACTCATCCAAAAATTTCAAAAATAATCGTAAAATAAGATTAAGCAATGACCTCGGTTTTGGGTTGTCACATCCCCCTTTCTTAAAAGAAGCGACGTCTGCGACGCTTAATCCTTCCTAAACAAATGAGGATACTTGTCCTTAAAGAAATCCTCTCGTTCCCACGTAAACTCTGGCCCGCGTCTAGAGTTCCATCTCACTTTCACAATCGGAATTCTACTATGCTTCAACTTCTTAACTTCTCTATCCATTATCTCTACAGGTTCCTCTATAAAATGCAACTTATCATCAATAATTATATAAAAATTGATGATACAACAACACATAACTTATAAAGAACGACTCGAAAAGAGACGTTTCAGATTTATCATTCCTAAAACATTTGTCAGAGTAGCGTAGTCCCAAGACATCGTAACCAAAGTACAACTAAAACAAAAGATTTAAATTGTTTTGAACAAAAGGAACGACAAACATTCAAAGAGTTTATATTACAAAAGCAGTGCACAACATCATTCCCATGGCTTCCAAGCTTCACACTTCCTGATTATCTGAAATACATGTGAGAAAATCATCAGCAAAAATGCCGAGTGAATCTATAGGTTTATATAATCATTTTGAACACAAGCAAAGATTATAAATTTGTGGCATACTTGAAGGCAACAAGCATCAAATAATAATTTGCATCAACAATAATAATTGTATATAGCATAAATTGCAATAAGCTCATGGAACCGAGCCCTTAGACACTCCGTTAGGTCAAATAAGACAACAGATTTATTAATTGTCATTACCTCCAGATTATTGGTACATTGCCGTATACCTGACTTCTCAATACAATATGTTCAAACAGTGTGGAGGTCGGGCCTAAGCTTCTATGACAAGTCCACAAAACCTGAACCGGGGTGGCTTCCCCTATAGATCTATTAATTGTACTAGCGGTTAACCCATCATAAGTTAATTAACGGTCCATAATTGAGGCTTTAACAATGGCAATCACTTAATGCAATTTAAAGGCAACCACGGGTCCATTCATAGAGGGACAAGCATACCATAAAAATCTTGTGTTCTAAGTTTATAAAACATGTATTCCCCCTCGCGGGTTTTTAAAATCATATAATTGCGCAAACGAGGCTATAGACTCACCTTAAGTAGTAGAAGTAGTTGAAGACGATCGCCGACGATAGTAGATGCCCGAAAAACACGACAACCGCAACCTAGCAAATAAGGTGCGTACATTAATAATAGACTCGAGAAATAAATGATACATAATAAAATCAAACTCAAGTATGAAATCATGACAACTCGAGAGAAAACAACACAAGTGGTTCTATTATACTCTCCTATATATTCATTTTATTATCCTATGCCTTTAATAAAAATCTGCCGGAACATACCGAATGTCCAAGCCGTTTTTCCATACTTAGAAACATCAAAACTTCATGATACTACTCAGAGAACTTACTTAATATATGTAGAAAGTCCTCCCAAGAGCCCATCAAAAGATTTTACTTCTAAAGTTCCGTGCCCGACTCATCTTTGAATCACAAAATCCGGATAGTTTAGCGACCTTGACTTACGAAACCATTTTGACCATTCTAAACAACTCCACTTATAAAACCGACACTTGATTTTAAAATAGACTCAAAATACTAAACTTTGAGCCTGAGAACAGCCCTTGAATCATTTTGAAACTCATTTTATAGTCCCCGAGATTCGATCCAAATATCGACAATAATTTTCGGATTGTGTCAACACTCGTCTCCCGGTACACGAAAATCAAACTAGTGTATCTTCCACCTCGTTTGGAGTTGGAAGGCCTACTTTATATCAAATCGAAGCTAACGAAATTCTCTACAACATAATCTCATAATATCAATCTATTTTCAGACTTAAGGCCCCCGAAAATGGCCTCAAACATACTGCCCAAAATCACCTTTCAAAATCTCCCACAAAATCATGTTTTTGATCAAAACCAATCATTTTTATCATCAACCTAACATCCTAATATCATCATAAACCAATCCTAACACTTGTATCATCATCAAAATCAAAAACCCAAAAATTAAAAATCAACTTTTTTATCAAAAACATAACATAAACATCTCTTGATCATCACTAGCAACACATGCATGATCAAAATCTCCACCTAACAAGCCTAGTTTTTATAAAAATTTAAAGCTTAATGCATGTTGGTAAAAATGGTACCATTAGAATCACCTTGAAAAATTAGGAATGGGACTTGTTTTAGTTTGGATTGAATCAAACTAAATCATCAAAAATTTGGAGGGTTTTGTGTGTGGTGGTGTACGGCCAAAAAGAAAAAGAAAGGGAGGAAGGAGATAAATTTTGTTAAATGATTTTTAAATGAAATGAGATAGTGAAAAATAATTATATAGTGTAAGGTTAGGGTAGTTTTTGCCAATTTGTGATAGTTTTGGTTCAAAATGTAAATATTAGTTAAAAAGCGGGAAATGACTAAAAGTCAATTTTACAAATATTTACGGGACTCGGGTTTCGTAAAAATACTTTTTAAAAGTTTAAACGCACACGAAAAATAATAATATAACGACTCGATACGTAATTAAAACGATATCGTCGAAAGTATTAAATATCGAAACGATCAATAATAAAATATAAATTTTAGGCATCCGTCGGTATCGCGATCACTAGTAGTCCTCGTTACTCGTCAAAATATTAAAATATAATATTCAATATCGGTTTCAACTTAAACCGTTAAGCATAATAGTATTTAACGTTATAAAATACTTCAAAATAATTGAAAATAGAATTAAATTATGACCTTATTTTTACGGGTTTTACAAAATCTGGCTAGATGATCTTCTGGCAATGCCATAACTAAGATAGTCTTAGCCCTCCTTTCCTTTTCTTGTGCTTGAATCCCAGCAACAGTCTTCGGAGGGATGATAATTGTTGGAATTTAACAACCTAATGTATCTAATATACATGCATCAAGACTAAACGCATCGGATAGGATCGATTGTCTATGCACATAATGTAATTAACATAAAGATAAAGAAAACATACCTTTTCTCCAAGAACAATGATCAAGAACACCAAATCATCAAAACCAAACGAAACCCTAATTCATTATACCCAAATCCGATTCACCAATAACCCAAAGATCAAGTTAGATCTTCTCTAAGATATTCCACACGACACTTCAATCAACCACTTTCAATCGCTAGATCTTGATTAAGTTATACTTAATAAAATCAAACTCTAAAACCTTTTTGGGGGTTTTGTCCGTCGACTTCAAGAGAGAGAGAGAGAGAGAGAGAGAGAGAGAGAGAGGAGAGTTTTTTGGTTTAAAGTTATCAAACAATGAATCAGATTCATGTGTTTATATTAGAGCATTAGGATTTTTTTTAAAGATTACAACATAACCTCCGAGTAAATAATCCTTCTAAGATCAAAAATATTTTCTTCCCTTTCTTTTCTATGTTTCGGCCGACCAACACCCATAGGATGTCTTGGTTTGATTTTTTGGCTTTCTATAAACTTAGTTATGTAATTACATTAATTACCTTAAAGTATTAAGTCTTATTAATTCATTCTTATTAAACCTTTTAACTTATTAATTAATTACCGATAAGTATACACTTTTATCAAACTAAGATTGCATAATAAATATAGCCATATTATATTGTATAACTTAATAAAATATGATCTTGATGTGTAAGTATGTGGCCCCTTAGGCACACGTACTCCTGGCAGTATGAAATACTATATGTGACTTACTCACATCCCAACAATAATGACCGATCCATCCTCTGAAGTGACTACATTAACCTTACTATTCCTCTTCAAAGTTATCTCCCACAAAGAGTAATCAATGTGATGCAAGTAGTTTTCCATGTTCATGGCCCATGTTTCATAGTTATCTATGGTTAAAACTGGAAGTTTGATAGAGGAGATGGTGTGTGGGTCATGTGCAGTAGGAGAGTTATCTCTCTTCGTAGTAGCTTCATCTTCTTCATCTGAGAGAGGCTTTTTCTTGGGATTTTCGTCGTCAGACATTGTGAGGTTTGTTTGAGAATACGGTTTCGGTTATTTCTTCTTATCCAGAGTTTCTCAACGAGCTCTGATACCACTTGTTGATCTTAATGAATAATCTTATTAGCCTATTAAGGATTGTACATAGCTTGATGACAAACTAAGCACTAGAGAAACTCAACAAACAAGAATAAGTTAGGCATAATCTAACTTACACAAGCTAAGAAGAACACTGAGAATTTACTAACTATTAACTTTATTGATCGACTAAGGTTATTAAGGTGTGGCGACTTCAACAATCGTGTGTTCCTTTTATAGACTAAGGAACCCTAGAATATTCTATTGGGCTTGCGAATCCCATACAATATACGTATACATCTTTTTCCTAATATAACTCTAACATATCTTCACTAAAGAAATATCATACATATCTTATGCACGGTACATACTAACTTAACTAACAATTTTGGGAAATACCATTCTAACACTAGCGGTACATACCACTACAAGCGGTACTACAACTATACTAGCGGTACTTCAGTACAAACACAAATATTTCCCAAACAAAAGGTTAGTATTTATTTTTTTATTATATGTGTTAATCATAAATAATTTACTAGACCCATTCAGCTGCGTACTCGTAGTTAATGGTTTAACTAGATCTAAAACAATGCCAGGCATGCCTAAAGATAAAAGTCAAAAGCATCCAAGTGAAGTAAATGAATCAAACTCTCAAAGGGTATCCAGATTTGGAAAACTATGACTTGTAGCAACTACTATCAGAAAGGGCATAATAAGACATGATGCAAAAATGAAACAGTTGATCCACCACCAAAGAAAGTACGAAATTAAGGGAGAAAGAAAGGTGGCCAGAGTGGTTTTGAGAATGCGGCAAATGCACTAAAGAGGATGAGAATGGATGCAAGTACTAGTGGTATTGGACAAAATAAGGTAATTATTTGCTTTCCTTCAACTTATTTTTTTCTTTAAAAGTATATCAAACAACTAACTTATGTGTCATGCAATCTTTTTAGGAAGAAAATGTTCAAGGAGGGGAACTTGAAACTATAAACATGGAAGAACTTGTTTAAGAACCAAGAAATGCAGAAAATACAAATTGATGAAAATGTTCAAGAACATGCAGACATGGAAGAACCAAGAAATGAAGAACATGTTTTAAAGAGAGGTCTATGCATGAGAAGACCATCACAAAAGATCCTTTTGAACCAAGGGAAAAAACCATTTCAGTTTGATGCAGAAAGAAAGGGTTCAACAACAAAAAAGGCATTTGATTATGTATTATGTATTAGGATTTATGTATTATGTTTGTTGCTTTTGAGTATGGTCAAACTTGATGTAGTAACTAGTGGAAATGCTTCACTAATTTTGTAAACATCAAGACATGAATGAAGTTAAAGCTGTTGCTATTTCATAGAAAAAGACAACATTTAATTTTATTTCACCAGGATAAATTCATTAGAGGGTTTAAAGTTATTGTTGTAAGTATTTCAATTTGAGAAAGAACAATTTTATAAATAGTATGTTTGAGACTGCTTACGTGGAAAGTCAACGGTCAAAAAATGACGTGGCATTAATGTTGGAGTCTAATCGTCCCAACCAGGGTAAGATAATCAATAGCCTAACTACATACCAATGAAGGTTACCGGATATCACTTGGAATCATGTGATCACTTTCCAAAGTAAACTATTCGACCCTATTAACTGGGTATCACGAATACTTACTTGGGATAAGACCAAATGTATGTTATAGAATTAGGCACAAATCTATAACCCTTTGTTGTAAAGTGTTTCGTGTTTTCTGTGTCTTTTCCATGCAAACAATACGAGCCCTTTTATAGGTGATCAACATGGTCAATGGAAATAATAAGGATTTAACGGCCAATTAACTCCCCATTATATGCCTCCATTAGACCAGGAATAGTGGTTACATGACCCATTAAACGTGGTCATTAAATACAGTCAAACAGTCAAAGACTGTTACATGTTTCTCGCCAGTACTTGCATAACACTAGCAGTACTTGCATAACACTAGCAGTACTTGCATAACACTAGCAGTACTTGCAAGTACCGCTAGTGTAAAACCAAGTACCTTTAGTGTAATACTAAGTACCGCTGAAACATAACTTCTATCTGAGCCAGGGTGTCTAGGGACCAATAACACTAGCAGTACTTGCATAACACTAGCAGTACTTGCAAGTACCGCTAGTGTAAAACCAAGTACCTTTAGTGTAATACTAAGTACCGCTGAAACATAACTTCTATCTAAGCCAGGGTGTCTAGGGACCAATGGGTGTATACTCCATACCTCCAAACCCATTAACAGGTGTAAACATAACCCACAATTGAACTATATTTCCAACAATTTACATGTGTCACGTGACGTGGAATTTTGTAGGTAAAACAGGTAAATTTGTTGAAATCAACACAGAAAAAGTAAGTTTGATGAGTATTTTGACAATATTTTGAGTTCATAATGGAAAAATGGAAAAATTTGTAGCTATTATATGCCATTAACCCATGAGAGGTAAGAAACATATATATTTACCTTATCCCTTGAAGCCAATCCTCTGTTTACAGTGGATGCGTATCTAGAAGAGAAACTATAAACTGCTAAACAAAAGAAATATAAAACAAAAAATACCTAATTATTAATTCTAACATTCTGTAATTACTAATAATATGTCATCGTGCATTCAATAGTGTTATTGTGCATTCATTAACAGATGGAGGGTTCTCAAGTTGAGGACAGCTCTGGTCAGTGAAAAAAGCCGGCTGATTAGGTTCAGGAAATGCAATCTCACTAACCAACATCAGAACTACTAACATCATAGTTGGTCTATCTTCTGCATGATGTTGCACACATAGTAGGGCAACATGTATTGATCTTAGTACCTCAGAGACAACACCCGAGGAGCGTAAAGATTCACACATGATCTCAACACTCTTGTTTTCTTTGTACAGTCTCCATGCCTAGATAGAACCAAAAGTCATATTTTAGTATATGCTAAAAGGATGTAGTTCAAAAACGAATCAGTAGCGTTATGATATTTGAACTTAGTATTAAGTTAACTTACATGTCCAAGAAGGTTGTCTCTGTGGTCTTCGTGAGAGAATTCTCTATTTTTCTTCCCACTAATGATCTCCAACACCATAACACCAAAACTAAATACATCCGACTTTATAGAGAAACGCCCGTGTACTGCATACTCAGGAGAAATGTATCCACTGCAGAAATGTTTAAATAAATAAGCTGATATATTAGTATTAGTGGAAAATGTACTAAAGCTATGTCAATGGATTCTTACTAAGTTCCAACCACTTTCTTTGTCTTTGCATCGCCATCATGTCCTACAAACTTTCTAGCAAGGCCGAAGTCTGATATTTTTGGATTCATGTCACTGTCCAGCAATAGATTACCTGCCTTGAGGTCTCTGTGAATAATTTGAAATCGGGAGTCTTGATGAAGATATAGAATACCTCGAGCCATCCCATAAATAATGCGAAAACGCTTAGGCCAATCAAGCATCAAACTTCTGGTTTCATCTGTAGTAAGGCAACTAATTAATTTATGACGTATGAAAGCAAGAGACCAAGTGAAATCATATAGGAGTCAAACCGAAGAGATGCAAGTCCAAGCTTTTGCTCGTCATATACTCATAAATCAATATTAGTTTATATCTATGAATGCAGTATCCAAGAAGCTTCACAAGGTTCCGATGCTGGAGTTTTGCAATACAAATGACTTCATTTCTAAACTCGTCTAGTCCTTGTTGAGATGTTTCTGAGAGCTTCTTAACAGCTACTTCTTGCCCATCCTCTAGAACACCCTAAATGATTATCATTTAGAGTTCATGATAACTTATAATATTCTTAACTTTTACATTTTCAATTGATGATACTAATAAGAGTAAATTGCATAAATCGTCCCCGAAAGTTTGGCCAAATTGCATGTTTCGTCTTAAACGTTACAAAAGTGCAAGGATCATACCTGTGGGGAAACTTTAATGCAAGCATCGTCCTTATGAGGAAAATTATTAGGACGAAACCTGCAACATAGCCAAAACTTTTGGGACAAAACCTGCAAAATGACAAACATTAAGGATGAAAATTTGCGAAATAGTTTGATTCTAGGACGATATCAGCACTTTTAAATATTTAGGACGAAACATGCAAAATGACCAAACCTAAAGGACGATTTATGCAATTCTCTCTACTAATAAGCATAGCAGTCTCTGTTTAAAACATTAACTAGTTACCTTGTAAACGGGACCAAAGCCACCTTCTCCAATTTTATTCGAGACACTGAAGTTGTTAGTAGCCCTTGCTACTTCACATAAGCTAAAAACTTTAAATCATCAAGATGTTCCATCTTCAGACTTCTATGCCTTTTACCACCCCGGTTTCCTACAATATGATATGTTTGATTAATGTATCGTCTGACATATACAATCGTATTTGTTAGAAGTGTGATTAAATTTCCTTTCTAAAGAAAAAATATATATGATTTGCTAATTTTGTATTACCTAGGACTTTCATGTAAGGCGTTTTTCTACACGCATATGCTAGTCCAGACAAAAGCAGCACAACCGAAGATAATGACAGGATTATGATTAGCACTTGTTTCCTTCTGTTGGAGTCAAACTGGAAGGATGTGCGAACTTTCATCAAAGATGACGATAGTTGGTAAGTTTCATTACACAAATTTAAAACAGTGATAGTATAATACAAGCATTGACATTTATATAAAGGTGTGCAATTCTAGATGCTCGTCAAGAAAGATGTGTACCTTCTAACTCAGAAGCAGCCATTGGTATGTAGATATCTTGACTTGAATCATACTCTCTGATATCCATGAGCTCACCGAGCCATAGCAAACAACCACTTCCACCATTTCTGATATCTAAACTTGTATAAGCTGTACATGAACAATTTTTTCTGCATTTCATCTCACATTCTCCAAGAGTCATACTGTAATTATACCATGACTTTCGTGTATCTGGTACTTTCATTTGGGGTTTACTTCGTTCCAACAGGGTGAAGATAATCAATAGCCTAACTACGTACCAATGAATGGTTACCGGATATCTCTTGAAGTCGTGTAATCACTTTCCAAAGAAGATTATTCGACCCTATGTCTGGGTTAACACGAATACCTCCTTGGGATAAAACCAAGAGTTAGTTCTTGTTTTAGGCACAAATCAAGAACTCTGTGCGTGTAAGTGTTTCTTGTTTTCGTATGTTTCATCATGAAAAATATGATCACTATTTATAGTGATCCTATTCCTTAAGGAATGTAACTCCTAGTCAAAGGTATTAAGAGCATTAATCGGCCTATTAATCTCATAATTACCTTCATAAAGCATAGTGGTTACATGACCATAAACCTAGTCATCAAGTCAATATTCAACCCTCATTAACTGTTCAAAGAGGTTACAAAGACTTTGTGCATCAGCAGGAGCAACGTCCTAACCAGGAGCAGCTTCCTAACCAGGAGCAGCTTCCTAACCAGGAGAAACTTCCTGACCAGGAGCAACTTCCTGACCAGGAGCAACTTCCTGACCAGGAGCAGCTTCCTACTGATATCACAACCACTATATTGAGTCCAGGGAGGTAAGGGACTTAATGGGTGTACACTCCGTACCTCCAAACCCATTTACAAGTATTACCCGTTCCCACAATTGCACTAAATTTCCAACAATCCTCCCCAATTTAGTACAATTCCTTTTTGCATGAAAATCAACTTTAGCAAAACCAGTGCATAAATGAAAATGTCCTGAGGATTGAATTTCCATCTTAGTACATCACTCCAAATATTCGAGAATCAGGGTGTTATAAGAATTGAACCCTTCAACGACTTTGAACACCTGAAGATAACATACACCCAAGTTTTCAAACACTTAAAACGCTCCTGACACCATACAAGCCATGTGTCCATATCCAATTCATAAATGTTGTAAGAGCCAAAGTCCATGCTCCTTGAGGCGGCGAAACCTCAACATTTACATAGGTGGTTCCTCTTTAGTTCATGCTCCTGCTTAAGCACTTTTTCAAAGAAATTAACCATTAAGAAGTTTATAACTTCATCCTCCTTTCAGCAGGTACAAGCACATCCTTGGGATGATATACATGTGCTTTAGTACCCTGAATGTTCAGCTTTCCACATTGAACTCAGCTCCCAAGTTTCCTCAGGAGGGAGTTGGGTGTCCTAGCATTCAGTGACTAGAGTGGACTTTTAAACCCATCCCTTTACCAGACTTTATAACCAAGTCTCTAGCCAATCCCTTCGTCAAGTGATCAGCTAAGTTTTGTTGAGACCTCACAAACTCTATTGAAATCACCCCATTCGTGATCAACTCACGAATCATGCTATGTCTAACACCTAGGTGTCTAGACTTACCATTGTACATCTGGCTATATGCCTTAGCCAATGTAGCTGCACTATCACAACGGATAGAAATGGGTGCCATAGGTTTGACCCACAATGGAATCTCAAGAAGCAAGTTTCTCAACCATTCAGCCTCTTTACCAGCAGCTGCTAGAGCCACAAATTCAGATTCCATTGTTGAACCAGTAATGCAAGTTTGCTTCTTGGATGCCCAAGAAATTGCACCACCACCAAGAAGGAATACCCAGCCACTTGTGGATGAATTATCCTCAGTATTGCTGATCCAACTTGCATCAGTGTAACCTTCCAACACTGAAGGATATCCAGTATAAGACAAACAATAATCCATTGTTCCTTTCAAATACTTCAGTACCCTCTGAATTGCTTGACAATGCTGAGCACCAGGATTACTAGTATACCTACTCAGTTTACCCACAACAAATGCAATGTCAGGCCTAGTACTAGTCATGGCATACATTAAGCAACCAATAACCCTAGAATACTCAAGCTGGGAGACAGCCTGACCATTGTTAGGCATTAGTTTCTCACTTGTATCCATAGCTGTACTTACTGGAGTACAATCAAAGTGATTGAATTTCTTCAGCACCTTCTCAATGTAATGAGACTGAGAAATTACAATACCATCACTTTCATGTTTAATCCTTATGCCAAGGATAACATCAGCCTCCCCCATGTCTTTCATGGAGAACTTTGATGACAAAAAATCCTTTGTCTGGTCAACCTTAGCTTGGTCAGTACCAAAGATTAACATGTCATCAACATATAGGCAAATGATGACTCCTTTACCAGATTCATCAAATTTGCTATATACACATTTGTCAGCTTGGTTAAGTGAATAACCATTAGACAAAACCACTTCATCAAATTTCTGGTGCCATTGCTTAGGTGTCTGCTTCAGTCCATATAAGGACTTAATCAGTTTACACACCTTACCTTCATGACCAGGCATGATGAAGCCCTGAGGTTGGTTCATATAAACCTCCTCATCCAAGTCACCATTCAAGAATGTTGTCTTCACATCCATCTGATGAATAATCAGATTGTGAATACTTGCTAGAGCAATCAGCATTCTTATGGTACTGATTCGTGCTACTAGAGCATAAGTATCAAAATAGTCTATCCCTGACTTTTGTTTAAAGCCCTGAATGACTAACCTTGCCTTGAACTTTTCAACAGTTCCATCTACCTTCATTTTCCTTTTGAAAATCCACTTGTTACCAAGTGGATTACAACCTGGAGGTAGATCAACCAACACCCAAGTGTTGTTGCCCATGATGGAATCCATCTCATCATTGATTGCTTCTTTCCAGAAAGCAACATCCTGGGACTTCATTGCTTCATCAAACGTTTTGGGATCATCCTCAACATTAAAGCAATAGTAGTACTGGTCAGAGACCTCATCCCTTGTTCCTTCAACTAGGTATAGTTGAAATTCAGGCCCAAAATTCTTTGGAGTCCTATGCCTTGTGCTTCTTCTAAGCTCAGGCTCAGGTTGCTGAACCACAACCTCATCAGTGACCCTTTCAGGTTCCACTGAAATACCAGTGTCCTCAGCTCCTATAGGAGTCCTAAGGCTTGGTCTAGGGACTGATGAGAACCTAGTCTCATCAAAGTTAGCATCCCTTGATTCAATGATTGAGTTTATTGAAACTGAATCATTAGGTTCAATAACATAAAACCTATAAGCCTTGGAATGCTCAGCATATCCAACGAAGATGCATTCAATGCCTCTTTCACCCAAGGTTTTCACCTTTGGATCAGGGAGTCTTACAACAGCCCTACAACCCCAAACTTTGAGGTAGTTCAAGTTTGGTTTCCTTTTAGTCTAGAGTTCATAAGGGGTAATCCTGTTCCTTTTATTAGGAACCCTATTTAATAAATAGCAAGCTGTTAACATAGCTTCTCCCCAAAACCCTTGACTCAGTCCTGAGTAGGACAACATGGAATTAACCATCTCTTTTAGTACTCTATTTTTCCTTTCTGATATACCATTTTGTTGTGGAGTATAGAGGGCAGTTGTTTCATGGATTATTCCAACAGACTGAAAAAACTGAGTATTCATGTACTCACCTCCCCTATCAGTCCTAAATCTTTTGATTTGGACTCCTTGTTGTAATTCAACTTCAGTTTTAAATACTTTAAATTTATCTAATGCTTCATCCTTAGTATGCAACAAATAGACATAACAAAACCTTGAAGCATCATCAATAAATGTTACCAAGTATTTCTTATTCCCTAATGAGGGAGTAGCATGCAAATCACATAGGTCACTATGGATTAGCTCCAAAACTGTAGTTACACGTTTTACATCCTGAAATGGTTTCTTAGTAATTTTATTCAGCATACAAGTCTGACACTTATCAGTGTCCATGTCAAAAGCTGGAATTAACCCATCCTTAGACATATCTTGTATCCTCTTATAGTGGACATGGCCTAGTCTAGCATGCCATAGTGATGAATCATTCAGTTTAGTGGTAGTCATCAGGACAGAATCAACATTTATACTAGAATCAATATTAAGCCTGAACATTTGATTACTCAAATAGCCAAAACCAATAAACACACCATGTTTAGATAAAACAAAATTATTAGATTCAATCACTTGTTTATAACCACAATTATTCAAAACACTACTAGAAACCAAGTTCTTCCTAATATTAGGAACATGCAAAACATTAAACAAAGAAACAATCTTTCGAGAACTAAATTTAAGATCTACACAACCACGTCTATGCACTAGGGCTGTTGACTCATTTCCCATGTGAAGAATAGATCCATCATTCATTGACTCATAAGTCTTAAACCAGCATCTATCTTTACACACATGTACTATTGCTCCAGAGTCAACCCACCACGCAACATCATCATCCTGCACAAAGTAAGCTTCAGATACATATGTAACATAATAAATCTGGAGAGATTCATTAAACATATTCTGACCTTTTGTGCCTGATCCATTAGCTTGGTTGCCAATGCTAACACCTTTGCAATCCCTTTTGAAGTGTCCAGGTTTCCCACACTTCCAACAAGCCACTGATGACTTCTTGTTAGGATTAGGTTTGGTGTTATCATGATGCTTACGTTTGCCCTTGTTGTCATTGTACCTGGTGGAGTTGTTATGCTCCACCATATTGACAACAGATGAACCAGCAACATTGTTGCTCTTTGGCTTATCACTTTCATGCACCCTGAGGGATTCCTCAATGCGCAAATGACTGTCGAACTCAACAAGAGTTAACTCCTCCTTCTTATGTTTCAAGGTGTGCTTGAAATCTTTCCAAGAAGGAGGTAGTTTGTCAATGACACACGAGACCTGAATGGTCTCATCCATGTTCATTTTATGTTGTGTAAATCTGCCAAGTATTCCAAGAAGTTCATTGTATTGTTCCATGACTGGTCTTGAATCAGTCATTTTGTAATTTGTGAAATCACTCACAAGGAACTTCTTACTTGATGCATCCTCAGCCATATATTTGGCTTCCAAGGAATCCCATAGTTCTTTAGCAGATTCAACATTTTGGTAAATATCAAATAAAGAATCAGACATACCATTGAGAATAATGCCGCGACACACATAATCATCATTCTCCCATTTGCTCCTTTTCCTTAGTTCCTCCAAAGTAGCATCATCACCACCATCAGGAATGGGAGTGGTCAGCACGTACACCACGTTCATGGTAGAAAGAAGAAAGTGCATCTTCTTCTGCCATCTCCTAAAATCAACCCCTTCAAACTTGTCCAGTTTGGAGAAGTTAGCCACCATATGCTTCATTGCCGCCGTCATTGATTATCACAAAATAATCTTCTTTGATTGTTGGGGTTTACTTCGTTCCAACAGGGTGAAGATAATCAATAGCCTAACTACGTACCAATGAATGGTTACCGGATATCTCTTGAAGTCGTGTAATCACTTTCCAAAGAAGATTATTTCCTTGGGATAAAACCAAGAGTTAGTTCTTGTTTTAGGCACAAATCAAGAACTCTGTGCGTGTAAGTGTTTCTTGTTTTCGTATGTTTCATCATGCAAAATATGATCACTATTTATAGTGATCCTATTCCTTAAGGAATGTAACTCCTAGTCAAAGGTATTAAGAGCATTAATCGGCCTATTAATCTCATAATTACCTTCATAAAGCATAGTGGTTACATGACCATAAACCTGGTCATCAAGTCAATATTCAACCCTCATTAACTGGTCAAAGAGGTTACAAAGACTTTGTGCATCACCAGGAGAAACGTCCTAACCAGGAGCAGCTTCCTAACCAGGAGCAGCTTCCTGACCAGGAGCAACTTCCTGACCAGGAGCAACTTCCTGACCAGGAGCAGCTTCCTACTGATATCACAACCACTATATTGAGTCCAGGGAGGTAAGGGACTTAATGGGTGTACACTCCGTACCTCCAAACCCATTTACAAGTATTACCCGTTCCCACAATTGCACTAAATTTCCAACATTTCAGTCCCGAAATTTTCTGAAACCCATCCCTATTCTCACATTTCAGAGGCTTTTTACGTTTACAACCACTCGACCAATCTGATGCATCCCATTCTTTGGGATTTTTTGGCTCAAAACCCTTGATACAACTACAGGGTGGATGCTTGTTAATCCTACAGCTTCCATATGGACCACAGAGTCCAAACCGACCACAACTATCTACCACAATATCCGCATACACAATCCACTCTTGAATTCGCTCAATCCAGTGCATAATCAGTGTCTTTCCGTCCCATGTCAAAACTATCCTCATGAAAACCGAACTCTTAACTTCAAATTTATAATATACTTCCTTCTGATTAACCACAAACTCAACTGATACATCTTGATTTGGTGTTTCAAACAAAAAGCCACTAAACCCGAGAGACCATTCCATGGTCCAAGTCTCGATACTAATGTTTGGCCTCGCCATGCCAATGTTTGTGGATATCCATTTGTGTCTAACTTATAAGTATGCATACCTATAGAAGGATCATCAGGACTCTTCCAAGATGTGATGAACTGCTCTGTACGGGTTACCAAATCCTTCCTAAATTTCATTTCTGGTAACATTGTGTCACTAGGATAATCAAAACTTTGCCAGATTAGACTTTTATCCCTCACAATAAAATTACCATTATCCAGAAGTTGTGCCACGACCTCTTCCTTATTATTACTCCTCAACGATACCATCGAATTGGATGACCAGACCATGTTGTTCCCGCCGTTAAAAAGCAGCAGGTTTCCCTCTCTGCTAACTTTAAACATACCTGATGTGTCATTAATTGGTGTGTTTCTGTTAGCAACCCATACAACTGTACCATATCCCTAAGTATCGATTCATGGATTTACCCGGGCTAAAAAATCCTAGTTCAAACATCTCCCCGGTCGAAACAACAGTTTCTCCATCTTTAATTTCTTGATTTGCAAATATTGTATCCATTGCAGTACAATCTGATAAGAACAACATCAAAGTAATACCGAGGAGCACAGTTAAGGAACAGTTTTCCATTAAGCCAAGTTCTGTTCAATTAGGATTTGTTTATCTTAGTTAAGTGCAATACACATGTCATATGAGGTAAGTTTTCTAATGTTTGAACTTTCAGCTGTCAAAGTCAACTGAATTGAAGTCTTATCAATAATTAGACTATCTGGCCAGTTGTGATGGTATTTATCAACAACAGTTGCTTTTCAAAAAAATAAATTTATCAGCAACAGTTACGCTCATTTCACATTTGTGACTTATTATTCGACACGTACTTGATCCTAATCTCTAACTCGCGGCTGTAAAGTTGTCTTTAGAGAAAAGAGGTGGAAAATGGGCAGGTTGGGTAACGGGCGAACTCAGTTTCGGTTCTAACGGGGTATGCGTTTAAACATTTAGTTTGAGAGAATATTAGGTAATTTATAACCAAAAGTGTGAAAAGTGTCGTTCTAATTTTGTAGACCCGCTAGGCCCTCCCTAGACCTGTTGGACAATTGTCATATAATTACTCATTAAATCATATATCTGGTGAGATCCGTTTAGGCAAGACCGAACAAAATCCATCACACAATAAAAAGTTACACAACTTGACCCATGTTTAACATAAGAAGTAAGAATTTTACATTTGTTTTAGATCTTGTCACCGGTGCAACACTCGATTTAATGGCTTAGTCTCGTTTGTATCCCTCTTGGAGTCTGGTCATGGTGTTTCCTTTTTGCGGTCTTGAAGATATTGGCTTGGTACAGTTGAAACAAAATGCAGTGAATAAATGGCAAATTCAAGTTGGCTTTTTTGAAGTCTAATCATTTCAATTATTGTCTTGCTAAGAGTCAAACTAATAGCTACTAAGCATACATTTAAGCCAATCTTTGGACCCGCCAAATTTGAAAAAAAATACCGTAAAAAAAGAATATGGTTCTCAAAGTCCATGAAGTTTCCAATGTGGAAGTAAGGATTTAATTAATACATGTTGAGACATGTTCATATGGACTGACTTTTCTTAGTTCTAGAAAGACTATTAATGGAATTACTACCAAAACATCTTACATGTGTGTGCTTCTGCATACCTGTTGTTATAGAAGTATATCTCTATCTCTACTTATGTTTGGCAAAAATAGCCGTAGCCGTGAGCAATAGCAGTAAGCATTAGTAGTGAGCACGAGGTGTGAGTTGTGGTTGTGAGCAGTAGATGTGGTTTTTAATAAAAACGTTTGGTAATAATATGTAAAACAACTCCTCAATGCTCAAAGCTCTTAAATGCTATTTTATAAAGCATTGGAAAAAGAGCATTCCGAAAAAATAGCCACCGCTCTTAAATGTTTGCCAAACCAACATTAAAATTTACAACGCTCAATACTCATCGCTCACCGCTCCTAAATGCTCTTAAAAGCTCTTCACCAAACACACCCATCTCTATCTCTGCTACATATAAATGCTGTATAATTTTGTCGAAAATTTCAACATTTCCATATTTAACTTAACTTAAACATTTCCATATTTAACTTAAACAAATTTCAACATTTCCAGGTCAATCCGTCGGATACCGGATCACGGGTTCGACCACCGGGTCAACCGGTCGAATCATCAGGTCACGGGTTCGACCATCGGGTTAACCCGACCGAATCACCGGGTTTCGAGTTCGACCACCGGGTCAACCTGGTCGAGTCCCCGGGTCACGACTTTGACCACTGGATCAACTAGGTCGAGTTATTGGATCGACCATCGGGTACCCTGTCGAGTCACCGAGTCAAGGTTTGATCACCGGGTTAACCCGGTCGAGTCACCGTTTCACTGATTCGCACCGGGTCAATCTGGTCGAGTCACCGGGTTACCGACTCAATTAGTATATCGTGAATTATTTGACGCTAAGCAATTTTCGCAGCTATGCGCGGGTATCCGTCTAGTATTGATAATGAGTCAAACTCATACTTCGTATCAGGTGAGTAAAGTCGCTAATTTCTAAACAGGTCAAATGGGTAAAAAACGATCCAATGTCATATCGTATCCTAATGTTTCGAGCTTAGCATCGAGCTTATAATGAAATAGAGGTGGTAATCATATTTGTGTATTTCATTCAACCTCTGGTTACAGTGGATACAAGTTCCTATTATAAACTAGTAAACAAAATAATCTGATATAATCATAATCTCTAACATTATATAACTACAAATAATGTGTTATCTTGCATTCAATAGTGTTATGGTGCATTGATTAACAGAAGGAAGGGACTCAAGTTTAGGACAACTTTGTTCAGTGAAAAAAGCCGGCTGATTAGGTTCGGGCAATGCACTCTCACTGACCAACATTAAAACCACTGACAACATAGTTGGCCTATCTTCTGCATGATGTTGCACACATAATAGGGCAACATGTATTGATCTTAGTACTTCAGATACAACAGCTGACCCGCGTAAAGATTCACTCATGAGCTCAATGCTCTTGTTTTCTTTGTAGAGTCTCCATGCCTAGATCATAGCAAAATTCATACTTTAGTAAGTATTAGAAGGATGCTCCTAAAAAATTACGACCTAGTCGCTTCAAGTCAATATATTTGGATTTAGTATTGAAACACTATATTACTTACATGTCCAAGAAGGTTATCTCGATGGTCTTCATGACAGAATTCTCTGTTTTTCATCCCACTCACTATCTCCAAAACTATAACGCCAAAACTAAATACATCTGACTTTATAGAGAAACGCCCGTGTACTGCATACTCAGGAGCAATGTAACCACTGCAGAAAAGTCGAACACAACAATTCGACAAATTAGTATTAGAAGATTTTAAAGGTTAACCTAATTGACCACACTTATTAGATTCTTACTATGTTCCGACCACCTTCTTCGTCTTAGCAATGGCATCATGTCCTACAAACTTTCTAGCAAGTCCAAAATCGGATATTTTTGGATTCCAGTCATTGTCTACCAAGATGTTACTTGCCTTGAGATCTCTGTGGATAATTTGAAGGCGGGAATCTTGATGTAGATAAAGAATGCCTCGAGCCATCCCATGTATAATGTGAAAACGATGGGGCCAATTCAGCATTAAGCCTTTTGTTTCATCTGTACAATATGAAATACTGAAATGTTAGTTTGTGTTGCTGATTTTTACGGGTTACTTTGGCAAGGAAGTGAAGAATTTCAGTGAAATCATGGGGAGTGATACCAAATATAAATGAGTCCAAGCTTTTGTTAGCCATGTACTCATAAATCAGAATCATTTCATTTTCATGGATGCAGTATCCAAGAAGCTTTACACGATTCCGATGCTGAAGCTTTGCGATGGAAATGAGTTCATTCTTGAATTCATCAAACCCTTGATTAGATGTCTCTGACAGACGTTTTACGGCTACTTCTTGTCCATTTTCCAACACACCCTATATCATTATTCTTAAAAATCGAATTTTTTGAACGCTTCTTAATTATGTTCAAAGAAATGATGATACATACCTTGTAAACAGGACCAAAACCACCTTCTCCAAGTTTATTGGAGTCACTGAAGTTATTCGTGGCCTTCACTACTTTACATAGACTAAAAAATTGTATATCATCAAGATTTTCCGTTTGCATACGTGTATTCTTTTTAGCAAGTGCGTATTCCAACTCTCCTACAAAATGGAATATTCAAACCATGAATTTACTTTAGATCATTTCTGGAAGAAAATATCGGCTAATTAGTGTTACCTTGCTTTTTCATGTGAAGCATTTTCTGTCTCTTTATACAGGATCGCGCTACAGCAGACCGAAGCAGCGTAGCTGATAAAATTGGTAGGACAAAGGTGAGTACTTCTTTCCTTATGCTAGACTTGTGACTTTCCAGTAAAAATAACAATTGACGGGGAATATTATTGCATAAGCTACAAGCACAACAATATCACAACTGAACTAATTGGTGGTATACATTAATGCATATGTGTACCTGCTAACTCGGTGGCAGCCATTCTTACATAAATAGTATCACCGTCATCAAATTCGGTGATATCCCTGAGCTCGTCCAACCATATCAAGCATCCACTTCCGCCATTTCTGCTATCTAAATTTGCATAAGCCATACAAGAGCAATTATTTCTGCAGGCCACGTCACATTCTCTGAGTGTCATGCTATGATTGTACCATGACTTGCGTGTATCTGGTAGTTTCACGCCTGATACTTTTTTGAATCCATACTCACTCCCACAATTCAAAGGCATTTTTCTTTGACACCCTCTTGACCAATCTGACGCTTCCCATTCATGTGGAAATATTGGCTCAAAACCTTCCATACAACTACATGGAGGATGTCTATTCATGTTACAACTTCCATACGGGCCACAAAGTTCGAAACGCGCACAAATATCGCCTCCAGCTTCTGCATACACAATCCAATCGTGAATTCTCTCAACCCAATGCAAAAATTGGATTTTTCCGTCCCATGTCAAGACTTTCCTTTGAATTACTGGACCTCTAAGTTCATAACTATGATATATTTCCTTTTGATTAACAACAAACTTTTTTTTGTAAACTGAATTTGGTATATCAACAACAAAGCCACTAAACCCAATACCACGCCATGGTCCAAATCTCATAATTAATACTGATCCCTTCCTCACAAATATCTGCGGATACCCATTTGTGTCTATGAAATTATTATATATACCCGGTGAAGGATCATCAGGACTCTTCCAGGAGGTCATATACCTGTCTAAACCAGTCACTAAATCTTTCCCGAATTTCATTCCTTGTAGAAGCGTGTCAGTAGGATAATCATAACTTTGCCAAATTAAATTTTGGTTGGTACTGTATGCATCCCATGCTACAAGATTTCCGTTATCCAGAAGCTGCACTGCCACTAAACCCTTACTCCTCATACTAACAGTTGAATTGGATGACCAAACCAAGGTGTCCTCGCCTTTGAGAATCACCAGGTTCCCCTGCCTGTTAACTTTGAAAATACCGGATGTATCGTTAATTGGTGTCTCCCTGTTAGCAACCCATATGACAGTACCTGCAGAAATCTTCTTGTACCATATCCCTAGGTAACGATTCTCGGACTTTCCAGGGCTAAATAATCCCATTTCAAACATTTTTCCTTTAGAAACAATGGTTTCACCATCTCTGAGTGTTTGGTTTGCAAATATGGTATCTAGCGCGACACAGTCAGATAGTAGCAAGATCAAAGTAATTATGAAGTACATAAATGTAGAATGGTCTTCCATTGATGATTAAGATAAAAGTTAATGATGTTTAAGATAAAAGTTAATGATGTTTAACATGTTTATTGGTCTTCTTAAATACTACCTTTTTTTTTTTTCCCTTTAAAGAGATGTTTGAATTTTCACTAGTCATATAGTCAATGGTATATCATTTTCCATTATTGAAAACATTGTTTTTAATGACCTTTTTTCCTCCTGGCCTAGTCTTCGGATGACTTCATCTACCCAATGATTTTATGTTTCATTAAACAAGTAAATTGTTTATTTTGTTTCATTTTATGATATTTGATATAATGCAATCATGCAAGGATTCATTATTGCCCCACCATCATGAAAAAATCAATACTATGAGAAAAAAACAATATGCATGTATGATGTACATAAGCTCAAGAGCAAGAAAATGTGTATAGATGGAGAAGCAAACTATAAATACATGAATGAACTATTTTGGACGACCTGATACACCACAACTTTTTATCATACTTTTATACAAAGAAACAAGAGAAAAAGTGATAGTTTTGACTCGAGAAAAAGTTTCATAATTTTTTTTGAACAGCACATTTATTAAACCAACTAGCAAGAAACTAGCGAAAATTACAAGGAAATAAGGTTTGGACTTTTGAGGCAATCAACCCAACTAAATAACGATTTACATCTATATCGACACCAATGAAACGACATGGAAACCACCTCGTCATAAAAAACTGCCTTTGATGGAGCCTTAGACTATGTTTATTCACAACCTCATCCAACCCAACTTATCATTAAAATATTATTTTAATACTCCTCCACATATACAGCCAAAACATACAACCAATCTTAACTTTTTTAACATTTATCAGCAACCCAACCCAACCTAACATATAATATCATTTCTTTTATATTTAATTTAAATACTTTTATTTTTATACAAAATTATATAATATATCACATCTAGCCATAATCAACTTATAAATAACATTTAGATAACATGGCACTAACATAAAGACTTATATTCTTTGTCCATTTAATTACTAACATCAGTATTTTTAGTCCTAAAAAGAAGCCCAAAATATTAGTTCTTATTTAAGCCCAAACCAAATGAAACCCTACGAATTAATTAGTCCTTAATTTCAAGTCATCATTTTATTCCTTCTCACTTCTCAGCAGCCTCCGTTTTCATTCCTTCTCAGCCATTTCACATCTATCTCTCTTCTTGGATCACCTTTTTCTTTTTGCAATTTATAGTTTCACAGGCTTTTTTATTTGAGTTATAGTTTTCTCAAGACAAACAAAGCACTTACAACAAAACGAATAAGAAGTGAACACGTGGCTAGGTTGGCTCAAAGTTTTGAAAGTCACCAACCGACTAAGTCGTTCATTTCTCTCTCTTGCGTTTATATTTTTACAATATAATACTGAATATTATTTTGTCTTGTTCTTTATGACCGGTTGGCAAGATTGCCAATAAACATGGTCTTAGAGTCGAACAGCTTCCTATTCCGAAACGTCCATAAGTGCCACCACAGAACATAATAGAATCCTTCAAACATCATTTTATTCTTAGCTGAAAGTCTCAAACTAGAGAACCACTCAAACCACCCTTCGTACGACTCGAACTCCACATAAGTAATATTCCACCAGCGCATAAAAGAAACCTGACGAGCCATATTACATGAGAAAAACAAATGATCTGTCGTTTCCACCCTACTGTCACAAATCCCACAAGTGATGGAGTTGATGTCAATTCCCCTACGCGATATATTAAATCTAGTAGCAAGCGCATCATTCTTGACTTTCCAAGCGTGAATATTCACTTTGATAGGTACGTATTTAACCCATCGAGTGCTAGAAGTTACCTCCGGAAGAGTTTTATCATCAATCAAGGCACGAGCCGAAGCCACAGAAAAATCGCCAGAATTCTCTAGATCCCACTTCCATCTATCTTGCATTGGGGCAAGGATAACACCTTGAACCAAGGTCTTTAACTCACCAAGTTGTTCCTGTTCAGCACCACCTCTCGGCTCTCGACGAAATGAAGAGACCAGGCTAAGATGCGAGAGTTTCATACCAACACACATACATTTTTCCTTCTCGAGAGCATAGAGTCTAGGAAACCGAATTTTGAAACAAATGTCGCCAATCTAAATATCCTCCCAAAACCTAGTATTGTTGCCATTCCCGACTTTAATACTCATATGATTTAGGATATTAATACCTTTCCTGCATAACGTGCTTAGCTCATGAACAATATTCATCCAACAAGATTTGGTTCCTCCTTTCAGTTTCCTTCCTAAGTTACCATCGTTGCCATGGATCGCCTTTATCACTTTTACCCATAAAGAATTTGGTTGCGTATGAAATCTCCAAATCCACTTAACCAACATACTTCTATTCAAGGCATAATAACTAGAAATACCAAGCCCTCATTTAGCCTTTGAAGCTAAGACTTTACTCCAACTAACCCACGAAGCTTTCCTACTATTTAATTCATGCCCATCAAAGAAATGACTTCGTATGGATTCTAAAGTGTGAAGCACGCTAATCAGGACTCTATACATCGCCATATGATAAATCGGCATCGACCCAAGAACCGACTTAAGTAAAGTTAACCTACCTCCTATAGAAAGCGTTTTCATCTTCCATTTAGAGAGGCGATTCTTAACCTGATAAACAACCTCCTTCCAAGCATTAATCCGCGACATAGACCCCCCACTGTCAAACCAAGATAAGAAAACGGAGGATTATGAACAAGGCAACCAAGTTTCCTCGCTGCATCATTCAAACTGTCCCTATCAACGTTAATCCCCATTATTTTGCTCTTGCACATATTGATACTAAGACATGAAGCCCGATGGAAACAATCAAGAACATGCATAAGCGTACTAATATTTCTTTCACACCAGTGTCCAACGAAAACCGCATCATCCGCATAAAACATATGAGAAATATTCGCCAAGTTATTTAACTGAATATCTTTAAACAAACCTGCTTCCACCACCTTTTCAAAAGACAAATGTAAGCTTTCCATGATTAGAATAAACAAGAACGGAGATAACGGATCCCCTTGTTTCGGACCTTTGGAAAATTGAAACTCGTCGGTAGGGCTACCATTAATGAGAATGGACCCTCTCGATGAATTAAGGCAACTCTGAATCCATTCACACCATTTATCACCAAACCCAAACTTTTTAAGAATCTCATCCAAAAAATCCCAACGGACTGAATCGTAAGCCTTCTCAAAGTCAACCTTAAAAATAAGAGCATGTTTCTTTTTATCTTTGCACCACTGTATCACCTCATTAAGGATCATCGGGCCATCTAATATTTGTCTATCCGCAATGAACGCTGATTGAACCTCATGAACTAGATCACCCAAAACACCAACAAGTCTATTCGCCATTATTTTAGCAATGATTTTATATAGACTACCTATGAGACTAATTGGTCTATAATCTTTAACCAACTTAGCTTCCTGACTTTTCGGAATCAATGCAATAAATGACGAGTTACACCCCTTCGGAATAATCCCGTAATTGAAAAAGTACTTCACTGCCTCATACACATCATCTGCAATTATATTCCAGAATTTCCGATAAAATCCAAAAGTAAAACCATCTGGCCCAGGTGCTTTATCCGTCCCACAATCCCAAACCGCCTTCTTGATCTCTTCATTTGAGACCTCATTTTCTAGCTCCATTTGTTGATCCAAAGACAAAGTCCTCGGGTAACGCATCTGTACGGTAGCCTGTCTTTTACCGGTTTATCAAATCTCTGGCTAAAATGATTAAAAAACTCCAGTTTCACTTCATTTGGTTTGTCAATCCATCTCCCATCTTTCATAACACCTCGAATATTCAAAAGATTTCTTTTTTTATTTATCAGACCATGAAAGTACCCCGAATTCTCATCCCCTTCAATAGACCATTTAATCTTTGCCTTTTGCGCCATTTCAATTGAGTGAATTTTATCGATCTTTTGAATTTCATTGATGATGCCTATTCTTTTATTAACAATCTCCTCATTCCCGTTACCACAATCTATGATCGCGTCCACATTGGCTAAGTCATCTTTGTAGTTGTCTCTAACTTTCTTCATGTTTGCTAGGTTCACTTTGTTCCACTCTCTGATCTTCAACTTAAGTTGTTTCAATTTCCACATCAGCTTCTTAATCGCATTAGATTCATTGCAATGATTTTCCTTCCAGCCATCTTGCACCATTTTACAGAAACCTTCTATTTCCCACCAGTGATGAAAAAAGCGAAACGGAGTCGGACCATAATCCAAATGTACCTCCCGAAGTAAAATAGGCCGGTGATCAGAAAGATACCGATCCAAAGAAATAGCATTAAGATTCGGAGCCATACTCAATAAATTCTCAGAAACTAGGAATCTATCTAACTTACTCATTTTTGTCGTCGACCTGTGACACCACGTAAAATTACTACCACCTAAAGGAACCTCTACCAAACCCGCACGAGAAATGAACGAATTGAAACGGTTAGCCCCTTGAATAATAAACACCGAACCGAACCTATCTGACTTACAACGGACCTCATTGAAGTCACCCATGGTCACCACGTCTCCATTCCACCTACTAATTTCATGAATCAGATAATCCCAAAGAGCCTGTTTTTCTTTGAAATCCTGAGGAGCGTACACTAGAATAATTAAAACCTTCCTACCAGTATGTCGCCATATACACCTGATGATAGTAAAATAATCTGAAGCTGTAACACTATTCTTGAAAAAAGAGTTCGGGTCCCATACACACAAGATGCCTCCCAAATTTCCAACATAGTCACTTTGAGCGAACTCAAAATTCACATTACCCCAGACTCTCCTAACACAAGATATCTCCATATTTTCCATCTTTGTTTCCTGAATCGCCAAAAAATTCACCTTATACTTGACACACAACTCCTTAACCCAACCTTTCTTAGCCTTTTGGGCGAGCCCTTGAATGTTAATGGAAAGGCAATTCATTTGCACACCTCCTCCGCTCCTTGAGTTTCAATAATATCTTCCATATCTGCCATACACCCATCCATATTGTAACCCATGACTTGTCCAACTTTCACTACCTCGTCAAGCAAGTTTAATGTTGACCCCCCAGTACGGCGAGGAGCCTCTAACTTTTTGAAATGTCCTGAACACGCTGAATCTAAACTCTCTACTTTGTCATTCAGACTGGAATGACTCACATTACCCTCCTTGTTAACATCCTCTACATTACATTTGGTACCATTCACCTCCTTTACTACATTACTAGCATCAGGTGTGAATCCTGGTGGGAACTTGAAACTAGCCTCTAAGTTAGAGTCATTAGCATTCTCCTTTTTTTATTAAGTAATGGGTATAAATTAAAAATATCCTCCGACACATTAACCTTCAAATTTGCAGATTCCCCAACCTCCTTGGTTCTCGTATCCACTGTTTCTTCAAACTTAGTTTCTTGTACCTCTTCCACATCAATATCATTACCATCTAGTCCGTTATCATATATTTTTGCCCCACAGTCATTGTGCTCCTCCCCATCAGTCTCATCATCTTCCACTTCATCTAGAAAATCAGGAACCCATCCCGGCGTTTCCTTAGCTCGAATCCATGACATCTTACCCCGAAAGATAATCTTAAAATCTTCATTAATGGTACCCATAACATTAGTATGAATGCAAAATCTCTTTGAGTGAAAACAGTTATCTTCTTGATCATCGATATCCAATAATTTCCCCCACTTAGTCGCTACCCTTTTGAAAGTATTATTCGACCATAATTTGAACGGAATACCTTCAACTTCAACCCAAGCAATTATTCCCTCCGTCATAAATTCCATATTTGCTTGTTCAATATGAGAAAACCAAGATCCCACACTAACATTCTCACGAAAAGCTTTTAGTAACTTGCCGGACACAAAATTCAACAATACCCAAAAGTCTCCCAAATATTGAATCTTTATATCCACGAAACCTTCATTGCATAAAGCTACCTTAAGATTTTCTAACGAAGAAAATTCTTTTACTCTACCACACAAGGCTTTAGACAAGTCTTTCGACACCAAGCAATCATCATCCAAAACTAACGATGGGTTAGCCTCAAATTCCTTATGTTCTGCCTGTGGTTGACCCTTCAACACGCGAGCATATGAGTTACTAACCCCGTTAACACCATTAGTTTTATTAAACCCAAACCTATTTTCAGTATTACCCGCACCAGAATTCTTCGGGACAGATTTTGGCACATTCACATAATTTTTCTGAAATCTAGCAATATTAGCATGTAATTTCAAGCGATCATGCCATATCGTGCACAAATTGTTCACCAACCTCTCATCATTGAAAACATTAATATATCAAACAAATCCAAACCTCTTACCAGCCTTCGATCTCTTATCCGGGATAAACGTATCTACGACATATCCATATTGCTTGCACAAATTGAACATGTCTTTAGAATAGAATGAATCAGGAAAGTTTGTAACAAATACCGATGTGGATATCTTGGCCACATCATTCTCCTTAGATCTAAAACAATCATGATTAGAACAGGATGAAACCATGATGACCAGCCATATAAGATCAAGAAACCCTAGCGATTTGGATTGAAGGGAGATCCAATAAAAACACAAAAAATAAAACAAAACTAAAGAAACAATACGACACAATTAAAAAACAGTATATAGATCTCAAACAAGATCCAAACCCACCTCCGGTAAATCAATTGATCATAGGAAGATTAGGGAGCGACGAGTCACAAGCCTAAGCCCCTCACAATTAATAGCAGCAAGATCGAATTTAAACATTGAAGAATCACAATACTAGAGTGTTAATTGATTGAATGTTCTAACAGAATTGAATCAAAAAGAAAAAAAAGGATTCCTTGGAAAATTCGACCATTTCATGAAATCAACTAATCATTGCCCATCCTCAATTAGGCTGAGAAAAAGTTTCATAATTAACTAGATGATATAGGTTACGTGATCCTTTGATGATGATGTTGAAGCTATTAGAGTTAAAAGTGTACCGTGTTGTTGGTGTGTTATCGATATATTTGGATAGTGGGAAGAGATCCCAGCACCCTTTTATTTATCATAGTTCTAATGGATTCATCTAAACAATTGAGCTTACAATGATCCAATTATAGAAAAACATGATTCAAGATATCTCAAGCAACTTTTAAATACATTAAACGAGATTTAAAGATTGAAGACAGAATAAATAAAACTAGAGACTACCCGTGCTAATCATGTGTAGTCTTATTATCTACATGATAATAGTTTTACACATTAAAGCATAAAAGAAAGAGATCAAACTACGGTTTCAAGATCAAAAACAAGAGAGAGTAACTGTGTGTAAACACACAGAAAAATGAACGATATGAAGAAACCCTAGCTAAGGCTAGGGTAATATAACACAAAGCAATGATTCGACAGTTGAGCCCATGGGTTATGTCCATGTGCCTTAGCTTCATATTGGGTTGAGAAGGAAATAACAATGTTCCAGCTTTAGTCCCTCACTCCAAGAATGTCTGGCACATCAAGTCCAACAGCATAACTGAAAGGTTACAAACAAACATAATAAGCCCCTTTGGTTAACATGGGTTAGCAGATTAGGTCCAATATTTTAACATCCCCTTAATCTGACAACCCATATAAGTTTATCATACCAAGTTTTTCAACAAACTTTTAGTGCATATCTGTGTCCAACCCTTAAGTTAAAATATTTGCAATTTGATTTGCAGAGTCCACTTTTAAAGTTTTACCAACACCATTTAAAATTTTCTCTCTTACAAAATGAAGGTCAATTTCAAGGTGCTTAGTCCTTTCATGAAAAACAGGGTTGGCTGCTATTTTAGCATAATTGCTATCACAAAACAGATCCACAGGTAAAAGATTATAACAGTTTAAATCTTTCAAGATTTTAAGGATCCATATGACTTCACTTGTAACAGAAGCAAGAGCCTTATACTCTACTTCTGCAGAATATTTAGAGAGAGTATGTTGCTTCTTACTTTTTCAAGAAACCAAATTATCATTCAAAAAAACACAATAACCAGTCACAGACCTTCTTGTCACAATACATTTAGCCCAGTCAGCATCTGAAAAGGCCTTAAGAGACACACCAAAGTTTTTGGCAACATGAATACCAAGACCTGGAGATCCCTTTAAGTATCTCAAAACTCTAAAAGCAATTTTCAGATGAGATCTCAAAGGGGAATGCATGAACTGACTTAAGCAATGCACAACATATGAAATGGCAGGCCTAGAATTGGTCAAGTAAATTAGCTTTCCCATAAGTTTCTGATAATCTACAATGTTTTCAAGCAAAGGATCACTTTCAGAAGCCTCATTAGAAATAGAAAACTTTGCCATTAGAGGTGTCTTAGATGGTTTGCAAGCAAGCATTCTATATTCAGACAAAAGATCTAAAACATATTTTCTTTAGTTCAAACAAACACCAGAATTGGTATTAACAACTTCAATCCCCAAAAAATATTGCAATTTTCCCAAATCTTTGATTATGAACTTTCCTTTCAAAAAAATTTAAAGCTGTCAATTTCCTTTTCATTATTACCAGTGGCAATAATATCATCCACATAAAAAGGACAGCAATAAAGACATTATCACTAGACTTAGTATAAAGAGAATAATCATATTTACTTTGAACAAATCCATTTTCAATAAGCACGGAGGTGAGTTTAGAGTTCCACTGTCTAGGAGATTGTTTAAGTCCATAAATGGACTTTTTCAATCTACAAACAAGTTTATAATTGCCAGTATAGAACCCTTGAGGGGTTTTCATGTAGACAGTTTCATCCAACTCACCATACAGAAAGACATTATTGATGTCAAGTTGATAGATAGGTCATGACTGATTCACAGCTAAGTTAACAAGATACCTAACAGTCACCATTTTCATAACAGGGGAAAAAGTTTTTTTCATAATCAATACCCTCTTTTTTGCCACAACCCATAGCGACAAGTCTAGCTTTATACCTTTCTATTTCACCACTGGATTTAAACTTAAGTTTCCAAACCCATTTAGAATTTAAAGCAGACCTACCAGCAGGTAATTCAACTAAATCCCAAGTGTCATTCTCAAGTAAGGCATCAAATTCTAAATTCATAGTATCAACCCAATGTGGGCTTTGAGATGCTTCAAAGAAATTCCTAAGTCCAATACTTTTATTTAAGTGAGTGACAAAGCATAAAACATCCCCACTGAGTTTGGAATACCCAACAAGTTTTTCAATCTCATACTTGACTTTTGAATTAACAATAAAATCATTGTAATTTTTAGGAAAGACAGAAGGTCTTGAAGACCTTCTCAAAACTTGACCACCCTAAGCATTAGTATTAGAATTATCCCCTAATTTTCTCTCATGTTTTGGGCATGGAAGGGAAAATTGAGATTAAATTTAAAATTTCCCTCAAAGTTTTCACTATCATCAAGTGTGGAAGCCTCATTCCTATTCAAGCTGGCATCATTGCTAGGAGCAATGTTTATTATGTCACCTAGACTTGAAGGTGGGCTACTAACACTTGGTGACCCAAGGTCATCATTATGTTTCATTAATACTCTCTCATCATCATCAGGAAGCTCAGGGTTTTTTAATTCAAAAAAGGTTAACACTTTATCATATTGAAAAACATCAAGATTTTTGTTATCATTCTTCTTTTTATTTAAGACAGAATCCTTAAAAGGAAATATAGATTCAAAAAACTTAACATTTCTTGATACAAAAAACTAAAGTATGTCAAGACTATATTTTCTATAACCTTTTTGAGAATTAGAAAAACCCATCATAACACATTTTTCAGTGCTACTCGTGAGTTTATCATGACTATTTAAAATAGTGGCAAAACAAAGACAACCAAAGGTTCTAATATGAGAGAGATTAGGGGATGAATTATAAATCATCTCATAAGGAGATCTACCATTTAGCACATTAGAGGGTAATTTGTTAATAAGATAAGTAGCAGTTAGAACACATTCAGTCCAAAATCTCAAGGTTATTCCCCCCTGAAACATAAGGCATCTAGTAACATTCAAGAGATGCCTATGTTTCCTTTCAACCACTCCATTCTGTTGTGGGGTATAAGCACAAGAGGTCTGGTGTATAATCCCCTTTTCATGACAAAATTTCTTAAATTTTTTTTCCACAAACTTAGTTCCATTATCACTTCTAAAAATTTTAATATTCTTTTTTAATTGGTTTTTAAGAGATTATAGAAAATTTCAATAAAAGAACCAACTTCATCTTTGGTTTTTATCAAATACAACCAAACAGCTCTTGTGAAATCATCCACAATAGTAAAAAAATATCTATGATCAGTATGACTGGTCACTTTATAAGGACCTCATAAATCCAAATGAACAAGTTCACCAAGCATTTTTGTTTTATGATCACTTAAAGGAAATGGTTCTCTAGTTTGTTTAGCTTTTTGACGTATTTCACAGAATTCAGACTGATCAGAATTTGTAATATTCAAAAGAGTTTTTAAGAACATTTAGAGCAGGGTCAGCTCGGTGACCTAATCTACAATGCCAATCATGTTTAGACAGAGAACAAGTAAGCACATTAGAATAATTCACATACTTAATACCTTCTATATCTAAATAGTACAAACCACCAAATTACCTACCAGTCCCCAAAACATTTTTCAGATTCAAATCCTGATTCAGAAAAAAAAACATTTGTTTTCATCAAACACAACAAGAATCTTATTATCATTAGCAAGTTTGTGCACAGAAATTAAAGTAGCACAGTAATTAGGTATAACAAGAACATCAAACAAAACTAATCCATTTGAAAGTTTTAGATTGACAATTTTAGAGATGATGGCCTCAGTCCCATTAGGATGAGCCACCTTGATATTAAAATGAGAAATATCAAACACATTTTCCAATTCAGTATCATTATTGATCATATGCTGATTTGTCCCAGAATCAACAACCTTCCCATTATACCCAAGTTTTGATTTGATGTTGGTGTTGGAACAAAAAAATTCAAATTATCATTTAAGATTTTACTGTTGTTAAAATAAATACCTGTCATGTTGGCATGAACATATTTTCTAGAATCATTAGCACTACCCTTGTTATCTTTTATAAGAGAGAGAAACGTCGCAAGTTGTTCATTTGTGAAACCAGATGAAGAGGATGACCCAACCGAATTGTTAGAAACACTTTTCCCTTTGAAACTTCCCCCCCCCCCCTTTTTCTTCCCAAAGTCACTAGGGTAACCAATGATTTTAAAGCATCTATCAATAGTATGACCATTATAACCACAATTCTCACAAACAACTTCAGCATTAGAATTACCATAAGGTCTAAACACATTGTTGTTAGGGGTATTGGGCCTAAATCCAGTGGTGATAGTGTTAGGTCTAAAGATCCCATTGTTGCTATTGTTAGGTCTGAAATTACCACTATTAGTACTCTGAGTTCTTTGAAAATTGTTTCTAGCATGCACATTAGAAAAAAAACAAATGTCTGAGTCCTTTGAGAGGATCCAGCAAGAGTGTCAGAAGCTACCTTGTGAGATTCCTCACTAGAGATTATAGCATAGGCACCCTTAACATCTGTCAAAGTCTCTCTAGAGAGAATAGAACTCCTAATACTCATATAAGAATCATCAAGACCCATATAAAATTTCATAAGTTTCAAAATTGATTGTGTTTCTTAAATTCACCAGTAGCAGTACATAAACAATTAGGCAACTCAATCATAGCATCATACTGTTTCCAACAAGCATTTAGTATATGATAGTAATCAGATAGATTAGACCCGTTCTAGTTAAGTGTAATAATCTTATGATGAAGATTGAAAATCACAGACCCATCAACTTTATGGTAAGTTTCTTTTAGATCTTTCCAAACAGGTTTAGCCATTTTTGAAAAAATCTGACCAAGGAATAACTCCTCAGAAATAGAATTCAAAATCCAACCAAGAACAACAACATTCACCCTATCCCATTGTTTTCCTAAAATTTCATCAGTTATGGACCTTTTACATGTACCATCAATAAAACTAATTTTATTTTTAGCTTCTAAAGCAAGTAACATAGCATTAGCCCAAACCTGATAGTTTTTCAGTTCCCTTTAATTTAATAGTGACAACAATTAACATAGCAGTATCATTAGGGTGTAAATGCAAAGGGTCACTTAAATCAAGCTTACAGATAAGTGTGACTGGGTCAGTCCCACTCTTAGTATCAATATCACCATGAATAGACTGATCTTGGTCAGTCATGGTGAAAAATCAACAAGGGTAAAAAAAGAACTCAACCCAAAGCCAACTAACTTCCCAGGCTTCTAAACCACTCAAGGTGGTAGGTCAAGGGCAAGGTAGATGGTGAGGATCCAAATAATAGGGTAAAAAAGTAAAGACAGCCAACCCTAACAAATAAAACAGACATTAAAGGCAAATAAACACAAAACCAATTAGTAATTAAAGAGAGAGTGGAGAGAGGTGTTACAGTGCACACAATAAAGCTCAATCAAACTGTTACTCCTAGATTCACTTAGTCTAGGAAGTAACAGAACCTCCAAGGAACAAACCCTAATTTTTCTTCTCGGGAAAAATTAGGGAAAGTAACCAAAATGAATAGATCAACCAAAGAATCAATAAATCCGCCACAGTAACAACCACCAATCAAACAATCTTCCAAAAAAGTGAAACCTTAATTTTTTTCAAGAAAAATTAGGTAAAATCACCTCAATCGAAGAGTAAAACCACCAATTGAATGAATCAGTAACAAAATTGATAATAGGAACCAGATCTTTGAAACCCTATTTTTTTCTAAAAAAAAATTAAAGTAGCAAAACATAAAATCTATGAGTAATATTAACAGGTCCAGCTATCTCAATAGCAGATCTAACCAAAAAAGTAAGTATGAACAAAAACCCCCAAAATTTTATCAAACCCTAAAAAAAATTCATCGATTTTTAGTAACCAGGATCTGATACCATGTAGAAAAACATGATTCAAAAGATCTCAAACAACTTTTAAATAGACTAAACAAGATTTAAAGATTAAAGACAGAATAAATAAAACTAAAGACTACCGGGAAGAGATCCTTAACATCCTTTCATTTAACAAAGTCCCAATGGACAATTTACATCCATTGATCTTACATTGATTCAATGGTGATGATCAAACCCTTTTCTCACTTAACCCCTCATCTTTTTTCACAGACAAAAAAAAAATGGATCCCGATCCCCACTCCAACAAACCCATCTCCCACCAGCGACCACCGCAACAAACCCATCTCTCACGTTTTTCCAGCGACCATCACAACAACCCCACCATTTTCCAGCAACCACCACAACAAACCCACGTTTTTCTGACGACCTCCACAGTAAACCACCGTTTATTGTTGACAACCACAAAAAACCACCCTTATCCGGCGACCTCCACAATAAACCCACCATTTTCCAGTGACCTCCACAACAAACCTCCATTATCTGACGATGCAGATATAGCTGTTTGTAATACAAGTAATAATATAGGTAAAGCACATGTTGTGATTGTTGATGCACACCATGTGTTCGATGAAATGACACAATGATAATCACATGTGATTAAGCAAGATCTAATTTATGAATGAGCATTTTTATTGAAGTAATGATCTATTTTTGTAGTTGATAAGCTTATTAAAGAAGTGGGACTTATGTTACAAAAATGGGAGTATGACTCATATATGAGTCGTTGTGACTCATATATGAGTCGGTGTGACTCATATATGAGTCGTCGTGACTCATATATGAGTCACGGTGAATCTTATATGAGTCACTATGACTCATATATGAAAATGTACATATGTAAGTATTTCTTGTAATACTGGTAATAATATAGCATCTTTTGTAACAAAATCATGATGACTCATATATGAGTCACTATGAAACATATATGATTCACGCTTAATTATTAACTTGTTTTGTGTTTATGTTTTATAATAAGGTTCTTTGTAATCCTTAAGATGGGTCAGTTGTGTGTACATGTAGGAATTATATGCGTTATGGATTTCTTTGTCGCCACATAGTATGTGTTTTGAATAACCGTGATATTGAAGTGATTTTGAAGAAGTAGGTTTTAAGGCGCTGGAGAAGGGATTTGATACCTCTTTCATTAAGAAGAAACACACCAAGATATGGAGAGAGAAAACGAAGCACCTAAGAGAATAATAAATCATGTATGAACAAGAAATATGACAATCTAATACAATAGCTACTTGATTGTTTTTTCGTTTTCTTTTTTACAATGTTTAGATTTGATTTTCTTTTTTGCTATGATGTCGAACTATTGAAAACATGTGTTGAAAATCTGATTTGTTATTTTGTTACGACGTCTGATGATTTTTGAAAAGATATCATAAGAATATTTTGTAAAAATGACTAATGACTAATACATGAGTCATTATGAATCATATATGATTTATTGGCATATATGATTCATGGTGAAACATGTATGTTTCATAGTGACTCATATAAGAGTCATGATAAAACATGTATGTTTCATAGTGACTCAAGCATATATGTTTTCTAGATCAGATTTAACACACAACATAAGCAGTAAATACGTAAAACAAAATTGTAAATTGCTTAAATACACATTTCATACAATTAAATGAAACCATCAAATAATTATGTTCCGACTACAATCAATTCGAAATAACTTAGCATTCATAGAAGACCACATAACTACAACTATCATCAGTTTTACCATCTAACTACAATTCACCAAGACTATGATTCACGAGACTTCTCATCATCAGGATCACCAGACCCCTTCTACTCCTCATCATCACCAGACCCCTCATCCTCATTATCACCCTCATCAGACTCCTCCACCTCGTAATGGGAGGTGGATACGAGTTGGTTTTTTAAGAGTTGGTGGTCTTTTTAGGAACTGCAAACAAACAAAAATTAGTGAAATACTACAGGTTTTAATACAAAATATATATGTTCCAGTTTCATATATGAGTCATCATAGTGACTCATATATGAGTCACAATGACTCATATATGAGTTATGGTGGCTCATATATTAGTCACCATGATTTTGTTACAAAATAGGCTATGTTATAACCCGTATTAAAAAAAGACGTATATATATATACAGTTTCATATATGAGTCATAGGGACTCATATATGAGTTACTGTGACTCATACATGAGTCACATCGACTCATACATGAGTCACAGCGACCCATACATGACTCATAGCGACTCATACATGAGTCACAACGACCCATACATGAGTCACATCGACTCTAATATGAGTCACAGCGACTCATACATGAGTCACAGCGACTCATACATGAGTCACAGCGACTCATACATGAGTCACATTGACTCATGTATGAGTCATAGTTCCAGTGTGTAATCATAAATCTCACTTCTGTAATCAGCTTATCAACTACAAAAATGGACCAAACTTCAATAAAAATGCTCATTCATAAATTAGAACTTGCTAAATCGCATGTGATTATCATTGTGTCATTTCATCAAACACATGGTGTGCATCAAGAATCATAACATGTGTTTTACCTAGAGTAGCTATGAAATTTTCTAAGCATAATCATAATGAAAAAACATAGAAATAAGTATAATCAAAACAACTTACCATCATCGACATCTATTTCGTCTCATATATCCATCAATAATGAAACTTAGCGCTAAAAATTAGGTTTTGGTGGTGTGGATTTGATAGGGATAGTGTGGATATGATCGTGATTGCTGATGGTGGTTGGTGTTGGTGGCGGTGGTGGGGCGGTAGTGTTGGGTTGATGGGTGTTGTATTTTTTTTCACGGTTGAAGAGGGATGAGAGGGGTTTTGTTTATTTTTTTAATCTTGTACCGTAGGATGAAAGTAGATTGGATGGTGTTGATGAGTCCATTGAAACTTTGATAAATTAAGGGACTCTATTGAATCTTAGTGTTAATCACGTGTAGTCCTATTATCTAAATGATAATAGTTTTACATATTAAAGCATAAAAGAAAGAGATCAAATCAGGGTTTCAAGATTAAAAACAAGAGAGAGTAATTGTGTGTAAACACACACAGACAACTGAATGATATGAAGAAACCCTAGCTATTGTTGGAAATATAGTTCAATTGTGGGTTAAGTTTACACCTGATAATGGGCTTGGAGGTATGGAGTATACACCCATTGGTCCCTAAACACCCTGGCTCTTATAGTGGTAAAGTTATGTTTCAGCGGTACTTAGGATTACACTAAAGGTACTTGGTTTTACACTAACGGTACTTGCAAGTACTGCTAGTGTTATGCAAGTACTGCTAGTGTTATGCAAGTACTGGCGAGAAACATGTAACAGTCTTTGACTGTTTGACTGTATTTAATGACCACGTTTAATGGGTCATGTAACCACTATTCCTGGTCTTATGGAGGCATATAATGGGGAGTTAATTGGCCGTTAAATCCTCATTATTTCCATTGATCATGTTGAGTTGATCACCTATAAAAGGGTTCGTATTGTTTGCATGAAAGATACACAGAAAACAAGAAACACTTTACAGCAAAGGGTTATAGATTTGTGCCTAATTCTATAACATACATTTGGTCTTATCCCAAGTAAGTATTTGTGATACCCAGGCAATAGGGTCGAATAGTTTACTTTGGAAAGTTATCACACGATTCCAAGTGATATCCGGTAACCTTCATTGGTAAGTAGTTAGGCTATTGATTATCTTAACCTGGTTGGGACGAATAGACTCCAACAATCAAAGTAAACTAATTTGTTATAATCAATGGCGGCTGCAATGAATCATATGGTGGCTAACTTCTCCAAACTGGACAAGTTTGAAGGGGTAGATTTCAGGAGATGGCAAAAGAAGATGCACTTTCTTCTTTCAACCATGAGTGTGGTGTATGTGCTGACAACTCCTATTCCTGATGGTGGTGATGATGCTACTTTGGAGGAACTGAGGAAAAGGAGCAAATGGGAGAATGATGACTATGTGTGTCGTGGGATTATTCTCAATGGTATGTCTGATTCCTTATTTGATATTTACCAAAATTCTGAATCTGGTAAAGAACTATGGGATTCCTTGGAAGCCAAATATATGGCTGAGGATGCATCCAGTAAGAAGTTCCTTGTGAGTGATTTCACAAATTACAAAATTACTGATTCAAGACCAGTCATGGAACAATACAATGAACTTCTTGGAATACTTGGTAGATTTACACAACATAAAATGAACATGGATGAGACCATTCAGGTCTCTTGTCATTGACAAATTACCTCCTTCTTGGAAAGATTTCAAGCATACCTTAAAACATAAGAAGGAGGAATTAACTCTTATTGAGTTGGGCAGTCATTTGTGTATTGAGGAATCCCTCGGGATGCATGAAAGTGACAAGCCAAAGAGCAACAATGTTGTTGGTTCATCAGTTGTCAATATGGTGGAGCATAACAACTCCTCCAGGTACAATGACAACAAGGGCAAACGTAAGCATCAAGATAACACCAAAAGTAATCCTAACAAGAAGTCCTCAGTGGCTTGTTGGAAGTGTGGGAAACCTGGACACTTCAAAAGGGATTGCAAAGGTGTTGGTACTGGCAGCAAAGCTAGTGGATCAGGCACAAATGGTTCAGTAATTGGTTCTAACAACACAACACTGAAAGGTCAGAATATGTTTAATAAATCTCTTCAGATTTATTATGTTACATATGTATCTGAAGCTTATTTTGTGTAAGATAATGATGTGGCGTGGTGGGTTGACTCTGGAGCAACAGTACATGTGTGCAAAGATAGATGTTGGTTCAAGACTTATGAGTCACTGAATGATGGATCTATTCTTCACATGGGAAATGAGTCAACAGCCCTAGTGCATGGACGTGGTTGTGTAGATCTTAAGTTTAGTTCTGGAAAGATTGTTTCCTTGTTTAATATTTTGCATGTTCCTAATATTAGGAAGAACTTGGTTTCTAGTAGTGTTTTGAATAATTGTGGTTATAAACAAGTGATTGAATCTAATAAATTTGTTTTATCCAAACATGGTGTGTTTATTGGTTTTGGTTATTTGAGTAATCAAATGTTTAGGCTCAATGTTGTTTCTGAAAATACTAGCGGTACTTACAAACCAAGTACCGCTAGTGCAAATACTAACGGTACTTACAAACCAAGTACCGCTAGTGCGTATACTAAAGGTACTTACAGAGCAAGTACCGCTAGTGCTAATATTGGTTCAGCTTATATGTCTACCACTAAACTGAATGATTCATCACTATGGCATGCTAGGCTAGGCCATGTCCACTTTAAGAGGATGCAAGATATTTCTAAGGATGGGTTAATTCCAGCCTTTGACATGGACATTGATAAATGTTAGACTTGCATAATAAATAAAATTACTAAGAAACCATTTCAGGATGTAAAACGTGTAACTACAGTTTTGGAGCTAATTCATAGTGACCTATGTGATTTGCATGCTACTCCCTCATTAGGGAATAAGAAATACTTGGTAACATTTATTGATGCTTCAAGGTTTTGTTATGTCTATTTGTTGCATACTAAGGATGAAGCATTAGATAAATTTAAAGTATTTAAAACTGAAGTTGAATTACAACAAGGAGTCCAAATCAAAAGATTTAGGACTGATAGGGGAGAGTACATGAATACTCAGTATTTTCAGTCTGTTGGAATAATCCATTAAAGAACTGCCCCCTATACTCCACAACAAAATGGTATATCAAAAGGAAAAATAGAGTACTAAAAGAGATGGTTAATTCCATGTTGTCCTATTCAGGACTGAGTCAAGGGTTTTGGGGTGAAGCTATGTTAACAGCTTGTTATTTACTAAATAGGGTTCCCAACAAAAGGAACATAATTACCCCTTATAAACTCTGGACTAAAAGAAAACCAAACTTGAACTATCTCAAAGTTTAGGGTTGTAGGGCTGTTGTAAGACTCCATGATCCAAAGGTGAAAACCTTGGGTGAAAGAGGCATTAAATGCATCTTTGTTGGATATGTTGAGCATTCCAAGGCTTACAGGTTCTATGTTATTGAACCTAATGATTCAGTTTCAATAAACTCAATCATTGAATCAAGGGATGCTAACTTTGATGAGACTAGGTTCTCATCAGTCCCTAGACCAAGCCTTAGGAATCCTACTGGAGCTGAGGGCATTGGTGCTTCAGTGGAACCTGAAAGGGTCACTGATGAGGTTGTGGTTCAGCAACCTGAGCCTGAGCTTAGAAGAAGCACAAGGCATAGGACTCCAAGGAATTTTGGACCTGAGTTTCAACTATACTTGGTTGAAGGTACAAGGGATGAGGTCTCAGACCAATATTCCTATTGCTTTAATGTTGAGGATGATCCCAAAACATTTGATGAAGCAATGAAGTCCCATGATGTTGCTTTCTGGAAAGAAGCAATAAATGATGAGATGGACTCCATCATGGGCAACAACACTTGGGTGTTGGTTGATCTACCTCCTGGTTGCCATCCACTTGGTAACAAATGGATTTTCAAAAGGAAAATGAAGGTAGATGGAACAGTTGAAAAGTTCAAGGCAAGGCTAGTCATTCAAGGCCATAAACAAAAGTCTAGGATAGACCATTTTGATACTTATGCTCCAGTAGCACGTATCAGTACCATAAGAATGCTGATTGCTCTAGCAAGTATTCACAATCTGATTATTCATCAGATGGATGTGAAGACAGCATTCTTAAATGGTGATTTGGATGAGGAGGTTTATATGAACCAACCTCTTGGTTTCATCATGCATGGTCATGAAGGCAAGGTGTGTAAACTGATTAAGTCCTTATATGGACTGAAGCAGGCACCTAAGCAATGGCATCAAAAATTTGATGAAGTAGTTTTGTCTAATGGTTATTCACTTAACCAAGCTGACAAATGTGTATATAGCAAATTTGATGAATCTGGTAAAGAAGTCATCATTTGCCTATATGTTGATGACATGTTAATCTTTGGTACTGACCAAGCTAAGGTTGATCAGACAAAGGAATTTTTGTCATCAATGTTGTTAATGTAAGTAATGCCTAAAAACAATATTAGTGTTAACTAATCTTTCTTAGTTTTGATCACAACAAACTATACAACACATTTAGTATAAAACACAAACGAATTATTTAACTAACACTATCATCAAGGTAATAATCATATCACTAACCTTTCTTAATCATACTTAGTGATCATCAAAATGATTATCCTTAAAACTCACTTTTGTTAATATGACAAAAGACTTTTTAATAAACTTTCTTTTTTAGAAAATGTTTTATTAAAATGGAAAATGAAAATTTGAAAATGGCATATTCCATATGCTATTAGAATATCCTTTGAAGGCTTCAAATACCTCAGATATTCCTACCCCACTAAAAGACAAAAAATGGAGCGTACTCTAGTGGCGGTACCTTAAGTAGCTACGCGGTTCCTTAGCGATATGGAACCGCCGGGCTAGATAAGGTACCGCGCTCAGATAGCCGTTATATATCTGTTATACTTTGTCTCCTTTAAATAGTGGGTCAAATCTCATTTTCCAACAAGCCTCTTGGACGTTTTTCTCAGCCTCCTTTCTATTTTCTATAGCATAATCATTAGTAAATGATCACTTAAAGTGTTAAGGATGTTTACATATGATTATCCTCTTGATCCCCTCCTTTACCTTGTCCAATGAGAAGATCACTCACTCACTAGTGTTGTGATAAAGATGAATCTATGAGCTAGTCATATTCATCATGATACCTTTTTTGTTTTTGGTCAATCCATTGTATTTATGAATACTTGGATTAGTTGTGTTCATCCAAGTTATTTGTGGATACTTGGATTTGTTGTGTACATCTATTGCATATGTGTTTGCTTGGATTTGTGTTGTGTAAATCGAAGCTACATGTGTGTACTTAGATAAGTCTAGTTGAGTTGTAATAGATTTGATTAGTAGTTCTCACTAAACTATAAAGTGATGTGGTTGTGTCTTGTGAGTTCTCACTAAACTTGAAAGTGATTAGTTGTGTTGTGTGAAGTTCTCACTTAGCTTCAAAGTGAAGAGTCGTGAAGATTGGTTCTAGCTTTGGATTAGAACTCGACATCTAGCCTTGTGTCGTAAAATGGTGAAGTAGGCAACGTCGTGAAGATTGGTTCTACCTTAAGATTAGAACTCGACATCTAGCCTTGTGTCGTAAAATGGTGAAGTAGGCAACGTCGTGAAGATTGGTTCTACCTTAAGATTAGAACTCGACATCTAGCCTTGTGTCGTTAACTTGTGAAGTAGGCAACGTTGTGTAGATTGGTCCTAGCCAAAGATTAGGTCTCGACATTTAGCTTAGTGTCGGAAAATAATGTAAGCGACGATGTAAGGTTTTCTCCGCCAAGAAGGGAGCTTGTGGATATAGTGGAAATCTCGAGTAGGTGTACTCGAGGAGTGGAGTAGAAACGAGGATAGAGCCTCGTTGTCGAACCACTATAAATCTTGGTGTCTTCCCACTAGGTTGTCTCCTTCCTTACTCTTTACTTATTTCATTATCATTACATTTACCTATTATCTTTACTAGTGCATTTGAATTGAACCTAATCATTATGCAACTTAGCTTCAAGCAAAAGATAGTTTTGATACAAACCAAATTGAAAGTAATTTTAATTTGGTTGCCAATCAAAGAGAAACTATTCAACCCCCCCCCCCCCCCCCCTTCTAGTTTCTACAATTGGTATCAGAGCGATGGTCACTCAAGATCTTTGAAGTATATTGTACTTTGAAACTTGGATCGATCCATTGTCTCCTCAAATTAGAAGGTCTAGTTGTATAAAGTTTCTCTTTGGTCAAAACTATTTTGTTTTTGAAAAATAGGTCTTTTAATAGATAATATTGCATCCCACTTAAGATTAATAGTCTTTATGCATTTTAGATCTACTCTTGAAATGCATCTACTAGTTTGCATCTTGCTTTGTGTAGGTACTCATGAAGATCAATCACTTAATTGGTTGTGGATTGAGTTACTTGCACTTATAGAAGACTCATCTTCATTGATCTTTAACATCTTTGAATGATGATACCAAGATGATTGGGAATGATACTAGTTCTTTAAGACTTAGTACTCATCATAGTCATTGTTGGGCACAGCATTGATTCCTTGATGGATTGCTCTTTGTGGCCAAGGTACGCTTTCGTTCTTCCACACGCCCTTTGATCATTCTTTTGATCATTACTTGACTATGTGCTTGTTCTTGGCATCCTTGCCTTGACATTTGTTTGTGGTTTGTGATTCTTTTCTTTTATCCTCTCAAACCGTTATTGCTTGGATACTTGACTCATTATGGTGATCTAGAGTGAGTTAGTAGTAGCTTAAAGTATCAAGCATGATTTCCATGGTTTGCACCCATACGGTTAGTAGGCCCTTTGTGGGAGAGAAAGTAAATTTAATACCTTGCTCATATTTTGGTTTAGACTAAGACTATTATTGAAAGTGATCTTAGTTTATACTTGAATAATTGCTTTGTGTTTATTCATTACCAAAGCCGTTTAACATTTCGCCGGAAAGGCACGTCTTAAACCACTATATATGACACAAGCTCTTCGTTACCACTATTTGAAGATTGTCATTAATCCCTTGAGCATTGGTCCTAGTCTTGATTCACTTCCCTTGACTTCTCTCCACTTACTGTTTTGCTACGAATAGTTGTTTGTCCGTTTCAGTTCTTTTCGATCTCGACTCAACTCGTAATCCTTCATTAAAACATATTGCCTAGTGTTTATGATGATCCAATGTTATTCTAAAAGGTTCATGATATATTTTTAAGTATCTTAGAAAAACTTGGTTTTTAAATTTTGGCATTTTTCATTGATAAAAACCTGCCTCTGTAGGCGGTTCTTCATCTTGGCGGCTCAAACCCGCGGTTCCTTATCGATAAGGTACCACGGGCAATAAAGCTTGTCAGAGCGCCAGTTTGATTATTTTATTCTTTTTCAAACCACTATCTCTCTCTCAAAAATACATAGCCGACGGGTTTCATCTTTTCCACCATTGTTGAAGCTTCAAAAACCTTCAATCACTCAAATTAATTGATTCCAAGTTGTGGGTTTCACTCATCCTTCATCTAACATCAATTAATTGTAAGTATTTTCTTTCAATTTCATCTATTTTGTTCTAGGGTTCATCCTTTCATAATTGGGGATTTTTAAAATTGAAATTGAATCAAAACCTTAATAGGAATGTGGGTTGACATGGTTATTTTACTATGATTCCTTAGGTTCATATTCATTAAGATTTCACTAAAACCCACTTATAGAACAAATCCGAATTTTGATTAATTATTTTGATTAAAAGATGGATTTGAGATGAACCCATGAACAAGTAGGTAATGACATTGTTAATGCTTACCTAAAAACCTTGTTTTGAAAAACCAATGTTCTAATCCATTGTTGATCTAACATAGATCATGTGTTCTTGGTTAATGATGGAATAGATGCATTGTGAACATGAGAATGATATGGATTCAATCCTTTGTTTGTCGAGAAATTGATATAACACATTCTCATATTTTCGATTTTTGATTTTAATTTTTCATATGAGTGATTGGAGAAATATTTTCTTGTGTTTATTTAGGTACTAATCATGCCTTCACAATACCAAAAGGATCATCAACTCACTAAACAGTATATGCCAAACCTATCCGACTTTTGTCACTCAACTCACCTTGCCCATACTTTTTCCTCTCTTCAATCTCGTTGCTTTCATGAGGGTAGAGTTGTCCAAAAGGATATCAAGGATTATGTCTACATCAAGTCCATGTTTGAAAACATTGGATTTGATTGTTTGTTGAACATTAAGGAAGACATCTTTCCTCGATTCCTATTGGAGTTCTTTAGCACATACTCCGTCATTGAAAACAACGATGGAATATTTGTTAGGTTCATCTTGAAAGATCAACTCATTCAATACTCTCTCGAAGTTTTTGGTCAAATTCTTGATGTCTCATTTGTAGGCACTTGTCGCTTCACGGATAAATGGAAGCTTAGTGCTCTTCTTGAATCCTACAATTGTCCTCCAAATGATCATGAGGAAATTGATCTTGACTTCATTGTCGACATTGTCTCTAAAAAGCGTAATCGACCCGTTAAGAGAAGCCTTCATACTAAGGTACGTTCGGTGAAACGTCATGAGGTTCTCTTAAGCGACCTTAATGATAATATGGTTCAATGGACCAATATCCTTAGGGAAAATGTGTTTTGTCTTGGGGGAAACCGGGATCATGTTCCGGCGTGTTTAGTGCATATGTTATATTGCATCTTTACCAACACCAATTACAATTTGGCATATTTTATCGCTCAACGGATCAATTATGCTATTCACAAGCCTAAAACAAACCTCCCTTACGCAATGCTTCTCACTCTCCTTTTTTAAAGGGGTTGGCCGTGATTTTCCAAATCTTGATCTTTCTCAGTTTCAACCGGTCAAACGGGTCATGCTACCTATTCAAGAGGTATATAAGAGAAAGACAAGATCTGATCGTAAATCCGACCAACAAGAGTTCAATGATGAGGACATGGACATGCCAACAAGTGATGGTGATGGCATTGGCACAAGTGCTCCCATTGACTCTTCGAGTTCTTCTCACCACTCCACAAACTCATTCGTGGATGGTTTAGATGACATTGCTTCCCCTCCTCACCATTCCTCTAGTGAAGTTCCTAATAATCTCAATTTAGGGGAACTTTACCGTCAAAATCTTCAAATCCAAGGTGATTTGCATGAACACCGGGTTGAGTCAAGGAAGGGATTCAAGTATATGGGGAATATGATCAAGGTATTGGGCAAAAAGAGAAGGTGAAAGCTTTGAAGTATTTCAAAGAATACATGTTGGTAAACATGTAATGTTGAACAATTTTTTTTATCTTGGATGTGTATTAACTTATGCTACATGTTTGGATTGTTATTTATTTTGATCCTAAATATTGTTTATGCCATTATGTTTGTGATTTACATAGCTTTGTGCATGCCTTACGATAGTTAGCTTCTTAGATTTTGATCAGTAGTTAACTTTGGCTTGTGAATCCTTTGGTAAAAATCTGGGTTAACCAAAATTTGGGATGTGAAACTTTTAAAAGACCTCTGGTCGCGGTTCCATATCGACCCGCGGATCCTTATCGATAAGGAACCGCCGATCCTAGATAAGGAACCGTCGTCACTATGTCCGACAGAATCTTTTGCTTTACACTATTTTCTTAAATATGTGTAAACTTTGCAGGATTTTTTGCAAAAACCTGCATATTTCCTAAACTAGGTTACCTAAATTCATTATTCACCTAAAATGATTTTAACCCATTACTAGTTTGGATAATCCCCTCACCCATTTAAACCCACCTTGTTAGTCATGTTCTTCACACATCAAAACATCCTTCCCTAACCCTTAAACCATCCTTGTCAACCATGGTTTCTACAAAAACCTCAAACACCCCAAGGAAAACACTTAAGATTAGGATTAAGGTAGCCAAGCCTAACTCCTCACCCTTCCACACACCTAAGAATGAGATGGTTCATATCCTCATTTCTTCATCACCTTCACCACCCCTTGCACCATGCAAGACAACATCCACCCATGGTACTAACCACTCCATTGGTTCTACCTCCTCTTCATTCAACTCAAGAATGAATGAGCTCTCTTCACCCTTCACTCCAAGTGCACCCTTGGATGTGACCACACAACCCCAACCAATCCAAAGCATTCCTTTTGTTAATGACTTTGATGACACCTTGGTGACTTCACCATTTACCCCTCCTAACTCACCCATTTCACCAACCTTGGAGAACATACCTCCACACTCACCCATTTCCCCTTTAGGGAACATGCCTCCACTCTCACCCACATCACCCTTGGAGAACATGCCTCCTCCACCTCCACCCAACTCAAACATTCCAATTTTGGGTGTCCCACTTTCCCTCCTTTTGGGTGATCCTTACTATGGGTTTCAAGAAACACATGGTCCTAGTTGTCCATGTTGTCTTTACAACCACTACATCATCCATAACCTTAGGATGGAGATGTTTGGACTACATAGGAGGTTGCAAGAGTTCTTGCTTACCTTGTTCTCTATGCCTCCTCCTAGGAGATGAATGATGAGTTTTCTTAATAAGTTTTTTTAAAAAAACCAAGCCAAAGAAGATTACTCATCTAGATCTAGTATTAAGCTAACTTTATATTAGTTAGTTGTTCTTGAATTTTATTTGTCATTTTACTTTCTTCCTTCATGAGTTTTTCATGAAGTTAGTTAATGGATTTAGCCTTATGTGTTCCTATTCTTATGTGCACATTAATCAACTTTAATTTGAAATTAAAATTGAACCTAAATCTATCACAACCTCTAAAAACTTGCCTAAAATTGGTTCAAAATGTTATCTAAATTATTTTGTCACCCTTTGTCAAGACATTCTTTGTGAATGTGTTGCTTTATGCAACCCTAGCATAATTTGGTGCTAATAGAGGTAAAATTCCAAGATTTTCAACTTTTTGAAAAAGTCTTAGTTTTTCCCAAAACCCTGGAAAAACATGGTTTCATGTCCACTGGACGCGGCTCACTAAAAGCCGTGCGGTTCCTTATGTGATAAGGAACCGCCGGTCCCTTTAAGGTACCGCGGACAGAAATCAATTTTTGACGATTTTTTGGTCAAAACTTTTAAAACCCTATACCCTTTCAAGATTTCTTGTTTACTCAAATTGGCTAAACATTCCTTGACACTTCACATTTTGTATTCAAATTCTTACCTTGATTACATTTTACTTATACCCCAACCTTGAGATTTCATTCTCACACCTTCCCAACCTTGAGAATTCATTCTCACACAACCTTAAGATTTCATTCTCACACCTTCCCAACCTTGAGATTTCATTCTCACACCCTCACAATGCCTAACTCCTCCATTCCTAACCTTGACATTTCTTTGTCATAACCCCACTCACCCAAAGCTTCCTCATCCAAGCTTTCAAAGAAACCGAAAATCTCAGTTCGACCTATTTGGGTTAAGAAGAATGAACCATCTTCCTCCAAACCACCCAAAAACCCTACCTTCTCTCCAATCAAGTATTGGAATGAGACTTATACCATTAACCCCATCACTGGAGCTAAAGAAAATGTTCCCCCACCACCTCAATCCTTCAACACCCCTCAACTCAATGACCTTTCAACCTTCCAAAACCTCACAAGGCATTGTGAAAACATTTCCTACCCCATTACCCCTCCACCACCAAACCCTAGGTTTGATGCCATACCCTCATCAAACGATTTTGTGTTGCATCATGGATCCTCGTGTGCTTGTTGTCGATTTCAACAAATTGAACTTGCTCATGTATATGAGAAGTTAAATTTCCTTGAATTTCTCCTCACTCGACCTCCTATCTAAGTTTTTGTTCCGGTGGACAAAACTTCGAATGATGCATCGTCGTCTTATTTTTCCAACTAAAGGACTAACTACTCTTGGAGTTTTTATTACTTTAAATGTTTTAGAGTCTTTTTTTTAAGCAATCTGAAAACTATCACTATTAGAATAGCTTATGCTTTGTGGTTTATTTTCCATATTTCTTGCTTTAGATACTCATATTGTGTGTATGACTATCTACTTTGTTGTGTCTTTACTTTTATATAACCTTTGTGTTGTTTGTGTGTTACTTCCTTAGTTCTCTTTTGAGTTGATCATGGTTAATTTTTACAATTGCTTATGGGTGATTCCATCAATTCTAAACATTAACCCATTGACAAGTTTATCATTTTCATTGGATTGAAGCTTGATTTTATCAATTACCTCTTTGGACATACTTAGCAAAATACTTGCTTCTAATTTGAGATTTCTTCTCTCTCTCCCTCTCAAGTTACTTAGTAGGTAGTGATCATATATACATTGGTGTTTCTTTCCTTTCTACTAACCTTTGTGTATCATGTCACCTTAGCTCACATACTTGGTTCCCCAAGCAAGGGGGAGCAACCACCAAGGGGGAGCTACTAGCAAAGTCCGATTCTCTTCAAAAGATTTGTGCTAACCTTTTTGCTACGACAAAGGGGGAGAAATGATAGTGATAAACTCGTTAATAATTCGATATTTTGTGTTTCTATGTAAATAGGTTTATCGTTTGTCGTAATCAAAAAGGGGGAGATTGTTAATGCAAGTAATGCCTAAAAACACTATTAGTGTTAACTAATCTTTCTTAGTTTTGATCACAACAAACTATACAACATATTTAGTATAAAACACAAAACGAATTATTTAACTAATACTATCATCAAGGTAATAATCATATCACTAACCTTTCTTAATTATACTTAGTGATCATCAAAATGATTATCCTTAAAACTCACTTTTGTTAATATGACAAAAGACTTTTTAATAAACTTTCTTTTTTAGAAAATGTTTTATTAAAATGGAAAATGAAAATTTGAAAATGGCATATACCATATGCTATTAGAATATCCTTTGAAGGCTTCAAATACCTCAGATATTCCTACCCCACTAAAAGACAAAAAACGGAGTGTACTCTAGTTGCGGTACCTTAAGTAGCTACGCGGTTCCTTAGCGATATGGAACCGCCGGGCTAGATAAGGTACCGCGCCCAGATAGCCGTTATATATCCGTTATACTTTGTCTCCTTTAAATAGTGGGTCAAATCTCATTTTCCAACAAGCCTCTTGGACGTTTTTCTCAGCCCCCTTTCTATTTTCTATAGCATAATCATTAGTAAATGATCACTTAAAGTGTTAAGGATGTTTACATATGATTATCCTCTTGATCCCCTCCTTTACCTTGTCCAATGAGAAGATCACTCACTCACTAGTGTTGTGATAAAGATGAATCTATGAGCTAGTCATATTCATCATGATACCCTTTTTGTTTTAGGTCAATCCATTGTATTTATGAATACTTGGATTAGTTATGTTCATCCAAGTTATTTGTGGATACTTGGATTTGTTGTGTACATCCATTGCATATGTGTTTGCTTGGATTTTTGTTGTGTAAATCCAAGCTACATGTGTGTACTTGGATAAGTCTAGTTGAGTTGTAATAGATTTGATTAGTAGTTCTCACTAAACTATAAAGTGATGTGGTTGTGTCTTGTGAGTTCTCACTAAACTTGAAAGTGATTAGTAGTTGTGTTGTGTGAAGTTCTCACTTAGCTTCAAAGTGAAAAGTCGTGAAGATTGGTTCTAGCTTTGGATTAGAACTCGACATCTAGCCTTGTGTCGTAAAATGGTGAAGTAGGCAACGTCGTGAAGATTGGTTCTACCTTAAGATTAGAACTCGACATCTAGCCTTGTGCCGTAAAATGGTGAAGTAGGCAACGTCGTGAAGATTGGTTCTACCTTAAGATTAGAACTCGACATCTAGCCTTGTGTCGTTAAATTGTGAAGTAGGCAACTTGTGTAGATTGGTCCTAGCTAAAGATTAGGTCTCGACATTTAGCTTAGTGTCGAAAAATAATGTAAGCGACGATGTAAGGTTTTCTCCGCCAAGAAGGGAGCTTGTGGATATAGTGGAAATCTCGAGTAGGTGTACTCGAGGAGTGGAGTAGAAACGAGGATAGAGCCTCGTTGTCGAACCACTATAAATCTTGGTGTCTTCCCACTAGGTTGTCTCCTTCCTTACACTTTACTTATTTCATTATCATTACATTTACCTATTATCTTTACTAGTGCATTTGAATTGAACCTAATCATTATGCAACTTAGCTTCAAGCAAAAGATAGTTTTGATACAAACCAAATTGAAAGTAATTTTAATTTGGTTGCCAATCGAAGAGAAACTATTCAACCCCCCCCCCCCCCCCCCCCCCCCCCTTCTAGTTTCTACAAATGTTCTCCATGAAAGACATGGGGGAGGCTGATGTTATCCTTGGCATAAGGTTTAAACATGAAAGAAATGGTATTGTGATTTCTCAGTCTCATTACATTGAGAAGGTGCTGAAGAAATTCAATCACTTTGATTGTACTCCAGTGAGTACACCAATGGATACAAGTGAGAAACTGATGCCTAACAATGGTCAGGCTGTCTCCCAGCTTGAGTATTCTAGGGTTATTGGTTGCTTGATGTATGCCATGACAAGTACTAGGCCTGACATTGCATTTGCTGTGGGTAAACTGAGTAGGTATACTAGTAATCCTAGTACTCAGCATTGGCAAGCAATTCAAAGAGTACTAAAGTATTTGAAAGGAACAATGGATTATTGTTTGTCTTATACTGGATATCCTTCAGTGTTGGAAGATTACACTGATGCAAGTTGGATCAGCAATACTGAGGATAATTCATCCACCAGTGGCTGGGTATTCCTACCTGGTGGTGGTGTAATTTCTTGGGCATCCAAGAAACAAACTTGTATTACTAGTTCTACCATGGAATCTGAGTTTGTGGCTCTAGCAGCTGCTGGTAAAGAAGCTGAATGGTTGAGAAACTTGCTTCTTGAGATTCCATTGTGGGTCAAACCTATGGCATCCATTTCTATCCGTTGTGATAGTGCAGCTACATTGGCTAAGGCATATAGCCAAATGTACAATGGTAAGTCTAGACACTTAGGTGTTAGACATAGCATGATTCGTGATCTAATCATGAATGGGGTGATTTTATTAGAGTTTGTGAGGTCTCAACAAAATTTAGCTGATCACTTGACGAAGGGACTGGCTAGAGACTTGGTTATAAAGTCTGCTAAAGGGATGGGTTTAAAGTCCAACCTAGTCACTGAATGCTAGGACACCCAACTCCCTCCTAAGGAAACTTGGGAGTTGAGTTCAATGTGGAAAGCTGAACATTCAAGGGACTGAAGCACATGTATATCATCCCAAGGATGTGCTTGTACATGCTGAAAGGAGGATGAAGTTATAAACTTCTTAATGGTTAATGTCTTTGAAAAAATGCTTAAGCAGGAGCATGAACTAAAGAGGAACCACCTATGTAAATGTTGAGATTTCGCCGTCTCAGGGAGCATGGACTTGACTCTTACAACATTTATGAATTTGGATATGGACACATGGCTAGTAGTGTCGGGAGTTGTTTTGTGTTTGAAAACTTGTGTGTATTTTATCTTCAGGTATTCAAAGTAGTTGAAGGGTTCAATTCTTAGAACACCCTGATTCTCGAATGTTTGAAGTGATTTACTAAGATGGAAATTCAATCCTTAGGATATTTTCATTTATGCACTAGTTTTGTTAAAGTTAATTTTCATGCAAAGGAATTGTACTATATTGGGGAGGATTGTTGGAAATATAGTTCAATTGTGGTTAAGTTTACACCTGATAATGGGCTTGGAGGTATGGAGTATACACCCATTGGTCCCTAAACACCCTGGCTCTTATAGTGGTAAAGTTATGTTTCAGCGATACTTAGGATTACACTAAAGGTACTTGGTTTTACACTAGCGGTACTTGCAAGTACTGCTAGTGTTATGCAAGTAGTGCTAGTGTTATGCAAGTACTGGCGAGAAACATGTAACAGTCTTTGACTGTTTGACTGTATTTAATGACCACGTTTAATGGGTCATGTAACCACTATTCCTGGTCTTATGGAGGCATATAATGGGGAGTTAATTGGCCGTTAAATCCTCATTATTTCCATTGACCATGTTGAGTTGATCACCTATAAAAGGGTTCGTATTGTTTGCATGAAAGATACATAGAAAACAAGAAACACTTTACAGCAAAGGGTTATAGATTTGTGCCTAATTCTATAACATACATTTGGTATTATCCCAAGTAAGTATTCATGATACCCAGACAATAGGGTCGAATAGTTTACTTTGGAAAGTGATCACACGATTCCAAGTGATATCCGGTAACCTTCATTGGTACGTAGTTAGGCTATTAATTATCTTACCCTGGTTGGGATGAATAGACTCCAACAGCTATGGCTAGGGTAATATAACTCAAAGCAATGAGCCGACCGTAGAGCCCATTGGTTGTGTCCATGGGCCTTAGCTTCATATTGGGCTGAGAAGAAAATAACAATGTTCCACCTTTAGTCCCTCACTCCAAGAATGTCTGGCACAGCAAGTCCAACAGCATAACTGAAAGGTTACAAACAAACATAATAAGCCCCTTTGGTTAACATGGGTTAGCGGATTAGGTCCAAAATTTTAACACCAATGGTGATAATCAAACCAATCTTTCACTTTACCTCCCATATTTTTCACAAAAAAATATAGATCGGGACATACTTCTTGGTTTATCAACAACAAACCCTCACTGGCGACCACCACAACAAACCCATCTCTCACCTTTTTTCGGCGACCACCACAACAAAACCACCTTCTTCCAGCGACCACCACAACAAACTCACGTTTTTCTGGCGACCTCCACAACAACCCATGCTTTTTCGGCGACCTCCACACCAAACCACCCTTTTTTCGGCGACCTCCACAACAAACCGCCATCTTCCATACATATGGATACTAATGCCATAAATGAAGCTGATGCTGATGTTATTGAAGATGTAGTTGTTTGTAATATAGGTAATGCTATAGGTAAAGCACATGTTATGATATTTGATGCGCACCATGTGTTTGATGAAATGACACAATGATAATCGTATGTGATTTAGCAAGTTCTAATTTACGAATGAGCATTTTTATTAAAGTCTGGTCGATTTTTGTAAACATCAAGACATGAATGAAGTTAAAGTTGTTGCTATTTCATAGAAAAAGACAACATTTAATTTCGTTTCACCAAGGTAAATTCATTAGGGGGTTTAAAGTTATTGTTGTAAGTATTTCAATTTGGGGAAGAACATTTTCATAAATAATATGTTTGAGACCGCTTACGTGGAAGTCAACGTCAAAAAATGACGTGGCATCTACATGTGTCATGTGACGTAGAATTTGTTAAAACATGTAAATTGGTAAATTTGTTGATATCAATACAGAAAAAGTAATATTTTGGCAATACTTTGAGTTCATAATGAAACAAATGATAAAATTCGTAGGTATTATATGCCATTAACCCCATCAGAGATAAGAAACACATATATTTACCGTATCCCTTGAAGCCAATCCTCTGTTTACAGTGGATACAAATCTAGAAGAGAAACTATAAACTACTAAACATAAGAAATATAAAACCAAAAATACCTAATCATTAATTCTAACATTCTGTAATTACTAATAATATGTCATCGTGCATTCAATAGTGTTATTGTGCATTCATTAACAGATGGAGGGTTCTCAAGTTGAGGACAGCTCTGGTCAGTGAAAAAAGCCGGCTGATTAGGTTCAGGCAATGCAATCTCACTAACCAACATCAGAACTACTGACATCATAGTTGGTCTATCTTCTGCATGATGTTGCACACATAGTAGGGCAACATGTATTGATCTTAGTACCTCAGAGACAACACACGAGGAGCGTAAAGATTCACACATGATCTCAACACTCTTGTTTTCTTTGTACAGTCTCCATGCCTAGATAGAACCAAAAGTCATATTTTACTATATGCTAAAAGGATGTAGTTCAAAAACGAATCAGTAGCTTCTGGTCATGATATTTGAACTTGATATTAAGTTGACTTACATGTCCAAGAAGGTTGTCGCTGTGGTCTTCGTGAGAGAATTCTCTATTTTTCTTCCCACTAACGATCTCCAGCACCATAACACCAAAACTAAATACATCCGACTTTATAGAGAATCGCCCGTGTACTGCATACTCAGGGGAAATGTAACCACTGCAAAAAAATTCAAAGAAATAAGCTGATATATTAGTATAAGCGTAAAATGTACTAAGGTTATGTCAATGGATTCTTACTAAGTTCCAACCACTTTCTTTGTCTTTGCATCGCCATCATGTCCTATAAACTTTCTAGCAAGGCCGAAGTCTGATATTTTTGGATTCATGTCACTGTCCAGCAATATATTACCTGCCTTGAGGTCTCTGTGAATAATTTGAAATCGGGAGTCTTGATGTAGATATAGAATTCCTCGAGCCATCCCATAAATAATGCGAAAACGCTTAGGCCAATCAAGCATCAATCTTCTGGTTTCATCTGTAGTAAGGTAACTAATATTATCTGAAGTATGAAAGTAAGAGACCAAGTGAAATCATATAGGAGTCAAACCAAAGAGATACAAGTCCAAGCTTTTGCTCGTCATATACTCATAAATCAAAATTAGTTCATTTTTATGAATGCTGTATCCAAGAAGCTTCACAAGGTTCCGATGCTGGAGTTTTGCAATACAAATGACTTCATTTCTGAACTCTTCAAGTCCTTGTTGAGATGTTTCTGAGAGCTTCTTCACAGCTACTTCTTGCCCATCCTCCAGAACACCCTAAACGATTAAAATTTAGAGTCCATGATAACTTATAATATTCTTTAACTTTTACATTTTCGATTCATGATACTAATGAGCATTGCAGTCTATTTTTGAAAAATTAACCAGTTACCTTGTAGACAGGACCAAAGCCACCTTCTCCAATTTTATTCAAGACACTGAAGTTATGAGTAGCCCTTGCTACTTCACGTAAGCTAAAAAACCGTAAATCATCAAGATATTCCATCTTCAGACTTCTGTGTCTTTTACCACCCCAGTTTTCTACAATATGATATGTTTAGTTAATGCATCGTCTGACATACACAATCTGATTTGTTAGAAGTGTGTGAATAAATTTCCTTTCTAAAGAAAAATATATATATGATTTGTTAAAGGCAGAAATGATCCATTGTGTGTTACCTAGGCCTTTCATGTGAGGCGTTTTTCTACAGGCATATAACAAAAGCAACACAACCGAAGACATTGACATGATTATGATAAACATTTGTTTCCTTCTGTTGGAGTCAAACCGGAAGAACGTGCGACCTTTCATCAAGAAATGACATCGTTTCACAAACTTAGAACACAGTGATAGTACAAGCATTGACGTTTATATAAAGGGTGTGCGATTCTAGATGCTCGTCAGGAAACATGTGTACCTTCTAAATCAGAAGCAGCCATTGGTATGTAGATATGTTGACATGAATCACACTCTCTGATATCCATGAGCTCATCGAACCATAGCAAACAACCACTTCCACCATTTCTGATATCTAAACTTGTATAAGCTGTACATGAACAATCTTTTCTGCATTTCATCTCACATTCTCCAAGAGTTATACTGTGATTATACCATGACCTTCGTGTATCTGGTACTTTCACCCCCGAAATTTTCTGAAACCCATCCCTATTCTCACATTTCAAAGGCTTTTTACGTTTACAACCACTCGACCAATCAGATGCATCCCATTCTTTGGGGTTTCTTGGCTCAAAACCCTTGATACAAGTACAGGGTGGATGCTTGTGAATCCTACAGCTTCCATATGGACCACAGAGTCCAAACCGACCACAACTATCTACCGCAACATCCGCATACAAAGCCCACTCTTGAATTCGCTCAATCCAGTGCATAATCAGTGTCTTTCCGTCCCATGTCAAAACCATCCTCATGAAAGCCGAACTCTTAACTTCAAATGTATAATATACTTCCTTCTGATTAACTACAAAGTCAACCGATACAACTGGATTTGGTGTGTAAATAAAAAAGCCACTAAACCCGATACCATTCCATGGTCCAAGTCTCGATACTAATGTTTGGCCTCGCCATGCCAATGTTTGTGGATATCCATTTGTGTCTAACTTATAAGTATGCATACCTACCAGGACTCTTCCAAGATGTGATGAACCGCTCTGTACCGGTTACCAAATCCTTCCTAAATTTCATTCCTGGTAACATTGTGTCACTAGGATAATCAAAACTTTGCCAGATTAGACTTTTATCCCTCACAATAAAATTACCATTATCCAGAAGTTGTGCCATGACCTCTTCCGTATTATTACTCCTCAACGATACCACCGAACTGGATGACCAGACCATGTTGTTCCCGCCATTAAAAAGCAGCAGGTTTCCCTCTCTGCTAACTTTAAACATACCTGATGTATCATTAATTGGTGTCTCTCTATTTGCAACCCATACAACTGTACCCTCTGATATCTTCTTGTACCATATCCCTAAGTATCGATTCTTGGATTTACCCGGGCTAAAAAATCCTAGTTCAAATATCTTCCCTTTAGAAACAACAGTTTCACCATCTTTTATTTCTTGATCTGCAGATATTGTATCTATTGCAGTACAATATGATAAGAACAAGATCAAAGTAATAGCATGGAGTACAATTAGGGAAAGGTTTTCCATTAAACCAAGTTCCGATTCAAATATTTGTTTATCTTAGTAAAGTGCAATCCACATGTCATATGAGGTAACTAGGTAAGTTTCTAATGTTTGAACTTTCAGCTGTCAAAGTCAACTGCATGGAAGTCTATCAATTAGACTATCTGGCCAGTTGTGATGATTTTTTGTTTTGTAGACCGCTAGACTAACCAAAATAAAAAAGTAGACAATAACTTCAAGACGAAAGGAGTACTATTTACACTATTCGTCACGACTTTTGGGGGGCCGGGGGCCTCCCCTGCCCCTACTAAGGTCCCCCGTTGCGCTAGGCCCTCCCTAGACCTGTTGGACAATTGTTATAAAATTAATCTTTAAATCATATATCCCGGTGAGTCCCGTTCAGGCAAGACCGGACAAAAGCCATCACATAGTAAAAAGTTACACAACTTGACCCATGTTTAGCATAAGAATTAAGAAGTAAGTTTTTTACATTTGTTCTCGTTCTTGTAACCGGTGCAACACTCGATTTAATGGCTTAGTCTCGTTTGTATCCCTCTTGGAGTCTGGTTATGGTGTTTCCTTTTTGCGGTCTCGTTTGTATCCCTCAAGTTGGCTTTTTTGAAGTCTAATCATTTCAATTATTGTCTTGCTAAGAGTCAAACTAATAGCTAGTAAGCAACAGAATGCGCCAATCTTTGGACCCGCCAAATTTGAAAAAAGAATTACAAAAAATATGGTTCTCAAATTCCATGAAGTTTCCAAATGTTGAGACATGTTCATATGGACTGACTTTTCTTAGTTCTAGAAAGACTACTAATGGAATTACTACCAAAACATCTTACATGTGTTATAGGAGTATATCTCTATCTCTATTACATATAAATTTATATCTCTGCTACATATAAAGATTGTATAATTTTGTTGAAAATTTCAACATTTTCATGTTTAGCCTAAACAAAATATTATAATAAGAAACAAATGTATTAGTCACGGGTCACGAGTTCGATCACCAAGTTAACCGGTCGAATTACCGGATCACGGGTTCGACCACCGGGTCAACCGGTCGAATCATCAGGTCACGGGTTCGACCATCGGGTTAACCCGATCGAATAACCGGGTTTAGAGTTTGACCACCACGTCAACCCGATCGAGTACCCGGGTCACGACTTTGACCACTGAATCAACTAGGTCGAGTTATTGGGTCGACCATCGGGTACCCTGTCGAGTCACCGAGTCAAGGTTTGATCACCGGGTCAACCCGGTCGAGTCACCGGTTCACTGGTTCGCACCGGGTCAATCTGGTCGAGTCACCGGGTTACCGGTTCAACCACCGACTCAATTAGTATATCGTGAACTATTTGACGCTAAGCAATTTTCACAGCTATGCGCGGGTATACGTCTAGTATTGATAATGAGTCAAACTCATACTTCGTATCAGGTGAGTAAAGTCACTAATTTCTAAACAGGTCAAATGGGTAAAAAACGATCCAATGTCATATCGTATCCTAATGTTTCGAGCTTAGCATCGAGCTTATAATGAAATAGAGGTGGTAATCATATTTGTGTATTTCATTCAACCTCTGGTTACAGTGGATACAAGTTCCTATTATAAACTAGTAAACAAAATAATCTGATATAATCATAATCTCTAACATTATATAACTACAAATAATGTGTTATCTTGCATTCAATAGTGTTATGGTGCATTGATTAACAGAAGGAAGGGACTCAAGTTTAGGACAACTTTGTTCAGTGAAAAAAGCCGGCTGATTAGGTTCGGGCAATGCACTCTCACTGACCAACATTAAAACCACTGACAACATAGTTGGCCTATCTTCTGCATGATGTTGCACACATAATAGGGCAACATGTATTGATCTTAGTACTTCAGATACAACAGCTGACCTGCGTAACGATTCACTCATGAGCTCAATGCTCTTGTTTTCTTTGTAGAGTCTCCATGCCTAGATCATAGCAAAATTTATACTTTAGTAATATAAGAAGGATGCTGTCGCTTCAAGTCAAAATATTTGGATTTAGTATTGAAACATTATATTACTTACATGTCCAAGAAGGTTATCTCGATGGTCTTTATGAGAGAATTCTCTGTTTTTCATCCCACTCACTATCTCCAAAACTATAATGCCAAAACTAAATACATCTGACTTTATAGAGAAACGCCCGTGTACTGCATACTCAGGAGAAATGTAACCACTGCAGAAAAGTCGAAAATAAGAAATTGACAGATTAGTATTAGAAGATTCTAATGTTAACCTAATTGACAACACTTATTAGATTCTTACTATGTTCCGACCACCTTCTTCGTCTTAGCGGTGACATCTTGTCCTACAAACTTTCTAGCAAGCCCAAAATCGGATATTTTTGGATTCCAGTCGATGTCTAGCAAGATGTTACCTGCCTTGAGATCTCTGTGGATAATTTGAAGGCGGGAATCTTGATGTAGATAGAGAATGCCTCGAGCCATCCCATGTATAATGTGAAAACGATGAGGCCAATCAAGCATTAAGCCTTTTGTTTCATCTGTACAATACGAAATAGTGAAATGTTAGTTTGTGTTGCTGATTTTACGGGTTACTTTGGCAAGGAAGTGAAGAATTTCTGTGAAATCATGGGAAGTGATACCAAATATAAATGAGTCCAAGCTTTTGTTAGCCATGTACTCATAAATCAAAATCATTTCATTTTCATGGATGCAGTATCCAAGAAGCTTTACAAGATTCCGATGCTGAAGCTTTGCGATGGAAATGAGTTCATTCTTGAATTCATCAAACCCTTGATGAGATGTATCTGACAGACGTTTTACGGCTACTTCTTGTCCATTTTCCAGTACACCCTATATCATTATTCTTAAAAATTGAATTTTTTGAACGCTTTTTAATTATGTTCTGCTTTCTATCAGTGAGACGATGATACATACCTTATAAACAGGACCAAAACCACCTTCTCCAAGTTTATTGGAGTCACTGAAGTTATTTGTGGCCTTTGCTACTTGATATAGGTTAAAAAATTGTATTTCATCAAGATTTTCCATTTGCATACTTGTATTTTTTTTACCAAGTGCGTATTCCAAATCTCCTACAAAATGGAATATACAATCCATGAATTTACTGTAGATCATTTCTGGAAGAAAATATTGGCTAATTAGTGCTACCTTGCTTTTTCATGTGAAGCATTTTCATTCTCTTTATGAAGGATCGCGCTACAGCAGACAGAAGCAGTGTAGCTGACAAAATTGGTAGGAGAAAGGTGAGTACTTCTTTCCTTATGCTAGACTTATGACCTTCCAGTAAAAAACAATATTTGACAGTGAATGTTATTGCATAAGCTACAAGCACAAAAATATCACAACTGAACTAATTAATGCATATGTGTACCTGCTAGCTCAGTGGCAGCCATTCTGATATAAATAGTATCACCATCATCAGACTCGGTGATATCCCTGAGCTCATCAAACCATATCAAGCATCCACTTCCGCCATTTCTGATATCAAAATTTGCATAAGCCATACAAGAGCAATTACTTCTGCAGGCCACATCACATTCTCTGAGTGTCATGCTATGATTGTACCATGAGTTGCGTGTATCTGGTAGTTTCACGCCTGATACTTTTTTGAATCCATACTCACTCCCACAATTCAAAGGCATTTTTCTTTGACACCCTCTTGACCAATCTGACGCTTCCCATTCTCGTGGAAATATTGGCTCAAAACCTTCCATACAACTACAAGGTGGATGTCTATTCATGTTACAACTTCCATACGGGCCACAAAGTTCGAAACGCGCACAAATATCGCCTCCAGCTTCTGCATACACAATCCAATCTTGAATTCTCTCAATCCAAAACAAAAATTGAGTTTTTCCGTCCCATGTCAATACTTTCCTTGAAATAACTGGACCTATAAGTTCATATGTATGATATATTTCCTTTTCATTAACAACAAACTTGTTTTTGTAAACTGAATTTGGTATGTTAACAATCAAGCCACTAAACCCAATACCACGCCATGGTCCAAATCTCATGTTTAATACCGAACCCTTCCTCACAAATAGCTGCGGATACCCATTTGTGTCTATGAAATTATTATATATACCTGGTGAAGGATCATCAGGACTCTTCCAAGAGATCATATACCTGTCTAAACCAGTCACTAGATCTTTACCGAGTTTCATTCCTTGTAGAACCGTGTCACTAGGGTAATCATAACTTTGCCAAATTAAATTTTTCTTGGTACTGTATCCCTCCCATGCTACAAGATTTCCGTTATCAAGAAGCTGCACTTCCACTAAACCATTACTACTTCTCATACTTACAGTTGAATTGGATGACCAAACCGAGGTGTCCTCGCCTTTGAGAATCACCAGGTTCCCCTGCCTGTTAACTTTGAAAATACCGGATGTATCGTTAATTGGTGTCTCCCTGTTAGCAACCCATATGACAGTACCTGCAGAAATCTTCTTGTACCATATCCCTAGGTAACGATTCTTGGACTTTCCGGGGCTAAAAAAGCCCATCTCAAACATTTTTTCTTTAGAAACAATGTTTTCACCATCTCTGAGTGTTTGGTTTGCAGAGATGGTATCTAGCGCGACGCAGTCTGTTAGCAGCAGAAAAATCGAAGTAATCAAGAAGTATGTAAATGTAGAATGGTCTTCCATTGATGATTCAGATAAAAGTTAATAATGATGTTTAAATCATTTTTTGCCTCTAAAGAAATGTTTGACTTTTCACTTGTCATATAGTCAATGGTAGTCATTTTCCATTATTGAAAACATTGTTTTAATGACCTTTTTTCCTCCTGTCATCTACCCAATGATTTTATGTTTCATTCAACAAGTAACATTGTATATTTTGCTTCATTCTATGATTTTTAATATGATGCAATCACGCAAGGATTCATTATTGCCCCGCATCAGGAAAAACTCAATATTATGAGGGGTAAAGGCTGAATTTATGTAATATATAATTTCAAATTAACCGATGTACGCAACCTACATTTTTTATTCCTAAGATACGCAACATATTTTTAAATACTTACTAATCTATGCAATATTAACCAAAATGTGACTTGTTTGACCGGTTACCACTTAGAAAAGTTATAGTTTGGTCCTTTGTTGTTCGTGGACTTCCACCGTTAGTCCCTTTACATTTATTCATTAGAAAACTTAGTAAAACCTGACATTAATACACACATTTTTATACGCGCTATTATATACACGTTTTTATACGCGAGGAAGTCGAAACTTTGAGAGAAGATTTTCGCGTCAAAATTGACCCCGTAAACTCCGAAAATCTCGTGTTAAGTCAATGTCTACGTTCTCTACAACTTCCGTGCTTCATGTTTTTCATGTAAAATACATTTGGGTGGTCGAAAACCCGATTTTAAACTGTAACAATACTAGTATTTTCGGTAATTACTCAAATATAGACATTTGATACGTAAAATGTTATTAAACAAAGTGTAAAACTTATAAAAATAGTAGTATGATAAAAATAGAAAATTTAATAAGCGTAGACCGATTTCATTACGTATCTTAAATAAAAATTTAATAATGAAAATAAATTACGCGAAAAACATTCCGTTTAAAATTAACTTCAAACACGTATACGACAAAAACGTGTATAAAAACATGCGAAACAATATGTATCATAATGTTTGTATACAAACGTGTATAAAGACATGCGTATAAAAATGTTTGTATACAAACATGTGTATAAAAAAGTGAACAAAACTGTGTGTGTAAAAATGCGTAAAAAATATTTATATAATTGCGTGTACAAAATGTGTGTATAAAAACATGTATAAAAATTTGTGTACAAAAGTTAAGGTATCATTGTTATAAGTTTTTCTAGTGAAAAACTGTCAAACGACTAATGGTGAAAGTCCACACAGAGCACAAGGACCAAACTGTAACTTTCCTAAGTGGTAGCCGGTCAAACAAGTCATATTTTGGTCAATATTGCGTAGATTGGTAAGTATTTGAAAGTATTTGCGTATCTCAGGAATAAAAAATGTAGGTTGCGTACATCGGTTAATTTGAAATTGTATATTACATAAATTCAGCCTTTTCCCTACTATCAGGGGCGGAGCTAATGGGGGGACTAGTGGGTGCTTAGCCACCCCCAATGGACTTATCTCGCTTATTATTTATGTGTATTACAAGTCATTTTTCTACTATTACTACATTCAGCCTCCCCTAATATTATAAACTTTTGTCTTAAGGATGGTTAGCCTCCTTTAACTTAAAATCCTAGCTCCGCCCCTGCCTAGTATGAGAAAAACAATATGAATGTACATAAGCTCAAGAGCAAGAAATTGTGTATAGTTGGAGAAGCAAAGTATAAAAAAATGAATGAATTATTATGGACGACGTGATACACCAGAACTTTTTATCATACGTTTATACAAAGAAACAAGAGAAAAAGTGATAGTTTCGACTCGAGAAAAAGTTTCATTAATAATTAGATAATATAGGTTACTTGATCCTTTGAAGATGATATTGAAGCTATAAGAGTGAAAAGTGTGCCGTGTTGTTGGTGTGTTATCGGTATCTTTGGCATGGGCGGAGCCAGAAAAATATACGTGGGGGGTCAAAAAAAATTTGTGTGGCTACGACATAACTACATACACACACGAAGTGAGTCGTTTAATTCTTACATTACCTGCTGTGTTTTAATACTAATTAATACTAATATTAAAAAAAAAATTACTGGAGTACAAAAGTTAAGATAAAATAAAAATAAAAACAAAAGGACACTAACCATCCACGTGACCTAGTCATGCACTACATACTAAGACAAAATGTGTTTTATATTGATTATTGCTTTTCTATATTCACTATTCCTTCTTCTTCATCAACTTCCTTCTTCACCATTAAAAAAAAACCCAGCTCCGATCTATACTCGAAAAACTCGCTTACTTTGAGCTTCAGTTTAGATCAAAAATACGTTTTTCTGGGGGGTCAAATCACAAAAATATTTCAAATATCCAAAAAAATTACACTTACAACTTTTTTGGGTGGGGGGTCACTTGACCACCGTGACCCCCCCGTAGCTCCGCCCCTGATCTTTGGATACCAATGTTTGTGTCAAAATGCACCATATAGTTATGAAAAAGCAAATACAGTAGTAGTGTGTAACCAAACACCCATATTTTTTATTTTCAAGCAGAAAAAAAAAACAAACCTAAACAACTGATCAATAAATAAAAATAAAAAGATAGTGTCACAAACACTTGGCATCTTTATATAATTATCACTTATGACTTTAGGGAAATCAGTAAAATGCAAACTGAACACGACTCGAGTGTTTTGGCAAGGTCATGCAAGCAGAACTTTAAACTACATTGATGAACGATGTTGAAAGATCGGTCATAGAAAATGTGTCGTTGAAAATCACATTAACTCGGTTTGGTCAACAAAATCTTGCGAAAATTTCTCTAAGACAACAAAAGGATTTACACACCCCAAATGCTGTAAACTATTTCTCCCAAACATTTGGAGATTTCTCTTTGAACTCCAATGTTCCTACACTTCTTCACAATACAGGTAATAAAAATATCTCCCTAGATAACTTTGCACAGACAACAAAGTACATCAAATTCCTGGTCTCATGATTATGAACATCAAAAAATGAATAATATTGAAGGAAGCATTAGTCTAAGGATTGAAGAACATGCCTTATACGATCACTCTCGGCAGCTGCGATTGACCTTCCATGTAGGGTCAACAGCATGAACACAGGCACGTGCCCCTCCTAACCAAAATTTTCGTGTGTAAAATTTTCAGATTTTGAGGGTATTTTAGTAAAAGTGACCCTCCAAAATAATATCTGACAAAAGTTTCTGAGGCTACAAAACTATAGTCAAAGTCAATTTTTCGTTAAAGGGTACACAGTAATACAGTAATTCACATCACAATTCACAAGAAATAAAAGATAAAAAAATGGCTCCATGCCTCCATTACATTCATTAATCCACCGAATCTTCATTTTGTAAGTTTGTTGTATTTTTATATTGATTTATGTTTCTTTTTATGTGTATTGCTAGTTGCTCTTAATCAAATGATAGAGATAAAGTTATGGAACTAATCAACTTTTTATTGTGTTAGGAAATCAAAGACCATAGTTAATGTTTTTAGGGTTAATCTAATTTTGGTGTTTATCTACTTTTTACTGTTATTTATGTGCCGACGATGTTGTTGAGAAGCAATGATACGAGCTTTTCAAAGGCGGGTTTTAGGAATTGGAAAAAAGCCGATAAATTTCAGAATTCACATTGGAGGTGTAAATAGTTCTCATAATCAATGTCGACGAAAATGTGAAGATTTGATGAATGAAAATAAACACATTGAGAACTCTTTTTATAAGCTAAGTCTATACTATAAGGCGCCCGTATCGGTATGAATATTTGTATCGATGATGCGGATTTTTTTATGTGGTTTAACTTGTGCCCCCTCACAAATATTTTTCTAGCTCCGCCCCTGGTTATAAGAAGTGCATGCTGTCTGGAATCATACACCACAAGCATCTTCTGTGACTCTGACTGCTATTCAGTTTGGATCCCAATAGTAAAAGACTCGGCTTCATAGGTATCTTGATGGCATAAATGGATTTATTATTATTCTTGCGCTAGTTTGGTCATCCAAAACTAGTTCATGCGTTGAGCATTTGATTATGCTCCCAAGTTAATGAACATACTGAGACGCAAGTGAGTTTAGTCAGTTTACTTTCACATCTGACCCACAATATCGTTGAGTCCAATATTGGCTCTTGAACCCAGTAGTAGTGACTCTGGAATTTACATATAAGCACTGGAATTATAAGAATATAAGTTTGGATGTTTGTTTGGATGTTTGTTTATGTTGGAATGGTTAACCCAACAGCCCGAAGATCCATTTGCGAAAACCTAGAACACTGTAAACAAAATCGCAGAGCTAAAATAACGACAACCCAGAAGAATGAATCACTACAAGGTAACCAGACGATTAACTTTTATCGATTAATTATCGATTACAATGGAAAGAATAAAGATGCGAGTGTATCTTGTGCATCACCTCCTCACCTCCTTTTATAGGGTGAGGGGGTCGGTTACACACATAGGTCGACTAAGAAAGTCCGAGCCCAACCTTAGTCGACTTACATAGATCCTACACTTAGGTAACTCATACTAATCGTATATGTTAACTAGACTCGCCACTAACTCTAACAATTTCCACCTTAGTGACAAGACTAGTTAGCCCCGACACCAAGTATCTCCATGCAATACTTGAACTTCGGACCTGGAACCACCTTTGTAAACGCGTCAACTGCATTATCCTCCGTGCCTATCTTTGCCACTTCAATCTCTTTAGATTCCACGATCTCCCTGATGAAGTGATACCTCACATTGATATGCTTCGTCCTCTCATGATACATTGCATTTCTTGAGAGATGAATTGCCCCTTGATTATCACAATTCACAACTACTAACCTTAGGTTTATTCCAAGCTCGATTAGTAGACCTTTAAGCCAAATGCTTTCCTTAACAGCTTCCGTAAGCGCCATATACTCCGCCTCTGTAGTAGACAATGCAACAACACGCTGCAGAGTTGCTTTCCAACTCACAACACAACCATGAACCATAAACATGTACCTGGTTATCGACCTACCCTTGTCAGGGTCTTTAGCATAATCGCTATTCACGAAACCGTCAACATCCACATGTTTCCCTTGATCTCTACCATACACTAGACCTACATCGGCAGTGCCCTTCAAGTACTTCAAAATCCACTTCACCGCCTCCTAGTGATTTTTACCTAGATTCGCCAAATACCTACTCACAATGCTAACAGCGTACGCAATATCCGGTCTAGTGCAAACCATCAAGTACATTAAACTACCTACAGCATTCGCATATGGGACCTTACTCATTCTTTCCACATCCAAGTCACTCGACGGACAATCCTTCAAAGATGCCTTGAAGTGTGCTCCCAATGGCACAGAGACCGACTTGCCATTATCCACTCTGTAGTCATTCAAAATTTTCCGCACATATCTCGACTAAGACACCTCCATGGTTTGGTTACCCCTATCTCTGATAATCTCCATACCAAGTATCTTCCTAGCTGGACCAAGTTCCTTCATATCAAACTCTTTTCGCAGCAGTCCCTTGATATATTCGATCTCAAACTTGCTTTTACAAGCAATCAACATATCATCTACATACAATAGCAGATATATGTACATACCTGGTGCAAACTCCTTGAAGTAAACACAGCTATCAAACCCATTGCTGACCATATACACATCAAACCGTTTGTACCACTGCCTTGGAGACTGCTTAAGACTATAAAGAGATTTCTTCAACAAACATACCATGTTGCCCATTCCTTCTTCAAAACCAAGTGGTTGTCTCATATAAATGGTTTCTTCAAGATTACCATGCAAAAATGCCGTCTTCACATCAATTTGTTCCAACTCGTGATCTTCACAAGAAGTTAATGAGAGAATTACCCTAATAGATGTATGTCGAACCACAGGTGAAAGTACCTCATTGTAGTCAATCTCTGTTCGTTGTGTAAACCCTCGAGCTACCAGCCTTGCTTTATACTTTGGTTTCTGAACGCCTTCAATCCTTCTTTAATCTTATACAACCACTTGCAGCTTACCAGCTTCTGACCACGTGGTTGATCGACCAGCTCCCAAGTATGATTCTTCTTTAAAGAACTCATCTCTTCCTCCATAGCACGAACCCACTCATCATTTTCCGATGAATTAATCGTCTCCTGGAATGTGATTGATTCATGTGTATCTTCTTCCTCAACAACAGCAAACGCATAAGCTGTAATATCATCTTCTTCTATAGACCCCTGATGATCTAGACAATGATACATTACCTTCATTCCTATACCTCGTGGGTACAATAATTGTTCTCTTAGCTCTATTCCGCACCAGAACATAGTTGTCCAAATTCTATTGTTGAGGCATTGCATCTTCTACATCTTCATCTTGATCCTCATATTCATTCCCTAGATTTACCTTAGTATGAGGATCCACAGTTGGTTCGACCCGACTTCCTTAAAGTTCCACCTTAAACTCAATTTCATTTCCAGAATCTGCAGCACCAGTGCCCTTAAGAGTATCCTTATACATATGGCTCTCATTAAAGACCACATCCCTGCTTATGATTATCTTCGATTTAACATCATCCAACCTCCATAATCTGTATCCCTTCATACCCTCGGGATACCCCAGGAATATGCATTTAATAGCTCTGGGATTGAGCTTCCCCTGATTCACGTGTGAACAAGCAACGCAACCAAATATTCTCAACATCTCGTAATTCGCCGGATGTCCCGACCATAAATCCGTAGGTGTTTTCTTCTCCAATGTTGTAGATGGAGACTTATTGATTATATATGTTGCTGTCACCGTTGCTTCAGCCCAGAATGATCTTGGCAAACCAGACTCAATCAGTAAACACTTAACCTTGTCCAAGAGCGTCCTGTTCATTCGTTCAGCTAGACCATTCTGGTGCGGAGTTCCAGCAACCGTTAAATGTCTTGCTACCCCTCTCTCCTTGCACAAGTTATTAAACTCCTGATAACAAAACTCCAAACCATTATCCGTTCGTAGTTTCTTCAGTCTTCTGCCTGTCTAGTTTTCCACCAACTACTTCTACTCCTTGAACTTGCTGAACGCCTCACTCTTGTGTCTAAGAAAATAAACCCAAACCCTCCTCGAATAATCATCAACAATCGATAAGAAGTACCGGCGACCACTCATCGATTCCACCCGAGAAGGACCCCAGAGATCCGCATGGATATAGTCTATAACTCTATTTGTTGTGTGCTGACCTCGACCAAAACTTACCCTGGTTGATTTTCCAAGTACATAATTTTCACAGAATTCGAGCTTACCAAGACCTTTCTTCCCCGTTACCTCTCTTCTTTTGAGTTCATTCAAGCCTACTTCACTAATGTGACCCAGGCGGTTATGCCACACCTGCGCAAGACTTTCCTTTTCTTCTATACCAACACTAGCTTCGCCTGATTCAGCCCAGCCATCTAAAGAGTACACACAATTTTCCTTCAAAAGTTCCCGACAAAACCATCAAATAACCCTTGATCACTTTTACTCTTCCATTCTGTAACTTCACGGTATAGCCCTCTTAATCTAGAGTGCCCAAAGATAACAAATTTCTTTTCAACTCGGGAATGTAACGCACATTCTCAAGCACAAAACTTGAACCATCTTTCATTTGTACTCTCACCTTTCATGTCCCCCTGATGGTACATGCTCTATTATCACCGAGCAAACCATACCATCATCAAGCTCCTTAAAATCAAACAAGAAGTCCCTCTTAGGCGTCATGTGATAGGAACCACCAGAGTCCATGATCCACTCTAAGAACCTTTCTTCACTCACCGCCATCAACAAATCACCATTGTCATAACCCTTAGAATACGTCCCAGCGTCTTGTTTTGCATTCTTGTTGAAAAGCTAGTCGATTTCTTCTTGTTCCATTTTGGACAGTCGTTCTTAAGGTGATCATTAGAATAGCATATGTAACACTTTAGTTTATAAGTTCCTTTACCTTTTGACTTTGATCGCGAACTACCACGTCCTTGATTACCCCGATGCTCCGACCTCCCCCTTACAAATAACCCATCACCATCATCCTTTGCATCTGTCCTCTTCTTAAACTCCCGTGAATTGAGGGTAGACAAGACATCCTCCAAAGTGAGTGACTCCCTTCCATAAAACAATATCTTCACGAAGTTATTATACGAGGATGGTAATGATGTAAGTAACATGAGTGCCTGATCTTCGTCATCAATATCAACGTCTATGTTCGCCAACTCACCGATCAACTTATTAAACTCATCTATATGTTCAGATAGTTTCTTACATGGATGCATGTAGAAAGTGAACAGCTTCTTCTTCAAGTAAAATTTATTAGCTAAATACTTTGTCATATACAAAGTTTCTAACTTTAACCAAACATGTTGGTCCCTTGTCAATCGTTATTACTTATCAATCTTAAGTAATAACTCTTTGCCAAGACTCAAGTGTGTTGTTTTAACAATTGATAAGAACTACGAACAATTAAAAACAACAATACCAATAACTTTTCAACGTATAAACTTTTATTAGAATCAAATAAACAATCTATAACTAATAGGTGTGAAAACACCCATCCTTTTACCACTTAATTATAATAATAACCAAGCCAAAACGTGTATTTTATGTCGTAAATGTCGGAATTATGCGTGGTTTGTGTTTTTATTGTGTTTTAGGACCAACAGATGAAAAAGGAAGAAAACACGGGCTTTTATCGAAGAAAACGAGAAAAGACGAAGTCAAAAGATCAAGAGTGCAAAAAGAACGGAAGTCCAAGGCCTATTTTGAAGATTTATCGAAGAAAAAGTCTAAAGACGGAAGTTTAATGAAGTCGAAGAACCAAGTCTAATTAGAGAAGAAAATTATAAGACGAGTTCAAATTATATCGACAAATCCCGAGACGACGTTGAAAAAGACAAAGAATTTAAATCGAGTCGAGAACAAGAAGAAAGAGGGAAGAAAGTATCATTTTTTACTCCTCCTATAAATACCCTCCTAATGTGTCATTAGGAGGTGGTTAGAAAATTAGGAGTAGATTAGTTTTAGGATTAGGAGTAGATTAATATACTTTCTCTCTCTAGCTTTTCTTTAATGTTTTAATCTTTTTCATTAATCTTGTATTAGATCTTAATCTTTATCTTAATCAAGCTTTTCAATTAATCATTCTCATTCTTCCTTTCTTTATTATTAATTTTGTGTTGATTTAGATGATTATGTAGTTGCCTAATCTTGATGTTTATTGATTTATTGATGCTTTTGATTGATTGTGCTTATTGGTTTTTATGTGTTTGATTTTTATAGCTTATAGTGTTTTAGTGCTTATTGTGTTAATTTTCTTATTTTTAATTAAGTGCTTATTAGTTAATTTTAATAAAAAGTTATTTTTAAATATTTTTATTATTTAGTGTTTTTAAAAGTTTTTAAATTTGGGCTTACTAGCTTTTTCTAAAAATCAATTTGGTTAAGTTTCTAGATAAGTGCTTATTAGTTTATTTTATAAAAAGTTGATTTTTAATTTTTAGATTTATTAATATTTTTCAAGTTTTTGATTTGTGGTTGAATTAGTTTTTCTTAAAAATGTTTTAGATTAAGTTTTGTTTAATTGCTTATTTGATTTGTGCTTATTTTTTGCTTATTTTCTCATTATTAGTGTTACTGTATCTTTAAATTTTCATGTTTTAGGATTAGGGTTTATTATTCCGAACTTTGTCATTTCTCTGAATTTGTCACTTTTCTGAAATTGCCTCTTTTTCTGAAATTTTCCCTTTTTATGAATTTAGTTATTTTTCTGAAAAAACAATTATTCCGAAAAATGTTCTGAAAAGTATTATTTCGAAGATTTTTCTGAAAAAGTATTATTCCGAAGATTTTTCTGAAAAAAATTATTCCGAAGATTTTTTTCCTTTTTTCTGAAAATACTGTTTTTCCGAAATAACAACTATTGCGAAGAAGTATTATTTCTGAAAAGTCCTGTAGCTCTTTTCCGAAGAAACGATTTTTCTGAAACAACAACTATTGCGAAATAAATTTTATTCCGAAATTTTCTCCAAAATACACTGTAGCAAGCGAAGAGAATTATCATGAGTGCTTGGCTGCTTACATTTTTTCGCGCCAAATTGAGGTGCTTGGCTAGCAGCTTCCAGCTGTCTGCCTGCTAGCTTGTTTATTTATTAGTATTGTTCCGTAATTGTTTAGTTTAATCTGAAAGTTGTTCCGATTTTAATTTTGAAAGTTACGTATTTTTAGTTGAATTTTTCGTCTAATTTTAAAATTAATATTTTTTCGTAAAGTTCAAGTTTTATCTTTTATTTAGTACCCGTTTTAGGTTTTGCCTCGTTTAGCTTTATAGTACCATTTTAGTTTTATCTCTCCTTTTTCATTTAGTAAACTTTATTTTCGAGTCGATAGTTAATTTCGTCGTTTAATTTTATTTTTATTAATTGTTTCGCTTTAATTTACGATTTTTTTTGTTTCACTCCTTTATTATTTGTTATTTGTTTTAATTTCTCGTCATTTACTTTTTAATCATTTATAGCTTTATTTACCTTGCCTTTTACTTTAAAGTTTTAAAATTTTATTTTACAACAACGACCAATCTATTTCTTTTTCACAAAAAATGATTGAGTCACACTTTAAACCAATAGTCAATTGGAATTGAATCAGACGAACAAATTTTTATACTTGGCAAAAACCTTGTATCAAATGGCGCTGCTGCCGGGGAGGTGACATTGACCATTCTCTGATTGATACCTTTACGGATTTGCCGAATAGTGACCATCCATTGTCTTTAGGGGATGACAATTTGTCTCCTTTACCCACCCCACCGCCCGTGGATCACACCCTCACATACTTTTCGTATGTTGAGAGGACTTTTCTACCCTTCAAGACTTATCCTTCGGCCTCTCCTGTTGTATTTTCCTCCGGGAACGAGGACAAGGTCTTTGATCCCGGTATTACATTTGAGGCTTCCCCATGGACTATTTAATTCGGGGACGAGTCAGGCTCGTGACTCGGTGAACAAAAATAAGCGCTTTTTGGGAGGTAACCCATTTATCTATCCTTTTATTCTATTTTTCTAATAAGTGTAGGGGGAGACCCTAGTATGTGTTTGTTGTTTTCTTTCTTATCATGTGCAGGGATTCGAGCTTTCAAAGATCCATTCTTAATGACTTTTGACAACCCGTGATTCCGTGTACCCGTCTTCCCGGTTCTATCCTAAACTCTTTTGATTCTCTATTTTATATTTTCCAATATTTAAATAGGAATCACTTTAGTTGTCTCTTCCTTATCAAGATTTAAACAAAGTGCACAATGTCCTAAGTGTAGGGGAGTTTACTCCCACATGCTTAAACATTGAGGACAATGTTTATATTAAGTGTAGGGGGACTTCTATCGAAGTTAAGTGGGCTTTTTCTTGTTTTTGTCCTCATTTTAACCGGAAAATTTGATTTTTCTACATTTTTCAAAAATTTAATTCTATTTTGGCCTAGTTGTATAGTAGTATTTTCCTTTGTTATAGTTATTTTCTTTTTTTGCTAGAATAAATTTTAATAAAGTGGTTTTAATTTTTCAACGTCATGAATCTTTTGACTCAACCCGAGTTTACTTGTTCAAGTTTACTCTAGCTAGTATCCTTAACGTGTTTAAGTCAAGTTTTGCTAGGCTTTTATATAGGGAACTTTAAAACGCGAAAGTCTTAATTCTCACGGGTTAAGAACAAGAACTTTTCGCAAGTTCCTATAATTGATCCTAGAGAGTCGTTTATCAAGGGAACTTTAAAATGCGATTTCTAAACTTGAAAAATTCTAAGAGTTTGCAAGATCTTATAGATGACTCGAAAACCCAAAACTTTGATTTAATTGGCTAAGCATCCACGAGTCTCATTCCTTGAGATTTTAAATTATGGAGAACGAGAGATGATAGAGTCAATTATAAGTTTGGTATTCTTTCGTGAATTTATGTGAGTTGATTATAAGCCTGTTCTCCCATCGCTTGTTAATAAATATATCTGCAATAAATAAGGTTGTACGATTTGAAAAGTTACTTAGCTTCTAGCACAAGATCATTTAAAAGTTGCTCGGTATTGATTAGAGTTCATAGCCAAGGCATAACTTATTAAAGCGGGATGCGAAAATTGGCGAGTCCGAAAAGGTCATCACAAGACATGAGGGCTACATTTTGTTGCTAAGGATCCGAAGTGATGTGAAGAATCATTTATCAAAAATCAATATGAAGGATCAAGACACACGACGAAAAGCAAATACTCCCCTAAAGATCATGGAGAAGTCTATCCGAAAAGACCCTAACAAGCTATGAGGATAAATAGATCCAAGTCCTAAAAGGAGGCGGATCGTTTTATATCAAAATCCTAAATAAATATTGGAGAAAATGAAGAAGTCATGGTCCAAATATGAAGAATCTCTCAATAAGTTCAAGTGAAGAAATTCCTATTATGAAGAGAAGACCATTATTTCATGAACGTCTCTCAAGATTTGAAGTATGAAGTCGCTGCCAAATATCGGTCCGAGAAATGTCTCAAATCGTGAAGCGAGTTATGCCAAGATATGAACTTTATGAGGTCCTGAGAAGCAGATTTAAAAGATTTTGTCCTTTAGCTAACTATTGAGTATCCTTAATGTTTAGTATTTAATAAAGGCCAAGGTGGGTTAATTATGATGAGAAATGTAATCTGTGCTTTGAAATTAATGCATTCCATGAGAGCATTGCAATGGTCAAGTGTAGGGATTTGATAGGTGTGAAAACACCCATCCTTTTACCACTTAATTATAATAATAACCAAGCCAAAACGTGTATTTTATGTCGTAAATGTCGGAATTATGCGTGGTTTGTGTTTTTATTGTGTTTTAGGACCAATAGATGAAAAAGGAAGAAAACACGGGCTTTTATCGAAGAAAACGAGAAAAGACGAAGTCAAAAGATAATGAGTGCAAAAAGAACGGAAGTCCAAGGCCTATTCTGAAGATTTATCGAAGAAAAAGTCTAAAGACGGAAGTTTAATGAAGTCGAAGAACCAAGTCTAATTAAAGAAGAAATTATAAGACGAGTTCAAATTATATCGACAAATCCCGAGACGACGTCAAAAAAGACAAAGAATTTAAATCGAGTCAAGAACAAGAAGAAAGAAGGAAGAAAGCATCATTTTTTACTCCTCCTATAAATATCCTCTTAATGTGTCATTAGGAGGTGGTTAGAAAATTAGGAGTAGATTAGTTTTAGGATTAGGAGTAGATTAATATACTTTCTCTCTCTAGCTTTTCTTTAATGTTTTAATCTTTTTCATTAATCTTGTATTAGATCTTAATCTTTATCTAAATCAAGCTTTTCAATTAATCATTCTCATTCTTCCTTTCTTTATTATTAATTTTGTGTTGATTTAGATGATTATGTAGTTGCCTAATCTTGATGTTTATTGATTTATTGATGCTTTTGATTGATTGTGCTTATTGGTTTTTATGTGTTTGATTTTTATAGCTTATAGTGTTTTAGTGCTTATTGTGTTATTTTTCTTATTTTTAATTAAGTGCTTATTAGTTAATTTTTATTAAAAGTTGTTTTTAAATATTTTTATTATTTAGTGTTTTGAAAAGTTTTTAAATTTGGGCTTACTAGCTTTTTCTAAAAATCAGTTTGGTTAAGTTTCTAGATAAGTGCTTATTAGTTTAGTTTATAAAAAGTTGATTTTTAATTTTTAGATTTATTAGTATTTTTCAAGTTTTTGATTTGTGGTTGAATTAGTTTTTCTTAAAAATGTTTTAGATTAAGTTTTGGTTAATTGCTTATTTGATTTGTGCTTATTTCTGGCTTATTTTCTCATTATTAGTGTTACTGTATCTTTAATTTTTCATGTTTTCGGATTAGGGTTTATTATTCCGAACTTTGTCATTTCTCTGAATTTGTCACTTTTCTGAAATTGCCTCTTTTTCTGAAATTTTCCTTTTTTCTAAATTTAGTCATTTTTTCGAAAAAACAATTATTCCGAAAAATGTTCTGAAAAGTATTATTCCGAAGACTTTTCTGAAAAAGTATTATTCCGAAGATTTTTCTGAAAATTATTCCGAAGATTTTTTTCCTTTTTTCTGAAAATACTGTTTTTCCGAAATAACAACTGTTGCGAAGAAGTATTATTTCTGAAAAGTCTTGTAGCTCTTTACCGAAGAAACGATTTTTCTGAAACAACAACTATTGTGAAATAAATTTTATTCTGAAATTTTCTCTGAAATACACTGTAGCAAGAGAAGAGAATTGTCATGATTGCTTGGCTGCTTACATTTTTTCCGCCAAATTGAGGTGCTTGGCTGGCAGCTTCCAGCTGCCTGCCTGTTAGTTTGTTTATTTATTAGTATTGTTCCGTAATTGTTTACTTTAATCTGAAAGTTGTTCCGATTATAATTTTGAAAGTTACGTATTTTTAGTTGAATTTTTCGTCTAATTTTAAAATTAATATTTTTTCGTAAAGTTCAAGTTTTATCTTTTATTTAGTACCCGCTTTAGGTTTTGCCTCGTTTAGCTTTATAGTACCATTTTAGTTTTATCTCTCCTTTTTCATTTAGTAAACTTTATTTTCAATTCGATAGTTAATTTCGTCGTTTAATTTTATTTTTATTAATTGTTTCGCTTTAATTTACGTTTTTTTATTTGTTTCGCTCCTTTATTATTAGTTATTTGTTTTAATTTCTCGTCATTTACTTTTTAATCATTTATAGCTTTATTTACCTTGCCTTTTACTTTAAAGTTTTGCAATTTTATTTTACAACAACGACCAATCTATTTCTTTTTCACCAAAAACGACTGAGCCACACTTTAAACCAATAGTCAATTCGAATTGAATCGAGACGAACAAATTTTTATACTTGGCAAAAACCTTGTATCAATAACCCAATTTTTTTGCGGAAGAACAAAGTGGTTGAATGACAATGGGTAGTGATCTCCTCTACTTAAACTTCTAACCAAAATTAAATGTCTAAGCTCCAATCAAAACGTTCATATGCTTCGTGGCTATATGGTTTAGATGGTATTGAGAGAGAAAGGTTTTCCAGTGTTTTTACTCTTGTATTGGTTAACCATTTCCCTCTCAATGTACACTCCTTATATAGGCAGTGTAAAACTTGGGTTTACATTTGCATGTTTCAATGCATGAGTTATCCAGTGGGTGGTTGATGCCCATGTTGGATAAACAGTACAAAGTACATAATAAACTATTCTAGAAAAGATAAAGGTTGACTTATAGCTAACTATACAAGCAACCTACTTTGACTTAAAGTTATCTTTTCCCGCCTAATGCAAACCATCAAAATACTGAAGAGTCTTTAGTATTCTAAAGGAGATCGACATCATTCAGTTTGGTATTGTCAAACCAAACTGAACTAGAAGCTCTTCTTTAATACTTGTTCTTCAGCAACTAAACCGCCTAGTATTTGAAGCAAAGACTCCTTTAAGTTAACTATAAGAGGAAAGTTGAACATCCTTCAACAACATAGTCTTCAGTAGGAACTTTGTTCCTCTGGTCATCCTTCAGCAGACTAGCGTTACTGCTGAGCATGAAACACTTAGGGGGATTTCTTATTCAAAACCTAGAGTTGCTTCATGGTCAGTAAATACTGACCCAACAATCTCCCCCTATTTGGATATACAAATAGCCTAAGTCTAATGTCAGTAGTAAGTGAGCATAACAACTTCTTCTTACTTGAACTGAATAATAAAATACTTATAAACATCAGATAATCATTTATTCATAAACATTACAAATTACAACAAAAACAATACAAATAATTATTCAATTTTCCTTAGGCCTAAGTTCTTCAATGATGGGTCTGAATTGATGGATCTGAGTTTCTGTGGTCTAGTATAGCAAGCAAGCACATGCTGAAGGTTCAGTAGCATCAGTACGTCCTGAACCTCTATGTTGAGAGTAACCGATCCTTTGAACATTCGAGAGAAGTTCATTGTTCATTTCATCAAGGTCACAGATGCCCACAAAGTCCTGACGTTCACGATGGTTGAACATTATTATTCTCAATTCTAGTTCGTCTAGTACATGGCCAAGGAGATGATTTGAAACTGAACAAAGCCTTTGTATTTCTTTGTGGTGACAAAAATGTCACCCACACCAGGTTTGATCAGATTGGCTCTTTTGTTTAGCTCCAGTATAGGATATGGATCCTCTAGAGAAACTTGTGTGCTGATGTTCAGAATCTCACCCAGTTTTTCATGATTTCTCATAAAGTGCTCAATTCTGGTGCGAACTTCATCCCATCTCTTGGGTTTTCTTTTCTCAATCTTTACACTCATTTCAATCCATTCAGTGTAAGAAAGTTCTTTCCCTTGGAAGTTTTCTAGAATCTCATCAGTCCCACCGCCCCTATAGAACTTGAGATGAATATCACCTCTGCAAGTCAGAATATCGACATTTGTGATTGGTAAGAGATTTCTTCTGTTTAGCCTTGTTATACAAAAAATTTCATATAACATTTTCTTTTTGAAAAGACTTTCAACTTCAGCTTTCCCTATTTGTTCATACAAGCTCAGCTTTAGATCTCTTAGCTTTTCTTCTTGCTGAAGCTTGTAAAATTTGTCAAGTTCTTCTTGAGTGTCCACCCCAGCTTTGATCAGTCGACCATTCAGTGTAAAATCTCCTTTGTTCTTGGGTATAAAGGGAGGTGTACCACTATCGGTTGTTTCCTCACTTGTGGTCAGTCCATCCACCTGATCATCCTTGGCTGATGACTCCCCCTTAGCCTTTGCTGGGCTCTTCTCAGTAATGGTGACTCATAGACAACAGGTTGTTTCTGAGCCTTCTTTTGGGCATGTTTTTGGAAGAGCTGCTGGATGGTGATTTTCTCCACCTTAGCAGAAGACTGCCCAACAGCTTCTAATGACCCACCAGTAGGGAAGAGACCACAAATATGATCAAGAGTGGAAGATACCTTGGCTAGCATTGCTGGAACATTTTCATGTGCATTCAGTTTCTGCTGAACCTTATTAGATAAGGTCAACTTCTGTTTCTCCAGCAACGCCACTCTATCTTTTATCTTTGACACAGAGTCACACAATTTATTTACTTGGCCAGACAGTGGTGTGAACTCTGGTGGAAACTTCATGGTAGCACGGTTGAGGGAGTCTATAAGAGATGACATTTATTGCTTTAGGGAAGTGGTGGTGGCCACATCTTTGACTAATGGCTTTAAAGCAGCAATGATGACATCTTTGATTTGATCAGCAGAAGGAGGAATTGGTCTTGCTTTAAGAGTTGTGATTTAAGCATCAGCAAGCACCTTTTCTTCCTTCAGTTTAGCCACCTGTGATTGAAGAATTAACACTTGATTTGTTAATTCTTTTACCTGTTCAGATCTGGGGGATGGTGGATTTGGTGTTACATCAGCAGTCTCTTCATCACTGTCATCAAGATTGACTGGAACTCGTTCACTGAAACCAAGCTCTTTCTCCAAATCATCACCAGACATACTAAACACAAATGAAGGCAAGTGTCCCACTTTGGGGCCAGTAGTGAGATGCACTCCCTTTGGTGTCTGCTGAGCATCACCTCTAGTGTGAGGATCAGTTTCAAGTCCTTCACCACCAGGGTTGGTTTTACCTGATGGATCTTGAGAAAGAGTCCCTGATAAGATAAGATCAATGATAATGTTTTTAGTTCCTTCAGTAGGACCCTATTGTGGGGGGACTACATCATTAGAAACAGATAGGCCAGGGTCAGCGTCAGCTGTTGTATTTGCTGACGCCTCATTCCTTGATTCAGACTCAGAGTGATAAATGATAGAAAATGGTAATGAATTAGGAATTGTATTCAGATTTAAATTACTTACCAATGCTGACTCCACACTACTGAGCTGAGGGTGAGCTCCATCTTCACCCTTCTCTCCTAAAGAAGTTGAGAGGAGGGTTGCCTTCTAGGCCTCTTTATGCCTGTCACCTCCAGCAGAGACTGAAGGTGACGGTTGGCTTGGGTTTTTTTCCTAGGCCAAGGACTTACGTTTCTTCACAACTTGGCCTTGAGGATCATCAGCAACCTTCTTCGAGGAAGATTGTGTGAGGGCTTTCCTCTTTCTGGACTGATGTCTAACCTTCTCAATATTAACAGACGTGTGCTTCTGACGAGGTCCAGAGGAAGCTCCAGGCTTTTGCCCTTCAGATCCCCTTCTCCAGTTGGAGAAGTGTCTTGTGGAGCTTTGTATACTACTGGAGCATTTGCTGAGCAGATGTACAGAATGGGTTGTGTAAGAGGAGGATCAATGGTGCTGACTGGAATGTTCCAGCGAGTAAGATCAAAGGGTCGAAAGTCAGTTTATCTCCATTGATTTTAGAAAAGTCATCACCAAGATGGTCAACAAAGAGGAAAGATAGAAATCTGGTGTAAACAATGTTTTTCTCTCTTGTCTTTTTCTCCAGCTTCCCATGGAGATCTTCAAATATAAGCCTCCCAAAACCACATTTTATTCTCTTGGCCAAAGAGTATAAAATAATAGCATCCTTTTGGTTTATCTGGTCAAGGCCTCCAGTCCCCCCCGCCCCCAAACACTCGATGAGAATTGTCATCAACAATTTCCACCTTGGTGGCAAACAACTCCTTTTTAAACCCCCTTCTTAGTGATCTCTTCAGTATACCCAATTTCTTTAAATAAATTTTTAATAATCATGAAATCATTAAGTATAGCTTCATAGTTACTAGGGTTTTCTATATAGTTTAGACCCAAAACCCTTCTAAACAGTTTTAAACCAAATTTACCATGGATCCCAGCAGTAGTAGAATCCATCTCAATGGATTTCTTGTTGTTAGAAGCTTGTGCTGTGAACCAAAATTCTTTTAGAGCATTTTGAAACATCATTCTAGGATCCTTAAACAATTCATCTCTTAAAACACTTTTGGACAAGTAAGTCATTACTTGATCCCCAAGAACAGATTTAATGGTGTCTGGTTTGATTAAAGTGACATTGTTGGGTTTGAAAAAGATATCTTCGATGGGAAAATGACATGAGTGGATGGGTTGAGTGTGATTTCTGCAACTTTTTGTGAAGAAGATTCAGCCATTGTTGTTTTTGTGTGTGTGTTTCTTTTTTAAAGAGAGAGAGTTTGTGTGTGTGTTTTTTTTATGAAAAGATTTGTAAGCGTGGAATGAAATCCAATTGTAAAGGATAACATAAAAACTTAGACTGGTTTGTAAAAAGTTTTTAAAACCATTTGAAAAAAAATTAAATCTTTTAGGGTTTCTTTTGAACATTTGGCACAAACTCTCTCATTAATGTTCTGCAAAAAGGTATGATTTTCTGTTGCTTTAAATAGTGAAACGCCCCATGTGTCAGGGAGTTGTTAACTGTGGATGGGGACGTTTGAAATTTCCTTAATTAACAAATTACACCTTTTAAAAGAATGTTTGTTTTATTCACAAGAAAATTCAATGCCATTTAATACTTTTCGTCACATGATTGATTTGTTTTAAAAGCTGTTGCTTAGATATGTTGAAGCTGATGTCTATACTTGTGAGCTTCAGTGCGTCAGATGAGGCGACAAAACCCTATATACATGTTCACATAAGTGAACAAGACATATGACATTGCATGCTCCTCTACTCAGGCCTAGCTACTCAATTGTATTAAAATTTTGTTCAGATTTTGCTGAAGAAAAGAACTTTGATGACTGGTGATCATTTGTTCAGCTTTAGTGAATCAGATAAGGCGACAAAACATCATATACACAATCACATAAAGTGAGATAGACACATGAAATTGCACACTCCTTTACACCAGACACTGCTACTTAGCGTTAATCAAAACTTTTAAGAAATGTTGAACCTTTAAGCTTCTTCAGTGAATGCTGAAGGTTCAGGTTTTGTATCATCAATGTTCAGCATACAAAACTCCATTATCAATCTTTTGAAAGTTGGTTCATCTAGTGGTTTGGTGAAGATATCAGCCAATTGATACTAAGTGGGGATGAAATGTAATTCAATGTCCCCTTTCACAATATGATCTCTGATAAAGTGATATCTGATATCAATGTGTTTTGTTCTTGAGTGAAGGACTGGATTGTTGGATATTGTAAATAGCACTAGTGTTATCACAAAAGATTGGTACCATTTCATATTCTATGTCATAATCCGCCAGTTGGCTTTTCATCCAGAGAACATTGGCACAACATCCAGCAGCTGCCACATATTCAGCTTCTGTTGAAGACATGGCAACTGTTTGTTGCTTTTTAGCACTCCAACACATAAGTTTGCTACCTAGCAATTGGCAAGCACCAGAAGTGCTTTTTCTGTCCGTATTGCATCCAGCATAGTTAGAATCTGAATATCCCTTTAATCAAACCGTGAGGATTTGGGGTACCAAAGACCTAGACTTGGTGTACCTTTTAGGTATCTAAAGATTCTCTTTACAGCAGTAAGGTGTGATTCCTTTGGATCTGCTTGGTATCTTGCACAAAGGCATGTAGAGAATTGAATGTCAGGTCTGCTTGCAGTTAAATACATGAGTGACCCAATCATACCTCTATATTGAGTCTCATTGACTGATTGTCCATTGAGATCAGGTCATAAGTTGTTAGGGTGTACCATTGGTGTTTTCACTGAAGCACAATTGATATCATATTTCTTCAGCAGATCCTTGACATATTTTTCTTGATTGGTGGAGATGCCTTGGTCAGATTGTTTAATCTGAAGACCAAGGAAGTATGTGAGTTATCTCATCATACTCATCTCAAACTTGCTTGTCATAAGCTTGGCAAATTGTTTGCATAGTTTCAAGCTTGTTGAACCAAAGATGATGTCATCCACATAAATTTGTACCAAAATGGTGTCGGTTTTAGATTTATAGATAAACAAGGTGCTTGTTGGGAATAAATTATAGCTAGTCTACTTGAGCGCTGACAAGAGTAAAACAAGCGTTGACAGGAGTAAAACAAACGCTGACAGATCAAGCGTTGACAAGACAAAGTCAAGCGTTGATACACTGAAGACAAGCACTGATGGAAGGATATACTCTACGCGTTTATTGTATTCTAGATTACTTCTAGTAAAGATAGGAACAACAATGTATTTTCTATATTTATCTTTACCTAGAATAGTTGATACGTAGATTATTGTACAAGGCTTCTTATGTCTATAAAAGAAGACCTTTAGGTTAATGTTCTATATAAGTTGTCGTTCGATAAACTACTTTCATTGTAAGCAAGTTTGATATCGTTAATCAAAGTGAAAGTTTGTTTACATCATTGTGTTCTTGTTTAAGTGTTAATTCCGCATAACACTTAGATTGTCATATACATATACAAAGGTTTCTCTAAGTGTATTACTTGATCTAATCTCGTATACATAAAGCTAAATCGATCTAAGTTTGGGATCAACAAGTGGTATCAGAGCTTGTTGAGAAACTTTTGATCTTAAAGAACACAAGAACCCTAAAATCACCAAAACCCTAATTTTCACAAACCCTAAAACATCATGTCAAATCCAGAAGTAACCTCCTCCTCCTCACCTTTACCAAACATCAAGATTCCTATGCTTGGTGCAAACAACTTTGAACTATGGAAGTTCAACTTTGAGCAATACCTGGGAATCTATGACTACACTCTCTGGGAGATTATTGAATATGGAAACACATTCAATAAAGCTGAAAAGATTGCTACTGCCATTGCTACAAGATCTGTTGTGGCTGGATGTCCAGAAGCAGATAAGCATGAAAAACCTGGTGATGGTAGAGCTGTGTCAGCTGAAGATATAGCAAAGAAAAGGGTCGACATGAAAACCCTAAACATACTAAAACTCTCTTTGGGACAAGAGAATCAGCATAAATATAGAGGGTATGAGTCTGCTAAAGACCTTTGGGTAGCTCTTGAAGTTGCATATGCTGGTAATGAGGATACTAAGGAAGAAAAGAAGAAGCAACTCATGCATGAGTATGCTGTTTTCAAGGCTCAACCTAATGAGAAGCTTAGCAGTGTGAGAAGAAGATTGCTTGACATTACAAGCAAGTTGTCCTTCATGGGGACACAAGTTGGTGATGTTGATATCATTGCCACCTTTCTGAAAAGTCTTGGTGATGCATAGAAGATTGAGGCAAGATCTATTCTTGCCAATAACACTTACAAAAGCTCTACCTTTGATGATATCTACAACAAACTGAGGCTTTTGGAGAATGACACTCTTTTGGATCATGGAAGAAAGTCTACCAATAGCAACATGGCCTTCTTCTCACATAGTGAAGGTCAATTCAATCAGAAGGACTCTTACATGCATCCAGTTACTAGATCAGCATGTATCAACGCTGGAACATGTCATGTCAATGCCTCATATTCAGACGCTGACACATACAAAAGTGACTCACCAAGAGTTAAACCTGCTGGTTTGGATCTAGATACTGTATGTGCTTACATTGCATCCTTGCCCAATGGTTCAGTGATTACATATGAGGACCTTGAGCAAATAAGTGATGAGCACTTGGAGGAGATGGATATTAAGTGGAACATGGCTCTTGCTAGTATAAGAGCAAACAGGTGGAATAGAAGGTTTAAGAAGAAGATGACCTTCAATGCAAATGACACTGCTGGATTTGATAAATCCAAAGTTGAGTGCTACAATTGTCATCGTATTGGGCACTTCATGAGGGAATGCAGATCTCCAAGAAGATCTGATGCTGGCAAACCCTCAAGTCAAATTGTTAAGGCTCAGGATCCTAAGGCCATGGTTGCAGTGCAAGACATTGATGGTATAGGATGGGATTGGAGCTATTTGGCTAAGAATGGGGAAGAGGATAAAGCTTTGGTTGCTGAAATAGAAGAAGAAGAGCATGTTCAATATGCTCTCATGGCACACTCCTCCTCTTCATCAGACAATGAGGTATACGATGATTCTTTTTGTAGTAAAGGTTGTAGAGTAAATACTGAAAAACTCAACAAAGAGATTGCTAAATTGTTAGATGATTTGAGTACTGAAAGATGCAAACTGTCTAATTATCAAATTGCTCTCACTCAAACTAAGAAGACAGTTTCTAAGTACAAGAAAATGGAATTTGATTTAAAAGATAAAATAAATATCTTAAAACATGAGTTAAAAACCAGTAATGATGTAATGAACATCATGGAAAGGGTTAATGCTGATATACAGGCTAGGTTAGATGAGGCCATTAAGAATAAAGATAATGTTGGCCTTAAAATTCAGAGATTTGATAGGGCCACACAAACCCTAGGAGAATGTGTGAATAAACAAAGGGATCCTAAGGACATGACTGGGATTGGGATGAAAGACTACTCTGTGGTTCCACCAGCAGCTGGTGACTTCTATGGTGTCCAACAAAAGGACCTATCTTGGACTGGTTTGCCAGAACTCTAAGAGAAGGAATTCATTCCTCCACCAAGAGTTGTCACTCCAGTTGAAGAGTATCAACAAAAAATGATTGACTTAAATGAATGGAAGAAAGCTAACCCTACCTTATTTGTTAAGGGTGGCCTGCTATGTGAAAGTCCTAATGAGTCAACTCCCATTAAGGTCACAAACCCAATCACTGGTAAAGCTGTTGACCTTGGCTCAAACACTGATAGAAAACCTAGCATTAAGTATGCAGAGATGTATAGGAATACTAGGTCACCTAAGAGCCAAGTTAGCAATGATGGAACAGGCTTTTTCTCTTCTAGACCCAGGGTTGTGTCTAAGAAAGCCTGTTACACTTGTGGTAGCTTTTCACATTTAGCATATAAGTGTGTCAACGCTCCCAAAGTCAACGTTGTTAGAAAGTCAAACGTTGTCAGACCCAAACCTTGTGTGTAGCAAAGTCCACAAGATGTTAGACCTTCCCTATTCTTTACTAGAGGGTCTAACACTCATGGACAAATACCATTTCAAAAGACAAATACTTGGTCTAATAGGCAATGGGTTTCTGTAGCAAACCCTAGGTTCAACGCTGATAAGGGAAATTTCAGCGTTGACAAGACCAAATCCAACGCTGACAGAAACGGGACCAGACCTAAATATTTGCAACCACTGGGTAAGGGGTCCAAAGCTTCTTCAAGCTTGACATGGAGACCAAAGAAAGATCAAAACCCTAATGATAATGGGATTTCAATGACCTGCAACAGATTTAATTACATTTCAAAGGTCATTACAAAACCTATTGGGGTTAACTGGGTATTTCATCCAAAAAGGGATGAACAAGGGGTTGTTATAAGAACCAAGTCTGTTCTTGTTGAACAACTAGATGAATCCAAGTCTGCTAAGGCTTGGGTTCCCAAAGAAAACTAACTTGTTTTCTTTATGTGCAGGGCATTCAAAGACAGGTCAATGATTATGGATATTGGGATAGTGGATGCTCAAGGCACATGACAGGGAAGGAAGATTATTTGACCAACTTCACTCCCATTAAGGATGGTGATAAGGTTTACTTTGGAGGCGGATATGGTACTATCACAGGCAAAGGAACACTTCTCACCAAGAACTTGCGTTTTGAGAACGTATTTCTGGTAAAGGAACTTGATTACAATCTTTTTAGTGTATCACAAGTTTGTGATAACAAAAATAAAGTTCTGTTTACTGATACTGAATGTTTGGTGTTAAGCAAGGATTATAAGATCCCTGATGAGAAATATATTGACTATAGAACACCTAGGCATAAAGACATATACAATGTGAATCTGAATGGGATTAGAATGAATAACAATATGTCTTGTTTTTATGCTAAAGCTTCAGTAGATAAAAGTAATGTATGGAACAGGAGACTAGGGCACATAAATTTTAAGAATATAAACAGGCTTGTGAGACTTGGCTTGGTTGATGGTTTGCCTGAAAAGGCCTTCCACAATGACCACTCTTGTGTTGCATGTCTTAAAGGCAAGCAGCACAAGGTCTCATTCAAGTCCAAACAGGTGCACTCTAGTACTAGACCTCTTCACTTGCTTCATATGGACCTCTTTGGTCCAACCAATATAGAAAGTTTGAATGGTAAGTCCTACTGCTTTGTCATCACAGATGACTTTTCTAGGTTTACTTGGACTTTCTTTTTAGCTATGAAGAGTGACACAGCTGACACTTTAATTGATTTTATCACTCAGATTGAGAAGAAAACAGGAAATGAAGTTAAAATGCTTAGGAGTGATAATGGTGATGAATTTAGGAATAAAGTGTTAGATGATTTTTGTGCCAGGAAAGGAATTACTAGGCAATTTAGTGTTGCCAGAACCCTACAGCAAAATGGGGTTGCTGAGAGGAAAAATAGAACCCTAATTGAAGCAGCCAGAACCATGTTGGTTGATGCTCATTTTCCTATAGCCTTTTGGGCTGAGGCTGTTAATACAGCTTGCTATGTTCAAAATAGAGCATTGGTCAACAAGATACAGAACAAAACACCTTATGAGTTACTTTGGGGAAGAAAACCCAATATTGGTTTTCTCAGACCTTTTGGTTGTCATGTAGTGGTTTTAGATACTAGTGATGCCTTAGGTAAATTTAGTGCAAAAGGTGATGAAGGTTACTTCATGGGGTATTCAGTGCAGAGCAAGGGATATAGGGTTTATCTTAAAAAGGAAAAACGTATACTTGAAAGAGTAGATGTTAGGTTTTTAGAGAATAAACCCAGTGATCCAGAAAGTGGTCCAAATTGGTTGTTTGACTTGGAACCTTTATCTAGGACTTTAAATTATATGCCTGTCACTACTCCAGACATTGTGAAGGTAACTTCAAATGTTGTGGAAGAACAAGTTGTTGATGTTTCAGGTACACAGGTTCATGAGAAGGTTGGATCACAAGCAGAAAAATCATCTCCTATACAAGAGTATGTCACAATTCCCATATGGACAGATGCTTTTGTTGCTGTTGTTGCTGCTGCTGGAAAAGATAATGGTGATCCCTAAGTACCACCAAATAACAACATGCATGGTCCTTCAGGCGCTGACAAAGGCAAATCAAGTGCTGACAAGACCAATTCAAACGTTGATGGCTCAGACGTTGACAACAATTCTTCAAACGTTGTTAGCCCACCCGCTGACAACCAAGGTTTAGGCGTTGACAACACTTTTGCACATCTTTTCTCTTCTACATTTGAACAAGGTGAACCTTCTAATTTATATGAAGAGGCTCATCCTCATATTGATGAAAGAGAGTCTGATGAAGATATTGGCAACATGGAGAATGAGGTTGAGGATACCAGACTTTTTGAAGGAGGAGTTTTCACTTCTACTATGAAGAATCACCCTACTTCTCAAATCATTGGTGATGTTATGTCTTCTGTTCAGACTAGAAGATCTCATCAAGGTCTTGGTGGATTTATTGCCAATATACACAAGAAGGTTGATACCCCTCTTGTACAAGCATGTTTGTTTGCCTGTTTTCTGTCACAACAGGAACCCAAGAAGATATTTGATGCTCTCAAAGAACCAAGTTGGGTGGAAGCAATGCTGGATGAGCTTCACCAATTTGCAATTCAGGATGTTTGGGAGCTGGTTGATTGTCCCAGATATGTCAGACCTATAGGGACAAGATGGGTTTTAAGAAACAAGAGAGATGAAAGGGGTATTGTGGTCAGAAACAAGGCAAGATTAGTGGCTCAGGGATATACACAAGAGGAGGGGATAGACTATGAGGAGGTCTTTGCACCAGTTGCAAGGATTGAAGCTATTAGGATCTTTTTAGCCTATGCATCCTGCATGGGCTTCACTGTCTATCAAATGGATGTCAAGAGTTCCTTCCTCTATGGAACAATTGTTGAGGAGGTATATGTGATGCAGCCTCCTGGTTTTGAGGATCCAGAGATTCCAGACAAAGTGTATAGAGTCAAAAAGGCTATGTATGGACTTCATCAAGCCCCAAGAGCATGGTATGGTACTTTGTCTACTTATTTGGTGGACAATGGATTCAAGAGGGGCACCATAGATCAGACACTATTTACTAAGAAGAAAGGTAAGGATGTGTTGCTTGTTCAGGTCTATGTTGATGACATCATTTTTGGGTCTACTGATCCAAAGATGAGTGAGGATTTCTCCAAGCTTATGACAGACAAATTCAAGATGAGTGCTATGGGGGAGATGAACTTCTTTCTTGGTTTACAAGTTCAGTAGAAAGAAGATGGTATCTTCATCTCCCAGGATAAGTATGTGGCAGAGATCTTGAAGAAGTTTGGCTTTTCTCCACATGAAAAGAGGGATACTACTCCTATGGATAGAGAACACCCTTGGGGAAAGATTGGAGATGGGAAAGATGTTGATGTCAGGCACTATAGATCCATGATTGGATCATTGATGTATCTTACAGCCTCCAAACCTGACATCATGTTTGCTGTGTGTGCTTGTGCACGCCATCAAGTGACTCCCAAAGAATGTCACCTTTATGCTATGAAGAGGATCTTTAGGTACCTAAGATGCTATCCTAGTCTTGGTTTGTGGTACCCAAAGGATTCACCATTGGAGCTGATTGCATATTCAGACAGTGACTATGGAGGTGATAAGTTTGATAGAAAATCCACAACTGGTGGATGTCAGTTTCTTGGGAGCAGGTTGATAGCTTGGCAATGCAAGAAACAAACAGTAGTGGCTAATTCTATAACTGAAGCAGAGTATGTGGCTGCAGCTGCTTGTTGTGGACAAGTTTTGTGGATTCAGAACCAGCTGTTAGACTATGGGTATAATTTCATGCATACATTGTTGACAATAACAGCACATTATGCATTATTAAGAATCTTGTACATCATTCTAAAACTAAACACATAGAAATTAGACACCATTTTATAAGAGATTGTTTTGAAAAGGGTTTAATACAACCAGATAGAGTTGACACAGAAGAGAATGTGTCAGATTTATTAACTAAACCTTTTGATGCTGGGAGGTTTCAATACTTGGTAACAAGTATTGGGATGATCAATCTCACATAATATGTGTTTTGGAGTCTTTTTGTAAAAATATGTACAGGATAATGCATTGTTATTGGTCTTTTTGAGGATTTAGATTTTCCACTATATTTTTCTAAAACTAACAAAGGTTGCTTGAACGCTGATAAGTGTTTTTGTAACGTTGTCAGCAAAATATTTGTCTAACGCTGACAAAGCTTCCTTCAACGCTGTCATGTGTTATCGGGGCGTTGTCAGCAACAATGTTAATTTTGTAGTTTTCAATCTAAATGTGCAGGTGGTGTTAGCAGTATACCATTGGATACAGAGTTGCTTATGGATCATTGGAGAAGCATTTGGGCATGTTTTTATTTATGGATGATGGTTGGAATTTTTAATTCCTATCTTGACATAAATTTTTTATGTTCATGCATGTTTTTAGCAACATATGTATCATAGTTTAAGGGGAGGTTTTAGGAACCTTTAGGATGTTTGGGTATCCATATGATACTCTTATCACAATTCTAGATTGTGTCCACAGGTGAGTATGAGTTAGTTTTACTAAATCATGAGGCACTGTAGCATGCAAAGTTGATATACTATGCATGTTGCCAAGACATTTTTGGCCTAGAATTGGTTGTGGTCTGTTGGGAGACTTGGGAATGATTTTGTCATGGGATTTACCTGGGAGTAACAAGGGAATTTATAAGGTAACTTAGTTGTTAAGAGTTTTGGTTAGCAAGGGACACTAGAGGACTGTTATGTCTATCTTGCATAAGCAAGTGTGCATAACTGGACAGTGCTTGCCGCCCTATAATAATTATCAACTTTTTGGTTATCTTCTCTAGGATAAATTACTTTGTTAAGGTCATTTTTCATTTTTAAACATTTTTATTTTTGACGCTGACAAGTATTTTTCCAAGCGTTGTTGTGACCAATTTTGACGCTGACATGGCTATGGCAAACGTTGACAAGAATATAGTCGTTGGGCGTTGATAGGTTATTTTTGACCGTTGACACTCAATGGGACCTACCCAGTTGTTACTTTTTGACATATTTTTAGGCCGTAATTTTGGGAGTTGATATCTTTCATTTAATGCATGAGATAAACTTATACTTTTTCAATATTTTCATGATTACATTTTGAAAATACTTACCTATTTTTGGGCTAATCACATGCATTTTCTTCTCCTATATATTTGGCTCCTATTTTTAAACAAGGTACCTATTATTCTTGTCTAACACAATTTTCTCCTATAATCTTCATCTTTATCACTCATTTTAACAGCTTTCAACAATGGCACCAAAGTTTAAACCATCTGATTTGGAATTGGGGTTCAGAAGTCAACACAACATGGTAGCATATCTTGAAGCTGATGATACTCTGTTTCCCTAATACACGCAAATGGTGGCGTATTTGAATGCATCTCCCATTAGGTATGCTCTTTCTCATACACCACTCATTCCTGTCACACATATTAAACAGTTTTGGAACAATGTTAGTTCCTCAACAGTTAATAGAGTGACTACATTATCTTCTATTGTTCATGGGAGAACTTGGGTGGTTACTGAAGCTTTGGTACGCCAAGCTTTGCATCTTGATGATGCTGATGGTATAACCACCCTCCCCATTAGTGAAATAGAACAAGGACTAAGGGTTTTTGGTTATCCTTTTCCTGATGAAGGAACTTTAAATAAATATCATAAACAGGAATTTCCCCCAGCCTGGAAGTACCTAATACATGTCCTCTTACTATGTTTGAGTCCCAAGTGCACTGCACACAATGAGATCAATAGATCTATTGCCAGTGCTATTGTGTACATTGCTACTGGGCAAAAATTTAATTATTCCAAAACGATTTTTGAGGGCATGTGTAAAAATAAAGGGAACAAAATGACTTTAGCTTATCCCAGATTTTTACAAATGGTTTTTGATGTCCAAGGTTACTGCACAAGGGATCATGATGATTTTTATGAGATCCCTGTGCAAAAGAAAGCAATTTTTACAAAGATGAACTCACCCCCACATCGTGACCTACCCCTAACCCAAGCTATGCTTGCTGTCATTGCAGCAGCACAACCACAACCAGACCCACAACCCCAACTTGACCCAATACCTGAACCATTACCTTCACCACATCATATGAAAATTGACCAAGAACCCTTCGACGCTGACACATTAAATGTTGGCGTTGATGTGCCTATTTCAAACGTTGACACCCATCCTTCACAGTCCCAAACACCCCTTAACCAACCCACATCCACCCAATCTACATCTTCTTCTCCCCCAACACAATATAGGTTACAAAAACACCATAGAACTACTGGAGTGTTCTCCTCTAGTGGTCCTAGCCATGTAGTAGAGAGAACCACCACCACAAGTGTGGTTGGTGTTATGGATGAGGCTGGGACTATTAATTCTGGCTTAGAAGCTGGCCAAGACAGTCCTACCATCATTAAGACCTCATCCATGCCCAATGAATCTACCTTGGGAGGTCAAATACCCATTTTAGAAGAGGGCAGATTGGAACCAATGACCCTAATGGAATTGACGGTTGTCTGTATGAGCTTACAAAAGCAAAATGCAGACTTGGTACAAGTTGTCAGCACACAAGGCCTTGAACTCAAGCAATTGAGGGAGAGGATTGTTATCTTGGAGACTGCTAAGGAGAGGGATGGAGGAATCTTCCAAAGGGGAGGATGAACAAATAAATATCAGTGATAAGGGCTCTCATGATGGTCAATCTTTGGATGTTGCTGAGGCCCTCACAACTTTGAAGAAACAGACAGGTTTTGATACGTCTCTAGTCTCTCCTATAAACTTAAATTTATCATTTACAGCCATGTTGGAGGAAATCACAAGGGGCGCTGAGACAGGAAATTTGAGCGTTGACAAGGAGAATTTGAACGCTGACATGCGTATTTTGGGCGCTGACAAAGCAAAAGTGAGCGTTGACAGACCTGCAAATGAGGTTGATGTATCCCTGTCATCATCCATCATCAAAGAGGTTTCTTCACAGGTATTACCATCTACCTTACCAACAATTGATCCATTAGATAAGGGTAAGGGTATTATGGTAGAAGAGGTTGTTCCAAAGAATGCAGCACAAATTGAATTTGATAGAAGGTTGGCTGCACAAATTGTGGAACAAGAAAGCAAGAAGGGTGTGAATCACCTTTTGTTATCACTTCAGAAGAACAAGAAGGAAGTGATGAGGCTAGTTCAGACTCAAGTGTTATGATCATAGAACAACCAGAAAGACTTGAGTATGGTGATGAGTTGGCCAAAGAGAAATTGAGTGAGTTGAAATTGCAGGTTGATTTTGATATACCAGAGGTGGTTCAGATGTATCATGCTTGGGAAGATAAGTGCATAGAGAATCCACAATTTACTATTTCAGATTAGATATTTGGATTGGAGATTCTTTTAAGAGTACAAAAAGACATCAAGGTCATTCTGAAGCACAAAGCAAGCAATGTTCTCTCAAATTTGAAAAAGGATAGAAGGGAGTTGTACTGCATGTTGCTTAGATGTCATGGAACTGGTTGGACTTATAAGAAGTTGATAGCATTGTCATTTGAGGAGTTGGAATGCAGGGCTTATCCTATTTGGGTTAGAGTGTAAGAAGAAAACACTCTAAGACTTCTTTCTGATGAAAGAAAAGAAGAACTTGTAGAGGAAATGGAGCTTAAGAAGGTAATGTTTGTTCCCAGACCAGTGAAGAAAGGAATTTCTCTTGAGTTCCCAAAGATATGGATCCATTATATCCAAGTGAAGTTGTTATAAGAAGGAGCCTCAAGCTCTCACCATTAGAAGCTTCAAATATGGTACAAGTGTTGCCACTTGATTCCAGAAACCCTATTGTGAGCTATGAAGAAGATGAATGTGGGTTTTGGAAGATTGGCAGGTATGGAAAATAAGTTCACACTTTTACCACCCTTATATCTTTGTTTGCAAGTTGTGATAGAGAAGACTTGGTAGATCTATGGAGGTTGTTAGAAGCCAAGTATGTGACTGAAGAGCCCACTTCAGTCAATGGAATAAAACTGTGGTCAACATTCAAAAGAATGTGTGGACCAAAAGATGAGGATCCTGCTATTTGGAAGGATCTTGAAGATGGCCTCAGTGGTCTTCAATGGAGATTGTATTCAGCTGCTGGAGTTTATTATTTGAGTTCTATAAAGTTTGCTGAGTATCTACTTGTAGATGGTCAGTATTTCATGTCCAAGGAAATTTTGGAGAAGATGAAGAACACTCAGCTAGAGATAGATTATTCAAGTGACGTGGCAAAAGATTTGATCAGATTTATTTATTACCAATATGAGAAGGTTTGTAAGATTCCTCCTAGTTCTTAATGTTTATTCAGAAACTTGATCACTGAAGTAGATATCAAGTTTAGGGGAGGATTGTTGGGAATAAATTATAGCTAGTCTACTTGAGCGCTGACAAGAGTAAAACAAGCGTTGACAGGAGTAAAACAAACGCTGACAGATCAAACGTTGACAAGACAAAGTCAAGCGTTGATACATTGAAGACAAGCACTGATGGAAGGATATACTCTACGCGTTTATTGTATTCTAGATTACTTCTAGTAAAGATAGGAACAACAATGTATTTTCTATATTTATCTTTACCTAGAATAGTTGATACGTAGATTATTGTACAAGGCTTCTTATGTCTATAAAAGAAGACCTTTAGGTTAATGTTCTATATAAGTTTTCGTTCAATAAACTACTTTCATTGTAAGCAAGTTTGATATCGTTAATCAAAATGAAAGTTTGTTTACATCATTGTGTTCTTGTTTAAGTGTTAATTCCACATAACACTTAGATTGTCATATACATATACAAAGGTTTCTCTAAGTGTATTACTTGATCTAATCTCGTATACATAAAGCTAAATCGATCTAAGTTTGGGATCAACAGTGCTATCTATTTTTCCTCTAACAAAATTATGTTCAATGAGAAATGTTGAGAGAGTTTCATACCAAGCTCTTGGAGCTTGCTTCAGTCCATACAAAGCTTTGTAAAGCTTGTAGACATGGGTTAGGTATTTACTACTCTCAAAGCCAAGAGGCTGTGTAACATAAATTTCTTCTTTTAGGTCACCATTTAGGAATGCACTTTTGACATCCATTTGGTAGATGGTGAAGTTCATGTAAGTGGCATAAGCAAGGAAGATTCGTATGGCTTCCATACGTGCAACTGGAGCAAAGGTCTGATCAAAATCAACACCAGGCTCTTGATTGAATCCTTGGGCAACCAGCCTAGCTTTGTTTTTTGTCACCACATTGGTTTCATCTCTTTTGAGCTTGTAAACCCATTTGGTGCCATTGGTTGATTTACCATATGGAAGAGGAACCAATTTCCAGACTTTATTTCTTTCAATTTGATTTAGTTCCTCTTGCATGGCATCCACCCATCCATGGTGTGTGAGTGCTTCAGAAACCTTTGTAGGTTCAATTTCTGAAAGAACGTTTGCATAGAGGCATTCTCCAGATGAAGCAGCACTCAGTTTCTTTGCCATAGATCTGGTGACTCTACCTTCTCCAGGATTGCCTATTATGTTCACCAGCTGTATGTGACTATTATTAGTCCAAGATTTTTGTGGAGCTGGAGAATAGGCACTGGTGTCATGATTAGAGCTAGAACTTGGAAGTCCATAACATGGACTTGGACTTGGATTATCCCTAGTGTCTGCTGAAGGATATTCAATAGAAAAAGGTTCAATCAATGGATGGCTTCCTTCTTGGTCAGAAGCAACACATCCAAGACCTAATTCCTAGAGATAGTTAGAGTGCTTTGAGCAGAAGGCTCAGATTGTTCATCAGCAGCTTCATTAGATTGATCATTTTGATCATGTGTGTCAGCATGTTGATTGTTTTGAAACTAACCATTTTGGTCATTTGTGTCGTCTTGCTGATCATTTTGATCTTTTTGATTATTTGATTGACAACCATCAGTATTTGATACTAAAGGTTTTCCTTTTGTAGGACTTGTCAAATCTTCAAATGGATCAATATGAGGAACTGATTTGCTAGTTTGATATCTTTGAGAAGGCTCATAATGTTGAAATTCATCAAATGGATAGTTGTGAGATTCATGAATATGAAGTTCATCATCTGATGGATTTGTAAATTTAAGAGCTTCAAAACTTTCATTGAAAGTGATGTGATAAGTTTCTTCAATACATTGTCTTCTTGTGTTGAAGACTCTATATGCTTTAGATACTAGAGAGTATCCAAGGAAGTAACCATCATCAGATTTTTCATCAAACTTCTCAAGGTGATCCTTGTGATTGTGAATGAATACTGGACACCCAAATACATGTAAGAATGAAATGTTTGGAATTCTCCCCCTGAAGACTTCATAGGGAGTCTTCATGTGTCTCTTCACTATAAAACACGCGTTAAAATATCATGAACAGTACACACGAACAGTGAACATACAAAAATACAATAAATTTAAAACTTTCCATTTATAATATAATTCACGTATCACGATATTAATTAACACGTACTTACGTATATATTATAAATGTATTACAGTCACGACATATAAAATGCACGATAAATAAAACACGTATGAACACGTAAATAATTTAACTCAGGAAAAACTTTGGGTTTCCTTTTGTGGGCCCCATGTGCCACGACTAAAACAAGAGAGAAGGAGAAGATGGGCTTGGCCCATGACCTAACTTAAAAACATGTTAAACAAAAACACAGAAAAACATAAACATAATTTTAGGTTACGGAAAAGTTTTCCCTTGCCTCCTTTGTTCTCTCTTGTCGCCGGCAACATCAAACCACAAGGAAGAACCAGACGATTTTTGCTACTTAATTTATGTATGTACGTGATCGTGATCTTAAACCTTTCTTCCACGTGTTCGGTAAATCAAAACCTTTTCTTTTCTTTTTAATTCTTATTGAATTCATGTTCTTATTTAATTAATCATAAAAACAAGTGATATAAAATATGTGGATTAATTAAAACATGGAAAAGGGGGTGTTTGGTTTGTGTTTTGGTTCGGCCGAGACACCAGCGAGAGCCATGTGGCTCTTGGCTTGTCTTCATCACCACCACCGAGACCCTCAAAGGGCTCGGCTTGGTTGGTTTAGGCTCGAACGCACGTAAGGGGATCCCGACTCGAGGTCAGGGTGTGGTTTTGTTTTGGATCGAGTGCCAACCGAGACTAATAGGGTCTCGATGGGGCTTTTTGGTTTACAGTGGGAACCAAACAAAACAAGCAGTGGGGACCGGGTTGAACTGGTGTGGACCGGTGGCCAACCGGTGGGAACCGAGCCGGCAGTGGCAGTCGTGGCTCGACAGTGGGAACCGAAAGCCACCAGTGGCTACTGGCTAGCCAGTCTACCCACTGGTAGGGCTTTTTGTTTCGGCTACTTGTTTCGGCTTATATGTGACCACGAGTTTCAGGCTCGGGTTAATATTTAAAATACGGGTTTGGGTTCGGGAAATATTAAAATCAGAAAATATGTTTAATTAAATTAATTACTAGACTTTTTAATTTCATTAAATTCACGACTTAGGTTAAATATTAAAATTAATATTTCACGTATAACCTAAAGTATTTTACTTAGCTTAATTTAATTAAAACATGTATTTTTAATTAAATTCCTTTAATGTATAGTTTAATTAATTAACCAGATATTTAATTAATGAGCTATAACCATGACTTATAATTACTAATTAAACTTTACTTGACTTAACTCCAGCTCATTTTATAATTATGGAAACATACAATTTTTGTAAACTTTCTATTTTTAGAAACTTACTATTTATAGAAACCTGCTATTTTTAGAAAGTTACTTAATATTACAATACAAGTATTATAATACACTATTACATGCATAAGACACTACAGAATATCAGTATAACTACATATCACACAGTAAGATACTAAAACATGACAGAATAAGTATAACAAGAAAATAACACACAGAAACAGGAAAACACATGTAATTTAGACAACTCATACACGTCCCTATTCTTATGTAGTATTATCCGTCAAGGCGGAGTAGTTTATTCAGCGTTTCCGTTAGCTTCTACTGGACACAAGGTATGGATTTCCCGTCCTTTAGTAAGGACAACCTCTTCCTTTATTAGGATTTCCCGTATGCAGCCAACTGTTTTCCTCAATAGTTACAGATTAAATGCTTATGTTTTATTAGTTACCTTAGCCATATACATGCATGAACAGTTTCACCTAGTTATGGAGGTACCATAACCATAACACTAGAGGCACTAGTGTTATGACTTCACCACGGCGGAGTGACAGCTTGTGGCGTCCCTTTCAGTTATTTGGCCATTATTATATTATTATTATCATGTGGGGCGTATGGGTGCATCCTAGGTTCAGTTTCAGCTAGGATTTCATGGTGAATGTGGTGTGTGCCTTACATCCTTCACAAGGAGCTGATCCCTCCTACCCATTACCAATTAATTAGAGGTATCCCCTCTAATTTGCATGACGAGGTCACCCCTCTAATTATTCATGCACGTTGTTGACCTCATGACCTATATTGGCTTTTGGTATATTAAACTAATACAGATTTTTCATAAGTAATATAAGATATGTTTTCAGAACTAAACCCGGCAAACATGAAATACATCTAGGTTTTTCCCAGGACTTATTCATTTCTGCTGTAATTCATGCTTTATATGCCTTATATGATTTCATTCCTTTATGTCTTTACGTTATGCTATATATCCGTGCACTAGGCGTTATGCTCAGCCGTTTTCCATTTCCATGTTCCCAAAAAGCAGGTACCCGAGGTCGCAAGTAGGATCTCCAGAGTATGTGCATTCGGATGGAAGCTATCCAGCCTCTTTTACCTTATGCATTTATTCCTACTTTTTCATACTTTGATTCATTTGGACATTGTTTAGTCCTTTCATTTACAGTACTTAATATTGCTTGTGTATGAGTTACTTAGACTACCGATGTTTGATTCCGGTATTTCTATTTATGGTCATGAATGTTTAGAAATTTACCTTGAATGCTTTGATGACACGTCATATATTACTGTAGCATTCCATCTTAACAAATGGGGTGTTACAATTATGGTATCAGAGACAAGGTTCGACATGTAGCTCTATAAAACATGACGTGTGACTTATGGGTAGTCACCAACATCTTCCTAAAACTAACAGTTGGTTTTCATGCATTCATTCATTTTCATTTCATTTTCATGCATTCATATCATTGTCGCAGGTTTATGACTAAGTAATGGTTGGTACAGGATTGGCCCTATTTAGTCGCATGTGCTTTTACGAAACTTTTTACTTTGGGACCGACCCATAGGCGTCCCCTCGCTATGTCTTTTGTTTTGGGTGAATTGACCATAGGCTTTTACCCTCGCGCATATAAAAGTTTTTATAAACTGCATCATGCATTTTAAACTGTTTCATGCATTATAAAGTGCTTCATTGATTATACATTATTCATGCATTTTATGTCTTCTCATTACAGACTTATCATTTATGTTGCATTTTGTTTTTAAATTGTCAGATGGTGAACACACGCAATGCTTAAGAGTTGGCTGCAGCTGTCAATGCAACTTTGTAAGCCATCCTTCCCCAACTTCACAATGAAATCAGGGACGAAGTTCATGCTAAAATTCAAGTTCAGGGCGTTCTGTATGGCCCTCATCCTGAAAACCACTACAACAATAACAATCCTCCACCACCACCACCTATGACTCTTATGACTTGGTTAGAGCGATTCAACAAAGAGCGACCCCGTTCGTTTGAGCAGACTGACAGCCCCAATGAGGCTGAAGCTTGGATTTCTCACATCGAGTAGATATTCGATGCGATGGGTTGTGACGGCGTTTTCAAGGCAAGACCGGCTTGCTATAAGTTTGAAGGTGATGTGTTGTAGTGGTGGAAGTCTGTCAAGCAGTCAAATGGTGGTGATAACTGGGTTGCACTTTTGACTTGGGACCAGTTTAAGGAGCTCTTTCTTAACCAGTACTTTCCACATGCTGAACAGGAGAAGCTTAAGCGGGATTATCATAATATCTGACAGGTTGCTGGGGAGAATAAGAACGAATTCATGCAGAGGTTTCTCCGTTTGGCTGGTTTCTTGGGAGCAGCAGCTGGTGAGAAGTTTCGCTGGGCTCTTCTCATTCGGTCGCCAACAGTTTGGTTTGTGCTACATTCACTACAGTAGCACATGTGGCCGATGCAGCCCGTAAGCTTGAGATGCTTCATGAACGAGAGGAGTTTGGTGATGACAGAGCAGTGAAGAGGTATCTTCAATCACCAATTGTAAACCACTCATTTCCATCAGTATTTTCATTTTCATATCATCCTCTGTTCCACTTTATCTTTTAGGTAGAAGACTGACGACCGTAAGCCTGTGACCGTTCAACAGCAAGCATCTAAGGGAAATGGTTAGACCAACGACCGTTCTGGTTCTGAGAGGCGTGGCGGTAATGATAATTACCGTAACAACGCTAATAACTCGAATAACAGCAGGTCCCTACATTAACCTTCTTTCATGATTGAACTATTTTATGTTATGGTATTCTGACAATCCACCGATTTTAATTCAGGAACGACAATGGTAACGGCAGGGATCAGGACCGTAGAGGTTCACAGCCGAACTGTTCTACCTCATCTGGTAATTTTCAAACCTTCTATATAATCATGTTTATGTTCCACGATCATGTCTCATGCATGTAATCCTGAAACAGGCTCTCAGATAACTAGGACGCCTGTTGGAGGATTCACGCATCCTCTACTTGTTCGCGCAGACATTCTGGTGTTTGTCGCCGAGGTACTGGTGGTTGTTTCAAGTGTGGCCAACAAGGCCATCAGCAGAAGGACTGTCTCCAGGGTGAGATAGAAGGCACCTCTGGACATGCCGACTCTAATCCACCTCCTACTTCTGGTCGCGTGTTCACTACTACTAGAGATCAGGTGAATAAGACTTTAGGTACCATCACCGAAAATCTCTTTATGAATGGTTTGGCAGCATGTGTTCTATTTGATACTAGAGCGACTCATTCAGTCATATCCACTACTTTTGTTGTACGTGTTAGGATTTTCCTGATTCCATTAGAAAATGCCTTATGCATTTCCACGGCACTTAGGGACTCTGTGCGAATCACTCAGGTGTACAAATATCTTCCCCTAGAATTTGATAACAAAATCTGTAGAGTTGACGCACTTCCTTTGGACATGTGCGATTTTGATTTAATTTTGGGCATGGACTGGTTATCCAAACACCAGGCTACGATAGACTGCCACACTTATTGGGTTAGCTTCGGTGATGTTAAATCTCCAGAGTACATACACCATGGTTTTCTGCCAAGGAGGTCAGTACAAATTATTTCATACTTGGAGGCGCGTGCATTACTAACACACGGCTGTCAGGGCTTTATAGCTGTAACACCCCCATAAAGCGGGTATCAAAGTGGTGGATCGATGAGCAAATAGCTTACAAAGCACATATCATAATTATATGATTTTTGAAATACAATTGATGTAAACATTGATTTGGTACAATCGTTTAAATCGTTAAATAACACTTGTTATGAATATCCCAGTAAAAGATAATTCCCCATCATTCTTATGCTCCTAATTGATGCTCAATCCATGCTCAAATAATCTTGCTAAATAACCTGGGAAAAACATGCTTAAAACAGTCAACATAAAGTTAGTGAATTCATAGAGTTTTGTAAAATAATCAAGTTTAGCATTTCCATTATTCCCATTTTGGTGTTTGCTAAGTAGTATATGATTAAGTTTAGTAACGCAAACCTTATACATATTAGCAATTCATAAAGTATATATATACAAAAGATAATTACATTTTCTATTAATCGAAACCGAAGCTTAACCTTCCATAGTTCTCGACAGCTGAGAACCCAATGCCTTACAAAAATGCACCAAACCCAGTTTCCAACATGGTATACATCTGTTGCCTCGGCCAAGGCACAGTGAGCGCTACTCACGCAGATGGGGATGGTCAATCCCAAATATATCCATTTATAACATTCGAGCGATTTACAACAATTTACAGTTTCAACAATAATAGACAATCGTGATCAAGAGTACCATTCAATTTGAGTTTTATAGAATAAATATCTATCAATCATATAGTCAAAACAGGTTACAGTTCAATTTACATTCTATAATTAAATTATAGTCATATAGTCAAAACAAGTTGCAGTTATTTAATAGCAAGCCTCCCCCTAGCGGGTTTGAAAAATCACAAAAGATTTAAAAAGCGAGGCTATGAACTCACCTGATACAATCGTCACAATAGTTATAGAGAACGAACGTCAATCAAGAATAAATGTCAACAATCGAAACATGATCGTATGAGACCTAAAGATAACGAGGCGCGTCTTAGGCTTGAGACAAGAAATAAATCGTACATATATGTAATAAGTATGTTTTAATAAGTTCTTGGACATTGCATAAGTTTTATGATTCTTTATAAAAAAATTTAGGTGAACACTTAGTCATTTTAAGTGAAGAATCCAAGTTGACACTTTTAGCCCATCTTAAGCCCAATAGTGGTCCACTATCCAAGTATTTGACTTAAGTCTATTTTAAATTCAGTATACTACTCTAAGTTGGTTATAAATCTCAGGTCCAATAATGGCCCAATAGCCATTACAAGTGTGAGTTGGGCTTTTATGGCCTAAGTCTACTTTGTATAGCTTTTGGGTTCTAAAACACATCACAACCACATACACTTAATATTTCACGTTGGTCGGGTCTCGGGTCATCTAGTCATCAGTATATAAATAAGTCCAAGATACCCGACATGTGGATCCTACCACGTTGGTTTATATAAAAATCATCATATTTTACGTTAATGAGTTATAATCCGTTTATTATAATTTTCCCGACATGTCCCGCTAATTTGTTCATATCTCCTGAACCGTAAATCATCTAAGTGTGTTCTTTTTACCAAAACCATTATTAACTCATGTAATACACTTATTATAAGTCTAATTACCCCAAATTTATACTTTTCATAGCTAATTAACCCATTTCCTAACTTGGAAGAGTTGGCTGTTTTTGGGCAGCCAAACTCGTTTTCACCATTTTGGTCGCCATTTCCAAACCGTAAGGAACTGGTAAACCATCCAATTGATTCTACTTGTTCATGATTTTATCTACAACCTACAGTTTTACCATTTTCAAAGATTCTGGGTTCTTATATGAGAAAACAGTCCGTGAAGACAGTATGTTCAGATCTGACTAGTTTTCACTATTTTGGTCATATCTTACTATCTAGAATTCGTCACGAGACGAGCCACCCGGGGAATTAATCACAAAACAATTATCTATCTTAATGTGTAAGTTTTTAGTATCCCAAACCTACTGAGTTTTACATGCAATCTGTTTTTGTTACGGTTCAAAAATTGTTATGAATCAAATCGTTACTAGTGCTTGTTTAGCTTGATTTTTAGTGTTCAAAATTTCATATACAATGTCCCAATACTCATTAATTCATTTCGTATATATATATATATATATATATATATATATATATATATATATATATATATATATATATATATATATATATATATATATATATATATATATATATATATATATATATATATATATATATATATATATATATATATATATATATATATATATATATATATATATATATATATATATATATATATATATAAGATCAAGAAAACTAAATAAGAACGGGATGTAGATCTTACGAGGCTTATCAAAGTCGTTGTACTAGTGAGTGAGCAAGTAACCATCCAAGATCTTGTCAACACTTGATGTGACCACCATGCATGAATAGATACTGACTAGATCTATAAGTTTCACTTGATGTAACCATCATGCATGTATAGATCCGGGGTAGATCTACATGTTTTACTTGATGCATGTATATATCCGAGCTAGATCTATATATTTTACTTGATGTATGTATAGATCCGGGCTAGATCTACATGTTTTACTTGACGCATGTATAGATTCGGGCTAGATCTACATGTTTTACTTGATGTTACCATCATGCATGTATAGATCCACCATGGAAATAAAAGAAATTCTTGAAAGTTGATGCATGTAGGAGATTTTCATACCAAAATGTAGATCTTGAGATTTACAAGATGGGTCTTTGATTAGATTTTGAAAATTCAAGCTTGATCATCAAATTTTTGATGACCTATGGTGTTGGAATCTCACGGCAAAAGAAAAAGAAAGAAAGAAGGAGAGAGAATTTTTGATGTGTGTGTGTGTTTTGTGTGAGAAAAATGAAGGGTATGAGTAGACATAGCCCTTATATAGGGTGGGAGGAAGTGTGACGAATGTCACCCACTAAGGAGTGGCCCAATGAGAAGAAAGAAGGTGGGTGGACATGATGGACATGTGTCACCAACCTAGAATTGGCCCAATGGGGAAGTGAGGTGTGTTGGTGGCTTGTCTAGTGGGCCAAAAGAGTTGTTGGGCTATTTAAACTTCGTATTGGGCTTATTAAAGCCCATTACTATCCAAGGTTTAAATAGTTGGGCTTATAAGGCCACAAGTGGGCCTAAAGTGTAACTTATATTACAACTTTCGTTAATACACGGTTCGGGTCACATTCGAGGTTTATGAATTTTTGATTCATCTTACGAGGATTTCGTAATTGATCCAAAAATCATTTTTCCAATAAGATGGAGTATTTATATGACGTATAATTACGAAAGACGTGTTCGTTTATTTAAACGACAAGTATTTGTCATTTATCTTTTGTATAACGTAAGTACCGTTTTAGTAGAAATATTTCTCATTTAACCATTCCGTAGATAAATGTAATATTAAACAATTTAATCAAATTGTTTATCAAGTATTTCTCGACAATAATTTATGTAGTTAAATTATTGAATTGTCGGTACGTGGTTTGTATGACTTTTGTCAAATTTTCAAATCCGATGATTTTTGTATGGTTCAAAAAGGGTTTTTGAAACATATTTCATTATTATTTGATGAAAAAAATCTCGGGTTTTACAATAGCCAATATTCATGACATTACTGCCGAGTCTCCATCGATCCAAGATCAGCCTATTGTGTCAGAATTTCCTGATGTCTTTCCTAGGGGTGTTCAAAAAAACCGAGAAACCGCCAAACCGAGCCGAACCGCTCAATCCGAAACCGAAAAAACCCGAAACCGAAAAAACCGAAACCGAAAAAACCCGCTTATAACGGTTCGGTTACGGTTTTCATTTTTAGATATCCGTGGTTAACCGAACCGAACCGCACATATTATACTTGAAATTCTTTAACTAAGTATTCAAATTATAGTACATGTATTAATTGTATTAGTACCCTACTTTTATTATACATGCAAATTTTTAATTAAATATTCTAATTATAGTACATGTAATAAACATGTATGTGTAAATTTAATTAATGTGATCGTATTTTATAAATATTGAATAAATATCTTTTATTTAATATGTTATTTATGAATATTCTAATGCACTTTTTTATAACAAAATAATTTTTATATGATTTTTATCTATTTAATATCGTTGAATTATACGAAACGACATTCTAAGTACTAAACCATGTTATTATTTATAAACTAAAACTTTATGAAACTTATTTAATGGTTAACCGTGACCCGAACCGTGGGTAACCGCTCATTTCAGGTAACCGTATGTCCGGTTAACCGCCTTGTACGGTTCGGTTACGGATAGTAAATTTAACTAACCGAACCGCGACGGATAGTCAAAATCGTCTAACTAACCGAACCGAACCGACCCGTGAACACCCCTAGTCTTTCCTGATGAACTTCCGGGCATAACACCTGCTCGTGAAGTCGAGTTTGGAATTGAGCTCATTCCAGGTACATAGCCAATTTCTAAAGCTCCTTATCGCATGGCTCCTATAGAGCTTAAAGAACTAAAAGATCAGCTGAAGGAACTTCTGGAACGAGGTTTTATTCGTCCTAGTGCATCACCATGTGGTACACCGGTACTGTTCATGAAGAAGAAAGACAGCAGCATGCGTTTGTGTATAGATTATCGTGAGCTAGACAAGATCATGATCAGGAATCATTATCCTTTGCCGCGAACTGACGACCTTTTTGATCAACTTCAGGATGCCAAGTATTTCTCCAAGATCGATCTAAGTTCTGGCTACCATCAGTTACGAGTTAAAGAGCAGGATATCTCTAAGACTGCTTTCCGTACATGTTATGGGCACTACGAGTTCGTAGTCATGCCATTCGGACTCACAAATGCACCAGCAGTCTTCATGGACTTGATGAACCATGTCTTCCATGAGATTCTAGACAAGTTCGTTATCGTGTTTGTAGAAACAAGAAGGGGGGTTGAATAGTTTCTCATCGGTTTATCACCTAATTAAAATTACTTTCAAGTAGGTGAGTGCACAAAACTATCTTTTACTTGAAAGCTAGTTGCATGATTATTAGGTTCAGTTCTAATGCATTAACAATGTGTAGTAAGTATAATGATAATGAATGTAAGTAATGAATAAGGAAAGAAACAACCTAGTAGGAAGACACCAAGATTTATAGTGGTTCGGAAATGAGGCTCTATCCTCGTTCCTACTCCACTCCTCGAGTACACCTTACTCGAGATTTCCACTATATCCACAAGCTCCCTTCTTGGCGGAGAAAACCTTACAACGTTGCTTACATTATTTTCTGACACTAAGCTAAATGTCGAGACCTAATCTTAGCTAGGACCAATCTACACAACGTCGCCCACTTCACCATTTTATGACACAAGGCTAGATGTCGAGTTCTAATCCAAAGCTAGAACCAATCTTCACAACGTTGCCTACATCACCATTTTCTGACACAAGGCTAGATGTCGAGTTCTAATCCAAAGCTAGAACAAATCTTCACGACTCTTCACTTTGAAGCTAAGTGAGAACTTCACACAACATAACTACATATCACTTTATAGTTTAGTGAGAACTCACAAGACACAACAACATCACTTTATAGTTTAGTGAGAACTAACACAACTAATTACAACTCAACTAAACATATCCAAGTACACACATGTAGCTTGGATCTACACAACACAAATCCAAGCACACACATGTGCAATGGATTTACACAACTCTAATACAAGTACTCACATATATCTTAGATGAACACAACTAGTCCAAGTATTCATAAATACATTGGATCTACACAATACATAAATGAAAAAATGAAGAACGTGACTAGATCTTTAGGAGGAGGTGATCTTCATTGATGCTTCATCTTTAATCACATCACAAGTGTGTGAGTGATCTTCTCTTTGGACAAGGTAAAGAAAGAGATCAAGAGGATAATCATGAGTAAACATACTTAACACATTAAGTGATCATTTACAAATGACTAGGATTAGATAGGAGAAAGAAGGCTGAAAGAGATGTCCAAAAAGGGTTAATAAGAATGCAGGTTTGATCCACTATTTATAGAAGACAAATGCCAACAGCTATCTGGGGGCGGTTCCTTATCGATAGGGAACCGCGTAGGCACTTAAGGAACCGCGGGTACTAGACTCCGCTTCTTTTTGTCTTTTAGTGAATTTGAAATATCTAAGGTTGTTTAAACCTTCAAAGGATATTCTTATGGCATTCGGAATATGCCATATTCAAATTTACATTTTCATTTTAATAAAACATTTTCTTAAAAATAAAGTTTATTAAAAATCTTTTGTTACATTTGACAAAAGTGAGTTTTAAGGCTAATCACTTTTATGATCACTAAGCATGATTAAGATATGTTGGTGTAATGATTATTACCTTGATGATAGTGTTTGTTAGATAATTCGTTTTATGATTGTGTTTGACAATAAATGTCTTTGTAATTTGTCGTGATCAAAACTAAGAAAGATTAACTAATACTAACAATGTTTTTAGGCATTGCTTTGCATTAACAATCTCTCCCTTTATTATTACGACAAACTATAAACTAATTTACGTAAAATACAAGTTTATTCGAATTATGAACGAGTTTATCACTATCATTTCTCCCCCTTTGTCGAAGCAAAAAGGTTAGCACAAGTCTTTGAAGAAGAAAAGAACCGGACTTTTGCTAGTAGCTCCCCTTTAGTGCTTACTCCCCTTGCTTGGGGCACCAAGAAAATGAGCTAAGGTGACATGCTACACAAAGGTTAGAAGAAACAAAAGAAACACCAATGTATGTAGGTGCACTACCTACTAATTAACTTGAGAGGGAGAAGGAAAATAAATCTCAAATTAGAAGCAAGCATTTGCTATGTATGTCCAAAGAGTGTTTATTGACAACATCATAGTTCAATTGGTGGAATAAAGGAAGAAAAGAAACATTCAAACCAATCAAAGATGATTTAAAATGTCAATGGGTTAAAATTTAGAATTTATGGAATCACCCATAATTAATTTTAAGTTTTAACCATGATCAACTCTTTAACAAATGTGTGAAATAGAATTAGTGGGAAATATAACACACATAACATTCATATTACACAAATATGAAATAACATACAAGAGAAATATTCATACACACAATATGAATATTTAAAGCAAAAAATATAGAAAATAAACCACAAAGCATAAATTACTATCATAGTGATAATCTTCCAAGATTGCTTAAGTTTTATTGACTCAAACAACTAAAGTATAAAATGTGCCTTTGTTGGAAAAGAAAGACGACGAAGCATCATTCTAAGTTTTTGTTCACGGGAACAAAAACTTTAAGAGGAGGTCAAGTGAGGAGGAATTCAAGGAAATTTAGCTTGTCATAGATATGAGCAAGTTCAATTTGTTGAAAACGACAACAATCGCACGAGGAACCATGATGCAAAACAAAGTCGTTAGATGGGGGAGGTCCATCAAAATTAGAGGTTGGTGGAGAGGGAGATAATGGATAAGAGATGTTTTCACAATGCCTAGTGAGGTTAGGGAAAAATAGGTCATTGAGTTGAGGAGAGTTGAAAGGTTTTGGTGGTGGTGGAAGAATTTCCTTTTCTACGGTAATTGGATTTATAGAGTAAGTCTCATTCCAATATTGAATCGGAGAGAAAGAGGAATTCTTGGAGGATTTTGGAGAAGAAGAATCATGAGGATTCTTGTTCTTTTTTATCCAAATGGGTTTAACCGAGATTTTTGGTTTCTTTTAAAGCTTAGAAGAAGAAGCTTTAGGTTGAGAAGTTTGTGACAAAGAAATGTCAAGGTTAGGAAAGGAAGAATTAGGCATTATGAGGGAAGAAGAAAAGAACTCCCAAAAGAGAAGAATTTAAAGAAAATAGACAAGGCAAAGATTTGAAATGAAAAACAAAGTTTTAGAGAATGTTTAGCCAAATTGGGTAAACAAAGAATCTTAACCAAGACAGTGGTCAAAGAAGAAAGACCAAAAATAAGCCAAGAACGGCTTTACTGTGCGTGGTTCCTTAAAATAGCCCGCGGTTCCATATCGATATGGAACCGCCTAGGGGCTAAGGAGATGCGTCCAATGGACATAAAACCATGATTTTCAAAAGTTTTGGAGAAAAATAAGACTTCCAAAATTTTGCAAATCTTGGATTCTTACCACTTTTAGCACTAGAGTATGCTAGGGTTGCATAAAAGCAACACATTCATAAAGAATGTCTTGACAAAGGGTGACAAAATATTTAGATCACATTTTGATCCAATTTTAAGTCAAGTTTTTAGAGGTTGTAATAGATTTTGGTTCAGTTTTAAATAAATTGAAGTTGTTTAATGTGATCACATAGATTAAAACACATAAAACTAAATCCATAAAACATCCACATGAGAAAATCATGAGGGAAAAGAAAGGAAATACAAGAAATAAAAAGACAAATTACTACTACAAAGATAGCTAAAAACTAGGTCTTGAATTCATAGATCTCTTTGGGCTTGACCTTCTTTTGAAAAGCATGTTAATTTTAAAAATCATCATTCATCTCCTAGGAGAGGCATAGAGAACAAGGCAAGCAAGAAATCCTGCAACCTTCTATGAAGACCAAGCATCTCCAACCTTAGGTTTTGAATGATGTAGTTATTATAGAGACAACATGGGCAATTTGCACCATGAGCTTATAGGAACCCAAAGAAGTAAGGATCATCCATCAAGTGGGAAATAGGAATGCCCAAAATAGGAGCATTAGTGTTAGAGGGTGGAGGAGGTGGAGGAGGTGGAGGAGGTGGTGGAGGCATAGTGTCTAAGGGTGAGATGGGAGAATTTGGTGGAGTGAAAGGAGAGGTAACCAAAGGCTCAAGTACAAAAGGGATACTTTATAGAGGTTGTGGTTGAGAAATCCCATCCAAAGGAGGACTAGGGGTGAAAGGTGAAGAAGCTCATTCATTCTTGATTGGAATGAAGAGGAGGTAGAACCATGTGAATGGTTAGTACCATGGGTTGAGTTTGTCTTGCAAGGAGAAATGGGTGGTGAAGGTGAAGAAGAAATGTGAATGGGAGAGGTCTCATTTTTGGGAGTGTGAAAAGATGAATAACTAATGTTAGGTGTCTTAATCTTAATTTTGAGGCTTCTTTTGGAGGAGGAAGTTTTGGAAGAAGTGGATGTTCTAGTGAACACCATGGTTGTGTGTTAAGGTTAAGAGAAGAGTTGAAGGGATGAAGAACACAATCAACAAGAGAGGGTTTAAGAAGAGAAGAGAATGATCCAAACTAGTAATGGGTTAAAATCATTTTAGGTGAATAATGAAATTAGGTACCCTAATTTAGGAAAGTGCAGGTTTTTGCAAAAACTTTATCAAAATTTTAAACAGATTAAGGAAAACAGTGTAAAGCAAAGATTTTATCGAAACAGGGATAGGCGGTTCCTTGTGTAGGTTCGCGGTTCTTTATCGCTAAGGAACCGTGGGTTCGATAAGGAACCGCGAACAGTGGTGTCAAATAATTGCACTTCCTCAAACTTTAGCCAGCCCATATTTCACACAGGTAAATAGCAAGCCAAAGTTAACTATAAATCAATAATAGGAAGCTAACAAAAACATAATATGCACAAAGCTATGTAAATCGAAAGATCGATTACAAAGTTAATTAAGGATTAAAATAGTTATAAATCCAAACATAAAGTATTAGTTGATACACACAAAATAAAAGAGTTCAACACCACAAAACATGTCCAACAACATGTTCATCATGAATCAAATCCAAGTCATCATCTCTTTTTCTTGCCAAGTCCTTTGATCAATTTTACCAAGTACTTAAATCCACCTCTTGACTCAACTCGATGATCAAGTAACTCACATCGAGTCCTAAGATTTTCACGGTAGAGACACTCCATGTTGAGCTATTTTGGTACTTCACTAGTGGAATGGTGAGGAGGAGGAGGAGCTAAGTCTTCAAGCCCATCCACGAATGAGTTTGTGGATTGACGGGAGTTACTTGAAGAGCTGACATGAGCACTAGTAGGTGTCCTCATCATCGGACTCTTATTGATCATGTTTTCTTGAACCTTTATCAATTTTAGGCTTTCTTTCATATACCTCTTGAATAAGTAACATCACCCATTGAACCGGTTGAAAGCGAGAGAAGTCAAAGAAGAGAAAATCATGAACAACCCTCTTAAAAAGGCGAGTAAGAAGCATAGCATAGGGAAGATTTGTGTTTGGCTTAGAGATAACGTAATTAATTCGTCGAGTGATATAGTATGCCAAGTTGTACTCGGTTTCGGTAAAGATGCAAAATAGCATATGCACCATACACGCCAGAATGTGATCCCGGTTCCCACCAAGACAAAATACATTCTCCCTAAGGATCTCGGCCCAACGAACCATATAATCCTTAAGGTCTCTTGAGAGAAACTCATAACGATTTATAAGTCGTCTATTAGAATGAAGGCTTCTCACAACGTTTCCATCACGCGCTTTGGAAATGATTTCAATAATAAAATAAAGGTCAACTTCATTGTGGTCAGTTGGAGGTTTATCATTGGATTCATTGAGAGCATCACCTTCAAATGGTACACCAAGAATTTGACCAAAAGTTTCGAGAGAGTATTGAATGACTTGATCATTCAACAGGAACCTAAAGAATATTTTACCATTGTACTCAAAGATAGAATAGGTGCTAAAGAACTCCAAAAGAAATACGGGATATATCTCTTCATCTATGTAAAGCAAACAATCAAATCCCGTAGGCTCAAACATAGATTTGATATAATAATAACCCGTAATTTCTTCATCGACAATTCTACCCTCATGAAAACAACGTTTTGAAAGACATGGATAGGAGTTTTGGAGTTGGGTGGAAGCATAAATTTGAGAAATGTTTGGCATATATTGTCTAGTGTTTTGATGTTCTCTTTGGTATCTTGAAGGCATGATTTGTACCTAAATACAATAAGCACAAATATTTCTCCAATCACTCATATGAAAAATAAAAATCACAAATCAAAAGATGAGAATGTGTTTCATCAATAGCTTGACAAACAAAGGATTAATTCTTGTCATTCTCATGTTCACAATGTACCCATTTCATCATTGACCAAAACATATAAACTATGTAAAATCAACAATGAACTAGAACATTGGTTTTTCAAAACAAGGTTTTTAGGTAAGCATTTAACAATGTTATTACCAACTTGTTCATAGGTTCATATCAATTCCATCAATCAACCAAAATTATTTAGTCAAAATTCGGATTTGTTCTACAAGTGGGTTTTAGTGAAATCTCAATGAATATGAACCTAAGGAATCATAGTAACAATACTATTAACTCTTATTCCTAGTAAGGTTCCAATTCAATCTCAATTTTAAAAAATCCCCAATTATGAATGTATGAACCCTTGAACAAATTAGATGAAATTGAAAGAAATAACTTACAATTAATTCATCTTAGATGATGGATGAGTGAAACCCACGAACTTGAATCAATTAATTTGAGTGATTGAAGGTTTTTGAAGCTTCAACAATGGTGGAAAACAAAAAACCGTCGGCTGTGTGTGTGAAGGAGAGAGAAGGTTTTGTTTGAAAAAGGGTATTTTATCAAAACTGGCGCTCTAACAAAGTTCCTGCACGCGTTTCCTTATCGATAGAGAACCGCGTGTTTGAACCACGCGAGATAAAGAACCGCCTACAGTAGGCAGTTTTTATCAAAGAAAAACAAAGAATTTTTGAAAACCAAAATTTTTAAATTACTTAAAAATATATCTTAAACCTTTTAGGATATCATTGGACCACCACAACACTAGGTAATAATGCCTTGTTGAAGGATTACGAGTTGAATCGAGATAGGAAAAGACCGAAACGAACAAACGACTACTCGTAGCAAAGAAGCAAAGGGGAAAGGAGTCAAGGGAAGTGAATCAAGACTAAGAACATTGCTCAAGAGACAATTGACATTCTTCAAATTGAGGAGGCAAAGAGCTTGTGTCATATATAGTGGTTTCAGACGTGCCTTTCCGGCGAAAGTCTAAACGGTGTTGGTAATGAATTATACCATGCAATTTTGATGCATAGAATAAGATCATTTTTAAGAGTAGTCTTATTCTATTTCAAAACATGAGCAAAGTATAGATTCACTTTCTCTCCCACATGATCGGATAATTATTGTTAGAATTAACAATAACAATATCCTTGGAATATTTCAATTCCAAATGTGTAAAATCCACCTACAACCTAATGAAGTAGTTTGGTATCTCAAGGGATTTACTAATCATCCTAGAGATGAGATTAATTGCACAAGTTACACATGATATTGGGCCTACTAACCGTAAGTGTGTAAACCATGGAAATCATGCTTGATACCTTAAGCTTCTACTAGCTCACTGTCACACCCCACCATGGCGGAATATGGGGCACGACGTATGGATATCATCACAACATGGCGTGTCTATAGAGATAACTATATGAAATAAGAAATGTCATAAAATGGTGACACAAAAGTCATGACAATATCTCAACAAATGCAGGAGTCTAGGTAAGTAGGTAAAAGTCCTACCACTTACCCAAGACAAACAAATAACATAACCAAAACAAACATATGTGTGACACAGTATCACTTATTAAATGAACAAATAAAAACTAAGAAGGAAACGGAGATCTCCTTCTATATGCAATCCTACGCTCTCCAAATCCTAGCCACTTATGTTCTCATGCTTAACCATAGTATCACCTGAAAGAGACACTAAAACACGTCAACATAAAGTTGGTGAGAGTCATAGGTTTAGACTCAAACGCCAAATCATACCAAAAACTGTGAGTAACAATCAAAAGTTAAAACATATGGACAATGTGATACTAACATGTATTAACAACTATCATTCAAGAATTAATCAATCAAACCAACACTAAGGCTCCCAGCCAATACCATACACCATACTCCCATAGGTATCCCAACACCTATGAACCAATCCCCAAGGCCCCGCCTTGCCAATAACCCCTTGGTACCAAGTCAAAACATAAACAATCAAAAATCAACTAGCAGTTAATCACATAAGTATGCACACATAAGTCCATTACCAACGCCAAACATTCACAACATAATTTATAAATAACATAACACAGTGTCTCTTCCATCCCATCTGGAAGTCAAAAACAATAGTAAACATGGGACTATGAAACTCACCTGATTGCTTCTCCAAAAGTCCTCGCACTAGCAACAAGCTAACAAACCAAAAACACATAATCAAAACATGAACCAATCACTAAGAGGGCTCATCAACCTATGATGGACATCTAACCTCCTCTCATATAAATAACCCATTTATAAGCTCTAAACATCCCATTACCCTTCCCTAACAAGTCCTTAACTTGGTTAAGTTTAATAACTATCCCGTTCATATTTTACACAAAACAGTCCCAATTTTAGGTCTCCAAACTATAAGTCAAACGCCCACTTAAACATACCCATGGTTTCTGTAAAAGGAATATTCATTCCCTTACATATGTTAGCTAACACCTCCCACTTGCCCTAACCTTAAAGATACTGTTAAGGCCCCGATATATATATATATATATATATATATATATATATATATATATATATATATATATATATATATATATATATATATATATATATATATATATATATATATATATATATATATATATATATATATATATATATATATATATATATATATATATATATGTATATATATATATAATTTGGATCAAGTGAGAGAATTTTTAAAGTGTTAAAAATAAGAACTTTTAAATGACCAACAGGATTATGACATGTGGTAATCAAGTGAAATTTAATTGAGATAAAACTGAAAACTAAAAATACAGTCAGAAGGGTATTATAGGGATTTAGTATTTCTTTTTCCATTAAACCTATCTCACCTCCTTTCTCTCAATATCCTAATCACAGCCTCCATCTTTAATCTAAACTCTAAAAAAATACAAATCGGCTGATAATCATATCTTTAAAATTGAAAACATCATATTTCGATTTAATTGGATCCCGATTAATCTGCTACTGTTGTGGTGGCGCATGGGGAGTGTGGGAGGGGCAGGTGGAGGTGTGGCGTAATTTGTTGTTGTTCTGATTCGATATGTTTTTTATGGAAGTTTGCATTTGGTTATTTTTTTGTAAACAAATTTGTATACGTCAGGTGTACATCAGTAGTATCAAGAACAAATTGGATGTTTACATGACCTCTTCAAACCCTCTTGAAATCCCCTTTGTACAACAAGTGCTATCAAGAACAAAAATACAAAAAGTTGGTGGAAATATAAGATTTGATACACAAATCTTTATATGTATCAGATTTGTTTAATGTTTCAGAGTTAGGGTAAACAAAAGATTCTGATGTACGAGAATCTTTAATGCCGGAGTTCGCCACCTCGTTCGACACCCTTGATATGCTTTGATCTGTTGTCCATGGCTGTTTTTAGATTCGTTGTCGTGTCTGTCATCAGATGTTTCCAGGCCACCGTCGTGCCGCTTCTAGTGTCGTTGGTACATCGGTACCTTCTTGGCATGTGGTGCACCCAATCACGATGTACCAAGTTGTGGTGGTGGTGCGTTATGTTGCTAGTGTATCAGGTATGCGAGGCACAAAACAAGATGTATTCGATGTACCAGTAGTTAATTAAATGGGATTTTGTTTGTTTTGAAGATTTGTTGTACACGTGTAGTAGTGTATCATCCATTTGCTTAGAGAAATCCCAATCATGCATTAATGGGATTGTTTTAGAAGGGATGTATCACTATCACTACTTTTGTTTATGTAACTTTTTATATAAATATTTTTAATGTGAACATTATGATGTTAATGTATGAAGTCTATGTAGCAGTGTTTATAGTATTTGTTAACATCGATGTATTACGGTACCATTTAATAAAAATGGATAGTCAAACATGTATAAGAATAAAAGTGTATCAGTTAAGAAATAACTATCTGGTAAACAATGTTACAAAGAAAAAAATAAGCTGAAGGTTAATTTCAAAAGTGTGATTAAAGTTCTCCAAAATACCCTTGAGACTTTATTTAATGAATACATTATTACTCATTTAATGTTAATCTAATCTAACACTAACAAAAAAATCCAATGGTTCATATTAGTTCTTATTTTAATAATTTTAAAAAATCTCTCACATTAACCTTTCTCTCTCTCTCTCTCTCTCTCTATATATATATATATATATATATATATATATATATATATATATATATATATATATATATATATATATATATATATATATATATATATATATACTTTTGTCATTCCAGATTTACTGATTTTAAACATACAAAAAGTTTGTTATGATTAGGGGGTCTTACCCTAAACCACAACCTTATCCCCAATTCAGATACTTACTATAATATATAAACCATCTCTCATGTTCGTTAGAAGATCTCAATGCAACCCTAAGTACCCCAAACAACCCAAAACTTAAAAAGAAAACAGGCTGACTTCAAAACTGTTTTGACCTTCGACTGTTGTAACCTGTTTTTGACCCACTTCCCTACCTCCAATTTAGTTCTCGTTTCTTGATTTGGAAAGCCACTTCAATTACCTTTTCAGGGATACTTGGATCGTAAAATAAGAGTTTGTAGAACTCCTAATATGATCAAAACAATTGACTCAAAATTCTGCCCAGTTTTTTAAAAAACGGGTTTAATCAAATTAAACTAATTAATTACCCATAACCCCATTAAATACAAGCCCTAGTTTATGTAATCATCATATTATGATTAATATAACATTAATTTACTGTTTTTAAATTAAACCCTAACCTAAATCCATCATAAGATGATTAAAGAAAACATAAAAACAATTTAATTGAAAAGGGTTATGAAGGTTTTACCTTTAATTTAATGGAAGATGAAAAAAACTATGAAAACCCTAAAAACTCTCCTTTAGCCGTCGACTATGGTGTTCCACGAAGAAAAATATGGCTTTTGTTTTTAGTTAAGACATTATATAGGGTATGGGTGAACCCAAGTCCAACCCATAGCCCACTTACCTTTTTCTTTTCTTTTTTTTCTTTCTTTTAGTCGGCCTAAACCGCCTATAATATATATATTTTTATTTTTTTTATTTTTTTATTGTTAAATAATACACTACTAATATTACCTTAATTTGTCTTAATTTATTTCAGCTCCTAAAGCTTCCAAAACCTCAAAACCGTAAAACTAGTCAAATTTACGTGTTTTACCGTAAAAGACGTAAAATATACACTTTTATAAAAAATCTCAAATTTTGAAATAAACTTTATAACTAAGTCCTAAATGACTTAAAACCATCCCGAAAAATATTCATATGACTAATTACCTCATCCGAGACCTCTAAATGCTAAACCGTAAATCCTAAAAAAATACTATTACTATAATACTTATACGTATACGTAAACAACAAAATATCACCATTTCATTTCATAGTCACTAATTGTGAGCTCATGAACATGAAATAACCGTTCCTCAATTTACTTATGAGTACTCTATACTCATAAACGATAACCACACCAACCTCGTTCACACAAAATAAACACGTAAACACACAAATCAAGTAGTCACACATAAAATAACCTAAAAATAAGACCAAGTGACGAACCTCAAAACCACGGTTGTCACATCACTCCCTCCTAATAGAAATCTCGTCCCGAGATTTACTCCTTAGGATCGTCATTAACAAACAGCTGAGGATATTTAATCCTCATAAACTCTTCCCGTTCCCACGTGAACTCCGGTCCATGTTTTGAATTCCACCTAACCTTAACTAACGGTATCTTACTTCTTTTCAATGTTTTAACTTCACGGTCCATAATCTCTATCGGCTCTTCAATGAAACGAAGGCTCGCATCTATACTAATATCGTCCACCGACACTTGCAAGTCAGTTCTTGCTAAGCATTTCCTCAAGTTTGAGACATGAAACACATCATGTACACTACTCAACTCTTCCGGTAATCTCAACCTATACGCCACTAGCCCAATCCTTTCAAGGATTTCAAATGGACCCACAAATCTAGGCGCTAACTTCCCTTTCTTCCCGAACCGCATCACCCCTTTCCATGGTGAAACCTTTAGCATAACCTTGTCGCCAACCTCAAATTCCAACGGCTTACGCCTCTTGTCCGCATAGCTCTTTTTTCAATATCTAGCCGCCTTTAATTTCTCCTTAAGCACGGTTATCGCATCCGTAGTCTCCTGTACCATCTCCGGTCCAATTAGTTGACTACTTCCTACTTCAGCCCATAGCAACGGTGACCTACACTTCCTACCATAAAGTGCTTCAAACGGTGCACACTCTATACTAGCATGGTAGCTATTATTGTACGAGAATTCTGCCAATGCCAGATGATTCTCCTAACTTCCTCCAAAGTCTATCACACACGCCCTCAACATATCCTCTAACGTTTGTATAGTCCTCTCACTCTTTCCATCCATCTGCGGATGATAAGCTGTGCTCATATCCAGCCTTGTACCCAAGGCTTTCTGCAATAGCCCCCAAAACCTAGACGTAAACCTGCTATCCCTATCCGATATGATCGACACCGGCACCCCATGTTTTGCCACCACATGTTCTAAGTATTTCTTGGCAAACCTTTCCATCTTATCATCCTCCTTCACTGCCACAAAATAGGCAGACCTAGTCAGTCTGTCCACTATTACCCAAATCATATCATTATCACTGTTAGACCTTGGCAGTTTTGTAATGAAGTCCATGGCAATATTCTCCCACTTACACTTAGGAACCTCTGGTTGTTGCAGTAATCCTGATGGTCTTTGATGTTCAGCCTTCACCTTGGTGCAAGTCAAACATTCACTAACGTACAAAGCTACAGCTTTCTTCATTCCTGGCCACCAATACATGTCTCTCATGTCTCGATACATCTTATCAGCTCCTGGGTGTATCGAATACCTCGACGTATGAGCTTCATCCAATATAACCTTCCTTGTATCACCAAACAACAGAACCCATATTCTATCCAAGTAATACTTGCAACCATCCCCTCTTTCTTCCATGTACTGATCCATAGTATGTAGATTTTCTTCAACCAGCCTTTCTTCCTTAACGGCCTCTACTTGTGCTGCTCGAATTCTATCTCTAAGGGCTGTCTGAATAGTTATGCTCATTGCCCTTACTCTTTTAGGTTTTAGCCTCTCCTTCCTACTTAGAGCATCCGCCACCACATTGGCCTTTCCAAGATTGTACTTAATCTCACAATCATAATCACTAAATAACTCCAACCACCACCTCTGCCTCATGTTCAAATCTTTCTGATCAAAGATGTGCTGCAAGCTTTTGTGATCCGTATAGATCACACTTTTTGTCCCATACAAGTAATGTCTCCATATCTTAAGAGCAAAGACTACAGCTCCTAGTTCCAAGTCATGTGTGGTGTAATTCTTCTCATGGTTTTTCCATTGTGGTGATGCATAAGCTATGACCTTATCTCGCTGCATAAGAACACATCCTAAACCCTAGTTGGATGCATCACAATAAACCACAAAATCTTCCACCCCTTCTGGTAAGGACAAGATCGGTGCATTACACAACCTATCCTTTAGTGTCTGAAACGCCTGCTCTTGCTCTTCGCCCCATTCATACTTCTGATTCTTTTGGGTCAACAATGTCAAAGGCTTTGATATTCTAGAGAAATTATCTATAAATCTTCTGTAATATCCTGTTAAGCCTAAGAATGACCTTATTTCTGACGGTGTAGTAGGTGCCTTCCAATCCTTCACGGCTTCAATCTTCTTTGGGTCAACATGTATGCCATCATTGTCGATTACATGCCCTAGAAATTGTACATCTTGCAGCCAAAATTCACACTTGGAGAACTTCCCATAAAGTTTCTCCTTCCTGAGCAGTTCTAATACCGACCTTAAATGTTGGTTGTGCTCATCCTCCGTCTTAGAGTAGATAAGTATGTCATCAATGAAGACTATGACAAACTTATCCAGATATGGCTTGCACACTCGGTTCATTAGGTCCATGAACACTGCTGGCGTGTTTGTCAATCCAAATGGCATAACGGTGAATTCAAAGTATCCATACCTTGTTCTGAACGCGGTCTTTTGTATGTCCTCCTCACAGACCCTTAGTTGGTGATAACCGGACCTAAGGTCAATTTTTGAGAAGTATCTTGCTCCTTGCAGGTGATCAAATAAATCGTCAATCCTTGGGAGAGGATAACGGTTCTTAATGGTCAGCTTGTTCAGCTCCCGATAATCGATACACATCCGGAATGATCCATCCTTCTTCTTAACGAATAGCACCGGCGCTCCCCATGGAGAAGAACTTGGTCGAATGAAACCCTTATCCTACAATTCCTTGAGTTGCTCGGCTAATTCTTGCATCTCTGATGGTGCTAGACGATATGGTGACTTCGCTACAGGTGTTGCCCCGGGTACTAAGTCAATCTTAAACTCTACTTGTCTCACCGGTGGTAACCCCATCAAGTCATCCGGGAATACATCGACGAACTCTCTTACTACTCGAATCTTATTGATTTGTGGCTCATCATCCTTGGCATTCATAAGGGACCTGGTCTTCTTCTCCTTCCTTTCTCCATACACGTATAACACCTTATGATCACCTATGGGGATCTTAACAATCTTTTCATGACACATTAGCTCAACCCTATGCTTTGATAACCAATCCATCCCAATAATCACATCGAAGCTCCCATGTCCTAGAGGGATTAAATCTATGGTGAACTTAAATTCTCCCAACTCTAATTTGCAGTTTAAAAATATCTCATCTACTTCTTCTTGCTTACCACTAGCTATCTCAATCACATATCCTGGTTTCGCTACACTAGGGTTCATATTTAACAAAGGCACGAATTGAGAAGACACAAAACTAAAATCTGCCCCAGAGTCAAAAATAATCGTAGCGAGGTGATTGTTAACAAAAAACGTACCCGTCACTACATTCGGGTCCTGAACCGCTTCTACTGCATTTGCAAGGTAAACCCTGCCTCCATTCCGATTTCCCTTATTCTGATTTCCTTCGTTCCTATTCCAGTTCTGATTCCCAGTGTTTCCTTTGTTGCGGTTGGAATTGTTCTGGTTTCCACCGCCTTGGTTTCCTCGATTTCCTTCCAAAGCTAGCTGGCCTCTGCCCTGGTTGGTTGCTCCAACCAATCTAGGACACTCCCTCTTGAAATTCCCGGGTTTTCCACACTCAAAGCAGTTTCCCCCAGTGACATTCATCCTCACAGACTGGATTGGTGTTGCGTTCCTGTTAGGTGCTTCACAGTTTCTAGCAAAGTGTCCCGGTTTCTGGCAATTGAAGCATATCTGGCATGGTGTACCTCTTGGATGGAACCTAGAGCAGGTTCGGCAAGTTGCATTGTTGTTGTTTGAATTTACAGAACCTTGAGGTACTCTCATGGCAAAATTTCTTCCATCTTTAGCCTTCTTAACATTTTTCCAGTTGGTGTCAGGCGATTTCGCGGCTTCTGGCTCCTTTCTTTTATCCCCCGCCTTTACCAAGGTTCCACTAGATACCGCCTCCTCAATAAGTATTCCTGCTGTAAGTATAGCTTGTTGTATCGTGTTAGGTTGAGTAGCCTTGATCATTCCCCTAATTTGAGTAGGCAATCCAGCAATGTACCGCTTGATTTTGTTTGCCTCAGGGGTAACCAAATGGGGAACCAACTTTGCCAATTCATGGAAGCGATCCGTGTAATCTGCATGATCCGCTCCAACCATAGCATGTCCCCAAAACTCATTTTCCAGCTTCTCAATCTCATTGCTTGGACAAAACTCCGTAGTCATAAGAGCCTTAAAATCGGCCCAAGCCATAGCATTTGCAGCAACTCTCCCTCTTGCTTGAACTTGAGTATTCCACCAAGTTAATGCCTTCCCTACCAGTGAACCAGTTACATACATGACCCTTTGATTGGGTAAACAACCACTCATCTGAATCACATTTTCCATTTTCTCAATCCATTGGGTAAGTACTACCGCGCCACCCTTCCCATCATACTCTTTTGCACCATAAGAAGTGAATTCCTTATAGCTACAACCATTGTTTCCACCTCCTCCTTGACCATTGTTGTTGTTGTTGTTGTTGTTCAGGTTGTTAGTCACCTGCTGAACAATGGTTGGTATTATGTTGTCCATTTGAGCAGCAATCAAAGCAGCCAAATCAGGATTTCTTCCCCCAGCACCATTTCACGTATTCACCATGCTATAGTAAAAACATGACACCCGTTAACAACTACCAAATTACCCATATAGTATACTTACCACCATACACACGCCTAACATAACCATACGTACTACCAACATATACTATACAAGCATGTATCAACTCTCTTTCATGCAATCATACTTGAAAGTCTAGTGGTGTTGTGGCACATATATAATTATGTAGGCCTCCATAGTTATACATGCTCCCTTTCACCAATGCACTCCCTCCTATGATGACACTTATAAGAAATTAATACTACACATAACACATAATCCATCAACTCACAAGCACATAACCACACAAAATAAGATCCAAAACTCCATTTATTAAAATAACATAGTCAAAAACTTGAAACATCCCAAATCCATGGTCTAGCTAAACTAGCATAGACATAATCCAAACAAAACATAAATAATTCTAAGGCATGCCGTCCATAAGAGTCGGAAAAGATTTAAAACAAATAACTATTGGATGTAGTGGATTCGGTATCGGATTCGGTATCGGTTTCTCCTCCTTCATTATTGTTATCATTTGGATAAACTGGTTTAGTCTTGACAATCCTCAATAGTACCTTCTTATTCCCTTCCTTAGTCGTTATCGTTAGGACTGTCTTATAGACCCACACATTGTTCACTTTCACCTTGGACATGTGTGCTATCGCCTCACATGGATCCCACTCCTCTGGAATTTTCCTCCTATAGTTTGTACGTATGTGGCATCCTATCCTCATAATTCCAGTGGCTCGCACCACCACTACTTGTCTCTTAAGGGGCATGACTTAAATATCAGAAGAAAATATCACTCATCAGATACATAGTATAACATACAAAAGGCAGATGCTATCATGCATCAAATTATATACTATAACATACATTTCTAGCAAAGTACAAAAATGACTAGCGTGGACGATGGTAGTTAAACCCGCACTAGTCAAAACCCGAAAGGAAAATAATATGTGGCCAAGTATGAACCATATTAGTTCCTAACTTAACAACATCGCAAAATAACATCCAAACACATCAATTATTATAAAATGCACACATACTCCTATGACGCCTATATGCAGGGACCCTTAAGCTATAGACTAGGCTACGCGACTAGGCAACCTAATTCTCTATAACCATTGGCTCTGATATCATTCTGTCATACCCCACCATGGCGGAATATGGGGCGCGACGTATGGATATCATCACAACATGGCGTGTCTATAGAGATAACTATATGAAATAAGAAATGTCATAAAATGGTGACACAAAAGTCATGACAATATCTCAACAAATGCAGGAGTCTAAGTAAGTAGGTAACAGTCCTACCTCTTACCCAAGACAAACAAATAACATAACCAAAACAAACATATGTGTGCCACAGTATCACTTATTAAAGGAACAAATAAAAACTAAGAAGGAAACAGGGATCTCCTTCTATATGCAATCCTACGCTCTCCAAATCCTAGCCACTTATGTTCTCATGCTTAACCATAGTATCACCTGAAAGAGACACTAAAACACGTCAACATAAAGTTGGTGAGAGTCATAGGTTTAGACTCAAACGCCAAATCATACCAAAAACTGTGAGTAACAATCAAAAGTTAAAACATATGGACAATGTGATACTAACATGTATTAACAACTATCATTCAAGAATTAATCAATCAAACCAACACTAAGGCTCCCAGCCAATACCATACATCATACTCTCATAGGTATCCAAACACCTATGAACCAATCCCTAAGGCCCCGCCTTGCCAATAACCCCTTGGTACCAAGTCAAAACATAAACAATCAAGAATCAACTAGCAGTTAATCACATAAGTATGCACACATAAGTCCATTACCAACGCCAAACATTCACAGCATAAATTTATAAATAACATAACACAGTGTATCTTCCATCCCATCTGGAAGTCAAAAACAATAGTAAACATGGGACTATGAAACTCACCTGATTGCTTCTCCAAAAGTCCTCGCACTAGCAACAAGCTAACAAACCAAAAACACATAATCAAAACATGAACAATCACTATGAGGGCTCATCAACCTATGATGGACATCTAACCTCCTCTCATATAAATACCCCATTTATAAACTCTAAACACCCCATTACCCTTCCCTAACAAGTCCTTAACTTGGTTAAGTTTAATAACTATCCCGTTCATATTTTACACAAAACAGTCCCAATTTTAGGTCTCCAAACTATAAGTCAAACGCCCACTTAAACATACCCATGGTTTCTGTAAAAGGAATATATTCATGCCCTTACATATGTTAGCTAACACCTCCCACTTGCCCTACCTTAAAGCTACTGTTAAGGCCCCGATATATATATATATATATATATATATATATATATATATATATATATATATATATATATATATATATATATATATATATATATATATATATATATATATATATATATATATATATATATATATATATATATATATATATATATATATATATATATATATATATATATATATATATATATATATATATATATATATATATATATATATATATATATATATATATATATATATATATATATATATATATATATATATATATATATATATATATATATATATATATATATATATATATATATATATATATATATATATATATATATATATATATATATATATATATATATATATATATATATATATATATATATACTTTTGTCATTCTAGATTTACTGATTTTAAACATACAAAAAGTTTGTTATGATTAGGGGGTCTTACACTAAACCACAACCTTAGACCCAATTCAGATACTTACTATAATATATAAACCATCTCTCATGTTCGTTAGAAGATCCCAATGCAACCCTAAGTACCCCAAACAACCCAAAACTTAAAAAGAAAACAGGCTGACTTACAAACTGTTTTGACCTCCGACTGTTGTAACCTGTTTTTGACCCACTTCCCGACCTCCAATTTAGTTCTCGTTTATTGCATTGGAAAGCCACTTCAATTAATTTTTCAGGGATACTTCGATCGTAAAATAAGAGTTTGTAGAACTCCCAATATGATGAAAACAATTGACTCAAAATTTTGCCCAGTTTTTTAAAAACGGGTTTAATCAAATTAAACTAATTAATTACCCATAACCCCATTAAATACAAGCCCTAGTTTATGTAATCATCATATTATGATTAATATAAAATTAATTTACTGTTTTTAAATTAAACCCTAACCTAAATCCATCATAAGATGATTAAAGAAAACATAAAAATAATTTAATTGAAAAGGGTTATGAAGGTTTTACCTTTAATTTAATGGAAGATGAAAAAAACTATGAAAACCCTAAAAACTCTTCTTTAGCCGTCGACTATGGTGTTCCAGGAAGAAAAATATGGTTTTTTTTTAGTTAAGACATTATATAGGGTATGGGTGAACCCAAGTCCAATCCATAGCCCACTTACCTTTTTCTTTTCTTTTTTTTCTTTCTTTTAGTCGGCCTAAATCGCCTATAATATATATATATATATTTATTTTTTTTCTTTTTTTATTGTTAAATAATAAACTACTAATATTACCTTAATTTGTCTTAATTTATTTCAGCTCCTAAAGCTTCCAAAACCTCAAAACCGTAAAACTAGTCCAATTTACGCGTTTTACCGTAAAAGACGTAAAATATACACTTTTTATAAAAAATCTCAAATTTTGAAATAAACTTTATAACTAAGTCCTAAATGACTTAAAACCATCCCAAAAAATATTCATATGACTAATTACCTCATCCGAGACCTCTAAATGCTAAACCGTAAATCCTAAAAAAAATACTATTACTATAATACTTATACGTATACGTAAACACCAAAATATCACCATTTCATTTCATAGTCACTAATTGTGAGCTCATGAACATGAAATAACCGTTCCTCGATTTACTTATGAGTACTCTATACTCATAAATGATAACCACACCAACCTCGTTCACACAAAATAAACACGTAAACACACAAATCAAGTAGTCACACATAAAATAACCTAAAAATAAGACTAAGTGACGAACCTCAAAACCACGGTTGTCACACTCACCCTACATCTCCATAGTGAGTCAAGTATCCAAGCAATGAAGGTTTGAGAGGGAAAAAGGAAAGAATCACAAACCACAAATAAATTTCAAGGCAAGGATGCCAAGAACAAGCATATAGTCAATTAATGATCAAAAGAATGATCAATAGGGCGTGTGGAAGAACGAAAGCGTACCTTGGCCACAAATTGCATTCCGAGCTTTCAAGGAACCAATGCAAAGCCCAACTATGACTAATAGTGACTACTAAGTCTTCAAAGACTAGTATCACTCCTACCCGTCTTGATATCATCATTCAATGATGTTAGAAATCAAAGAAGATGAGTCTTCTACAAGTGTAAGTGACTCAATCCACAATTAATAGAATGATTTATCTTCATGAGTACCTACACATAACAAGATGCAAACTAGTATATACATTTCAAGATTAAATCTAAAATGCATTAATACTACTAATCTAAATAAGATACAATATTAACAATTTAAAAGGCTTATTTTCAACAAAAAATAGTATTGACCAAAGAAAAACTTTAGTACAATTTAACCTTATACTTTGAGGAGACAATGGATCGATCCAAGTTTTAAAGCACAATATACTTCAAAGATCTTGTGTCACCATCGCTCTGATACCAATTATAGAAACTAGAAGGGGGGTTGAATAGTTTCTCATCGGTTTATCTCTTAATTAAAATTCATGTCAATTAGGTGAGTGCACAAAACTATCTTTTACTTGATAGCTAGTTGCATAATGATTAGGTTCAATTCTAATGCATTAACAATGTGTAGAAAGTATAATGATAATGAATGTAAGTAATGAATAAGGAAAAAAAACAACCTAGTAGGAAGACACCAAGATTTATAGTGGTTCGGCAATGAGGCTCTATCCTCATTCCTACTCCACTCCTCGAGTACACCTTACTCGAGATTTTCACCATATCCACAAGCTCCCTTCTTGGCGGAGAAAACCATAGAACATCGCTTACATTATTTTCTGACACTAAGCTAAATGTCGAGACCTAGTCTTAGCTAGGACCAATCTACATAACATCGTCCACTTCACCATTTTACGACACAAGGCTAGATGTCGAGTTCTAATCCAAAGCTAGAAACAATCTTCACAACGTTGCCTACTTCACCAGTTTCCGACACAAGGCTATATGTCGAGTTCTAATGCAAAGCTAGAACCAATCTTCACGACTCTTCACTTTGAAGCTAAATGAGAACTTTACACAACATAACTACATATCACTTTATAGTTTAGTGAGAACTCACAAGACACAACCACGTCACTTTATAGTTTAGTGAGAACTAACACAACTAATTACAACTCAACTAAACATATCCAAGTACACACATGTAGCTTGGATCTACACAACACAAATCCAAGCACACACATGTGCAATGGATTTACACAACTCTAATCCAAGTATTCACAAATAGCTTGGATGAACACAACTAGTCCAAGTATTCACAAATACATTAGATCTACACAAGATACAAATAAACAAATGATGAACATGACTAGATCTTTAGGAGAAGGTGATCTTTATCAAAAATCTTTAATCACATCACAAGTGTGTGAGTGATCTTGTCTTTGGACAAGGTAAAGAAGGAGATCAAGAGGATAATCATGAGTAAACATACTTAACACATTAAGTGATCATTTACAAATGACTATGATTATATAAGAGAAAGAAAGCTAAAAGAGATGTCTAAAAAGGGTTAATGAGAATGCAGATTTGATCTACTATTTATAGAAGACAAATGCCAACGGCTATCTGGGGGTGGTTCCTTATCTACCCAGGCGGTTCCTTATCGATAGGGAACTACGTAGGCACTTAAGGAATCGCGGGTACTAGACTCCGCTCCTTTTTGTCTTTTAGTGAATTTGAAATATTTGGGGCTGTTTAAACTTTCAAAGGATATTCTTATGGCATTTGGAATATTACATATTCAAATTTACATTTTCATTTTAATAAAACATTTTCTTAAAAATAAAGTTTATTAAAAATCTTTTGTTACATTTGACAAAAGTGAGTTTTAAGGCTAATCACTTTCATGATCACTAAGCATGATTAAGATATGTTAGTGTAATTATTATTACCTTGATGATAGTATTTGTTAGCTAATTCGTTTTATGATTGTGTTTGACAATAAATGTCTTTGTAATTTGTCGTGATCAAAACTAAGAAAGATTAATTAATAGTAACAATGTTTTTAGGCATTGCTTTGCATTAACAGTGTTCATTGATGACATCCTGGTTTTCTCCAAATCCAAGGAGGAACATGAGGAACACCTTCGTACAGTCTTGCAGATTCTTCGTCAGAAGCAGCTGTATGCCAAGTTCTCCAAATATGAGTTCTGGTTAAGCAAGGTGGCATTTCTGGGCCATATTGTATCTGTAGAGGGGATCACCATGGATCCTGCAAAGGTTGAAGCTATCACCAAATGATCGAGAACTACATCTGCAACTGAGGTCAGAAGTTTTCTAGGTTTAGCTGGCTACTATCACAGGTTTGTAGAGAACTTTTCACGGTTAGCCTTACCTTTGACAAAGCTGATGAGGAAATGAGAGAAATTCGTCTGGGCAGAAGAACGAGAAAAGAGCTTCGAAGATCTTAAGCAGAAGTTAGTAACTACACCTATTCTTAATCTCCCATCTGGCTCAGGTGGATTTAAGATATATATTGACGCTTCAAGAAAGGGTTTAGGCTGCGTTCTCATGCAACATGGGAAGGTTATTGCATACGCATCACGACAGCTGAAACCTTATGAAGAAAACTATCCTACTCATGATTTGGAGCTTGCAGCAGTTGTTTTCGCATAAAAGGGCTGGAGACATTATTTGTATGGTCAATCATGTGACATATTCACCGATCACAAGAGTCTCAAGTACATCTTCACCCAGAAGGAACTGAATATGAGACATAAAAGATGGTTAGAGCTATTGAAAGACTACGACACCAACATTCAGTACCATCCTAGTAAGGAGAATATGGTGGCAGATGCTCTAAGCAGAAGGTCGGGTATGATTGCTGGCATCTGGATTGCAAAGGAGATCATCCATGACCTAGAGATGACTGACATTAAGTTTTGTGTACGAGGACAGCACGTTTACTGGGCTAATCTTAGAGTGGAACCAGACTTACATTCTAGGATCAAGGAAGCTCAGAAGGACGATGGTGAGATTTGGGCTATCATTCAGAACCTTGATCAACAGACGGAATTTCGTGTTGACAAGGACGGTATCTTACGGCAGGGCACTAGACTTGTCGTTCCTGATGTGACAATCCGTCAAATTATGGTCGATATTTTATTCTCAAGTATTATTTAAAACCATTATTTTAATGTTATATTATGAACTCACTCATTTTTGGGAAGAAATTTGGATTTACGTCTTGAAGTAGCATCGACTACGTTTAAACCGGAGAATTCTACGTTACGTGCTTACGTTTACATACACCGTTTTGGTTCATAAACTCAAAATTTTACGAGAAGAGTTTAGGACTTACGTACATAATTTAACGTCCTTTACGACCAAACCGAAAACCCTAGGTTTACGTATTTATGTTTTTGAACTCCGTTTTTATGAGACATTTTTTATTAGATTCGTTTTGTGTCGTTGATTCATAATTTATAAAAACATTTTTTATAAAACGACCCGAGGGCACGCAAATCGAGGAAACTAGAATCGAGGAATACCCGGAAATTAATAAGGGGAAGAAACAAGTTATACTTGTCCCACCCCCTCACCATGGGCGGCAAACTTAGCCAACACACCTCACAAGATGTCATTTTTATACCAAGTAATGGACACATGTCCATCTAATATTACAAAACCACCAACACCTCAAAACAAATAACTAGCTAAACAACTTTCTCATTTCCTACATGCAAAACAACACAACTCTCTCCTTTCTCTCTCTATGTTGCCGTCCAACATCACCATAAACACCACCATTTCCATCAAAAATTCAACCACAAATTTTATGTATATGTTACATATGATGAAAGCCTTTTGAAGACATTAAGATTGGAGGTGATCTTAACCTATGAAAAGGAGTTTCATGGGGTTCAAGGGCTGATTCCATGGAGGTGTTCATCCATTTGAAGGACCCAAGAAGTTGTCTTGCTAAAAGTTGAAGATTTGGTAACAAGAACCAAGCCTTGTTCATCAAAATCTCATCTTTTCATCATCTTGATTGGTATAGAGATCAATCTCTTCCTATCATCTTGTTATTTTGAATATGTAATCTTGTATTTTCTTCTTTTATGTATATGTATATGATGATGAATGATGATCAAAATATTATGTGGGATTTGATGTTGATAGATGTGATTAAAAAGATTAAAATCTACATGTAAAGATGTTGAAATCATGTCTAAAATTGTAGGCTGTGTAAAGCAGTAAAGAACCATATGATAACTTGTTAAAATGACTTGGATAATTTAATATACAGTAAGGTATGTGATTTTTACATATGTGAGAGTTGGTCACTCAATGGAATCCAAAACATGAGTGAGATATGATTAAAACATTATTAAGGTCCAAATCTGTATAGTCTGTTTTGGACAAATTATTAGAGACACTTAGAAGTTGATTGAGCAGTAGCTAAAATGAAGTTAATTGTAGCACATATTATGTAGTTTGTGCTACCCAAAAATGAGCTTCTATCTCCTTGTATAACTAAAGATATGTAAGAATGGTGAAAGTGAATATTGTAAAATAAAAGTATATATTATAAAATTAGCACTCAAGTAAAACTGATATAAAATGTATACCTAAAACCTACTAACTTATATAATACTTATAAATAAGTATATACTTTGATAAGTAAATGTGACATTTTATAAAAATTGCAAATTGATATGTTTTATAAGTTATAAAACTATACATATAAGTTTTACGTCTTTTCGGCTAAAACCGAAAGATTAACGTTTTCGTCAATTAAAACTTAGACGGTCGGACCCGTCTAATGTAAACTTTTTATAACTTATCTAATGATGTATAAGTACATTTGACAAGTAAAAGCCGATAAAACCCGAGCCTTATAACATATGGACATTAACAGGCCAAAGTAGCCTTATTGGACTATTGACCAAACTAGTTTGGCTAAACACAAATGGACGTACTCATGGGCTTAACCCACTTGGGCCCAACATATGAGTAAAGGCCTGGTATTAAAAGTACAAATGGACTCATATAATGTAATGGGCTTTTAATGGGCTTATTGGGCCTTAATATGGAATTGGATTGAAACTAGTGTAACTAGTCAAAAATTTGATTAACACATAACACTATAATGTTGAATGAAGAGATAAAATCCCACTTGATCGTCATCATACTTATAATTTCATCATGTATATACATAACCATTGTTTTTATAAAGTCATTGGACAAGAGTCTAAGACGAGTATTATTTGTCTATGTTTCTGTGATTGAAGCACGTACCGTACATCCAAATCGTCGATAACCACCTTTCCCAATCAACATGAGTTCATAGCCTCGCACTCTTTTAAATGTTTTATGAAATGTTTTATAAACCCGCGAGGTAGATAACATGTTAGTTTTAATAAAATAGGACACCAGTTGTCCCGATTGTTTGTTTATTGATATAGACCCGAATGATTATATGACCCGATGAATGATTATATGACCCGATGTATGAAATGAAATGGATTATTATAGTTAGGTTATGTCACTAAAAGTCCCATTAGCATGAATTGTGAACTACCAGGATTTGGTAGACGCTTATGCATATAATAGTACTATTTGGGGAAGATCATCCCAGTTCGCGCCTTGACGGTTGATCCTCGTCATGCCACATTGATTGGTAAGCGAATTTATGTATGAGAAGATTTATAAAAGCATGATTATTGTGATGACACGTTGTTTTAGATGGGCAAATGAGTTTCGGGTTAGCTACCCGTTGTTTGTTATAGTAAGGTAGCAATGTCATGCGGCTTATAATAATCCAATAACGAAAATACTGATATACACATTGAATTACGATATATTGCCTGACTAGCAATACGAGGTCTTATTATTGATATTATGTTCGTGTTTTGGTTTTACATAACCATTTTCTTATAACGGTTTTTATTAAACTCTATACAACGTTATAAAACGTATGGTATGATCTTTTTACGACAATGGTTCGTATAATGGTTTTGAAGGCAGAAGCATATATTATGAATTATGACAAGGATTTGTATAAAATGTCTTCGGCCTATTTTATGGCCTACGACAAGGAAGTATATAAAATGATCTTCAGTAACGATTTTATATACCGGTGATATATTAATGGTTTATTAAACTCTATGAATTCACTCGGCGTTTTTGCTGACCTTTTCTTTTAACATGTTTTATCTCAGGTACTTGAAGGTAATTCTCGGGAAGACGATAAGAATTTATGGCCCGCACTTAAATAACAATTTCCATTCATGTTTTGTAAAATTGTATGAAATACTATGACTTGGGACCTATGTAATTTGATATTTATGAATGGAAAATGCTTTATTATTCAACGACGTTATTTTTAAGCGTTGTCTATGATTTGAGTAATATACTATCCCGTAACACCAACGACTCTTCCGCTGAACTAAAGTATGAATATTTTGGGGTGTTACGATTTGGTGTCAGAGCTCTCGTTATAGAGAACGAAAGATTTTTAAAACCAAGGTTTTGAATAAAAACATTTTAAAATCTTTTAACTATAAACATTTTTCTCAAAATGTCTAAAAATCTTTTGACTATAACGGTGCCAAAGAATTCTCGAGTTACCGACAAGGCCAGACTAAGAAGTGTTATTTTAGTATATATATATATATATACATATATATATATATATATATATATATATATATATATATATATATATATATATATATATATATATATATATATATATATATATATATATATATATATATATATATAAAACTTGGATTATATATATATATATATATATATATGTGTGTGTGTGTGTGTGTGTGTGTGTGTGTGTGGTTGTGTGTGTGTGTGTGTTGTAATTTGATTACATGATTGTTTGATGATTTTTTTAATACGTATACGAGATATTTATACGACGTAGATTGTCACAAGGAACCCTAACTCTCCTAGCAAATCAATCGAAGCTATTCTCGTAGGAATTCTAGCTATTCTAGATCTAAACCAAGTTGTGGATATTATAATCCCAACAAAATGGTTGATATTCGTAGAAATGATGATATTAGTTGATTGTGACATTAAAGAAGAATTGGCGAGATTAAATCTGATATCAATGTCATGACGATCTTTCCTTATAGAGTGAAGTTTGACAAAACCTTACCACCTAGAAAGGTGTCATCTGATTCGATGTCACCCAATTCTTAAATTTGAAATCGAAAGGGTGAATGTTGCACTTGAGGCTGTCATTGGAACCATTACCTAAAAGCCTCATGCTACTAGTACCTTTTCGAGAAGTCTAATTGAATGTGAGAGTCATTTCATACTAGTGACTCATTTGATAACTATTGATGAAGGAGCTATAGGATTGGAAATTAAGTGTTGTTCATATCGAACTTTTATTGCCCTTTCAAGGTCTAAGAATAAGGTTGAAAGTATTGGAGAATGAGGTAGGATATCGCATTAAGTATGATTTGGCTGAAACTTGAATGAAGTAAAATTTAACCCGTATGGAATATGAGATTGTTAAGAGGAAGTCTTGAAGTTCTGTGATTGAATTATAAGGTTTTAATTGATTGTTGGTTTGTGTTAAGGGTTGTTCCAAGGCCATTGTCTACTAACAAGGATGCCCAGTGTCCAAGAATTAAACTGAAGAAACCTTCTTCTGAATTGAGACCGATGGATCTTCTGGGACAGGTGGAACACCTAATGACTCTTGAAGATTAGTAATCATTGAGGTATCTTTTATAATCCCTAACTTAACTAAGACATCAGTTGGTAGGATGAGTCCTTGGAATTGTATGACATGGCGACACGTAATGTGTTACGGTACAATTTTTGACTTGTTTGAGATTAATGAAAAGGCTACCTCTGATTGCTAAATCCTACATGTATCGATGTTATCAATCTTTTATTGCTTCATCCTAATGTTCGCATTAGTGATGCAACCATTGAACAAGTACTCATCTCGATTTGAGTTACGTTGTGGATTATTCTTTTTGAGCGCCATCGAGGTCATGAACCTCATGATTAATTGACTAAGCTCATTTCCTATCTTATTGTAGTTAGTTCTTGGTGAACAACTCTTTATCACTCTTTTCCAGATCACTCATTGTTTTTTATAAGTTAAAACAGTATCCCTTGAGAAAAATTGAATTTTCATCACCACATGGATTATTCAAAGTGAGATTTATAAGTAATCGTTATCGAAATAAACTTTTTTGTGAAACACCTTGGAAAACTTAATTGTTTCCATAACGAAGAACATCTCTGTAAATTCATTTTGATTCTTATTCAAGAATTAAGCATGAAAATATTTTTATTATAAACATGATGATAAAATTTTGACGAACTGAGTATTGCATCGTTAATCTTAAAAATTGTATATAGTTGCGCGCCTACATACAATTTGGAAGGGACCATGCAAGGCTGATTAGTAGTCACCATGAAAATGTTAATAAACACTACATTTTCTTTGAAGTCGTGGAAGATTAAATTTTATGAGATCTGCAAGAAGTGCAAAATAGGGACATATTGTTAGAGACACCTACATATGTGCTCGTATCATTATTCTTCTGAATCAGATTTACTCATCTGTGGATATTGTCGTAATTGAAAATTGATATCCCCTTCTTGTCCAATTCTCTCTTGGTGAGATTCTTTGGAAAGGTGTCTAATTATCAATTATTAAAACCCGACCGGATGTATTGACGTTCCTATCATTTCCTTTGATTAGATTTAATTTGAATGACCTAGGTAACGATCCGAGGAGCTTTCGAATGTGTACTCAATTTAAGAAAACATGGGATATACTCATATTCGTTAATGTTTTCGTCTGTATCTGACTTGAAATTCTCTCGCGTAATTTATGCGTTGACCTTACTCTTTTGATGTTAGTTATGTCTCCAGATATCCTTGATATGTGAAGGATTACGAGTTACTATTAATCTTTTGAGAAGTTCTCATCTTATCGACGACAATAAAACTGAAAAGTTGGTAGTGCGATTAGAATGGATTGGTTGGTTATGACATGATGTCATTGTCTAAATTGATGGGAACTCGAGTAGAATTCCCTTAAAAGATAAGATGTTGATTATCAAAAGTGATCTAAATAATTCTTAATGGATGACCATATCCTGCATTTAGACTTGAAATTATACCGTGAATGGTTGTGAACTAGTCATAGACCTTGTAATCTAGAAGAAACCTAAGGTAGATTTACTAAAATATGTTTCTGTTATCTGAAATTTTAGGAAGTATTTGCTGGTGAATTACCTAGACTTTCGCCATTAAGGCAAGTTGAATTTGGTATTGATTATATTCCCGGTGCTACACCTGTGGCATGTGCACTGTACATCAGCACCATCTGAATCGAAAGATTTACCGTACAACTGAGAGAGTTATCGGAGAAAGCTTTTATTCTGCTGAGCTCGTCATCATGAAGAGCTATGGTGTTATCATTCCTTATATTTATTGATTACCGTGAATAAGTAATCTGACGATTGAAATCGATATCCATTATCCAAGATGAAAGATTTGTTCGATCATTTACAAAGTTCTAGCGTATATTCAAAAATTTGATCCACGACATGGTTATCATCAACTTCATGTCCGCAAAGGAGATTATCTATTCCAATCACTACATCCAGAACTCATAATGAACATTATGAGTTTCACGCGATGTCGTTTAGATTGACCAATGCACATGTAACATCCATAAATTTGGTGAATCACGTGTGTAGGCAGTAATTTGATAAATTCATGCTTGTGATCATTAAGAACCATCTGTTTGTTTCTAAGAATAAGAAGGAATTAGTAATCATTTGTAGACTGCCCGAGGTTGACCGAGAAATGAAAACATGTACCTTGAATATTTAACATGTGATTTAAGGCTTAATCCTTTACAGTATTTGACCGTGTGATTAATAGATAATGGAATCTATATTGACACTACAAAGATTAGAGCCATTAAGGTTTTGGGTTATACCAAAAAGAAAATACAAAAATGTTTTGACGAATATTTATCAAAGGATTTTTAAGAAATCATTCTCTTATACCCATATCATTTAACTAAACTCCTTTAGGGGTAAATGTTTGTGTATACCTCAAGACAACCTAAGAGGGATTGAGGGAAACCATTCAAACCATGATTTGGAATTTAGAACGAAAATTTTTGCCTTTCAAACTAAGAAAATTTTGACCAAAGTATAAACAAAGATTTTCGAACAATTACGGATCTTTTTAATTATTTTCGATGAATCAACGAAAATCGTGTTAACTAAATTCCAATTTATTTTTCTTAAATATTTTTCTATAAATTGGACGAACTGAGAAAAATTTAAAACTTTTTGCGTTTACGTTTTCTAAAAATTAAATATTTATTATTTAATTACTTGTAATATTTATCGACGCTTTAAACGTCGGATTGAGCAAAACTAATATAGATAATAGTTGAGACGAAAATAAAACTTAGAAAATATGAAGAAAGAATTTCTGAGTGAATCATGGTCATGATAATTATTTCATCAGGGAAGGTGAATGTAGATACCGACACATTATGTAGAAAAGATAAAGAATCGATTAGGATGTGTTCCTTAATAATGACGGTGCAAAATAATTTGCCCGAACAATTTAGAAATAACTGATGCTTGTAAGAAGGATAATATAGATAATAAAAGGGGTTCGCGGTTAATGTGAACCATTAGAATTGAGAAGCCGATGGCGATAAATGTATAAAAGGCCGCTTGTGGTTGCCTAAATATGGAGGATTTCGAGACATAGTCATCTTGGAATGTCATAAGATTAATTATTCGATTCATGCCATTTCTGATTTAATGTATCTTTATCTGAAGAAGCTGTACTGATGGCAAATTATGAAGGCAGACATCGCCTCATACATTAGTAAACGTCTAAATATTGCAAAGGTCATCATCTGAATTTGATTCGATTTGGGTCATCGTCGACAGACTGACCAACTCTACTAATATCATTCTCGTTAATGATAGATTCTCGATGAAGAAATTGACTCTTTGTATTTAAAGGAGTTGTATAAACATAGTGTGCCTGTATCGATCATCTCTATCAAGATCCTCGCTTCGCATCGAATTTCTAGAGATTTGCTCAGAAGTCATTAGGAGTGAACCTTGATGAGAGTACTGTTTACCACCCCAATCGAAGGGACGAGGTAAAGTAACGATACAAACACTAGAAGTCTTGTTTTATGTTTGAATAATTGACCTTTGGAAATGAACGAGATAATCGTTTTCCTTTGGAGAGATTATCATTGATAAGTATCGTATTAGGATCGAGATCGAATCTTGTGAGGATATAAATATAAGAGCATCTGTAGGCAGGAGTTGGGATGAAGATACCCGACATACACCCATTGTGAGTTGGACATGTCTTTTAGGTTTAAGTTTGCCTATGATGACAAACCTAACCTTACAAATTACCCGACCCGCGAGACCTGAAATGATTGTTGAAATTAGGATCTGATTATTGACTGCCGGTAGTGGGCAAGAGGTTATGTGAATATGAAATGTAGATCTTGAAGTGCATGATGGGTAGCGAAGTTATGCCAAAAAATTTCACCCTGGAAAAATGAATTGACGATCTGAAAGATCGTGGGAAATAAGTCCCCGTTGTATGGGACCATTTAGATAATGTAAAAGATTGGTTTGAAAGGCATATAAGCTGGATCTACCCTAGGACTTCAAGGGCTGCGTGAATTATGTTTTGTATATCAAACTTGATAAAATGTCTATCAAGTGAAAATCCGATTACTTCTTGATGAAGTTTAGATCGGCGAAAAGTTGTATTCATCTAAAACCCGTGAACATCATGGATAGAGAAAGTAAGTCAACATTCAGCCTGATCGTATTCCCGTAGTTATGTTTGATGAAACTCGCGTATTGTAATGAATTACACTTGAGAGGAAGGACTGAATGTAGAGGAAATACCCACATGGCTCTAACTCTACAAGAAGCGGGTAGTAAGATAAATTGATCTTTGAGGACAAAGATCCTGTTTAGGGGTAAATGCTCTGATAATCCGTCAATTTATGGTCGATATTTTATTCTCAAGTATTATTTAAAATCATTATTTTAATGTTATATTATGAACTCACTCATTTTTGGGAAGAAATTTGGGTTCACGTCATGAAGTAGCATCGACTACGTTTAAACCGGAGAATTCTACGTTACGTGCTTACGTTTACATACACCGTTTTGGTGACAGTCTGAGATTTTAGAAAATAAATTTATTCTTGAATATTATTTTGGAAATTTAAATTTGTGTTGGTTCATAAACTCACAAATTTACGAGAAGAGATTAGGACTTACGTACATAATTTAACGTCCTTTACGACCAAACCTGAAACCCAGGTTTATGTATTTACGTTTTTGAACTCCGTTTTTTATGAGACAATTTTTATTAGATTCGTTTTGTGCCGTTGATTGATAATTTATAAAAACGTTTCCGTAAAACGACCCAAGGGCACGCAAATCGAGAAAACTAGAATCAAGGCATACCCGTAAATTGATAAGGGGATGAAACGAGTTATACTTGTCCCACCCCCTCACCATGGGCGGCAAACCTAGCCAACACACCTCACAAGGTGTCATTTTTATACCAAGTAATGGACACATGTCCATCTAATATTACAAAACCACCAACACCTCAAAACAACTAACTAGCTAAACAACTTTCTCATTTCCTAAATGCAAAACAACACAACTCTCTCCTTTCTCTCTCTATGTTGCCGTCCAACATCACCATAAACACCACCATTTCCATCAAAAATTCAACCACAAATCTTATGTATATGTTACATATGATGAAAGCCTTTTGAAGACATGAAGATTAGAGGTGATCTTAACCTATGAAAAGGAGTGTCATGAGGTTCAAGGGCTGATTTCATGGAGGTGTTCATCCATTTGAAGGACCCAAGAAGTTGTCTTGCTAAAAGTTGAAGATTTAGTAACAAGAACCAAGCCTTATTCATCAAAATCTCATCTTTTCATCATCTTGATTGGTATAGGGATCAATCTCTTCCTATCATCTTGTTATTTTGAATATGTAATCTTGTATTTTCTTCTTTTATGTATATGTATCTGATGATGAATGATGATCAAAATATTATGTGGGGATTTTATGTTGATAAATTTGATTAAAAAGATTAAAATCTACATGTAAAGATGTTGAAATCATGTCTAAAATTGTAGGTTGTGTAAAACAGTAACGAAGCCTATGATAACTTGTTAAAATGACTTGGATAAATTAATATACAGTAAGGTATGTGACTTTTACATATGTGAGAGTTGGCCACTCAATGGAATCCATAAAATGAGTGAGATATGATCAAAACATTATTAAGGTCCAAATCTGTATAGTCTGTTTTGGACGAATTATTAGAGATACTTATAAGTTGATTGAGCAGTAGCTAAAATAGAGTTAATTGTAGCACATATTATGTAGTTTGTGCTGCCCAAAAATGAGCTTCTATCTCTTTGTAGAACTCAAGATATGGTAAAAATGGTGAAAGTGAATTTCATAATCATATTTGTAAAATAAAAGTATATATTATAAAATTAGCACTCAAGTAAAACTAATATAAAATTTATACCTAAAACCCACTAACTTATATAATACTTATAAATAAGTATATACTTTGATAAGTAAATATGACATTTTATAAAAATTGCAAATTGATATGTTTTATAAGTTATAAAACTATACATATAAGTTTTACGTCTTTTCGGCTAAAACAGAAAGATTAACGTTTTCGTCAATTAAAACTTAGACGGTCGGACCCGTCTAATGTAAACTTTTTATAACTTATCTACTGATGTATAAGTACATTTGGCAAGTAAAAACCGATAAAACCCAGCCTTATAACATATGAACATTAACGGGCCAAAGTAGCCTTATTGGACTATTGACCCAACTAGTTTGACTAAACACTAATGGACTTACTCATGGGCTTAACCCACTTGGGCCCAACATATGAGTAAAGGCCTGGTATTAAAGGTACAAATTGGATTGAAACTAGTGTAACTAGTCAAAAATTTGATCAACACATAACACTATAATGTTGAATGAAGAGATAAAATCCCACTTGATCGTCATCATACTTATAATGTCATCATGTATATACATAACCATTCTTTTTATAAATTCATTAGACAAGAGTCTAAGACGAGTATTATTTGTCTAGGTTTCCGTGATTGAAGCACGTACCGTACATCCAAATCGCCGATAACCGCCTTTCCCAATCAACGTGAGTTCATAGCCTCGCACTCTTTTAAATGTTTTATGAAATGTTTTATAAACCCGCGAGGGAGATAACATGTTAGTTTTAATAAAATAGGATACCAGTTGTCCCGACTATTTGTTTATTGATATGGACCAGAATGATTATATGAACCAATGAATGATTATATGACCCGATGTATGAAATGAGATGGATTATTATAGTTAGGTTATGTCACTAAAAGTCTCATTAGCATGAATTGTGAACTACCGGGATTTGGTAGACGCTTATGCATATAATAGTACTATTTGGGGAAGATCACCCCAGTTCGCGCCTTGACGGTTGATCCCCGTCGTGCCACATTGATTGGTAAGCGAATTTATGTATGAGAATATTTATATAAGCGTGATTATTGTGACGACACGCTGTTTTGGATGGGCTTCGGGTTAGCTACCCGTTGTTTGTTATAGTAAGGTAGCAATGTCATGCGGCTTATAATAATCCAATAACGAAAATACTGATATACGCATTGAATTACGATATATTGCCTGACTAGCAATACGGGGTCTTATTATTGATATTATGTTCGTGTTTTGGTTTTACATAACCATTTTCTTATAACGGTTTTTATTAAACTCTATACAACGTTATAAAACATATGGTATGATGTTTTTACGACAATGGTTCGTATAATGGTTTTGAAGGCAGAAGCCCACGTTATGAATTATGACAAGGATTTGTATAAAATGTCTTTGGCCTATTTTATGGCCTACGACAAGGAAGTATATAAAATGATTTTCGGTAACGATTTTATATACCGGTGATATATTAATGGTTTATTAAACTCTATGAATTCACTCTGCGTTTTCGCTGACCTTTTCTTTTAACATATTTTATCTAAGGTACTTGAAGATAATTCTCGAGAAGATGATAAGAATTTATGGCCCGCACTTAAATAACAATTTCCATTCAAATGTTTTGTAAAATTGTATGAAATACTATGACTTGGGACCTATGTAATTTGATATTTATGAATGGAAAATGCTTTATTATTCAACGACGCGATTTTTAAGCGTTGTCTATGTTTTGACTAATGTGTTATCCCATAACACCAACGACTCTTCCGCTGAACTAAAGTATGAATATTTGGAGGTGTTACAGTTTGGTATCAGAGTTCTCATTAAAGAGAACGAAAGATTTTTAAAACCAAGGTTTTGAATAAAACATTTCAAAATCTTTTAACTATAAACATTTTTCTCAAAATGTCTAAAAATATTTTGACTATAACGGTGCCAAAGAATTCCCGAGTTACCGACAAGGACAGACTGAGAAGTTTTATTTTAATATATATATAACTTGGATTATATATATATATATATATATATATATATATATATATATATATATATATATATATATATATATATATATATATATATATATATATATATATATATATATATATATATATATATATATATATATATATATATATATATGTTGTAATTTGATTACATAATTGTTTGATGATTATTTTAATACGTATACGAGATATTTATATGACGTAGATTGTCACAAAGAACCCTAACTTCCCTAGCAAATCAATCGAAGTTATTTCCGTAGGAATTATAGCTATTCTAGATCTAAACCAAGTTGTGGATATTTATAATCCCAAAAAATGGTTGATATTCGTAGAAATGTTGATATTAGTTGATTATGATATTAAAGAAGAATTGGCGAGACTAAATCTGATATTGATGTCATGACGATCTTTCCTTATAGAGTGGAGTTTGACAAAACCTTACCACCTAGAAAGGTGTCATCTGATTTGATGTCACCCAATTCTTAAATTTGAAATCGAAAGGGAGAATGTTGCACTTGAGGCTGTCATTGGAACCATTACCCAAAAGCCTCATGCCACTAGTACCTTTCCGAGAAGTCTAATTGAATGTGAGAGTCATTTCATACTAGTGACTCATTTGATAACTATTGATGAATGAGCTATAGGATTGGAAATTAAGTGTTGTTCATATCGAACTTTTATTTCCCTTTCAAGGTCTAAAAATAAGGTTGAAAGTATTGGAGAATGAGGTTGGATATCGCATTAAGTATGATTTGGTTGAAACTTGAATGAAGTAAAATTTAACCCGTATGGAATATGAGATTGTTCAAACCTTATAGGACATGTTGCGGGCGTGCTCTAGAGTGGTTAGGGAGCTGGGATGATTATATATTCCTAGTGGAATTTTCATACAACAACAACTGGCACGCTAGCATCAAGTGTGCTCCTTTTGAGATGTTGTATGGTAGGAAGTGTCGCGCCCCAATCTGCTGGGATCAGGTGGGCGAACAATTGCTTGAGGGTCTAGAGATGATTGAGGTGACTAATGAGATGGTCGTTGTCGCCAAGGAAAAGCTTCAGGAAGCTCGTGCTCGTCAGAATTGCTATGCTGATAAACGTTGTAGAGATGTATCTTTCAATGTAAGTGATCACGTTTTCCTCAAGGTATCACCTGCACGAGGAGTTAAACGTTTTAGAATCAGAGGGAAGTTAAGTCCTCGCTTCATCGGACCGTTCGATATTATAGAACGCGTTGGTGAAGTGGCATATCGTTTAGCATTACCGCCTCAGCTATCACACATTCACAACGTGTTCCATGTGTCCTTACTCAGAGTATACAACTATCATGTTCATGTTGTCCAGTATCTGCTTGATCAGATTCGAGAGGATCTTTCATATGTCGAAGAACCCGAGAGAGTTCTTGAATGACAAGATTGTGTCATGCGGAGGAAGACGATCCCTTTCATCAAAACCCTTTGGAGGGATCATCCTAAGCGGGAAGCCACTTGGGAGAAGGAGAAGTCTATACGGACTTCTTACCCTCATTTCCAGTTCTAATTCGGGTATGTTTTCTTTCATTTTATGTTTCTCCAATTCGAGGACGAATTTCTTTTAGAGGGGAAGAGTTGTAAAACCCGCATTAAAATACCATGAATAGTACACATGAACAGTGAACATACAAAATTACGATAATTTAAACTTTCCATTTATAATATAATTCACGTATCACGATATTAATTAACACGTACTTACGTATATATTATAAATGTATTATGATCACGACATATAAAATGTACGATAAATAAAACACGTATGAACACGTAAATAATTTAACTCGGGAAAAACTTCAAGTTTCCCTTTGTGGGCCCTATGTGTTGCGGCTAAGACAAGAGAGAAGGAGAAGATGGGCTTGGCCCATGACCCAACTTAAAAACATGTTCAACAAAAACACAGAAAAACATAAACATAATTTTAGGTTACAGAAAAGTTTTCCCTTGCCTCGTCCTCTCTTGCCGTCGGCTACATCAAACTAGAAAGAAGAACCGGATGATTTTTGCTACTTAATTTTTGTGTGTATGTGATCGTGATCTTAAACCTTTCTTCCACGTGTTCGGTAAATCAAAACCTTTTCTTTTCTTTTTAATTCTTATTGAATTCATGTTCTTATTTAATTAATAATAAAAACAAGTTATATAAAACATGGGGATTAATTAAAACATGGAAAAGTGGGTGTTTGGTTTGTGTTTTGGTTCGGCCGAGACACCACCGAGAGCCATGTGGCTCTCGGCTTGTCTTCATCACCACCATCGAGACCCTCAAAGGGCTCGGCTTGGTTGGTTTAGGCTCGGACGCACGCACGGGGACCCCGACTCGAGGTCGGGGTGTGGTTTTGTTTTGGATCGAGTGCCAACCGAGACCAATAGGGTCTCGGTGGGGATTTTTGGTTAACAGTGGGAACCGAACAAAACAAGCAGTGGGGACCGGGTTGAACCGGTGTGAACCAGTGGCCAACCGGTGGGAACCGAGCCGACAGTGGTAGCCGTAGCTCAACAGTGGGAACCGAAAGCCACCAGTGGTAACCGGTTAGCCGATCTAGCCACTAGTAGGGTTGTTTGTTTCGGCTATATGTTTCGGCTTATATGTGACCACGGATTTTGGGCTCGGGTTAATATTTTAAAACACGGGTTCTGGAAATATTAAAATCAGAAAATATGTTTAATTAATTTAAATACTAGACTTTTTAATTTAATTAAATTCATGAATTAGGTTAAATATTAAAATTAATATTTCACGTATAACCTGAAGTATTTTACTTAGCTTAATTTAATTAAAACATGTATCTTTAATTAAATTCCTTTAATGTATAGTTTAATTAATTAACCAGTTATTTGATTAATGAGCTATGAGCATGACTTGTAGTTACTAATTAAACTTTACTTGACTTAATAATCCAGCTCATTTTCTAATTATGGAAACTTACTATTTTTGGAAACTTTCTATTTTTAGAAACTTACTATTTGTAGAAACCTGCTATTTTTAGAAAGTTACTTAGTATTACAATACAAGTATGATAATACACTATTACATGCATAAGACACTACAGAACATCAATATAACTACATATCACACAATAAGATACTAAAACATGACAAAATAAGTATAACAAGCTAATAACACACAGAACCAGTAAAACACATGTAATTTAGACAACTCATACACGTCCCTATTCTTATGTAGTATTATCCGTCAAGGCAGAGTAGTTTCTTCAGCGTTTCCGTTAGCTTCTACTGGACACAAGGTACGGATTTCTCGTCCTTCAGTAAGGACAACCTCTTCCTTTATTAGGATTTCACGTATGGAGCCAACTGTTTTCCCTAGTAGTTACAGATTAAAGGCTTATGTTTTATTAGTTACCTTAGCCATATACATGCATGACCAGTTTCACCTAGTTATGGAGGTACCATAACCATAAAACTAGAGGCATTAGTGTTATGACTTCACCACAGTGGAGTGATAGTTCTTGGCGTCCCTTTCAGTTATCTGGCCATTATTATATTATTATTATCATGTGGGGCGTATGAGTGCATCCTAGGCTCAGTTTCAGTTAGGATTTCATGGTGAATGTGGTGTGTGCCTTACATCCTTCACAAGGAGTTGATCCCTCCTACCCGTTACCAATTAATTAGAGGCATCCCCTCTAATTTGCATGACGAGGTCACCCCTCCAAGTATTCATGCACGTTGTTGATCTCGTGACCTATATTGGCTTTTGGTATATTAAACTAATACAGATTTTTCATAAGTAACATAAGCTATGTTTTTTGAACTAAACCTAGTAAACATGACATGCATCTAGGTTTTTCCCAGGACTTATTCATTTCCGCTACAATTCATGCTTTATATGCCTTATATGCTTTCATTCCTTTATGTCTTTATGTTATGCTATATATCCGTGCACTAAGCGTTATGCTCAGTCGTTTTCCATTTCTATGTTCCCAAATAGCAGGTACCCAAGGTCGCAAGTAGGATCTCCAGAGTATGTGCATTCGGATGGAAGCTATCCAGCCTTTTTTACATTATGCATTTGTTCTTACGTTTTCATACTTTGCTTCATTTGGACATTGTTTAGTCCTTTCATTTACAGTACTTAATATTACTTGTGTGTGCGTTACTTAGACTATCGATGTTTAATTCTGGTATTTCTATTTATGATCATGAATGTTTAGACATTTACCTTGCATGCTTTGATGACACGCCATATATTACTGTAGCATTCCATCTTAACAAATGGGGTGTTACACTTCACAATAATTGATCTAATTTGAGGGTAGCAAGCAGTGGCTACAACATCAGTCCAAAATGCTTAGAGAGAGCAGATCCAGCAAGCATTGTCCTTGCTGCTTCAATCAAAGTTTTGTTCCTTCTTACAGCCACACCATTTTGTTTAGGTGTGCAAGGAGATGAGAAATTTTGGGAAATTCCTTTGTCATCATAGAATTTGATCAGTGTGTGATTTTCGAATTTAGTGCCATTGTCATTTCTGAGTTGCTTGACATGAGTGTCATTTTGATTTTTAACTCTTTTGATGAAAGACATAATGACATCTAGTGCATGGCTTTTCTTTGTCCGAAAATATACCCAGGTGTACCTAGAGTACTCATCAACAATGACAAGTGTATATATTTCATGACAAATGGCCCTAGGTGATATTGGGCCAAATAAGTTCATGTGAAGCAAGTGACTACTTTCCTTGATTGAGAAAGTTTGCTTTGTTTTGAAACTGGCCCTATGGTGCTTCCCTTTTTCACATGATGAGCATGGTTTGTCCTTAGAATAGACAAGTGAAGGAATACCAATAACAAGATTTTGTTTTGCCAACAGAGTTATTGTTTTGAAATTTAGATGGGATAGCCTTTTATGCCAAAGCCAATTAGTAATGTTGGAGGCTCTAGCAAAGAAACATGTCTCCTGAGTAGAGTTCATGTTCATGACATAAACATCTTTGACTCTGAGGGCAATCATCACAATTTCATGATTGGAGTTGAAGATTGTACCTTTTTTGTCATCAAACAGCACTAGATACTTTGCATCACAAAGTTGACTGATGCTGATGAGGTTGTGCTTCAATCCATTAACATATGTTACCCTTGTAAAAGCTATACCATTGCATAACACTGAAGCAAATCCTTTATTATTGGCAGATGAGTTATCACCAAAAAAACTTTAGGACCTTATTCCTCCTTATACTTGTGCAGATGACTTTTGGTGCCAGTCATATGCCTTGAGCAGCCACTATCCAGGTACCAAATAGGCTTCTTGAGATCACACTACACAAGCTAAGGAAATAGTAAGTTTTGTTTTGAAACCCACCTTTAATGGGTGGGTGTTTTAGACCTAGAAGGTGTTCTAGATCTGAATGATCTTTAGATGAGGATGAATAAGATTGCTCAAAAGAAGAAGGAGAGGATTGAACAGCATTTGCTTTCTTAGCCTGAAGGGCTTCACCTCTTCTAAACCACTCTATATGATTGTGATCAGATGTAGTGTGGACATTACTTCCACAAGTTTCACAACATTTGGCAATAGAGTTTGGGTTTCTAGGTTTGATGTCCCTTCTGGGAGAGATAACTCGATTATATCCATGAGTGTCATGGTCATAACTTCCACAAATATCACAAACAGGATAGTAGTGACAGTCATCTGAGTGATGATTGCCCATACCACAATGAATGCATGGTGGGAAAGGCATACTTCGCCTAGAATGAGATGCTTCAGTGTTGTGAGCATCAACACTAGTTTTAGCAAGCATATATTGAGTATGTTCACAAGTGCGATGGTCAGTCCTCTTAAATTTAGTACACTAAATCACTTTTAGGCAAGTTTCAGTGAGATGGTTGTTTAGACCACATATATCACAAGCCCTTTTAAATTGTGGCTTGTACTTATAATGTGGAGAGTTTGAAGGTTCATCTCTGAATCGAATTGGTGTTTGCTGCTATCGGAGTTGCAATTTGAGATCATTGATCTCTTGCATAACAAGAGACATTCTCTCATCTTCCTCAGATCTAGCAGTCTTCAGTATATTTGTTGAAACTGAAGAGGTAGTTCCCATATGTGAACCTTCAGCAGGAGATGAAGAGTTCTTTGAAGTGTCAATTTTGACATGTTTGGGAGACCTACCCTTGTGTGTTGCGTGACACTTGATGATTGACTGGATTAATTTTGGTCTAGTAGAGGGTTCAGCACCAGCCAGCTTCTCCAAAGGAGGAAGTGAGGTACTTACTTCATTCTCTAAATCATCATCTGAGTCATCTTCAGTAACTGAAGATTCAACAGGTGTTGAAGTGTCAGCATTTGCTTGCAACTCAGGAAGAAGAATAAGTCTAGTGTCATGATTTGGTAAATTCTCTTCACCTGACCTTACAACGTCAGGGATCGAGCTACCATCCTCATTTGAGGCTTTGACAAAGACAATATCAATGGATTTGGTGCTGGAGGATCCTTCAACACCAAACATTTTCCTTTTTTGAGAAGGAATTTGTTCATTGATGCATTGATTTACCCTATCGGGGTTTCTAAGCCAAGATTTAACAATATCTTTTGCTTCTTTTAGTTCAACTCTTAGGGAGTTATTTTCATCAAGAATCTCTTTGTTCAATTGTTGAAAAGTAAGTACATCAAGTTTATCTTCTTTTAGCTCTATTAGCTTACTTTCAAAATCATCAAGTTTTAGAACAAGTTTATGATACTTTTCAAGCAAGTTGTTTCTTTGTTCTTTAACAAATTTTAGATCAATACACAGGTAATCAAAGACAAATTTAATGTCATCCTTATCTTCTAATTCAAGAAGAGTTTGTACATTTTTTATTGTGATATTGACCCTTTCACCATTTCTGGCACTTTCTCTGGTAACAACATTGGAGTTTGAACCTTCATCATCAGCAAGTGCCATTAGCACTTTCACATTGACCAATTCATCATCATCTGAAGAGACATCTTCTTCATCTCATTCATAAGCTTCAGCAATGAGCCCTTTGTTCTTATCTTGCTTGGGAGCCTTGGAGGAAGAACTTTTAGTGCTCATGAGAGCTAGTCTAGCCTTGATTTCTCTATATTTTGGCTCAAAGTCTTTGGTTGGTCGAAGTTCAACCCAGTTTTGCTAAAAAGAAGTTGAAGCAATTTGTTCTGGTTGAAATGATGATTGACTAGATGGTCTTGATTGAGCTGGTGAGGAATAAGAAGGAATGGATGTTTTGGAGTAACAATCCCTAGCAAAGTGACCAGTCTTCCCACATTTGTAGAATTCAGTGTCAACTGAAGCTTTTGTGGTGTTGGAGAACTTGCCTCCTTTCTTAAAGAACCTTCTAGACTTGACTAGAAGTGCTCTTTCATGAAATTCTTCTTTGAGGTCATTCAGATATTTCTCAATGGTTCTTGTGTCCTCCTCATCATCAAGACTATCTTGGTAGTCTTGGATGACAGCCTCACCGAAGAAGGCTGTAGACAAGGGTGTAGCAGTGGTTAATGCTTTACTCTTGCTTGAGCCTTCATAAGTCCTATCAACTAGGTTTTCTTCATATTTTAGTTTCCCAAAAGAGAGGCCAAATCACAATCTTTAATGTGATTAGCATTTCTCAAGCTTTGGCAGAAACTGAGCCACTTCTTTGGCAATGCATTATCAAAAACTGTGTTGATTTCAAGTTTTGAAAGCTCAACACCATCATTCACTAGTTCATTCATCAGTGCTTTGTATCTAGTGAATGTTTGTGTGAGGTTTTCCCCTTCTTTGTGTTTGAAGGTGTTGTATTAAAGTTTTAAATCTATGATTCTTGTTTCCTTCACATCAGAGGATCCCTCATGATAAAGAATAAGGTCCTCCCATATAGATTTAGCTGTTTTGAAATTTACAACAGAATGCATTTGGTCATCTGGAAGTACAGACATGATGAGACTTTTGAAACGCTTATCTAGGTTAGCAGTTTTTCTCTTATCAGCAGTCCATTGTAATTTAGGTTTTCTATTGTCCCCAACCATGGGAACAAATAGACCATTTTCAATGATTCCAAGGAATTGAGGTTCAATCCCAACCATATGGACAAGGAACCTCTTTTTCTAATTTGTGAAATTAGCAACCTCTAGGATAGGAACAGCATTGAGTCGGCCACCCCTATACTCTAGGGTTTGTGGTATTACTTGAGCCATTTTTGGATCTTGATTTGAAAACTTTACATGAGCAGTTTAATAAAATAAGAGTTTATCTAATCAAACTGCTCTGATACCACTTGTTTGTCCCTTGTAAATCGTTATTACTTATCAACCTTAAGTAATAACTCTTTACCAAGACTCAAGTGTGTTGTTTTAACAATTGATAAGAGCTACGAACAATTAAAAACAACAATACCAATAAATTTTCAACGTATAGACTTTTATTAGAATCAAATAAAGAATCTATAACCCACTTTGTTTGCGGAAGAACAAAGTAGTTGAATGACAATGGGTGGTGATCTCCTCTACTTAAACTTCTAACCAAAGTTAAATGTCTAAGCTCCAATCTAAACGTTCATATGCTTCTTGGATATATGGTTTAGTTGGTATTGAGAGAGAAAGATTTTCCAGAGTTTTTACTCTTGTATTAGTTAACCCTTTCCTTCTCAATGTACACTCCTTATATAGGCAGTGTAAAACTAGGGTTTACATTTGCATGTTTCAATGCATGGGTTTATCCAGTGGGTGGTTGATGCCCATGCTGGATAAAGAGTATAAAGTACACAATAAACTATTCTAGAAAAGATAAAGGTTGTACTTATATCTAACTATACAAGCAACCTTACTTTGACTTAAAGTTATCTTTTTCCCGCCTAATGCAAACCATCAGAATACTGAAGAGTCTTCAGTATTCTAAAGGAGATCGACATCATTCAGTTTGGTATTGTCAAACCAAACTGAACTGGAAGCTCTTCTTCAGTACTTGTTCTTCAGCAACTAGACCGCCTAGTATTTGAAGCAAAGATTCCTTTGTCTTCTAAGTTAATTGGAAGAGGAAAGATGAACATCTTTCAGCAACATAGTCTTTAGTAGGAACTTTGTTCCTCTGGTCATCCTTCAGCAGACTGGCCTTACTGCTGAGCATGAAACACTTAGGGGGATTTTATATTCAAATCCTAGAGTTGCTTCAAGGTCAATAAATACTAACCCAAAAAAACCCCGCAACAGAATTTTCTTTGTTGACTTCTCTTAACACCTTGTTATCCAAGCACAAGAGTAAGGAAATGTGTGCTTTCTTATAGACTTCCGTCTTCAACGCTGCAGTCTTATCAGCGTCCGTCATGGTATCCGGGAATGGATCTAACACAGCCTCCCAACCATGTTGAATTAATAGACACCATAGCTTCTTACTCTTTCATGTACTCGATTCTATATCAATAAAAGTAATCGTTCGTTACCTTTGTAGTATTTGTTCTTCTGGGTTCAGTTTGTAGCAACTCTGCGATCTTCTTCTTGTTGGGAATAAAATTAGCTAAGTCACTCAGACGCTGACGAAGGGATTCTAGACGCTGACAAGTACAATTGAGGCGCTGACAGGTGAGACGCTGATAAGAATTATCAAGGCGTTGACAAGAAGAATCTTAATATAAAGACAAGGACTAAATCTGCCAATGATGAATTCTTCAAGTTGGTGGAAAAAATATGAAGATAAGAATTCAGAATATATTCTTAAATGTTTAAAAGATTTAGTCAATAAGTTATTTGATTATGTTTATCTTGTGTCTCTTCCTAAAATGGTTGATGTTAGCTTTTTGTACAAGGCTCCTTAAACCTATAAAAGGAGGCCTTAGGGTTAGACATAATATACATACCTTTTCACACATCTCTTCCATATATCTCATAACACTTTCATTGTAATCCTTCATTGATATTATTAATCAAAGTGAAAGTTTAGTTTACTTTGTTTTTTTCTTTGTTCTAAGTGTTAAATTCCGCATGACACTTAGTTTGTTCAATACAACAAAGTTTCTCTACGTATTATACTTGATTCAATCTCGGTAATACAAAGCTAAATCGATCTAAGTTTGGGATCAACAAGTGGTATCAGAGCTTGTTGAGAAACTTTGATTTGAAGAACGAAATCCAATATCGTGAGGTGAACCAGGCTAAGGAAGAAGGTGAAGAAGAATCTGATGATGTTTTCAGTTGAGGCCACGTCTACTTCAAGTTCCAATTCTTCTTCATGTTCTGATAATGAGGTATGTGATGACTCTTCTTGTAGGTTAAATACTGAAATACTTAATAAAAAAGTTTTAAAATTAAAATCAGATGTCGGTAATGAAAGATGCAAGTTATCAAATTATCAACTTGCTCTTACTCAAACTGAAAAGACTGTGTCTGAATATAAGAAAATGAAGTTTGACCTAAAAGATCAAATCAATATTTTAACTCATAATTTGAATGCTGGTATTGAGGTTAGAAACATCATGGAGAGAGCCTATGGTGTTTTACAAGCTAAGTTAGATGAGGCCATTAAAGATAAAGAGAATGTAGGGCTTAAGATTCAAAAGTTTGATAAAGCTAGCCAAACCCCAAAAAAGTGTGTAAGTGAACAAAGAGACTCTAGGGATATGTCTGGGATTGGGTTGAAAGAATATGTTGCCGTTTCACCACCTGTTGGGAACTTATATGGTGTCCATAGAAAGGATCTCTCTTGGACTGGTATTCCAGAACTCCAAGAAGAGGAATTTATTCCTCCACCTAGAGTCCTTTCCCCATTTGAGGAATATCAACAAAAGGTTATTGACCTAGTAGAGTGGAAGAAGGCCAACCCCACTTTGTTTGTTAAAGGTAGGATGCTTCGTGAGAGTCCATTTGTGCCTACACCCATTGAGAGTCCAGTAGTATCTACACCTATCACTGTGACCAATCCCATCACTGGAAAAGCTGTTAATCTTGGCTCCCCAATTAAGAAACAACCTAGTGTTAAATACAACGAAATGTATAGGAAACCTAGGTCATTCAAAAGCCAAGAAAGTGTTAATGGGACAGGGTTTTATCAGTCTAAGCCTACGTTTGTGTCCAAAAAGGCTTGTTACTCATGTGGGAGCTTCTCACATTTAGCCTATAATTGTGTGAGTGAATACAATTCATTCGCTGAGAATAGGTCATCCAATGTCAACCATAGACCTTTTGTCCACACTAGACCACAGGCTACTAGACCAGCTCTTTTCTTCTCTAAGGCAGCTAATACCCATGGACAAAGGCCCTTTCAAAAGACCAACACTTGGTTAAACAGGCAATATGTTCATATAGCAAACCCTAATATGTTGGGTCAAAAAGTTGATGTGGCAGAAACTCAAAAACGAAGAAAACATGAAGAAATTGTCCAAGCGTTGTCAAGAGTTAATCAAGCGTTGATAAGAGCAAATTAGGCGTTGATGGCTCAAGCATTTGTTGATCCCAAAGTCAGATCTTAAACCTTAATAGCTTGTTTAAGGGTTGTGATAGAGAGAAAGAATTCAATCTAACACTAGAGAAACTTAGCAAAGCAAAGTAACTAAACAAGATGCGGAATGTAATGTTTAGCACAAGAACAAATGAGATTCAAACGTTGCACTTTAATATATCAAAGATATACGAATACCCATAGTGGTATTAGGGTTTACAAAACCTTAAAGTAATAATAATGAAAAACGAAAATGAGAAAGACCCGCTTTGCATGCTAACCTAGTGAGTCCTTTTATAGATGCAAGGACTCACGTACAAGATCACTACTAACAAACTATGGAAAGTATTAAGGAATAATAACTGAAACGCGTAAAGATCTATTCCATGTTTATCTTGACGGCAGGGCCTTTGACTTCAGCAGGGGAACCAATCCCCCTGCCTTTGTTATTTAGCAGGGGAAACTTACTCTAGCAGGGGTATGAATAATCAACTAGCAGGGGAAACAAATAAGCATAGATTTATTCCCAACAATCCTCCCCTAAACTTGTGCTTTCCCCTAAAGACAAGTTTCTGAATAAATGCTAGTTGATGAGGATGCTTACAAACTCTCTGGCCAAATCTGACTATGAACCATTCTTACCAGATCATAAGCAACAGGCTTTTTGGCATCAACAATTAACTTAGCCTGTGCTAACTTCTTCAAGGTTTCCTGAGAGAAGGGATAATACCTGTGATTGAGTAGGTAAACACTCACACCTTCCATTACCACCTCATAAACCCCATAATTTGTAAATAGCTTCCAACACACCAAATCTCCTTTATTCACTGCATCAAATAGAGGATCAAATAATTCATGTTCATACATTCTATGCATGCACTCCCAGATTACCCAATCCTTCTCCACACCATCCATGGTAGGAGGTTTTGCAGCAAACGTCTTCTTCAATATTTTCCACAGATCTTCTAAGTCTTCACTATCCAAAATTTGAAACATGACATCTAGGCTTAGAAAAGTCTGTGCTGTGTTGTCAGCCCTTGTAAGCTTCCACCAAGTTCTTCCTTTGTGTTCATAAACAGCATACTCTATAATAGCAAACTTCTTTCCAAGTTCACTAGGTGAGATTTCATCATTTTCCTGTAAAATCAGGTGTTTGTCAATTTCATCATTTGATGGCCCTTGAGACTCTTTAGTGATTATGCCCACTTGCTCCATTCTCTTGAGTCTCTTTGCTGCTCTTTGTGCATTAAGTACTGACTTCTCAAGTGTTTCTGAAAAACTTCCACCTGCTTGATGCGACGCCCCTGCTTGGGATGATGCACCTGCTTGTGTAGTCTCTCCAGCTTTTCTTTTCTTTGTTTCTCTAGCTTTCTTTAGTACTTCACTTTGTCTCCTAAGATACTCAGCTTCCTCAGGAGTGTTGATAGTCATCCAATCCTCCACATCATATAGCTTTAGAACTGGTCTGACTGCTCTCTTTATGGCTTCAAAACTCATGTCTCTGAAGTCACCATCCTTCCACTTTCTGTGCCTTTTAAGCAGAAGCTTGTAGTGATCAAGTTGCCCTTTCTCTGAAGTTCTATACTTCTCACTCTAAATTTGCATTGCCCTTCTTTCCAGATATTCAGTTTGATATTTGTAAACCAGGCAAGTTAACTCATACCTTTCTTCTAAAGGAGCATTTTTCAACTCCTTCTCCCATTGATCAAGAAATTCTTCAACATGAGGTACCCTCTCATCTAGTTCCCTATGCATAATCTCAACCTGCTTGAGCATATCTTTGGGCCTCATCTTCTCCATTCTTTGATCCTGCATATCTATCTCCTCTTGTTGTAGTCTAAGAGCTACTTGTGCATCATGTGCCTCTTGTTCCCTTTGCTGTTCAGGAGTCAGATACTTGAATTTTCTCTTGGGCTGTTGCACCATGATTCCTTTTCCTTTGTCTTTTGGATCCACTGCTGGTGCTGGTTTTGCTTTAGATGCAGGTTCTTTGATTGTTATCCCCTTCTGAGCTGGTTGCTTCCTGTTCTTCCTAACAAATGTTTGAGTAATGTTCTTAGCAGGGGATAAACTTACAGCAGTGGGATTAGTTATGGCAGGGGAAACTTTTGAAGCAGGGGCTTCTTCTTGATTGCCCATGGTGAGCAATGTCTTTGGTTGCACTCCCCTTGTCACTTCCTTTATCAACACTTTCCCTCTCCATTCCTTTCTTAGCACCTGTTGTCTCTCCATGCTCCCTACCAGGATATGAATAATACTCAGTAGATCCTTCTTTGGTTGGAATTTCCTCCCCTTTGGAAGCATCCTCATCTGTGGAAAGTATCAGTCTGGGCTTTCTCCTCCCCTCAAGAGTAGCAAGTCTGGTTTCCAAATGAGATATAACCAGACCTTGCTTTTTGACATCTTGTACAAGTTGTGCATTCTGCCTTTTCAGGCTCATGCACATTTTCGTCAATTCCAAGTTTGTCAAAGGTTTCATACTGCTCTCAATCCTAGAAGGGGATTGCTCCCCTTGTTGGATATCATGGAGTGGGGGAGAGGACTTATTGATGGTGTCACTATCCTGCTCACCCCTTGAGGATGAAACAGTAGTGGCAGCCAAACCCCCAGGTTGCTCCAAACTCTTGGAGACTCTCCTCTCTGCTGCTTGTGAAGATTTACCAGGCAAGGGAGACCTGGAAAACCTGGATTTTGAACGCCTTTCTTGATGTGGATCAGCAGGTGGTAGGCTCTTGGCAGGGGATCCAGCAGGTGGATGTATGGCTGTTTGATGTTTGGCTTCTTCCCGTTTGATGTGGTCTAGCATGATGGAAGTGAATGGAATATTGCTGCCAGAGAACAAAGGTGATGGTGCAAGTAATGTGGTGAAAAGTTTGGTTGTGTGTTTGGTTGCTGAAAAATAGTTTCTGTGTGTAATGGGACCATGCTCACTCATGTTCAGCAAAACTTCTATAAACCTTGGATACATACAAAACTTTGAGGTGCTTGAAACATTTTTAACCATGCCTTTAAAAATCATTTGAGAAAAACAATACTTCCTTCCTGTTGCAAAGCAGATCAGGGCAGAAGCAATCTCACTACCAACTTCATTAAAAGCAGTGGTTTTGGGTGACAAACATTGCATAATAGTATGAATCAAAAGTTTCCAATGAGGGGCAAACTGGCCTTTAGCAAACTTTAATTTTTGTTTTTCAGAAAGTTTATACCCCAATTTTGCAAGACCTTCAAAAATTTCAGCTTCAGAAAGGTTGGTTATTCCATCCTCATCATCAAGGAGAAGATTCTCCCTGATAGAGGCAAGTGTGATTACCTTGGAATGACCATCAACTGTGCTTTCAATTATGACCTCTCCATTCACTGTTTTGGTCATGGCTTTAGACCAGAACTGTTGAATGTGTGAGGTATAAATGCGAGGATTGATGAGAAGGGACACTTTAAAGTACGAGGACTTTAGAAAGGCCACAGCCTCAGCAAACTCGGCTGGTTCATCATGAAGCAAAGCAATTTGGTTATGATTAGGAGCAATCTTAAGAGTCATGATGAATTTGAAAAACAGTTTAAAGGTTTATAGAGATGGGAGGTAAGTGGGATTAGGTCGAAAGAGATTTGTGAACCTGCTGGTAAAGGGAATTAAGTTTATATAGGCGAATTGAAGAGCTGCGATTGGACCAAAATTTTCAAATTGCAAAAATATCAAAGATAAATCTTGATAAAAAATTAAAATATTTGAAATAGAAGGAAAAGATTACCAATCAGCTAAGAAAGCGCCTTAAATATCTTTGAAAAAGAATAAAATATTCCCTAACCAAAATTGAAGCAAGCAGGCCCAACGGCTATGAACAGGGTAACGGTATTGTCGGTCAACGGTCAAACAGGGGAATGTTGTGAAGGCAGGGGATAGAAAATAAAAGCAGGGGAAACTTTCCTAGGGGTATTAAACTAGTCATGAAGGGACTAATGCTAACTAGCTCTGCTCTAATGCACACACTTGTATACACAAGATAGATACATAGAATCTCAAGAGTCCTCTATTTAGCAATGGTCCCAATACAAAAAGTTAATACACAAGTCCCCCTACACCAGGTAATCCCAAGAAATCATACATACCCCAGTCACTAGCCCAACCTTTTCCCTTACCTATGGTCAGTTAGTCTTGGCAATGTGTGCCACACCTCTATATTTTGAACAGCAAGCTGCTTGAATAAAGAAATGCAAACACACACTACAGTGCCTCAAGGTTTCAGAGTTTTAGACAAGCTGTGCAGCAAGTCATCATTACCCTGAACCCCCACTCACCAATGGATATGATCTAAGACCATATATGAGCATTCTAAGAATACCCTGAATCCTAAAGGTTTGACCTAACCTCCTCTGAAACATAGAGTATATACCTGATCCACCAAGGAGAGTAGTATGCACCATATGAGTCTCTGCATTTGTTAGTCTAAAACCACATAAAACCACTTTTGTAAACATAACACACCCAGCTTAAGAGAAAAATTCTCTTGGCAGGGGAATGAACCCCAAGTAGGGGAATAAGTGTCAAAAAGCAGTGGAATGAAAGAAATGGTAAAATTGACTAACAATTATACAACAACAGCAATGAAGTAACCCTGAGCACCCATGACACAAATAGACATCAGATTTTAAGGAGTAACCATTCCAATACCTGCAACCAGATACTGAAACCTCCCTACCTCAAAAGCTTTTGTTAAAAGATCAGAAACATTAAGTTCTGTATCAATTTTCTCAGGGACAATCAGTCCTTTTTCAAAACAATCTCTTATAAAGTGATGTCTAATTTCAATGTGTTTGGTTTTGTTATGAAAAACAGGGTTCTTTATAATGCAAATAGTGCTGTTGTTGTCAATAAATATCTTGGTTTTAAGAAAGTTGTACCCATAATCAAGTAATTGATTTTGCACCCAAAGAACTTGACCACAGCATGCAGCAGCAGCTACATACTCAGCTTCAGTTGTGGATGTTGCCATGATGGTCTGCTTCTTACATTGCCAAGATATGAGCCTGCTTCCCAAAAATTGGCATCCCCCTGTTGTAGACTTCCTATCATTGTTGTCACCAGCATAATCACTATCTGAATAAGCTATTAGCTCAAATGGTGACTCCTTTGGATACCAGAGTCCTAGGGTGGGATGACATTTGAGATACCTAAAGATCCTTTTCACAGCAAATAAGTGACACTCTGTTGGTGACACCTGGTATCTTGCACATAAGCAGACTGCAAACATGATGTCAGGTCTTGAAGTAGTGAGATACATAAGAGACCCAATCATAGACCTGTAATTCCTGACATCAATAGGCTTTCCAGGACCATCCTTGCCCCATGGATGATCCTTGTCCATGGGAGTGGACACCTTCTTCCCATCAGACATGCCAAACTTCTTTACAATCTCAGCTACATATTTGTCTTGTGAGATAAATATTCCATCTTTCCGCTGCTGAACTTGTAACCCCAAAAAGAAGTTTAGTTCTCCCATAGCACTCATTTGAAATTTATCCTGCATCAATTTGGCAAACTCTTTGCTAAGCATGGAGTTGGTTGATCCAAAAATGATGTCATCCACATAGACTTGTACTAGCAGAAGATCACCCTTTTGTTTCTTTGTAAACAGGGTTTGATCAATCTTCCCCCTGCTGAAACCATTGTCTAGGAGATATTTGGAAAGAGTACCATACCATGCTCTGGGAGCTTGGTGAAGGCCATACATGGCCTTTTTCACTTTGTATACTTTGTCAGGATGTTCTGGATCTTCAAACCCTGGTGGTTGCATGACATAGACTTCTTCATCAATGGTTCCATATAAGAAGGCACTTTTCACATCCATCTGAAAAACAGTGAAGTCCATGAATGAGGCATAAGCAAGGAATAATCTAATAGCTTCAATCCTTGCTACTGGGGCAAACACCTCTTCATAATCAATCCCTTCTTCCTGAGTATACCTTTGTGCTACCAACCTTGCCTTGTTCCTGACAACTATTCCCCTTTCATCCTTTTTGTTCCTGAGCACCCACTTGGTCCCAATAGGTCTTGCCCATTTGGGACAATCAACCAGAATCCAAACCTCTTGTATGTCAAATTGTAAGAGCTCCTCTTGCATAGCTTCAACCCAGCTTGGGTCATTTAAAGCCTGAAAAATCTTCTTTGGCTCTTCTTGTGACAAAAATGCAGTAAACAGACAACATTGCATGTTGTCATGATTGAACTTCATGGTGATGTTAGCAATGAAACTGTGCTCCTTTGCTGTATACCTTGTATGTCTGGGTGCTTCAGGATCACCAATGATCTGAGAGATAGGATGATCCTTATTGATTCTAAAGGTGGGCTGCATGATGACTTCTGTTTCATCTTCTTCCAAATCAGAATTGATGGGGCTATTTTGATTAGGAAAGAAGTCCTCAATAGAACTTCCAAATGAGACAGCATGACCTAAAGATGGGTGCTTGTGAGCAGAATGAAGTTCTGAATAACTAGGACCTCCACTCCTGATGATTCTGCTTCCACTGCTGGATATGATAGGACCATCATTTATGGGTGTAGAGGATGAGATGAGTGGGGATTCTCTTTTTGCATCAGTAGTCTCAGCAGCATCATGATCCTTTGTGAGAGTGGAATCAATTCCTCTAGCAGGGGAATCCAGGATTCCACTGCTCTCAGCCATTCCACTGCCTTCAGACATAGCAGGGGATGAGATTGGCTGTTCTTTTCCTGAAGCAGAGTTATCTTCTTGTTTATCAGCTTCACTGGGAAACAATGAGGGTACATTCATGTACCTCAGAGGTGACTTCTTAGCAACACTTGATTCTTGAGTACCTGAAATGTTAGTGTTCTGCAAGACAACAGGTACATAATTCATGGATTTAGAAAGTACATCTATATCAAAGAACCAATCTGGACATGTTTGAACATCTTCAGGTTTGTCTTCAAGAAAGTTCACATGAAGATTTTCTGTGATTTTGCTTGTCTTCTTGTTGAAGACCCTATATCCTTTGCTGTTTAAGGAATAACCCACAAAGTATCCATCATCACCCTTTTCACTAAACTTACCAAGATTGTCAATGGTGTTCAAGATGATAACATGACACCCAAAAGGTCTGAAAAAGTCAATTAAGGGAGGTCTTCCATTAAACAGCTGATAAGGGGTCTTGTTGTGAGTCTTGACCACCAAGGCCCTGTTTTGCACATAGCAAGCAGTGGATACAGCTTCAGCCCAAAAGATAACTGGAAGTTTGGAATCAGACAGCATAGTTCTTGCAGCTTCAATGAGTGTCCTATTCCTTCTTTCTGCCACTCCATTCTGTTGAGGTGTTCTAGCAATGCTAAATTGCCTCTTGATGCCTTTGTTTATGCAGAAAGAATCCAGCTTGTGATTTCTGAACTCACCACCATTGTCTGATCTTATGGTAACTACCTTCATGCTTTTTGACAGTTCAATTTGATTGATGAACCCAATGAGTATATCAGCAGTGTCACTCTTTTCAAATAGAAAGAATGTCCATGTGAATCTTGAAAAATCATCAGTAATCACTAAGCAGTACCATTTCTTCATTATACTTGCCACAAAAGTAGGACCAAAAAGATCCATATGCAGTAGTTCCAATGGCTTGGTGGTGGACATACTTGTTTTTGACTTGCAAGATGCTCTGTGTTGCTTCCCTTTCAGACATGCTGCACAAGTATGCTCAGTGACAAAAGACTTGGAAGGAAGACCATGAACCAGATTATGCTTTACCAGTTTGTTCATGTTCTTGAAATTAAGATGACCAAGTCTTCTATGCCATTTCTTACATTCATCTGCTGAAGCTTTGGCAATGAAACATGTTTCATTGTCTTGGAGAGAGATGTCCTTGAGATCAATTGTGTACATGTTCTTCTGTCTTGGTGTTCTGAGAACAATTGGAGTGTCTTTTGGTAAGACAAACTCCTTTCCTAATACCAAGCATTCAGTGTCAGTAAACAAGACAAAATTCTTGTTATCAGTCATCTGTGACACACTAAAGAGATTATACTTGAGCTCTTTCACCAAGTACACATTGTCAAAAGTCATTCCATTTGTGACAATAGTTCCTTTTCCTGTTATAGTACCATGTCCATCTCCAAAAGAAACACCATCATTGTCATGCAGGGGTACAAAGTTAGACAAGTAAGCTTTGTGTCCAGTCATACTTCTTGAGCATCCACTGTCCCAATATGCTCTATCATCCCTTGTCTTCTTTGTCACCTGCAAAAGGAAAAACAAATTAGTTTTTCTTGGGGACCCAAGCCATTACAGACTTGGATCTACCTCGTGTATCAATGTAAGATAGCTTATCAAAGACTAGAGATACACCATTAGATTGAGTACCCCTTTTGGGTGCCCAAACCCAACGAGCTGAGGCTTTCACAGCTTTTCCCCATCTTCCCATGTTCCTAGTATACACACCTCTTTTAGCAGGGGATACCCCAGTTTTAGCAGAGGGAACCCACCTTTTGTTTTGGCCTCTATTCATGTGTTGGTAAGGTCTTGGGCCAGATCTATATGCAGTATAAGGTGTTGGGGTGGTCATAGAGGTGTTGGGCTTTGGGTGAACATCATTTTCCTTTCTAAGGGCTGGAGCAACGTATTTCTCAGCTACTCTATTTCTCAAGGCAGGGGCAACATACTTGGCAGGGGAAAAGGATTTTGCCCCTGCAGTTAGAAGAATGGCTCTAGGTTGCATATCCTTTAAGGGATTTGTAACCACCATCTCCATTGGTGCCTTACACTCTTGATAAGTGTGTTCAAAACTGCCACATGTGAAGCAGGGCTTGGTATTGATCACAAAGTCTTCTCCTAATTGATGAGACTTTTGGTCATTCCAATTTCTTTGATTACCTCTGACATTCCTGTACATACCAGCATATTTAATGGTAGGTTTAGGAGACTGTGGCCTAGCCTTAGATTTGGAAGAGATGTTCTTAGGGTTTGGGTTGCTGCTAGAAGTTCCTTCTTTTGAAAATCTAACAGGGTTGTCAATTTGCTTTAATCCAGCCTGTTCCTGTTTAACATCCTTAATGACACTAGTTTTAACTAGAGACTCTTCTGATTCAGAATTATTAGGTATATAGGCACTCAAGTCAAACTCAATGTCATCCTGTTTTTCAAAGCAAGGGAGACCAGTCCATGACAAGTCTTTTCTAGGATAAGGAGCATGGATGTTAGCAGGGGGTGGTGGTATAGTAGCATTCATATTCTTAATTCCAAACCCTGTTTTGTCCTTAGGAGATTGACCAATTTCAAATGCCTTGGTTAAATCTTTTGAGGCTTTTCCAAATTTTTCAACAGTTTCCTCATCTATCTTTTGGTTAGCTTTGAAAATTTCAAGTTCAGCAGTTAAAGCATTTATAGATTGGTTATTCTCCTTGGCATCTCTTTCTAGAATCACAATGTGATCCCTATAATCACTTTCCCTTTGCCTATACTCTCTTATAGTGGACTCTAGTTGTTCTAAAGCACGTTTGTAGTTATCAAGATCATTATCACAATTTATATAGTCAGCTTTTACCTTTCTGATTTGATCATTCAAAGATTCAGTATTTTTCCTACAAGCTTTAGTACAATATGAGTCATCATATACCTCATTGTCAGAGCTAGAACTTGACATGGCCATAAGTGCAAAGTCTTCTTCCTTTTCCTCAGCCACCAAAGCTTGGTTTCTTTCCACACTTTCTGTCATTGCACTCCAATCCCATCCGTTTGCTCCATCTATCCCCTGCATTGCTACCATAGCTTTAGCACCAGAATCCTCATCCTTTCTATGGCTATTTCCAGACTTAGGTCCTCTGCACTCCCTGGCAAAATGACCCTTCTTGCCACAATTGTAGCATTCAACTTTTGCTTTATCAAACCCAGCCACATCAGATGGATTAATTGTGATCTTCTTCCCATACTTCTTGTGGAACCTGTTGGCTCTCATGCTTAGTAGAGCCATATTCCACTTGATATCCAATTCTTCTAGTGCTTGCTTACTGATTTGATTCAGATCTTCATGTAACACTGTAGATCCTTGTGGACCTTGAGATGCTATGAAGGCACATGCAGTATCAAGGCTGAATGTAGCTGGTCTTTCTTCATCATAAGAAGGTCCAGACCTGGTAGCAGGGGAATAAGTAGCAGGGGCTACTTCTATTCCACTGTTCTTGGGGATTCCACTGCTTTGTGATATGAATGCCATGTTAGCAGGGGAATCAGCAATTCCACTTGAGTTGGTGGGAATTGTCCCTTTTGACTTCATTTCATTGACAATAGGTTCAAAAACTTTTAAGTTATTGTATATATCATCAATATTTTTGTTGTCCAGGTCATCCTTATTCTGCCAGATTGCCTTATAGACAAACCATTCTTTCTGGAGGCTGTTAAGAAACCTGGTATTCACCTGCTCTTTCGTCACCTCAATATCAAAGAATTCCAAGTGGGCCACCATGTCTTGAAGCCTATTGTAAATAGCTCCAATTGATTCATCACCAATTGCTTTGAAAGAAGCAAAGTCATCCAGCATTTGGTTCTTCTTCTTCTTCTTCTTTGTGGCTTCATTTCCTCCAAAGGTTGTTCCTATGGCTTCCCATAGTTCCTTAGCTGTTTTGTATTTCCTAAATCTGAGTTGATGTCTATCAGGTAGGGCCAACAGCAATGAGCTATGAGCCCTGACATCATGCCTTCTAGCAAGTATTTCCTTATCACATAAGGCAGCAGATTTCTTCTTGTCCTTACCTTTGGAACTTTCACCTTCATCCTTGCCCTCTTCAACTGCCACCATTTTGTTGAATTGATCACCAAACTCTATGATCTCCCAGAGAACATAGTGTTCCATTTTCAGGTATTGTTGGATTCTGAATTCCCATAATTCAAAGTTTTCAGGATCCAACATGGGTAATTTGAGGTTATTATGGTTGTTGCTATTTGTGGATGAATCTGAAGACATGTTTGCTATGAGGATTTTGTTCTTGATTTAGACAAAGTTTCTCAACAAGCTCTGATACCACTTGTTGATCCCAAAGTCAGATCTTAAACCTTAATAGCTTGTTTAAGGGTTGTGATAGAGAGAAAGAATTCAATCTAACACTAGAGAAACTTAGCAAAGCAAAGTAACTAAACAAGATGCGGAATGTAATGTTTAGCACAAGAACAAATGAGATTCAAACGTTGCACTTTAATATATCAAAGATATACGAATACCCAAAGTGGTATTAGGGTTTACAAAACCTTAAAGTAATAATAATGAAAAACGAAAATGAGAAAGACCCGCTTTGCATGCTAACCTAGTGAGTCCTTTTATAGATGCAAGGACTCACGTACAAGATCACTACTAACAAACTATGGAAAGTATTAAGGAATAATAACTGAAACGCGTAAAGATCTATTCCATGTTTATCTTGACGGCAGGGCCTTTGACTTCAGCAGGGGAACCAATCCCCCTGCCTTTGTTATTTAGCAGGGGAAACTTACTCTAGCAGGGGTATGAATAATCAACTAGCAGGGGAAACAAATAAGCATAGATTTATTCCCAACAGCATTGTCGTGTGCAATCCAAGCATTGTCACATGTAATTCAAGCATTGACAAAACATAGACAAAGAAGCTTATGGAAGCTTCTATTTAGATAAACATGCAAAAGATATTCTGCATAAGTTTATTTAAATAGAAGATTTACTTGTTTATTCATCATTATCTCTTGTAAACCCTAATCCTTACACTATAAAAGGAACCAAGGGTCTTAGGTTTTATTCATTCAATTCATTCACAATGTAAACCTAAAGTGTGTGTCGACTAGGTGTGGGATTCAATGTACACGCACCTAGTGGTTGTTCGTTATTAATATAATGGGCAATCCATGTGTTTTTATTCATGTTATTGTGCCTAAACACCTTGTTAATGGTTGTTGTTCTAATTCCGCTTTGATTGTATAATCATATGAACAATGATCATTCCTAGTTGCTTCAAAGATCCGGAAACCAAGGTTTCCACAATTGGTATCAGAGCCTCGTGGCTTGTGATGCTAGGACCAACAAGGTGTTCGTATATTGTGAAGAAAAGAAAAATTCGTATGGAGTTTTTCTGGACGTTTTTGTGTGCGCAGCAGTATTCAGAAGGTCATAACTTTTGATTGAACCGTTGGATCGTCATGAAATTTTATATGTGTGTTCTACATACATAGATCTAGACATACACCAGAGGGATTGTCGAGTTTTATCCCCTGGCAAAAGTTATTAAGCGTCAAAGTTGGCTGATGGTTAATTTTCAGATTTCTTGTTTACATAAAATCATGTTTTAGGGTTTTTCTACAAACCCTAGATCAATTCAAGAAGATACAAGCGATGATTTGCAGCAGAGATGAGGAATGTTTAGCAGCAAGAAAAGGGATTTACAAAACCCTAAATCGATTTTCAATGCCTAAAATTATTTTTAGGGTTTCAAGAACCCTAGATCTGCAGATCGAAGCAAAGGTGGTTTACACGCAAAGGATATCAAAGGCGTGAGCTTTCGTTCTCATTGGTGGAGAGTACATGTGTGTTCACACGGTTACTAAATTCTGATTGGATAACTTATTCATGGTCATACGCATGTCTGCATGAAGTGATTTGTTTTTGTGTTACTGATTCTCTACATGCTCATCCAAGGTTATTCACGTAGGGCTAAAATCATTCAATTCTAATTGGTTGAAGAAGCCTTCGTTCACACGACCAAAATTGGTTGCCATATTTGTTGATTCTCAATATAGCATGGTTACTGTGTATTCACACGGTTCTACAGCTATGATTTGTTTAGAAGTCTGCGTTCACACGGTCAAAAGAAGAACAATATATACAATTGTGTTCATACGGTTCAGATGATGTGATTGGCAGAATACAATGCAAATCAAATATACGTGGGACTCCTTAAAAATTGGCTTCAAAAAGGGATGTAAAAGATCAGATATTCTTTTGGAAGTTAATTATTCACGAAAGACGTGTGATGGCCTTATTTATAGGGATACTCATTTATTCTTCATACGTTTATTATGGAGCAGATATGAGTTATTTATGGACAAGATACAAGAAAATCATCACATGGAAGATATTACTTTACTGTTCTTATGGAATACAAGCCCTCGATGACATCAGCAAAAAGAGGCGCTGACAAGAGTAATGTTGACGCTAACAGGAAGTGTTTTGACGCTGACAGAATAAGTCAACGCTGATAGCGTTGACAGTGTCGTCCGATATATGAACTTCAACGCTGATAGGTATTGTCCGATATTGGACAATACATCTGCCAAAGATATTGGACAGAAGAGGATATTGGACAACACAAGGTTTGCTGCTGTTTGAGAAAATTGGTACGTTTTAAGCACACAAAAAGGAAGTATTTACACACGAAGGTACATGGAATCTCCGTTTTATTCAAAATATCATGGTGATATTTATGGCTCGGATATTTTTAACGGGATTAATGATCTTAAAGCGAGTTAACAACTATTCGTGGAAATTTGATGGATATTTTAAACTATGTAATTGGGGTAGCCTTGAGAGTGGCTTTTACATATGGTATGAAGATGTTATTCCATTAAATTCATCATGAAGAGGTGTTGGCTTAAGGGGAAGAATTCTTATGGTAAGTTTGATGAGTGAAGAAGATTTTCGCGAGTTTGTGTTCTATCATATCTTAAAGTCATGCACTAGTGACTTTAAAGGTAACTTGTTCGTGCTTTACATGGTTGGTGATGAAGACTTGTCATAACACTTGAAGGAGTTACATTATCGTGCTCAGTGTCTCACATAGGATGAGAATATTGACAAGGGATCGAGGTCTACTTATAATTTGCCTATAAGTTCTTCATCACATGGATAGTACAAGACATGGAACACAAGGTTGGGTTATTCTACTTCTACATCAAAAATATTATATTAATTGTTCTTCAAGATCATTACACAGAGCCTACATATGGAGAATCTTCAACATTGCAACATTGTTTACTTCCTTGTTGATGTGACAAAAAGGGGAAGAAATACGTGCTACACTTGAGGGGAAGCAATTTGAAGATCATGTACAACTTACAAGAGATACACATAGAGTTTTGCCACTATCAACTAGGGGAAGATTGTTGGGTCAAAAAGTTGATATGGCAGAAACTCAAAAACGAAGAAAACATGAAGAAATTATCCAAGCGTTGTCAAGAGTTAATCAAGCGTTGATAAGAGCAAATTAGGCGTTGATGGCTCAAGCATTGTCGTGTGCAATCCAAGCATTGTCACATGTAATTCAAGCATTGACAAAACGTAGACAAAGAAGCTTATGGAAGCTTCTATTTAGATAAACATGCAAAAGATATTCTGCATAAGTTTATTTAAATAGAAGATTTACTTGTTTATTCATCATTATCTCTTGTAAACCCTAATCCTTACACTATAAAAGGAACCAAGGGTCTTAGGTTTTATTCATTCAATTCATTCACAATGTAAACCTAAAGTGTGTGTCGACTAGGTGTGGGATTCAATGTACACACACCTAGTGGTTGTTCGTTATTAATATAATGAGCAATCCATGTGTTTTTATTCATGTTATTGTGCCTACACACCTTGTTAATGGTTGTTGTTCTAATTCCGCTTTGATTGTATAATCATATGAACAATGATCATTCCTAGTTGCTTCAAAGATCCGGAAACCAAGGTTTCCACATAATATGGGTGCTGAAAAGAACAAATTCAGCGCTGACAATAACAAATTCAGCGCTGACAGGAACAAATTCAATGCTGACAGGCACAAATGCAGCGCTGACAGCTCCAAGTTTGGTATGAGACCTTATTTTAGACCATATAAACAAAGATACCTGGTTAATAAGGGTCAAGGGTCTAAAGCATCATCCCACTTAACATGGAAACCTAAACAAGAGCAAAACTCCAATTTTAATGGTATTTCAATGAGTTGCAATAGATTTATATATCTTGAGAAGGTCATTACTAGACTCGATGGAACAAATTGGGTACTTAGGGCAAAAAGGGATGAACATGGGGTTTTTACAAGAAACAAATCCATTCTTGTTGAACAACACAATGGATCCACGTCTACTAAGGCTTGGATTCCCAAAGAAAACTAATTTGTTTTCTTTATGAGCAGACTATCCAAAAGCAGGTTAATGATCAAGGATATTGGGATAGTGGATGCTCAAGGAACGTGCATTGTTGGTCTTTCTACTAATATTATTTTTATCCACTAACATGTTATCTCTACCTATTGTCGTGGGAAAGGTAGCATCTGTTGGTATGTTTTTGTGGTTTTTGTCTAACTATGCAGGAATGTGGAGCTACATTAGGATGGATACAAAGTTGCAAAATTTTATTTATGATGGTTAGAATGTTTACATTCCTATCTTGAAATAAAATTTTGCTTCTTCACATATAATGATTTGTATGCTTCTGTTAAGGGAGGTAAACCTTTAGGTTTTTAGGTACTCTTAGAGCACTCTTGCATAATTCTAGATTGTGTCCACTGGTGAGTATGATTTAGTTTTCTAGTTCGTGAGGCACTGTAGCATGCAAAGTTGATATACTGTGCATGCTGCCAAGACTTTTGACCTAGAATTGGGTGTGGTCGTATGGGTGACTTGGGGTAGATACAGGGGCGGAGCTAGAAAAATATTTGTGAGGGGGCACAAGTTAAACCACATAAAAAAATTCGCATCATCGATACAAATATTCATACCGATACGGGCGCCTTATAGTATAGACTTAGCTTATAAAAAGAGTTCTCAATGTGTTTATTTTCATTCATCAAATCTTCACATTTTCGTCGACATTGATTATGAGAACTATTTACACCTCCAATGTGAATTCTGAAATTTATCGGCTTTTTTCCAATTCCTAAAACCCGCCTTTGAAAAGCCCGTATCATCGCTTCTCAACAACATCGTCGGCACATAAATAACAGTAAAAAGTAGATAAACACCAAAATTAGATTAACCCTAATAACATTAACTATGGTCTTTGATTTCCTAACACAATAAAAAGTTGATTAGTTCCATAACTTCATCTCTATCATTTGATTAAGAGCAACTAGCAATACACATAAAAAGAAACATAAATCAATATAAAAATACAACAAATTTACAAAATGAAGATTCGGTGGATTAATGAATGTAATGGAGGCATGGAGCCATTTTTTTATCTTTTATTTCTTGTGAATTGTGATGTGAATTATTAATGTGTACCCTTTAACGAAAAATTGACTTTGACTATAGTTTTGTAGCCTCAGAAACTTTTGTTAGATATTATTTTGGAGGGTCACTTTTACTAAAATACCCTCAAAATCTGAAAATTTTACACACGAAAATTTTGGTTAGGAGGGGCACGTGCCCCCTGGGCCCCCTGCCTATCTCCGCCTCTTGGTAGATATATATTTTTGGGCTTACTTGGGGAGTTGCAAAGGTTTTATATGAGTTAACTTTCTCTTTGGGGCATTTGTGAACAAAGGACTCTAGAGTTCATGTGTGTCTATCATGCTTTTGCATGAGTGTATGCATGAACAGTGTTTGTTACTCTTGCTTATTAGAGACTAGTTAATTTCCTTAGGATTATTACCTTTGTTTATGTTCTAACTAAAGTTTTCCATTCGCAAGTCCATTTTATGCTATGAAATCTTAGCTGGTGTCATTTATAAACTTCTTTATAGTCCCACAATGTTTCATCACCCTTTCATTTTTCAAATTTTTGGATATCTGGAAGTCTAATGATCATTGAGATGTTTTTCCCAGTGATTGACATCTAGTAGCAGCAGAGATCACTTTCATAAGGGTGTATAGTGTTATGGAGATGGCTGAGACTATTGGCACTAGCTTTAATGCAGGTCAAGTCAGTCTTATCAGCAATAAGTCCATCCTCATGTCCTATGAATCAACATTGAGGATTTATTTCCTGAATGTGGATGAGGACAGTATGAAACCTTTGACATTAATGGAATTGATGAAAATCTGTATTAGCTTGTAAAAGCATAATACAAAATGGTACAAATTGTCAAGGATCACTATTTTGAACTAATAGACTTGTTGTTTTGGAAGCTGGTGCAAGGAGGATATTCATGGTTCCGTCCTTTGATATTAATCTTGGAGAGGAGTCTTAAAAAGGGGAGGAGTAATTGAGTTCGAGTGAACTAAGTTATAAAGAAGGCTCCAAAAGATCTATAGGTAACTCAAGAAGCTTGCTGTTATAAGATGTATTGCAGAAGATGATTAAGATCAAGTTTGAGTGTTGACTTTTTGAGGTTTATTCATACTCAAATTGAAGGATAGAGCATGTTTGTAAGAATCCTCTCTGTATGTTTTATTTTATTCAGAAACTTGATTACTAGAGTAGATATCAAGTTTAGGGGAGGATTGTTAGGAATAAAATTAGCTAAGTCACTCAGACGCCGACAAAGGGATTCTAGACGCTGACAAGTACAATTGAGGCGCTGGCAGGTGAGACGCTGATAAGAATTATCAAGGAGTTGACAAGAAGAATCTTAATACAAAGACAAGGACTAAATCTGCCAATGATGAATTCTTCAAGTTGGTGGACAAAATATGAAGATAAGAATTCAGAATATATTCTTAAATGTTTAAAAGATTTAGTCAATAAGTTATTTGAGTATGTTTATCTTGTGTCTCTTCCTAAAATAGTTGATCTTAGCTTTTTGTACAAGGCTCCTTAAACCTATAAAAGGAGACCTTAGGGTTAGACATAAGATACATCCCTTTTCACACATCTCTTCCATATATCTCATAACACATTCATTGTAATCATTCATTGATATTATTAATCAAAGTGAAAGTTTGGTTTACTTTGTTTTGTTCTTTGTTCTAAGTGTTAAATTCCGCATGACACTTAGTTTGTTCAATACAACAAAGTTTCTCTACGTATTGTACTTGATTCAATCTCGGTAATACAAAGCTAAATCGATCTAATTTTGGGATCAACACTTCTAAGGGTTCTAGGATTCCGCATATCGATCTTCAGATTTGTTGGTGTCGATTCCAACAAGTGGTGCTGACCTCCCTCTGGTTTTCCACCAACTGCTTCCACAAACTTGCTGAACGCCTCACTCTTGTGTCTAAGAAAATAAACCCAAACCCTCCTCGAATAATCATCAACAATCGATAAGAAGTACCGGCAACCACTCATCAATTCCACCCGAGAAGGACCCTAGAGATCCGCATGGACATAGTCTATAACTCCCTCTGTTGGGTGCTAACCTCGACCAAAACTTACCCTGGTTGATTTTCCAAGTACACAATTTTCATAGAATTCGAGCTTACCTAGACCTTTCTTCCCCAGCACCTCTCTTCTTTTGAGTTCATTCAAGCCTGCTTCACTAATGTGACCTAGGTGTTTATCCCTGATGAGATGGCATTTATACATGATCTCGTCGTTCTTTTCGGGCTTTAAATGCACAAAAATGTCATAAAATACCATATATTATGATTGTATTTGTTTACTTGTGTTTTAGGTATGGATATCGTGAAAAAGACAAAAGATCACAAGAAACAAGGAAAAACGGACACGAGAAACAAAGCCGTACAAAGAACCGGGCCCTAGATCATGATTTATCCAACAAATACCCTTGAAGACTTGAAGATATGCAAGATTGATCCTCAATGAATGAAGAAATGACACTTAAAACCCTTGTGAATTCATAATTACAAGTTTGGTCCCTTAAGTTTGTCAAAATTACACAAATGGTCCTTCAACTTTGAAGAATTAGCAAGATTAGTCCCTCATCAAATCTAATTTGTCAACAATGGTCCCTCATGAAGTCAAAGTTACATTGAAGACCTTTGAAGATCAACAATGTCCAAGATCATTCCTTGAATTATCCAAAAATGGCAAAAACAACCCTTTGAAACCTTTTGGAAAAGTTTTGTGCCAAAAGTGTAAAGTTCTGAAAGTTAATAACAAAGGGATGCGTTTTTTTGGACTGAAATACTTGCTATACAACTTTTCCCAAAAACAAAGGACTAAAAGTGACAAGCTGAAAGTTTAAATTCCTATAAACGCGGGTAACACTTACTGTTTGGATTTTACCATGAAGAACACCCCTTTTTACCCAGGATTAAAAAGAGGAAAACAAAGGGGAAATTGAAATTGGTTGTTCCCACGTGTAATTCACATCAAGACAATCACATCCCACACCAAAAACCTTAATCCCCACTACCAGAAAGATACCCCCACTCCCACTCTCAGGACGACACCTGGTGTTTGATCGTGACATGGCAAGATCAACGAACCAAAGCTTTTCCTTGGTCACCAAGCACTAAACAAACGTTCCTGATTCACCCAAACCAGCTGGCAACACGCCTAGAAGATTCTGCAAGGACAAATGGGGAAATTCACTTCTAGGGTTTGTGAACAGTGATTAGCTAGCATATGCCTATAAAAGGAGACCTCAACATGTGATAGTCCCTTTGTTCCAGTTTTAGGCTATCAATCTTTGTAATACCCTTTTAAGTTAATAAAATTTGAATTTTATAAAATTTTGAATTCTCTTTTGTGTTTAATTAAAAGTTGGTGTTGGAATAGCCTAATTCTGAGTTCCATTTACATGTTTGAAGGTTTTTGAGGCAAGGTTTTAAGTGATAAAACTTGGGTTTCAAAAATCAGAAAAGTCTTTGTTATTTGATCTCACTTGTTGGTTTGTTCTTCTTAGCAGCTTGGAAGCTGGTACTTGTTTTGCTAGTACCTCAGCTCAAACAATCCAGGGCCTGGATGTAGGTCTTGGAGGTTTACACCTTCTCCCTTTTCAATTATCTCTTTATTTTCTGAATATTTGGTGATTTTGTTTGATTGTTCTTGAATCTGTGTTATTATTGTTAAATATGGTTTATTTGTGTTGATTTGATGTTATTGAGGTGTTGTTGACTTGTTTTGTGGTTTAAATCTGGATAAACCTTTGGAAATTTGTCAAAACAGGTTTTTAAGGGGTGTTTGGGTTAACTGCATAAGCAGGATTTGTGGCTTGTAGTTTGTTTGTATTGTGTTGTTTGCTGTTGGTATCTATTTACTTGGTGCACTTGTTCATCTGTTTGCAGGTTTTGTGGTTTGAAACACCTAGATTCATAAAAAGGGCTATAAAATCTTTGTTACTTGATAATATTGGTTCTAGTTTAAGGGACACCTAGATCTAATCATAGACTAGGGTTAACAAGTGATTAAACTAGGTTAATAACATCAGGGAAGTAGGATTTGAGGCTTGAAATTGGATCTGTGGTCAATTAGATCAGCAAACTGTCTGCATTTTTGTCTTGTTCATATCAGTGACTGTTTTTGGTAATTTTTGCTTGATTCTTGTGTGCAACTTGCTGTTATTAGTGCTTATATTGACTCTCAATAAGCCAAATCTTATTGAGGTGCCTTTTGTTCCATCAAAAAGCAACAAGCAAGGCTTGGAATCAAGCCAAATCTAGTTCTGCATATCAAGCAGTGGGAACTCCTTTCCCACTGAAGGTTCCCCCTGCTAGTGTTAATTGGGTTTCAGCTTATCAATAAGCTATAATAGCTTATTTTAACCAGCAACAACTTGTATTTTGTAATAGGTGCTCATCATTTGACCCATTTGTTCATACTGGAGCATTTGGTGTGTTGACTTTTAAGTTTGACTAGAAAACCAACTTAATTGACTTTTTCATAAGTGCTTATTGGTTTATTCTAGCTTATTGGGTTTGCTTATTGGATTTTTGTTGATTGATTTGGCTTACTGAGTTCATTTGTGATATTTTGCAAGTTGAATCAGGTTCTGAGGTGCCCTAAATCTCAAACCCGACTATTTTGTCTTTTAGTAAAATATTACTTTGCTTATTTCTGGCTTATTGAGTGTGCTTTTTCAAAATTTCTTTTTACAGATCTCTTAAGCATCCCAAAAGAAGGTTGTGTGTCAAATTAGAGCTTATGGCATTAGCTTATTGCTTAATGGGCTTAATGGCCCAATAAGGATAAGCTGTTTGCTTTTTAATCTGTGATAAGCTCACATTCAGCTTTTGGGCCTTTAGAGTTTTGTGTTTAGAATTAAATTTTAAGTCAGATAGGGCTTTTCCAAGTCAATTGGGCCAAGTTTGACTTTTTGGGCTAAAAAGCCCATTTGTTTGACTGATTTTGGTTTTGGCCCATTTGGAAGCCCAATAGGGGTATTTTGGTCATTTCACTTTCATTTTTTGTTTATTTAGGTTAAAATAAACTAGTTTGCAAGTTTTTAGAATTTTTTATAATTTTTGGATTTTTAATATTATTTTATTATTATTTTTTAAATTTCACATTTTTCAACTTTTTATATTTTTATTAGCTTAAATACATTAAAATAGGATTTTTTACAACTTTTAGATTATTTTTATCACTTTTAGAATAATTTTTATAATTATTTTAAGTTTTAATAGTTTTTAAATCATTTTAAATAGTTTTAATTAGTTTAAAATTTTCTAAAAATAGTTTTTAATCTTTTTAGGTCATTTTAGAGGTTTACCAATTGAAAAATTTTTATTTGGGCTTTTTGATAATTAATTTGATTTTTAGGGCTTTAATTAGCATTTAAAAATTGAATGTTTAATTATTTAAAAGGTTTGAAAAAGTTTTGATTATTGGTAAACTCTTCGTTTATTTATTTTGATTTTTAGTGAATTTTTGGTAATTTTTAGAATTTATTTTTATTTTAGCTTGTTTTACGGTTTTACGTTTGTCGCCGTAGTAATAATTTTCACGTCTTCGGCATTCTCTATTCTCATCCCCTTCTCTCAATTATTAATCCCAAATCAATTACAAATTATTCACACACATATACCTCCTTGGGAAACGAACTTGGAATTTCACTTAGGGTCATTTGTACACGGTTTTCCTAAACCGTCGTATTTAATACTTTCCCTATTTGGTACTCTTTTCCTAAAGGGTATACAAAGACTCTACAATCAACTTTGGCGCCGCTGCCGGGGAGGTGTGTCGTGATTAATTTGCATTGTTGTTTTTAATATTAGCCATATATAGTATTTGTATTAGTAGAACTCTACTAATACGTATTATCGGTTTTCTTGGTTTTTCTTGTGAAATTATTATTACTATATTGTATTAAGTATCACAATCAATATACAATATCTCCAAAAGTGTGAAAACACAACCTTAATTGGGATTTGATCTCCTAATTATTGTATTCGAATCTCAAATAAAAGGAAAAAGGCAAAAATAGATAAATACTTTCGTGAAGCTCGATTTTGAAAAATACAAACTATAAGGTGGGTATAAGGCGGGTATTATAAAATATACCCTAAGGAAAAAGGCTCTTAAGTGCTTCGCGCCGCCTCGTTTCCCCGCTTGCTTGTGAGTATTTTGAAATTGAAGGCTAATCGAGGGTTTTGCTGCCCAAAGTATTATTACGTATGATATATTTGCTTGGTTTTCTTTGTGATTAAACCCTCTTGAACAATTTGGTTTTCACCAAAGTTCTAAAGTCATTCGAAGGCGTTCACTCCACGTGATCGTTTTCATTCCTTTGAGGCTTCTTTAATCAAGAGTTTGATTCGAGGAGAGATTTGGTAGATTGTTGTCTACGAAGATACACCAAAATCTAAAAAAAAAGATTAAAAACAATCAAAAACACAAAAAAATTGAAAATCCACAAAACACCGAAAAAGAATCTTCTTTGCTCACCTCCCATTCTTCGTGAAGTTTATGATCACTCGTAATCAAGCAAAACGAGCTCGTAAACGTCTTCAAAAGCAAGCCAATCAAGAGACGTTGATTGTAGAACAACCTCCAATTCTTGAACCTATTGTAGAACAAGAAGTCGTCATGGCTAATCGTACTATGATGGAGTTGCTACAAGCACCCACCGAAGGTTTTGGAGAGGCCATTGTTATTCCCGCCATCCTTGCGGAGAATTTCGAGATTAAGACGGGTTTAATGTCGATGTTGCAAGCTAATAAGTTTAGAGGTCATGAGGAATACAACCCGCATTACCACATAAGGAATTTTAATCGTCTCACCGCTACTATCAAGTTTAAGGATGTTCCACACGATGCCATTAAGATGATGTTGTTTCCATACTCATTAGATGGACCCGCAAAAATTTGGCTTGAGAAAGAACCGCCAAATTCAATTTTGACATGGGGTGATCTCGTTTCTAAGTTTGTGAACAAATTTTTTCCACCATCTAAAACAACACATTTGAAAAATGAGATTTCACGATTTGTGCAGAGAAATAATGAAAGTTTTTCAATGGCATGGGAACGCTTTAAAGAAATGTTACATGAATGTCCACACCATGATTTTTCGGAATTGCATCAAATTGATACTTTTTATAATGGGCTTAATGATCATGAACGAGATTATTTGAATGCCGCCGCGGGTGGTAATTTTTTGTGCAAAACGACCGATGAGGCTTTGCAAATTATTGAGAATAGATCTAAGGTTTATAGCCCTCGTAACACACCGAGTGTTGCCAATTTGGGTTCTTCATCATCATCATCGTCTCGTAGCATTAATGCCTTACATGATGAAGCTAATGAGGAAAATCGGTTTTTCGATAGATTTGCTAATCTTATGACTCATTGGAAAAATCAAGAAGCTTTGAATTCCGCTTCGGTTAAAACAATTGCTAAGAGTTGTTTGTCTTGTGGAGGAGCTCATGATCTTTCCGAGTGCATTACCGCGGGTGGTAACACTTCGAGTGCTTACGTAGCAACGGGAACTTATAACCAAAACGGCCAAGGTTCCCGCCCAAATCAAGCTCCACCAAATCAAAATGCTAATAACTATCGAAACAACAACCAAGGTGGTAATTATCAAGGCAATTCACGTAACTACAACAAGGAGAATTATCAAAGTGGGAATGGACAAGTGACTAATCAAAACCAAAATCGTGATTTTCAAAACACTACACAAGGTTTTCAAAATGCTCACACTAAAAATCTTCAAGGAGAATTTTTGGATTATGCTAAAGCAAATGATGCTAAATTTGATAACATGCAACGTGAGATGATTAGCTTAAGATCCAAGTTGAAAAACGAGCTTAAAAACGAACTTGCTAATGAACTTAAAACTCATGCTAATAAAACGGAAGGAAATGTCCAACGTCTTCAACAAAATCAATAAAAGATGGAACTAGGACAACATGAGATTAAGCAAGAATTGTTAAAAGCGGATGCTAGGCAATCAAAATTTGAGGACCGAATGGCTAAAATGTTTGAAGCAATCATGTGTAAACCCTCTTCCTCGGTTGGTCTTCCTAGTGATACCATTGCAAACCCGAAGGGAGAAATGAAGGTTATTACTACACGAAATGGTAAAACTTTCAAGGAACCAATCTCTCGTTCAAGTACTTCTACGGAGAAGGAAATCGAGAAAGAGCCCGAGGTGATGGTCGAAAAGGAGCACATTACAATCCCACGAAGTACCGCTCATACCACACCTACGGTTGAACCAATACCAATTGTGGAACCCGAGATTCCAAGGCCGTTGCCTAATGTCCAACCCACACCACCTTTACCTTACCCTTCGAGACGAAACAAAGAGAAAATGCAAGAACGTAACAAACAACAAATCGAGCTTTTTATAAAAATGTTTCAACAAGTACATTTTGATGTGAGTTTAGCCGACGCGTTGTTATACATGCCTCGTTTCGCTTCCACTTTTAAAAGTATGATGAGCGATAAGGAAAAGCTTTCAAAGCTTGCTAATTGTTCTTCGGTTTATCTTAACCGCATACCGGAAAAAGTTGGTGACCCCAGAAAGTTTCTCATTCCTTGTGATATACAAGATATGAAAGAATGCCTCGCCTTGGACGATCTTGGTGCGAGCATTAATTTGATGCCATTTTCCATTTGGAAATCGCTTTCGCTTCCGGCTGTTACTCCTTCGAACATGTCTATCGAGATGGCCGATCATTCTACGATTCTAGCATGTGGAGTAGCCGAAGATGTTTTCGTGAAAGTGGGGAAGTTCTACTATCCCGTTGATTTTATAGTAGTTGACATCCCCGCGGATCCTCAAGTTCCTCTAATTTTAGGTCGTCCATTTTTAGACACCTCGAGATCGCTTATCGACGTTCATGCAAGAACTATTACTTTGAGATTCAACGAAGAGGAACTTGTTATAAACTCTACTCAAAACTCGAAACCTTCTCATGTTTATGCAATCGCTACCATCAATCACATTGACATAGTTGATGTGGTTTGCGATGAGTTTTCACAAGAAGTGTTAGTTTTTTCCAATAGCTCGTCAAGTGGCAATCCCACTATTTTGGATCCGATTCTTGCTAATTCCACACCAAATCTCACTCCATTCCAAGGAGGCGATTTCACTTCAAATGAAATCGACAATGAAGATGAAGTGTTGATTAGTGATGATACTTCTATTCCACCATTTCTTCCGCCGATGGAAGATATGAGTGTTGAACCAAAATCTTCAATCGAGGAACCACCTATCCTTGAATTGAAAGATCTTCCTTCTTACCTTGAATACGCATTCTTGGAAGGTGATGACAAGTTGCCGGATATTATTGCAAAAGGTCTTGCTAATGATGAAAAAACCGAGCTCTTGAAAGTTCTTAAAGCTCATAAAGGGGCAATTGCGTGGAAAATTTCCGACATTAAGGTTATTGACCCAAAATTTTGTACTCACAAGATTTTAATGGAGGAGGACTACAAACCCGCAATTCAAAGTCAAAGAAGGGTGAATCCCAAAATTCACGATGTCATTAAAAAGGAAGTGTTGAAACTCCTTGACGCGGGAATGATTTATCCTATATCTGATAGCCCATGGGTGAGCCCAATCCATTGTGTCCCTAAAAATGGAGGAATGACCGTTGTGCCTAATGAAAACAACGAGTTAATTCCCACTCGTGTTGTGACCGGTTGGAGGGTGTGTATTGACTACCGAAAGTTAAATGACGCCACTCGTAAAGACCACTTTCCTTTGCCCTTCATGGATCAAATGTTGGAGCGACTCGCGGAAAATGAATTCTATTGCTTTTTAGATGGTTTTTCCGGTTACTTTCAAATCCCTATCGACCCTCGTGATCAAGAGAAGACTACGTTTACGTGTCCTTATGGAACGTTTGCTTATCGTAGGATGCCTTTCGGACTTTTTAATGCACCGGGTACGTTTCAACGGTGTATGATGGCGATTTTTCACGATATGATCGAGAAGTCGATGGAAGTATTTATGGATGACTTTTCGGTCTTTGGCAATTCGTTCACGTCATGTTTATCTAATCTCGAGCAAATGTTAAAACGTTGTGAAGAAACCAATCTTGTGCTTAATTGGGAAAAATGTCATTTCATGTGTAAACAAGGAATCATCTTAGGACGTAAGGTGTCGAAAGCGGGGATTAAGGTCAATAAAGCTAAGGTAGACGTCATCGCCAAGTTACCTCATCCCAAAACCGTTAAGGGAGTTAGGAGTTTCCTAGGCCACGCGGGCTTTTATTGTCGTTTCATCAAAGACTTTTCGAAAATCTCTCGACCTATGACACACCTTCTCGAGAAGGATGCTCCTTTTAATTTCAATGAGGATTGTGTTAGAGCTTTCGAAACTCTTAAAAGGAAACTTACCGAAGCTCCCATTCTTGTTGCTCCTAATTGGGAATTACCCTTTGAAATCATGTGCGATGCAAGTGATTATGCTATAGAGGCCGTCTTAGGGCAACGTTATGAAAAGCATTTCCGTCCTATCCATTATGCTAGTAAGACGATGACCGAGGGCTCAATTAAAGTACACCACAACGGAAAAGGAATTCCTTGCCGTGGTCTATGCTTTTGAGAAATTCCGACCTTATCTCGTCTTAACTAAAAGCATCGTGTATACCGACCATTCGGCTATCAAGTATCTCTTAGCTAAGCAAGATGCTAAGCCGAGATTGCTTCGTTGGATGCTCCTCCTCCAAGAATTTGATGTCACCGTGCTTGACAAAAAAGGAGCCGAGAATCTAGCGGCCGATCATCTCTCTCGTCTAGAAGATCCTCACAAATATGTTTTCGAGAACAAGGAAATCACCGAAACATTTCCTCTTGAAACTCTCGGTGTAGTGAATTCTAAAGACACCACCCCATGGTTTGCCAACATTGCAAATTATCATGCGGGCAATTTCATAATCAAGGGTATGACGACACAACAAAAGCGAAAATACTTTCGTGATGTCAAGTTCTATTTTTGGGACGACCCTTATCTCTTTCGGGTTTGTGCGGATCAACTCGTTCGACGTTGTGTTTTTGGTGCCGAAGCTTCTAACATCCTTAGAGCTTGTCACGAGGGACCCACGAGTGGTCACCATGGTGCTAATCTCACGGCTAAGAAAGTGTTTGATGCCGGCTTCTTTTGGCCTTCTATCTATCGTGATGCACACGCACTTGTGAAGTCATGTAATTCGTGCCAGCGTCAAGGAAAATCGTCTCAACGTGATGAAATGCCGCAAAACATAATTCAAGTGTGTGAGATTTTCGACATATGGGGAATAGACTTTATGGGGCCGTTCCCATCGTCTCATGGTAACAAGTATATCCTCGTTGCAGTGGACTACCTTTCTAAGTGGGTGGAAGCTAAGGCTTTACCTACTAATGATGCTCGTGTGGTAGTGAAGTTTTTGAAGCAACTATTCTCTCGGTTCGGAACCCCTCGTGCTATTATAAGCAATCGTGGAACCCATTTTTGTAACGACCAATTCGAGAAAGTCTTAAAGAAATATGGAGTTACTCATCGTCTTTCTACGGCTTATCACCCGCAAACGAGTGGGCAAGTCGAGGTTTCGAACCAAGCTTTGAAGAAGATTTTAGAAAGGTTGATTGGAGAAAACCGTGCTTCATGGTCCGACAAACTCGATGACGCTTTATGGGCCTTTAGGACCGCTTATAAGACACCTATAGGTTGCACTCCTTATAAGTTAGTCTATGGGAAGAATTGTCATTTGCCCATTGAATTGGATCATAAGGCATATTGGGCCCTTAAGCATGCAAACTTTGACTTGAAGACCGCGGGAGATCACCGGAAAATACAATTGAATGAATTGGATGAACTAAGAGACAATACTTATGAAAATTTATTGATTTTCAAAGAAAATACTAAAAAATTTCATGATTCAAAGATTAAAAACCGGGTTTTTAACGTTGTTGATCAAGTGCTACTTTTTAACTCGAGACTTAAGATATTTTCCGGGAAATTGAAATCTCGTTGGTCGGGTCCTTTCACCGTTACACAAGTGTTTCCTTGTGGGACCATCGAGCTAGCTCAAGATGATGGTCCTAACTTAAAGGTGAATGGACATAGGCTTAAGCACTACTTTGGTGGGGAAATTGCTTCAATGGTTGACCTCGACCAAGTCACCTTCCCCAATGATAATTAGCAGTGAGGGGATCGAGTCGAGCTCATGACTCGGTAATCAAAAACGAGGTGCCTCGTGGGGGAGATCCCATGCTTATCCTTTTATGCTTACTAATCACTAATAAGGGGACTTGTACCCTTCCAACTCGTTGTCTTGTGGTTGTTTGTGATTCTGTTATCTAGATCATCATCATCTACGATTGAAGACTCTCGTGTTCGTTTACATGAGCCTCCATCGTTTGCTTGAAGAAGTTTTTCACGAATCCATTGACATATCCTTTATTGTTCTAACAATTATCTTTTAGCATACTTAATAAACGGCTTTAGATATATTGTTGATCAACCTTTCCATGCTAGATCCTAAGCATTCGATTTTTCGTCTCTAGTATGGGGGTGCTCCACCTTTTGACTCGAAACATTGAGGAAAATGTTTACTTTTAGTATGGGGGTGTGAATAGGTACTTGCTTTGCTACGCCCTCACGTGTTCCAACTTTCAATGTTTTGTTTTACTTTTTTGCTAATAAGGCTAAAAATGGGCCAAATTTTAAAAATTTTCTTAGTTTTCATAAGTGTTTTTGAGACACGAATTTATATTTTCCGATGGGTAGAATAAGAGCTAATTTTTGACTTGATGGGCATTTGGAGCCATTTACATTCCTTAACCCGCTCAATTCAAGTTTTGCTAGACTTTTATATAGGGAGCTTTAAAACGCGAAAGTCTTAGCTCATTCGGGTTAAGAACAAGAACTTTTCGCAAGTTCCTATAATTGATTCTAGAAAGTCACTTATCAAGGGAACTATAAAATGCATTCTCTAAACTTGAAAAAGTCCAAGAAAGTGCAAGATCCTATAGGTGGCTTGAAAACCCAAAACTTTGATTTGATATAGTCTTAATAAAAGCTAATCCAAATTTGGCTTAATTTTGACTTGCATGGCTAAGTATTCACGAGTCTCTTTAATTAGAGGTCTTTATATAGTGAAGAACGAGAGATGATAGAGTTAGACAAGTGATCATGCTAAACGTAGAACATGAAAATGTTCTTTCAAAAACTCATATGTTTTTAATTGTGGCTTTTTCTTCCCATAAGATCAATGCATTAGGAATAAAAATAAATTGCAATAAGTAAGGTCGTACGATTTGAAAGGTTACTTAGCCTCTAGCGCAAGATCGTTTAAAAGTTGCTCGGGGTTGAACAGAGTTCATAGCCAAGGCATAACTTATTGAAGCGGGACGCGAAGATTGGTGAAGATCCAAAAAGGCCCTTACAAGGCATGAGGAGCTCTATTTTTGCTAAAGATCCAAGATGATGTGAAGTATCATTATTCCTAAATCAATATGAAGGATCGAGACACACAACGAAAAGCAATTACTCCCCTAAAGATCATGGAGAAAGTCTATCCAAAAAGACCCTTACAAGGTATGAGGATAAATATATCCAAGTCCTAAAAAGAGGCGGATCGTTGTATATCAAAGTCCAAAATAAAGATTGAAGAAAAATGATGAAGTCATGGTCCAAATATGAAGAATCTCTCAAAAACGTCAAGTGAAGAAATTCCAAATATATGAAGAGAATACCATAATTTCAAGAACGTCTTCCCAAGATTTAAAGTATGAAGTACATGCCAAATATCGGTCCGAGAAAGGTCTCAAATCGTGAAACGAGTTATGCCAAGATATGAACTTAAGGAGATACACGAGAAGCCGTTTTAAAAGATTTTGTCCTTCGGCTAACTATCGATTAAATCGTGCTACTTTGCTTTCGGACTAATAACTACTCAAATAAGTCAATATGAATCAATTGTGATCCATGACAAATAGTAAAAAAATGCTAGTAACCTATTTCCTTTTATAATAACTAGGATTGCGGGGAGAAAAAGTATTACACAACTTGGACGTATGAGTAGTGTTAGCATTGTGACTTGTACCAACAATGATCTCGTTTTTTCACTTAGCATGGAATGTATGACAATCAAGGATGACGAAGTTTACTCTAAGGGACATTTGCTTGTTTCTATTCTTTGACCCTAAAAGTCGCACTCGTGATGAAAATCATACATTATGTCTTTACACATTCTCGTAGTATTGTTGCAAGTCTTTTACTCTTCAATAAAGGCTAATAAAATTGAACTTTGATGATGCTTAGATACTTTATTCTAGCATTGCGTGAGGGCACGACAATGGCTTAGTATGGGGGAGTGATGAGATGGCATTTATACATGATCTCATCGTTCTTTTCGGGCTTTAAATGCACAAAAATGTCATAAAATACCATATATTATGCTTGTATTTGTTTACTTGTGTTTTAGGTATGGATATCGTGGAAAAGACAAAAGATCACAAGAAACAAGGAAAAACGGACACGAGAAACAAAGCCGTACAAAGAACCGGGCCCTAGATCATGATTTATCCAACAAATACCCTTGAAGACTTGAAGATATGCAAGATTGATCCTCAATGAATGAAGAAATGACACTTAAAACCCTTGTGAATTCATAATTACAAGTTTGGTCCCTTAAGTTTGTCAAAATTACACAAATGGTCCTTCAACTTTGAAGAATTGGCAAGATTAGTCCCTTATCAAATCTAATTTGTCAACAATGGTCCCTCATGAAGTCAAAGTTACATTGAAGACCTTTGAAGATCAACAATGTCCAAGATCAGTCCTTGAATTATCCAAAAATGGCAAAAATAACCCTTTGAAACCTTTTGGAAAAGTTTTGTGCCAAAAGTGTAAAGTTCTGAAAGTTAATAACAAAGGGATGCGTTTGTTTGGACTGAAATACTTGCTATACAACTTTTCCCAAAAACAAAGGACTAAAAGTGACAAGCTGAAAGTTTAAATTCCTATAAACACGGGTAACACTTACTGTTTGGATTTTACCATGAAGAACACCCCTTTTTACCCAGGATTAAAAAGAGGAAAACAAAGGGGAAATTGAAATTGGTTGTTCCCACGTCTCACATCAAGACAATCACATCCCACACCAAAAACCTTAATCCCCGCTACCAGAAAGATACCCCCACTCCCACTCTCAGGACGACACCTGGCGTTTGATCCTGATATGGCAAGATCAACGAACCAAAGCTTTTCCTTGGTCACCAAGCACTAAACAAACGTTCATGATTCACCCAAACCAGCTGGCAACACGCCTAGAATATTCTGCAAGGACAAATGGGGAAATTCACTTATAGGGTTTGTGAACAGTGATTAGCTAGCATATGCCTATAAAAGGAGACCTCAACATGTGAGAGTCCCTTTGTTCCAGTTTTAGGCTATCAATCTTTGTAATCCCTTTTTAAGTTAATAAAATTTGAATTTCATAAAATTTTGAATTCTCTTTTGTGTTTAATTAAAAGTTGGCGTTGGAATAGCCTAATTCTGAGTTCCATTTACATGTTTGAAGGTTTTTGAGGCAAGGTTTTAAGTGATAAAACTCAGGTTTCAAAAATAAGAAAAGTCTTTGTTATTTGATCTCACTTGTTGGTTTGTTCTTCTTAGTAGCTTGGAAGCTGGTACTTGTTTTGCTAGTACCTCAGCTCAAACAATCCAGGGCCTGGATGTAGGTCTTGGAGGTTTACACCTTCTCCCTTTTCAATTATCTCTTTATTTTCTGAATATTTGGTGATTTTGTTTGATTGTTCTTGAATCTGTGTTATTATTGTTAAATCTGGTTTATTTGTGTTGATTTGATGTTATTGAGGTGTTGTTGACTTGTTTTGTGGTTTAAATCTGGATAAACCTTTGGAAATTTGTCAAAACAGGTTTTTAAGGGGTGTTTGGGTTAACTGCATAAGCAGGATTTGTGGCTTGTAGTTTGTTTGTATTGTGTTGTTTGCTGTTGGTATCTATTTACTTGGTGCACTTGTTCATCTGTTTGTAGGTTTTGTGGTTTGAAACACCTAGATTCATAAAAAGGGCTATAAAATCTTTGTTACTTGATAATATTGGTTCTAGTTTAAGGGACACCTAGATCTAATCATAGACTAGGGTTAACAAGTGATTAAACTAGGTTAATAACATCAGGGAAGTAGGAATTGAGGCTTGAAATTGGATCTGTGGTCAATTAGATTAGCAAACTGTCTGCATTTTTGTCTTGTTCATATCAGTGACTGTTTTTGGTAATTTTTGCTTGATTCTTGTGTGCAACTTGTTGTTATTAGTGCTTATATTGACTCTCAATAAGCCAAATCTTATTCAGGTGCCTTTTGTTCCATCAAAAAGCAACAAGCAAGGCTTGGAATCAAGCCAAATCTAGTTCTGCATATCAAGCAGTGGGAACTCCTTTCCCACTGAAGGTTCCCCCTACTAGTGTTAATTGGGTTTCAGCTTATCAATAAGCTATAATAGCTTATTTTAACCAGCAACAACTTGGATTTTGTAATAGGTACTCATCATTTGACCCATTTGTTCATACTCGAGCATTTGGTGTGTTGACTTTTAAGTTTGACTAGAAAACCAACTTAATTGACTTTTTCATAAGTGCTTATTGGTTCATTCTGGCTTATTGGGTTTGCTTATTGGATTTTTGTTGATTGACTTGGCTTATTGAGTTCATTTGTGACATTTTGCAAGTTGAATCAGGTTTTGAGGTGCCCTAAATCTCAAACCCGACTATTTTGTCTTTTAGTGAAATATTACTTTGCTTATTTCTGGCTTATTGAGTGTGCTTTTTCAAAATTTCTTTTTACAGATCTCTTAAGCATCCCAAAAGAAGGTTGTGTGTCAAATTAGAGCTTATGGCATTAGCTTATTGCTTAATGGGCTTAATGGCCTAATAAGGATAAGTTGTTTGCTTTTTAAGATGTGATAAGCTCACATTTAGCTTTTGGGCCTTCATAGTTTTGTGTTTAGAATTAAATTTTAAGTCAAATAGGGCTTTTCCAAGTCAATTGGGACAAATTTGACTTTTTGGGCTAAAAAGCCCATTTATTTTGACTGATTTTGGTTTTGGCCCATTTGGAGGCCTAATAGGGGTATTTTGGTCATTTCACTTTCATTTTCTGTTTATTTAGGTTAAAATAAACTAGTTTGCTAGTTTTTAGATTTTTTATAATTTTTGGATTTTTAATATTATTTTAATATTATTTTATTATTAATTTTCAAATTTCACATTTTTCAACTTTTTATATTTTTCTTAGCTTAAATACATTAAAATAGTATTTTTTTACAACTTTTAGATTAATTTTATCACTTTTAGAATAATTTTTATAATTATTTTAAGTTTTAATAGTTTTTAAATCATTTTAAATAGTTTTAATTAGTTTAAAATTTTCTAAAATAGTTTTTAATCTTTTTAGGTCATTTTAGAGGTAGACCAATTGAAAAATTTTTATTTGGGCTTTTTGATAATTAATTTGATTTTTAGGGCTTTAATTAGCATTTAAAAATTGAATATTTAATTATTTAAAAGGTTTGAAAAAGTTTTGATTATTGGTAAACTCTTAGTTTATTTATTTTGATTTTTAGTGAATTTTTGGTAATTTTTAGAATTTATTTTTATTTTAGCTTGTTTTACGGTTTTACGTTTTGTCGTCGTAGTAATAATTTTCACGTCTTCGTCATTCTCTATTCTCATCCCCTTCTCTCAATTATTAATCTCAAATCAATTACGAATTATTCACACACATATACCTCCTTGGGAAACGAACTTGGAATTTCACTTAGGGTCATTTGTACACGGTTTTCCTAAACCGTCGTATTTAATACTTTCCTTATTTTGGTACTCTTTTCCTAAAGGGTATACAAAAACTCTACAATCAATCCCAAACCTGCGCAAGACTTTCCTTTTCTTCTATACCAACACTAGCTTCGCCTGATTCAGCCCATCCATCCAAAGAGTACACACAATTTTCCTTCAAAGTTCCAAAAAAACCATCAAAGAACCCTTGATCACCTTTACTCTTCCATTCTAAAACTTCACGGTATAGCCCTCTCAATCCAGAGTGCCCAAAGATAACAAATTTCTTTTCAACTCGGGAATGTAACGCACATTCTCAAGCACAAAACTTGAACCATCTTTCATTTGTACTCTCACATTCCCTGTCCCCCTGATGGCACATGCTCTATTATCACTGAGAAAAACCATACCACCATCAAGCTCTTTAAAATCAAACAAGAAGTCCCTCCTAGGTGTCATGTGATAGGAACCACCAGAGTTCATGATCCACTCTAAGAATCTTTCCTCATTCACCGCCAGCAACAAATCACCATTGTCATAACCCTTAGAATACGTCCCATTGTCCTGTTTTGCATTCTTGTTGACAAAGCCAGATGATTTCTTCTTGTTCTATTTTGGATAGTCTTTCTTAAGGTGATCATCAGAATATCATATGTAACACTTCAGTTTATAAGTTCCTTTACCTTTTGACTTTGATTGCGAACTACCACGTCCTTGATTACCCCGATGCTCCGGCCTCTCCCTAACAAACAAACCATCACCATCATCCTTTGCATCTGTCCCCTTTTTCAACTCCCGTGAATTGAGGGTAGACAAGACATCCTCCAAAGTGAGCGACTCCCTTCCAATAAAGAATGTCTGCACAAAGTTATCATACGAGGACGGTAATGATGTAAGTAACATGAGTGCCTGATCTTCATTATCAATATCAACGTCTATGTTCGTCAAGTCACCGATCAACTTATTAAACTAATCTATATGTTCAGATAGTTTTTTTACCTGAATGCATGTAGAAAATGAACAACTTCTTCTTCAAGTACAATTTTATGGATAAAGAATTTGTCATATACAAAGTTTCTAACTTTAACCAAACCCCACAACATAATTTTCTTTGTTGACTTCTATCAACACCTTGTTATCCAAGCACAAGAGTAAGGCAATGTGTGCTTTCTTATAGACTTCCGTCTTCAACGCCGCAGTCTTATCAGCGTCCGTCATGGTATCCGAGAATGGATCTAACGCAGCCTCCCAACCATGTTGAATTAATAGACATCGTAGCTTCTTATTCTTTCATGTAATCGGTTCGATGTCAATAAAAGTAATTGTTCGTTACCTTTGTAGTATTCATTCTTCTGGGTTCAGTTTGTAGCAACTCTGCGATCTTCTTCTAAGGGTTCTAGGATGCCGCATATCGATCTTCAGGTTTTTTGGTGTCAATTCCAACAAGTGGTGCTGACCTTCCTTTGGTTTTTCCACCAACTGCGTCCACTCCTTGAACTTGTTGAACGCCTCACTCTTGTGTCTAATAAAATAAGCCCAAACCCTCCTCGAATAATCATCAACAATCGATAAGAAGTACCGGCAACCACTCATCGATTCCACCCGAGAAGGACCCCAGAGATCCGCATGGACATAGTCTATAACTCCCTTTGTTATGTGCTGACCTCGACCAAAACTTACCCTGGTTGATTTTCCAGGTATACAATTTTCACATAATTCGAGCTTACCTAGACCTTTCTTCCCCAGCACCTCTCTTCTTTTGAGTTCATTCATGCCTGCTTCACTAATGTGACCTAGGCGTTTATGCCACACCTGCGCAAGACTTTCCTTTTTTTCTATACCAACACTAGCTTCGCCTGATTTAGCCCAACCATCCAAAGAGTACACCACAATTTTACTTCAAAGTTCCCAACAAAACCATCAAAGAACCCTTGATCACCTTTACTCTTCCATTCTGCAACTTCACGGTATAAGCCCTCTCGATCCAGAATGCCCAAAGAAAACAAATTTATTTTTAACTCGGGAATGTAACGCACATTCTCAAGCACAAAACTTAAACCATCTTTCATTTGTACTATCACCTTCCCTGTCCCCTTGATTGTACATGCTCTATTATCGCCGAGCAAAAGCATACCACCATCAAGGTCCTTAAAATCAAACAAGAAGTCCCTTCTAGGCGTCATGTGATAGGAACCACCAGAGTCCATGATCCACTCTAAGAACCTTTCCTCACTCACCGCCATCAACAAATCACCATTGTCATAACCCTTAGAATACGTCCCAACATCCTATTTTGTGTTCTTGTTGACAAAGGCAGTTGATTTCTTCTTGTTCCATTTTGGATAGTATTTCTTAATGTGATCATCAGAATAGCATATGTAACACTTCATTTTATAAGTTCCTTTACTTTTTAACTCTGATCGCAAACTGCCACGTCCTTGATTACCCCGATGCTCCGGTCTCCCACTTACAAATAACCCATCACCATCATCCTTTGCATCTGTCCTCTTCTTCAACTCCCGTGAATTGAGGGTAGACAAGACATCCTCCAAAGTGAGCGACTCCCTTCCATAAAACAATGTCTCCACAAAGTTATCATACGAGGACGGTAATGATGTAAGTAACATGAGTGCTTGATCTTCGTCATCAATATCAACGTCTATGTTCGCCAAGTCACCGGTCAACTTATTAAACTCATCTATATGTTCAGATAGTTTCTTACCTGAATGCATGTATAAAGTGAACAGCTTCTTCTTCAAGTACAATTTATTGGCTAAAGACTTTGTCATATACAAAGTTTCCAACTTTAACCAAACCCCCGCAGTAGAATTATCTTTGTTGACTTCTCTCAACACCTTGTTATCCAAGCACAAGAGTAAGGCACTGTGTGCTTTCTTATAAACTTTCGTCTTTAAAGTCGCAATCTTATCAGCGTCAGTCATGGTATCCGAGAATGGATCTAACGCAGCCTCCCAACCATGTTGAATTAATAGACACCGCATCTTCGCATGCCACAACCCGAAGTCATTAGACCCGTCGAATTTTTCGACGTCAAACTTCGCTATCGACGACATATTCTTTCAACCCTTGTTGCTAAAATAATTTTTTACAAATCGATTTAATTTGAATAACCCTAAACCTCGATCACGTACAAGCAAACCCGATCGTAAACTTGAAAACCCAAGCAAACCACGATCAATACTTGAACCACAAGAACCCGTAACAAAAACCTTAGCTTTAATTGAATTAAACAATATAAACAAAGACGTGTAATTTTAAAATAAAACAATTTGTGAACAAAACATTCACCACCACTATCCGTTTAAAAACAAACAGATAACGATAAAAATTGTTTTAATATTAAAACACCCAATTTTGTAGTACTATGTACTCTCTTTTACCCACCAGTTTGTGAACAATAACATTCACCAACCAATAACCCTTATCTTAATTGATAAAATAGAGTACTAAAGACTTCGTTTTCTCCGCCTGTCTCAACCTGCAACTCGAAGAAAATAATTCGATGAAACCTCGAACCCCTTTTCTTCCACGATACCTTCTTGATCTAAAACCAATCTTCAGAGACCACGAAACCCGCAACTCTGATACCACTTGTTGGAATCGTTAACCCCAACAACCCGAAAATTGATTTGCAAAAACCTAGAACACTGTAAAGAAGATCACAGAGCTACAATAATGACAACCCAGAAGAACGAATCAGTACAAGGTAACCGAACGATTAACTTTTATTGACTAATTATCGATTACAATGGAAAGAATAAAGATGTGAGTGTATGTTGTGCATCACCCCCTCACCTCCTTTTATAGGGTGAGGGGGTCGGTTACACACATAGGTCGACTAAGAAAGCCCGAGCCCAACCTTAGTCGACTTACATAGATCGTACACTTAGGTACCTCATACTAATCGTATATGTTAACTAGACTCGACACTAACTCTAACAGTTTATATCAAATAATTAATTGTAACAAAACATGGTGCAAGCGATAGTGTTTGGATGATTATACACTAGGTTAAAGATCCGTGGAATCACGGGATATTTTAGAAGATTTGATTTGTAAGAAGTGTTATAAGAAAGTAAATTAAGAGAAATACACAACGAATAATGTAAGCATGAAGAATTAATATATGGATAAAAAAAACCAAAAGTAAACATGTATCATTACACGGTAATATTATGATTTTGCAAAAATTAAAATAAAGAGTTCCATGCGTTTTCAATTCCAAAGTTGATGATCTTGAGTATGAGATGATGTTTGTCATAGTTGTGTAGTTGGTTGCCAAATTCCAATGCGTGAACACCTATTTGTTGACATAAAATGCAATTGGACTTTAGTTAAACATGTTGTGTTGAAAAATGAATCATTGAAAAAGCATGTAATAAAATGTACGAATATAAAAACAACATACCTGATGAACATTGCTCATAGACCATGAAGAACTTCTTTGTACACCACGTTTGTAGTAGTCTTAAAAATATTACCATCCTCATCACAAACGAAAACTTTGAACCCCTTTTTGCTTTTTACTCATGAAACAACAACGTAAAGTTGTCCATGGGTGAAAACATGACATGGAATATATAAACCAACTTTGAAAAGCGATTGGCCTTGACTTTTGTTAATCGTCATAGCAAAAGAAAGTGACAAAGGAAGCTGCTTTCTTACCACCTTTACCGATAAACGTTTATCAGTCGGAGTAATTCTCAACCTCAGTATGATAAGTTTTTTTCTAAAGTTTGTTCCATTAATGATTTGTGCACTAATCGAAGTTCTTGTTAAATGTAGAACTTGGAGTCTTGTACCAATACTCAAACCATTTGCTTGATCTATATTTCGCAACAACATAACTGGAACTCCAACTTTTAAAGAGATTTTGTGGTTTGGAACACCTGAGAATTTCAACCCATTATTAAATTCTATAGAGAAAACGGATTGATCTATAGCAGTGCCACGTTCGGTTTTATCTATGTTATCGCAACTTAAGTAAACCATTTCTTCTCCGGGGAATTTCTCCAACAACTTATCGTTAATAATGTCTACATCTTCATTTGTTGGAGCAAGGATAGCCTTTTCTTGGAAGTATGTAGGGTCATCAATATTATCCAAAAGGATTGGATAAGTAAAATCGACAATAGATGTTACCGGGTCATCACTTTCGTCTACTCGTATTTCTTTGGGTACATCTATTTCAACCTCATCGTCATTAGGCTTACCAAGTTCCTCGTCTCTAATTTTCAATATCCAATCAGAGATCTCGCGTATTTCAGACACATCTTCGGGTCGTGCTCCCACAGTTAGCCTCATATTGGCGGTTAACCGTAGAACCTTGCATTGATCCCACAAATAAGATTCCTTTAAAGACGCACTAACAATGTCTTATCGCGAACCTTTAGGAACAACAGGTAGAATTTGCCTAAAATCACCACCGAACACCATAGTCATGTTTCTAAATGGTTCTTAACACCTTTCAAACCTACTCTTACGTAGTATGTCTCTCAATGAATGATCTAATGCTTCAAAACAAAGCTTATTCGCCATTTCATCCCAAATTATAAGTTTACATCTCTTTAACAATGCGCCCAAATCACTTTGCGGACTAATGGAGAAAGTGGAAGTCTCATCAACGTTTATTGGAATATGGAACCTTGAATAGCAGTTCTACCTCCAAACATTAGCAATGATGCAATACAGCTGGATGCCACATTTAATACTATATCCCTTTTTCTTTTAATTCCGGAAGCAAGTGTTTTCTATAAACATGTTTTCCTTGTTCCTCCATATTTGTATTCAAAGTAAACTCCACCAGTACCTTCTTCAATAGAACCCATTATTGTGTCGTAGACACCTTTCTGTCATGTGGTTAAAGATGTGTATAATTGTTCATATTCAGCCTGTAAATGTATTGGTTTGTAATCAGTCTCGCCATGTATAAGTCGATTACCGAAATCAGTTATGTATCTATTATCTGGATAAGGCATTTCGGGCTAACTTTTTAAAGAACAACCTCATGATTACAGATGTTTTTTGATGTAGAACAAACAAACATTTTTTTTCGTCGTCAGAAAGGATTAAATCCGCATAAGTAAGATATATAATGTATATTTGTTAGACACAAATCCACTGATATGTACAACTACAATTGTGCACCAACTTCACAGCTATGGCAAACAAAGACAACTGATAACATGTAGTTCTATATAATCTCTAAATAAAACCTTTTCATGGTGATTCAAAATTGTACATATTTTATAAGAAAAAAAAAACACAAAATACTTATACCTAAGACGCATTTCTCATGGACAAAATACAACACATCCTATTTTACAATGGTTGCATGTTTTATGTAAAAAGTCAGTAAAGTCTTAAAGCTTTAAAGGATATGTTTACTTTCTCTCCTCTTCCTTTTTTCAATACTTGTAATTCTATACTTTTCCTTCATAGTGCTACTCATCAGGTGCCCATTCGCATGGTTTTTGAACTTCATCGACTGTTTTTACTGTTATCTATTAATAATAGACACTAAAAACGTATCATAATTATAACTATGTCATATGGCTCTCATAGTTGTTCAATATCGTTTTACATTTTTAGGATAAATTTGACAAGTAGCTAGCATGTAAGAAGATGTGACACATACTTTTGTTAATTAAAAAAAATGTAGGAGATTAATCGAAACCAATGATACATAGCTTCATGATCTGGTGAGGTTGAATTAAACCTATTTTATTTTATTTCTGAATTTGTGTGGGTTACGATCTTTATGTTAGACTGTATTTTAGCTTTTGTAGATTAATGTAGGTGACGTAACAGATTCACGCAGAGTAAAATGTCAAAGGTGTTTTAGTAGGTGTTCTACCATTGTATATATATATATATTTATGGTCAAATCCTAAACAAAGTAAAAGTTTGAGGGCCAAACCAATATTAGCCCATCTCTAAATGATTCTAAACTAGTAAAGCAGTACTGTTTTTGTGATGACAATATGTTCATATGCGTTAATGTGTTATCATTATAATATACGAATACTTAAACGATTGTAGATAAACATTAACATCCTAATGAAGCATCTTTTGGTCAAAAATGTGTTTTGGGTAGCCTTGAAAAGAATTCAAAAGATTTTATGGTTTCATTAACCACAACATTGTAAAAGCTCTCAACTTTGACCACCATTCACAAAAATTAACACAAAACAATCCAAATGCCGAAAAGAGTATCATTGTAACTACACACGAATATAATAAAAACATACTTCTTCCACAAAAAACTTTGCGAGTGAGATGAAACCAATCAATAAAGCAACTGCTCTTAATCATGTTTCTTATCTTACATGTTGTTCTTGGTCCATTGAGCACAGACATTATATGACCCGTTAATATAAAAAAACTCATAATGGGCATATAACTATTCGAAAATAAATAAAGAGCACATAAGGAAACCTCAACTGCACGTGAAGGTTAGAGTATCGTATGAGGTTATTATGTTAGCATGCTCCATGCTATTAAATGTAAGAATAATCTGCTGGTAAGCCCTTCCGTTATTAGCTAAATCTGCTGGTAAGCGCTTTCGTTACTAGCTAAATCAGCATGTCCCTTTCTTTCCAGTTTACCCATCAAAACCATTGTGACTATTGAGCTTGTAATAATAAGATATATATCAATAAAGTATTCACATGACCTAGTGATATACGTATGACACAACAGTAAATATGGGAAACATTTGTATGCTTCATAAATTCTTTCAATCTTTTGATTTATTAAATGTATACATTGTAATTATCCAAGACTATCTAAACTATCGACAGTCACATAGGTTTCCTTAAGAAAATGATTTAAAAACCATGATGGATCCATACATGTATCACATGATAAATCAATGAGCGTGGTCCACCATGAAAAAAGTAACAAAAACCCTTGCTAATAATACACTCATCTTTCACCAAGAGAACGATCTTGCTAGTTCTCATGACAAAGGATGCTTTGTGAAACTTTGTGAATGATGGGATTGAGGTTACATTAACTCTAAAATCTATCACCAAAATGAGTTTTAGATATTTTAGACAGAAAAATTGGATTAATGTGGTCAACATTAACTTTAAAAAAGGCTATAAAATCAGTAATACATATAGCCATGAAATTAGAGGCTCCACATGTTAAAAATCAAGAAATTAGTTATGATGGATCAAAAAATGTATAATGTAGTTCAATTATGATGATAGAATTGTAATTTATTCTATACATTCATCTTTTGGGCTTTTTGTTGGTAATCCCTCACTGCATTTGCAGTAGCCCCACCGGTAAGAACAACTTCAAGCGGACATACAGTTTGTGTAATCTTTTCAACCTCAACAATCTTTTATCGATGCATTTACTTCTTTACCCATAATTTTATTTTCCTCGTGATAATGAATACCAATTTAAGGCCTATGAAAACTCAAAGATAGTATCAAAAGTTCAAAAACACCATACCTGGAAAATTTTACTTGCTTCATCAGCTCATGTCTCTTATTCTGCAGATAATCGAACATATATACATTTATTGATGCAACCTGAAGCTCTCAGCTTCAAGTAAAGCAACCTATTTTGTCTTGGTAAATCTATTGAATGCTTTGTTGTCATCTTGTAGTTTTGCAATCTAAAATAAAAAATATACATCATGAGAAGTATAAACTTATTGATAATTATCAGCATTGTGTTTCAAGCTAAAATGAAGACCACATACCTTTTATCGAGCGAGTTTGAGCTCAACCTCCAAAGGTGCAATGATGGCTTCAATCAGTGGCATATCATCATCTCTTTAAGTAGCATGAACTCTTCCATGAGGGTAAATTAAAAAAGCTCAAGTTAGTAATTTTTTATAAGTGATCATATAAAAATTAAACCTTATGACAGGGTGTTTGATGTAATTCCATACTTGAAACACGTGTAATATCATATTATATTTATGATATTAGAAACACCACTAACATGTCCGGATTTAAGATCAAGAACTTTAAAGCTTACTACTGCTTTTGTGTGTGGATGTGGCATTACTTTATCAAAGTTAACCTTCTTGACACGTGCAACAATAAAGGTTAAAACTGTAGCCTAACAAAACATCTAGTTGTATGAGAAAATGTCTTAAAAGTATTTCACATCTGGTATGTTTCACCTTTACAAATACTTTCTACTTTTTATCACAACACTACAAAAGTTATCCTAAAAAAATCATTTCTTCATAGCTTACTCCAATCACAGCTACAATCGGTTTACGACATGTTATTATGTTATCTAAATTAACTACAACCAAATTTTTTTATTATGGTTCAAGAAAACGACAACTATAACTAACAATAGTCAATAGTGTGTGAACGTGGATAGCAATTCTTACATCAGCCTTAGTCAATGATGGAACTTGTACATTTATTTTGAGAGGGCCGAATTACTTCAAATGCACCAAAAATAAAAAAGTGAAAAAATAACTTTAATATGGAAGTAGTAATATTTACACTACTCGTCACAACATTTGAGGGGGCCAAGGCCCTCCCCGGTCCCTATGAAGGTTCGTCCATGGCCTTAGTGTTCCGAGTTGTATACCAAAGGGTTACTACACATATATCACTCAACATGTCTAGAGCATAGAACACATTTACTAAAGTCAGTTCGCTAATCTTATTAGATGATATAGTTTCATTTTATAACAATAGCCTAAGCGAAACAAAAAAAAATAAGAAAGTAACCATTGTTGTCGTAAATCACTTTGAATATTGAGAATTGAGAATATACAAACACACCCTTGATGGACACATTAATCAAATATTAAGAATATACATTTTCTAAAAAAGAATTATTCATTGGGTTTTTGAAAACAGAGTATCTTTTAATTCAATCCTAGAACACACCACACTGTTTTTATGATTTATAGCATAAACTAATAATCCATCAACAAAATAATAAAATACCTGAAAAATTATATAAAAATGCTGAAAAAATTAATATCAAACCTGAGAAACTGATGTTCATGTAAGTGATTCATAAAACTATAAAAAGCATACCTAAATAATTGGCAGAAGGTTTACATATTGTCATAGTTGAATATATTCGTTGGTTAATCCAATGATTTGTAAATCGTTTTTTACATGGTTGATCATATTTGTGGGTCAATCGAATGATTTGATAAGGTGGATATGGTGGGATGTATAATACTGATAATTTTTAGATTGATTCATTTCATATGATGGTGTTAATATGATGGATATAACTTGGATATGGTGGACTGATTTAACAGATCTGAATGTCGTTGTGGTGATATGGTGAATTGATTAGGTTACATCAGAGAGGATGGAGTATCAATCTGATCTGTGGTGATATGGTGAATTCATTACGTTACATTGGAGATGGTGGAGTTATATGTGAAAGTTGTTTGTAGCATTAAATGAATTTTTAGGTGATACTTGATGTGAACCGTTGATTATTTCAGAATATACACGTGGCATTTTTTTTGGATTTTTAGGCAAAGATTAGCTGTTAGGAATCCTTCTTTTATATAAGTAGGAGATTTGTTTGATAGTAGCAATTATTATTTTCTTTTTCATACCTATGACCTGTGTAATTACGTGGTTTGTGTAATAACGTGGCAATGTAACCATGTTAAATAAATTTTATAAAAAAAAAATATGTTGATGTGATGATGACATAAAAATATATTAAACTTTTAGGAAAATATTTATTCTCTTACTTGATATGCCTACATATCTTCCTATTTTTATGATTATGACAATGAATTGACTAGTGGATGAAAATTAAGAAAAAAAATTAATGGATTACGTATATTTTAATTTGAGTTGAGTAGAAGTATAAGTAAAAGTATATTATAAGAAGATTGCATTGCTCAATTTTTATTATACGATAGATTAAAGATGGTTTTATATCGAAAGTATATAAAGTATATATAAAGTATCATTATAACCCTCCTCTATTTTATTTTATAAAATATTTGTGATTATCAATGTTTTTACACTCGAGTCGACTTGGTCGGGTCAATCAGTTGACCCGACTTTGGTCGAAAAAAGGGTCATATTTTCAAAACTCGGCTAGACCTGTCGGGTTTGGGTGATCTGGTTCTCGAGACCCGGTCAGGTTTTGATTTTTTTTTAAAATATATAAATTTTGTTTTAATATATATTATATTGGTTGTTAAAAATTTTATATCTTTGATATACAAAAGTTTTTTTTATAGTTTTTATATATAATTTTTTTGCTAATTATTAAAAATATGAAAAAGATTATTTAAAAAAAAAGGTTCCACTTTGACTAACAATTATCCGACCTAACTCTGACGCTTTATAAATAATCAACACGCAACCGGTACTCCTCATTCTATTCAAACACTTTTTCATTTTTATTAAAAAAAGAAACGCACCACTTTCCGTCAATCATCACCGATCAAACTCGCCGGAACTCTCACCGGAACTCTCGCCGGTAACCTATTTTCCTCCGATCATCACAGATACACTGTTTCTATTTGTTTATATATATATTAATTATTACTTTTATGTATAAATAGTTTAATTTGCTTCGTTATATTCTATAATCTAGTTACAACTGCTTTACGGTTAGTTTTGTATTTACGCGACGATTGATGAAGCGATTGTGATTGTTATTAGGCGATTAGGCGTGATAAGTGTGGAATTAGGTTCGGTTGATTTCATATAGTAGTAGGTTTGGATTCGTTAAGTTCGGAGATGTGCGTTTTAATGTTTTGATAGCGAGAGCGAGAAGGTTGGGTTATGATACGTGCAAATAAAGTATTAGAGATTTCGGAAATTTTATAAACATGTGTTTTTGAAGGAAATGTTTAGGTAGTGGATTAATACATGCGTTTTTATGTTTTGATAGCGAGAACGAGAAGGCTGGGTTATGATACGTGCAATGAAAGTATTAGAGATTGCGGAACTTTTATGTGTTTTTTGAAGGAAATGTTGTTTAGGCAGTGGATTGGTGGTAATATGGAAATGTTACTTCTGTTCGTGTTTTTGAAACCGCTTTACTTTTTTTAGTCAAGTAATTGATGTTTAATTGAATGTAATTCACGAATGTACATGTGGTAATGTGTGTGTTGTTGATGTCTAAAGTCTTAATTATAAGGATATAAAAAGACCTTACGCCGATGGTTTGTTTATTATTATTATTTTTGAAATAGTGATTATGTCGAATAGTATTTAAGATATGGATTAAGTGTGGTATATGTACTTGTTGCGGTTGTTGTTTGGCGACTAAATTATCAGCGTTAAGAAATTCGGCCTATGAAGAGTACTTGAAATCGAAGAATTTATAGAATTCCTCCCTAGAATTGTACTAATTACTTTTGTTCTTGATTCCATAGGGTGTTAGTTGGGCCGCCGGATACCGCCTACCGGATTGATTTATATATATATGTATATAATTATAAATTTTTTAAAAATATATGTACAACATAAATGAAATGCTTTTAAATACTTTAAGGTTCAAAGTTCGAATAGTTCAATTAACTTTCAGACCCATTTCCGAATTCAATTAGTGTCATAAACATTCAATTGAATTAAGAAAAACGAGCATACCTTCACATTTTGTGTTAAATCAATGCTCGAGGTGCGTTTGAATGGTTGTGTCGACTGATTTTGTTAAAAACGGGAGGTATATTGAAAAAAAAAACATCACTTTTTTGGAAAAGGTTTACCCGCGTTGACCAATTTGGCTGATTTTTTTTCGGATTAATCGGTATGTTGACTGATTTTCGACCAATCCGATTAATCAGGCCGATTGGCCAAAATTAGGCGGTTAATCCCCACCTTGCGCTTAGGAGCCGATTAATCGCTGCCTAGGCCACTTTTTACAACACTTGTAATGTAATTAACACAATAACATGAAGCTCTTTTTGGTTATAAGTAAGCAAAGTGTAATTTCTTTAGTACTTAAGTTCTATTAGAAGTTTGTACCATCTTGTTACATCTGTAATGTCTTGCTGCAGGATCAAATGTTGTATTGATATGTGATGATTGTTCATATTTTCTATAGACAGCTCAACCGCTTCATCATAGTATACCTAAATTAAAAGGACTACCTGGTGAGTGGTAATAGAAACGTAATCTAACGCAATTACTAAAGCAAGCGATAGTCATAGTACACATATTCGAAAGGTTGTTTGAGTAATTATGTATTTTCTACATTCATAGGATCTTAATACTGTAGAGCTATTTGCCTTGTCTTCTATTCTTGTCTGAGTTATATGACATTCCATTGCAGGCACTTTTACATATGTGAGTAACAGAAGAATGTTTTCATATTGAGCAATTAATTCCTATCAGCATTCAACTTTGTTTTCGATATCTCGAGTTTTGTGCCTCTAGGGAAACCTAAAAAACTGATCTCTTTTATAAATCATATATGCCTTATACGTTAGGCCACACGTTGTGATTATGTGGCACTGCTGCCAAAACGTTGGAGGTTTAGCATGCAGTCCAAGTCTCTGCCAAAGAATCAATTTTGTGGTACAAGCCCTTAAATTAGTTGAACTGGCATGCCATTTCTGTTTCTTAGTAAAAACTAAAATGGCCGAACATCGATTTCAACTGGGATCATGTTTACACAGCAAATAATGTGAGGGGAGATGCTTATTTCATCCACATATATCGATTAAGGCCTCAACCTCGATATTAAATAATGGGTGAACAAAAATATGTTCGAAACCATAATGATTGGCTGTTTTTCGAAAAGACTGTTGCTTTGGATAGTTTGAGCCTGGAATTATGTGCAGTAAAAGACTTTCCAATTAAGGTCCTGGGAATCTGGGTTTTCAACCATGAAAGAGCGAACTCATGATTATGGTGTTTGGCTTTTGTCATGTTTTGGGTCGAAGACTGAAATGTGGAAGTTAAAACATTGATTTTATACTATTGACGGACATAGTTGGTCAATAGATGAAAAAACTTCTGGTCTTTAATTGAAAAGCTGTAATACTTGTCTGGGAAATATGGAATTTCATTAAAATGCAGCAGCACCTGGATGGTGTTGCTGCCACAGTGCTGTGGGTTTGAGTATCTATGTGTCTACTGATCTTAAGGCCTGAACCGAAGTTCACCATGTGAATCTGCAGAAGATTGCACAAACACATTTACTTGAAGTGTAAGTCTAAGTTGATTGGATACCCATATTTTTTGTAATCGTAGAAGTTCTAGGTACCATGGTCAGCGATAGATGTACAACTTTCCTATTTATCCCTTCATGCGGAGAAGCTACCGATGGTTGTAAATTTGGATATAGACTTCCTTAAAAGAGGTTGTGATGGTTTATGAGGGCAACATATATGAAATGTCCGCCTGTAGCATGCGTCGGTAGGCTTTTCAAATGAAGTAATAATGATTTCAGCCTTTTAACTTATTTTGCTTTGTATAATTATTTTTTGTTACTTAAATTGATAACTTCCTACTTTTTATAGCTTTGCTTAGTTAACCCAGAAATGTTTCTCCTGTATGCTGTTCACAAGTTAGGAGGCCCATTGTAGTACCAGGGGAGCGATGTGTATAGCTTATTATTGTTGGAAGTAAAATATGTCCAAAGTTCTAGTGCCAAGGAAAATGAGGGCCAAAGTATCAGGACGCGCCTGTTCGATATTGCCTTCCCGTATATATGTAATGCAATGGATGTCAAAGAGGATTAGCATTTATGGTCTTGTGGTTGCCCGAACTCTGTATATTTTAATTTTGTGTCTACATAAAGCTGCCACCTGCAATGTGACTATTCCTTATTTTCTAGTCCTGGGAGTGTTAGATTTGCGGCGTCATTATATATTAATCAAGTGTCATCTGCTCATTGTAACATTACTTTTGATGCATTACGTTGGCATATAAAAATAATTTTTCATGACCTCAGAACAATGATTTTTTTATCTAATTCATTTGCAAATATCTATATAAGGTTTGACTAGATAGTAACTCTGGAAGTGTTTGAATTTACTCAAAGATGCAAAAGCACTTATCATTTATTAATTTGATCACAAACTTGTTATGGTAACTAATCCGGGTAATTTTAAATTTAAAGTTGGCGAAAAAGGATGTTGTATATGTTTTGGGACATTCAAATTGTTGTATGTATACCCAGAAGGAGGCCTAAGTACCTTTACAGGACTGGGCAACTCATTATCCCTTCAATATCATGTTTTTTTCTATAATGACTTATATTTCCAGAACATATATTCTGGTAGAAGAAAATATCAGCGGTTCTCAGCATTTAGTACCCATGGACCCTAAACCCAATTTGTTTGAGTTCGCCTATCATTTTAATAATAATGGATATTCCATTTTGTACATTGTTCAGATCTCCATTTGTATTCAGTTTTTATCTTATATTTTTCATTATTAACTGTTTTGTCTTGGTGGATGTTGCTTCTTCTGATGCAAAGATATATGTCTCTATATTAGTTTTGCTCTTGCTTTGTTACCTCAAGTATCACCATCTTCATTTGTTACACCTGGTAGCAGAATGGGATGATGTGCCTTTACACTAAATGTCTGTTGGATTAATCTACTTATCAGCCTTGGCCAGAAATATTGGTACTGGAAATAATATCGTAGATTCGGTAATGTGATATTCCTGACAAATAGTTTTCTTCTTTAGCTTCTGATATTGGATTTCTTCATGAAACTTTAATGAAATATATTCAAGGATTGTAAGCCACAAGTACTGTATATCTACTAATTTTGATTGTCAAATTGATAAATAAACCTGATAATGTTCCATTTTACGAGTATAAACTATTTGGAAGTTAATTCTTCTTTTTAAACATTTTGTGTTCAGACTTCAGACAGCTTCCAATTCACTATGAATCAATAGCTACTATACACAGTTACTGGGTGGTTCATTCTTCTATGCAATTGCTGTCAGCGTATTTTGCCCTCTGTCTGAGACTGCTTGATATAGATGCTTCTAACGTGAATATTTGTTTCCGTTTTTGACACTCTTCCAATATCTATGCAGAACAGTGTGACGCCCATCATCTTTCAACAACAAAGATCAAGAGCTGTCAGCAGGGATGGGGCATAGAGACACGTCTAATCAATTTATGATGTCAGGACTTCACCAACATGCTAGCAATCATCCCCCTGTAGAGCAGCCTTACATTCCTATGGGTAACTATCTCATTTAGTTAAATTTATATTCAAATATTAGGACTTTGGGAGTGTTGCAGTAGGTCTAAGTGTTTAGTAGATACAAGCACTGCTAAGGAATTCACTGTGGCTTGTGGGGTACTGGGGTTGCAAATGGGGTGTTTTTTTTTTTTTGGCGCAGGTTGGGTTGGGATAACACATTACAATGTTTGTTTAAGATTTTTAGTTTGTTCTAAATATTTAGTGTATCAAATGTGTTATGTAGGGCCGGCCCTGGTACTGGGCGAGGTGGGCGACGGCCCAGGGCATCAAAGTTTAATGGGCATCTTTTTTTGAGTTCATGTTGAATTAGTAAAGAAATAAATACAGAGTATGAAATATCAGATTTTAAAACTTTAATGGAGATGAGTTCAAGAAAGAAGATGACGGTCATAAAGAGATACGTAATTAAAATAAATAAAAAGCAAAGACACGTGGAGTGAAGTGGTTGGTTAAACAAAATTTGTAGTCTCCAAGGTCACGTGCGAGTGAAAGGGTAAAAAAGTTTAATTTTCCACAAACAGCTGCAGCCAAAATTTTTATTTTTATTTTTAACTCTATTTTATCCTCTTTAAAGAAATAACCACATATACTCCAAAAATACATAATAACCATATTTTAAACCACCTATATTTAGCATCTTTGATACCCGACATGCATTCAAAACATTAATAGTCTTTGAGTTTATTAGTCCTTTATGTGTTTATTCGAAGTTTATATATGTGGATATAAGATATGTTTAAACTTAAATATGACAAGTCTTTATAATTGAATAATAGGACAAGTCTTTATAATTGAATAAAATGATAATGTAATTAACTTGTTTGTTTGAAGAAAAACTGTTGCAATTATTGATCTATAAGGTGCACGAGATTTAAGTTGATGTTCTCATATTATAGCATTTTATTTCATTAGAAAGTAAGTACTTATTATTGTAGAAGAAAGTTGGGGTCGGGATGAATCGCGTAGCTTAACTAAGTCTTAAACACGCATAAGATAGTAACTCGCTTGCTTTCAAGGGGCATTTTCCGACCATCTCGCCCAGGGTAGCATGAAGCTCAGGACCGGCCCTGGTGTTATGTGATTAATAAAACAATTATGCATGGGAAACATTCTTTAGGAGACTTTCTACCAGTTTGAGTAGTTTTGCTAATAGCTCTCTATTTTTATTTTACCCTTTGAACCTATTAGGTAAAACATAAACCAAATCGACCTATTATAAGTACATGGTATAAAATTGGCTCCTCTAGTAGCTTGGTTTTCTGATGGCAACAAATTTTTATCTTAATCAAATACTAAATGTGTCGTTTGTTTGGTTGATTTTCTTGGTTCAACTTAGCTCGTTTGAATATCCTTAATTTGTTAATCATGGACATTTTGCAGCAAGGACTGTTGCTACGGACAATGGACATTTTGGTGCTCCAATGGATCATACATTAAGGGGTGGTTCAAATTCTCATTGGAATTTCGGAGGTGGTTATAACGAGCATCATCCATCTTTTGTTAACATGGAAGCACGACAGGTTCCTCCTTTTTCAGGACCTCCTGTTGATCCATACACACATTCATCAACCAGTGGGAACATGATATGAATCGTTGGGAAGTCTACAGCAAGAGTTGAGGGGTCTAATTGCCATTAACTATTAGTTAATGGTTATTATGTTATTTTGGTTTATTTTTGGTATTGTTTTGAGGAATAAGTAATCTGCTCCTATATTAGGAGGGGATCACCACAGGGTTTAGGGGAGGAAAATCGTATTTTACTTTTATCATTGTCTGTTAGTTTATTTTCTTTATCAATTTGTCTTTAAGCATCCGACTACGGTTGCTCCTTGTTATCAATAAAGTGTTATCAGTTTGGTTCATATCAAATTGGTATCAGAGCCTCTCATTCTGCTACCTGTGGGAATTTCTGATCCACGATGACAAAAATTACCGATTTGGAAGCCAGTTTCGAACAATACAAAACGGAACAGGCAACGATTCAAGCAGACGCCATGGAGCACAGGATTCTGTTACAAGAAAAGATGGACAAAAATAAGGTTGAATCTGATCAACAATTCGCGGAGATCATGCGGGTGCTGAAAACTCTACAGTCGGCGACCACCACACCGCCGACCACCACACTGCCGTCCACCACAACGCCGCCCATCCACACCCAACCGCTGCAGCCCTACCACAGTATGTCGCTGCAACACCCTCACACCACCACTACATCCACACAGCCAGCCTTTGCCTTCACCCAGCCGTTGTTCGCACAACAACAACATCCAACTCTACCGTTTTCAGCCGCGTATACAAGTTTTTCTGGCCTTCCCTTTGACCCGCAGGGAGTTCCGATTCCCTATGGGTCGAATGGTGATCTTATTGGGTCGTTTCAGACAGGGCAGCGTAGTAGCCATAACCACAGGCTACCGGTGAATACCGAAGGGATGTTCCAAAGTTTCACAGATGCTTCATTGGGAAACACTGGTGGGTTTTTTCCGGGGCCAAACCGAACAATACCACCGCCACCGGTTCACGGGAACGAACGGGGGTGGGTGCCGGGTGCTGATTATCGATTGCGAAAACTTAAGATGCCTCTTTTTAACGGGGATGATGTATATGAATGGGTTTACCAGGCTGAGAGATTTTTTGACATCCAAGGGCTCGTGACGTCAGGAGAGCGACTCAAGGCTGCCATGATATGTCTAGAGGGTCCAGCCCTGTCTTGGTTTCGATGGAGTGACGACAGGGAACCATTCCGGAGCTGGGAAGAGTTGAAGCAACGGATGCTAGTTCGTTTTCAATCCTCACAAGGGGGTAGCTTATACGAACAGTTTTTTGCCATTAGCCAGAGCGGGACCGGTCGGGACTATATAACTATGTTTGAGAAGATGGCTGCACAATTACCAAGGTTACCAGAGGAGGTACTTGAGGGGGTCTTCATGAAGGGGTTAAAACACGAGCTACGTACGGCAGTGAGAACTCAGAAACCCACGGGTTTGAGCCAAGCCATGGATTTAACCTTAATCATTGATGAAACGGGTAAGGAGATAACCCCCAAACCTGCAAACCGAACCATTGGTGATAACTCTCGGCCTCTAGCTGTGACTGCAGGGGTAGGTACGGGGGAGGCCCCGTTTAAACGTATGACCGACTCGGAGTTCGCGGATAAGAGAGCTAAAGGACTTTGCTATCGTTGTGATGAGAAGTACTTCCCAGGACATCGGTGCCCGGAGAAAACACTTCAGGTTCTTCTCGTGGATGATGATGAGGAGAATGAGAAAGAAGGTGGGGTGACGAGGAACAAGCTCCACCTTGAGGACAAGGTGGTTTTTCAGGGCGGGGGTAATGATATGAATCGTTGGGAAGTCTACAGCAAGAGTTGAGGGGTCTAATTGCCATTAACTATTAGTTAATGGTTATTATGTTATTTTGGTTTATTTTTGGTATTGTTTTGAGGAATAAGTAATCTGCTCCTATATTAGGAGGGGATCACCACAGGGTTTAGGGGAGGAAAATCGTATTTTACTTTTATCATTGTCTGTTAGTTTATTTTCTTTATCAATTTGTCTTTAAGCATCCGACTACGGTTGCTCCTTGTTATCAATAAAGTGTTATCAGTTTGGTTCATATCAGAACACTTCTGTGGCACCTATGGGTCCCGTTGGGCATTTTCATCCTAGTCATTATTATGATCCAGGTATGGGTCACATTCCAACTGGTAATGGAGGACCCCCTAAAAGGAAGAGCGCTAGTCTATTCGAAGGTAGCTCGAGCAACTTCTATCATGGCGGGAGTTCATCTAGTTCTCAAATGCTAATTCAGAAACCTAATGGTGACAGTCTTAGTGTGCCTTCCTTTAGGGGATCTAGCATCTCAATTGACCGTCAAAGTTCGATGAGGAATGTTAGAAGCCGATCTATACCTGAGTTGGAACCTTGCATGACAAGAACGCATGTGCCAAGCTACGGTTCTCATTACCAACCGACAACCCACTCTGCAAATTACCCTGTCCCTGTCCACCCTGTCAATCTAACTGTTGATGTCACAAGTCAAGGGTGGAATTCTGTTCCTTATGCTGCTTCTCATGGATGGACCGCACCTCCAGGTGAACTATGATATCTTTTTCTGTATGTTGAATGAATAGTTGGTTATATAACGAGCTGTGTCCTATCTCAAACTGAAATAAAACAAATTAGCTAAATGGGAAGTGGGTCGAAGGGGTTGGAAGTTACTTGAGCTCTTTTTTTATCCACACAAGTTCCTGTTGTAATCTGCAACATTATTGTTCTAAAGATAAAAACTAAAGCATAATTATTTATAGCAAGTGTTTGTGGGACAATCTTTCTGACCAAGTTTTGTTTAAACGGCTAAACTTAAATCTGATTTCTACATGTTCACAAGCTTGTTCGGCCCACCATATTGCCATTTTTAGAACCAAGTTTTTGTCTCATAAATACAAGATAATAGTTAGCAGTCACTACAAATGCATGCCGTATAAGATAGGAAAGTTAGAGTTAGATATGCTAAATTGTCATTCTTTGCCTGAACTTTTGGATTTTCCCATTATTGGAGTTTTTGTTAAGGAAATGTTTATGGAAATACAGATATTAATGGTCTGAGACGTGAAACAAGTCAGTTTAATGCTGGAGGGAGTTCTGTTGATGTCAATGCCTGCCACCGCAATCTGTTTTTCCAAGGAAATCCTGCTTCTTCCTCACAGCATCCTCATGTTTCCCGTGTTCATTTCACTGAAGATGCTTACAACTATAATCCTGGAAGTATAACATCTGTATACAGAAACGGTCCTCCGAGTCACTGTATTTACACAAATGGTAGTAGTTCATCAACAAATGAGCTACACTTTCCTTTTGAGGATATTTCTTCCAGATATTCAAGCTATTCTCGAGCAGGAGGATGGGACGATGGTTACAGGAATGGAAGGCCAAGGATGGCTCTTCCAAGGCCTCCACCTATTGTTGATGTAATGGGGGCTCACTATAGACTGGAACATGAGGTATGTACCTTTTAATTTGTTGCAGGGATACACATATGCATTATATCGATGTCTACTTTTTTTTATATTTGAGTTAAAAAATGTAGACGAAGCCCTGTATCCCTTGTACATAAAAGGCTGTTACTTTACAATGAAAAACATAGTTTTTCTCTCGATTTCATTATATTTAATCAACATTTGACGTGCATTCTCTCCCTGCAGACGTTGACTGCTGATCAATTGTCTTTCTATCAGAATTCTATAAATTTCCCGGATCAGTATCAAGATATGAGACTAGACATCGACGGCATGAGTTACGAGGTTTGATTTTGTCTTATTTGCACATTTACTTCCATAAATCTCTTAATAATCACATCCTTATCTCTTTTTATACCATATAAGGAAAACATAAGTTTTACAATATATAATGGTATAAACGTCCTTTACATCATAATCCTTGACCTAATCTGTATCATTTTGACAGGAATTGCTTGCTCTTGAGGAACGGATAGGGAGTGTGAACACTGGTTTGTCTGAGGAAGGGATGTTTGAGTGCCTAAGTGAACAAGCCTACTGCTCTGTTGACCGAATTCATGAGGATGCTTCTTGCCCTATCTGCCTTGTAAGCAATACACATCTTTATTTCATGCCTTTTAGATTACCTTGCAGAATCATCTTTTTTTTGGTGGTCTCGTTATAAATCTGTGCTGCACTTCTACTTTAGATCACTTTTACTTTAGAGAGTTGATGGAGAGGAAAAATGAGCGAGTCAAATAGGTCAAATCTTAAAAATTAATAAATAGTTGATGTGTTAAATATGCTTACAAAAACGTTATTCAAATAACAGTATAACCTTCTTAAGAAGTGAAAGTGTTGGAAGTGGTCACGGTGGGACTCCCCCAGTTAGGCTGTGTACCCTTTTGACCCTCTTCAGAACATAGCCCAAATCAACCAGTTGGTCGGTAAATGTGTCAAAATCTTCTCTTCAGGAGGACACCAAATGTGTTTGTACTGATCACTGATGTTTTAGTTCCAAGTACATTGTTGAATATAGTTAACGACTAAAACTTAGTGAGGCTAGTGATAATTAATATGTGGTAAGCATGTATTGGCTTTATATATGATGTAACCTTCTTTGCTCTTTACTAATTAAAAGTCAAAACCTTGACTGCAATTTGACATCTATAACTTGATGACGTTAACAGGAAGAGTTCAAAAATGGTGAAAAGGTTGGAAGAATGAAGAAATGTGGACATGATTATCATGTGGATTGCATCAAGAAGTGGTTGGTGATGAAGAAAATATGCCCCGTCTGCAAATCTGAATGCTCAAATAAAGCTTGACTATTTCCCGTCTTTTAAGTAAATATGAACGTTGTCTCCTGCATGTATAGATACTAATTGGTGAAGCTCATCCCATTGTTTCACTTGAAACTTGAATTTATTTCATACAAGCTTTGATGATAGTAAGATGTATAGGTTAATCCAGTAGTTTTAGATGGTATCAGGGACCCAGATTTCCTGTATGGTTTTTGGCTCTCTGAAACGTGTCATGCGATTTATTTTGAAAATGAAAAAAAAAACGCTCGTCTCGGTTATGTTTCTCTGTGCATGTCTGTTTCAACTTTCAAGCTTTTCCCCCAAGTATACCATATTCGCATTTCTTTACCACTACGATTTTAAACATGTGATAGTAATCTCTCAAACAGTATATATAGTTCTCACTTCTTAGAGGGTACCATAACTTGTCACTAGGCGTTATGCCCGTGTCACTGCGTTATGAGGAGTTATGGTACCGAGGACTATGTTAGGCCAACGGTGTTTTGCTCCAAGTTACTACATCAACACTGCGTTTTTTTTTTAAATTTATTTGAAGGGTTTTTCTTGTGTATATTTATTGTGAGGTTAGAAAAGAAAAATAAAGTGGGTCCTAAAAGGTGGTGTCATTTTAATGTTATGATACTGAGTGTTCAGTGTTGTTATAAGGTGTTGGTGTTATTTTGTTAAAGTTGATATTATGTTAAGGTGGCAACTCATTTCCGGTGTTATGGTACCGTTTTCTCGCTTAACAATTGACCTCAATTTAATAAATATTTGCGAGTACATGCCATATTTTACTACAAATCCACAAGATCATCTCATTAAACCAACTACAAAAGTACATTTAACCTCAGAACGCAATATAAACATAACAAAGATGTCAACTCCTCCCAGCTCATCCTCCTATTCGGCTTTCTTTTTAACAATACAGACTTTGATGTCTAACATGGATGAAGAAGAATGGACGACAAGTTATATGGATTGATCTATTGTTAATTAATCGCAACACGTACAATGTGGAGACGGAATAATTGATCGATGGCTGATGGTAGAAAAGTAGTAAAAAAGAAGAAAATATTTTCTGAATCCACTTTTCAGGAAATCTGGCGTCTTTTCTCATGCCACCATCTCCACCTGCAAAGTTATAAAGGTAAATCAGTAAAGTCATTTCTTAGAGGTGAAAAAAATTCTTTGAGTTCAGACATAGATGCCCTTTAAATTTTTACATGTTTTTTTTTTATAAATTAAAAGATACTCTTTTTGTATGATCAATTTCCTTTTCTTTTGGTGAGATACATACCAATAGAAATCCCATCTTGGTCGAACTTTGGACATACGGTTTTCGCCATATGGGTAATCAGTCTCTGCTCTCTGCGCATTTCTGAAAGCACAACAACCTATGCAATATATACCGATTAGAAGCAGTGTTATAATAACGTTGAGAACAGAGAGCTTTCGCCAATCCCTCCTAATATCTTCCAACACCCCGGCTTTGCACGAGTCACACTCGTAGCATAATATGCTCGGATCATTGCTCCATTTGAAGCAGTCCATGTCTTGAGCCATCATTGACATCTCATAGCTGCATACGCTTGGCGGCTTGCAACATCCGGACTGTAGAAAGACAAATTATTGTAGCTCTTCATTAAAGATTATATGTATATAATAAGATAACACTCGGTCACGAATTAGCTCTACAGCTTATTGTTTTAGAGTACTTAACATGACTAAGACACATACCAGAAGAATAATTAAAGATCCCAACCCTAAAAGTGGTGATGATCAATTAGAAAGACCTTCTTACACTTAGCTTATCGAGTATGTAGTCTTTATGTATCTTAAAACATCGTGTGTTCGAGTTTAATTTGATGCACACGATGTGAAGTTGGCTAGAAAGCGGAAAATGGCAAAACATACTAATTATCATAGCGCGTGCACATTTAGACAAAGAAATAGATTATCTTGAACAGAAAGATGTATTATAGCTCTTAATAGACACATGTCATACCAAAATTGACAAGTTTTGGTGTTTTAAAGAGTCATATAGTTCTGCTCATCAAATATGCGATCCTATACTTGAGCATCACATATATAATGGATCAAGAATCAAAAGAATTTGAAGAAAGTACCTGAATAGGAGACATATCCCTAGTCAAGTAATCAACAGGAGACCACATAACAATATCACCACAAGTCTTTGATCCCAAAATACAACTCCTTATAGTCATCCAATATTTTGGATCTTCAACTCTTTTCCTCAACCATGGTGAATAATCACCCAAGTGATACTCATTGTATACTCTCCCGGAAACGTTAGTTCCACCTCCTGCTCCCGTCACAATGAACCCAAAGATTGTGATG